>CM051642.1:5075384-6448384 GCA_028020825.1 Podargus strigoides
CAACCTAAAAATTGAGTCTAAATCTAACAGACAATGTCTCTTTAAAGACCCTGCTCTAGCAAAATCAGCAAGTTTGAAGTACTGGGGAGTCTCAACCCGGACTTAAACCATGCCAGGAAACCAAGAAAAATAACAAAAAGGATTGGCCACCCACTATGTGTTATTCGTGGTATCTAACCATATGACACACTACTACAGGATACTTTGTACAGGTCTAAAAAAAAAATAAATTAAAAAAAAATTATTACCATGTAAAATACTAACCAAGATTATGAGCAAATTTCTCCAATTATTTTTGATGGCATACTGTGGATGTTGTTTCATTTAAATCAAAATTTCCACTGAAGTGCTTATATTTTCCCTAGAAAATCTAAATGACCTTTTTCTGTAAGTCTGTGGAAAGGATATCAGACTTTTTTTTTCCCCTTTTGGACCATTTATATTCTGTACCTGGTTAACAATGGATCATGGTCCTTTTGCAACAGACAGTGAGATCAACAAGTAAACTTACATTTAGTATTTTTACTTGCATATTCACATTAATATACAGCAACAGTTTTAGTTCCATGGTTTTGGGTATTACCTTTTTATTATGATTATTTTTTATAAAGGCAGCTTCCCTCTTCTCATTGCCTTGTCAGAGTCCCTTCTGTGTCACATGTGATGTATGTCTGGAGGACTGAAGAAAGGGAAACACACCTTGATGTCTCCTGGTACAAATCTTGTAACTTTTCCTTTCTACACTGGCAATACCCCCTAAAATTCTCACTGAAAGGACAGGCACGAGGTACCTCTCTTCCAGCCCAAATAGGCGACAGTTTACCCAAAGACAAGCAGATGCTTCACATTATTCTCTTTGCCTGAATCTTCCTCCAGTTCCTTCCCACCCCCTTCCAGCTTCACTTTCCCTGGAGGAAGAACTACAGCACTCTTGGGCTTCTGTGGGAGACTCTTTATTAGAAGCATCTCCTCCCAGTGCACACAAAAACAGCTAAGCTTCTCCCTATATTAAATTTAGGATGCTCTGTCTTCAGGAAGCTCTCTACATTAAAAGGTTTGTTTGCCCCAGTCTTCCCACCTTGATCTTACAACCCGGACACTGCTACTGGGGACAACAATACCAACCTAGTTCTGGTCATATCTCATAGGAAGATAATGTAATCTTTACAATTATTCACCCTTTATCTCTTCTCCTCCTTCACAACCATAAGATGGGTGTCTATGTTTAGCCTGTACCCAGGGCTAAACTGTAGCAGTCGTTCTACCACCCAATGACCTCTCCCCAGGTGAGAAGGGGAATCAGGGGAAAAAGGGAGAAGCCCCGTGGATTGAAGTAGAAACAGATTTAATGAAATAACAAAACTAATACAGTCACCAATATGAAGTGCGCAAGGTTCTACTCAGCCTGGTCCTTGGGAGCAGCAGCAGAAAGCCAAGGAGGAGTCGTCCCAGGAAGAGGAACTCCACCCTCACTGAATTCCCTCCTTTTACAATGAGCAGGTTAAGTGCTATGGGATACACCTGTGAGCCAGCATGGGGCAGGTGCCTTGACTGGATCTCCCAGCTGACTTGGGCTACTCGTGGCCTGCCTGCCATGGCTGGCCCATGGTTTTGTTCCCAGGAAACCAGGACCACAGGAAAGAAGCACATGCCCTGCACTATGCCCATCACTGCCAATAACCACAGGATCTATTACGGACAGTAAATAATTGGCAAACCTGATTGATACCTGCCCTTTTCTGGCCAAAGTCTAGCAGCAGGTTATGAGATAAAGACTGGCTCCTCTTCCTGCCTTTGATGTATAGCAAAGCTAGAAACAGCCACCGAGCACAGCTGCTGGGAGGTGAGATGATCACACTTATGATGGCCCTGCTCACACCAGAGCTGCCCTGTGCAGCTGCCAATTCAGCACACCATGTCAGAGCAAAGTAAAAACACCAGACCCTTTACATCAAAAGAAAAAGGCAGGCAACAAATTGTCCATCCATAACAGAATAGAATCCCCTTCCCCCTTTTACAGTCAACCAATGGTGGCCATCTTAAATCTACAGATATTTCTGCAAGTTTTGATTCACATATATTTATATAGATTAGAAACCTGTCTCATTATGAATCTTGTTGACATTATTTGCTGGTAGGGCAGGGGACAGTAAAGAGGAAGGAAGGAAGGAAAGGGCTTATAGAACACTGTATTTAAAGGTCCACAGAAATATAGGCATTACTGTTCATTTCAAGCCTCAACCAAAGTAACCAGAAACCATTCTAATTAAATAGACATCAGCAAACTCCCATTTCCTTTGTGCTCCAAGTGGATATCAGTACACATTATAAAACCGCTACGCATGTGTCATAAATCAGCAACAACTTGGCAGGCTGTACTAGAAAGCCTCCAAATTGCAGAAGCAAGGAAAAAAACCAAAACAGCTATACACACTGCCTAAAAGCAGTATCAGCAACCAGGAAAGGGAACCCTACAAGGCAGCCCACTGGTCTACTGACTGTTACAGCTTAGGAATGCTAGCTCAGGTTAGTCTGTCTCCTAGAAGGAGCAAAATGATTTACAGCAGCCCTGAGACAGCCACTGCCTTTGTCTCAGTACAGCAATCACATTTTTTTCCATGAGTATCATGGAAAGGACAGTTTTGATCATCAGTGCAATGAACACCAAACTGATGGAAAGCACCAGCTTTTCTGTCACTATTCTTAGGTCTGCTTTCAGTGCCATCCAACAGCGTCAGACAGGTGAACCTCACCAGGCAGGATCTGCTCTGTAGTTCAAATTGTACCTCAACAAGCCACTGCAATAACACACCTTAATACTCACACTCCATGGTAAATAAAGTCATTCAGCTCAGCACAACTTAAATCAGTCACTGCAGAAGCAACAGGACTCAAGTAGAGAATCAAGCCAAAGGTAGGAAAAAAAACCCACTATCAAGAACCACTGGATTCCAACGCAGTAGGACATTTAGACCCAAGTTAGGAAAATAAAGTTCATTTTTAAACAAGAGGGAAGTGTAACAATCTTCCACAAGGCTAGTAAGGGATAAACACAGCAAGCTGGAGCTTACTGTATTCAGACACAAGATCCTACAACTACAGCTGCCTGTGGTATCACAGGTCTAGTAATGATGATTCAGGCTCTCCTCGAGCTTTTATTCTCAAGTTGGAAGCCCCACTTGCCCATTCTTTTCCCCCCTTCTGTAAAGGTAAGAAAATGTTGTATTTAAATAGCATCCCTGGTCCCAAAGCTGCCCTTCTTTAATGGACTTGAACTTGCTCTCAAACCTCATTCCACACACGTTATAAAATGAGAAAAAGAAATTAAGGCATGTGTAAAGTTTCCATATTAATAACAGAAGTCACAGCCAAGCCATGTGCACGAACACAGATGCATAAAGCTGAAAACAATGGTAACACTGGCATTCACTCAAAATAACAGTTACTGCTGTTTCACATAAATATAGTTTACTGTACTAGCCATGCAGGGTACAGTTGTGACCAAATCAACCCCTCCAGGAGAACGACAGCACTGCACAGTTAGTTGTGCCTGTACACACCACACAAGGTTCAAACATGGGAGTCTCCACACATGAGGCAAGAGTTAACCACTGCAGAGAGGAGCAATTTTACACAAACAAGAGCTAAAGAGCATTCAGTACTTGCAAACTCAAGGCAATTCATTGGTGTGATTCACCTTAGCACAGGTTTGGCTCTTTTCCTTCTGCGGACAGCGGAGAAAGGTATAAAAGTTGGTTCTCTATTTTGTGGTTTCTGAAAAAAAGGCCAAAGAACAAAGACCTGAACCAAAGTCCACTCGAATCAACATGTTTCCATGGCCTTTAATGGATTTTGGACCAAAGCATGAGGATCTTTCTGTTCACAGAAGGTGGCATCAGGCTGGCACACTTCGGAAGGCTATAGCGTGCAAGGCTGCTATCCCTGCCCTCGATGTTATGAAGACAGTTCATTAAAAAGCTGTGGCAATATTCACCAAAACACAGCACAGACAGAGCAGTTGTAAAGTTAGTTAAAACTGCAGTATAGGGCAGGACTGAAGTACTTTTATATCTGGTAAATCACCATCACCCAGGAGCAAAAATGCCTAAGTCCTTTATTTACCATTAACTAGCAAAGAGGCGATTGCCTGTTGTTAGAAAACCTAGTACTTGCTTCCCAGCATAGATGTTTCTGGGAGATGCTCAGAGTCACATTTCGAAAGCACTCAGACTTACTTTCAAATAAAAAAAATAAAATTAAAAAACCTAATGAGCTAAACACAAAGGGAAAAAAAAAACCAAACCCAAACCACCCCAAATAGTACCAAAAGAACAAACCAATTACTTAAAACTTTCCTGTTTGGTAAAGTAGTAAAATGCTCAGAGCTATAATAATTAGGGGATAGCAAAACTCAAAAAAACACAGGATTTTCTTAAGCTATGGAAACATGAAACCAAAATCCCAATACAAGTGCAAATAACAGTTTACTTCTACCAGATAGTGTATCAACTGATTGTTAGGGCATACACTCTGCAAATGCTACACAGACCATGAAAATCCCAATATTATTTTTACAGATTGGAAAAACACAAAGGCCAAAAACAACACCAATAGCTCAAATAAAAAACTCATGCTTATGTTTACATAAAAGTTTGATGAGTATAATATATTCGTCACACTCCCACAATTATTCCCCGAAAATACTATAAATATTATTTTGACAATGTAATTATAGTTTTCACTTTAACAGTGGCAGCAAAGTACTGGCACCAATCCTCCATACAAAAAGCCTAGACAGACAAAGCAAAGATCACACATGGAAACTGGCAACTCTTAAGATCAGGTCTGTCCCTTATTTATATGGCTAAAAAAAAGTCTGTTTAAATTAGCATCTGGTTTATTTAAGCTGTAAAACAGAAGTAATTTAATTATGCTAACATTAAGTAAAAGGAAATCCCAAATACAAAAATAGATTTTAAAATTCTCTTTTCCTCCAAGCAACTGAGGCATGCTGCTTTCATGCTGCTTTTTGGGGATGAACCCCATGAACTGTGGGTCCAGTCAGGAACTCCTCTCTCCCACTTTCCCTTGAAAGAACAGCTAATATCAACATGAACATAAATTGACAAATGTCACCTATTAACAGTTCATGATGTCTTGACTCTGTATTACAAGCACAATGCTTTATAACCACTTACTCTCTCATTCCACGTAAGTCAGCACATAACATATAACTCACACAACAAATGTGCAATGTATTAATTTACAGTATTTTCTCATTAAAAAAAAAAAAAAAAATCAAAACCAAATCAACAACAAACAAACCAAAACAGTTTGCCTCCTTCTCCAGAGATAAATATAGAGGGCACTGATGTGGGAAGAGAGGAAGGATTAACTTCCCTTCCTTAGTCCTGTTGGTTTAAATTTAGTAGCCATTGTGTTTGAGAGGCTCCAGGATACAATTTAGAAGTGCTATCTTCCCCAACTGTAGTCACATTACAATCAAATCTGTATAACCAAGCCTGAGTGGAGACACTTGTTGTTCAGACAACAAAAAGGACCTCTGTTCACAGGCAATAAACCTTAGCAATGGTTTCCCAAATGCACTGGGTTAGCTCTGGATACTCACTCTGCCATGATGTCCGTCTAGTAAAAATTTACTGTTTCCTCACACTTTCCAGGCATATTTTAAAATATTTGTTTTTCATATATATAAAACACAAGCAGTAATTTGGAAATGAAACTATTCAGTGCAACCTGATTAAAGAACCTAAAAAAGCAGTGAAAGCAGAATGCCAAATTTTTAAAGCATAAAATAGTAGCATGAAAGATGCTGAAAATAGAGTAAGAGAAGCAAGAGATAAGAGACAGACTCTTTTGGTCACTATTGACATTCTTTAAAGGCTCCATAGTTGACCACTCTGTTTCTCTTTCCTGTTAATTTAAATACATTGCTGAATGACCAGTCATTCCAAATGACAAGGTACAGAAAAAAATAAAGTATCAAAAATAGGCCAGAGACTCCTATGCCAGTAGGTAAGCCCTAAACGCCCTGATTTTCAAGCTGCAAAGATACCACTCAGACACAACCTGAAAAGGTCTGAGTATTTACTTCTATCTCATTTACCTATTGCCAAGATATAATCTTTTTAATGGGACCAATAGTAACAGTGCTGCTGTTGCCATTGTCTTCTAGGGGAAGTAAATAAATAAATAGATAGATAGATAAATAAATAAATATTGCCAAGAATCAAGAAATGGTTAAGGACACCTGGATGTCCATTTAAAAAAGAATAAAGGAAGATCAACTAAGTGTTCTCTGGCAGGTTGGAGAACATCACCTTCCCCTGTTTTTCCATACCCTCAGAAGCTGCCAACCTCAGTTTTCCAGTACAATTCCAATTTGCAAATTGCTGAGTGCAGAACCAGGAGCAGGTCAGAGCACAGAAACTTATGTTCCGTTTCAGTGAGTGAGGACAGAACTGAGAGGCTGATTTCTCAGAGCCTCTCTTGAGGAAGCAGAAATCACTTGAATCACTTAGTTGGTATTCACTCATTTTTGTTTCCAGGAATACTTTTGCAAATGTAACAACTCAAAGCTCCCTGGTTTACTCTGATTTTTCTTCATGAAAACAAAAACATGTGATTAAACATCTCCTTTTCTGTAAACCCTTGAAAATGACTTTGAATTCACAACATTTTAGAAGGGATAAGCTACCCAGTGCAGCTCCTGGGAATCTCTGATCTCTTCCCCGTTACATTTGAGGGATCTCTTGTAATGAAATGTCACCATGATTTTCTAGCACTACATGAACTCCTACAGCTTATGATTCAGTGCCTTTTTAACACAGCATGCCTTCCCCTTCAAGAGCTTACAAAGAAATCAAGTATCCTCCTTCTTTGTTCAATCGTGTGATGTTCTCTTCCTGCAGACCTCAAGAGAGAGTTTTTATCTTGTAACTTCATCAAAGATGAAATGTTTCCATCCCATCTGGCTTTTGCGAGAAATAGTATCTCTGGAAGCTATATATAGCCTAGGTCCCTTACCTCTATTTATAGCCTAGGTTCCTTACCTCTTATTTTTGAAGCACACACACCCTCATGACTTTTTTTTTAAAACCTCTATGAAGGAGTGATGTTGGTTTTATTTTTACGGAGTTCTGAACTCCAAGGTTATTTATTGCCATTTCTTCTGCAGAGTGCTTCTCTTCCACATGGACAGATTAAAAAGTACTTTCCAACACACTTTATTCCTAGACCACAATCAAGCCACAAGGCAGCAATGGGTCATGAGCAATTGTTTTTCATTAACTAAAATACACACAATAGAGGCTGACCAGGTCAAAATTAGTTTGAGTACTTAAAGAACACTAACTGAATCTGAACTCAAGTTATTATTAATGCTGCTGGCAGGCAGAGGAAAATAAATTTGAAAGATAATCTAAAAGCACTGAAGAAGTTTCAGACTCATTGTACTCATCTTTACCTGAACAGCACCACAGGCTTTCTCCTCTTCTGCTCAAAGCAAGAAACATTACTTTATAGCTCCCTTGTAAGTACATGGCATTTGGAGTATTTTAAAAATGTTTAAAACAAGATATTCCATATTTTCCCACACATCCTCCCTCAAGAAAGGAGGTGTGAACAGGTGCCAGACATATGATACTCATGTTGCTGAACATCCTATCAGAAAATGCTCAAGTTACTATAACAAGCACAGTATTAAAAAAAACTTACATAGAGTCATCTTTCATCACTGCTTTTACAGGAATGTTTTAAGTTCTATTCTGAATAGAGTATCTGTAGCAGTTTAACTACACCTGAATGCTTCTCAGAAAATCAAAAACAAATTCCTCTTCAAGGATTCAAGCTTATCATCCACTATAATTTACCCAGTGTTTCTGGACTTCGTAACATTAAGAGCAGTGAACGACCTAAACCTTTGTACAACAGCTGGCACATCTGGATCTGACTTTGACTGAGACCTCCAGGAGTACCCATGGCATTAACATGTGCTGGTAACACTCTCCCATTAATGCATGTTTATGCAGCTTACCCTGGCTGGTTAAAACCCCTGAAAACTTAAGGGGCACAGCATCAGCACAGCATAAAGATAACAATACCCGTGCTACTTGGTTTAAAGCTAGCTCAAGTATCCCCAGCAGCCTGGAAGTGAGGAATGCTGGCACAATGCTCAGGGCATCTCTCTCAGGTACACACAAACAGCGTGGTGTCACTCTGTGGCTGACACAGTGCAGTTGCCCTCAGTTCTGTTCAGAAAGGACAATCAACTCATTCAGAGAACTTGTACAACAAATTGTCCCACACAGGGGGACACACATCCAATGCCTTCTCGCCCTAGAGGAACGTATTTTGGCAGATAAATACTTTTTAAGTCATTATGTTGGAATTCAAAGCACATTCTTCAGCATTGGCAATATTTTGAAGCGGTGAAAGGTTTGAGAAGATCTATTTACAAACAAAAAGATTAAAGCTCCTTCTGTCCGGGATGGGGTGACAGTGGGAATCAATGAAAGGATCAAATGGGACACAGCTTACTGAACATAAGCTTGCTTCAAAACAGGCATGCCCTCACTGCACTTCGTTAAGGAGAAAAGTTATCTGTTTTTTTCCAGATTTCCGAGATAAACCCTGAATCCAGATCTCACACTCTGGAATCTAAAGATCCATCATCTTCACAAACCTCAATGTACCTTCCCAAAGGTCTGCTAGATTCTGCTGGAAAGCTTAAGATTTGCCATGGGGAAAAGGAAAAAAAAAACCAACACAACTCTACAACCAAACCAAGACACATGCTATGAAGTGAAGGAGATTTTCTACTTGGGCTTCTGACAAGGATATTTCCTATGTCTGCTGCAATCCCTAACATACTGAACTACTTCTTAGCTCTTAAGAGATCTGGGTCTGCTTTAAGTTCAGTTAAAGTTCATCTGGCAGCTTCATCAGCCTGCTCCTCTGGAAAGTGTTCTCGGGCTTTGTACCCACAGCAGGAATAAAGAAAAAAGCCTGCTATGATGAGGCTTTTTTTTTTTTTTAAAATTTAAATTAAAAAAAAAACCAAAAGGGATGTGGAAAGGGCACGATGAAAATGCCATTAAATCTGTATTCTGTAGATAGTTATTTTTTTTTTCCTAGGACTCCAAGTAAAAATTTGAGTATCTTATTAGCTATTTGTTGGAAGACTGTGTTCTCAAAACAATTTACAAAAAAATGTAATGGACCTTCCTGCATGCAGCAGTTCTGCATGAGTAGGTACAGCTTCTACCTCTTCAATCCCTATACAAATTAATTCTGAACTGGAGAGAGGGGCGCTGCATTTATCATCTTCTCTGACTCCCCACCAGGAATATCCAAGCTCTGTTATTTAAAAGGTTCAGTACCTTCTTACACAATCACTTGCTTCCTATACTTTCAGTATGTATAATTTTAAGAACACTGAGTAGAAGTCCAGTTTTCAGATACTGTCCAAGAAATGTAGCGCCTCAATTTTTCTCTACTTGACTGGAAACCTCTGTCTCTTGCAGAGAGAAGGAAGGAAGTCTGCTGGAGCAATAAGAAAACAGAGCACATTTACAGCTGTGTGTGATTTATCTGACACAATCTGAAGGGCTACAAATTGTTGAACACTTGTTAAGCATCACTGCCCATTAACCCCCTGCACTCACCCAGCTGTTGGCTTTCACTATGTAACTCCTTAGAGCAGGTTCCCTTCTCTAAGCACTACAGAATATTAATTGCTCAAGACAAATTACTATGTATTGTAAGCAATTAAGAGAAGATAAACTAGGCTACAGAAAAACTAACTTGGGAAGTAAGAAGGGAGGAAAAGTAGAGGGACACAGCTATCTGTAGCAATACCATATGGGAAAGGTCTAAAAATGTTCTTTTAATGTACGTATTAAAAAGGAAGATTATTAGTATAGGGATGGCTGGCTTGCAGGTGGGGTTGCACAATCTTTATATGCCATATGTATGAATTAACTAGTTATTTTTAAACCTAGTTGAAGCCTTAAAGTTCTAGGACAGACATACTAACTCACCTTCAGGTTTTCTGGCCCGTTGCCTTAGTGGCATATCACGTACTCAGAACAACAGCCTCTTCCACAGCTCACTGGGACAAGTATATTACAAGCATACAGGAATTTATATAACTTTTTATAGCATATTTTTTCATATATATATATATATATGCTGAAAACTTGCAGTAGAGTTGTTTCATAAATATACTGAAGCAAGGAGCCAAATTAACCACTTATATAACACTTGGGCCTAAGATAAACTATTAAGAAGAGTATTTCTCCTAGCAGGAAAGATACAAAGGAGTCTGGATTTAACTGAATGAATCTTAGCAACACTTTGCACAGCACCTCCTTTTTTGCTGCTCTGATCACTAACATCTTGTTAGAACAGGCAGTTCATCCCCTCTCTCAGAACCACCACACTGGTCACAGTAGTGGCCAGTGAATATATACTTCACTCACTTCTGGTTTTACCCATTCCAAATTGTTCTACACTGAACTTTCCTACAAAAATTACCACACCACTCAGACTTACCAGACTTAACAGTTACCAACAGATCAGGTTAAAATAAGTCTGCATAAAGAATTTTTAATCTCTCTTCTTCATAGATATAATAATGTTGGAACTTCAAATTTATTTAGCCTACAATGATTTGCTCTGGGAATTTTTCACAGGGACAGGAGCTGAAACATTAGTGTTGTTCACTGTACAATACAGCATTACATCTTTACCCTTGTATTTTGTTGCTATGGAAGCAATATGAAGGTATTTTAAATCACTTAAGGATAAAAACAGGCGCTGAGAAGGATCATCAAATCCAAGCAGCCATCTAAAGGAGGAAACGGGACACATCCAAATGAACTTGAAATATTCCACTTAACACCTAATTATCTGCTAGAACAAAATACACATGTTACTCTAGCCTTGTGACCTGATTTCCTACATGAAATATGAGGAGGAGAAACATGCAGCAGAAATATGGTTAATAAACACAGCAACATTGACTAATTTCAGGGGTTTCTTTTGTTTCAACAGTGCTACCCAAGTCCAACGTAGCAATTTGCCTCACTTTTTAAAGCACAACTAGTAACGCAGAATGGAATGTAACTGTTAACTTCTGAGGTATACCCTGTAGAACAAGCTAGTGCTCTAGTCACTAGCTTAATTTCCACTTAGAACAAATCTAAGATAATCACTTAGACAAATTCATCAGATCACTCAGCAAGGAATTAGCAACACTTGCTTGTCTATAGGGTTTTTTTTGTTGTACTAACATAAATGGAATACCTAAGCCAAGGATGTTTCCCAATGAGATCAATACTACATACAGTATCAAATGAACCATCTATCCTGGGTCAATACCTCACAAACTCATTTGTTGAACAGCTATGTAGAGTAATAGTCACAAAACACGTTTTATTGCAGTAGTGTTAAAACCTTTCTGGTCTACGAAGGGGGTCACAACTGTGGGGCAGAGCATTCTTGACCTCCGTGCCGTTTCCCAGTTCTCTCTGTCCAACTCTGTGACATGGCTTGAGAGTCACTCCTGGGTGCTATCAGTTCCTCCTCTTCATGGTCATTGAGCAAGCCCTCTCATTTGCCACCCACAGGGTTTAGTTCTGGTCCTCCCACACTGAAGGACTGTGCTAGCATCACTGATCCTCCCCTGGAAGAAGGATCCCAGCAATGGGTGAAGGAGTGAACGTGGCTTAAGCATAATACCATCACGTACCTGAAAGGCTTCATTTTGAGCCAAATATAGCAGAAAAAGGCAAAACAGACTTCACTGATCTTTCTCAGCTTCATAAAGGTGTTTGAGGGTAAGTTACTGTATGACCGTAGTTTCACTTGCTTTCACAAAATGATAGAAAAGCAGCAACAGGAACCCAGTAAAAACCTCATCCAAGTAAAGGGAGTGAAAAGAAATAAAAGAGAAACCAAATGTTCCCTACTCTCTGCAACCACAGACAGTAAAGACTGCGGTCCAATGTCCTGTATCATTTTATGTTCACTGCATTAGAAGAAAAGAAAAAACTCATCCATTAAGGAAATGTGAACACTACTTAAATCAGTACTTAGTTCTTGGTAGATATTACTGACTGGCCAGCACCCACATAATAATTTTAAATAATTTTTAAAAAGTCACAGCCAAAATTTGTTTCCTAGGATCAGATAATTAATTTCAAGTGTCACAGCCTTACCAGTCAACAACGATTCTCCTTTGGTTTGTATTCCATGAAGCAATTTGATCAAATGGACAGATGTAGAGATGAGACCCAAATTCCTATTATTAAATTGGGGGAAAAAGGAAAAAAAAAAAAAAATCACTTGATTTGAAATACACTCAAATAAAGTGAAAAGGCTTTTCACTGAAGTTACCAGTAAGTCTTTAACATCTTCAGGAACTCCGAAATAAAAAGTAATTAAAGTATAAACATTTTGAGACATCAGCCAAGTCAGAGTGGCTGAAACTTCAGAACACAGCAACACCACCCCTACCAAACCTCCACACCCATGCAGGAGTTACTTAAAAAATATCCTATCATCACGTATGAACACTGAATAATTGTCTTCTGCAGATATTTTCTAGACAAACATAAGCTTTTTCCCTTTAAGTTCTAACATGGAAGAGAAGTCAAAGATACATTTATAAATATATAATACATATATCCACGCTGGTATACATACAAGCTATTAAAATCAAAACATTTCCCATTCCTTCAGAACCCAAATTTCTTGGGTGCTACTGCTGCCAGGAACAAAAACATAAGAGCCTGAACTTAGACTTACCTTATTCTAAAACTAATGCCTTCTTATGAAAAGTCCTGCAACTTCTGTGGCATTAAGAAAATTCTGCCCCAGCACAGAAGTTGCGACTTCATCCCATGTCAAAATTATATTTAGTTCAATAAACCAAATTTGCTAAGTCCCAAGAAACCAAATTTTCAGATTGCACTCCACAACAGTTCTTCGTGATCTAACAAACTTGTAACAAGTTTTGGGGTTGGTTTTTTTTTGATTGGTTGGGTTTGGGTTCTTGAAAGGAGGGGGGTGTTTGTTGTTATTTTGGTTTCTTTTAAAAACAGCAGGTAGACTACCAGGCTTTCAGTAATTCACAGCTGGTTGTATCCCAAGCACCCCCTCAATGTTGCAAGTGACACAGGCAAAAAAAAGAGAGGTTTAAGGAGCCAGACTGACAACTTATTACCATTAATATCAGTTTGCCTGTCTACATATCAGGGTTGATACACACAATTCTATACGCGTACCTTAAAAAAAAGTACTAATCCTGTAACTGATAATTAAGGCTATTTACTTATTCACTACCTTATCAAAAAATTAAACAAACAAAAGTGGAGAAAGGATAGTTCTACAGTCAGACTTCCAAAAGGCTTACATCGTTTGCATAATCAACTCATACTAAGGACACAAACACTTTGATCTATTATTCAGCAGTGCCCCAAACTCTGACCTACAAATAGGTCAGCTATTTTTGTTCCTTGCATACTTTATTTCAAGTGATCACATCAAGCAGGAAATATCAGCTAATAAATCAACTAACATAGCAGTGTAAAATAAGAATCTCTATATAAAACCACACAAACATCAGAAGGTTATATTTTTGTATGGGTTAGAACGGATCATAACTATACCTCATGACATGTTGATTCTTGGCACACTCAACACAGGCATTCCTCAGACATCTGAAACATTCTGCTATGAGCAGCAGGCAGGTGTCTAGATCTGCCAGCTCACAGGAGTCCTTGTAGGCCTGCTCAATTTCACTTGAGGCGCTCATCAGGATTTCCAGGAGATTCCGAAATGACCTTTCTTCTGCCATTTCTCTGAAATAAATACATTTGTAGTGAACAAAAAACCCCTCCACGTGCTGCTATCAAAAAGCATCATATGATGACAGTTATGCTTCTTATTGTGAACCCAAAGATGTTTCTGCATCAGCCTGTAGCTATCCTTAGTATACAAGGTCTTTCAAGTAGAAAGAGCAAAATATATCATACAATTGTCCCACAGGCATTTTCAGAAACGGGGCTGTGAGGGAGATGTGTTGCCTTAGCATTCCTACAGCTTTCCAACAGCTCCTTGGAATCTAAAAATGAAACAAACAAAAAGTTTCCCCAATGCATATAGCTAGCATGATTATATATGACACTGCATGTTGTTTTAAGAATCAGGAACTGATTTAATTAATGAACACAGTTTAGATGCCTAGCAGTAGATATTTCAGAAGAAGGTCGTATCAGAAGCTCCATTACAAAATCACCTGCCACAAATTTCACCAGATGGAGAACGGGTCATGAAGAATGTCCATGGCTGCACTAGCATCATTCTGAAGTGTGTGAATCAAAGCCGAGGAAGAAATTCAACTCTACTCCAGCAGAAGACTACACCCTCATCCTTCTTGCAAGGGCAACTACAGTGTCTCTCTTCCAGCCCACCTACATCCACAAAACTTGGCTGTTCTGGGGAATATCTACTCCTCTGTCAAACACAGTGGCAGAGGTTTCAAGGAGGAAGGCAGGAAACAGGCAAAGAAAGCATCGGCATGTAAGAAGAACACCAGAACACCAGAAGGTCTCCTGTACACACAGGGATCACAAGAGAACATTTTTAAGTACATCTTTCCCCCCGACTTTTAAATGTGGATTTAATTAAGAAAAACAGTATTCGGAATTTAACGAAAAAAACCACAACCACCACCACAATCTTATTCTAAGCTAAAAAGTTCATTTTCTTCTTTCTTAGGTGTTATGACCTTCAAACAGCTACCGTTAGGAGGAGCAAAGACAAGCCTCACACCAACCTATGCCGCCTCCCACCTTCCAGAAAGAGCAGAAACCCTCGCGGTAAGCCCAGCCACGCTGCGGAACCTCCGCACGCCCAACCTGTGTCAACCCACCCGCGCTGTGCGGCACTGCAGAGGGCTCCCAGCCTTACTGGGACAGCAGTGCTCCACACTGGCCTCTCCCTCCCTACCTTAAACTCACTAAGCGGCATCAAACCATTCTTCCCAGTGCAGCCACCACAGCCCATCGTGCTGCACGCCACCGGCCGCCAAGGCCTGCAGCCTCCATGCCGCTCCCGAGGCCTGGCCCTCCCCAGGGGGTGCTGCCCCGCAGGCCCCACGCAGGCACACCGGACCCGTGTCTGGCCGCCCCGCAGGGCCCACCGTGGCTGCTGGCCCCTGGGCACAACCCACCTGCCTGGGGGACAGGCTGGGAGACACCACGCTCTCCTCCCTGCGCTGCACCTGCCAGCTCCCCCTGAGACCCGAGGGAAGGGAGGGGAGAAGGGACAGGGCACCCCCACTGGCCGGTCCTCGGTGGGCACTGAGGGTCCCTTCCAGAGCGGAGCCGGCACCCGAGGGGCCGCACTGCGCTCAGAGCAGAAGCCAGCCTCGGCTGCCGGCACAGGGGAGACCGCGCCGCCACAGGGACCACCCAGGCCCGCCTGCACCGCCGCTTCCCCAGGCCAGAGCTCCCTCCCCCGGCCCATGTGGCCGCGGGCGGCCCCTCCTCCCCGCTACCTGGGCTTCGCCTCCCGGAACAGCCCCGCCAGCGCCCGCACGCTCTCCAGGCGGGCCTCCGCCGCGGCGGGCAGCGCTCCCAGCGCCGCCATCGCCAGCCCCGCCGCAGCGCAGCTCCGCCCCCGCCGCGCAGAAATGGCGGCGGCCCGGCCCCGGCGGGCGGGCGGTGCTCAGCGGGCCGCAGGGCTGGGAAAATGGCCCGGGCGAGCACTGCGGCCGTGCCCGGCGTGGGGCCGCGGGGCCGAAGGCCTGGCTTCCCCCCGTGAAAAATAAAGCGTGGGCGCGGGTTTCAATCCCACGGCCTTCCGCGGGCCCACAGCGGCCTCGGGGCTGTCCCCGGGGCTGTCCCCGGGCCGCCTCAGGGACGGGGCGGAGGCTGGTGGCACACCACGGGCTGTGGGTCTCGGCCTTCCACTCGGCCCGTGTGCTTTCGGATGTGGGTTCCTCCAAATGGCCCAAATAAGTATTCCATCGTGTTTTGGACATACATACAAAAAGTTAACGTATATAACTGAGGAAAAAACAAAGCTTCTCATGGATAAAAAGGCTTCATTGTGGCCAAATACTACAGAAAGCCTCTGTTGGAACTAAACTGACTTCCCCAAAGGAACGTCTCTGCCATCCCGCAGCTAGACACACCTGAAGCATCTATTTTTAGAATCTTTTAGAAATAAACTTGGATGTCTTGGGTTGCCAGTTGGGCAGGCTTGTGATTAAGTCCACCATCAAACTTGTTTGTCCCTCAGGAAGCGCTTGCAGGCCTCTTCCCCGTGATTAATGTGTGTTACTACTGCACAGACAGACAGCTATGGGCAGCTCTACAGCAACAACAAATTGGTTCGAATAACGAGTAGAAATCAAGTCAGCAAAAGATGCCAGGCAAGAGCCTTTGCAATCATGCAAGTTCTTCCTTTTAGCAGTTCCTGTTACTTTTAAGAATTGCCTGTTCATGAGTAATTTGCTTCAACTGCAGTGAGTCTGGAGACTAAGAGTAATGGATCATCAGCAGCGTGCTGGCAGCAGCTGAGTGCATTGTGCCCAACTGTGATGACTCTGGGGAAAATAAGACTGCAGCACATAACAACATCATTCTGCACGTTCTTGTTCCACTGATTCAGTATTATTCTTTGGACAACCAGTAGCTCACAACGTCAATGAAGGAAGCAGTAGAGTACACTGAAATCCAACAGGATAGTCACATGTGCTCTGTGAAAATTACCTGCAAATACAGAATTGTGCACTTGTTTTTACCCTGCCCTGTTTGGGAAGGGACACACTGTGCCCAGCAGCCTGATTTTACTCAGCCTTCATCATCTTTTTATTGCTATTTTGTCTGTCTTTTGTCAAACACAAATCTTGTAAGTAACAATTTCTTACAAACATTTCTCTTTAGGGATTTTTTTTAATAACATCTGATGTTTCAAGGCAACAGTTATCCAGATTTTACCCGATTAAGTGTACAGATTTTTCTTGTAGTGTACTGATGAGTTGCATTGCAACATATTTCAGATCAAATAGCTGAAAATACAGATTAGACTGTTGATGTCCAAGACATCAGGATAGGGATACATTAGTTCTGTAGTGCAAACTAGTACATTGTGAAGGCTTCAACTGCAGCTGACATAAAGGAAGACAAAAGTAACTTGCGCTTACCCTGAGGCAAGGTTAAATAGCAGCTCCATGTATTTAGAGAACTACAAGAAGGAAAACAATCCACCTTGAGCCGACTACTCCATCTGAAAATAAAATGACACAGAACCTATTTTTGAATTCTGCATCAAATTAAGAGGTAGACCAGTCTCTTGAGGCACCAGTGTTTGAAGAAAGGTGCATCACAGCTAACACTCTGGAGGGAGACAGTTCCCCCCCTTGCAGTCGACGCTGGCAAGGCAGGAGGCAAAGCAGGTCAAAGACTTTGAATCCCTCACATCTCAAATGTTGAGAGATGGCCAGACATTTTAATCACAAGATGTATACTTGCCTTGCCTTTATTTTATTGGAGGTAACTTCCAGCAGAAGATAAGATTTGGGCTCTGGAAAAAGTTACTTTACACTAAAGAAGCAAATCCCACAGCATGTTATATTTCTGGCATAAATATTAGTTTTCTCTCTCTTATTTTGGGCCTGTATTAGATTAAATATGACTTGGGCCAGAGAGCTTTGAAGCTACAGACCAAAGCTTTTATTTTTGGTCTAGTATTTAATAGGATCCAGTGAAATTGATTGATGCACTCAGGAAAATGCTTTTGATTAGCCCTTGTTGCTGAGCACTGAGTCCCATGGCAGATCCACTGAGCCATGGAGCACACTGCACCCTCACATCGGTCCTCAGTTTCCTGCTTATACCAGGAAAATTACAGTAATTAGCCAAGGAGTCCTGAACACCTCTGTTAAGACAAGGAAAAGCACACCTGAGAGCAGATAGCATCATTTTCTTAACCACCAGAGGGGGAGCACAAAACAGCTTTTATGGGTTTTGGAGGTATTCAAGAGCAATGAAGAATCCACATGAAATGGATACTGCAGACTATCTTAATCCCAAGAAGAGCTATTGCAGTCCCAAACCAACAACTCAAGAGGTTGTTTGGCTTCAGATGAGATGTTACACGTGTGTATGAGGGCCATAAAGAGCGGTTGCATTTGATGTTGAGATGTTCGTGTCACTCCTTTGTTATGTAATAGCAGAAGTAACTTTAATTTGTCATAAGAAAGAAATCCCTCCATCTGGAAAGAATGCCTGCAAGGCGCTAGAGGAGATGTTTAAAGCTCTTGCAGTTTGTCATGGAAACGAATGTTGTCTTCCAAGAAGTCAATACAGATGAAATGCTGTCTGCTGTACAGTTGTTGGGCTCAGAGTCACTCAGATACTCTCACCTCATTTGTTAGCTGCAGTCCAATTTCCAGAGTGGATGAGCAATTTCAGAACTGTCATCTGCCCTTCACAAAGTTTTTATGCCACATCTGCATGGGGTGGTTTTGTTGGGATCAGCGTTATGATCATCATGTTGGGCAGCTGCACAAGCATATGGAAGGACACGATCCTCTGCTATTCAGCTGGATTGGAGAGATGCTACTGAGGATATCTGATACCCAGGACTCAGATTGGCTCATGGGGAGTGATATTCTCTTTTTTGTGAGAGCTGGGGTAAGTGTGGATTGGGACAACTAAGGAGGTGAGTGTAGCCAAAATAGAAAATAGATGCATAGAGTAGAAGGTGGGATATGGTCCACTTCACTCTCTATCAGACCTTCTGTATGACATTTTTCCTATACACTGAGGTAATGCAAATTCGGATAAAAACCTTTAAACAGTCACTGATTTTTCCTCTTCTTGGGTGTCAGTTGACAATAATATAATTTAACACTGTAGCAGGGAAAAAATTCAGTTACCACAGTTTAATGTCTGTAGGAAAGGGCAGGGATGCTCCAGGCAGTGCTCAAAGCAGGGAATGATGTCTCTCCACAAGGCAGGCTGTTGTTGACACTGATCATGAGACTAAAGAAGAAAAGATGGATGTGGGGAAGGTGACAGCAAGCAGCAGGTTTACAGAAAGGCATGCCCAGAAATGGATCGTGCTGTGCAGAGACGGGATATCTGAAATAGGTTACAAGCACTTTAAGGTTTTGTGGGAAAGGAGGATTTTGAGATGGACTGTGAAGGTGAGGGTGTGCAGTTACTAGTCTCCTCTTCTGACCTTTTCAACTATCTAGTGTTATTTTAAGTCCTAGACTCCCATGTGAAAATCTCTCACAAGCAGTGCTAAGTTTGAAAGTTGTGCCATATAATACAGATTTCCTGTATAAATACAATTGGACCTCATCTTTCATATGAAAACCTTGGCTTTTCCTGTGTTTTGATAGCAGCAACAGTTTTTTCTACACTTCAGCAGCCTGAACAGCTGAGACTCCAAAAAGTTGCTTTTAAGTACGTGCACATAAATCACTCCTGTGCTCTGTACTGAGCTCACCAGGCTTTTGTGTATACACAGAGTAATCGTGTCACAGGACAGAGTTCAGGCAGACTCGCTGCCTTTGCATGCAGTGTGTAGTCACTCTCCACATGCACATTAAACCTGACATGCTGGGCTTGCATGATGTTTACAGAGCTGCACACACACAGGAAACTTACCTTTTTGGGGCTGCAGATTAGTGTCTGTGCCCCAAATCCTCCAGAATCCTGTGTACAGTCCTGGAAATATTATCCTGATTCTGCTGCTTGGGGAGTTTAATTCATCTGCTAAGCCTGCAGTCAAGCCTGACTCCTTCAGCTGTCTCATAAAGATACTATTGGAGTGGTGAGGATGCTTTCTGAAATTATATCTTCTAAGAATAAATATCCCTCCTAAGGAACAGAAATAACCAAAAAGCTCCTCACCACCTGGGCACTGTCAGCAAGTGAAAGGTATGCACTTAAATATTTTTGAGGAACTCACAAGTGAAGTAGTCCTCCTGAGTACATGTGTCAAGCCTGGCCCCTTGTGAATGGATGAGCAAAGAGAAATGCCCATAGGGAATTCCATGTTACTCAGCACTGCTCCCATTTATCAGCATTGGTGGACCTTGTCAATGCTGAGAAATTTGCTGGGGGGGAAAAGACAGGGGCTAAAAGAGCAAAGAACAAGAAAAACCAATCTAGTGACTCAGAGTATCTCCTATTTTGGGTTACTGCTGGTGATTGGAAGTGAAGAATTGTAGCTGTGATCCTAACCATGCTTCTTACTGTGAAATAGGGATTAAACCCCTCCAGCTCTGTCAATAGACTGACATCTAGTGGAGGTGAAATAATGGGCTGCAGAGCTCAACCTAAAATCATCTCTCCAAATGACTACACTGAGTTCATACTATTCAGTGCAGATGTTCCATTCTTTAAATTTGTTGATTCCATTTGTGAAATATAAAATAATTTTGTGAATGAATCTGTGGATCTTTCTTAGAAATTTAAATCACAGGAGGAGGTAAGTGAACTAAATCACATAAAAACAAGACTTAAAAGGTTTTCTGTGCTTACAATACTGTGTCAGCATATATGCTTTATAAGACAAGGGCAACAGGACTGGGATTTATATCTGAGGTGTTAGGAAACAAATATCTACAAAGTTTGGTTTTGCAGCATTTATGAAAGCCAGTTGTGTGTCACCTTAAGAAATATTATTTTAGAAGCTGCTATTGATAACTCAGAAGTTGCCACATACCTTCTCTGTCTCTCTCTAAGGTCAAAATATTTCCAATTATATAGAGGGAGCTGTTGGGCTGACAGATATAGAACTAAGAAATAATGGGTTCAAACTTCAGTTCTCCAGAATCTTTCCCTTTAGATTGCTGACAATTTTTGCAATTATAAGAGCAGTTTAATATTCATGAGAAAGGAGTAGTGAAAATTCGTGTCAATTTTTATATAATAATATGAAACACATGAAGATCTAGTTAAAAATCTCAAATCTTCTTAGAATTGTCCTACGCCAGCTTTATATTCCCTTAAGAGAAACATGCAACCTAAACTTTAGAAAGAGAACAAATATTGCTTTTCAAGCAATACCTTCAGAAGATTTCAGAAGGTTTGTGGATGTGAGTATATTTTATTGCCCTTTTAAATTCAAAACCTTAACACACCAAAGAAATATCTGATGAAACTTTGCTGTTCATACCTGCGGACTTGAAAAAAGAAAATTATGTGTCTTTTAAACCAGTATGTAAAGGCTCCAAAAAGTTCATCTAATTATGTCTCTGAAGGGAAGCTTTGATCCATTCATGTTTATATGTTTTTTCCCTGCGAGACCATGTCAGTAAACTAAGGTTAAGTGATACACAGATTTTTTTTTAATTTTTTTTTTTAAACCGCCATCTTAACATTCTAAGCAGCCACAAATACAAATGAAACTAGATAGTTTCCTCCTGCATGTGCTGATTATAAGATTCGGCCTCTGCAGAAGTCATTACTTGTATTTACATGACAGGATTCTGGTGTTCTAAATTTAAAAATCCCACACTCTTTAATGCCTGGGAGTAATAATGCTATGGAGCTATGAATTTCCCAGCTCACATGGAGATAAAAGCAAATTTTGAAGGAGGGGGTTGTCCATCTGTTCAACTGTGCAGTGTCCTCCTTAAGCCCCGAACTCTCACAAATAACATCAGCCCACCATGGCTGCATCTGTCTGCCACACATTAGCCACTTGCTAGATCTCCATGGGTTTTACTAACCTCTCCACACATCATTTACCAGCCTCTGGATGTGCCTGGTACCTCAGTAACACTGCCTGCAGTTATTAAGTAATATATATTAATAATTAAAGTAAATATTAACTATTAATACCATGCAAACACAGACATGTTCAAGAAACTGTCAGGGATGGGTGAGCCTGCTTTTTGATCTGAGCAAGTGCTGATATTCACCGAATACAAATACCAGTTTCACTGGAGGGGTAAATAAGGAGAAGACACAGTGGTGAGTTGGAGGTGGAGCCTCAGCTGGCAAGAAATAGGCCTGGGATTATGTTAGTCTAAAGCCCCTCCTGACTTCTCTCTTTGCCTTTCTCCTTGCCCATCATTTTTGTTACCTGGGACTCTGCAAGTGCACAAGGCTCTGGGTCTTCCCATTAGTCTTGGAAAAACATCTTGTTTCTCTCCCTTTCTGTGTGGTCTGGTTTAGAGGCAGGACAAGAAGGGGGATAAAGCAGAACACAGCATTCCTGTCTGCTAGACTTCATTTTTGTCTTTTACTCATGCTCGCCCTGCACTGATGAAATAGCCATCCCTGCCTGCAGGGTGAATCAGCACAGTGGGCTCATCACACCCCTGGGGCTACGTAACAGGCATTGGGATTCACGCTGTGCAGCGCCCTGGTGCAGGGGAACATGTAGGATGGCTGCAGAATTGAAAGCAGGATGAGATATTCCTTGTGTAATTAATGCCAGGTGAGAGACCTGAACTCTGCACTGCACAGCCTCTGCTCCTCTGCTTCTGTTTTACACCAATGTCATCAAAAGCCAGACATATCTTAGACAAAATCTGCTGAGTTGTTTTCCCAGCTAGAAACTCCATCCAGCTGCATCTGGTGTAACTTCCCAAACTAAGACCCCCTTAGCTCCTAAAATGTTATTTATACCTGTGCATACCTGACTTCTGAATATGTACTGTAGTTTCTCAGCACCGTCACACTCAGTTGGACAAAAGACAAGTCACTTGGTGACTCACAAGCTGGTAAGAGAGAGAGTTTTTCCTAGCAGAAGACAAAGGTCTATAAGACCATCACATTAGACAAAGAGTCTGAGCATGATGTTCACCTTTCATTCCTGAAGCAAGGAGTGCCTCTGCTGAGGAATCTATTATAAATCACATTTTTAGTGAGACTGGCAAAGCTGCATAACTCTGGCCTCGGGGAATCTGCCTAATTTGTCAGCTAAAATTCAGCCTCCTGATAGAAAACTAGTCCATTCATGCTTCGTGATGGCTAATTACCCGTGGAAAGAATCTGCTCAGGGAACTGTCAGCAGTGATGTGGTGTAGGACCATCATCTGGCTGGGAGCTTCCCAGGGAAGGTCAGTGGAGTTCCCCCTCCTCCTTGTGCCGTGCCTTAGCCATGCAGCTGCCCTTCCCCATCTCTCCTCTGTACTTCCATGTCACTTCATGGCATGGTCAGCGGGATCTCCTGAGAGAGAAGCATCCCAGGCTGTCCTCTGTGTCTCGAAATAGCAGGAGTTTGCTGTAGTCAGGATGGTCTAAAAGAGGCATGATTTGCAAGGAGAGGTATGTTTTGTTAGATCATTAATGTAATTGCAGAAACCAGAGGAGTTCTTATGTACCCACGTCCTTCTTCAGACCTGCAACACAAGCTGCTTACAAACTCACTGTCACTTGTTTCAAGACAGTAGGCACACAAATAACAGAGAGCAACTAGGACCTTCCAAAAATAATCCTGGGAAGAAACACTACTTAAATTCTTCAGAACTTATTTTTGTACTCATTCACGTACGTTATGAACTGTAAAAACTCCAGCATTGAATAAATTGCCATAGATTTAACATTTCCCATATCAGAGAAGAATTCATTTCTCTGCTGGGCCAATGAAAGTAAGTACAAAGATTCTCTAACTACCGATCATAGTTTAATTCCCTTCCATAATGTTAGGCATGCAGTTTATTTATTCCTTCTTAGAAACAATCCTCTGTTGCTGGTCCTGAACTTCGATGAGCTAAGTACCACCAGCTCTATTTGTTCCATCCTAGTAGCATTTTTAGTGTTTTAGCACTACTAAATATGTAGTCCAAACTTGGAGTATGTCACTAGATTAGAGATGAAATGGAGTAGTTGTTGTAACCATGGTTAGATCTTGGGGAAAAAGAGTGACCATTCACAATTCTTAGCACCCATTGACAACTAGAGGTTCAGTACCTCTCAAAGCCAAGTCATGATCCTGTAAGAAATCTCTTCAATTGAGTGTTTAACTTACTTTAGGAGTTATTCATCATGCAGTTATGAACGGGTCTCCTGGACTGAATTAACTGTGTTAAAAAAGGAGAAAAGTATGAATAAGAAGATAAGAATTGCTTGGGAAACAGTTCTGTCCAGCCCCAAGCTGCCTTTTCATTTGTTCCTACAGAAAGACTTAGTTAAAAAACACTATTACCAAAAATTGTTTGCTGCAATTAAAAACTATAAGGCAGACTGACCAAGTAAGCATTAATTCAGGAGGGTGCTCAAGCCAAGGGAAGTTTGGAAGAAATGGAGCAGTCTTGGGATGATTCACAACTGTAAAATAACGCCTGTGTTTAAGTTTCTTGATGTATCAAGGCCCCTCTGTTCTGTTTGACTCCATCAAGTTTGTGTGTTTGTTCTATTAGATGGCATCAATAACCAGTCTCTTCTCAGAGTGCTGTGTAGAAAAGGGAGCATAATTGTCTGAAAAGAGGCCTATTAAGTGTTTGCTTTCAAATCAAAGAACACTTTTGAAATATTAAATAGAGGGACTACAATATATAAGTCACTCCAACCCATCTCAAAAATACTGATGCACATTAATGATTTACTTTGGGCTTATACATCTGTTTGCTTTCGTATACAATACGTTGCATTGTTACCCTGGTAACCCCAATATCTCACTGAGTTTAGCTTATTCTCCATCTAAAGTACACCCTCTTAAGGAAATTCATACATGGCCTCATGAGAGCACTTTCCCCTTTTTTCCCCATTGTTTGTAAAGGAAGAAATAATGACTGGTTTTGTCATGAATGGGCCATTTTTGTCTTTTCTTCCTCCCCTCTCCCATCCCATTAATGATAGCTGAGATTTCAACACGACAGCAGACTCAGCCACTGTGCTCACTGTTTAACGTTCCCAGTCTTAAATGAAATGGGCTGCTTTACTCCCATATTGATGCACGTTGATATGCTGCAAAAAGCCTCTCTAAGAAATTCCTCTCCTTTTTTTAGAGGATACCTTGATTCTCAACATTCTGTTTAAACAAAGGGAAGGCAGCTGTGCTCTGTTACACTGGAGTATCATTAAATGGGGCATATTTCAGCTCTTTGTACCATTCTGGGCCCCTTCAGCCTTGGTGCAATGGCAGCAGTAAGTTCCCTGTGGGAGACTGTACCTCTCAGAAGGCAGACATGACTTAGATCCCTCCTGCACTGGTGGTGATGGCTGGTGATCCAGCTCAGGGAGCTGAGCCAGGTGAGCACGATGGCTGCAGATTGACGTTGGAGCCCACAGCTCTGGGAAAGGGGCAGTCCTGCTTTGCCCCGGGTGCCCATTCTCACCCTCGCTCTGTTGTTTGAGGTCTAGCGGTCACCTGATGGAAGAACAAGCTGATTCAGAGGGCTGATCCAGCAGGAAGGCTGGAAGCCAACTCCAGGACTCTCTGCCCTCCTTCCTCCTCTTGGTTGCTGGTGTCCCACACCTCCCCATCTCCTGTGCTGTGCTGCTTCCAGTTTTTCTGTGGCCACACACCCATATCTGGGTTGGTGACCTGATCTGACTGTTCTGCGTTTGCCACATTATTTCCATGTAGATCAGTTCCTGCCACTCAACACAAGGGAGGAGATGGGGACCTGCAGGAGTGGGAGATGGGGAGCGTGAGAGGGCAGGACCTGATGACTGGCATTGCCACCCTGCCTGCAAAGCATGACAGGGTGGGTGATTTGGGGGAGGCAGGTCAGAGCTGGAAAGCAAGATAAACTCTGCAGTTTGTGCTGGGCAGATGGCCAGCTGTACTGCTGTGATGTGGCCCAGAGTCAGAGCGGACTTAGTTCAAACTGGACCCAAGCAAGCCACAGGCAGCTCCTGAACCAGAAAATGCAATCTGCGTCCCTTCCGTCCCCTCCTGGTGCAGGCCAGCATGGGGCTGCCCACACCTCTCTCAGCACAGGGCAGCAAGATGCCAGTCAATGGAAAGCTCTAGAGAATTAGGCCCAGGGGAAAATGTTCCCAAGAAGGGGTGGATGGAGAAAACCCTCCAGAGTCCATCCTCTGAGCAGGTACGGCACAGGCGCAGCCACGCGCTCGCCCGCAGCACTCTGCTGATGCCAGAAACAGCAAGAGGACTTGTCGAGCGCTGTGGTTTACATGACAAATCAGTGTTTGTTCCAGATGTTGATTTTTTTAATTAAGAAGATTTATTCAGACTGACACAGAAGAAATGAAAGCAGTAAAAGCAAGCTTAAAGCTTCAGAAGAGTTTCAAAGCTTGTTACTCAGTATTTACTTGCTGCATAATCTCTTCTCATCATTCATTGACCTCTGGCAAACAAAGTGTCGGGCTGATGGCAGCTTCCAACTTCCTTCCTCGAGCAAAGATTCTTCAAAAATACCTGCTTTTTAAAGTTGTATTTCAACCTGTACAGACACTCTGTCCAATAATCTCTCTTACAAGCACCATCCTACTTATCTTTTGCATTTAAGTATCTTGCTAAGAGGACTTCACCATGAGCTAGGTAGGTGGATTGTTTTTTTTACCAGGAGTAAAATTCCAAAAGAAGTTAAGACAGCCTGCTTGTATAAAGACAAAAACTCTTTTCTTGATTTTTTTTTTCTTTGATTTATAAAACCATCTTGTTAATCACTGCAAGGTTTCTGAGGGGAAAAAATGTCTGAGATTCCTACACAGAAATATAAGTTAGACTCACATGAAGCAGAGAAGATTGACTGATTTAATGATTAAACAAAAAGAGGATGTGTAAATGACTGAGGAATGTATCAGGGAAACATATTAACTCAATATGTCTGCCTTTGCTTTCTTAATAATTCACTTAGAGGAGATGCTCAGCAGGATTATTTCAGTGAGCTTTTGCTAACATTCAATGTAAAGAGGTTTTATCTGTTTCAATTGCAAAAAAACCCCCAACAATCAGACTATGTCCACTTTTTTGAACAGTTTATAAATCTGTCTCAGAGCTGATCAAAGCTGTCCCAATATTGGATGACACTGTCCTCTTAAAATTTTTAATTTGGATGAAATAAAGTGTTTTTCGTATTTTTGCCAAAACCAGTACCTAATTCTTTTCTCAGAGAATTCTCTGAAATTGTTCATGTTTTGAAGCGGGGATGAAAAATTATGAACGTTTTAATGTGAAGTAGGAAGGAAACTTCCAATAAAAGCTTTTCAGTGTTTGGATAAAACCAGAGAGAGTAGAGTGCGTCCTAATCTGTCTTTGACTGCATAATCTAGGTAAAAATGACAACACACAGCTGCTGTTATTATCCCAGTGTAAGTCTGGAGCTGCAAATACTAAGTGCCAGTGATACAATCTCAAGGAATATTGTGAAAACAGTACAGAATTAATTTGCTGGTTTAGCACAAGAAATACTTTCACTGAATGAATTGGTCAAATGAGCTTAATGAGCTCAAGTGACAGTATTTTTTCCAGTCACACTGCAAACAAAGGTATTTTGTAGGAGTTCCCTCCAGGAGATGAACAAGCTTCTGCTGAGCACAGATGGCAAGTAAATGGCTTTGAAAATGGAAGTTAGTCAGGCATCTAGAAGCTCCCATTGACCTCTAACAATGATAAGCATCTCTGTGGCCACTGCACACAGGTGCCATTCCCTTCTTACTGTCCAATGGCTTCCTGCAGCTCCGAGCATCGCTGTTGATGCACAGAGACTGAGCCTAGTTTGCTCTATAATGACTGCTCTTTGGAAAGCCCTTACACTCTAAATCAGATATGATTAATGTATACTGATACAATTTTCCCCTCCTCCTTAAAACCAGTCTGTGAATTTATTGGAAAATAGTGCCCAGGTTCACTCCTAGAATGAGTTCAGCCCAAATACCATCAGGGCAGTACCACAGGAGCTCAGCAGTGAGGACAGGAGTAGCCTGGGTCTCTCTTAGTTGGCGTTCAGTTTCTAGCACTTCCATTGATGACCCTCAGCAAAGGTAGACCCATCAGATGGTGCCTGTTGAAATATGATCAATTACTGGCTCTGTTGGTGCTGGACCAGCCTATCCCAGGCAATCTACCAAGCAGGGAGGTGTTATTTGTATTAGATGTTGTGGTAGCAGTGAGAAAGCCACAGTTCCTCATGAAAGATGCCCAAGAACAGGAGAGTCTCTGTCTGGGGGAGTTTGGCTGCTGCCAGCTTGAGTGACATCTGATGTCCATCAAGTCAAAGGTTGTGCAGTTCACCAGTTGCTTCGCATGCCAAACCACACTATTGCACTGTTTTGGGTTAATCTTACTACAGAACTTGTCTTTGTGTAACGCAGTGGAGTTTCACTTGCTGCAATGTCTGAGTTGCTGCTAGCTGGGGCTTGGGGCAGAGCTATCCATGCCAGGGATCACGTTGGGATGTGGAGTTAGAATCTCCTCCTTGGAGTATTCTCTCCTCCTTGTTCTAGTTGGGAACATGCTCAATTACTACCCATATTAGGAATATATTATCTTCTCCATGAAGCTTAGCTACATTGCCTTGCAAATTATTGGGAAAAAAAGCCAAAACCCCGTCCATTTATGAGCACTTCCATGTTCCTCCCCTCCCACCCCTGCAAAAGCCATCCCACAAAGCTTGCTCACACAGCCCTGATGGTCCCCAGCACTGCAAAATGGTCTCAGTGTGTGCCTGTCTGGAGCTCTGGGATGTAAGAGAGAAAGCCATAGCGACAAGTTAGAAAGGGAAAGCTTAAAGTGCACTTTCCTCCTTGCCTTACCAGTTTGTTAATGGAGGGGTGGGGGGAGAAGGTAGTTTCTGGATGTAGCACACATTTTCCTAGCTCAGCTTAGCTGGAGTACACATGCTTGTGGTTCATCCTCACAAATGCCATGTCAGGCCCTGGGCCAATACAAACACCAAGCCTGTCTTCAATGTATATAGTGAAAAAAGTAGTTCCAGCTCACTCCAAATTCGAGTGTGTTTGCAGAGAGAGGGAGGAAACAAGGAGGACTCAGGCAGTCATAGTCAAGTAATGCTGATCTCTGCCCTTACTAGGTTATGTTGGGGAAAGCACAGCTGTTTTCCCTAGCTGGCATGCTTTAGAATTGATTATAAAACAAATTAAAATGTATTCAAACACACCAGGCCAAAGATCTTAAAGGAATGTATCCCAGTTCTGTAAGAGAAGAGTTTTCACAGGAATTAAGGTGCCAGAATGCTCTGTAATTTGAGGGAGATGCAGATTCTTTATGCCACATGCCAGTGTGAAACCTCCAGTATTCATCCCTGATAAAGACATGTTAACAAGTGACATAATATTTGTTGATTTTGTCTGTAAAATATTCCTATATTGCAAAAGTCTGCAAAACCACCTCCCCCACACTCAGATGTTGGTAAAAACATTCAAACATGACATTTAAATAGGCTGAGATCTTGAAATCTTTTTTGTTTTCTTGCATCTGGCTATCTAGTCATCCATGAAGCAGAAATAGCATGAATAAAATAAAATAAAATAACTTTGCAAGAAAGGCAGCAGCTGCAATGGATCCTGATGAGTGTTTGATCACAACTGAAGACAGGAAGAAAAAAAACTAAATCAGAAAAGTTAACTTTGTTCACAGGTGGTCAGTTACTAAAAATTAAATTGAAACCAAAAAAAACTATACAAATTAATAAATTATTCATGGCAATTAGTTTGCCAAGCATAAACCCATGCAGTTTTCATTGAGAATAAAGATCCCAGCCTGGTTTTCTTGACCTGATTCCACAGAAGGTAATTACACTGCACCTACTTAAATTTCCCCTTCATTTCAGCGTGATGTATGCGTCTTCCTCTCTGAAAACTTGTCTAACAAATCTAAAGCCTGCCACTTGCCTTTCCATGTTGGATAGCTTTGGGGTTTGCTATAGGACTCTTTATGCCTCTGCCCTAGTAGGCTTTGTATTTCTTAGCTTGATAGCACTAGAAAGTAAAGCTTAAACCATAGCACTGCTAAATCTTAAGATTTTCATAAAATTAAAAGTTTTAATGCCCTTGAGTGAAAAGTTTCAGCCATGCCAAAACCACACAATTCAGCTCAGAAAGGGCACTGACTTTGCCCACTTTCCAAAAGCTGCTGCATGTTTTTATCATTAGGTAGGAACCAAATTTCAGTCGGGTTACCCTCCACAGATAGGAACCTTGCATCTTAATGCTCCCCTCTGGGCTAGGGATTATCTGCACATGACTTCAAGTTTTGGAGCAACCTTAAAAACCATTTCGAAAGCAGCTGAAGGCTGTTCCTGCAGCTCCACCTTTTGGAAGCTGGGGATCAACCAGATTGCTTGAGTTGGTTATTTCATTGCTAGAGAAAGACTTAACGTTGTTGTATTTGTGGGTGACTTAGTCTCTAAAGTGTAAAGAATGAAGCACCTTGGAGGTTTTAAAAATGCCTTGATTCCTCACAGAAAGCCCTAAAATGCATTAGGCTGGAGGTATTTCTATTCTGAGTAGTTTCTGAAGGCTGCTCAGCATCAGTGAGGACCCTGATATACGTACTTGATCCTCACCACAGTAAGAACATTTTCGTCTGGCCTTTCTGCTTGAGATTCACTTGAAATCATTGTGCCAGACTGAGATGTGTTGCAAGTTGACCATGTCAAATATAACAGGTCCACATCAACTTCAATACTCTTCCTGTACATTTGAGTTGTATTTGGTTTCTAATCCTCCACTTGCACACTCACAAATGATTGCAGCCTGGAGACTTTCAGTGCTCTGTCGAAGGTCACATTATCTGGTCCCTTTTAAAAAGGGCCCAGCACACAGGAGGAGGAGGTGGTACCCTGTATTGGTGGGCTGAAGACATTTGAAACGTGCAGAAAGCAACCTGGGTGCCACAAACGTCTAAAACACCTGGATCTAGACTACAGCATGAGTTTACCTCTGCTGCAAAGCCCAGGGGTGTGGTGGAGACTGCTGAAGGGACTGATCCAGAGCCTGCTGGAAGTTATGGCACAGACTGCTTCCCCTGGGACCTGAATCAAGGCTGCGGTGAGCCTTAAGATGAAAAGACATTGTGGCTGCCAAGAGTGACCTTTAAGGGAGGAGAATCCCCCCAGAATAAATATCCTGAACTTGTTGGTTCCAGAAAGTGAACGGATGAGTGAAAAAAATTAATAAGTCGCAGATCAACAGCGTAAAATCTTTTTTACCTCTTTTCAGTATTCAGCCATGGATTAAATTGCTTCGATGAATATCAGACATGTATTTGCCTTTCATCACTCTCCATATTCTAAACCTTGCCCCCAGACTCAGCATCTCTGTTTCAGACTACTAAATACTATATGTGCACAGGAGCAATTTGGTGGCTGTAATGATAGGCACGATTGTTAAATTGGTTTCCAGTGTCTTTCAGGCTGCGTCCCTGCAGAATTGCAATTAAACACTTGATAAACCACAAGGCTATGCTAATCCTGCTTCAGAAATCTCTGATGGCAAGGATGGCAGTCTGCCTTCCTCCTCCACTGAAAGACTGAGAGACCCAGCATTGCTCAGGCTCTTCTTAAGCATACTCTGTTTTTCCCCCTTGGCTCAGTGGTTCATGTTTCAGCTGTAACATTCTGCCCGAGTTCCCTATTGCCATGTAACAATCTCCTCTTTGTTTAGCCCTGCTACCTCATTTCTCTCTATTAGCCTTTAATCCCTGTCAGGGTTTCACCTTTGCAGCGATGAGGTCACAGCTCACGTTGATTGGGAAAGGAAATCCTGATGATTGTTGCTGACAGAAAGCTGATAATGCTGGTTGGGGCAGCAATAAATTCTCAGTCTCTAAATGAAGACTAATCTTTGAGCCAGAAATCACCTCTTTCAGTAGTTTTTTTGGGCCTCATTCACAAATATTTTCCCATGCTCAAGCTGCTTGACCTTTGGAATATTCTATTCACCTATGTTATTGTGCAGAACTGTTTTCCAGGGATCCCAATAAGCAGCCATCTATCACTGAGAGGCAGGTGAAGTTATGAAATAAATCAATGATGTTATCCTCATTGGGAATGCAGCACTTGCAGCTCTCTGGAGCCTCTGCAACCCCAAGTGCAAAATTGGTGTCTGCTGCTGAGCATTTCTGCCCTGTCAGCATTTTTATTCCTTCAAATCACTGTTGTTGTCAGGACAAGTTGTTTTTATTTTTTCAGAACAGAAGTACATCATGCAAAGAGATAAAAGAGGTGAGTGGGAGGGGTTTGTGCTGTTAAATTCAGCCAATGAGTGCTTTCAATAGAGATAGTTCTTAAATAACCCTGAGCGATGCAGATGCTTCTTTTACAACATCATAAATGCTGTCTTTGGTGCAGTTCACCACTTTAAATCAAGTGTGGCCATTGAATTGGCCCTTGTCTGCTGCAGTATCCATTATATGCAAACTCCTTGCACCTCCTGCAATGACACAGCTGCTTGCCAGCAGCAGGGAAGTCCACCAACAGCTGAACAAGAACTTGACTGGAAATCCAGTGAGTCAAATAATTGACAATACTGTCAAAAACAACTTCTGCACATCATATTGTCTCTCTTTCTGTTCTTCCTGCTGTCCCCCAAACCAGATGTTCCTGCAGCACACTGCAATCTAATCTACTCCTAGTGACTTATCTACCCAACAGAGCCTCAGTGCTTCCAAATGCAGCTTCTTTGTGCACTAATTCCCTCTTGGACAGCTGTATCCAAGCTCAGAGCTCCAAGAAATGAGAAGCTGGTGGTTAAAAGCTTCAGCTTGCACTCTGCCAGTCCAGTCTGGCTATTGTTTTTGTCTCTGCAGCAGGCTATACTCACTCCTTTGATCAAAATAACCCTGGACTTCGGTATGAATGCAGATTTGAACTTTACAAATTGGGTCTCCCCCAACTAACAAAGTGGGCATTTTACTCCCTTTCCTTCTAGCAGTAACAAAATTCCCCGCTCCCGCGCACAGCTGGGAGCATTTTAGTCAGGCAATCCCTATGTAATCTATTTAATTTTTTTCTTCCTTCCACAGTGTGTTGGGTCTTCCCAATGGTGAAAACCCACTATTGCCTGGCCATAATTCTGTTTCCACACAGGCTCCAGCAGAGCTCCTGTGGGGAGCAATTCAGGTGCCTGAACACAGATGTGCAGCACCATAATAGATGATTTAGGCTAGCCAAGATACCCACACCAGGCTGGCAGATGTGGTATAGGATCTATGGAAGATACACACCTTTCTGGCAGCAGCTATACCAGGTACTTGGGGTAAGTGGTTCTTCCCAAGGATATTCTCTGATCCTCCAGCAATTTTGTAGCTCGGAGTTCCTGACACACATGAAAAGTCTTTGAAAAAACATCCCTCTGTGAATTTTACTTCTGAGAACCTGTGCAGCCACTCTTGTAACATCATGAAGTTTCAGTATCTACAACATCCTGTAGCAAGGAACCCCACAGCTTAATTACCCTTTGTGGGAAGAACCACTTCTTGTTCATTTTCAGTCTAACCTCTGCTAATTATGCACCTACAAAACATGATTTTATCTTTGCTTACGTATTATCAAGTGAATGCTGAAATAACATACACTATCACATCTGCTGTCATTATCATTGCAGCTAAATGGGTCACGCAAGTGAACCTAAGATAGGAATATCCCTGAGACAGGAGTAAAAGGGTTATCTGCATTGGCATTTCAGTTTGCACCATTAGTGCACTTTGGAAGTTAACCACCTGATTAACTGTGCTTTGGTTTATACTGTGGAGAGGTCGTAGAGTAACAGCTGGATTCACCCTGGATGAAACTAAGTCAAGATGCATATCAGGCAGGTTCCTAATGTGCTCCAGCTTCATGGATGTTCAGTGCTATGGATCAGACTAGACTATTTCAGAAAAAGAAACCAACAAAAGCCTGTAGAGTTTGTGTGTTTGTGGAGGGTGAACCTCAGCTCCTTACCTTCAACTGTTTCAGACTCCAGATCTGATCCTTTTATGCTTCACTGCTTGCTAGCATAGACAAAGCCTACACAGCTTGCTCAAGGCCACAGAGAACATCAAGGGCAGCATAAAGATATAGCTCAGTGCTCCTGAGTGGCTCCTTACCTCTTCAAGACATGTAACAATTAAGTGTGCAGTTCTAACCTACTGCATCCAGACATTTCAGGCTACATACAGCCTCATATCAGGAGGTAAAAGCACTTTTATTTTTCTCTTTATTTCCATCAACAAGCTCCACAGTGACCTGGGACAGTTCCACCCACTGGCTTCTGACAAACCAACTTAGTCATGGATGATGGTATAACTTGACTAATAATAGGTCAGCAGTGCAAATACTGTGAGGCCAGAAATAATATAGCATGGTGATGACAGTCTCTTCATGCTGAAAGGTTAAGTGGGCAGTGTTATTTTTCAAATGAGATTTATTGACTGTAAGCTGAAGGTGAAGAGGCTGCAAGTCAGACTTTATTCCATTGTTTAACAAGTGATTATTTGCTCTGCTGCGTAGGTGGTTTACAGTTAGTTGAACCATATTGCCTTGGTAACTTATAAAATATCAGCATTTCTATTCCTCAGTCCCAGTTGAATGGCCAATAACACTGTAAATTTGCTTCAAGTGTTAAATTTAAAAGAGACATTATATATGTAAGGATGGGCAGTAGGAAAGTACAACATTACTTGCTAGCAAGTCCAATATATTTTTTTTCATGTTCTAATCAAGAAAGAACGGTATTTCAAAAAAATGCCTTTCTGTAAATACCTCAGCACATACCTTATTTGTTATACAGCCAAATTTTGAGGAGATTAAGGACTAGATTACAAAAAAAAAGAAAAGCATTGACATACCTAAATACCACAGAGAGCTAATCTGTCTTGACTCTTATGACAATCTCACTAGGCATCTGTGATCTTCCAAAATCTGGCCACGTGGAAAATGGTTTCAGATCTGCAGAGCCTATCAAATCTGTGGAGTTTTATTCTCAAAAAGTTTCCTTTTTTGGTAAATAAAAAATGAGGATGATATGTTATAAAGGGTCTTATACATTTGGCATTGTACAAGAATCAATGAGAACAGGGAGTGGGGAGAGACAGATGGAGAAAGAGGTTCAGTCATTAATGAAATTCTCTGGTCAAAACTAATGGCAATGCTCCACTGACTTCAGGAAAGCAAATTTGGGCCATGAACTGCAATTGGGGGAGGATAAAAGCATATTGTCTGGGCAAGACATATGTGCAGTGTATTGTTCAGAGACAGATGCTACTCAGTTATGTTAGCACGTGGCATTTATGAGCCAGACCCAGGGCTGCAATTACCTGAGCGCTCTTTATTTGAGCGTGAATTAAGTTTCATATAACATTTACTAGCTGCAGAGCACAGCAGTGCTTGTTTACATTGACACAGTGGCTTACACAGTATTCCAAAGAAATGCCAGAGAGCATGGCAGGTGTTGAAGAGCTGTAGGGGACAGGGAAGAAGACGACTTGTGTATGCAATTAGCATTGCAAAGGAAATTAAATAAGCAAAACATAATTGCCAGGTTGGTATTTAGCCTGTAAACAGGCTGTAATATACCTGCTTTTACAAACTCCTCCTTCAAAACTTCTGGTGTAAACTCTTTAGCATACTTTAGCAAACAAATAATTACATTCTTGGATTTCCTTTCATCTGACATGGGTGGGACTTAAAACCTTGAGCAAGTCATCTGTGGTTTGAAACTGATTTGTTGAGCTTATCTGTATCTGATAGTCCCCAACACAGCATTGTAAATTAGTCATGGCTAATTTGGTTATAGCCATGGTTTATCTCTTTTTTCTTTGTTATGATATCCTCTCTCTCAGAAGCAGCACTGTCCTCACTGCATTTACCTCATCTGTGTTTACTTCTCCAAATGCTGGTGATCAGAAGCAGAAGTGAAGGAAAACAAGCATTTATAACCCCCTCTTTTCCTGTCAAATCAAGCCCACAGCCTCCCTCCCAGTGTGGGGATCTGTCAGTAGAATAAGATTATTTTTTCAGACTCTCTCTGACTGAAGTCCTCAAATTCCAGTTAAATGGAGCAGAACAGGGTGATTTAGAGTTTTGCATTTAGAGCTCACACCAGTTTCCATAAAAAGACCCTGATAGCAGAGTGAATTCAGTTCAACAGCCTTAAGAGGTTTGGCTACAGACCCTCACTGGCCTTCTGGGAAGATTCACTGGGCAACAGAGATCATAGATAGAATTGAGTTCCTTCAATAACAGTTTCCTTTGACAAGACATTGCTGGTCTCTATGGCATGCAGTTTATGTGGTTTCCTACATTGTTCTATTACATTTTAGTTTGTTAAAATGTGTCCATGTGTATTTCACATGCATATCTAAAAAGTCAAGCTTGCACCACCAATGATTTCAGTCTAACCTTCGCCTAGGAGGAGTTCAGGGAAGCCCACATGTTTTCAGACTACATTCATGTCCACCTCTTGGCTTCCTGAGACAGATGCTTTGCTACATCTATCTGCCCATCTCATCTCCATAACCATCTTCACTGGGTCTCCTCCTGACACGGAGCCAGTAGCTCTACAAACACAGCAGCTTATGGGTGCAGAACATCTCGTTTCAGTTTGACTGACACAAACATCAACACCTGAAATACCCATTCCTTGTTCCCAGCTGTTCCACATCTGAGAAATTTAAGGAGAGAGAGGTGGAATAAGGGGTCAGGTGTGACACCCCCCTTACTCAGGGTAGGGGTGAAAAGGAATTATAATCATAAACATTTACAGAGAGCTCAGCAGCCAAAGGTATGTGAGATGGAAAAAGCAGAATTGCCTGTGCAAGTTGAAGAAGTGTCACTGAAATAAGTCTCATACATATAACTCAAGACAAAATGAAACTCTCTGTTACTAAAGAAAGCAAAGGTTTCCATGACCTGTTAGCTGATGGGGCCTGATTAAGAAAAAGAAAAAAAAAAAAAAAAAAAGTATGAAATTTAGTGGCTGAAATGAAGTCTCTAATCCATAAGAGGTGAAGTGCATTGTAAGTTGAGGGCTACAGAGTTTATTTTTCCTTATGTTGTACTTTGTCATCTATCTGTCTGTTCCAACAGATAACCTGATATTTCCTGGTAGAGCTGGACAAATGGTCACCAGCTCAATATGTACAAATCTACAGCAATTTTTCCACTTTGGAAGGAAAAAAAACCCGTTCTTTCTAAGTTCTAACTACCAGGCAGCTGGCCACAGTTAAAGCACCATCTAGTGCTTTCTGGTTAGCCTTACTTAAACACATATTTGTAATTTTCAAAACCTAAACTGTAGTTACAGAGTTACGATGGTATCCATTACACTGCTGCTTTTTTATCATTATTACAACTTCTGCCCCAAATGCTGGCAGTATTAGGACAGCTCAGCAGCGTGTAATTTAACTTACCTCGCATCCAGAGCTGAGGGTGGTCCCTCTGACCAGGTCTGAGGTCACTGGTGGGGCAGGTTCAGAGAAGGCTGCCTTTGCCAGGGTCAGCCTAACTAGTAGAGCCCCAAAGCATTTCTCTTTTATCAGCTCTGCCCCACCACCTCGGTGTGACCTCCACCACCCCTTCCTCATGTGAGAGCCGTCAGCTGACGGCAAAACAAAAGAGCTCATCACCACCTGGGGAATCAACCTGCAAAGGGCACGCTGTGAGAACTGCCAGGCCAAGATAGTTCTCACCTGTGGTGTCAGACATGAGACAACTGCTTTGCTTTCATTTGATTTTTTTAAAAAATATATTTAAATGGGGTGAATCGTTGGAAGTTCTGAGGTTACCGCTGCTGCTAGTGGATGTGTAAGTGAAGGCATGGAGGGGCTGGATGTGATCACACCCAGTTACCAGAACAGCATCCTTAATTCTCACTTTTTATCACTACCAAATATCATTTCAGCATGAGCTGGGGCATATCTCCATGCTAGCATCATAAAACTTCCCAGTTGTTCATAGTAACCTACATGACATTTGATTAATCTAGTTCAGTTATTAAAGGCAGTTTCAGGGAAGAGCCATTCTCATGCTTCTGGACCCCAATTGCTACAGAGAGCAACCAGCACTGGCTGCAGGAGGTGGCCTGAAGGGCAGCAATGGACACCAGCCAGTTCTCTCATCTGCGACACCCAGAGAGACCCTCAGAAAAACACATCTGGAAGTAGAAGGGAGAAAGTATGTTTCTACCTTGTGCTTACTTTGCTTCTCTGCATCAGTCATGGACAGCAGGGATTTAACCTGGCTCCTCTGACCCAGTGTAGTTGAAGCATGATTGATTCACCTGCTCTGTCATAAACTGTCCCGGGCAGGTGTCCATCCTGGCATACCCGAGATGTGATACAGAGGGCCATGGTAAAACGTTGGGGGGGTGAAGGCATGGGGTGTATCTGTCTGTCTGCAGTGACCCCAGGATAGGTTTTCTTCTGCAGCTCTTCAAGGTCTCTCTTCTGGGTCTGGTGGACATGTTTAGCTTCAAGTAACAAGTAAACACTCAGCAGTAGGAGAAAAAGATGGATGTGGGGAGTGAAAATAAGGAGAGGGAGAAGAGAATTCAGTAAAGGGGAGAGGAAAAAAAAAGAGATGAAATAGGATAAGGTAAAAGCAAAAAAAAAAAAGGCTCATTACAGAACAGATAGCACATTCTTAGCCACAGCAGGAATGAAAAATCTTTCATCAGATCAATGATTTTGGAGACTTGGTGGGTGTACTTTATGTCTCTCTTGTCTAGTAGCAGCAATTTCCACACAGCCTCACACCTCCTGTGCTCACCACAGGCAGCAGGGAACAAAGGCACTCGCAGAGCAGGGGTGATGTTGGGCAGAGCTTTGGCTTTCCTTGCCCTTGCAGGGCGGGGAGCACCGTTCTGTGTCGGACCAGGAGGGTAATTTGAGGGCAGGGTCCTCCACAGGCCCCCGGGGCCACCGTGGGCAGAAGCTGAGGGGCACAGAGGGCAGGTGAGGGTGCAGGACTGCCCACAGGCAGGTTTGAAACCTCAGCCAGACTCAGACCCTGAGCTATAAATCACGTTCTGGTCCTCTCACTGTTTCTCCTTCTGATAAATGCTGTTTCTTAATTAATGGCCAAGCAGACACTGGCCAGCCAGAAGTGACTCTGGCTTTTTTATCAAAAACTGCACTCACTTCAGAGTGGCCAAGAGAGAACAATCGAGTGCTATTTTCAAGGGCGACTGACTGCATGCCCTTGGAATGAGCATCCCTAGGAGACCTCAGCTGACATCTTTTAAAGAGCCAGCAAAAATCCAAACCTAAGAAAGAGAAGTAGGAGTCTTTTTTTTTCCTTTTACAGAAAATTCCTGTTCCACAAATCCAGAGGAGTGTGTTTAGTTCTGACTGGGTGGTAAACGTACTAAAAAACAAAAGGGAAGTGACAGCCAGTGGACCCAAACTCAGACCTTGCTGTAGAACACAAATACCTTTCAAGTGAGAAGACATAATATCAAGACAGTAGGTATGCCTGCAGCAGGAAAAAAATGCAGAATGCTGTTATACACAGATTTGTATTTTCTCAAAAGGAAAAAAACAATATTGAGGAGCAACTGACTCCTGACTGGGCACAGGCTAGACTTCACTGCAATTTCGTGGGAAGTTTGGAATATACATGACATTACAATGGCTCTGTGTGATTGCAAAGGGAATGGATCCTTTGTTTAACTTCTGTGAAGGACTGCCTTCCTGGGAGAGGCCATCCCACAGACAGCATCCCTGGGCTGGGCTTCTTGTCCAGTTGCATCAGTGATCTCGCTAACGTCGAGAGCAAGAGACTTGGGAGGCAAATGGTCAAGCTCAGATGGGTGAGGTAAAGGCAATATGGTCATGGCATGAACATCCTCTCCATTCCAGCAGGTGTGAGTTGCTCCTCAGGCATCAGGATTTCTTGTTTGAAAGAGCCTCCCTAGCAAGCTCCACCTAATACTTACATACACACAGTTTTCTTATGCAACATGGATGTACACCACCACGCAATACAGAAAAGTCACGTGTCAGTATCCCTGTAAAAGCCTTTATGGAACACTAAATCCAAGCCACAGAAACATTGCAAGAGGATCACTAGAGGCTGTTGTTCACAGAAAATGTTTCCCAAGAGCCCATGCTTTTTTTTTTCTGCCACAGCTGGCACCTACTGTTTGCTGCATCAGTAGGATTTTCACAGACCAAAAATACAGATGCTCATTTAAAAGATAAAGGCAGCGAGATCACATTGACTGATGAGCAGAGCATGTTGTTAAGTGTTGAGTGGCATTTAAAGATCTCCTGACACTGGCTCCTGGAAGGAGTTGTCTTCCCAGCAGTACTGACGTACCAGCTGATAGAAAGCAGCTGATGTGGAATTGGTGGGTTTGTGCCACTCTTCAGAATTAAGTATTAAATAATAATTGCATCCACTTCAGTTACCAACATGCAGGTTTTTAACTGGCTTGAAATACGGGCTGCCATCCACATACACTTAACAATTCAACTACAGATCATTACAAAGAGTTATTGTATTTAAACTGGAAACCATCTCTGTTTTAATTCCTTTATGCTGGCATAGATGCAAGAACACAACTGCATTGAGCCTGCTTCCATAAAAAGTTCAGCCTGCCACGTGTTGGTGACACTGGTGTAACTCTGCTCCAGAAGCCAGCTTGGGCCAGGGTTTTCCCCCCACGAGGCAGGGGATTCCACCAGGGCCACGTCCGCAGCACTGCTGGCTTGCACGTGTTCAGGCACTGAAGCAGTCACGAACTGGATGGGTGAAGTGGATGCTGTCATATTTTTCGTGGGCCAAATTCAAGTGTAGTGTGATTTTGTGGTTGAGACAGGAATACATTAATGCTGCACAAGCTCCAGATAATGGACGTGCCCACAGTGCTGACAGGCAGCGTTGGAGCGTTACCGTCAGTCACCAGCGGCTTCCAAGAGTTTCCGTGCACTGGAGTTGGGACAGCAGCCCTGGAAAGGCACACAGGATTCCTCTCCAAATCATGAAATAATTTTTGTCATCATTGCACAAGCTTATCCAGCTGTCATACGTGGGATGCACGGATTTGAACACCGTTATGGAACTCGTTTGTTCTCCATTGCTGTTGTCCTCGGCTGCTGTTCCCTCCCTCTGCACTGGGGTTACATCCACCGTGCTGTGCTGCCTTCTCTGTCTGCTAATAAATCACAGCTCCATCAGGAAGGGATTTGTAAACTGAAGAAGCAGAAAGTAGATCAGCCCATCAGCAAACTGATCTGAAATATTGACGGTTTGTTATAATTTTATGTGACCAAGCCTGTGGCCCCAGGTACTCAGAGCCATCCGTGTACACGGAATGCTCACTCAGGCACACTGTCCTGTCCCACGAGAAGTAACACTGAGGCAATTTTTCCTGCCATAAGACTTGTCCTGCAAGCAGTCCCTGTAGCACACAAGAAATCTTCCTGTCTGACTTTTGGCAGAACAACCTCCCCTGGGGACTGCACCCGTGAGCCCGTGCTCATTGGAGTGACTTTTGTCTCCATACTCACCTGGTGGCAAAGGAGACAGCGTATTAACTGGAGTCTGTGTAGCATCTGGCTCTTCAAAAGCAGACTAATGAATACTCAGCAGTCTGTACTCAGCAGTCTGTACTTGTTGTTGTTTTCTTCCAAACACCCATTTACTTGTGATTCTGTTTGCCCACAATTAAAATGATTTGAACTTGGAGCTCATCAATCCAAAGAGAGCACAGTGAAAGTACAGCCCTCAGAGTGAGTGCATCTCCGTGACAGGTTCACAAGCATGTTCTGCTTGAACAGCTTTAATGGTTTGCCAATAAAAATTACAAATAGTTTTACTTTGTCCCGTTTGCAACAAATGAAATGTTATGGTCACAGGTTTGGGTGAGATTACAATATTTAATCTTTCTTATCCTTAGTGAATCATCTAGTTTTTTCTGTGCTGATCTGTTAAAAATTAGGACACGTTACAGTGACCCTGGCACTCTTTATTATACACAAAACATAAAATCATGTCCTGGATCAACATTCTCATATGACATCAGGACTATTTAAAAAGCAATTTTCAAAAGTGAGCTTAATGGTTGGACTTGATCTTAGAGGTCTCTTCCAACCAAGGTTATTCTGTGATTCTATGATTATTTGGGACAATGTAGAAAAACAGCTTTCTGGGAAGTAGTGGTAATCCTTCTTCTATCCTATTTTTATTCAAAAATGCAGAGAAGATGGGGAGAGGTGTGTGTGTGTGGTGGTGTGTGGTTTCTCCTTCACAGAAAGAAGTTGGTGAATTAGTTTGTTCATCAGTTTGATCCTAAAATTAGATTTTTGCTGTCCCAAAGTTCTTTCCACTGCAACTAAATACCACTTAGAGGGGAAATAAAGGATCAAAAATTACAGTCTAGAATATCAGATGGAAAGAGGGTTTGTATTTTTGGTACTAAGGCCACTTACTTTTCCTGCGCTGGAAGAAAAAGAACTTGATGATTTAAGGAGTCTTCCATCCTCCTTTTCTTGGACTCTGCTAGCATGATAAAATGTTTTACTTTCCAGTCTAAATCAGAATTACATAGGGCAGCAATCCCTGAAGTCAACAGTAACTCTCGTATTTTGGAGTTTTCCAAAGTCTCCATTAGTCAGTTGACTGATGAAGGTCACCTGCCATAACTGCTTCACAGCATTTTTCTATGCAAATACGTTAACTATTTATAGAAACCAATCAGGACTGTAGAGGTGGCCACTAACAACACTGAACGTGTTTTAAGCTGATGGCATCCTGAAAACCAAGCTCTGTATGGAGCTGGGATGCTCTGTAAGCGTGGGGTGAAGAAACACCCTCAAGAGGGTATCCTTTAGTCAAGTTCTATTTATGAGAATATGTGACCATAAAATCTTCATGTAAGGAGTGAGCATGCTGCAGGCAGAGGAGCTCCCCTGCCACAGAGAATGTGATGAAGACTTCTGTATGTACACAGTTAAGTTATAATCTTTTATTTGAGAGGAGAGTCTTTATAAGTCTATTCAAAGATCATTCAGGTCAATGGAAAGATTCCCTTAAGCTTCAGGGGCTTTTGTATAAAAAGCAGAGACAAATGCTTAGAGGAAATAATGACTGATGAAACAGCAGACTGGTTTGTGTGGGGAATGTGTAATATATACATGGAATTAATTTGCTTACAGGAGATATATTTTTATGTATATGATTTTTCTGGTAAGCAGAAACCACAGCATACGTTTGAGTATTTCCCATCTGACTTCCTTTATTTTCTCATATCTTAACAAACATAACAAACTGAAACATGGAGCTGTTTATTCTGTGTTCTGTAATTAAAAAAGATGTGTTACTCTGATGCCCAGAAAATACATTAAACATTCATTTATTTGTGAGAGTTTCATTATATTATTACACATGCCTTGGTTTGGTGCATAAGAAGTGTGCAGCTTAACATGCTCATTTGATTACCAGTTCTAAAGAGGTACTGAGCTTTGCTCTGTAATAGACAGGAGATACAGGTCTGAGTTGCCCATGAGCACACAGGAGACTGGAATTCAAGCAATATGCCTTATCCTTGCAGGAGGTTAATTTCCATGAGAGGTATTTGCTTGGTTAGAATCAAATATAATCTTACCATCAAATAAGTACCAAAAAAAAAAGGAGGATTTTTTAAATATGTGCAATAGCTTGTTAGTCTCTTACTAATTCCTTTTGCACTTCCCTCTTGTAGCTGTAGCTGCATGAAGCTTTTTAAATATCTAGGCTAAACTTGACAGAAATGGTTAGCAACTCTGGGTGCCTCTTCAGAGTTATCCTGCTGGGGCCCAAAAGGGAATATTGGGCACTTTCTGACAATCTGACTCCTTCAAGGTAGTTAATGCTGAGGTGAAATCACTAATCCTCACCAAACTTCTTCCATCCAAAGATACGATATATGCATCCCTATGAACTCTGACATCTGTTTTGTTCCACGCCCTCAGTTGCTCTGGTTATCTGGCCAAGGAGCAATAGTTAAGATTTGCCTAAACATTTAGAAAAGTTTGAAATTTCACTAGGCAGCTGAGCACTTTTGCACACTACTTATTTATACAGACAGCTACTACACCAGGCTCACTTAATTTGCTCCAATCTATATCTAATCAACATAATAGCTTGTTATTTGTCTTAAACTATAAACCAAATATTTAAAAATAAAACAAACAAAAAAAAAACAACCACTATTGGGATTTACAAACAAGTATATGACATAATAGTTTGTGGTAATGGTTTAGGTTGGAGTGATTTGCTTGTCTGGGATTTTAAATGCTCTCTCAGAACCAGTACTCGGAGACGAAGATGTGAACGTTGACGATGTTCCGATGAGACACCACTCCACCCATGACGTAGTTCATCTCCAGTTTCAGGATGGCATGGAAGGGTCCAACGATGGGCCTCACCTGGCGAACTACACCTGTTGGGAGAGAAACAGGGTGTGGAGGTTAACGGGGGATCAGAAGGGTTTGGATGAGCTACAGCCAGGAAGAGAGAAACTCCCCTTCATTTTCAGTATCGCCGATGGAAAAGTTATTTTATCTATTGGATCCATAAATGGCTTGCAAGGAAGTTTGCAAAATAAGAATAAAATACAAGTTTTGAATCAAAATATCTTGCAGAAGATCTAGAAAGAGCACTAAAATGTTGCTAATGGCAGAAAAACTACATATTCTGAAATCAGACATTTCTTTTACCTTTCATTCAGAGCGACAAACTCTTTGGGAAGGCTGCGACACTGCTTTTTAAGTGGGACCCAAGGAGACTGCCCGTGGGTCAGCCAGCACACACACTGCCCTGAGGAGCACAAACACACACACCTGGGGGTGCCTTCCAATTTCTGTTTCCACGTTGGAAACTGCATTTCATTTGGAACAGCAGAAATTATTTGTACTGGCAATTATGATGCAGCAATAAAATCAACACTTCCCCTATAAATATTTGATAACACTGATGTCTAAATTGACAGTGTGTTGTATTGTGGATGGATAACCCCACTGGAATCAACTGGGATAAAAGCAGGAAAGGGGGGCTGTCACAGCCTCTGTCACTCCCCACATGGATGGTGGCCGTTCCCTCCGTGCCACCAGGAGCTGATAATGAGGAAGGAAGTGGTAAAGAAGTGAGCTGCGTCTTGTAGGGCTTGTTTTACGCAGAGGAGCCCCAGTGTTGGGGTGCAGCAGAATGAGGAGTGCTGGGGGCTGAGCGGTGAGGTCTTTGGGGGTGGGTGGTAGGGCAGGGCTTCTCCAGCCAGGGCTTGTCCCACCACCCCAGCCAGGCAGCAGAGCAGCCAGGGGGCAGTCGGGTTCAGCCAAGGGCCCAGAGCACTGAGCAGGTTCATGGTGATGATGCAGGGCCAAACTCAAACTAGGAAGGCAACATATGGCTCAGGTCCTGAAGAAGAGGACCCATAGCTGTGATGGAGCTGGAGACCAGCTCTCCTCCAGCACAGCTCAGGCAGGGACTGATGCTGAAATGGGGTTCCTGGCCTCTGGGCAGGGTGTGGGGGAGGACCCCAGGGAGGCTCATCTGGGCCGTAAGGTCTTATCCATGCCTGGACATGATGTGGCTCCTTACAGCTTCACATCTACACAAAAGAAAGTCAACGGGAGCTTTGCCATTGACTCCAAAGGCTCAGGATCAGATCATAAACATGTTCTCACTTCACAGGTATTTTCTAGGTCGGTGTTGCTACAGTAGGGCTCTCCCAAATGCCTCTCATCTCAAAGGATGTACCCTAAAGGCCAAAGTCACACAAACCCACGGTCAGACAGCAGGCACAAGGAGTCTGTCTCCTCAGAACCCTCCTCCTGACAACTGGCTGCTCTGGCAAGGCGTTTGGTTCAGAAGGAAACACACAGTTCGAGAAAGGATTATTTAAGACATATTCCTTCTGCGTGCTGGGGGTTAGGTTTCAGCACACCAGTGCCTTCCCCGAGTCCCAGCGAGCTCCTGCAGCCGTCCCCTGCGAACACATTGGCTGGAGATCTGATGGGACAGAGAAACGTTTGCTTATGCAGGCTGTCAGCACCTTTTCCTAAGGCGATGATGACATGACAGTTTTGTCCTGTTTAAATACTAACTAATATCTTCAGCATGCAGCAAAATCGCAAACTTTTCACCACATTCCCTTTGCTTGCCATATTTGATGAATACACTTTTTAAGCATCCTTCCCCCTACAATTTATATGTACATGCATACACTTATATATACTTATATTACTAATTTTTTTAGTTTTCTTGGCTGCTCTCCTGCACCTTATAAAAATGAGTGGGCTTGGCAGATGATATATTGAAAGAGAAAAGCCTTGCTAAAATTGCACTCCCTTTGGGGGAGCATTTAAAGCATTTTGCTAGCAACACGTCACGTTATTGCAGGCACTGCTTTAACTGACAGCCACGGAAACACACAGCATTGGAACCACTCAGTGCTGGCAGGCTGTTTAACCCACCCTGTTAGCAGCTCCTGCAGTCATCACCAAGCCTCAGATGGCCAAGGTTGCTGTTTCCATTTAGCAATCTTTTTATCGTGTTCTACACTTTCTTGCTCTACTCTTGTAGAAGTGGGATTGAAAATTGCATTTCTTTCTGACATGCAGTTCTACTCAGGATGGTTTATGCCACAGTATGGCATCTATCTACATTATTGATGCAGCATTCAAAGCAATTAGTAGCTGCCTCATTCTTGTTTGGATGCGTTCTGCTAACAGGCAAAAAAAAAAAGGATCATACAAGAGAGACCATTTTCCACCCACGTTTTAAGCAACGTGGATTTATCAGTTACTGCAAGATTTGCATCAACATGTTGTTCCACTGTGCCTTTTGGCAGACTAATGCTGGGTCCAGATTTGTGGTCTGGCATTCTTCACCATTTATAGCTGAATATTAAGTATAAAAACCTGCTTTATAGTAATAGGAAGGTTACAATTTTTAAATGTACTGAAAAGTCAGGAAGTGTAGAAATTAAGCAGCTGCTTTTTGATCCCTTTTTTTAGCAGTCTAAATCCAAAGTAGCTGAATGGAGCCACTCAGATTTGACATGGGGATAACTGCAGACTGGGACTTGGTCCTGGATCACTGTAGCAGTACACACTGTCCTCTGAGTCACTCTCTATAGGATGCCAGGAGAACAATGGTGTTGCTCATTAAATGATCTGCAAATAGAGTGCTCTTAAATACCACTATCACCTGGTCCTCTCTGGGACCAAAGCTGCAGACTCTACAGTTGGTAAATGGGGGGAGTTTATTTAAGCAAGTTCACCCCAATCCTTTTCCAACAAAACCAGATTTCAGCTAGGTTAGCATTTTGCACAAAAGAAGCCAGGTGAATATTTGTCTCTATTAAAACTGGGTGAATCACTGATAGTAACTGAACCAGGAGATCCACACTGAATCTCCAGCATCTGTGTTGTCTCACCTACAGGCACATCTATGCAATCAGGAGCTGTGACCCTCCAGTCTGAGCTGATGCTGTTGCTGTTTACACTCTTTGGTTCACAATCTGTGACCCAGACACAGACTCACCCTACGCAAACCCCGGGTGTCACCGGTCAGTCAGGTTACTTTCCATCAGCTCACCTTTGTTTGCTTTTGCTTTTTTGTTAACTGAGCCAGAGATGTTATTACACGTTCCAAATCTGCTTGGGTATCTTCATGGTTTGCTGACCTCCTTTCAGAAAACAATGCTAAGACTTCTTTTTCTTGCACACTTTGCCCTTATTGTAAACAGGATCTACACCAAGGCTTTCCATCTCCTGCTCTGTGTAAGCAAACAGCCGTGGCTTGAGAGGCAGTGAGTTTTTGGAGGTCAGTTATTTCTGCAGTGATAGCCTGACCACAGCCCAGAAGGTTTAAAGCTCTGTAATTAATACACTGAGCTGCTCTCTTGCCCTGTTTCTTCTTCTTTCATGTTTCCTACTTTGATTTTGTCTAAGGTAAAAGTACATCCCCATGTGTAGTGAAGACATTGGCCTAAATATATAATACTTATTTTCAAGTGAGAATGATGACAACAACCAACAATCTTAGAGCCACTGTGACTGGATTACTGAGGCTTTGCCTATCAAAGGAGATGGGGTAAATAAGACAGCAAGGTTAATATTATTAATCTTCCTAAGCCTTTCAGCAGAATTTCTATTATTGTAATCAGATGCCACAGGTATTCCTTGGCTTGTCTGTGCCTCTTTAAGATATCATTACATTTCTCTGCTTTGAAATATGTGAGACCCTCAGGCAATTCACCTCTGTGTCTGGTTTCTGCTTGTATTTTTGCATCAGGCAGCTGATTTGTTAAGAAGCTCCATTTTGAACTTAGGAGAAACACTGCTGTGTTGTTACCATATTAACCCATTGTGATGACAAGTCCTGGCATTATCATGCATTAACTTTTTGTCTCCAGAAATCCAGACTCCTGATTCTGACTTCTGTGCTAAGCTTACTGCCCAGGATGCCAAAGGAACACTGTCAAAACTCTTTAAAATAATTTCTTTTTTTAAAAAAATAAATATTCTTTTCTTTCCCCCCACCCCTACCCCCTGACTGCTAACCACAAAATCTGCAGCAATTCCACCTGCAGTGAATCTGGGTCACCATGCTCCTTACACCTCTTGCTGAACACCACATTTGCATTTTCTCTAGAGAAGGTTCCTCTAACGGGGATCTCCACGGTTTGCCAGAAACCAAAGCAGAACCAAAGCAGCTTCTTTTCACACTGCCACTGGAAAAGGCTGATTTGGTTTGGTAGAGAGGATGCAGTAGGTTTTCTGTTCCAGGGCTGAAGGTCGCAGGGCTTTCCACAAGGATTGATTCTTAAGTCTAGTCAAATATTTAAATCTGTATCATATGAACACAGCACAGGCATAAGTTGCACTCATTCCTCAAGAAGAAAGCCTCGGATAACCTAAACTTTTAAGAAATCCCACCAAATCAAGCTGAGATCTGTTAGTGGAGCAGGGAAGGGATCAGAGGCTGAAGGGAGAGGCAACAGGGGCTGCTAATTACTGGGGAGCTGTATCTGGTGACTGCTGGAGGAGGGGATGTGCTGCAGTCAACCTCCTCTTGCCTTACCTGCATATGCATATGCAGGCATATGTATTTGTGTATATAGAAACAATGCAAACTACTGCCAAGTCAAAAGTTGTTCTTCCAAATAACCTGTGGGCTATGATCAGGAAAATACAATAAACACAGTTATCAACAATGAGATCAATCCCCTCAACCTCATCTCAAGCTTTGTGTTAAGTAACGAGCTCTTTGACCACCGTGCAGGGGGTTAGAGCTATGTTGTTTTGTTCTGGGCATCACATGCCAAAGGACAGTCACAAAATGACATTTTTTTCCCCTTTGTGCTCATAGCAAGCACACCATCTCCTTTCTGTGATTCTTCTCACGTGGCAAGTTAACAGACACGTGGCTCTGAACTATCAGTGGAATCCAACAGTACTGGCCCTTTTTCATTAGTGCAAGACTTCACACTTGACATTATAGGCAGGCAGTAATTTAGCCAGTTTTCTAGGAGCAAACAATTCACTTTCACAAATGAGAGACTAATAGGACAACTGAGAATTAGTCTTCATTCCCTCCACTGCAAGTGGAACTATTGACCATATATATATATATAAAAGAATATTTTGCATTAGTTAGAATTAACAGCAACTTGGTATATGAGATATGATATGAATTATTGTGTGGAATGCAGGGCCATAAGAATGTTAATATCAGCTGCATTGTAAAATACAGCATCTGATTGTAAGGGAAAGCTAAAGTCCATCACAAAATGTGCCCCCTTTGGAAAAAAACACAGGAGAGCTTGATAAGAGAGTGTGCTATTACATGGTGAGATAGTGCTGTTTTCAGATGGAAATTTTGGGATAAGTGGCTAGCGACAGCTACAAGAGAGAGATTTCAATGACACCAATACAATAATTTTTCCTCTAGCTGTTTTCCTTGTGCTTTAAATGGGTACTTGGAACGTGAAATGATTAATTTGGGAAAATTCAAGTACCAGAGAATGTGGTGAGAGCTGTGGAGCTGGAGCCTAAACTCAACTGAAACTCTCAGGTACTTTACTGGGTTTTATATTAACTTCCAAATAATCTCAGACTATGTTCTGAAGTCCTACATTTGGCTGTTCCTGGATCTCTGCTTCCCCACAAAAACCTACTCTGATCCTATTCTCTCTGGTCCAGAGATGAACAGTCCTACCTGCCATGACCCAACATTAACTGCCCTTTTTAAAGCAGTGGATCTTTGCAAATCACAAAAATAGCTTTTAACTAGTCTGCTGGTCCATGTCAGGCTATGGGTATGTATGATCATGTATAAAGGGTGGCCACAGACTCTCCCCTAATGTTAGCAAACTTCTTTAATCCCATGTGGACATTGCAGTAACAAAGCCAAGAAGTTATCTCAGCATCCTGGAGCCTAAAGCCATTGCATGGCTATTAAAGAAAAGTAGCCCAAAACATCAGCACACTAGCCATAATGTGTGGTGAACAACTTTCTGTAGGAGAAAAGCATGTTTATGAGTTCCCCTTAAGCAATACGAGAAGACCAATCTCCTCATGTTAATGCAAGATTCTGAACTCTAATTTCAAGTTTGCTTTTCTGCTCAAGGCCTCTTGCTTTATACTGCTGGCCAAGATTTTCAAAGTTAAGAGTAAACATCTCAGATGCATCAGTGTTAGTTAAGAGCCTAGTCATCGTTTCAAAAGAGATGTTGAGGAAATTAGAAAGTTTAGGACTAGGGAAATGGCTATTTTAAAAGGCAAAGTTGATAGGATCATTCCAGAAATGAGCAAGTGAAAAAATATCCAGCCATGAATAAATGTTTCCTTGGATCAAACCACAGAGGACGAGTTGCAGGTTAGGCCTGAACACCAGACTATCTCACTCTACAACATGTAAATACGTATCTATAGTGTGAAGCCAAAACTACATAGCCAAATTGGGGGTTTTGGCACTGTAGACCTCAACTCAAAGAAATCATGTTAAGATTTGTAAGAAAAAAGTTATTTCTTATTCAGTATTCATTACACATATACAAAGTTCATCAATAAGGTTGGAAAATAATTCACACCATCCTCACAAAGAGAAAATACATATTTTAGGCTATTTTATCCTTTTTTTTTTTCCCCCCTGTAAAAAGCTTTGGGGCTCTGCATACGTTAAAGTTTAATTAAATTCCTTTCCTAAAGGCTGCTCTTTATTCCAAAAGGTTATGCCAAGATAACGATTTTTGGTGCTTGAATTGCTCTGCCAACATAGTTACTAGAGTACTCACTGACCTATATACCATGCCAGGGGAGAAGGGAAGTGAATAAACTGTTGGGTAATTACTTAATGTATCTGAGCTTTAAAAACATAATGATTCAAACGTTGTACATCGGGGAATGTCTTACTGCATTGGGAGAGTGAAAGCTGCAAAGTTTTTCCTTTCATAGCAAGCCACTCCTGTCATATTTTCCACATCGCTGCAATCCAGAATCAAAATCACAGAAGAGTTGAGGCAGGAAGCATCTCTGAATCCCATCTATACAACACCTTGCTCAAGGTGCTCAGTAGGCTGTCAGGTTGGTCAGGGATGATTTACCCTTTGTAAATCCTTGCTGACTTCTCCCAGTCACCTTCTTGTCCTTAATATGTTTGGAAATGGTTTCCAGGTGGATTTGCTCCATCACCTTCCCAGGAACTGAGGTGAGGCTGCCCAGCCTGTAGTTCCCTAGATTCTTCTTCCTGGCCTTCCTGAAGATTGCAGTGACATTTGCCTTCTTCCAAGTCCATGGGAACTTCTGATCACCACAATGTTGCAATGACATGGGCCAGTTCCCTCAGCACTCGTAGGGGCACCCCATCAGCTCCCATGGACTTGGATATGTCCAGTTTGTTTAATGTTCCCTAACCTGATCCTCTTCCACTGAGGGTATTTCTTGCTCCAGATCTTCTTATTTCTCTGAGGGCCCCAGGTCTCCTGAAAGTCAGTCTTATCAGTAAAGAATGAGGCAAAGGCAGCATTGAATACCTCAGCTTTCTCCATGTCTTTTGTCACCAGGTCTGCTGCCCCATGCAGAAGAGCAGTGGGCTGTGCCACCATAGGCAGTCTCACAGGCATTATGTTCCTCCAGTCCTCCCTAGCTCATGACTGTGCCTAAAGGCGCAATCCAGCTGTCAAACTGCACGCATTTCCCAGACCACCAGATGTCTGCTGACTTCAGAAGGTTAATGCAAGACTTAGATTCTTCCATCTCTCAAAAGCTAAATAGTCCTTTTCATTTTCTCTCTCTTTTTTTTTTTTTTGTCAAAGCTATCTGTATTTCTCTCAATTATTTGTGACAATAACAATGTAGGGTCCTGCTATGTGGTGCTCTATAGTTTCTGATATAATCTGTTTTATTAATAAGTGCCTGCTCTTTGGAAAATGAAATATTTCTTGGTAATCATCACTGCAGGCATCGAATCATATATAGAAAAATAGCTCTGAAGATATCATTAATCCTTGAGCTGCCACACCTGACAAACATAAATATGGTTAAAGGATTCAGAAAACTCATTAATCAAAATACGAGTACTGAAATAGATTTCCTCTTGCTTTGAAGTATATTGCCCTCATAACATTGTGAATTAGACCTCCATTCAAGTTTGATGGTGAGCACTTCACAAAATAAGAGATTTGGAGAATCAAGTTAGAGTTGGATGCTAACAAGGTGTCCATGCTGATGGAGAACTGCTTCACAGGAACGTGGCTGGCTATGCATATCTTTGCTGAAGGGTCTGGGGACAAGACTTTCAAAGACATGTGCTTTTCAAACATGGACCTCCCAGATCTTTATGCAAATTCCTAAGAAAATGGCTAATTTTCAACTGCTGAGCAACCAAGTGCTTATAAAATGCTTCAGAAGTCACTTTGGACACATAAAAAAATAAATGGAATTACAGTACAGGAATTACATTTCAGCATGAAAAAGGATCTTTCTGCCTTATTCAATAGCTCACAAATTTGGGATTCAATTTATTATAAATGCTATCTTTCAACCACTCAATGAAGTTTAATTTCATTAACACTTGGGCTTCTCTAGAAAGCTTTGATTGCTGAAATGCATCAAATAAAGAGGCAATAAAGAGGCCTCATAGTATTAATACATTTTTTTGGCCAGAAACAAATGGTAAATATTTTCAAAGCTATTATCTGTCATGTTGGATCATATGGAGCCTTGGTATTATGAGAGAATTAAAAACAACCTTTGATTTTACTGAGGTTTGGCTAGTTTACAAATACTATGATCTTTATTAAGGATACCAAATAACTTCAGAGAGATGTGCTCTTATCTTGGTTTGGCAAACTTGAAGTGCTTTTAGATCTCTGGTTTGCCTTCCAGCCAAACCTCGCAATGGGTTTTAATGTTGACAATGCTGCGAAATCACTCATGCCTAAAATGCAATAACTGTGCTTGAAGTAGCCTCATTAAATATAGTTTCCACCATATATTTTTTAATCTTTCCTGTTCCACCTTTGAGAACGTGACATGCTTTACGTAGTATAAGAATCTTATAGATTAGAAAACCTTATTGTTAGAAAAACAGGTGGAAAAACTTCAAGGCTGAATAGCCAAAATGTATAAAATCACATCTGTCAGCCTCCTGATACTTCATTCCCACTGTCTTACTTACAGGGGGTTCAGTGTCCATCACAGGACACCATCATGTACGTAGAATCTCTCCATTTAGTGGCAGTGACTTCGTTCACCCTACCTCTCCCACACCCACATTATTCCCTTCCAGCCAAGCTTTGATACAGTAGCATATCCATGACACTTGGGCAATTAATTATCTTAACCCTAAGCATTGATTGGGAAAGAGCCACATTATGGCACACAGCATGATATGGCTCTGTGACTCAATTTACCATGGAAGAAAAAGTACCTAATCCCGAGGATTTGACATGAAAGCCCTCGTATCGCTGCTCAGTCATCACCTAGAGGTGACAGCTCTGCTGGTATTGTTAGCAGAACTTCTGATGAGGGAAGCTTTCTGAACCTTAATGTGTGTTAATCCCTGTCCAAATTCTCAAAATAAAGCTGAAATAAGGGGTCACTTCACCACATTTGACCCCTTTAAAAATAAAAGTTAGAGTGTGGTTTTTTTTAAGCCAGTCACGCATCCGTGCACCATCCTGGGGAAGATTTATGATATGCCTTGAGTCTCTTATCTTCCCTCTCCATTTTTATAGGGTGTGGAGGTGCTACTGCAGGAATGAGATGCTTGCTATCAACACACAAACTCGGGAGCAGCAGCAGAAGCAGCTGAATCAGCTGCACAAATATTTCACGCTTGGAGATCCTCAGAAAAGCAGCTCTCTGCCTAATCTTAACCTGGGCAAAGCACCCCAGAAGGCTGAATTCACACAGACATTTCTCAGAGGAGTTGCTGTAATATGCTTCTCGGTGTGCTGGATTCCAAATCTGGCTTTATTTGCTCCTTTATGTAATATCTCAGCCCACTGTTTAAAATGAATACCAAAAAATGCACGCTATGTCATCTGAACCCAGGACCTTTGGTGGTCCCCTTAGCCCTTCCCTGACCCAGTCCAGCTCTGTCCCAAGTTGGCAGGTTTTATATTCACGCCACAGTTCATGAAACTTCATCAGAGCTGCAGTGTGATTTATTTGTCTGCTGGCTTTATGGAAATTGTAACTGAAGGTGGCCTGTCTGAATGTTTTTTACACCTTCCCACCTGAGGGGCGAAATGAGCATTGATGAAGGAGGAGGGTTTGATTAACCAGATACTTGCTAGAGTGAAATTTGGCATTGGGAAGGTTGTTCCACGTGAGCACGAGACTCATTCTCACCAGAAAAGCACCTTCAGCATTTCTCAGACACGCAATGAAAATGCACCTCCTGCTCAGGCTGCTCGTTCGCCTCCAGAAGAGCTCTCCAGCCTGACACTTTTTTTCTGGAGGGGAGGGAGGGTGTTGAGAGATTTGACTACTGAACAGCACAGTCATCAGCATCCCGAAAGGGCAGGTTCAGGCAATCAATCTAGCATCCCGCCTACCAAATGGCTTCTGGGCACCCTCCTCTCAATTGCATAGCTACTAATTTCGACAGGGCAACCTGGCATAGAGAACAACTCACAAAATATTCTTTGCTGAGGGGCTCCTCTTGTGAAAGGGGCAAGCCTAGATGAAACCAGAACAAAGATAGTGAAAGGGACTGTGTCTTTTTTAATGTCAGGCTGCAAGAGCCTGTAGAAAAACCTGCTGAATTATGTCCCTGCTCTGTGTGCTCACTGTGAATGACTGGACAGCATCAGTTTTGTATCACCAGACACCATTGTTGTTGCATGCTAATGACATTATAGTCATGACAAAAGGTGGCTATTGTTGCTTGTTTTCTAGTAAGAGTATCCACGAGGGGAAATAACATATGTGCTGAAATCCTCACCCCTGTGGAGCAGAGGAGCTCTCCTGGATGCCCTGGCACTGCCTACACCTAACCTCCACTCCCCCACAGAGAAGCAATTGTAGGTGAACTGCTACTTTCAGCATCACAACCCTGCCAGGAAGCCCAAATCAGTCCGGGGATCTCATTATGCTAAACACCCTAACAAATGCATGGTAAGAGCCAGCCAGCCTCTGGCCCAAAGATAAGGAGTTCAGAGCAACAGAGGATAAGGGAGAAGCAGAGAGGAATGGGAAGGTACTTGCCCAGCACTGCAGAGTGGGTCCAGGGACAAAGTTCAGAACCAAATCTTTTGCAATCCAGTGACTCTGGATTTAATGTCAGACCATACAAACATTTGCATGGTGGACTGTGAAAACACTTTGCCACATTGGGAAGGGCCAAACAACTTACGAGGTACAGAACTACTAGCCCTGTGCTAAGGACAGGTTTCCCAAACAGTCAAATAAATCTCCAGTCTCCTTCTCGTGCCCCCAACCAATATGGGATCCCACAAGCACACTTTTCTTCTGCTATCTGTTTTTGTTTACCTTCTGATCATTATTTAAAAGTCTCTCCCCAGCCTCTGGAACACACCATAGAATCATGACACCACAGTAGAAATTAGACTACTAATAAATCCAGCGTTGTGCTGTGAGTAGTTCAGACACTTTCTTTAGTGGTTCAAAGGTAACTCCATGAACTATGACATGTGTAGAAGAGGCTGGAAAGCTGGGACAGAGAGAGCAGTGAAATCCTTGCAAATAACAATGGAGAGCAGTAGTACACATCTGTAAAATTATAAGCAACTGTTGATCTCTGTATTTGAGCACCAGCACAACACACTTGAGAAGCTCTATAGGTGAAACTTTATAATTGTATTGGCTCTGGATGTTTTTGATAAGAATAGTATCATTGTGCTTAATAGGCAAGAATATATGCTTAGGTTAGTATCAAATGCAATAGGGAAGATTTCAGCCTATCAAAAGTACTTCTGGCTGTATTAAGAAATGTTAAAATCTTCCTGAAGTTTACCAGACTACAAGGTGGTATTACAGTCACCGAAGGAAATGAATGCATAGCTGGGGGGGGAAATGTTTTATAGTATCTGATAAGACCTTAGGCATTGATAGGACATTTTTGTACAGGTTGAAAATGCATTCTTCATTTTTCACTGACAGCTGGTTAAAGAAGGAATGCAGTGAAAAGTTATAAAAGCTGTAAAAACCCCAGCCTGGAGAGGTCTGCACTTCTGTTTCTCTCCCACCCATGCTAATGGGTGATGTGCTGTTGTTAACAGTGTCTTTTGGATTCAGTGCCACCTTGGCCTGTAACCACACCAGGCAACAGAGAGTCTACAGCACTTCTGGAACCAGGAAAGAATCTTGTTGAGACACAATAGGGTAGAAATATTGGAGGCGAGTTTTTACACAGTTCTTTTTCTTCAGCTTGCATGAAGCCTGTGCACTGCCACTCTTTCCCCTCCACTAGAAGATACTTTCTGTAGGTCAGCACAGCTGGTTTGGGGGTCTGTTCTTCCTTCTTTTGGCTCCTTCATGTCTGACACTGCTGATTATGGATTCCCATTTGATATATTTTCTTCCCTTGATTTTGCAGTACTGTCCTTGCCTCTTTCTTCTCCTGCCTTTGTGCCTGCTCTTTCTACATCTCCTTTTTGAGACCATGTTCTTTCTTTTCCAAACATTCCCTGGGGCAGTTCTTTCCTCTATTTCAAGTTTCTTCTTTTTCCTTCCTCACAACCTGCTCCTACACACTCTCATCTCCCCCTGTAACTAATAAAATAGCTTTGATACTCTGGTCATTTCTCCTGAAATACTGCAACAGAATGAACCATGCTTATTATTCCTTTTACCCATGAATCTATGATTTATTATCAGAGTAAATGTATTCTTTCCTATACAATACAGGCAGCAAAAAAAAAAAGATTAAAAAATAGGCCACACAGATTCAAGAGGCTTAAGTCCATCAGTGGTCATCAAGCATGATGGTCTGGGTGTGCTTTCCCAGAAGTGCATAAACTGATGACTGCAGCAAGTTGGAACATTACATTTGGAGAAAGATTCCTGTGTACCTGTTACTGGCCCATGTGTTGGGCACTGGTTACTGGGCTAACTGGGTATTTGCTTTGTGGGAGTCCCTATGTTACATCCCCACAGTTCTTATGCTCCTACTACTTAGTAGGATAACCAGGAAAGCTTTCTGATAACTAATGAATCTTTCTGATACTATCTACGCCCTTTGTATTTTTCCACCCTCAGACAGACCCTTCCCCTTTCACAGAATCACAGAGTGGTAGGGGTTGGAAGGGATGTCTGCACCGCAGGGACTCACTTTGTGAACTCCTGTGGACTAGGATCCCATCTTATTTCTTTCTCTTGAAAACTTCCCAGCACTTTTATGGGAACACCTAACATTCTGATTATTAATAACAAGAAAAACGATATTACGATGAGAGCAGCAGAACTGCTGCTGGCAGAATTATTTGCAATCCTAATTTCACACATACAACATGCTGTCCTCAACCTCTGCCCCTCCAGATAATATCAGCTGGGGTTTTGTTTTGTTTTCCTTTTCCAATTCTGCTGCGGGCAGTTTACTTTGCAGCTTCCATCCATTAATCTCAAAGTAGTTCTACATAGAGGAATTAATTAAGACTCTTGCATACAAGAATTAATTAAGACAGTAGTAGGCATGTTTTATCATCTCCATGTTGCACATGGGGGAACTGAGGTGAAGAAAGAGCTGCTTAATTTTTTTGCAGAGCTGGGAATGTACTTAGGCATATATCATAACCTCTCACCCTGGTGTATAAGAATCTCCTTTCTCTCCTGCCATTGTGAGGCAGATATCCAGTTTACCAAGTAAAATACCATTGACACTCAGTCCTATTATTCAAAATGGAAACACTTCCCTCAGGCGAATACCTGGGCCAGTCAAATTTCTAAACACATCCCTCTTTCTTATTGCAGACAGAAAGAAGCACACAGCACAAAAAGCAAACTACTGTAACTACTGTGGGATCTGATAACATTTATACTCTTCTAAAGAATCAACCTAATACCTGAAATCTGTAATCTTATCATCCTGCTTTAACAGACTCTCCCTCTTTCTCAGCATTCACATGTATACTTCTGTTTGATAAAGAAAGAAATACAAACCTAATGACTTATGATTTTTATCTACAGTTCATAAAACCTTTGCACAGCTGACGCTGCACTATCGTGCTTCTGAAAGGCAACAGCGCCACCTTCAGATCATCCTAAAATGACTTTTCCACAAACCATCACTGTTGAAGAAGCACAGCAGCGATTTTTCTTTTCATCCAGACAGGTCCTTGCTAGAAAGCCCAGAAGCACATGTATAAACCTGAGCAGAACCTGCACATTCACACACTGAAACACGAATGTTCACTGGGAACAGTGGTCCTTCATTTTCATAAATAAATATGAACAAAGGGCAATCAAATACTACTTTTTAATACCTGGTGTATTCACTCTCTAAGCATGAGAATCACAGCATGTTCCCCTGCCACTGCACGAGCAGCTCACGTTGGGCAGAGCAGCACATCAGAGCAGAGCACCCACCTCCTGCCATGTCTCCTCCCTGCCAGGTTGAGACCTTCCATCAAATGTGTATCTTCCATTCTGTCTAAACCACAACATCTGACATATCCCTTTTTACCCTCCACAGAGGTATTTATTTAAAACTGAACCAGCCTGTCATTAAATATTAAACCAGGTAACAAGTTCAGTAAATTCAGTCCTGCTTTAAAAATTTGATTATTATCCAAAAATTAGCGCAATGCTGTTTAAACAAGAAAGAGCAGTTAATTAAATTTACAGTCTTCTTTGCTGACACACCACATATTTTATATTTGGGTTGATTATAAGGGGCAAACCCCATCATTTTAAAGCTAAGCTATTTGCATGTGTAATTATAGCCAGTTCTGAGAAAAGTTAAAATACTTCTCAAATTAAGAGTTTAGGCCTCTGGTATTTTGAATGAACAAATATCTGTGATACTAGTTGAAATTACACATATTGAACTGGAGAATATTAAATCAACAAAAGCTTGATAATCAAGGTGGGAATTAATTACTTGAGTTAGTTTCTTCGACCTTGTTCTACAATATTACTGAGAGAAGAAAACACTCTACTCACCCACTGTCATACCATCCATGTAACGCTTGATGATATCAAAGGAATCTCTTAAATTTCCTTCTGTTATGTCAAATATGATATCTGCCTGGTTGGCCGGATATGTAGGTGTGATGGCACGCAGGAAAATAATCTCTGCAAATAAAGAGTATCACAGAATGTACTGAGAAGTACTGGAAAACATCACTGAAGAACATGACAGAATTTGATCCGAAATGACTTGTCCTCACGGCTGGTGGAGGACACCCACCACTCCCAGTTTGTCCTTTAAAATGGAAAGAAAGAAGATCTGGGGGAAGGGAGGATTTATTTTCTCCTCCTGCACCATCCAAGAAGCCCTGAGGCCAAAACACTATTACTTTTAGACTCCAGAAAGACCTCTCTTAGAAAGCAGTCAGACTTCCAGCACGTACCCAAAGAGGGCAACACTGAGGACCCACAGTGTGGGCAGTGGAGGGGGGACCAAACAGATGAACCTCTGCACTCTGATTCCCTGAGGCAGTTACTCAAAGTATTGTTGTGGTAAATTACAGAGTCCTTTTGAGTATTGGAGGAGGGGTTTAGGTTAAAAAAATAAATAAATGTGAGACTATTTTTCAAGCCCCTTGTGAGGGAGGTAAGTAATATTATTATTATCCTTGCTCTACAGATGATGAAACTAAACCATGGGGCTGTAAGAATTCACCCAATTCTGAGCCATGCACTGAGTTACAGTCCAGGAACATCTTCTGGGCTTTGGTAGTACTCTCAGATCGCTCGGTCTCATCTCTCTTTATTAAATTGTGAGGATGGACTAATGAGGGAATGGTTTGGGAAGCATCCTGGGCCAAATCCTTAGCTCCACTGCCAGAACACCTGGGGAAGCTGAAGGGGTGTGTATGGGAGTAGAAGTGGCTATGGGGCATTCCTCCATTCCCTGTGATGTAGGGCCAGCCAAGGCCTGAAAGAGACCTGACGCAATCTATAGCAGCTCTATGCAGCTGAGTTATTGGTGGATAAATTGTTCCTATAATGAACAAGGACTGGGACATCTCTTGCCCTACTCCTTCTGCCTGGTATGGAAGTGAAGAATCAGTTTTGTCTTTCATTTAGGACATTTAGGACAACGTTCTGAGATAGCAAGGCTGAGTGCTGTTGGAAATAGGGATTGAAGATCTTTAAAAACCCCTCCAAAATAATCTTCCTTTCCTCCGTCCCCTCCTTCTCTGTGTCTGTGCCACATAGTAAGTTGCTCACCCTACAGAGAAGCAAGGCTGAAGGCAGCCTATGGATGTGTAGGCAATCACCAGTCAAGCTGCCAGAAGATAAATACAAATGCCAACGAGCAAAAATTGGCTCCTGGTCTGTAAGTTTATACGTGCACTAAGCAAAATGAGTGTGATCCTTATGAAAATGCAGGACTTAAAACCCCACAGGTACTGCAGAGGCTGAAGGAACTAAAGAAATACATGAGTGCCCATGAGAGTGCAGCATCTGTGGCTGGAAAACTCACATTGGATGACTGGACAGCCACTCACTTGGATGCCTCTTGAAAATCTTAGCTTGAAACCTCTCTGTCCAGTCCTTGGAATTTCCCTTCTTTTATTCTATATTTTTTAAAAACTTACTTTTTTCATAGGTCAAAAATGGGCAAATCACAGTACTAGATAGTATATTCAGTATAATGTATTTTGTGATTAATGTCTGCATGTATATAAAGGTTATCTTCCTGGAACAAGCCACCTGTCAATAGTGAACAACAGATGATAAATGAGAGAAATACAATGAGCACCTACTTCCTATGGCAAAATCTGCAGAAAAGGGAAGAAAAAAGTCCTGGTGCACATGGCTATTATGTGAGTAAATGTGGTAAATGGGAATTCAGACTCAGTATTTCCTTAGACTGGGAAGCTCTGTGAGTTAGAGCTCAGAATGACTTTCTTTGCCCCATACAATTAAAACTCCTGGATATCGAAGGTTTTAATTAAATGAAGAGTACACTATAATTTGGAACTGTGCAAACATTTTACTGCACCGGTAGCCAGCCTGGCTTTAGGCAGGGATTTCCTGTGGAGGTTTTATATGTTGTAGTCTGTTAAATGGAACAAGGAACAAACCACTTACCTTCAGGTCTTGTAAATTCTCTGAACGTGGGCAGTGAAATGACAGTGTGGGAAATTGTGTGGACTGGATCCAGCACACAGCTGACATCATTTGGTCGACAAGACTTAATGCAGCGGATAGTATCTGTCTTTTCAAGTCTGACACTAAGAGAAAGGAGAGAGAGATGCATAGATATCCTGAAAATTAATTCCTTTGTGTTTTGCAATCTGAGGAGCTAGAAATTATAATTGATATAACTGTTCATTCTTCACCTCAAAAACATGGACAAATGGAGATCATCAGAACTGCTGGACCACTGAAAAATCCAGCTGGGCTAAGAGCTGCAGTCAACCCCCCCTCAGAGCTGGTTCCCAAGTACAAACAGGAGCAAACAACTAAAACCAGACCCTCAGCTGCAGAGCAGTGGTGTGGCCTCACTGGTTTCAGAGGAGCTAACACTTATTTGCACAAGCCTTTTAGTGCTCTGTGTGATATCTGCTACGTGGAGATGTGGTGCTGAGGGACATGGTGGAGTGGTCAGTTGGCAGTGCTGGGTTAATGGTTGGACTGGATGATCTTGGAGGTCTTTTCCAACCAAGGTGATTCTATGATTCTGTACCAGTCATATAAAGCAGAAATGATTGTTTCCATTCTGGAAATCTGGTGGAATTATCTGAAGGGACAACATTCTTTCACGATTTTCAGTGAAAAGCAAGAGCCAGAAAAGCCTCTCCTCAGTCTTTTCACATTCCCCCTTTCCATCTAAACTGAGGAAACAGAAAGGAATGGAAACCGGGGGAGGAAAAAAGTTAACTACACCATTTAAAACCTCAAAGATTGAATTCTGAGTTTGGGGAAATGGAAAGGGTCATTTCATATTCCATCTCAACCAGCTGCTCAGTCGTCCTTGAAAGTCTATTAAAAGTTAAATGCCTTCTTCTCACCCTTGTCCACTAGAGTGAATTTGAAGTCACTTACAGTTCAAGAACTTCACACAATACCCAGTCTGTGTTCATGAGAGATGAAAGGGCTACGCTGGGACTTACAATGTGACTAAGCCCCACAAATGATCTCAACTTTGACCTGCCCATTTCTTCATATTTCTAAGTGAAAAAAAAAAAAAAAAGACAAGACTGCAGTGTCAGAGAGGGGGGGGAATTAAAAGATTAAAAGGAAGAAAAATTCACTGAGTAAAAGGGAAACAAAAATGGAAGCTTTCGTTTGCCAGACACCTCCTGAAACAAATGGTTCTTGCTCTTTTTAAATGTGTCACCCAAGTCCACACCTACAAGCCATCTTTTTTTCATATGTTCAAAGGGACTTTATGGCTCTATTAATGACATACAACTTATTATGTGCTACCCACATGTGCTCATCGAAGAAAACAAAGCCAAACACCACGCTGGTATTGCATGAAGCTAAGATAAAGATATAGGAGAAAACATGAATCAACATTAAGGAAATCATGCTTCAACAGAAGTGACCTGGCATAGTCCATGGGACAGCAACAAAGCTGTCAGCATGTCAGCAACGAGGCCATACATGGGACAGAGAAACGTTTGTGTCACTTTGCACTGTTTGGCTCTCCTCTTACAAATCCCACAACCTTCAGCATACACAAAATGCAGTTGGTAACACTTTGTTCTCTCCCTGCTTTGATGGCACAGCTTTAGACATCTTCTGAAGCATCTATTTCAAATCCTGATATTTGCTATTAATGCTGTGCTCTGATCTCAAAATACTTTTCAATTTTATTCTTGCACATCATCTTTGCATTTCATCTCCTGATCAGCTAACGTTTTCCTTTTTGCTTGTGTCCTTCTATAGTGGGGACTCTGACAAAAGTTTCTTCCTAAGTGCTGAGAACTTTCCTTATTCAAATCTTTCCTTCAAGTTTTCCCCCTCTAACACAAATGGCAGCTTTGGAGCTGGTACCTCCTCCAGGCCTTTTTCACTTAGAAAAAACGTAAAGAAACAGCTCAGTTGCTTGAATTATTTTGCAAATAATCCTTTCCTAAATATAATGTTTTATTTCTCCTTGGGTCCTGGTGTCATTCCTTTTCATATTCTCTGTTAGATTCAGTTAGTAATTGCTTTGGACCAGGAGCCATGATTTCATTCTCATTTGCAAAGAACCACACACATAAGTGGTGCTACATAATTACATACATGTTCTTGAAAGTTCCAGGCTGCAGCATTAAGGCATCTAATAGAGGAGAAGCTGAGCTCCATGTTCTTGAATTACTTGCTGAATGCAATTAATAGGGTAGCATTTTCAATACTGAGGGCCAAACTCTCACACTCCCTTCTTTTCCTGCCAAACAAATATATATTAATGCTTGCAAAAAAATGAATTTTATTTTTGAATCTTTATCCTACTTAATTATGGCCTCATAATGAACTGGGAGCCAGAGGGCATTTATATACAAGCATCTTCTGCGGCGGTAAGAAACCCCATTAGCTCAAGTAGCACGGGCTTGTGCTTTTAATACTTAAAGCTGGGACTCTATCCCCACTGGCAACTTCTGGCAGCTTTATAAGTATGTGTCAACAGACTTATTAAACATTGGCATTCCTTGTGAGACTTGAACTCCTGTCAGCCAGCTGGGATAAACTCTGCCTTAGGGAACACGTAATGCTCTGGCAGAGTGCTGCGATCGTGCCCCAGTCTGGTCCTTGGCTGATGATGAGCCTGAGAGCCCACAGCTTACAGCTAACAGAGTAATTCCTTGTGTTCAGGTGATTAAGGCTTGTGATCTCTGTTTAGATGGTTCTCAGTTTCTAACCTTGTACCTTGCCTGTGCTGTCTGTATTTACACAGTGAAGCACTTTTTAAATACGTGCATTCACATGAGTTATCCCTCATTCAGCTACAGATGGACTATTCTGCCTATGTACCAGGCAGCAGAATATCTGAGCCCAGGATGGTGTAAAAGAACATTAATTTTAAATCATATCTCTGGGACTGAGCTTTTAATATTTACCAATACAAGGACTGAGGAGTAAAATAAATCCTTTTCCAGCTCACAAAACAAAAGAATTCCAAAGAAATTCCAGTTGTATTGTCTACATCACTCTTGATTGCATAGAAGTAAAGGCAGAAAATTGTATAAGTAAAGGAAAAAAGGCTTGGATATTGGAATTCTGGCTCACCCTTCAGGGCTCCTAAAGTTTGGGTGGGTTTTTTTTCATGGTGGTGGTGGGTAAAGTCTTTACAGTTAAAAATTTATCAGCTTTGATATGGAAGTTGGGGAGACAAAATGTTATGAGAGCAATTAAATATCTTTTTCAAATGTGCCTGTAAATACATCTCAGTGAAATAGAAAGGAGCTCCCTGCTACTAGCTGAATGCTGTTAGGAAGTTCATTGCTGCTTTCCCATATTTAGTTTTTCAATTCAGTGGAAATTCCACAGAACGAAAGGTGAAAAATCTCTAAAACAAACATTCTTTAGAGGAGTTTCTCTCTTGTACCACCCTTAAAAGGTCAAACTGGGATCTGTACTTGGTGGAAAGCAGCACAAGCTCCCTGACTACAGCAGGGCAATGATGACTAGCCCAGCTTGAGAATCTGGCTCCACACTTTCAAAGCCACTTGTGTGCTGGGGCACCTCTGAGGTCCCAAGGGCCTCAGTTATGCCCTTTTAACAGATTTTCAGAAAATGCACATTATTTGCCCGTAAGTGATGAAACTCTCTAAAGATGTCTCAGTTGAGACAGCTCAACTTATATCCCTATTTTGTGCTGAAAATTTAGATCTAAACATGCAGCTGTGTATCACCAAGAGACCAACTCCACTACTGTGTGAAGGAAATTAACAGTTTTCAGTACTTGGTATATTCAGTGAATAAGCTCTTGGGCACCAATGTCTGCTTTCTATAATGATTCAGAGTACACATAAGAATCCCCCCAAACTGAGATGTTCAGTGAGAGGGGAAAGCAGAGGATTGTAATGATGATGGCAAATAAAATGCAAGTGCAGCATGCAACAGATGAACTAAAACTTTATTAAAATCAGGGGGGGAAATAAAAAGCTACTCTTGGAAGAGCAAAAGTAGCCAATGATGCCTGTAAGTTAGAGATCAAAGCTGTGCAGGGACAAAGATAAAAAGTTTGGCAATAAATGTGTTGACAGTTCCATGGCGGGAAAGTTGCATCTGAATTGTCAGAAGAAGGTCTCTGGGCTCTGTGATTTCCCGCTGCATGACCACAATGCCACTGTGGTTGTTCACTTTTTTTGTGGTGAAAAACCCCTCCTGGTTCCCGCTGATGATGGCCAGCAGAATTTTATCCCCAGGGACTGCATTGGAAGGGCCCATGCGGAAAATGTCGGTGGGTACTTGAATGTTGGTAGGAAAAGAGAGGTGATAGTAGGTTATTCTCAGAGGCAGGCTCTGGCACTCCTTATTTTCATTACAAGGCAAGCGCTCACAGCGACTGCAAGAAAAGTGAGAACACAAGACAAGAGGAAGATTAGCGCACATTTAGCAAGCGTGACAGGAGAGCAAGGGCAGTGGGGGCGGGGGGGGAAGATATGTTGACTTGCAAACTGTATCCATTCTTCAGCCTGGCCCCTCAACCATATTGCAAATGGACATTGATTAAATAAGGATGAACTTTAAATAAGGATGAGCTGTGGTTGGTGCTCTGGGGAAAGCGTGGCCATTTTCAGAAGCACTGCCCTTTCTTTGCATGCACAGATGGATTGTGTCTAGCACCTCAGCGTGGGTGAGTGGTTATTTGCATTTAGATCAGCTAAGCTCTTCCAAGTGAAAACACTGGCTTTTTTATTTCCCCCTCCCTCCCCCAGGTTTTATTCTTTTGTTGATTGGACATATGTTAAATAAAGGCAGAGATCCTCAGTGGTTAGTGAGTTGACTGGGTCCTACTTGGGATGTCTGGCTGGATTTTAAGACTAAGCAAAGTATTCTGAAAACCACAAATGTACAAGGAGTTGGTATTTCTGAGAGAGAAGGGACACTCTAGGTACTGCACTATGTATGTTCAGTGTCTGACAGAGGAATGTAAAACTTACTTAGTTCCAACACTGACTGTAGATTAAGGTGTATTTGCTTTGAAGACAAAACTTCTTCCTATTGACATGGCACAGTATTTCCCTGTGCTACCAGGAGAAGCAATCTCAGTCAACACCCACCTAGGCAAGCACTGAAAACAAGATCCAACAGCCTGATGACTCCAGTGTGTGCCCTACATGTTCAGTCCACTCTTATGCAGCCTTGAGTGACAAGAATGATGCTGGTGAGTAAGAAAGATGCCCTCTGCTGTTTCTTTCCCTTGTCGTTACAGTATAATACAGTGAAAAATCCAGAGAACTAGGAAGAGATCACCCACAGAGGCTGTAAGTGAACAATGAACACCACTGAAATGATCTGCATGGAGGGAGCAATCTCCTCACTTCCTTTTACTGACAGCAGTGAATTCTGTCCAGTAAAATATGGCACAGATAGGTATGGGCATTGAAGGCACTGATATTAAAGAATGTTGTAGTTTACCAGCACAGTAATGAAGATCTGACATGTCATGATACCTGGTGGGTTTAAGAAGTGTTTAAAGAATTGTACATGAGGAAAGTTCATATGAATTTCAGATGAAAGACATGCCCAAATCACCACATTCAAGTTGGTACCTGACCATCCTCTCAGACAGGTGCGTGGAAATAGAGGTAGATATGATGATCTCAAATGGATGTTGACTGCAAAATTTGGGGCTGATCAAGTTGTGCATTTAGCTCCACACTTGTCTCATGCACAACTATGAATCAATTAAATCATGTACAAGAGTCTTTCCACTCAAAAGCAATATTCAGTCCCCAGGCTGAGGTTTTAGAGCCCAAGCTATTTATTCATTTCTTTACCAAGAAATGCTCCAGCATGAAAACATGGTTTGCTTCTTACCACCCTCACGGAAATTTGAGTGCCCATTTCATTTATTGTATTTTGACATAATAAATTGAGCTCCTATCAGGAGTATCTGGTATCAACAGAACTGTGGCTCTTAAGCAAGCCCCAATTTGTTGCCAGCGGATGGTGATCTGAATTCCAGGAACTCCTTATACACAAAATAAGCATTTTCAGAAAGAATAGTTAAAAGCACCCTCAGTTCTTCAGTTAATGTGTTCTGTTTTCTTTTAATACCACTTGCAAATGAAAGTACAAAGCAATTCTTTGAAGACTTAAATGCATTCTTAATTTTATTCATGTGTGTAAAGAGCACGCACAAGTCTTCACAGGATGGCCAGCTAATTAGGTGTGGATACTCTTGGAATACTTTCAGGTATAGTGAGCTCTGCATTCTTTTCTGAAATGTCATCAATAACTCCACTAAAGAGAATTACTTGGTTTTGCTGAAATCATGAAGCAAGTCAAGACAGTTAATTTCTTAGTTGGAAATGTGTTCTTCATGTAAATCTTTTTGGAAGCATGTACACACTCATGAGCACTTACATGCTCATAAAGATGCCCTGATTTATTCTTCTATAAAAATAAAATACATTTTATAATAATAGCCAGAATTTTTTAAGAGAACAAAAACCCCAAAGCTCCCAGCTTCCTAAGATTCAAAAAAGGACATTCTGCTGATTCAGAAAGTTATTTGCGGAGACAGATGTGCCTGCGGCCAGGAGCTAGAATTATTCAAAATTCACCCTCTTTTATCTTATTCTTTGGTGGTGCACACTACACACAGCACACTTCACTATAGGTTTACTTAATGTGCACTAATTGTTCCATCAAATAACCACAAAGGAGAGATAGCAAGTATTATTGCTTTCAAGAACCAGAGTTCATTCTGGGGTCATGCACCACAAAGGCAATAAGCAATGAGCTTTTAAATCCCAGTGTACTCTCTAGACCTTATTTAAATGCTTCCCTTCAGTGGGCAGAAGAAAATCATACTGTGGGGGAATCCAACAACCTGCTGCTGGGGAGTGAGCAGCCCAAGACCCTGGGTGCTGCTGCTGCTCCACGGCATCTCAGGGTGGATGAGCTGGCCCTACAGCTGCCATGTCCTGCCACCACGCCGTGTCGCTGTGGGAGAGAGCACGGGGGACCCACAGAGGAGTGCTGAGGAAGCAGCAAGGTGCTCCCAGAGAAACCCAAGGCTGAGCCCAAGTAAAACATGCAGGGTTTTGCAGTGAGGCAGTTCTCAATGCATCTTTGCAAACATCTAGCGTGGGCTAGAAAAATAAACATATAATGCTGCTAAACACTTATTCCTGAATTTGTTCCTCATTATTTTAGCTCACTGACTACTCTTAGGTTTACTTATGTGGCTGAAATACTGTTTTCAGAGAATTACACATAGTTTGAATTTCATGTACCAAACTCTGGTTACTCATCAAGGAAAACACTACCAAAACTAGAGAGATGCCATTTTAGATAATGAATACAACATTTCCTAACAGAAAAATGAGGAGAAAATATTTTCTGCCTTCTCTCCTGTTAATTTCTGAGCCTGGTTTTCATGTGGTACAGAGGCAATTTATTCCACTGTGCCCAAAGGAGCTCAGTGGTATACAACAATTCCTCGTGCACTGAAGGGGAAAGAACTTTTTAGCAGGATTTATAGCTTTGCAATTGACTTCATACAGGATAACCATCTCAGCATGCTGAATGACTAACCAAGTACTATTACTAAATCATACACTACCTCTGAAATTCAACCCTGTAGATTTCCAGAGCTGTAACAGTCCTCCAGACCTCCTAGAATATACCCCACTACTCACATCACTCACTCAGGTCCTCATCAGGGTGTGTTTCTTTCCAGCAGGTTGCACCACACCCTGAGGCCCAGATGAGCCATCAGCCAGGCTGTATCACCACACCATGGATCTCTACATTTATAGAGCAGCTGTGTAGGGAAGGTGGGTTTTGTCTTAAACAGACCAGAACTTAAAGGGAATGAAACCAGCTGATGGTTGGTTTTCACAGATATTTCTTAACCAGAGAATCTGGAGTCCCACTTCATGCTCAGGTGGGAATATAGTATACTGCAGTACAGCAGACAGGATGGACAAATACTCTGCATGTCCTTCCTCTGTCTGGAGCTGGAAAGTCTCAAGGAATTTTCAAGCTATAGAAGAGAGACTCACCTTCATTTCACCCTCAGCACTGAGCCTTTCTGTCCTATCCTTGTCTCCTTCATCTGTCTTTCCCAGCCTGGCTCCTTCTTTCTATCCCCTTTCCTTGCCTACTGCCCACCCTGCTCACTCAAACATTTGGCATCAGACTCAGCCAGCACCAGTCCTCCTCTCCCTGCTCCATCCTCTCCTGGCTGACACTTGGTTCTCTGTTTCTTCTACCTCACAGCCCTAGTCTCAAAGCATACACTCCTTCCATCAGTATCTTTGTGTAGTCATTCCAAATTATTCCTTGCCTTGATGGTCTTCACCCAAGTCTGACATCAACCACCCTTAACCATAAACTCTTGACTCCTGTGGTTGGTTTCCCCCTTGTCTCTAAATTGTTTTACCCAATTTTACCTTCTACCCCTCAAGCATCTCCCACATTCATTCTCCTCACCTGGATATACCTTCAGATAATTCCCTCCCTACACTCAGCCTCCTCAGCCCTAAGTACTCCTTTCCTTCTTAACAAGTCAGCTCTTCTCTCACCCATGCTAGAAACAGCTTTATTACCCATGGAGTCTAGATGGTCTCTGAAAGCACAGAAGAAACAGGCTTTGGGGTTGTCAGGGCTGGCAGTGCCTGGCCCAGGACAGATGGGAGCTGACATCATGGGGAAGATCGAGCTTCTTTCCCATGGCTTTATGTGGGAGCAGGCTCAGGCAGTCTGTGAAGTTGGTACCTGCATATTTTAGACTGCTTTGAAAAGCTGCAAGAACCTCAGCTAAATCCAAAAAGAATAGTTTGTTGCTTAAAAAAAAAAAAAAAAAAAAAAAAAAAAAGACCTCTCTAGTGACAGGAAGAATTAAATTGTACTGAGGAAAATGGTTAAACGCAAAGAGAGATTACCACTGAGGCTATGAAATCCTCATCATTCAAGGCCTTGAAGAGAAAGTTAAATAAACCACTCTCAGAAACACTCCAGGTAGCCCTGACTCTGTTTTGGCATACAGGGGTAGATTAAGATTCAAGGTCCTCATTTCCTAAGGTTTATGAAAAAAGATTAAATGGAAATTTACAAAATTTGTAACTTCAGAAGTTTCAGAGGTTTTTGGTAAGGATGACAAAAAGCACAAAAGCAACCTAACAAATTTCAGATTTCTGCTCCAAAACTTGACAGCAAACTGTTAAAAGGAAATAAGAAAAACACACCATCATGTCTTAAACGTACAAACCAACGTGTTCCTCCCTACCCTTGTTCTTGGAAAGGAGTGGACTGCTTTGGCTGAAATTTGCCAAAACTTCAGCCTGAGTCAGACACCTGGCATGTAAAATTTCAGCCGTTGGTTAAGTTTTGTCAAAATTCAAAGCAGTTAAAAACAGGTCCTCATAATGAGACACGACAGGCAACCTTAATAATACACAGGCATGTCTAGAATATCAGAATATTTCCCAACCTGGCTCCCTGCAGCACACATTTCTGACATGCCGCCCATAACCACTTCTTTATCTTTTCCCCTATTTTTCTTGGCTTAAATATTACAAATGTTAAGACTTCAGTGTCGCATAAAGAGAATTTAATTGTTATGCAATTTGAAAACAAAAAGCATTTGGCAAGGTAGTAGAGCAAGTTAAATCCTATTGTGAGTAGCAGATCTTAATTATCCTTGGAAAAACACCAAGCCTATAGGTTGATCGAGGCAAAATAAAAAATATTTAAAAAGGCAGAATTTAAGCAAAGAGGTAAGACCTTCAATAAAATTGTTACCATTAAGGATCAGACCATGCCAGGCACTTTGCTGGTCTTGAGGGAAGGTTACCTACGCTGTTTCCTCCTGAAGCTCAGAGTATCTATACAACATCCTGAGCTTTCAGCACGTAGCATGGGATGATCCTGACTACTTCACCTAATGACAATCACCACTGCAACAGCCACAAGGCAAAAATCTCTGCTTTAAAGGTATGGGGTAAGGAAGCTTCTGGATCACTGAGGGCTATTGCCTGTACATAAGGATTTTAAGGAAAAATAAGAATGAACAAACTTGGATTTGCAGGACTGAGGCCTATTAAATTATAGCTGTTCCAAAGAAAATATTGGAGAATAGGGTAAGAAAAAAAAAATCCCATGAGGTGCCAACTTGATGGGAATGGAAAACATGTTGTCTATCTTATGATGTGCCAAGCTGGTGAAAATGGAATGTGTTTTGAATAAAAAGGAGAGGAAAATGGCATCTGTAACAGATACAGTGTTAAAAGAAGCCAGCTATTTTGATTTTAGAGTCCTGGCACAAGGTTGGGTGAAAAAGTGACTTAATGTCATTATCATGCAAAAGCTAATGAAGATATGCTAGCTGTCAGCTATGTTGGGTTATATATGCCAAAAGTAAATTATTTAAGAATACGTAAATTAGTTGGGATGTAAAAAGGGTGCTAAAGAGCTGCCTTATGAAACTGTTCCCCAGTGGGCACAAAGTAACCCAGTACATAAACCCTGATGCTGGCATGTTGGTATAATACTCATATACCAGCTAAGTAGGAGAGTACCTGTCTCCCCCCACTGAACTCACCTGGACTTTTTGCAATAAAGAAAACAAACTCATACTCCCTTTGGTTTATGCAAACACATTTTCAACAATAAATTTAGTAACTGTGTCTGTAGCTGTTGAGAGGGAGAAACCTAATAAATCCAACAAGATAATAACTCAAGGAATTAAAATAATTAAAACTTCACTGAGCAGCTACAGGATTTGTGTCTGACTCATATCCTAATTATAGCCCTAGCACATCAGAAGAATCTCTCCCTGTAAGTCTGTTCGAGTTGGGCAGAGTAAACCATTACAGGGCCCCAACAATCCAGACACAGAAAAACCAATTCAGACATTCTACTACTTCCCCAAAAGATCCCTTACATCTCAAGTAGCCATTAATTTCCACACATGCATAAAAATAGAGGTAAGAAGATGAAATGGGGGGGGTGTGCACAATGCTTATTTTATAAACTGAACTTTGCAACTCAGGGATGTCCCTAAGGGTAGAAATGTGCTAATTCTGCTTAGTGGCCCATTGCAAATGGCTATTTTTGAATTAGGATACAAATGAACCCACAATATTACAAATAAAGAGAACATCTGCATCACGAGGCACCGCTTCGTTATTGAGGTAACAAATATAATTTAAAATTTAATTGCTATTGACTCTTCTCTGAATACAAGCATATTTTATAAATATCTGGTTTTATACCATGAACTCCCTCTACAACACTCTAATCAAATACATCTGCTGTGCTACTTATATGGCATTTCACAGATTAAGGTTTAAATGGAAACTAACTAATCCCCACAAAGTCCCTCTGATGAAGAGCAGCATTAACTTCATTCTACAGGAGGCACAGAGTACTCAATTTTATCTAAAAGATGGTGGGCATATGAACACTGACTGTGAAAAGCAATAGCAGGTTGATGGCAAAGGTGATTTATCAGCTTTCCTCCCTAGCTGGTGGAGCACACACTTACCTGGCTATGGGATACATGGGGGTGGAGCCTTTGGAAGAATTGCTGGAGTACAGGGTAGCCATAAAGCCACAGGGTGGGAGGAAAAGCAGTCATCTGCATCAGCCATAAACTCGAGCTGCTGCATGACTGAAATTTTACAATAACTTCTCCACTTTGCTAGCACCATCTGATCAGTATAAATGAGCTGCCAGCTGCCACTCCTTCCAAAGCTGTCTCATATTTTCAGCACCAGAATGCACAGATTTTCCCTGAGCTAGGTTAAGAGACACAAATATGAGCAGCAGCTAACATAACACCCTTGCTAAGATTCCCAGCTTCTTTAACAGTGGTGAAATGGTACTAAAAATAAGACATTCTTGCAATGCTTTGCAACAGCACTGGTAAGAATTCAGAGAAGGAGCTACAAAGAACTCTTTCATGGGAGTGTGATAGTAAGGAAAGACTACGTGTGAAAGTCAGAATTTTTTAGCTGACTGTAACCCTCCTAACAACTTGCCTGCAAGGTAGCCAGAAAAATAAGATCTGCTTATGGCTGTAGAGATCATTATGATGCAAACCACTGGCACATGGCAGGGAATACCTGTTTCTTAGACTGAAACAGGAACACGAAGAAGGGACCACACTCGTGTGTGGAAAACATAGGGCAGGCCCACCAACACAATCCATATTTGCCAGAATCCGTTATGCATTCAGTCAGCAGTGATATCGAGATCATGTCACCAAAAAACTGTTCAACCTTGACAAAGAAAGCACTTACGTGTCTCCTGACTTGCGGTAATTTTCTGGGCATTCCAAAGACAGACAGCGAAAGCCCCCTTGGATATTAAAGCAGGTCTCATTGAAAGAGCAGTTGTGGCTTTCTGCAACACACTCATCAATATCTGCCAAACAGATAAAGGTGAGTGGATTAAACACATGCCTTTCCTCTGCTTCCAGGTGCCCGATGATGAAAGTATCATGTTAGGTACTACAGAACATGGGGTGCAATTAAATGTTATTACAGGATTGGAACAAGAAATTAGAAAACTAACTCAAACAACAGGCAAGAACAGGAAAAGGAAGAGCAGCAGTGCCACTAAGTGGACAAGACCTAAATATATGCTTAAATGTTTACAGCATGACATTTCCTTTCAGTGTCTAAACTAACCCATACCATTTCACAGTGGGAATCTTCAGAATTTTTAATAATTATTTAATAATATTCTAAAAAGTATTCTGTACTGCATTCTATAGTTTATAAGAGAAATTTCTTGTATATTTATTATAAAATATTGGTTTCTTTAGATTTCAAGTTGATGTTTTCTGCTTTACTATAATATCACAGGAAAGGCATTTTTTTTTTTTTACATAAAAACTGGCTAGAACTTTTCAGAAGTCCCCAATCCAGTTAGATCTCCCTGCAGTTACTGAACTCACCTTGGCAGCTGCGTGCATTGGGTGCCAGCCTGTAACCAGTGGAAGGACAAGTACACTGAAAGCTCCCAGGAATATTAATACATCGAAAGGAACAGATATGCCCTCCGGTAGGTAAAGCACATTCATCAATATCTGCAAGAAGAAAACACCACTAATTTACTGTGTGTTCCTGAAATACAACCAAGTGCATATATATGGTGTTCCCGCTGCGAGATTCAAACACAATTTCATGATTCTAATTGCTGGGCAAGGAAAAACATCATCAGGTAGATGTGGTTCTAGTCAATAAAGGCTGTCAGGAGTACATGGAGGTGTGAGGAAGATTAAAAGCAGTATAAGGGCCCAAGAGACAAAGTAAATGGGTAAGAGCAAGCACTGTACAATTATGTGTATCATAGTACTTTGCAAAACGGAAAGGAAGGAATAGTTTTATCCTTACAAAAAGGAATTCAAGATGAGGTGTTCTGCCCAAGTTCTTATTGTCTATTAAGTCCTGGAGACCTAAGTCCAAATTCAGGATCTTGTCCACAATGTCACACCCATATCCTCCTTGTATTTGAGGGGAACACACTTACACATTAGTTCAGAACTAGCCACAAAAGGAGGATATATAAAATACTACCTAATAATACTGTGTATTACATATATAACATATAAATGTGTTTATATCTTCACTTGCTGAAGTGCTAGTGCCTCAAAAATAAAATATTTCTGGCAAGTTACAAAAGTATGTCAAACTACAGTTCAGTGTAGACAGCAAAACTGACACCCCAAAAGCAGAGCTACTTCTAGACTAGGACACATGTTAGAGACCTTCATTAAAGACAGTTTCATAGTTTCACAGGAAAATACCAAGGAGAATCAAATGTTAAAATGAAACAATTACAGGTACATGGAACTGTTCACATGTTATGGTGAGAGTAAGAAGTGCTCAGTCATTGTCTATCTGCAAAACAATCCTGCTTACCTTCACATGAAATCCCATCTATGTCACTGAGTTGAAAGCCACGGCGGCAGTAACACTGGTAGGAGCCATACACATTGGCACACTCTTGGCTACAGGGGCTGCTCTCACACTCATTTAAATCTGAAATGCAAAATTATATACCTGAATCTCAAATTTCTTGCTGTATTCGTTGCTCCTATTATAGGATTAAGGCAAAAGTTTGAAGACTTTTTTTTTAAATAGGAAAGGTTAGTATGCATGTCACTAAGCTGGAAAAAAAGGGGCTTTGGATGTATTACTACCAGCATCTGGCAGTATAGGTTAATCTGCACTGAGCTATTATTTCCCACTGTCCTTCAAGGTGTGTGACTTGAAGGGCACCTTTAGGACCGCACTTGCATTTTTATACCTGGGTAAAAGCAAGGCTGGTTTTGAAGGTCTTCAATCTGATCTAGCTGAATCACCCTTTGAAATACAGTAAAGGCAGACCTATACACATCTGTGTGATCAAACCGAAGGGCAATATATTGGAACTGTGGGCTACAGTGGCCTTGATTAATCGTAACAGCATTCATGTCATCAAAGAGACCACACTGCGTTGATTTCTCATGCCATTCCAGTGCAGTCTTACAAGCTAAAATCAAACAGAATAACAGAACAGCAATGAACTGTGTCTCACACTACATGACCAAAGCATATGACAGCCATACCTTCACATGACCTGCCATCAGATGAAAGTTTGAATCCCATGGTACACGTGCAGTAATAGGAACCAGGAGTATTTTCACACTTGTGAGCACAAAGGCGGCCTGGATAGCGTCTGCATTCATTGATATCTGCAATGATAGATATATACAGAGGCCTATGCATTGGCTGGCTTCACTGCAGTAGGGGTCTGGACAAGAACATGGTCATAACAGCTTGATTTTTATTTTCCAGATCTAAATTTCATACTAGAGAGGGAAGGACTTGCTCAAAACGCTCATTTAGAAGCACCTCAGTGCATAATTGAATTAGATCTATAAAGGAAAAAGTTACTTTGATCTTCCAAAGGAATGTTTTGCTGTAGCTGCATATAAAAATATCACAGAAAATGATTACACACAGTCTCATAATCTTACCTTTTAACAGGGTAACAGATAACATGTTGACAATACTAACACAGCTTCCTTTGAAGTATCAGCAGCTCTTTAATATGGTATTAGATTTATACAAATAACATAGTAGTCAATTTTACATTCAGATGAAAGAGGTTATGCAGAGAGCAAGAACATTCTTCACACAGGATCATTTTTTAAAATGCCATGGCTGCGTGTATTTAAGTTGAGAGGTGCAACTCACCAATACAAGTCCTACTGATGACATCAAAAGAATAGCCAGCTTTGCACTCACAACGGTAATTGCCCGGGGCATTTATACAAACATGTCCTTCTCCACAAGGCTGATTAGGGGATGAGCATTCATCCACATCTAAAAAAAAAGAGAAGTGATTGAAAGTACACTTCTGAGCATGCAAGTTGAGAGAAGAGCAACATGTTAACATACTTGTGTCCCCTAGCAGTTTTAAAGTGTTTTGAAAAAGAAAGGAAGGTTTTGATCTAGCTCTCAGCTTCCACAAGAAGAACAGAGTCACAAATCCAGACTGCTCTTAGTAACAAGTTATCTTTCACGTGTTCCATTAATGTTGATGGACTTGGGAGGGAAAATAAATCAGGAAATCAGACAGTCTTTGGATGAAATCAGGTGCAAAATTGTTTTATTATGTACACTCAACCTTCATGGATCAGATCTTCAGCTAGTGCAAGGTGCCAGAGACCCACAGTCAGTAGTGCTTTGATAAGCCAGCTATAAAAATTGAAAACACATGCAGATACCTCTCTCTGCAAAGGCACCTTAGTTAAAAGCCAGCCAAAGGCATATCTGCCTTTCAACATTACTTGAATGGCTCCTGTGGGATATTAAGTGGACAATATGCTGTACTTCTGCACTCGAGAGATTTGAGACCCCACGGGAATTGTTCCAATACACCAATATAGTCACAGATAATGTCATTTCTGGGAGGTGATTATCTTCTCTCAGTATACAGGGTTTCATGAATTATATGAGGGAGAGAGAGTGGATCCTTGTCACTTGTTGGAACTGCCATGGGGCAAAGAACAGGATCAAGAATTGACTGCGAGAACGAGAAAAACTTGGACAAAGTGCAAGAAACTGATAAACATAAACCATAGATGTGATTTATTTTCTTCAAACTGTTTTGTCTTCAGAACTGTTACTTACCTACACATCTAGTTCCATCTTCATTGAGATGATAACCCCGGCCACAGCTGGGTGAGATTCGCTGGCAGGTGTAAGAGCCATCGGTGTTGATACACATCTGCCCAGCTGGGCACGGCATGTTGGTGCTCACACACTCGTTGATATCTACAAGAGCACAACAAGTCAGTGTAACTATCTGCTGTCTGAAGATGTTTAAGGCAAAGTGCTTTCCTTATGTAATCCTTTAGAATTTGAAAAGCTCTGCCCATGGGAGAACACAACTAGTTGTGTCATTTAGCTTCACTGACATAATGCTTCCAGGGTGAAGATTGGGAGAGGTAGGAGAGGCCCAGATCCCACTGAAAAGCAGAGGAAACTGGGTATGGAAATTGCATTTGTTTGAAATCCTCCCCTAAATATACAAAGAGATGATCAACAATTCAGTTCTCCAGCTCAACCAGTTATGCTGCAGCCTGTGGGCTGTGGCTCACAATGAGCCATTTGGTAGTATCACAGAATCAGACTGGTGGGGGTTGGAAGGGACCTCTGGAGATCACCTCGTCCAACCCCCCTGCCAGAGCAGGGTCACCCAGAGCAGGATGCACAGGATCACATCCAGGTGGGTTTTGAATGTCTCCAGGGACAGAGACTCCACAGCCTCCACAGAGTATGATCTGGTGTGGTATATCTAGCCAAGGAAGTAAGGAACTCATGGTTATGCAAGGTTAACATGTACTATTAGTCTGGGGGAAAGGATTTCAGAGTCAGGAATCTGTGGCTACAGGAGGCACTGAGGCAGACTTTGCTACCTGGAAATGTTAATGGCACTAAGACCTGACAGTTTGCAGGAGCAGCACTGCTTGTGAGCGTATGGTCTTGGATCCCACAACCCTCAGCAAAGTCCAGCTTCACACGAGTAGTTCTCTGCTTAAAATTTTCCCAGTTGCTTCACTGGGGTATGATCATCACATTACTCAGTGGTACTGTCGAAGAGCTGCTGCTTTCCAGTTGGTATGGTATGGTACAGCATCCAGCTTGCAAAATGCTGGCTGCCTGAAGATGGGGAAGGGGATGTAGTATAATGTGGAACATTTCAGCTAGGCCTGTCCCAGCTCACTAAAGTGTAAAATTTTGTACATTGGGAAGAGAGGAAGTTTTCATACTTTTTCCCCTCAGCACCACATAGAGCAGCAGTTCATTCACAGTGTGTAAAAATCACCCTGGGAAACTGTTTTGCTATTTTTAGCAAATTCATTTTAGGGGACATAACTATTCCTGCTGCAAACTGATGTGGCTTTACTAACATTGGTGAAGGCACAGGAACTAACTGCCATGGACCTGGTGCTGGCTATGGCAGATACCTGCCTTCGAGGGGTTTGCTGGGCACCAGCACTGGCCCCCTTTCATTTTAAAGGCTGCAATTTTGGTTTCAGCCTCAGTGTTTCCAGTGTCAGATTTCGGCACTACAGGGTATGATATTATGGTCAGGAGAACGAGGGGCTGACAGTGAGACAGATTTGGCAGCTGCTGCTGCTCAGCCAGTTCCACAAGTCCAAGACACGCTACGCCGCTGGGCGAATTCAAAGTTGAGTTGAGACTTGAAAATACTACTCAAGGGAATAACTGATAAATTTGTAGGTCACATTAAACAATTCCATTTTGAGTCTGCTGGAAACCAGTAATTCTAACATATATATGTCCAGGTTGTAATTCTGTTTTGTAGGAGTCTTGGAAACAAGGCAATAGTCAAACAGATTGTAATCAGTCTTTAAAATAAAACTCTTCTCCATGGTGAATTATAACTGGCCCACCATTCTCTTTCATAGTAAGATTCTTGTAACTAATGGGGTACAGGTCTGGGAAGACCCACATACCTCTAAAACCACGCACACTAATATCAACAAAGTGTTGTAAATTACAGCTTTTTATAGTCAGCTTTAGCTAAAACCTTGTGGATAGAGGGAGATTAAACATATCACAAATTTTTTACAAATTTTGTTTCAGATGAAATCTTCAAAGGCTTAAAGAAAATGTTCAAATGCAGCTAAGTGCCTTAGGTAACCCAAATTCATTAAAAATTGAAATAAAAGACTTAAATACTAGATCTCTATGGGTTTTGTCTGTAAATCTCACCTGTGAGACCAAGCCTGCCTTTAAAGGAACAGAAAAAAACCCACATAGCAGAGCAATGCATACATGCAAGAAGAATGACTTGAGAAGCTCAGAACTCACCCAGTGAAACCATAACTTATCTCACAGGCAACACTTAACATTCACTGAGATAAGAGTATGTCTTACCAATACAGTTGCCTAGGGCATCTTGTATAAACCCATTCATGCACTGTAGCTTGGGTCGGCAACGGAAAGATCCTGGAGTATTCTGACAGATAAAATCGGGGGGGCAGTTATGAGTACCAGTCTCACATTCGTCAATATCTGGTACATCACAAAAAAAAATTGTTAGCAGGAGTTTGTCAGAAGCTTTTTCATCACATACAAAACATAAGACACAGTTAAAAACATCAGACATTAATCCTCAGCATACCTGCACGGAATTCAAAGCAGTAACACAGATAAATCTGACCTACTACCTCAAACAGAGTCTCAGTATAAAACAGGTAAATAAGTGAAGGGTTTTTTTATTTTTTTCATTATTACCATTATATATAGGTGTGTGTGTTTATTATTCTTTACAAGTTTAGTTCTCACAACTACATGATTCAAAACAATTATAGAGCACCTGAAAGCATCATGGTCAGTAGTGTTCAGCCTTGACTCAGCAGTGTGCTTACACATGGGCTCAGCTTTGAAGTCAGTAAGGTGTAATTATATGCCCAAGTGCAACTTTAATTTTAACCTTAGCTCCAATTGTTCATTTATTTCGTAAGTCAACTAATTGGCCTTGATTCTCATCCATATTAAGGCTTCCAGTATCCTTGTGTTACTGCACTTTAAAATGCACATAAATGTGATTTCTGTTCACCTTAATATTCCATTCCAGTTCAGAATATACAATAAATATTTATGAATAAATTATGGTTCAGATAGAGCAGACTAAGGCTTTGCTCATGAATGTAACCCTGTCCACATAAAAGCAACTAAAATTCCCCCTTGCAGTGGGATGAAATCTCCTAAAGCTATTAAAATACAGCAGCTTTCTGGCAACAGGATGCCTCAGCTTTCCCATTGAGGCAGTGGACACAACAGTAGATGCAATTGCTTATCCCCAGAGCTTTGTGTGACTTAAATAATGATTGTGGAGCCAATTTTAAGTTTAGGATGGGTTAATACTGAATTGGGTTCAGCAGTGTTCTACGTGTTGCACAACTCAGTCATTTTACTTGGCATTTAAAAATCATACACGAAGATTATTCATTTTCTATTTTCATCACTATTAACATAACAGTAATAATTAACGTCATTAACATATCTTATCCAGATAAGAAATTTCTAACATTAATGGCATGCATAATTTACTGGCTGTACTCCTTTTTTTTCCACCACAGAAAGATTGTTAATACTTGCTGGTAAGTTATTTGTTGGCCTAAACCTGATGTTATTCAAATCAGCAGAAATTTTCCTTCAAAGGGATGCAAGTTAGACCATGATACTTTGAAAAACATTGTCTGAATGCTCTGCAGGTTTTGGAGTTTGTTTGTCAGCTTATTTATTCAGTCTATTATACATCACTGATCAGTTCCTACAATAAAACTTTACCCAGAATTTTGATTGAGTTAATTTACCCAGTGGAATGAAATTAGCCTGTTTATAAACAATCCTAAGTGCTGGGGGAAAAGACTGTCTCATGGTGGAAACCAATTCCACAGCAAATGGAGTTTGCTGCTGATTTGTATCTCTGCAAAGGGGAAGTTACAGATGTATATAACAGAATACTTCAAGCTAGATGCAACTTGAAATCAGTCATTTCTCTAGTGAAAAAAAAAAACCAACAACAAAAAAAAAAAGATTACCACCCTTATCACAGAATCACAGAACAGCCTTGGTTGGAAAAGACCTCCAAGATCATCAAGTCCAACTTCATAACTAGTCAAGGACAGTGCTTTTAACCCCTTTTTATCTTTAAATCCTTAAGAATGTTGTGATTAAGAAATTAATCCCTTTGTAACAAATTTAAACCTCCTGAGGATAAAGGCTTACTTTTTTTTTAAAAGAAGAGTCTACCTGAGTATTTTCAAATTGAATCACCTGGTCACTCCACTTGCCACACTTCATTTCACACTCCAAAGAGTGCAAACTTGATTCTTTTAAGTGAAACTAAACCATGAGATATGCTCCAGGAGCAGGACTTAGGCACTCCACTCACTGATGAGCAACAAATTCACAGGAACTAACTAGAGTTAGCCAGAAATAAACACCAGAAGAATGTGTAAAGTGTGAATTCTGAGCCTTCAAAATGAATTGTTTCAGTCCCCAGAGCAGCTCCTATCATGCAACACAGTTTTCTAGTGTAAAACAAATGTAGTTCTCTCTCCTGGAAGTCTTTGTAGTCATCCACAGACAGCCTGATCTGGTATCTGCAAGGTGACAGGTGGAAAACTACTGTCTTAGAAGAACTACCACTGTCTATGTGTCTCTGTGTAACTACACACGTATTTACCAAAGGTAAAAGAGCATGCCATGGTGATGTACTTATTTTTTTTACTGGAAGATATTGGTTTCTCTGCACAGGACATACCTTTGCAACGACTGTCATCCGTTAGCTCATAACCAGTTCCACAGCTTGTGTCCCGCTGACAGCGAAAGGATCCTAAGGTATTGACACAAGTTTGTCCAATCCCACAGCTGTGTGTCCCAGTGATACACTCGTTAATGTCTAGAATATGAAAAAATATTTAAAAAAAAAAACAAAACCAACCAACAAAACCAGAGTAAACAAGAAACATGAAATCACTGGGACGAGATGAGGTGAAAGGCTAGCTGCGGGCACACCTCCAACCAGTCACTGCTTTGAGCATCAGGAGATAAAGAATGGTCTGGATTTGGTCTCATGCTCACACCCTCACATGGTGGCTACTCATCTCTCTTGTCAGAGTGTGAGCCAGGAAAGACATTTTGACAGTGTTGGTAACAGGACTTACCACTGCTGATTCACTGGACTTAGGAAAGAGGTGGCATTCTCTTTGAATCCATAAGAAAATTTGGCACCCACGTGTATCAAATGTAAAAGTCCTTTTTTCTATTTCACACTGGGTTAGTGTTAATCTGACCAATCATCAATATCTATTTTATATTCTGAAGTTTGTACCCTAGCTACTTACCCAGAGTCTCTTTGTAATCAGAGACAGAAAAAGGCACTCCTGGAGAGTAATGCTTTTCAGCCCAGAACAGGCAAGGTGAACTGTGCCCTGCAAGTGCCTGTTTCTCTCAGGTAGCAACAAAAGGAGCCTCAGCTGACTAGCTCAGAAGCAAACATCTGTGGCACGTGTCTGAAGTCAAGTGTGGTGAGCTCTGTCCCAGCCCATTTCATTTGATGTCCCTTTAGTTCTTCTTCTGGGAGAAAATTAACAATTTTTCCCCCTTGACTATTCCTATGCCACTCATGATATCCAAAACTTTCATCCTTTCTGTCAGTTGTGACCTTAACAAGCTGAAGAATCTTACTCTATTTCATTTGTCTTATCAATTACAATCTCCTATTATAAAAGAGAACTCCAAATCCTCCATCTCTTCTACTGATTCCTTCTAATTAACTCCACTGTCCCACAGCTCTCATTCCAACACTCCATTTATATTAACTTTTTATGATCTCACCTCTTTCCTGGCATAAGCATATTCTGATCTTGTCTACCTCTGTATTTTTTTATCTATTCTTGCTCTTTTAAAACAAGGATGTTGATAATTGAGGCAATGACTTTATTTCTTTTACCTTCACAGTTGACACCATCTGGTTGGAGCTGATAGCCAACAAAGCAGGAGCACACGTAACTGGATCCTGTGTCTCTGCACTGCTGAGAGCAGGGACCACCACCTAATTGGATATTTTAAGAAGTCTTACATAATTAAGAGGCTCTTCACCAGAACTGAAACAAACTAATGATTTACAGGATTTATTTAGAAAAGCAGATAACTAAACACACACATATAAGAAAGAAGGGAAGGGCTAAACACTGAAAGAAGTGTTTGCAATCACTGGATTCTTTTAGCTCTAAAAATGAATACAAGAAAGAAATAAATTAAGAAGTTGCTTATAAGCCAACGCTGATGAGCTCAGACACCTCAGGTTTTGGCTGGGAAGTTAAAACTTTGTATGGTGATCACTGTAAAATAAGCAAGACAAGATGCATCACTGTAAGTTAATGAAATGTTTTCACTATTAGCTACATTAGGTTTTAGTTTTAAGCCCACCATTATTAGGACCCTACTCCTGAATTACCTATAGGCAGGTGCTCTTTGCCTACTGAGCAGGCAGGAAACATGAAAGGGAGAAGAGGGTATTGAGGGTAAAAAAGGTTTCAGAGAACCTAAAGGAACCAAGACTTAAAGACCAAAGAGAGCTGGGGTTATTCTGGCAGAAAGAAATAGAGGATACTATAGGAAATGGACACAAAATTTGGGTCATCATTAAGAAAACTTAATTCTGATCTTGTTAAAAAAAAAAATATTAAAAACATTTAACATTCAATGTTTACATATTCAATATTTTAATATTCAATATTAATATTTAAATATTTTTAATATTTTCACAATAGACAAAACAAACTGCTGGAGGTTCCACTGCCTAGGAAATTAAAGCATCCCCTAGTGAAGGCTGGAAAATCACAAATAATTTTGGCAGACCAAATTTATCAGAAACTATACTGTAGGCAGAAAATCTAATTTGTGATTAGTCATACCAATCCATCTCTTGCAGACAGCTGATTAACTGACAAATGCAAGAACTGATTACATAAAGAAATAATGCTAGGAAAATATATAACACATTTTTCTATGTCATTTCTTATAATTAGCAGCTGGAGACAAGGAGGAGAAGCAGTGCTGGCTTTGACTAGCTAATGACCTAGTAGACATTTCCATCCTCTCTGCAGTGTAATAGCTATACAACATGTAGCACAGTAAATCATCTCTCAACTGGAATATGAGTCTATTAAATTGATTTTATCCTAAATACATTACTTAGTTCTGAAATGCTCGTAGAAAATAATAAATCACTGCTGGCTTAAGTTTATAGACATGTAAATCACATGTGACAAGCAATAAATCAGAATACTTAGCAGAACAATATCCCAGTAACACATTCCTCCCAGGAGGCAGAACAGCCTGACTAATGATGACAATAGCTGCCTTTCTTCCTTTATTTTTTCCCCATGTGATGCATCTCAAAAGGAAACAAGTTTCATTTCATATTCAATCACCCTGATCACCCCAAGAGGAGAATAAAAGAACACGCATATTTAATATAGGATCCCCATGTTCTGAGGAATCCAGAGTACTCCACAGGTTCAATGGGTAACACCTCTGAGGTATTACCCACTAGAAGTTAACTACATGTATAGTCTAAGCTTCAGTTGGGTAAGACAAACTCCCCTATGGGAGACAATGCTTCCCTTGTATTTAAGAACTAATGAGGCATCACATAATAGCCTAATATTTCTTAGAAAGGATCTTCATTCTGTTATTTTCACCCATAACTAGCCTAGGCAAAAGGTTTTGGCTAATCTCTAGATCTAGAAGTTTGCTTCACTTTTATTGGAGGCAATCACAAAAGAGCTGGCTAACAGGACCAGTCACCTGACTTACCTCTGCAGCCATCATGCAGATAAGGATCTTCTTGGTCTAGTTCCTCCTTTGAAATTTCAACTAAAAAGAGGAGACAGGCATTAGAGGAGAAAGCACTTTTCTTCTCACAATAAAAAGCTGCCTGCTTGGGACGGGACTCAGACCAGGGTTTTGGATAAACCAGGACAAAATTAAAGGGCATTATTTACATATTTTACAGCTATTTCATACTCAAATTTGACATTCAAATGCACATGGCCATGGGGCATTTTCCATCTGACTGATTCAATATGAAAGTCACGCTGTGATCATAGATTATATATGGGCTGAGATTTTCAAATGCAGGTTCTTAACACCAGGCTTTTAACCAGAGCTTAACCTCATTTTCATAAGACATGTTGTTGAGGCATGCTTGGCTTCCACTGACTTTATAGTAGCTTGGGGTACTCACAGTTTTAATGAAAATCAGATTAACCTCAGTTATTTATTTAGACTTCATTCCAAAAAGAACTCCACACCCAACTTTTGGGCACCTACTTATGGCATTCTTTCAAATGTACTTCATATACCTTAATTCAGAGAGTTTTGATCAGCGCTACTTCTGCTCCATGCATGTGTCCTGAGAGTTCTTTCTCTCCACACAGAGCACATAAAAGGGCTGAATACATCCACTGCCTGAACCCATTGCTCTGGGGACACAGTACCAGATATTACTCTTTGCATGACTAAAAGCATCATATTAAAAATGAATAGCTTATACTCAGTTTCCAAGATCATTAGGGGCCAAAATCTGTCTTATAGTTAATGGTCGCTCAGTAAGTCTGAGTGACCACTTTCCAGCTCTTTTAGCCTCCTGTGGTATACAACATTTCAGCTATCACTAGCTGAAATGAGCTCCAAAACACACATCATGAAATTACTCAGAGGAGATCTCAAGTTAGAGGAATTCCAACACAAGTAGCTTAAAGTACAAGCACTCCTTGTACCCCATATCATTTTGTGTCTCACTCTTATAACTTGTAACATAAAATACCTTGCTCCTTTTTAGGAGCATCATCACTGACGGACACATCAATGCCTTCTTGACCCTTCACACAGCAAGCTCTGAAGACAGTTCCACATTGATAGCCTATCTTCGAGTTGGGTTCACAACTCTGTCCTTGGATTTGGGCAGCCTTTCCCAGCAAACAACAGTAACAACATGTCTGTTAAAGAAAAAAAAAAAAAAAAAGAAAAAGGTCAAATCCTAGCCTTGAACAAATCAATGCAAATGTCAGTGGTGTCAATAATGTTGTGGATGTGTGAATGTGTGCAAGGGGATGTGGAGGACCAGAATGGTCCACAGATGTATATGGAATCTCACAGCTCCCTGCCTGCACAGCCCAGTTTCAAACATCAGCAAAGAGTGGGAACTCTTAACACCTTTGCTTCCCTTTTGTGTCCAGTTCATGTAAAATGGGATATGATCTATAAAGTGCATGACTGGGTTTACAATTAAACTGCCTACACGATTTCACAGTGAAAAACTTCCCCCTCTGAACTAATAAACAAGCGAACAAACATGATTTATCCCAGGTTAGTCTTAACAGGTCATAAAGTGAAGCTATTCTGCTTCAGACTACATAGTCAAACATTATTTAAAAGCATCACAGTCCTGACATGGCTTCCAGCAATGAATCATAGAATCACAGAACAGCCTTGGTTGGAAAAGGCCTCTCAGATCACCCAGTCCGACCATTAACCCAGCACTGCCCAGTCCCCACTGCCCCATGTCCCTCAGCACCACATCTCCACGGCTCTGAAATCCCTCCAGGGATGGGGACTCCCCCACTGCCCTGGGTGATCCACCTGATCTGCCTCTTCCAGACCTGCTCAACTATGGCCCCAGAATACACCACAGAAGTGAACACATGACAAGTTAATCCCATGGAGGTTTCCTTTTATTTTAAATTGAGGGGACACTGCTGATTTTTTTTTTTCCCCTTGCTGTTAGAAAGCATCAAAGACATTTGATTCTCTGGAACTGATGTCTGCCAACAGCTACTGTCATCTACGAGCAGATTTAAGCTTTTATTGTCGATTTTATTATTCTTCCAGACTCTTTTTTTGCTTGAAGAAAATAGCCTGTGCCATTAAACAGAGCAGATGGAATATAAAATAACTAAACATTGAACTAAATTTCTGTAACTTGGTGTTTTAAGTCACACCTGTGACAGTTAACCTGATTATCTCTTCCAAGAATTGCAATATTTCTGAATATTTATTCTATCACATCTAACACTTTCCTGAGGCATCCTTCTCAAAGTTTTTGCTTTTAACATCTGTCTATAATTTTTTAGATTTCCACTTTTCACAACCATAAATTAGAAGGTAGGAATGAAAACTGAGCTGAATATTCATTGTTTGCCTTGAGTATTTTTGATAACCAAGTCTTACTTAAGCTCCTGAATACAGCTGATGCTGTGCCAAATTTTGACATTATAGACTTCTGGATATCCTCACTGGCTTCTGCTGTTAGGCATATGAATTGACTCAATCTATTTTTTTCTCTTGCAATGCTCAAATTGGGAGTTAGAGTTTCTGTGGATTTTTTTTTTTTAAAGGGTGATTGTTAATCATGCCACTCTTGAAGCACTGAATAACCTCGTGTTCTTTATTTCTTCCAGGTTGAGCCACCACTTGAAAGACCTCTGTCTGCAGCTAATGTGAATCTTCAAGTACAGTCTTGCAATGTCTGTAAGAAACTGTATCTTCGTTTAACATAATTGTATGCATTGAACCATTTGTTCCAACTTGTATTTATTCTAACCGTGCATGATGTGTCTTGATTTAACATCTTGATAATGATAATAATTTATGTTGCTGTACCACAGCCAAAATTATCCAGAGATAGAAAGAGCCAAATGTTTTTTTAACTGACGTTCACGGTAACTGGCTTTTAATATTGACCTAAAAGATTCTGCGCTGGCAGTCCTAAAAGATAACATTTCCTGTTCAACTAAAGAAAAAAGATGGAGAAATGATGAATGGCCTTGTGGTCAGAGCACACCCAGGACTCCACAGACTGCACACATCTCCACATCTCTCACCTGTGAACTTGGAAAGTCACTTATTCTCCTTTTATTTCAGTTCTCTCACTGTGGAATGGTAATAACATAGCAGTGTCAAGGTTAGTTTAAGTTATGTTCACAGAGCACACTGGTATTCTGAGACACAAAGCAATGCTGTTATAACTATCACTATCCTGGTAAGATTAATCTCAACATTTCCTTTTTCACACTAATTTTCTCAGGGTTGTTAGCCTATTCTGAAAGACTTTGATCCTTCAGTCCAGAGTGCAGTCTAGACTCTGTATCAGTTCAGTTCTTGATATGTTTGCAGCCATCTTCCAAAGGTTGCCAGCTGCCTGGAGGGACATTGTGATGGCCATTCACCCACTTGCTAGAACCATCACTGCCTTCATGGATTGTACTACCTCACCATCAAGCTGTTATTCCCTGTCTGTAAGCCTTTGCTTCTTAAGTGATCCCAATAATAACCTCAAACATTCTTTCCTTTGCCTCTCCCATTACTAACAAAAGCCCATGCAACTTCAAAGCCATGTCTTGATTCTGTGTTTGGACAGAAAGCTGTGTCCTACTTGAAGTTCTATGATCCTTTCACTGCTCTTACACCTTGCCTTCTCACAGGAAGGAATAAAGATGGAAGGAACAAAGGAATAAATAGTTACATGTGAGAAACTTGAAGATTTATTTTTGGTGTGATTAGGAAGCACTCGAAATTGCTTTAATCAATAAGCTCTCTTAATTAGTTAATTTTTATAATAGTCCTTTATTATTTATGTCACAATTTAAGTTACTGGATCTTGGAGGGTGAATCATGTATTAACATTGCTTTTGTATGTCTGTCCACAAGAGGTCTCTCACTTGCTGAAATCCAGACTAATAGATGCTATGAAAATCAAACTGAAAAAAATACAAACAACTCAGTGGATTTTTTCACAACTTTCAAAGACCTGAATAAAAATAAAAAATACATTCAACAGTCCAAAGCAATAAAACTTTTGTGCTCACCTAATATACACACCCAAAGTATTCTTGACAAAACTGGGGAGATAAGGCTGTATCTTGATCTTTGGAAAAAGAAAGTACTCGGGACAAATTTTGGGGAAAATATCTGAACACCTTAAAGAAGATAAAGTTCCTACAAGCTGCACTGCTTTCTGCAGGGTGTTGTGGTAGCAACTGTCATAAAGCTTTTTTACATCTCTTATATCAGCAACAAATCTGGAAATTGATTACTGTCTTTTGATGAAGATTTTAAAGGTTAATGATTCACTCAGCATCCTTTTTTTTTCCAAGGCAGTAAAAGCTATGTTTCCAAAAAAGCAGAGAAGTACAATTATGCCCATCATTACCAATGCCTACCACCTTTAAGAGTAAAAGCTGAGGCAAGTGTTTTCAAAATATGGTCTTTTTATCTTCTTTCCAATCACAAGTTTTGGATTCAAAAGAAAGATTAGCTGCCTCATTTGCTGCACAGTGCTGCGATTAATCCTACTAATTGAATTACTAAATCACTTGTTTTGCTTCCTTGTAGGAGACAAAGATTGAAAAGATTTCCTATGCTACCTAAGCTAAACAAAAACAGACCAACTCAGGCAAAATGAGATTCAAGCCCATGTGAGATGGGTTTGGGGTGAATGTCAAAGTTTGTTTACCACAGCAAGGCACAATTGTATGTCTGCTGGTCATCAGATTCAAAATGTATTAAAAAAAATAAAGTATTATTTGTTCACTGATATTAAATCATAAATCATCTATGTCCACCATACATCAAAGAGATTATCTACAGAGATATTCCTACAGCTACCTCAGAGCAGTTAAGTGTAGGATATTCCTATCAGGGAGTGAGCAGTGGGGGACAGAACATGGCTCACAAAGATTAAGTAACACTTACTCTGTTTATACCAGTAAATTAAACAGGGAGAGAATATGGGCTCAGGCACTGTCCCACAATCATTTGTAATGTTTAAATATTAGCAAGCTCTAATGGCAACTAACATCATCTTGGACAACGCTGAGGCACTTTTTGGGGTTAGCACAGGCCAGCGAGTGTTCCCAACAGCCCTCATGCCCTGTGTTCTGCAGGGGAAAGACGTCAGTTACGTGACATGAGCTGTGCTGAGCCCTTTATTCTCAGGGCCAGAGATCAAGGCCCATTCCATTTTGTTTAACAGTACAGCTGTCACCATGAAAACCTGCCATCTTTAGAGAAGTCTGGCCACTTTAAAAAACAACACCATTAACTCTTCTTCCTCATGCTGACAAGCCCACACAGAAAAACATCAGTCAAAAAAGTGGGGATGGGAAAGTGGGATTCCTTGAACAGTTGCGTTCTGGTTTAGAGATGTCCCATGACATGTGTTTAAAATAGTGCTGCTGTTATAAACCTGACTTGAATCTGCAGAGTACTCGCCATCACAGTCATTGCTCATCTGTTCACAGCCCTTCAAAGAACTGACACAGGGGACTGAATATTTTATCATGTCATATCCAGATTGAGCTAGACAGGCTTCCTGATGGTACATGTCACACAGAGGAATCTCCATGCCAGGAGCAGGGCATACCCTGGGTGAGGTCAACAGGTGACATGCCCCCTCTGTGTGACAGACTCTACTATGGGACAAAATCATACTGCCATCTTCTATACAGTAGATTTTTTAACTGAATGAACCAAAACATTCAGCATCTTTGAGCAATGGGAAGAATTAAAATCACTCTCATCTATTTTCATTACCACTGAAAGAAACCCATAACAGGACCAGAGCTGTTCATGACTGGGTCATGGTCAAGGTCATGATCTTACAGGTGGAACTTTCTTCCAAAAACACTCTGCAGAGTGGTATGAACATGCTGTCTTCCCAGAAATGAGACACAAAGGCAGTAAGACAGGTGGAGGGCAGGGCATGGATTAACTAAAGATGCCAGTGATAGGTATTTTTATTCTAATATCAAATGTTATCACAAGCTTACAGTGTCTCCATTTAAGTGTAAATTGAAGTCATGTTAACTAAGGACATGTACATGAGCTGGAATTATAAGTACACCGAGAGGATTAACTTCAGTCCTATCCCTTTGGACCACCAATACTGAAAACCACTGAGTCTGACCTTAGGCCATGAAGCTCTAATGAAAGCTGAAGTCTGAAACACATCTGAGTTTCTCACCCATCCCTTCTTACAGCACTGTAGGCTTCTCTTAATGCAAAAGTAGCTTCCTACCCAACTACCAGTTCAAGACTTTCCACCCTTTTGCATTCTATCCTCTGCCTCTGCTAAAATGTAATCACTCAACAAGGAACTGTTTCTCTCAAAGAAGCACAAAGTGGACAGCCTTAACAGAGATGCAGGGTGTGGGTGGGAAAAAATTGTTTATGTGCATCAAATAGAGTATGGTGACCTTCAGGGTCAACCCTTAATACCAATCCAGGCAGTCAATCCCATTTCTTAAAGATGAACAGGAGTAGCTCTGATGTCTCACCTTGAAGTATTCAGCTTCACAGGTGGAATTTTCACCAATGTGTGAGTCACACTCCTCACGCACGTTGGCAAATTCGATCCCATCTGAACAGTACTGCTTCTCCAGCTGGCTGCGGCAGCACTGCACCTGAGTCATGCTGAGAAAAGGATGGAAGCAATGGGAGAAGAATGTCACATCCAGCTCAAGAAGAGATAATGTAATTTTAGACAATTAGCACTTGTACTAGTCTCATGGAAAGAGGTCCCTGTGGGCTCCATGGGAGAACTGGAGATGCAGGGAGAAGTGAAGATACCAAGGAAAGTCATAGAGAGAAACAGAGTGTACTGCAAGCAAGAGGCAGAGAAAGACAAGGGAGAAAAGAGTATTACAAGGCAGGAAGATGTGGAGAGGAAAAAGGCTAAAAATCCACAGCAAACTCAGCTGTGTTAGCTCCGTTGCTCATAAAATAATTCTATTTTATCTGAGTTTCAGTGAATAAATTGAAAACTCCTTCCTGTAGAAAAAAAAAAAAAAAAAAATCTGTGTGAGGAGGCTTTAAGCTCCTCCACTCTGGTTTCTACTGCCACTTGATTGCAAATCCCATTGAAGGAGCTATCCCCCCTCTGTAACTCTTTGTTGGGTAGCACAGTGGGTGGACCTTGCAGTTTAAAGCTCTTCCATCACTACCTCCTGTAACAGACACTGGGAAAAAGAGAAAAAAGTTAAAGAGTAACAAATGTCATTACACATACAAGTATTTAAAGGTATCCATATGTTTTATGATAACCCAATTTAACTAAGAATAATGTTGCCTGAGTTGCTAGGGGGGAAGGAAACTATCCCAGAGGCAATCCAAGCTGATAAATTCTAATTATAGTACCACAGGGGCACTTAATAGGCATATGTTAGAGCTCTATAAGAAATGCCCAGAAAAACCCTATAAACACACTTTTATACCCATCAGCAGGGGAAACCTTATACATCCTACAGACCAGCAACATTGAACACATTCTCTTTGTAGTTATGAGTATTCATCTTTTTTTTTCCCCTCACCTCTAGTTATTTGAACTAATGAATAAAATCTTTTCAAGGGTTACCTAGGAATATTTTGGAAATACAAGGAAGAGGGGTGGGTTAGCTGCACCACTGAACTACAGGCTTCTCCTGCTGTCATCTGAGCTAAGTGGATTCCCATGCAGCATCTCTGGAAGAGCTTCCCTGCTCTTAAGGACCATAGGATGAGTGTCCATCTCACAGGCAGCATGAGGGACTCCCTTGGCTCAAAGGCCAGGTCACCCAGTCCAGCCCACTAAAAGCAGAGGACACATGGGTACTAGGCTCAGAGTCTGTATCTCTGTGCACATTGGTGTAGTGGGGTTGTTAAGCTACATTCCTGAAGATTCATGATTCTTATTTATTGGATTTTGTCATGGTCTGACTGTGCAGTTCTCACTTGGACAAAACCAGCTATGAGATTCCAATGCATAGAAACAAAAACCAGGAGAAGTTCATCAACAAATTATTCAAAAATAGACTCTAAAGTCATAGCAAAAAGTTAGGCCCAGGACAGTAACTTTATTTGGCAGAATATCTGAAGTTTTTGATATTTGATTTAGTTCCAGTTTGGAAGAATATGTAGCTTTTTTGTTGCTGAAATTCCCTCTGAAACAGAATTTCCATTCCCTGCCCAGCTCTGGGGTGGTCTGACTGTCAGGACTTTGAAAGCCTGTAAAATAAGGACTTCAAGCCCATGAGTGTAGGAGCTGAGACTCTCCAGCTCCTTTAGCCCTCCAAGTCCTGCTGAGGAGCTAGATATGTTAGCCACAGACAGACAAACAAACAAACAGACAACAGCACTCTTTCAGTAGATCTGTTTGATTTCTAATGTGGCTTTTTGGTTGTTTTGGTTTTTTTTTTTTAAATACAAGTCATGTCTTTGAAATCTCTGACAAATTGGCAATTTCAACCAAAACAAATAGGTTTCTTAAAAATGTTTCCCACGGTTGTATTCATAAGTCATGTGGCCCACCCCAACTGTAGTAAGGAATTAAACATCAGTTGAATACTAGATTAAAATACCATTCGTTAACTCTCAAAGAAAAACAACAATACAATCACACTTCACTGCCCAAATCCTCCAGTGAGGTTGCACTGGTGGCAAATATTGCCTGAGACTTCAAACACTTGTGTGGCTGTAACAGAGGTAGAAATCCTTGAAAGATGGTAGGGAAAAATGCTAAAAACATCTGCACAGAACTGGTCTTCCAGCTGCACTTCAGCCTGCCCAGCTGCCCATCCTTTTCCCTTCACACACCAGCCCACGTGGTAGTGGTTGCTAGAATACACCACAAGCTCTTCAGACTCCAATACTTTTGAGATGAAGAGTATCTCTCCCTGTCTTTGCTAAGGTATATGTGTCTCCCTGGCTTAGACCTTAATAAAACACATACCCACTTTCCAATTCACAACAAAGGAGCCACCTCTACTAGGTAATAGGCCATCTAGATTTGTCTCTTTGTGTAAAACCTTTCAACTCTTCCTGTGTAGCATTCCTACTAACTTCATGCCTATGGACAACTTACAATATTGGTTTCTAAAAAAAAATTGAGATAGTAGAGGAGTACTTCCCTGATTTATTTTTTTTTTTAATTACTCCTAATAAGTAAAAAAAGCCAAAGGCTACTTCTTCCTTATCTGTCATATTCTGATTTTCAGTTAAAACACTGCAACAGAAATTTCTTGAAATAAATAGGAATTTATTCTTTGTTGCAGATGCTAATCCAAAATTGAAGTTATTCCACTACTAATTTGGTTATAAATCAAGTTATGAAATCATGTTTTATAGTCTCACTTTTACTTTCTGTTAGAGTTTAACCAACGTTACTGATTTTCAGGGAATAAATTTCCAGCTGCAAGTCTACGTGCCCATTTTCCCCCACAACCCTTTCATATTTATTATTCTCCTTCCCAGAGGATGCACTCCTAAACCAGCACATATTTCGTAATCACCTATTTTTCCTTTCATTTCCTTCCATAAAAGCACTGAAATTTAACTTTGCTCTGAAAACAATGTCTTTGTTGTCAGCCTAATTTCATTACCCTCTGCCTTGCCTTCTACTTATTAGCCCATCTTCAAACTATGTCAGCACTATTCACATGCACAGTGGAAGGTCTTGGACACAAAATATTAAGAAGGGAATGACTCCACTCCAGAATTATTTTGCAAAAACAAGCTGGGTCTTCCACCCTCAGTCCTTTCAAGCTTGCAGTTTAACATGCAACAGAAATGAATTTAGGAAAATTAAGAGCAAGGGCAAGATCTGGTATTATGAGTGAAACAATATGACAAATGAAAATAATAAAGAGTGCCTCAACAATGAATATACATATATTTGATAATGTGTTATAAATTAGCAAAGGACTCAAAAATAATGATTCAACAAACCTCAAAATTAATCAGCTGCAATCCACAGACAACTTTTTAGATTACATAATAAAAGTTCTCATGAAGGTAAAGGGTAAAATTATAGTGATATCATATGTTATGTAGAGAAACAATACTGATAATGTTGTGGCAGAGAAGGACCGAGTTTGACATTATTCACAAAGTGAAGTAAGCAAGTTATCCTAAATGAGTGGCAATAAAACCCTGACAGCACAGCAGACTGTTGAAGCCAAAAATCTTAGTGACTATGAGGCACACATCGCAGACTACAGAGGAGAGAGGATAATTAATACAGACAAGTTCTCAAAAAATAACTTTAAACAGCTTTTTCAGACATAAAACTGCCACAACTTTGACGTCCAAAATCTCAGGCCCTTCCAGACTTACAATAGCTTAAATTAATAACCATCTCTCAGCAGTTCAGCATCTGGTGCCTATCACTCCAAACACTCTTGTCTTATTACTTCCTTGGGTCCCCATCTGAGTCTGTACCCCAGTGCTGCCACTGGTCTCTGCTTAGGAACACAGATCACCTTTTTCTTCTGTTTTTGCACAGAACCAACAGAGTGTTCTGTAGCTGCTTCTTCTATGCATTTTTGCAACACTAATAATAAATAATGATTCCCAATGTAACTCCAAAAAGACTTTACGCAGTGCTAAAGGCATGCAGTTTTCATACGGAGGATATGCTGCTTCTAGCCCAGGAATTAAGTTCACTTGCTAAAAGCTCTGGGCAGGGGAAACTCTTCATTCTAAAAGCAAGATTTATTGGGCAGGTTGAGTTCCAAAAATAAATGGCAGCTGTTTCCAGCTGCTGTGAGTTTAACCACATCATGAGAAAATGGATGAATGGGCAAAAAGCTGTTGTTATGACAGCCAAAGATATCATTCATTAGAACTCTACTCTCATATTTACTGAGTCACAAAGACACAGCAAAAAAAATTGTCATTTTCCAGAGTGATAATACAACAAGGTATTCTCATTTGTGGGACAAGCTTGGTTTTGCTCACATCTCTGTGCAGTAGGAATAAATGCACAACACCAGTGTCATTACCCTCCTGTGCTTGCAAAGGGAATCATGCTCCCTCACTGTTCATTCTGGCTCCAGTTACACCAGCAATTAGGAGGAGAATTTTGCCCTTTCTGATGCCATTTCAGACACAAAAGTGAGTGATTTTTCTGTATCTCTCACAGATATGCCAGTTTGCAATCATAACTGGAGTAAAATAATATTGCCATTAAAGAACGTAGTCAGAGGTACCAATTCTACTTTGTCATTTTCAGGGTGAAGCCAAGCTTCAGGGGGAGTTATGTTTATTTATTGTATAGTCATGAATAAATGCAACTGAACTGCATTATCCACTTTTTTTTTTCCAAATAAGTGCTCACAACTCTCACAGAATATGTGCCTTTACCCATTTCTGATTTACATATGTGCCTTTACCCATTTCCGATTTACCATTACATCACTATAATTTTCTTAATTACCTATCAGTTATGCACAAAAGCTAAATGAACTATTAGCAAGCTTATTTCAGCTCCTATGAAGCCCTAAGGACTCTCTAAAATGGCAATCTTTACAAGAATAAATTACTTTTACAGCAGAATTGCAACTCACATCAATCAAATGATCATTAAATCATCAAGATTCTTGCTCCCAGATTTTTTGTTCTATAAACTCAGTTTCCTGGTTTTCCTGCCTCTGTTTTGTCTGTAACTCTTCTGACTCTTCAAGTATTTCCTAAATTGGGATCTAAGTCCTATCTGTCAATTCTTCTGCGTAAGAGACTGCTTTCAATGCCAATATAAATGCAAAAGTCAGAAAACATGGACAGACTTGCCTGCAAGACACATTCTTTCCATAATAAAGATCAATCCAACACTTCTACAATTACCAACGTTAAATCACTTTGCAATTCATTTGAAAAGAGAGAGGAGCAATGTAATGTGTTTTAAATACAAAGCCCTCTGTGAAACTGCCCTTCAAACTACCAACCACAAATTGTTAGCTCCAGAAACTAAGTGTAACAAGTGCATTCAAACAGCAAAAATAATGCAAACTACCTTTGGCATAAAAAATATGAATTTCCCAACCATATAAGAGACTGAATGTAACCAGAGTATTACTGTGCAAATAATTTTAACATTTAACTTCATTATTTCATTTGCTAGATATAGAAATTAATATCCCAGTAAACAGAAATAGTATCCTAGTAAATATCAGTAGAATTAAGAAATCTATTTATTAACTAAAGGCTACTATTTTCTGTGGTCAGATACATTTGACAGAAGTCAGACACTCTGTGTAACTGGGAATCTCCTTGACTTAAGCTTTAAGTTCCCCTGCACAGCAATTCAACTAAGAACTGCAGGACAACTATGTGGCAACACAGAGGAGAAACAGTTTTAAAAGGCTGCCTTAGATATGCACATATTCAATCCATAGATTATTCATCTACAGGATCTGTTGCTTCTTGATAAACTTTTGCCCAAGAATTTGGACCATCTCTGGACTAGATTCACAATCAGTATAAACTGAGGAAGCTTTGCTGACATTAGTGGAGCCACACTGAGATGTACTGACTGCAGGCAGAGTCCAAGCCTTCTGAGTAGAGGACAGTGGAAAAAACCAACTAAGAGACCGTATATGTCAGACTAGAGCTGGGTGACTCTACACTAAACCAACAGCAAAAATTGAAAGGACTTAATAGAAGAAAAGTAGGTACTCAAGTAGATATTCCCCAAGGCTAGATGTGGATTTAGAAAACTTGGATTTAAGAGCTGGGTGCTTCATCTTCTAAATCAGCTTTCAAACCTGCCATTCCCATGGTTTTACATAAAAATATAAGCTATAGTTTAATATATAATACATAACTATATACCTGCATTCTCTGGACTCGGATATTAACAGTAGAGAAGTACATATTCTGTTTTTATTTGCCCATTCAATACCCTTGTCACAGCATTCTTCCATTGAAAGATCTGCAAAAATGAGGGAAGAAAGAAAAACATAACAATGTATTTAATACAATCTTAGCAAACAGTATTGCATCTGCCAGTTAAAAAAATAAATTTAAAAACAATTTAAAAAAGAGTCAGTTTGTTTTCCCCTACCTAATTTGCACACAAAATAATGCACCCATCCAAAAGGCAGCCACTGCCAAATGAAGCATCCATTAACATCTTGCAAACATAGAGCAGCCTTAGTTTGAAAAGACCTCTAAGACAATCAAGTCCAACCATTAACCCAGCACTGACAAGTCCCCACTGCCCCATGCCCCTCAGCACCACATCTGCACAGCTCTGAAATCCCTCCAGGGATGGGGTCTCCACCACTCAGCCCAAGTGCTGGAGGTATTCCTTCCAGGGTGAAGCAACCAGCAGTTTCCCTTTTCCTTCCACATAAAGACACAGCCTAGGGACTGATACTCCAGCAGAAAACAGCTCAGTCCTGCACAATAACCAGATCTGTTGGATTGCACTCCTTGATTATCAAAAGCAGCAGTAGCTATAAGCAACCTTTTAAAATCCTGAAGAATACCAGATAAAGAAAATAACTGTCTGATATGAAAGACAGATGAATATCATTACAAGTTGATTTGCAGAACTATGTTTTCCTGAGGTTATTAACCAAATTAATCTGTTTTACTCAAAAGTAGGTCTGCAAATGCAAAAGTATTGCACAGAGAGACAGAAAGGTATACAGTATTTTCATCACTTAAGAAAGTAAATTTAATATAGACACCAAGTGATACCAACCCTGAAACTAAAGGGAAAAGCATACTGAAGATAATTATTTGTGCAGAGCATGTTTTTTGCAGAAGTCTCTAATTTAATAAAACTAAATACTGTTAGTGAACTGACATTCACTACAGGTTTGCTTCATACTCCAAGTGCAAAAGTTCATTGCACAGCAGGTGCATCAGAACTTGGACTAAAACATGAGTCACATTCTCCTATTAATTATCTTGTGTTCCGGACACTGAACAGCTCCTTGTATCACAAATATGCAATCTGTATAAAAAAACATCTGGTTATCAAGAGAGAAAACTTTCTCATGTTTTCTCTTTGTTTCGTAAGTTTTTTGACTGATGACCCTTACAGGCTGCACCCACGGGTGCTGAGGGAGCTGCCTGATGTCATTGCCAGGCTACTCACTGGTATCTTCGAGAGGTCACAGTGAATGAGACAAGCTCCTGAAGAATGAAAAAGAACAAATGCCTCCCTGTCTTCAAGAAGGACAAGAGAGAAGATCTGGGAAACTACAGGCTGGTCAGCCTCTTGTTGCTCTCTGGGGAGGCGATGGCGAAAATCATCCTGGAAACAGTGTTCAACCACATGAAGGACAAGAAGGTGATCAGGAGACGTCAGATTGGATTTATGAAGGGGCTATCATGCTTAACCAACCTTATAGCCTTCTACAATGATGTGGCTAGCTTGGTAGATGAGGGGAGAGAAGCAGATGTTGTTTATCTTGATATCTTTTGACAGTCTCCCTTAATACCCTCAGAGACAAGCGACAGTGTACAGGTTAGATAAGTGGACAGTGAGGGGGACTGAAAACTGGTGAAATGCCCAGGCTCAGAGGGGTTGTGATCAAAATGGAAAAATGTGTAAAGAAAGGCTAGGATGATGGTCAGGGGAATCAAAGTCATAGTATATGAGGAGAAACTGGGAGAAATAGACCATTTTAAGCCCAGATAAGTAAAGCTTGTGAAAGGATGTGGCTTCTGTCAACAAATATTACAGCAGTGAACCGTAATCAGAATTATGGGATCAAGAAAACCAAACATTTTTTAATAAGAAAATCATTATACTTGTAAAAAGAAATACATTAAATGCTAGTTTAGAACAGAGCTCTGTACTCTATGACCCAGGTCACCCTTCTAGTCTTACTTACATACCCAAAATAATGGTCAAAATTCTGTCATTATGAAGTCAAAGCAATATTTCTCTTGAATTCCTCAGTGTGTCCAGAATTCATGCCAGTGTCTGAAAGCTAACTGTAGTTTATAATGCTACAGAGAACATCAGTCTTGTAAATAAATATCTGCCTGTGGTGAAAGATATGCATTTGTGTCTGATCTCTTCTTTGGGAATAGGGACCCTGTCTGGTGCTCTCTGTCTGCCAGCACACTGCTAACAAACATTACATGTACCAAATTTCATACAATGTGTTACAAATAACTGTATTTTTAGTGCTGTTGTCTGCAGTTAATCTTAACCCTGTCGAAAAATGATACACATTTAACTGAAGTGCAGAGCTGGCTACAGGTTCTTGCAGGGCTTCGTACAAATGGGTCCTTAGCCAAGTTCCTCCCCAGAAGGACAATCCCTGGCTCTGGACACCAGTTCTTCCCTCCCAGCTCTGGCAACACACCTCTTACTCCAACCAAATAACTCATGAATTCAAAGCAGGCCAAGCCAAGCAAGCTTTGTCTGTAGGAGTGCATCCAGACAAAGAAGGATAGTTTGTTGAGGGAGAACTGTGGTCCAGGCTCATTTTTTTTGGTGACATCACAACTCATTTCCTCCAAAGATCCTGCCGAAAATCTCTTGAGAAAAGAGGGAAGTGAAAAACAAGCAGTAAAAAAAAAAAAAGACTCCACCCTCAAGGCCATTCTTCTAAAACACAACAATAAAACAGTGAAAAGCATTTTCTCTAGCTTGGCTTTGCAGTTGGCTTTTAAAAAACCTCTACTCTTTCAAAATCTCAGAACGTATGTGTCTCACTCACACCTTGGGTGTCAACTCCTGGTTGCACTGGAATCAATTCTGACTATTTTGGCATCAAGAGTTGTTAATGAGTACTTAGAAACAGGACAGACTTATTGTCTCATAACTGTTTTCCCAGTGTTGGGGATTCAACTGTACATGAATTCATGGGGCTCCCAGCAGGAACATCTTTGGGCGAGCAGTTCACCGAGGCCATTTCTGCCTCCTTACACCCTTCTTTGGGGGACCAACAGCACAGGGGTGGGGCATGGCCTCTCCTCAGCTTCTCACAACGAGGAATTTGTAACACAGGGTGCCTGAAAGGAAGGGGTAGTGGAAAGCAGATAACAGAAACCACTCCGATTACAACATCTCAAAGAATCTCACTTACTGTGCAGAAAGTGATGATTCTTTTTTCTCTGAATGTGACCACATGTCTTTTATTGCAGTTGATGGGCTTGTGACACCCCTCAGAGCCCAACTGCCAAAGATGATCCAATCAGAATTACCACAGTGCTCTTCTGAACCTGGTGCCCCTTCAACCATTTTGCCAGGTGCATAATGTTTCATGCAAATCAGCCAGGGAAATCTCAGGCACTTGAGAGACAAAACACTTCTGAGAAAGGCTGGTGATACTGTGTTCAGCTGAAATGTGGCCTTTTATTTGGAGGGAGAAACCCTCCAAAGTTGTAACATGCAGGAATACACTGGGCCATTTTATAAATTTGTTTGGTATCACAAGACAAAAAAAAAGATAAAGATAGACCCAAGATCTGTTAAGATGGTAGCATGTTTATCTCCTTTTCACTTGGATGTAGTAATTTTGTATGCTAATTGACTAATTGAGAAAATCCAAGTCAATTTTGGATAAAATCAAATGCAGCTTATCATAGGATCATAGAACCACATAGTAGCCTCGGTTGGAAATGACCTCCAAGATCATCAAGTCCAACCAGTAACCCAGCACTGCTTCATCACTACTTTGTCCCTATAAAAAAAAGTATGTGCAGCAGGACATCGAGAAAAACTTGAGTTGTGTTCCTATGATAACCTGCCCTGATGTTAAGGTGCTATCTGTAGCATTCTGAGAGAGATTTCAGGAGTCTCAGGCAGAAGATAGTAGAAAGACAGCTGGAGGTCAGATCTCTAATTTTACAGAAGCTGTCATGAAGATCTATCAGATAAGAAGCAATTAAAGGTCACACAAATGAAAACATTTTGTGTATACGATGCATTCATGATCTAGCTATGAACTACGCTGACATAGACAAAATGTGTACGAGCATCTGGTTGTTTTTAAAAAAAGGTAGTCTGCTATTCTTAACAGGATTGCCATACTGTGTGGGAGTTCAAAGCAAGAAATGTGGTTAAAATCTGTATAACCTTCGACTTCTGTGATGTAGTAAGTGCTTATTCAGCTGCTACAGTGAATATTTTCTGCAAAAGAAAGATAAGCGTAAAAATGTTACCCAAAAGCACGATTCCTGGAATGAGAAACCCTGAATTGTTTCTGGGAATTGTGTAAAAAATAAGCAGAAGTAAAAAGGACTGGACAATTTGCATGGCAGTAGCATTCCAGCTAGATCAAAAAGGGACAGATTTGTAAAGTATCAATCTACAGTAGCAGCCGTTCAGTACAGCTGCTGCTGATGGAAAAGCCTGCGTACAAACCAGGATTAGATAGCTGTTCATTACTCAGTGCTGATCTATGGAACAGTTATGAGGCTGATAACCAAAGCTACACCTGAGCCTAGGTGGGCTTATCAAACCAATGCTAGCAAAGCTTTCCAGTTCTTCAGAGCAATCAGTGATGTGACCGTCAAATTCACCACCTTCCCAGCCCACACGACCACCTACAGTTGGGTATGGATCTGGAAGTGCATCCAGGTCAAGGGGTCAAAGTTACACATCCTTATTATGGTGTTTTCAATCTTTCAAGCACATGAATTGATTAAGTTTGTAAAATATGGTGCAGGTCTTGCCCTTCACTCAGTTTACTCTGTAAGAGACTCAGCACTGTGGAATGTGAGAAAACAGAACATGATCATCACTTCTCAGCATATGCAGATACAGGCAGCAGATGGACTCTGTGAAAGCTCAGCACTAGTCCAACACGTTGCAGTAACAGTATGTCATCCAGAATTTTTGGAACTCATGCTTAAAACAGACATGCATTGCTTTAGGTTTTCAGTAAGAAAAATACTTTCAACTTTTACAGCGTACCTTTCTGATGAAACCCTTCCTGTCCTGTCAAGAAAACTGTCTTACTAGTGATGTTCTTCCACCTAACTGTCAGCTGAAAAAAACATCAAGTTTACATACAGAATTTGATCCCCAAAATGACAGATTGACCATCTGTAGTATTCAGAGTCACTTCTTCATCTTCCAACCTCCCTTTCCATCTGTGCTCTCCTAACACAAAACCAGAGCAACTGCAGACCCTTTTGGCCAAGGCTCTATTCTGCTATAATCTCAGGGCAAAGTGTGCTTGGCCTGATCCACTATGCCAAACCAACTGTTCCTGAAACAATAACACTTGGCTAATATTAGGTGGGCAAGTCCCAAGCACAGATACAGGCTGGCTGGAGAATGGATTGAGAGCATCCCTGAGGAAGGACTCGGGGGTGTTGTTTGATGAGAAACTCAACATGAGCCAACGATGTGTGCCTGCAGCCTAGAAGACCAACCATATCCTGGGCTGCATCAAAATAAGTGCGGCCAGCAGGTCAAGGGAGGGGATTCTCCTCCTCTGCTCTGCTCTTGGAGACCCCACCTACAGTACTGTGTCCAGTTCCGGGGCCCCCAACATAGGAAGGACGTGGAGATGTCGGAACAAGTCCAGAGGAGGCCAGGAAGATGATCAGAGGGCTGGAGCACCTCTCCTATGAAGACAGTTTGAGATAGTTGGGGTTGTTCACTCTGGAGAAGTGAAGGCTCTGGGGAGACCTTAGAGCACCTTCCAGTACCTAGGGGGGGTCTACAAGAAAGATGGAGAGGGACTTTTTACAAGGGCATGGAGTGATAGCAAGGGGTAATGGCTTTAAACTGGAAGAGGGGAGATTTAGACTAGATATTAGGAAGAAATTCTTTACTGTGAGCGTGGTGAGGCACTGGCCCAGGTTGCCCAGAGAAGCTGTGGCTGCCCCCTTCCTGGCAGTGTTCCAGGCCAGGTTGGATGGGGCTTGGAGCAACCTGGTCTGGTGGGAGGTGTCCCTGCCATGGCAGGGGGGTTGAAACGAGATTATCTTTAAGGTCCCTTCCAACCCAACCCATTCTGTGATTCTATGAAGCCAGCTGTGTTTGGTAGCTGTGACGGCAGTCAAGTGCTGGCAGCTGGGATTTGTAGTCTTAATTTTTTGGCTGCCCATACAACAAACTGGAAATGCTGTTTCTGGCAATGTAAATACACTCCGGCTGACCACTTAAAGCATCAAATAGACCCAGAGGCTTTTTTAGACACGAAAGAAGCCAGCTGGTTTCAAAGGTCCAACTGGTAATAAATTAACATGGCAAGTACTGCCTTGTTGCATCTTGATCTTGTGTGTAAGCCTAGGGATTAGGCACACAGAGTAGAGGAAAGGATGAAGGAGACCCGAAACTATGAAAGAGAAAGACATACAACAGAAAATCTGGCCTCAGGATTCCCTGAAACAAATGCTTTAAATTGGGAGTAATGGAGCAATGCAGGAAAGTGTTATCATTCTCCATCTGAAATTATGTGAGCATTTGCTGGATTTCTTCAGACTGGAGTTGGAATGAAGATGCCCTTCCTCTGTTTTACATGCAGAGAAAGAAGTGAATTGGAGCTTTTCTTTTTCTGCAAAGATGTTCTTGTTTACCTCAAGACCATCGGGCTTAAAGGGTTTCAACTTTTACCTTCAGATGAATTCTCAGCTGAGTATGATTATTTCAGGACAGCTGAAATCACTGAAGAAACCCAGTTAGCACATTCACTAAAGCAGCATCACCATAAAGGAAATGCCTGGTATGTTAGTGTGTTTTGTGGTTGGCTTTAAAACAGCCAACATTTTACTGGAAATTTTCTTAGGTCTGGAGAACACTCATTTACGGGGAATGTGGCTCTGGTAGCACCACAGCAGTGGCCATCACACAATTAGGGGGATTTTTCAGATAATGGCCAAACCTCATTTTATGAGGTGTCTGTTTGCAGTTAATAAGAGAAGCTCTTAAAATCCTTCATGGCAACAGCTGGTGATGAGGTAGCTGCTGTGTTTGGCGATAAGGACAAGCTTAAGGGAGGCAATGGTCTGTTGCAATATGCCTTATTTTCCCTGGTGGGGAAAGTAAGTGCTTTACTGTGTGGTTTTTTATTTTGTGTAAGTTCTAATTAAAAAAAAAATCTTTAAAAAAAGGCAACTGGCTACCAAAAAAAAAAAAAAAAAAAAAGAGAAAATAAGACTCTACCTATTTCAGGGAGACTATAAGGCATCCTATACACATATCAAAATACCAAACAAGATAGGGATGTAGGAGCCCTCAAGAGGTTATCTTGTCTTACCCACTACTCTAGGGCAGAACTGACAAAATCTGGTCAGTTGAAAGAACATTTTGATTTAGTAGTTCATCATGATATGAAGTGAGGCCAATTCCACAACCCTTCAAGGCAGTGTGCTCTTGCACTTCAATGTCCCTAATAATTGAGAATTTTTGATAGTATATGACTGACACTGTCTACTCCAAAAGCCATTTAAACCCACTCCTTTGTTTCTCCCTCTTACACACAGGCTCTGACACACAACACTCAACAGCTCCTCTCTGAAGCCTGCTACTTCACGTGTATGTCTTCTGTCTTTTCAAATTAACTTGTATTTTTTCCTCTTTCTGGATAGGTTATTTTTTTTTATCTTCTGTGAAGTCTGGAGTTTGAAAGATACCAAGACAAGAAGTCTGAAGGCTGTTCTAACAATTTCTAGAAAACATAAAGAAATTGAAAGAAATTTTACACTGGAGTCCACTGAGTCAGCATCATATGAACTACTCAGTATAAATAATGTCTGTCCTAGACTTTACATACTCAAGAACATGAAAAAAGAGGATACAGGTGGCCAAGAGAACCCAGTCTCACCAATACAACATGGGTGGACCTACAAAATAGACTGATCATTGGAAGAAGAACAGGAACTGGTCTTTCTGGCAAGCATATGCCACATTTTGTCTTTCACTCCTCCCTGTGTGAATAAAATCATGCAAATAATGAAATTACTTCATTGGTGTTGGTAGCATGAAGTAGCACTTTTTCTTTCTGATTTAAGAACAGACTTTTTAATCTTCTCTTCTCATTTCAAATACTAAAAAAATGCCTTATTAGGAAGTTTTATATAAGGCATTACAATGAATCTATTGTTAGTCTTACTCATTTTCATAAAAGCCATGATCCAAAACGTACAGAGGTAAATCACAGTCTTCAGACAGACCTTAAAGAGCTTTGGATCAAGTCCAAAAATATGTATGTATTTAAATTAAAGCAATTAAAATAGGAAGTATATCAGAATGTGACAGAGCAGCACATCTCAGAGTAAGAAACACATATGTGCTCAAGCATTCCTATATTTTCCCATGTGAAACGGTTACAGGAAAAACATTTTCACACTGGGATTTCTCTATTTTCATCTGACCAGAAAATTAACAAGAATAACTATGCTTTTATGTACTGCTTCAGTGATATATATCTACTGCATAGGTATATTTTTTACTGAATTAAAATAATATGGACAATGATGAAAGATTCTGATATTCTACTACTGCCATATTTCAAGAATAGTCTGGAAACACTACGTAGATGGGGTAAAGTGCAACAATAAATAAGTATGTTTGGAAAATGCATTGACCTGCTAACAGATAATGCCTGAAATCTGACAGAATGGTATGAATACACTGCAGTAACTTGATAAGCTAGTTTATGGGTATTCATCTTGGATTTCACTAACATGTCTGCTTTCAATTACACAGATGAAAAACAAGAGTTTAACATCTTGCTCTTCCCTGATTGCAATAAGATGTCATGTCTGAAAATGGACTATTAAAAAGAAACTCATCTGAAAACTAATGTAGAGACAGCACTCATTTTAGAACTGTATTTTTTGGTAGTATGTGATTTCAGGGGAGATTTTATCTATGAGAGCAGGCAAGAAAGCATAGACTTAGCCTTTTAAAACTCCTACCTCCACCCATGTACTTCTTATAAACTTACTGCTATAAAAGCACATGTAAAAATCATAATCTTAAAATAAAACTCATTCCACAAACTCAGTGGAACATTTTTTTTTTTATTACAAACTATAAGCTCACCCTGAAAAGACATGTTTCCAGATGTTTAGTGAGTTAAACTGTCTGTGCCTGTAGTACCAAGACATGCCAAAGACGCAGCCAGAGGATGAACTGTTCATACACTGACTGGACATAATAATGGGAGTAATTCATCTTCTTCAGTAGGTGGTAGTTTACATAGAAAGCAAAACAAAGTTTTAAAAATTGCAATTTTTCCAATAAACTGAAGCTGCAGTATAAAATTTGGAAGGTTTAAAAGACCTTTACTTTTGCAAAGAATGATGTGCATGCATATCTATATTCACATGCACTGGGCAGTTCCAGTCACAGCACTCCCTTCTGTGTGATGATTTGATGATCCATTAGTAAGGAAAAGCAACTAAATAAACTGATGTTAAGAAGCTTAGGAGGAAACTATTTCAGAAACATGTTCCCAAGTAACTTGGCTACTGTATCACTAAAGCACTTAGAAGCTCCTCTTTACCCCAAACTCCTTTATAATACTCACACAGAAGAACACAGGTTCTGCCTCAAAGAGCCTGCACTTAAACAACATGATAATTACTCACTAGGTAATTAATTACTTCATTTGCCTGAAAAACACAGATAGCCAAGTGCAATAAAGCAGAAAAAAAGTCTTTCTTATAGCAATTACTAGTAATTATTAAATTAACTAAAATTACTAGTAATTATTTCACCTGAGCAGTCTACTCTCCAAAAGGTGATGCCCTAAGCAAGGATACTCACCTGCTTTTAGACATTTAGACCTGATTTTATCTGATGTACTATTTCCAAAATTCTAAGGATATAGATATTGTAGGTGAAATTAAGAGTATGGATTTTCATATGAGAATAAAAACCTGTTTGGTTTTTTTTTTAATTTTTAGTTATACTTTCCATTAACAAACAACTCTGAAGACCTGAACTTATATAGCTAATTACTTACTAGTATAAAGTAGCCCAGTCCTTAAGGTTAAATGTACACTGAGATTACAAAATATAATTATTCAGTGCTTTACAATAAAGCTGAATGCTTAAAATGACTACATTGCTTCAACGTGATATATCAAAGCCACAGTTTGCTGATGCACCCTGTTGTCTGAGAGGAAAGCAGGAGTTATCTTGGGATTCTGGCACTCAGTGTTGCTTTTCTAGCATTCTTTCTTCTGTTCCTCCTTCTTTAAAAGGAGTGGTTAACATCTCTCTCCCAAAAGCAAATATTTTGAAGGAGATCTGTGACAAGCACTCTGCTATATGCAAACCTAAGAGCCAGAATACTGCAACAGTAACAAGTAATAATTGACTTCACTGTTTTTTGTCTGCCATGGCTAGGCTTAGGCCAGAGACCATATGTTTGTAAGTGTTAGCCTGGAGTATAACATAACCAAGGCTCAACTCTGAATGGCCCCCCTGGGGTTACTCAAATAGAAAAAGTCACTTACCTGTTAGCCACAATAAATTCATTATCACTCTATGAAAAGTAGTTTCTTTGTCCTATCTTCCCAGTTACATTGGATTGCTACACTGAATTATATCACGTTAATGTCATCTTTCTATACAGTATTAAGAGAACAGGGGAAAAAATGCACAGTATGGAAAGGGAGTCATGGCTTACATCCCCATCTCTGCTTTCAAAACCAACCACATCACACAATATCACTCATAAACAATTCACATTTTGCTATCAGAAAGCCCACATCCTTCCCTTCACTGCTCTGCCTGCTCCACTGAGCTATCAAACAACTGCTGACCCTGTTGCCCATTTTGGGGGTGTAACGTAGCCCCCAGCAGCCCAGCCCCGACACCTCTCCCCACCGCCGGGCTCGGGACACATCCCCGTGGCGGGGGCAGCTGAAACCGCTGCCCACGTCCCTTCGTGGCACCGGGCTGGAGGAGCCCCGGCGGGACACAGCATCCCGGCCCCACCACGGACCGACTTACCGGCTCCCAGCGCACAGCCCGTCCCGACCCTGGGAGCAGAGGTGAACCCGCTGAGGTGCGGCAGCCCCGGGGTGGGGGCAGCGGGAGCGAGCTGTGGCTCGCCACGCCTTTCTGCTCGCTCGAACGTGGCAGCGGCGCTTTAAACCCTGCCCGGGGGCAGGGGACGGGGGACGCTAAGGGCAGCCCGACCGCCCTGCTCCTCACGAGCCCCCTTTGGCCCCACCGAGGCACCCCGCAGCCTCCCACGGGGGGCAGAGCCGGGCCGCCACCCCCCGGGGGACGCACTTACCTTGGCCGCGGAGCGGAGGCAGCAGCGCCAGGAGCAGGAGCAGCCGCAGCGGCCGGGCCCCGCCGAGCTTGTCCATCGCACCGAGCGGGGGCTTGGCTCTCCGGTGGGCTCCCCCCTCGCTGCTGTGGCTGCTGCTGGTGGTGGTGGTGTGTTATCCCAAGCCGCCTGCGACCGGTTGGGAAGGAGCTTGCAGGAACCCCCCACTCAGTGGGCTTTACAAAGCTTTAATTGACTGCCTAGCCGGTTAATTACAGCGCTGAGCAGCGCAGAGCCGCGCAGCAGCGACCCTCTCTCTTGGTTCGGATACCCCTACCTCTGTCCCCGCCACCCCCCCGCACACACACACACAAGCCGGGAAAGGGACTCGTTGAGCTCGGAAAACTTCTCAGCTCGAACCCAGAGCCGGGCTGACCCTGGGAAGGGGAAAAGAAGCCGCTTATCCCGTTGCCAAGTTGGAGGAAGCCACAAACAAAAGGCAAAGCAAAAGGCAAACAAAAGAAAAGAAACCACCTAGGAGAGAAGGGAAGGGTTCAACCTCCGGAGAGGAGATTTTTTTTTTCAACCCTCCTTCGTGGCCTTTCCGTGGGTTTCACACCGACGCAACTTTTGTCACTAATCAAGGATTTTAAAAAGGAGAGAGAGGTTCTGGAATCTTTCAATGAAATTCACTGTGAGGGGGGAAAAAAACCCCTCTCTTCTATCCTCCCTCTCCTCTTAAAAAAAAAAAAAAAAAAGCCAGGATGAGAATTTCAGCCCAAAAGAGGCAGGCAGCTCTATCTCCCTCCTCCCTCCTCTCTCTTTTTTTTTTTTTTAAAACCTCCTTATCTTATTTAAACAAGAACACAAACACTGATGGTGGTCAAAGGAAGAGCTGGAGTTGAAAGAGCTGGTGGCTGGCTCTGCTGATGCCAAGATCTAGAAGATAAGGCAGGGGGACGGAGAGTTCATCGCCCCTCTATACTTTGCCCTCAGTTTTAACTCAGGAAAACAGCTGGGAGTCAGTTTGTGTTTACTTGGTAGCTCCTCTTGTAGTATTCCTACTCAATAATTCAACTTTTGAATCTCTCGCCTCAAAACATCCAACTGGGAAAAGTATTTAAGGCAGTAAGAGTCGAAAGTGGGCATGGTTTGTGCTGCACCAAGTTACCTGCTCTATTTTTTTTAACACAAGAACATAAAACTGGCCACACATCCAAGGGTCCAACTAGCCCACCAGCCTGTCTTCTGCATAAGTGGTCACCAAAGGGAGAGTATGAACAAGGAAAAGACACTCCAGCTGCTTTGAGTTTGGAGCATTTCCTCCATAGCTTTAGTAGCTCCCAGTGAATTTCTGCTCCAAGATATTTCTCCTGTCTCCCCATGAGTTCTTGTAAACCTTTATCATCCAAAATGTCCTTTGGCAACAGGTTTCATGGATCTACCACTGACTGTGAAGGGCCATTTCCTTTTGAACCTGGCTCCACCAACCTTCTCGTGGAGCCTCCTAACCCTTCTGCAGGAAGAAACAACAAAGAACTGACCCCTATCCACACTCTTAATGCCATTATCACATCCTGCCCAGGTCATTTTTTTTTGGACTGCTGTTTCTTTTTTGTTTGGTTGGGGTTTTTTCCCTCTATTTTATTGGGAAGGGGCAGCTAGAAGAAGGATGGAGGGCTGACTTTATTTAGGGCTATTTTTTGCTTCCTTTTTCTACACATGCACATCTATTTCTGTCTCTTCTTTAAATGCCTTAACTCAGTTTACAGGGCTCTTACATCAGTTATAGTGGGACCTTGGCAGTGTTTCATCCCAAGCTACTGTTTTTCACATATCAGCCAGCTGCAGGAGGCAACTAACAAAGATCACACCTTGTCTAAAGTTTGTACCAGCTTAATTGAACCCATTAGAAACTTGGGATTCAGTTCAATACTGGCTTCTCTCACTTTACTTTAAACCTTCTCCTAATTGATTAAAGGTGGGTAGAAAGAAGTTCACCAGTTTGACTAAAACAGTGTGAAGTCATACATAATAGGCTGTCTGCACATGGAGATGCCCTGATTAACACCATGTGTGGACATTCTTACTCCAGAGTAAGAATTCCTTGTTCCCATTTCGTTTGCCACCACAAGCTGTTTACCAGAAATGAGGCAAATGCAAGTAACGGCTTAAGAAATATTTCTAGAAACTATCACAGCTATGGACATCTCTGTTAATAGGTTTTTTCTTCATTTGGGATGGGCTTTTTGCATAATATTAAGACACATTTCCAGAATAAATTGGCACTCTCACCTACAATCAAATTCAGTGGCCTTGAGGACATGTGATTCTAATTACTGACCCCAGGCTTTGTAGTGAGCTGAGCCACGCACTTTGGGCTCAATTCAAAGCTCCTGGAAGTCAATGGAAAGTAGAGGCTTATGACAGGGAACGTTTTGCATAACCACATTTTTTTTTTCTTACATCTGCTTGCAAAGGCCCTGTAATCCTTTGTGTCGCTTTTAAAACAAACAAATTCTTTAATGAAGATTTTATTTTTACTTCAGAAGAATAAAAATCATTTGCAGAAGCTCAGATTAATGAGTAATGACAGCGGAACAAATCGTTGCGCAAGTCATTTCCAAGGGTCTTGTTGAGAGTAGAAACACACAAGTAGACTGACAAAGAATTTAGAATTCCTCTAACAAATCAGTTACCATCTATGGCAGCAGGTTCACAGTTGTCATTTGGCTACTTAGTTTTCATGGGAACAGGAATTCTTGAGATAGCCTGAATAAGCCTACATGAGGACATCAACCTCTGTCTAGTGAACAAAGGTGCCCCAGAGTCCCAGCTGCTGTGCCTCCCAGCTCCTCTGTGTTACTGCAGCTCCCAAATCCTGATTTGTTTTATTTTTTCCTCCACCCATCTGTCCAAGAAGTTGAGCAAAAGAAAGGGAAAAGCAATTGCTAGATCTTTGCTGTTTTCAGAAAGGATCACAGAATCACAGAATGGTCGGGGTTGGAAGGGACCTCCAAAGATCATCCAGTCCAACCCCCCTGCTAGAGCAGGATCCCAGAGTAGATCACACAGGAACACATCCAGATGGGTTTGAAATGTCTCCAGAGATGGAGACTCCACCACCCCTCTGAGCAGTTCCAGTGCTCTGGCACCCTCACAGTAAAGAAGTGTTTATGTTAAGATTGAACCTCCTGTGTTCCAGTTTGTGCCCATTACCCCCTGTCATGTCACTGGACACCACTGAGTCTGGCCCTGTCGTCCTGACACCACCCTTTAGATATTGATAAGCACTGATGAGATCCCCCCTCAGCCTACCTCTTCTCTAAGCTAAACAGACCCAGCTCCCTCAGCCACTCCTCACATGGGAGATGCTCCAATCCCTTCATCATCTCAGTGCCCTGCCCGGGACTCTTTCCAGTAGCTCCACGTTCCTCTTGAACTGGGGAGCCCAGAACTGGACACAGTACTCCAGATGAGGCCTCACCAGGGCAGAGTAGAGGGGGAGGAGAACCTCCCTTGAATGCACCCCAGGACACCACTGGCCTTCTTGGCTGCAAGGGCACGTCGTTGTCTCCCAGGTCCTTTTCCCCAGAGCTGCTCTCCAGCTGCTCAGCCCCCTTGAACACTGCCAGGGAGGGCGCAGCCACAGCTTCCCTGGGCAACCTGTTCCAGTGTCTCACCACCCTCACAGGAAATAATTTCTTCCTAATGTCTAATCTAAATCTCCTGTCTTCCAGTTTAAAGCCATTACCCCTCATCCTATCACTACAGTCACTTGTAGAAAGTCCCCAGTGTTCCTGTCAGCCCCTTCAGGCACTGGAAGGTGATTTAAGGTCCCCCCAGAATCTTATCTTCTCCAGGCTGAACAACCCCAACTCCCTCAGCCTGTCCCCATAGCAGAGGTGCTCCAGCCCTCTGACCATCTTCGTGGCCAACTCAGCTTAGCTCCTAACACAAGTATCTGCAAAGTATAATTGGCATTCAGCTTCTTTCCTGGAGAAAACACTACCTGAATCTTTTCTGAATGAAAAAATAATTAGAATAATTAGGAAGACCTCTGTCCAAAAGACATGTGGCAACAACTGTGTCATGTAATCATTTTAATATTGGAAGTTTTGGAAATTTTTAGTTTTCAGAATCTTAATATTGGAAATGGATTTTTAAGGTTCACGGGCACCATTCTGACTATCTTGCCTGTCCTCCTGAATAGTTCAGCAGGTTTTCTGACTGAACTAGAACACACCTTTTATAAAAAAAAACCAACTTATCAGAGTTTTTAGACTGATGCACCATAATCCTTGGTTATTTTTTGAAACTGTTAATGGTATTACAGATAATTTTTACTTATTTTGAGTCCAAATCAATCTAGTTTAGTTTTTAATAGATCTCTGGGCTTGTATTCATGTGGAAGTTACTGTCACTATGTACTCAGTGCTTTGTGCATCATCAATGACCAAAGAAGCCCCTTAGGGTAACGTAGGTTGTGGACACTTCATACGCACCTAGCACGTGTCCTTGTTAGGGATTAGCTTGGAATATAACCTCCTCTTAGATAAGTCAGTTTGACCCCCATGCTACACACTCATCTTCATTCTTAAATCCCAACATACTGCCTATTCACTCCAAAGGGATACCAGCTTGAGTCATGCCAGGCCCTAGATAAGCAAAGGAAGGTGGGAGGACTGAGAGCCTCTCCTGTTCCCTAGTGTGTACGAAACTGTGCCTCCAAGCCCAGTCAGGAAGGCTGACCTAGCCACCACCTTGTGTGCCATCTGGCTTATGATGGCATTCTGCAGCTAAAGGCAGGCAGAGAAGCTGGCTCAGGACTCCTTCCAGCATAATTACAATGTCAGATGAAATTTATAACCATTCTAAATTTGGACTGCTGTTTATATTACGTATATATAAGTACACATATAAGTAATATTACATATATGTGTATATATAATTATGTGGATGCCATATGTTTCAAATACCTGAAGACTGTTAGAAGAGGCTTGGCTTACTTTATAGAGCTTTCAAACCTTTTCATTGCAAGATTAATCTCTGAACTTTTCCTCTTTGGATGGATCAGTTAAATACTCCAGACTGGAACTCATAACCCTGAGCCTCTTTCAACATCATTGCTTCTAAGCATTTTGAGTTTTTACCCATTTTGGAGTTTGTATCCATTTTGTAAGTGTTGCCTACATTTTATTTTCTTTTCTGTCTGATTAAGAAAAATATATATAGCTATTTTGGATACTCCAAACACACACTGGTTTCCTATTAATACGAACAGGGTCTGCTTCTAAGTCAAGGAGGAGTTTATTGGGGCATAAAGGAATGCTTTGATGATCCATGTCATTTCCCTTGTGGCATTACTTGTAGAATTCAGGAATAACTCAATCTGACATTCATGGGGTATTTCCTGCCTCTCCTTCTAGAGATGCATCCTCCCAGTCTCTCAGATCTCTCCCTTCCCATAAATTTCCTTTCCCCTTCTAGACTCTCTCATGTCACTGCAGGCAGAGCTAGTCTTATGTGTGAATAGGCAAGGCATTTTCCAGGACCTGAGACCCAGGAAGGCTGGGCTCCCGTGAGTCACACACACATGGGTTGGAGGGGACAATGGCATCTGCCTTAGACTCTGCCTGGGGCCTCCACAAATCTAACAACAGCAAGGATCAGCCATTATTTTAGCTGGAATCTCTCAGAAGGCGACTCTTAAATTTGTCAATCAGTATCTGTAACAATGGTTGTTTTCACTGTTCAAACAAAAATAAAATCTCATTATAAAGGGTGGGGAAAAGCCATCAATAAAGTAAATGGCTCTTCTGGCAAAAGGCCATTTCCCTGCCTGACTTCCCTGATAAATCTGAGCTCCATCCCTGTCAAACAAAAATAATATCCAAGTATAAGACCAAATGATCTTTGGGAAAGAGAAAATATACAAGTGAATATAAGACATTTCAGGTTTGCACAAATAAAATTCCAGAGTCTGTTGTACCTAATAGCTCAAAATCAGGAGCATAGAGTTCTCTATATTTCCTTGTGGTCACTTATGATCTTCTCCATCCAGTGCTATTTCATTATTGATTTATGATTTGCTCTATTATTTATGAACATGTTTTTGCATAAGTCTAATAAAGAAATAAGCCATCTTATCCATCTGCAAACTGTCCCAGCCTGCCAGAGAACTTTTATCTTACCAGTAGAAACTGCGATTTAAACTCAGTATAATGTAAACAGTCAGCAGAAAGAGTATGAGCACTGATAAAGCTCTACAACAAATCCATGTATACCGAGTTTCCCCCTTTTCTCTCAGCCTTATAGACAGCCTCTGTTTCTCTTCCTCAATCTCAGTTTCTTTAACAGAGGTTCCCAAACTTTATTTACTTGTGTACCACATTTTTTAAACTTTACAGCCTTGGGCTGTAATATCTTTGTCCCAGAAACTCAAGATCATCCTTGGTGGCCTGATTCTACAAACACATGTTAATAATATTATACACAGGGAGCGGGGCTTGCGTTTACACAATGCTTACACAATTCTGAGTGGTGGCTATGGGAGGGCACCTTAATAGAAATTAATTTAAAAGTTATTGCAGTGTAGAAAACTATTGGGAAGAAAAATATTATAAACTTACCATATTTTCTGGCACGATTCTACAGAAACTGGCTGACGTCTGGGATACGTGAAGCTGGTGGACACTGGCTCTTAATTGGAAGGGTGGGTAGATCAGAATATATTTGGACAGCTGCAAAAGGAAAAATAAACCAATTAGCCCTATTAAATGAACCTAATAGGTTTAGCTGTTCCATGCTGCATGTACCCTGTGGCTTCCAGGTCTCAGGGCAAACATTTTAATTCGCATTACTACATCACAGCCTCATGTAGATGAGAAGACTGTCTCAGTCTTCAGAGAAGAACTCTAGTATATTCAAGTTCTGCATAAAAAATGAGTTTTCTGTCTGTCAGGAATTACTCTGACACTCCTTTCTTAGCCCCTGGCTGAGTTCTGGAAGAAGAGCTATCAACAGAATTTAGGTTCCATCTAAAAAATCTCAAACCCACCAGCCCTGTACTACCCATTTTATTCCAGAAAACCCTTTTATTTCTTTCAACTGTGATCTCACAGCTGTTCTTAGATCTAGTCATAGAGTTTGGGACTGGGTCAATACCATATTCCTAAGAAAGGGAAGAACAGTCCCCAGTGTATGGTATAAAAAAGAGGATGTGACATACAGAGCAAGTTACACCAAAGGGAGGTAGAAAAACATGCTCAGTCACCTCTCAAATATAACCCTCCATCCCCCCTTAGTCCTAACTGTTTAGGAATTAATTATCTGGGAGAAATGTGGCCTGCTAAACAGCAACTTTGAGCAGACTTCAACAGAGGTTCTGTTTCCAGCTCTCTCTCTGGCTTATGAGATGCCTTTTGGCAAGATGTTTACCTCTCTGTGTTTCATTTTAAATCTACAAGAATAACCTGATTTGTAAAATGTTTTGAGCTCCATAAAATTAAACACGCTGTGGAAGAGTTAGCTGTGATAAACTAGCAACCTTGAGCCATTAACTTCCCATGAATGTCATATGAAATAATTTAGGCCAATTTTAGCTTAATTTCTATTTTCTATGTAGTTGTCTCCATTAGAATAACATTAGTGTTCAGAATAGCTCTCATATTCTTTTCTCTAAACTTAGAAATGTACAGGCAGACAAATTTCCAGCTGAACAGCAGATAATATACATTTGCTTTGATAGTTATTCCATAATTTGTACTTCTGAAATGTTTCACAAACATACAGGCCAGTCATTATGAAGATCTAAATTGTGCATATGAGTAATAGCTTCATTGCAAGTCAGAAAACAAATCAGAAAATAGATCTTCTTTCAAGATTTTAGATTTCCCATTAAATAGGTGTATTTGGGAGTAATACAAATTGTGTTTTATCTCTCATAAAGCAGATAATAAGAAAAGCATTTGCAGAATCATTAACATAAATCCAGAAAAAGAAGTTTCTTTATTTGTAGCCTTCACTTTTTCCCTGGGTTTATGCAATATGCTGTATTTAATAGCTCTGCTAAAGACGAGGGAAATCTTGGCTCTACAGAAATCATTGGCAAAATTCCCACTGACTTCAGTGGGGCCAATATTGCTGTTAACTCTTCCCTACAAGGAAAACCCAGATTGCCTAAAATACTGACCTGCCTCTGTTAAAGACCATGATACAGACTGCTTACAAGTCGAACTGACCCTGTACAATTACTAAGGCTGTTATTCTTGAGAATTTGCCAAACCCTTAAGACAAAACTAGCATCATAAATTATCCCCAAACTTTTCCCCTGGAGTAAAACACACCTTCTCACTTCATAAGTGAAAGCACCTATGCAGACTTACTTCTTCCAATGGTTTCACTGACAGTTTTGCTTTCACAGAAATTTAAAAAAAAAATGATTCTCAGTTTCAGAAAGAAACTTATGTTTCTTAAATGAACACTGATGAAATCTTTTGCCCTCAGGTTGGTCATTTCACTAAATAAATACACTAAAATATATAAAATTATTTTGTATGGCCTGAAGCTATCAGAATTAAGGATGATTTAAATATATGATTACACCAGACGATTCATTACTATACTTGCTATGTTTCAGCTTGCTTGTTCCCATCAAAATATAAAGATGACTTTGTGAATAGAAAATAAAGCACTTAAAGGACATATATGCAAGTATGGAGACACACAGATGACACTTCTGCACCTTCCATCAAACACTTAGCAATCTCCTTCAGTAATCTACTGACATTTCTACACTTATTTAGTTATAACGTGCCTTGCTCCTCAGATCTGTTCCACCTAGCAGCAGCAATACCAAAAGCCAACACTGTTTAGTTTGCTTCATTTACTGAAGCCAGGGCATTAGTATCAATCACACCTTGACCTTACACTGCATATTCTACTACTTAGCCACACATTACAAACATGACTGGTTTGGCTGCATTATGTTTTATACGACGCATTGTGTGCAACTTAATTCTGCCTGTTCCCTGACCACTACAAAAGGATGGAAAGCCAGGTCCTGAACTCAGCTAACTCTGCATTCAACATGTAACAGAAAATCCAGCAACATTGTCACAGTGCCACAAAACACCCTAAAAATCCAACCACGGAGAGTTCTCTGTAATGATATACTGAGGATCTTCCATATTTCAAGTGCTTTGCTAAACATACTGAATTTGGATACATGTTAGTGGTCATTAAATAAATCTCTGTCCCCTTGATAAGTCTTTCTAGCTGCTTAGATGCATTTGTCTTTTGAACTCTAGGAAGTTTTGCAATAGATGTTATAGCACTGTTAGTCTCTTCCTAGGTGAAAGAAATTTGACTTAGCTCTGAACCAGCAAAGCTAAGAATAGCTTTAACTTTTGCAACTGCCACCGAAGTAAATGGTAATATTTCTGTTGGAGTGCTGTAAGACTTGTTCCCATGAGAGAGTATGCAGTCTGATTTCAATATAGCAAAACACTTCATCATTTTTTAATAGTCTTATTAACTTCAGTGGGATTACTCACACACCTTAATTTATATATGCCCTTAAATTCTTTACAGAACTGGGTTACATGAAGTGTTCTAAACAGAAAAGCTCACTCATGCTTTTCATTTTCCCAAGTATATTGTGGGAACTGTAGTCTTTCACTGCTATTTCTGAAGCACTATTTAAAAGTCAGCATTTGCCAGACTCCATCATGGGTCAAAAGAATCTTTTTCACATACACGCTACTCATGCCTCCTTCTGTATTTTCTGACAGCTCACACAATTTGAGGTCCTTTCGAGTTCATTTGTTGTTACAGTGATCTATTTCCTTTTTTAGAAGAGCCAGCCTTACTAGAAATGTCTGTAAATTGTCTCCTGTTTTGCTGTTCTGTTTCTAGTAACAAAATCCATGCTGAAGCTCCTCAAGTTTTCACTGCTAGATTTCTAGTCAACTCAGTATTGGGGAAGAAGACAGGAATAATAATGTCACCATTGCTTTTATATGTCTAAAACTGACCTTAGGTTTTAGGGGTGGAACAGTCTGTTTCTCTGATATTCTGAGTTTATTTCTTCTGTGAAGGAGGCAATTACTTTTTTCTTTTTAAAGTAAAGATTGTCATTGAACTTGACTTTCTTGGAGAACAGACACAAGACTGTGTTAATGTCTCAGCAAAGTGTGTCCTATATCCACTTCAATCAGGAGGGAAGACACAGTAGCAGGCAAATACACTGTCCCATCACCATGACTATTGTTCATTGTGTTAGCTAAATGTAAGCTGGTTCAGGCATGGTTATACATGGTAGAATCACCATTTATTTGATTACACAGACATTAGCTGCATACTGCTAGAGTATCTGGCACTGTGGCATCCCATTTGTAAGACAGATGCCTCTGAAAGGGTTGTCAAGCCCTGGCCCAGGCTGCCCAGGGCAGTGGGGCAGTCCCCATCCCTGGAGGGATTTCAGAGCCGTGGAGATGTGGTGCTGAGGGACATGGGGCAGTGGGGACTGGGCAGTGCTGGGTTAATGGTTGGACTGGATGACCTTAGAGGTCTTTTCCAACCAAGGCTATTCTGTGATTCTATGATTCTATATTGCCTTGATATAAAAAATAACTAATAATAATAATGACAGTATATGTACTTTGAATAAAAAACAAAGTGAAACCTTTTTTGATGATAGCCTAAAGAATTCCTTTCATCTGTTGGCTCTTCCTTATACAATATACTCAATATTTGCCTTAGACACCAGTTAAAACACTTTAGCTTTAAGCTGTCAAAGTTTCTAACAGCTTCTCATCAGATTGAGGGCTTTTGAGATGGAAGATTAACTAGAAGTCGTTCTTGTTGGAAGGGCAAGCCTGCTTTTAAGAGCACAGCCAGGATGGACACAAGACTTCATTGTGTGTGTGACTGTATACACTCCTCACTATTATGCTAGCAGGATAGCAAGGTCAAAACAGTACTTGTCAGAAAGCCTCTATCAGCCTCTATACTGCTTTCAGCATGGGCTCTTTCAAGCTTATTGTATTTTCTAAATATTTTCCTACAGTCATGTCTTATATGGCCTTTACATCCAGACATATGATGACAGGGGAACTCAAAATACCTCTTCCTAAGTTATTTTAAACTAATATAGGTCCTAGAGAAAGCTTCTATCATATCTATGATCAACCATCTATCTATAAAGCTGTTGTTTGAGAATACAGCCAAAGAATGACAAGTCATTTGTACTTTTCCTCCATCTCAGGCTGTTTTAATTATTTCATACCTGCTATTCTTTGGGGTTTTGCTATATTTGTTTTTCTTTGCAGTCATTTTGATGATTGCTTTGGCTGTCAGGGAACCATTGTATGCCACAATTACTCTCTGCTTTTATGACACATTGATTAAAACAGTCGCTTTAAAGTTCCTTTGTTCTGTTCAGAGTAATGCAAAAGGGGTTTGTTTACATCTCTTTCTTATTTACAGACACAGTTGAGCAATATATATACAGCAGCCTGCAGCAATTTTAAGCTATACATTATGACTACAAAGGCCTTACACCGTTTGACAACCAGGATACACACACAATGATTTTTGTCTGTCTTTGCCTGTCCCATGTGACACTGTTCAAAATTTATACTTTTTTTTTTCAGGCTATGAGAAAATGCTCAGCCAATGTGAGTTTGTCTGGCTCACATTTGACTCAGTTTGTACTACTTTTGGCTTTGGCATTCCCATTTACCACCCAGGTTCTATTTTATTTGGAGGCATTTTCACAGTGCTCCTCTCTACTTCAGAGGACTCAAATAAAAGTAAAATAGGAATAGCTGTTTTCCATTGTACACAGGACAGTGGACTGACATTTCCTTTGCAATGTGGGATTGCAGCTGTCACTACAGAATGCATAATTATAGTTAACCTACGAATTCTTTAAGCACTCTTACCTATCACAAGAACAGGATACCCATAAAAGGCTCCATATATGTTTTCTGACACACACACACACAATTACTTAAATTTACTTAAATTGCACCTTCTTTTTTGACACTAATACATACAAAAAGCAGCCATGATTATTTGTGAAACACCACAAAAATGCAAAGTTTGAGCATGCATTTCTTTGCTTGTGTATTTATGTATATATGCATGAATTTTTATGCTGGCCTGGGTTTTGGATCAACATATCCTCAGTTCCAGGTGAAATGCATGGGAGGTTAGTGTTCAGTGTCTCTGAAAATGAAGAGTTCTTGTTTAAAAGACCATTTATACATTTCAGCAAGGTTTTGCCTCAGGACTCCTGCACTCCAGCCATAATTTCAGGGAGAGACTGAACAGATACATAGTCTAAAAAGTCATCCGTGGCATGAAGAAAAACAGAAGTGATATCATAACCAAAAATGCAAAGTATAAATATATATATATATATGTTAAGATTTTCAACTGTGTAAATCCTCAGGGCTCTACTCATTTCAACAAAACTGTGCCAATTTAAAACAGAAGACAATTTCCAACTCTTGGAAAAAAACATGGTGTAGTATCCTACATATTTCTGTATTTCTACATGTAGGATAGGAAGTTTACTAGTGTTTCTTCAAAGATATTATAGTTCATCTCTTTATTAGGGGGAAAAAAAAAAAAAGGAAACAGAAAAGCCTTTTAAGAAATCCTAGCCAAAGTTTTGAAACTTAGACTTGGAAAAATACCAATCAATATAAAATCAGACCTTTAACACATCACGGTATAAAGCACTACACTTAGCTGTAATACTTAAAAATATTCCAGTACTGCTTGTAAAATCATATATAGGACTTGGATTTAAAGTTCTTTCTGTTATTACATTTCCTGTCTCCTTTTTTTAATGTCTTCTTTTTTTTTTTTTTTTTTTTTTCCCAAGAGTCGAAACTTCTTAAAGCCTCTGCTTCAAATGAAAGAAAATCTGGCCCCAGATGTCACTAATTGGGAACAGGTTGGCAGAGAGACTTAAACAGAGATGCCTGAAGTTACAATTCATCATGTGGGATCTGACAACAGCCTGTTTCACTAGGCTCTTTCATTTTGTTTGTATGATAATAAGCTTTAACTAGTAGCACGTAAAACACAGAGGATACATTGAAGTAAGCAAACTGCATTAATACAGGTCCTTGTAAATGCTATTAGCATTTGCAATATACTAGGTACCATGTAAACATTCCTTTCTGTCCTTAGGTTTGGCATATGCAGAGATCAAAAAAAGAAATCCATTAATCAAAATATTTTGTTTCTTATGTAAAGCAACCTGTTTCTTAATTCCTGAGATTTAAAAAGTAAATTCAAATTGAACGAGTAAAAAGTCTTTCAGCAGGTCGTTAGTTAAAGAACATTTTAAAATTAATTTTCTGTAATAAACAAGATATTTGGAGAGAGAAGGAGTAGAGGGAATTGTGGTTAGTTATGAGGTAGACTTGGGTTTGCTGCTGGAATCAGCAGGAATTTGGCATTAATTTCAAGGGAACAAGCTAACTCCATTACAGCTGCACTGAACAAACCAATGGAAATACTGCCCACGGGGCTGAAATAGCCCATACTTAATTTGAAATCTAGTCTTTAAAAACATAAAAACATCTAATTACAAATAATCAAGACAGTGATTACATTTACATGCAAGCTTGGTCCAAAGACCACTGAAGTCAACTAACAATTTTTAGCACATTTCAACTAGTTGAAATTGCCTGATATGGCTTACTATCTGCTAATTATTTGAGTTAGATACTAGCATTTGTGCTCAATTCAAAATGTTGAATTAGTATTATAAGGCTTTTTTTCCTACAATACATTGTAACAATGTAATTGAACCTATAAATTCTGGCATGCTCCAAATTACAGTATTTTGTGAGTATTATTATCCAACGTCTTGTGTCTCATGTTAGTCATTAACACTGGTGCTAATTAAGTTTACAAGTAAGACAGAATAACAGTGGGGTTTTTCTTTCATTTTCTTTGCTTTGTCTCAAATGACTATATAAGCATCTGGGCCCAAGTTAGGTCCACTGAAGTCTATAGCAAAATTCTCCTTGACTTCATAGGAAATAGGATCCAATCCAAGTTTTGTGAAACATTTTATGCTATACTAACATTTTAGCTATACTCTGTCCTTCAGAGAAAATGAGAACTAGCAGGAAACCATATCTTTATTATTCTAGGATGTCATTTATTAATGTGTAAATTCTTTTTACGCTTAATTTCATGGTCTTGTGAACAATAAGATCTGCATTTGAATCCTGAAATTGAGAGACACTGGTTCTGAAAAGAAAGGTTTGAAATAGTGAGATCCCATTTTCTTTTTCAAGATCTCTTTTTCTTGCTGGATCCATAGCTCATTATAATTATTCTGATATGCAATACTGGAAAGCTGGACTTTCTTTCCTGATCCTCATGACATAAAACCCTGAAGTGGCAATGTCACTACACAGTGCAGTAATATGTTTTTTCCCTGTGAACTGGAGCAGGCAAACACCAACATAACTGACATATGCTACTCAGCTCCCAATAAATTGTAAATATATACATGCAATGTGACCAAACACTAGAAATATATGAAGTACAGCTGTTTGAAGGGATAGCCAGACATACCTAGCATAACCAGAGGCTGATGCCTTATAACTAGTAATGCAGGTATAGAAAAGGACAGGAGCAACTCACTGAAGTATCTGCTCTGCTGCACTGCAGTCTGGGGGTCTTTCCTTCCAGCTCTATGACTGCTTGGATCAAATCTGTAAGGGTTGTACAGGTCGCCACTTGAGGTGCCAGCAGAAGTGGAGTATGATTTTATCACGGACCTTGGAGGGGTCAGAATGAAAAATGTTAATTGGAGGCAAAAGTTACAAATGCTATTTCTGGTTTTATGATGTCCATGGTGTGCCCAAAGCATTACTGGGAGTTATGAGATGTACATTAAATTAATTATGGAAATTAAATACAAACACTGAGATTACTTCGAGAATGAAAACCAACAGTACAGCATTTTTACAATTCTCTCAGTCTTCTAGAAGTACTAAGAGAAGAAGAAAGAGACTGTAACATCCGGAAGTAATTTAAAAGCAGCTCTTTTTGTTTGTACCTGCTGTGCCTCCTTTCAAACAGCCAGTTTGGCTTCCCAGTGAGGAACAGGAAAAATAAATCTACTCTGCTGATCAGAAGTAAAATTTTCAAACTATGTTCAGTTTATATTAAAAGATACCTACACTGGCAAAGGTCTCAAAACTATCCTACAGGGCTAATGAAAATAAGGCAATGAAACTTCTGCTGTAGACAGAAATTTTCATTGCTCCTGAACTATCCATTTGCAACTGCTTTAGAATATGAATTGCAAATAGATTTGCCTGCACTTGGCCCTCTGATGGGCAGGTTTTTTAGCAATACAACAAACAGTGGAGCCTTTTTGGCAATTTGCCTGAATCCAAACATATCATCTGCTGACAAAATAGAAATTGTTTGGTTATGTCAAAAGTGGCACACATTACTTTAAGAAACAAATCTCCTATGCAGTAAGGAATTTAAACAGGAGGGGAACTTTTAAGTACCTGAACAATGCTCTTAATTGAACCAGATGACTCCTGAAGGCTAAATACACAGGAACTGATGCACTCTGTTTTATGATTTAAGCAATGTCCTAACATATTAAAAATTCCAAATGCTATCAAGCAAACTGGCTAACAGCATTATTTATTAGAGGTAGAGCAGGAAAAAATAAAATAACAAAATTACGATCTAATCACCTCATATTTTTAGGCTTGAGTCTTGGATGCACTGACGTTGGTAGCAAAATTCATACTAAGTTGTCCCTCCTTTAGTTCAAAACTTCAAAAATACTCATGTTTCAACTCAAAAATTTTGAATTTTTGCACTTTATTATTTCCTAGATATGCAGACCAAGAAACAGGCCATTTTCTACTACCTCATACTGTTTTATTACACATTAATCTGACATCAAGAACTAAAGTGATATGCTAACCTTACAGATTATTATGATTATTAAGGGTTAATATACATTGCAAGCAACAAATAATATAAGCAAAAGCCTTAATATAGTAAGAAAATTCCTAATTTTATCTGAAATCTTGTACTAGATTGATAGATATACTCTATATATGTATATATTAAAAAATATATTATTTTTCTAATCAGTGAGAAGGAGTCTTTAGGTGGAATTCAGGGTCCTAGAAGAGGTACTTAACTGTGAACTGAGTAGGAATGTTAATGATGGACATGGTAGCATCTGGATAGACAGTGAACAAACAGTGATTTCACCATTTATCTCTTCATTAGTAGTTTCACGCTAATATAAGAATATTTTTTAAAAAATCCTAAACTTACATAAATCCCATGAAGTTGAACAAAAAAGAGGATTAATTGCTGTAGTAGGATTAAACTGAAGTTAATAATGTAAAATGTACCCTTCTTAAATCTCTGGAATTCATTAAAGAAAATGTTATGCATTGTAGCTGTGGTGGACTGAATGTTAATCTAATGCACATGCTTTGGGAATGTCCATTCATACATGAATTCTCAGTTGAAATATTTGAAAGCATTAATATAATCTTGGGCAGCAATATTCTTCTAGATCTTAAACTGTTTAGTTTGAGGTTTTAAGAAATATATGCATTAAGGAACCACATTATTTTTTTTGAGTCTCAGCTGAAAAAAAAACCCACCAAGTGGTTCTTCAGAAAAAGATACTCTGAAGGGTTACACATCCTGGAGTGTTATGGGAGGCTCAGTGAATCAGCAAATGCAGAGAGCACTATCCTGCTTGAATGAACAACAGAATACATTTCTGGAACAGTCATGTTTCCTGGAAAACCATGATTAACATCAGCTTGGGTTTGAACTCCTTTTGTTTTGTTTTTAGGCTTTGGGGACGAAAATTTAAAACAGCAACATGAGTTTCTACTCATCCTGTATTGAAAGTATGTATAGCAGCATGATAGTCTCAAAGAATAAGCAAAGAGAGGAATCCCTAATTAAAGTGCAAAAGTCAATATAATTTTAACAGGAATCATAACTCGTATATTATCTATATGTTATTTTATGCCCCACATTTCAAGGACAACAAATACAATGAAATACCTAAAGCTGACTGCAATTAAGTCAGATTTAGAAGCCAGGCTCCCTTAATGTTTTATGAAAATATCAGCTTTAAGTTCTTGCTTAGATATCTAAACAGGCTAATAACACAAAGCACCACACGCCCAACAAATCTCTAACTGGGTGACTTTGGTCTTTATTGTTTTTTAAAAAGAAACATATTATTTGTACTCATATTTCCAGCATGAGTGCTCAGCATCTGGACCTGAGCAGAATAAGGCTCATAGAAGATCAGAAATGCATCTAAGGATTCAAACTAAGGTTCTGCTTAGCCCAGTATCTTTCTTCTAACTGTAGCCATAAGTGGATGCTCAGCAAAGAGCAACAGAGAAAAAACAGACTTGACTTTCCCATCAATAGTCCCTCAGTATCCAATCATATTTAGGTCACACAATTTCCTGAGCTTCATGGAGTTTTTCTGTTTAGTAATCTTCAGTGGATTTCTTTTCTAAGGGCTTCTCCACTCGCCCCTAAAATAACACACAAATTTGAGCATCTACAATGCCTTTTGGTGAGAAGTTCCATGGGTCTACTACCCTTTGCATAAAGAACTAACATTTTATATTTGTTTTGAAGTTGGCTTAGCCAGGTTCATTTGATGGTACTTATTTTTTGTATGAGAAGAGACAGTGAACAGCTGATCTGCATCAACTGTCCCCATGAAAGCCAGGATTCAGTGGATCTGTCATCAGCCCTCTACGTCACCCTTTTCTGAGTTAAAAATGCCATTTGAATCAGTTCAGTTTTGGGCCTCTCACTCCCAGAAGGACACTGAGCTGCTGGAGTGTGTCCAAAGAAGAGCAACAGAGCTGGGGAAGGGTCTGGAGCACGAGTGTGATGGGGAGCGGCTGAGGGAACTGGGGGGTTCAGTCTGGAGAAGAGGAGGCTGAGGGGAGACCTCATTGCTCTCTGCAGCTCCCTGAAAGGAGGGGGTAGCGAGGGGGGGTTGGTCTCTTCTCCCAGGTGACAGTGACAGGACGAGGGGGAATGGCCTCAAGTTGTGCCAGGGGAGGTTTAGATTGGATATTAGGAAAAATTTCTTCCCTGAAAGGGTTGTCAGGCACTGGCCCAGGCTGCCCAGGGCAGTGGGGGAGTCCCCATCCCTGGAGGGATTTAAAAGACACGTAGATGGTTTAGTGGTAGACTTGGCAGTGTTAGGTTAACAGTTGGGCTTAAAGGTCTTTTCCAATCTAAATGATTCTGACTTCAGTGACTTTGGATGTGGACATTAGCCACGTTGAACCAAAACTCATGATGTCTCTTCAATGTACATCTCTTTCAAGATTCCAGAAAGACATGGGTTTAATCAGATCAGTAAACCTGTATATTGATGCAGCACAATGACTATTATATGCACTATACATATATTTTCTCTAGACATTCAAGAAAAAACAGCTAAAACTTAGAAACACAACTATACTTTCCATGGAAAGCAAGAATAAAAATGACTTCTATGGTATTTAATTTTTGCACAACTTACTTGGGGCCTGAAGCTTCAGCATTCAAATCTTCTCTTTCTCTTGCACATAGTCCCACTTCAGGTCACTGTATGACAGGGCTATTTAGTCAGATGATCAGAATTTGATTATTCTGTGCATCTAGGACCTCACATTTTAGCATATTAAAACTATTAACATGGCTCCATTCTAAAGATAAACAACAGTTTCTAGACACAACAGCAGCTTTTGTTTGCTTAAATGCTTTTCACTGAATCTGAGTAGCATTTGAAAACCATACATTCTTTGTTTAACGTTACTTGCCAAGAATGAGAACACCATTTGGGCTACAAGTGTGGTGACATCATTGCTGAAGAATGAAATGATTTTCCCGTCTACTTAAAAAAACCTGGATGCTCTATAATGTTTAAAAAAGGTAATCTCCATTGGGAAAGTAAAAGAAAGACATAACAGACACCTTCCAAAGAACTTGCCCATAGTTGTATGATCTTTCTACCATTGAACTATCAGTTCCTGAGCCAGTAAAGCACTTAAATGCATTCCATGTTTAAGCATGAATAGTTCCATTGCCTTGAATGAAACCATGCATGTTCTTCACGTGCTTTAGTGATTTATCAGATTGTGGTCTTAATAATTGGCTTATAATTGGCTTAAGCCCTGAAACGTGACTGTTTACATAATAATTTCCACACCATGCCCAAAGTAGATCAATAGATTCTCATTAACCATATAAAGAAATTATTTTAGATTTTATTAAACTGTCTCACTCTATTTCCTTATGTTATGTGTTGCTTTCGAATACATCCTTCTAGAATTTTAAGCATATTACCTTCCATGTTCATCATCTTCTATCTTACACTATCAGAGAATAATTAAGATGGCCCTTTCACTTTGCCTATGCCCTCAGCTACACTATTTGTAGAAAGTCTGAGTCACTGAAGACACCTCAGCTAGCCCAAACCAGGCCTAATTTAGATTGCAATTCTGTATGAATGCACCTGCTCTACTTTCAGGGTTGGCTGCGTTTCAGAAGCAGTTGGTATTATCATATGGCACAGAAGGCAGTTAAATAAAGTCTCTGCAGACCTGAGAGGATGCCCATGAGAACTACAGAACTGCTAAGTCCAAATAATATGAGACCTGTGATGGCTCAATGTATGTATTACCTGAGACATTCAGGCCTACCAGTTGCCCAATAGAACTTGAAGTCCATTGTACCTATCAATTTACCTTATGTATTTTATCCTCTTTCTATGGTGACATGAAATCTTTAGTACATTTATCTTGTTCTAGTCAGTTCTTCTGCTTTAGCTGTCTTTATAATTTGATGCAATTATTTAATCTTATGATTTGACAGTAGTGCTGTGAAATAGCCTCTTCAAATTTCAAGTCAGCATAGAAAGTAGGAGTAGAGCTAATCTAAGTATTTGTTTATATTATTTGCTACAGAATGATTCTCATTTTGCAGACTGGAAATTAAAGTGGAGAAAGCTTAAAGAATGCTCTTGTGGTCAGAGATGAAATGTGTGGCAGACCAAGGATATGCAATCATGGCCTCCACTGTTCTAAACTATTGCACAAATTATTTTTTTCAGAGATTCAAACTTGGTTTTCTTTCTTATCTCCAAAATTCCCCTCTCTCTCCTTTAGAACTTTTTGACACGAGGACAATCAGAGCCAAGCATAAGGTATTGGATCATATGTTACCGAGTAATGTAATTTCTTAATCTGTTTGGGTTTGGGGGCAGTGTCAAACCAGCTATAAACTTTCTCCCATTTCTCTGTATTTGTCTCAGCTCTTTTTCTTCACATTTTTCACTTATTTTTCATTTCAAATCTGTTTAAAAAGATTCATGCATTTTTACTGTACTGCCATTTGTTGATTGTTTAGATCTGTTTCCTATTCTTTCCAGATCTTAGAATGTAACATAGATCTGGAAAGAAAAGAGTTTACAACTTTTCCCTCTGTTTGTGTCTTTAACTCTTCCTGTTTTCTTCCATCATTTGATATGGACAATCTAACAAATGATGGTCTGGTAGTGTCATCTCCTTTTTGTTTATATAAAATATACCCACTGAAGGCCTTATGTAGAGCTTATTGGGGAGGGGGGTAGAACAAACCAAAAAACAACAGGGAGAGAGACTGAAATAAATATTGGTTCCATTCAGGAGTTAGGTTTTCACATATTATATACCTTTTAAACACACATAGGTATACACTGCCAGAGCTTACTTGTTTGAACCATACATGAGTAATGCTCCTGGTTTGGTAAGAACTGTTACACATCCTATGAAGGTGTCAAATACAGAAAAGCTAAGAGCCTATAGACTGTGCCTTAATGCAGTTCACTGAAGAAATAAGCTATTTCCCAGCTCTACACCAGCTGTGTAACACTTGGCTGAATATCTCATTCTTCAGTCATTTCAGCTTTCAACAAAAACCCTTTACTTTGTAGAAAAAAGCTTATGATCTCTGTCAGAATGAACTCTGTTGCTGGCCAATCTTATGGAAGCCCAGTATTATTATTATTATTATTTTTAAAGTCAGCAGGAGCTAAACAGATGGCTTTGAAAATTGCACTTCCATTTATGCCTATGTATATGCACCTATACTTACACATTACACGCTCACATATACAGTGGCAGGCTAAAAAAAATCGATCCACTGCAATTTCAGTTATCCCAAATCTAGACTTAGTACTCAGATAACTACAAATACAGAGGGACCTGAAACTCCCAGGAACCCAAAACTCAAACTTTTCATTGCTTCAGACTGACTGTTATCCCAGCAGGACCTGGGAAATGACAGTGGATCCTTCTGCATGTGATAAGACAGACATTTTCCAGCTAAAGGGTTTGCTGGAGACTGCCAAGTAGCAAATGGGTAAAAGAATCAAACTCCAAATATTACGTGTCTGCACAGTTTCTTTTTAGTGAGTTTTCTCATATACTACAGTATTAAACTGTTCACCAGTCTTGATGTTTTCTTATCTTTTCACTAATTTCCTCAATCATCCTGATTCCAAAGCAGTGTCATTGGTTTCAAGTACTTCAATCAATTTCCATGACATGCTTTAATATCACTTAATTGCCAGTGACAGCATTAAAACAACTCATATTTTAATGTTACCAATGAAATATTATGGTTTTAAAAATGGTAATATCTTTATGTAGCTGGCTGTTTCTTTTTGTCAGTTTTTCCTGTATATGCAGTATTTTCCAATCCTCACTTCCTAGCATTTTCAATTAAGGAAGTGGTATTAATTAACTCTTAAATTGTATTGATGGAAAAAGGTTATAGAAAATTTAATAAAGCTCAAAGCTGAATAATTTTCATTTTGTATGCTGTGTCATAAATACATAGCTAGTACTTACAGTACTCTTTAACGTATTTCAACCACCCCTATTGCAATAGCAAATACTCTGTTAAGAAAGCCAGAACACATCCTGGAGTGCTGCTTTGCTTCCTGTTGGTGTGATGATGATGTATCTGGATCCTCAATACTTCCACTCTCTTGTATTATCACAAAATGGCATAATTAGATTAGACCACGTATCATTACAAAATAATTACTTACCCTTATCCATGTCTTCTAAGGAGAGAAAAAAGACAGCTATTAGTTTTTGGAGCTCACAATGAATATTTTTTACTGTGTAAACTGCAGTTGTGCAATTTCTACTATGACGTCTAGTGGCTGCTGTTTATTTTCTGTGGTTTCTTCTACAGACAAGATTTTTGTGGTTTCTTCTGTGAAGAATTAGGATTGCTAATAAGAAGCCACAGGAATTAGATTTCACAGGGTGAGAGTTCACTATAATTTTGCTAAGCAGCACTGCATTTCTGAGTTAGAGAATCAATAGCAAGATAAATTCTAACAGTAATGTCTTCCTCTACTGACTGGCAAATACTCATGCAAATACTTTACCTTCTATACATCAGTGAAGTAACTAGTGTATATTTTTCTAGACCTGGGACTAATATATATATATATATATATATATATATATATTCATATGGCACTCACTTTTCGTGACTGGTCTCCTGTATATATTTTGATCAATGCTCTTGGCTGGTTGTTAGTCAAGAAAAACTATGGCTTTAGAGTACAGTACAGAGTGTCCTTCTGAAACTGACTGCATAAAATGCAGGTAGTACATACAGTCAATAAGGTGTTTGGCTGTGCAGTGCAGTCCCATTTAGTAACTCTTGTAATAAATCTAGAAAAGAGGAGGACAGTATATTTGAAAAAGTATTTAAACCAACAAAAAGTATGCTGAAGTCCTAAAAAGGTATTCAAAGCTTCATGCAAAAATAGGCACAGATATTTATCTGTGACAACAGAAACTTACAGAATCTATTTAATAAAGTTAACTAAAACCCAATCAGCTTAACTAACCTTTAAATAAATTCATATTTAGATTAAACTGTGCTTTCAAAAAGCAGTATCTATTCTGATGAGGTGATCACTTGAAGTACTCCTCATACTCCCACTACATCATCAGCTTTTAATTATGTAGAATGTCTGCTCAATACACTGAATATTTGTTTATTACCATTACTAAAGTAACATTAGAGAAGAAGAAAATACTAATAACATTTCGTTAATAGCTGCAAATAAAAAAGTTTGGACTTGCATTTTTCTAAGGTGCATGTAAATTCTATCAATCCCACTTTCACTCTTCACCCCATTACCTGCCTGTTTATGTTCATCTGTAGATCCATTTCTCTTTTTGCTACATGAATCTTGCTTACAGCAAAACTAAAAGCAAATACAATTATATGAGTGAAATGATATTATGAGGTATAGGCAGTGACGTGCTCACGGAAGTTAATACTTGTCTTTTCAGTATGGAAATAATCCTGTCGACATTTAATATACGATGTTTAATATGTGATGTTAAAGTAGTGTAAACTTTGAAAATTAAAAGCAAGTAGATATTGTTAAATTGGATGTAACTTGGGATGTATACAGCAACATTAAAGCAGATGAGAAAATGAATAGACCAGGTAGGGAATAATCATTAGCCTTGGGAGTATTAGCTAGGCAAATTTTGTTGTCATTAACATATAGGAATTTAATAGTACTAGAACTTTTTTTTTAATGTCTCTCTAAAAAGATTAATATACTAGCCTCAGTTCGGAGGAGGAAATGAAAGTTCATCTCTAATACACAATATTCAAAGAAATGTAGCTTGATATGAAAATGCTCCTAATATGAAATTATTTACTCTTCAATAACCCTTCTAGGGATAAGTGAAAAGCTTTTGTGCATACACTGTATGGAATTATTACGAGTGTAAAAAATCCCAAGAAAAAGTAGAACACTACACTCGGTTCAACCAACCACTATCACTTCTTTCTTAAACTTTAAGTACATAACTTTTCCCAGATTATTAATCCAAGGTAAGTATCAGTAGTGTGTAAAACTGTGATACAAGCAAAATTTAAAACACAAATTTAAACACGATAGCTACTGATCATCCTTCTCGGATCCTAGCATGTACATCTTACCCAAATGACTTCACTGATGCTCCCTGAAGACCATTTAACACGTGGACAATTTTAGATGTAGTACCTACATCTAATTAATTACACTAATTGTAAGGACAGTAATAGGAACTGACCAGTCTTAGGAACTTCTTATTCAGTACTCACAGTTTTTTTAACACAGTTTTGGGGTTTTTTTAAATAGAAAATAGATTTTTTTAATATAAAGAGATAGTTGCTAGCCCTCTGCTTCCAACAGCTGTGATATGTCCTGATTCCAATTAGCTGTCCATATACTCATATGGAAGATACTGTCTTTTTCACTGCTGTATTTATTAGAAATATCTACAAATATCAAGAAGAAAAGATTACCTCAGTAATGGAAACGAACAAACATTTTCAAACAGTACCTACAATCAGTTAATGCTCTTTTAAGACATCTTGTCTACTTATTTCAGTATTCAGCAGTAAAAGTTCAGAGAGTGACATTTCAAAAGCTGAAGATACCAAGTCCACATCTTGTTTGTTACAGAGCCATACAGATTTGAGAAGTTTCTGCACCTCAACCCCTCATGATCACCTACTCAGGTGAGATACACATACTGAAAACATGGCTCATTTCAGTGCAAAATAAAATAAGTTGGTATAAAATATTAGTAACAATCAACCAGACCTTTTTCACTTTACATTAAGCATGTTCTCTACAACTTGGTTATGCTCCTTTTTTAACATCCAAACCAAATCTCATTTCTTGTGTTCTGAAATAACAGGTAGAACGGGGCATGGTTGTTCTTGCAAATGACTGATGATGCTGAAAGTTTTCCAGGGGATGGAGTGATGCCTGATCCTACTCAATTACTGAATTGTCAGAATCTTCTTATTTGAATTTCTGTCTAACGGCTTATTCGTAGTATAACTGAGAAACCAACTTCCTGTAAAAAGTTTTCAAGCAAGTAGGTAAATACAAAAAAGCTTTAATCATGCAGTCCTTCCACAAGGAAGCTGAAATGTCACCTGACTAGGTCCAGCATATTTCGGTTAAACTGCACAGCTGCCGTAAAGTCTGTAACCACCTACTCACATGAGTTGGACAAATGAAGACAACTTCATGGACTTTTCAACACTTTATTCATTTTTCTGTCAGGTAACTAAAACTTCAGTGGAAAAAAAAACAAAAACCAACAAATGTCAGAGCTTGAGATATTCAATACGGCTCAAAACCAACTTCAGTTAAATGAAAACTACTACAGATAACCTATTGTTTTATCTTCTCAGCCCATTTGACGGCCTTTGTATTCTAAGACAAGTACCTGTACTCCTGAGACTGTGAATTTAATAATACATTCAGCCACATGTGAATCCCAGTCTTACAAATAAATGGATCTCCAAATCTGTTGAATAACATCTCTTCTTATTTCTCTGTAGTTCACTCGTCATCAGCAGTGCAAGTGTGATCCCCTCTTAGCTTTATCTTCCAGCTTTTCTGAATAGCACATCCTTCAGTTCCTGTATTCCAGCCACGCTGCTTTTCTACCTAGTTTCTAACTATACTGCCATTAGTTCCAGTTGTATTCATACATTAAGATTGGGACCTATCTTTTTGCTATGGGCTATCCTGTCCCAAAACACTTCTTTACCCATTTTTATATTATCCTTACTTGATTTTCTTCTTCCTCTCCATCTAGAGAGATTAACATGATGGTCTTTTTCAAACTCCTGTTTTTATTACCTGGTTCAAAATGGTAATTAGTCATATCAGCCTGATCCCACAGGACTACTATTTCAGCTGAACATTTACATTTCAGCTGCCTTCACGTTTTCTTCATTCTTTCTAATGAGTGACAGTATATGTAGGAATTCTTTTGTCCACTTTCCATAACACACATTCCCTTTCTGTGTCATGCCTCAATGTTATAATCACCTTGGTAATTATCAAAATCTTCTTTTCTTATTCCTACTATTCAGAAAATAAGAGCAGTATTTCTGACCAACTTGTCCATTTCTTCCTCTGCTTGTTTTTGTGTCTGGCTGCTTTCTTTGCTTTAAAAAAAAAACCAAAACCCCAGAAACTCAAAAAACACAAAAACCCAAAGAAAAACAAACCACAAACAAACAAAAACAAAACCTTCTGCTTAGGTCATCTTTTTTCTCTGCCACAGGATATGCTAAGTGTGCATCACTTGTGATCTGTGTCAGGCAGCACTCCCCTCTGACCAAGCTACATAAGGTCACATTATGTTTTAAATTGTGATTCCTTTCCAGAAATTGATTTCTAAAGGGATGGATAATGTAAATATTACAGTTAAGCCTGAGACACAATAGTCAAACAACCTACTACTTTTTAGAAAAACAAGCAAGTCAAAAAATTATTACAATGTTTAGCCCTTCTTAAAACAGCCGTGGCCTAGCAGACTGTCCTTTAGAGTGCACTGTTTGAACAGGGTAGGGAACACATAAAAATAATAAAACACGGCATTGCTCAATTAAAAATTTTAATATATCTACATACTTATGTATATCTCACGTTGATTTATCCAAAATGTCATCGGCTGGTTGTATTAAACTGTGCATAATACTGCTCTGTTGGCAAATTTGAATATGCTTCTTCTTTAAGAGAAATGTTCCTAGCAATAAAAAAAAAAACCATGCAGTTAGTAAATGTTTTCTCATTGTAACACAGAATCATAGAATAGCCCTGATTGGAAAAGACCTCTGAGATCAAGTCCAACCATTAACCCAGCATTGCCAAAAGACCACTATATCATGTAAGAAACCTAAAAAAAAAAAAAAAAAAAAAAAAAAAGTACTGCATAAACATTCATAAAAAAACAGATTTATTAGAAATTGAATTTTATATAACTAGATCTTTTTCTCCAAAATATATGTCACATCTCAATATAGTAATTTTTTTTTCATCCTAAAATAACCTTCCAAAAATCTCATGGGGAAGAACTAAATGAACACGATTCTGAATTTTTGCTTTCACAGTAGGAAAGCATCAGGTACTGGAAATTCTTTTGCAAAATGTATGTTTGCATGTATGATTAAAAAAAAAACAAAAAAGACTAAAAAGACTGGAAGAACACAACACCAAATCACTTGGTTTGATTTTCTTTTTCCTTTACATATCATCTTCCTCCTTTCCCATTAGAGCAGGCACAAGACCTGTCCACTAAGACATGTCCAGTGATTAGCTAAAGAATCATTTATCTTTGTCATACATAACAGAAAAGCTCCATTTCTGCCATAGCTTAACCCTGAGCTCTGAGAAACTGTCAGTTCTACTGATACCTATCCTTTTTTGTTTCAGAAAAGTAACGCAAATTAAAGAAATGTGTACTGTTTTACACATAATATTATAATTTTCTGCATAGTTAATTGCATTTATTCTCTATTTTGCTATCTATAGAAACCGTCTGTTGTCAGTGGAACACTCTTACAAATTCCAGCTACTAATTCATGCCTGTAAGTCAGTAACAATAACCTACTCTTTGAAGATTGTTTAAATAGTACTGAAAAACACACTTAAGGTGAATTGTTAACTTTTTAAAAGTACAAACCTGTAACAAGTGTATTAAAAAAGTAACAAACAGCACAAGTGAAAAAGCTCTTTGAAAGCCAAGCTACTGTGTTAATGGTAAAGAGTTTTATTTGAAAAGAAGAAAACTCTTTTGGTACTTACTTAGCTTTCTGCTCCTGAGATAATTCTGCATTTATGTTATCTAAAGCTTGGCGGCGTTCCCGATTCTGTCGGTGTTGATGCCGCTCTAAAACCAGCTGTGCTCTGGCAGCCTGCACACGTTGCCTGTCCCATTCAGCATCTCTTCGGCGTTCTTCCTCTTTTAGTCTCTACAGCAGTGGAAAAAAAAATAATCATTTTCTCTGTTTTCAAAAGATGAAACAATGTATGTAAAGTCTGATTGGTAAATCCAACTAAACTAACTTGCTTGCCTTTACTGAACACTAGGGGTAGCATTTGAAATAGGGAGAAAAAGTAAGCACTTCCAAACTAAGTAGGAACCCATGCATTAGGCAGAAGTAAGATACTGCAGATGAGAAAGCTATTCTCTTCCAGTGAACAAGGCAGGCTCCTACCTCTGCACAAGATAAAGAAAATTAGGATCTGCTGCCTGGCAAAAGTAAGTTAATCAGGAGACTACTATTTCTCTCTGACATATTAGCTCTCTCTAAAAACCCAAGGCAGCAAGACAGAGGTCAGAAGTTAGCAGACGTAAGTATGGCTTATAATATGGCTAACTCGGTACACTAACTGAACCACCAACACCACATGAGTAGTCCCAAACTGTTTTCTCCTCTGCCCTTGTTACACTATCACTTCCTCACTTCTTGTCTGACAGCACATTGAACTGTTTCAAGAAACCAGACCTGCAAAACACCCACTTTTCTTGGTGGGGCTCATTTTCTGACAGCTTAACTACTGAATGGGTTCACTTTAGAGATCCCTCAGGCACCTTAGCTCCACAGCAACCTTTCTCCCAATCCAGCTCCTGAGCTCCACTCCACCCTGGCTGCTCCATGATGTTTCCCAGCTGCTTCAGAGACACTGTGTTCAGTCTGATTTATTAAAGTTTGGTTAAAATTCAGATCAATGGAAAACACAGTCTTATAATGGGACATGCAGGGCAAACAATAATATTTTCTGCTACAAACATTGTCTACAATATTATTACAACCAGGAATAGAGAATATGCATGTAAGCTTAAATACCCGTTTCTCCAGAACTTGTTGCTGTTGACAGTAACGGATTGCCATCAGCTGATCCTGGGTCATTCCCTTCCATCGATCGGTGACCACACGATGCCTACCAAAGGAGCTGATGGCCTGTTCAGGGTTCTCGGAAAGTAAGTCTCCTTGAAGGAGGCTGGCAATTTCATCCATGTCATCTTTCATTTTCTGATACTTTTCCAACTTCTTTCTCTCAGCTAGTTCAGCAGCCTGAATTCAGGGAGAGGAGAGAACTGATAGTTTTTCCAAGAGAAAATATTAACTAAGGGATGCAACAAAGTTAGCACATCATAATAGATTTCTTTCCAACTTCTGCTTAACATTTGTTAAAAATCACTATGTGCACTATCACAGAATCACAGAATCATCGAGGTTGGAAAAGACCTCGAAGATCATCAAGTCCAACCATCAACCTAACACTGACAGTCCTCAACTACACCACATCCCTGAGTGCTATGTCAACCCAACTCTTAAACACCTCCAGGGATGGGGACCATCAATTCATTGTCCTGGTAATTAATTCCAGAAGAACAAAAAGAACCATTAGGGATAAGCTTGTCAGCAATAAAGTCATTGCCAATGGTATTATGGTTAAGTGGAGGAAGCTGAATGACCATCACAGGAGGCAGCAATATCAAATCTTGTAATGAAGCAGGCTGAGAAGAACTGAGAACTGGTTGTGGGGAATTAATGGAAGCACTAAAAGCTACTGGCAGTAATGTTGCCAAACAAGCAAAAAGAAAAGCAGGCAGACATAGCTAAGATTGCCTGATGACTGACAGGAAACCAGAAGGAAGCACAGGAGGCTTTTGCTGTACCTCAGTTTACAGACTGTAAGTCCCTGAGGGACTGGGGAGTTGTTGCTGCTGCCCTCTAGTCAGCAAGCTGAGAATCAGGAGGGAGAATTTTGACAGAGGACAACTAGATCCTTGGAGAGGATAAAGTGAATAAATTCTGTCTTCCAAGTACTGAAACAACCTTGGAAGTTAGCTAAGAAACCTCTATGAAAACATCCTTACTCATTCTACTTTTGCACATCTTATTTTCCTTCTGTCTCTCCACTTTTTTAAAAAAACAAACCCAATATTAATTTACCTGGGCTCTATTGAAATCTTTAGTAGCTGTACAAGCAGTACGCCTGGTTTCTTCTTCTTTTCGTTTTTGCTCCATAGTCTTTTGGTCAAGTTCAATCCTACTCTTGTCATAAAGATCATCTAAATTAGATTACAATGGAACTTAGTCAGTATTCATGGATGTGAAGTGCCATACGAGTAAGCCACTATAAGACAGACAGATGAGCTATAGATACAGTAAGATGAACTGCATAACTATTTCCAAATCCTACCACCGAAGCTTTCCATATTGGAATTTCAGGTGACTCATGAAATCAGTTTATTATATAACCCTTCGATGAAGTTAAAATGAAGAAGTATGTTGAGCACTGCAGAAAAAAAACGTTTCGTGACAAGCTAGAAAAGGTAAAACAGTATTATTTTGTCTGCTCTAGAACAGTGAAGATTGGACAATTTGGTCCTGATTAAGTTAACATACCATCTAGCATGCAAAACAGATGGTTTTGCAGAATGCTCTGGTACTTCATTTGAGGTGTAAAACGGAAGTGAAACCTAGGTAATATTACAATCATCACATGCTATTAAATACAATATTCTTAAATGAAATATTGAATACATTAGAGCTTGTAAAAGCTGCTGCAGGATTTCTAAAAGTTAAATATTAAATACACTAAAATACTGCTACGTCTGACATAATAGGCTATACCATATTTTTGTCAGATACATCAGAATTTCAGAAAAAGCAGATGAAAACCATATTATCTTTTGTTACCTTCAAATTTTTGATCAGCTAGTGCATTCCTCCTGTCTCTCTGCTGCTGAAGAGACCACTCTCTTAACTGCTCCTTTTGGAATTTCATCCTCTGATCATAGTTTAAGTCTTCACCCATAAACTTCTGCAAACCAGATATAGTACATCGAGGATCACTGTCTGAAAGTCGAGCAGGTCTGTCCTTCTTTAGGGCTTGGGGATCGTTCAGGTCAAATTCACGTCGTGTTTCTGGCTGCTGAAAGTTCTTGTGAAATTCAGTGATAGCCTTATTTATGTTTCTGATATCATTTTTCTGTCTTTCTTCTAACATACACATGATCTTGTCATTTTGCTTCATTTCATTAGCTAGAGAAAAATGAACACAATGAAAATACAACTCTTAGAAGTGCAGATGTGTCATGAAAGTGCACATGTAAGATTGAAAATAAAATCTTGAAGAGGAATAAATAGAATATAAGTCTTCAAACTTTAACACCTTAGGAAAGAGTATTTGATCTGTGACCACCAGCCCAGCAAACACTCTAATGTTAGTAATATTTACTTATGAAATGCTTCAGGTTTTTAGGTATCAATTCACATATTAATGTTACAATTAAATATATGGATGTGAAACAAAGATACAATAATACTTCTCAAACTATGAAGTTTCATTTGACTAAAACCTGCAGTAACACATGAAAAGTACTCTATACTAATTCTTCCTATTTAATCTTAGTTTACAGTTACAACTGAAAAAAACATTAAGGTGCTTATTAAGAAAGAACAAAAATCGGGCTCCCAAGGAAAGAAATAGAGATAATTGTTTCATAATTCCAATGAGTTTTCTAACCATAGCACTAAAAGAATTGGCTACCACTAATGGTTTTTGAAGAGTTTAATAGCTCTTGCCCATTTAACAAAATGCTGTAATTGATTTAAGCTTTAAAGAAAACTAAACAAACCACAAAAAAACCCCAACAACCCAAACCTAGCCATTCTAGCCATTTAAACATAATTCACAAGAAAAGATAATTTCCTCTGCTGCCAGACTACACATTGCTTCTGACAGTTTCTTAGGAGTCAGAACCTGACAGGTATTCTGCCAGGAAAATCACAAGCAGCTGTAGAAGCACAGCATGGAAGTTGGCAGCTCCATTCTAGCTCTTCTTGAAACCCACAGAGAGCTCAGTCTGTGGGACCTTTTCAGGATACCACAGGAAAACATTCCAAACACAGAGGGCCACAAAAGGTTTTGAGGTCAGGGGACACAGCTGAAATATTTGTGTGGCTATGTGTTCTGACTCAGCAATGGCTCTTACTGACAGCCCAGCTGTACATGACTCGTGCTTCTAGCAATAACAATCTATAGAGGATTCTACAGAATCTATATATTCTCAGTTTGCATGTCTGAATTTAGAGAAAAGCCTATGATTATGCTTTTATATATATGTATCTTCATTAATAGATTTATAGATATACATAGCTATACAGCAAGACTTAAGGAGAGAGGCTCCATTTAGAAAGAAATGTGGCAGTTTGAAACACACGAAGGGAAAAAGAAAGCAGAAAACAGATGGCAAAATACATCTAACTCTTCACAGGAATATCATAGTATCTATGAAAATACCAAGTTGTTCATTTCGTTCTCTTTCAGCTGCTTCTTGAATTTTCCTGTCCTTGACCTGGCTATCCAATGCATCTTTATCAACCTATTAAAATGGAAAAAAAAAAAAAAAAAAAAAAAGCAGCTTTTAAAGATACTATGTTTGAACAATTAAAAGCAGGCATTGTCAAGCTACATTGATGCACAATTGTACAAAGACAGGTATAAAACCACTACAAGAGTATATACACATCACTATTTAATGTAGGTAACCTAAAAAGACAATCCAGAACCAGCAATACGCCTGTTTGTTTGCTTTGTTTTCTTTGTTTTAATAATGATAAGTATACTCTTGCACCGAGTCAGAACAAAACACCACATTAATATGATATATAGAGCTATAAATATAAACATTTTAAGCTACATTACACAGAATATGTTTTCCCCATTATAGCTGGCACTTTTTTTTAGTTTTTCTTGTTTTTCTGCTCTCATTTATAAAGCAGGTAAGTACTTTGACAGTCGAGATGACAGGAAGTTGCAACAGTTCAGATCTGAAAAAAATATAGATGGTTCACTAAAAGTACATTGAAGAAATAACGGGGAATGGAAAGAAATTTTCCAGTCTTATCTGATAAGAGAGTGGGATTCACATAGTTGCCAAAATGCAACACTGGGTGCCACTTGAGATATAGGCAGACATTGACAATGAGCTAACAGATACAACACAGAACAGTCACATCCCTGGAGAATGGTAGCTGAGCAAGGCATAATACCCTCAAGCACATCACCAAATAGCAGCAGCCACCCACACTTCAGGCAAATAAACTATTTTGATAGTCTACCTAAAAATTATTCAGATCAAGACACAAAGACCTAAACAGATCATGGCTGAAAATACGCATTGTTAACGCTGTAAAAGACTACCAATTATACCAGTCAGGCAAAGAGGTGAATCTGCAAGCAAGGGTGAAACTATAGAGAATTCTACAGGGTATCACTGTCCAGAAACAATGGTATCATGGGCATCAAGTATCAACTCATTTAGAGGTCTCATTTGGGAAACCAAATTGCAGTGTAACTATAGGAAACACTGTTAAGAGACATTCAATACAACTTCATTTGTATGAATGATATGTGTATGAGCATAGAGCACTCAAAATACTTTACAAGCAAAATTTAAACTTACTTCACCTCACAACACTCCTCTCCATGCACACATGAGGAATCTTAGCATGGGCCTTTGGATACATTACAGGAAGATTAAATGAACTACTCCATGCAAAATTTAAATAGGTATGAAGTACAACATAATTTCTTGACATTCAGGGTGCAAACTGCACAGGGGACTCCCGAGAAAACCCAACAGACTAAAACTATCATCCCCACAGATCCTCACAGGCTGAAGGGCATTCACATTCTGACATCCACTCCCAAAAAATCACAGAATGGTTTGAGTTAGAAGGGACCTTAATGATCAGACACATCAATTAACTCCGTATACATAAACACGGCCTGAAAGATCTCTCTGATTTTGCTTGTTGCAAAACAGGGACCAGCTGCAGGGTCCCTTTCAGCAATAAATCTCTCACAGCACCGATTCTATCTTGAAGTGAGAACCCAGCTGAGGAGGGATGTGCCAGCAGAGAGGCAAAAAACATTTGTTTACGCCACATTGCCTGAGCTGACTTTGCGAGTTTCTGGCTTCCCACAAGGTAACACATACTCCATTAGGGAATCACAGAACAGCCTTGGTTGGAGGAGACCTCTAAGGTCATCAAGTCGAACCATTAACCTAACTCCTACAGAGATACCAGAACACAGGGCTTGACCTTTCTGTCCTATTAAGGAAAAAATCCAACCTCACCGCTGAGCCCTACAGCAGCGAGGCACAAGTCCCCCTCAGACCCCCTCACACACCCCCACAAGCGACAACTGCCACAAATAACTGCTGGCAATGCCTACAGAGTACCGGCTCGCTTTCACCAGCCACTTTTTAACAGAGCTCCAGCCCTCTAAAACACGCAGCAAGGCCTTTTCCCCCCGCTGCCCGCAGACACCTGAGGCGCTGAGGGAGCGCGCGCTCCCGGCGGCCATCAGAGCCGCCCCCCCCCCAGCTGGGCCCCTCACCCGCCTCTGCCCTCAGGGTCTGCCCCGCTTTACACCGCGGGACGGGGGTGTGGGGCGAAGGCTGTGCCCTCACCCCTATGGTCCGGACTCGCGCGTTGAAGATGCGGCTCTGCCGCTGCAGCTCCCGCTGCCGCCGCCGCTCCAAGGCGGCAGCCTCCTGCAGGTCTCGCTGCACCCCCAGCCTGCTCATGGCGCCGGGAGGGGGACCGGGGCTCCGCTGAGCGGCAGAGCCGGGAGCGGACTGCGACTGGCGGGCGGCCCGCCGGGAGCGCAACAGAGCGGGTCGCCGTGGAAACGGGAGCCTCGCCCCCGCGCCGCTCGCTCCGCCCCCTCCGCGCGCGCGCAAGGCGGCGGCGCCGAGTGGCTGCGAGCACGAGGCGGGCGCGTGTTGAGGGCGCGGCGGCGCCTGAGGCCCTGTGAGGGGAGGGGGTTTCCCGCCCCCGGGAGGCAAACTAATGACATAGGCTCGTTAATTATTTTAATCTGTGTGGGAAACTTCCCGTGCTAACAGCCCCAGTTCCTTGTTGCCCTCCGCCGCAGCCATGGGTTACCTGAAGCTGCTGGAGATGAACGACTTCAAGTCATGGCGGGGCCGCCAGATCATTGGGCCCTTCATGAGGTTCAACTGCATCATCGGGCCCAACGGCTCAGGTAGCAGGCTGGGGCGATGGGGGAGCTCCACAGGCAGCTCGTGGCACTGCTTCTCCGCTGTAGCTATGAGCATTGAGGGGTTTTTGGGGGTCTCTGCCAGGTCTTGCCTGTGAACACCACAGCAGTGCAGGTGCAGGCCCAGGAGCAGGGCCAGCGTGGCTGCACTGACTGTGTGAGGACATCAGCCCTTGCCTGCTGAGGAGGGCTGCAGGGCTCTGTGGGGTGGGGGGTTAGTAAGGACTCTCGTGGGCCTGCTTAAAGTCTCTTCATGTGCATCTGAGGGGGTGGCAGCACAACCAAAGTCTTGGAGGCTCTGGATCTGCCATTACTTTGTTAACCAAAAGTATTTTTCCAGCGTGGAAGGACAGAGATGAGGTGGCTGAAGGAGATTACATTTCTAGTTGTCTCCTCTCAAACTTGTGTAGAATGAGTTGTTTGCAAGCAGCACACCTTGACTTTGCACTCCAGTTCGTAGTTCAGCTTGCTAAGGTCACATGAAGGTGGTTTTACTTCAGTGCTGTGGGTTGTAAACTGTGAAAAGCTGCTTCTTGATTTGCCATATGAGTAAATGCCTCTAGAAAAGAGAGAGTAGCTTTACAGGATGGTAGCTGCTGTGTAGTTTAGCCCACAAGAGCCCTGGTCTGTAGGTATGACTCCACATTGTTATCCTCTGGGTGCTGGCACTTCTTCACATTTGATTCACTTCTTCTGAAAGCTCCATCCAACAAACGGGATATTATCTTCAATTTTCCAGAGAACAGCATGATAGGACATGAGGGTTGTCCTAACAAAGAGCCACAAGGGTGGGCTTAGCATTGTTTCCCCAGTCTGTTAATGATTTAGTTTATGATTTAGGTATTTAGATCCTGTGGTTTCTTCACTTACCTAATTGAAGTGAGATTTATGAGTGTAAGTAACTATTATATAGCATTATTATCTTATTCTTTATCATCCTATCCCCACTGTTCAGTATTGGAAAGTCTCGAAACTATGGATACTTCTTCCAGGTACTCTTTCAGTTAAATATGAATACATTTTGTATTGAATATATTTTGTACAATTTCTTCTTCCTCAATGAAATACATAATTAGAAATAGGATTAATAGATACTTTTGCATTTATGTGTATGTTTAGTTAAGTGTTAATCAAATGCCTCCTTTCACTTTTGCCATGTCAAAGCAGTTTTTTAAAAATTATTTTTAAAGGAAAATCCAACATAATGGATGCTGTTAGTTTTGTCATGTGTGAGAAGCCATCTAATTTGCGAGTTAAAAGTGTTCGAGAACTTATCCATGGAGCACATGTTGGAAAACCAGTTTCTTCTACAGCTAGTGTGAAGATAGTATATTGTGAAGAAGATGGAGAAGAAAAAACATTTTCAAGAGTTATCCGTGGTAGGTACTAGATTCTGTTGCACATGATTTCTGTTGCCTGATGTATAAAAACTGGATGCCATGAATATTCAGCTTTGAATTTCAGAGCATGATATTATTTTGTATTAGGATGGGTTAAATGAGTGAGGATTGCAATACTTCTTATAGTCCTTTAGTAGCATTTTGATAGCCAAATGTTATAATTGAAAAAGACATACTGAGGCAAATTAAACAAGTGATTAATATATGTTCTTTGCTCTTGATCTGTAGGTATTCTCTTGGAATATGTAGATGATGTAGGCTCTAGAAAATGGGGTCTGACACCTTGCTGCAGGCACAAGCACTTAAGCATCCGTCAGTACCTTTTGGAAGTATGAAGCTAGAATTTTCATACAGAAATATGAAATTATTGCAATGACTAAGGGAGTAATTGAAATCTATTTTCTTCTTTAAGGATATTGCTCAGTTAAATTGTTCCACTAGGCTGGTTCTTTTCCTATGGATTCTGTGTTGCAGCCATTTTATAGTATTTTTTTTTCTTTCCTCCTTTAGGTAGTTGTACTGAGTATTTTTTCAATGATAAATCTGTCAGCCGATCTGCTTACATATCTGAGCTTGAAAAAATAGGCATACTTGTCAAAGCTAGGAATTGTCTTATTTTTCAGGTGAGCATTTAAGATACTTAGTAAAGAAAATAAAAGCTTCTGAGATTATTTCATAGGAGTACACAATTATCTGTTAGACTGAAAAGAGGACCCCTTTGGCTAATTTCAAGACAATACATTTTAAATTGAGTACTTGCGTTAGTCCGAGCATATATGAAAATGTGGGTCTCTTTATAAAATGTTTAGTATATTAAATTCTAGGAGTGTTTTGAATAGGAAAATATAATTTCATCTTAAAACACTCCTATTAGTCAAGATGTGTGAAAACTTACAGGATTTTTTTGTTCAGACTGATCCTACTGGGTTACTGGTTCAGAAATATTTAACGATGTAGGTTAGAAATGCTGCATATGTAGAAGGAATATGTTTCACAGGATTGTCTTCCTCACAGTTGCTGAGGAAAATACCCAAGGAAGAACTGATTTTTCCCTCTTATAGAAAGCCTATGTATGGACTCCTATTGTGAGAATAGCCTCTATGATGAGGGCATTTGTCCATTACACAATAATGGAATAAAAATCCCCAAACTTTGCTTTTGCAGTACTGAGGGAAGGTTTTAGTTTATTTTTCATTGAAAATGAGTTTCAGTTTCTTCCAAGAGGCTAAGATTTAATTTAGTCATGCTGATACTGCCCTCTGATTTGTGCAGTTTGATTTAGTTTGAAGGTGTTCTTCATAGACCATATCTGACATTCTAAAACTTCTAGTGATGTCATTTAATTGGGTGAGGAGGCCAGGTGACATTCCTTTTGGCACTAAACTTTTCCTTGGGTTTGAATCTAAAAGTATTTCAATCCAGTTTTGTTAACCATAAATATATCCAGGGTAAGAGTACTATATACTCTTAAAGAAATTCGTTGGACAACGTAAGTGCTGCCTTTTTTTTGCAATTTTTTTTTTTTTTTTTAGGGAACAGTAGAATCGATTGCAATGAAGAAGCCAAAGGAGAGAACTCAACTTTTTGAACAAATCAGTAATTCATGGGAATATGCTGAAGACTATGAACAAAAAAAGAAAAAAATGCAGCAAGCAGAAGAGGATGCACAGTTTAATTATAACAAGAAAAAAAGTGTTGCAGCAGAACGCAAACAAGCAAGGATAGAGAAAGAGGAGGTAACTCAAAAGCTACTTTTTTTGCATGTTGACATCTCAGATTTTGCTTTTTTTTAATAGACTTAAATACAGGTTTTCCTAAAAAAACCCCACTTCTGTTGTTTTTCCTCTACTATTTTTTTCAGTATGGTATGCTAGATAATAGTTTAGTATAATTTAAAAGAGTAGAAGAATATGTATAATATAATCTATATAAATGAAAGTGCCAGTGTAGTTAATTTAAACACCGACTTACATATTTTGAGTTTTATGATTCATGCACATTGCTGGAATTACAGCTACTGGTGTACCATTTTACATCACTTCAGACTTGAAATTAGACTGCTAATGATTAAAAATCCTTTTTATAAACAAGAAATACAATTTTAATGTTGGTAGGCAGAGCATTACCAGCTGCTTCTCAAGGAACTGGATGAAGAAAGGATACAGCTGAAGCTTTTCCGGCTTTATCACAATGAAAAAAACATTGACTTTGTGAAAAAAAGCTTGGATGAAAAGACTATGGAGGCTAGTATCAAAAAAGAGTCTCTTGCTGCAGCAGAAGATGCATTTAGAGCCAAGAAAAAAGTCCTTGGTGTACTAAACAGAGACCAGCAGCACATGGAAAGAGAAATGAAGTAGGTTTTCCAATCAGATTCTCTGATAGTTGAGGTAAAGCATAGTCTGCACTGGGAACTGCTTGTCAGGCATGCATTTCCTAGTAAAGCAGTTGGGTGGTGCCCAGATGCTATGGAAGTCACTTCACTAAAGTAGTACCTAGGCACTGATTTTGCTTCCACCACCATGCTCAGGTTGTCAATAATTTCATTATATAAATACTTGTTTGCTATTAAATTTTTAGAAATTGAGTAACTGAAGCATAACCTCCTATTTTCAGTGGGTATTTAAAAAAAAACCCGCAAAACACCTGTGGGTATGTAACATTGCAGTTGACAACTGATTATTTGTTTGCCTGTGTGATTGGGAGGGAGTTCTTTTTCTTTTTTGGTGTGGTTTTTTTGTTTTGGATGTGTTTTGTGGTTGTTGGTTGAGTTGTTTGGTTGGGTTTTTTTAGGACTCTGGAAGCATCACTGATTCAGCAGAGACCCCTCTATATAAAAGCAAAGGAAAACACTTCCTACCAAATCAAAAAAGTAGAAATGTCTAAAAAATCTCTAAAGGACAAGGAGAAGTCCTGTGATAAGGAAAAGCAGAAGATAAAAGAACTAGAGACAGATTTGGATGATACTGAGAAGGCGTGGAGAGCGTTTGAGAAGAAAGCTGAAGAGGAGACACTGCTGAGAGCAGCAAGAATTGAGCTGGGAGCAAGTCAGGTGAGTTGAGAGGCCACTGGTGACAGAGAAACTATTGTTTCACGAATAACCTATACTTTTTTCTTTTTGCTGTTGAGCTCAAACAAAAACAGAATTGTAACTCTTATTTAGAGACCGTTTCATTGGATGAAGAACAATGATGATGCAGCCTTTTGGGGGACTGAGCAGGGAGGAAATAGTCAGATCTTGGAAGTTCCAAATGTGGAACACTTCTAGGAAGTAAATCTAAGTTGCATAAAGAGTTAGAAATTTACTACTGTGAGGTTGGAAATGGTAATCATCTCTCAGGGTGTCAAGTGCATCTTCGAAGCAATGTGAGATGTCTTATAGAGGAAGCAGTGAATTTTCAGTGAACAAGAAGTTGAGAAGAGTTTGATGGAAGTCAAGTAAGTCATTAGAAGTCTAAAACAAGACCGTAGGCAAGAACTATTATGTGGAAGCTATGGGTTGAGTCTTTCTCTAATAAAATACAACTTCTGATAGCAATTAATAGCTCAAAAGGTCTTCTGGAGAATTGAGTGGTTTTCATAACCTTAATTATGACAAAGCAGCAGTTACTAATTGAGGCTGTAATAATAAAAGTTTTCCCACTTTCATTGATTTTTTTTTTTGTTTGTTTGTTTTGTTTTGTTTTTGGTTTTTTTTTTTTTTTTTTTTTGTTATTTATCCAGTTGGAGCGCTATAAAGAACTAAAGGAAATAGCAAGAAAGAAGGTAGCTACACTAACCCAGCAGCTTGAAAAACTTCGTTGGGAGGAGAAAGCAGATGAAGAAAGGTTGAAACTTAATTGGAGAAAGAAAAAAGAAGTTGAGGTATTGAAATCATGTTAGAACTATGTTTTAAGGAGAACAAGGCGTCTCTATCCTTCCCTCTGATATAAATGTCTATATAAATGTGTTAAATGCTTTGACATAAACAAATCCTAAGCAAAGGAGATACGTTGAACTTGTTCAGTTTTCATATTGCAGCAGCTTTAGCAAAATGACTTCTAAATGCGTTCAGAAAATGGTTGTGTGGGCCCACACTGAGGAGTTGGTTTTGAAAGCTTTGATTCTCATGTTTTACAGTTACTCAGTGTTAAATTAAGGATGGGATACAACAGGCATAACTTAAAACATGGGGAATTCCAAAGAGCTGTTAGGTAAACCATTTAATCTCAAACATTGAAGTGAGCACACACAGAGGCTGCGGATTTTCCATCCCTAGAGCTATTCAAAAGGTCACAAAGATTTCAGAAGTTAAATGAAGGCTTAATAAAATGTGTGGATAACTTTTTTTTTTTCTCATTTGCTTTAGTTAATGGATTTTTATCCAGTCTGAGTAACTGAAAATAATTGTTTCACTGTTGGATTGGCTTTTAGTACAATATTTTTGTGTCAGGTTGGAATCTCTCTGTCAACTTCATCTGTTCTTCTTAGGAAAAATCTTTTATTAATTTTGGGCCAAGAAAAGCAACTTTTTTTAACACTTATCTACTAACACTGTGTTTGAAGTTTTTTATTTGATGGTGTCATGCTTCTTTGTGCTGAAGAGGCTTTCTCTGAACCGTAGCTGAGCATGAAAAATCCAGTAATGGCCTTGATTGAAACAATTTTCCTTCATTATTTATGGTGCAATTTAGCATCTACTGTTGAAAAACAGATGCTATTGCTTCAGCATGAAATACCAACAAGGCAGAAAAGATCTGTCTGAATTAAGAACCTTACATCTTGCTAAAAAGCTGTTGTTTTCCTCTGGTTTGTTTTTAACACATTCTGCTTGTGATTGCTTAGGAAATCATAAAACAGATTGTGGAACAGATAGAAGAGCATAAAAAACGAATAGAGAAGTTGGAAGAATACACCAAGATATGCACGTATGTTTTAAAAATTAAAAACTAATTGGATTTCTTGTGTATTATATATCTTCAAATTAATGTACCAGGTTTCTAATTCTAATTACATTCCATTCTTTCTAATTTTAATAAGAATTAGAATTCTTACTAATTCTAATTAATATTTCAGTTACTTTAGCTGGCAGAATGAAGTAGGAAGTATGATGATTCATCCATATGTTGTCTGCAACCAGTTTTATAATTGCTTCTGATTTCTTGTAGGTGTACAAATGATGTCACTACAGGTAGGGTATGGGCCTATTGGCATACAAATTCTCAGCAACAGGATAGGACAGTTCTGTAGTTGTGCCACTCTAGAAAGCATTAATATTTGTGTTGTGTATTAGCAGCACAGCTCGGTTCTTGCTTCCTGGCTTGGGTGGGACAGGTAGAATAAGGGGTAATGGCTTTAAACAGGAAGAGGGGAGATTTAGACTAGATATTAGGAAGAAATTCTTTCCTGTGAGGGTGGTGAGACACTGGCCCAGGTTGCCCAGGGAAGCTGTGGCTGCCCCCTCCCTGGCAGTGTTCCAGGCCAGGTTGGATGGGGCTTGGAGCAACCTGGTCTGGTGGGAGGTGTCCCTGCCATGGCAGGGGGTTGGAACGAGATGAGCTTTGAGGTCCTTTCCAACCCAAACCATTCTGTGATTTTCACTCTTTGTGAAATAAGGTGTGTAAGCCCTTCACTGAGCAACCTGAACTAACTTTGCCATTAGTGTGTGTTTTGTGCAGGAGGTCAGAGTTGGTGATCTCCAGAGATTTTTTTCTCAACCTGTCTTTTCCTATGCATCTCTAATGTGTGCTTTGGCTTAGTGCTGTGTACTGATCAGAGTTCTGCCATGGACAGGGAGCAGCAGACCTGTTGTGGTTGGTGTGATACAAAATGATTTTAATTAGGTAGTTTTAGTACAGTGTGGTAGAGCTTTAGTGACTTTGGTAAGTGTGTAAAGTGAGGAGTAATTTTGTATGAGAATTTTCAGTCCTCCTTAGCTTTCCAACATCAGACCTTTTCTTGATAGAGGATAAAACAGTATGGTTGCATTTTATACAGGCAGAAACTCTCACCTGAGTTCCATTTTGAAACCTTAAAAATAGCTTATACCATAGAGTGCAACTTCTAATAAAAGTATTTTCTTATAGGTACTTAAATTCTTTGACTTTCATAGTCTGTGACCATAGAATGACATTAATTTTATAAGCTAAAAGCTTGTATAAATGAAATAGTAAATTGCTTTCCTGCTTCTGTTCCAAGTGATTCATTAGCAGAGAAAAAACAGCAAGAGGAAACGCTAACTAAGGAAATCGAAGATTCAACAACACGAATGGCTGAAGTGAATGAAGAATTGAACAAAATAGTTGGTGAACTGCAGAATGCCAAAATTGATTACCATGAAGGAAGGCGTCAGCAGATGAGAGCAGAAATCCTGGAAAGTCTCAAAAGACTGTATCCAGATTCTGTGGTAATTGAATGGCCTCATTTAAATGCCTTATTTTAGAATTAAGGTTTAAGAGTTCTGCCTTAGACTGAGTAAGCAGCTAGAATACATTGGACTGTCTTGAATATTATTTTAAACTTTGTTTGCCTGAGTATAGGTGGTGATATAGTCTTACTGAAAGAATAGTAGCAGAGACTGTCATTATTTGTCAAGGTTTCCAGAAATAGATTACTGCTTACATTGAAGAATAATTTTCATCTCGTGTGATTTTTATGGTGTTTGATTTATTTACTTCTTGGTTTTGTTTTCTTCTGTCCTTAAACATATCTTTGACTTATTTTGAACAAATGAATAAGAAGCTATATTTCACTAAGCAGAAAAATTTGGTTTTGTGTAAATTTACAGGTTATAACGTTCAGAGTGTGCATTAGGGAAGGTCAACTGTGTGTACAATTACAGAGATGGAATGAAAGATCTTTAGGGAATGTGTACAGCAAAGAAGTAATTGGTTTTCTCTATGGAGGTGTTACTTCAATGTATGGAAAATCAGGCTGGATTATTTGGACTACGTACTACAAGAAAAGCAGTTTTTATTCTTTAAGTTGAAACTGGAATACAGCCTCTCCTGATACCATTTCACTGTTAACAATTCTGTTAATTTAAGACCTTATTGTCATTCAGAGATTTTACTGTGTGTTAGATACTTACTTTCTCTCCAAAAAAACATGCTTAGCTAACTTTGCTGTTGTCACTGTGTCATACCTCTAGAAGTGTATGCTAGAGATTGCAAGTAAAACATTGAGATCTATAACTGTAACCTCGGGGAAAAAAACTAAATCCTTTCAGATTTAGAGGTATACATTGCTATTTGGATTGCTGACTGCTACAATTTCTTTTTTTCTTCTGTACAGCCATTGTAAGAGATTACAGCTGGTAGATACCTGACACATTTTCCTCTTGCTGCTTCAGTATCTTGTATGCAGAAATATTATTTGCTATCTAAAGTAACATATTATTACTTCTCTGTGTTTTTATCTTCAGTTTGGAAGACTGCTTGATCTGTGTCATCCTATTCATAAAAAATACCAGCTTGCTGTTACCAAGGTATTCAGCAAATACATGACTGCTATCGTTGTTGCCACTGAAAAAACCGCAAGGGATTGCATTCGGTTCCTAAAACAAGAACGAGCTGAACCTGAAACTTTTCTTGCTTTGGATTACCTTGATGTAAGTACATTTTTCTTTTTCCCATTATCTGCAAGTTAATACACTTGTAAGTCTTGATAATGACTCATATAAGCTTAACTAAAATAGGCTTAAATGTGAAGGCAAAGCACTTAGGAGGTGAACTTTGGGGTTCCTGTTGGCCCATTTCTCCAGCCTAGTGGGGTCCCTCTGGATGGCAGTAGTCTCGTACTGACTGAGACCCCCATTCTGTTGAATTGTCCCCAGACACTCAGACTTGGACATGCTTTGCTATTACAACATGGATTCTAAACACCACTTATTTGGTTTACAGGTTAAGCCAATCAATGAAAAGTTAAGAGAGATAAAAGGAGCTAAAATGATGGTGGATGTTGTACAGACTCCGTTTGCTCCACTGAAAAAAGTGATTCAGTTTGTGAGTGGGAATGGTTTGATCTGTGAAACAGTTAAAGAAGCAAAGCAAATAGCGTTTGATGGACCAGTGCGGTTGAAAGTAAGAAGCTGAATTTTGTTTCATGTGTGTTTCATTGCAGTTAGGTATTTGATGTCACTTAAATAATTCTTCTGTAAACTTCCCAGGATTTATTGCAGATCAACACACAGTGGTACCACACTGTCTAGTCTATTCCCACACAAATAAACTCCCATGGGAATATTTTCCCTATGTATGGTAGCATGTTTAAGTGATTTCCTAGGAAAAGGAGGCGAATTAGAGGATAGTTAGTGTCCAGATGTGTTTATTGTTATGGCCTTCTTGATGAAAGAGGAAGAAGGAAGGATAATCCTGTTCTTAAAGCTGTCTGGTTTTAGAATACAAACTTTATCTTGCTAGCTTTTCTATGAAGAAATGCTTCAAAATATCTGACAGAGTCTTAGTTGTAGATGTAGACTGTACTGAGGAGTGGAAGCTTCTCTCTCTCTTCCTGCAGTTCTTCTTATCCATATCTGTTGCTGTCACAGTCTGTAGAGCCCTTTTGTGCACTTAGTAAACCTTATAAAATCTTGATTAAACAACTTTAAGTTGAAGGTGAGTGTGAAATCATGTTTACTTGGAATCAAGTCACAAAAACACTCGTGTTCTTTACTAGTACTTACTTGCTGTTCACAAGCGAGCTGTTTTCCTGCACTTCATTATTGCATTGCTTGCTTTGCTCTACTGAGCCAGACATAACCTTTGAAGTTGCCAATGTATACACAAATGTCTCACAGTAATTTCCTAAATACAAGGAAATTATACAATTTCATTTCCTTTTCTGATCAGTTGTAATTATACCAAAAAATGTGACTAGTGCAAGAAACAACAGACTTTTTTTTTAATTTTTTTTTGTGACTTCATGGGTCTCCTGTTAGGAGGTTTGGAACAGGAAGAAAAATTGAGTCCCCACTAAAATGGGATTGTTGCTTGTTTACCTACAATATCTTGCTACACTGGTTCATGGGATATTTTGGCATCTTTGTGTTCATATTTATTTGGTTTTAATTTATTTTTTTACTTCTTCCAGACAGTGGCTCTTGATGGAACTTTATTTTTGAAATCTGGAGTGATTTCTGGAGGATCAAGTGATTTAAGATTTAAAGCTAGATGTTGGGATGTTAAAGAAATAAATAAAATGAAAGAAAGAAGAGATAGCTTGATTAATGAGTTAAAGGTAGGTCTCTTAAAAAGCACTTAGCTGCAAAAGGCACAAAGGAGTAAAAGTTGTTTCTAATTTAAATCAGCTATGGGAAGATGGATATGAAAAATGAGTCATTTCCAAATAAGTCATCTTTTGTTCAAAATGCTTCCTCTCCCATTGTAATATTTTCCTAGGAATTAATGAAAATCAAACGTAAGGAGACTGACTTGAAGCAGTTGCATGCTCAATGCCATGGAATTCAGACACGACTTAAATATTCACAGAGTGAATTGGAGCTTATTAAAAAGAAACATCTCGCTAATCTCTACATGGTACAGTACTACACCTTTATAATTTTCATGTTTAATAATTATATTTTTTTTACCTAAGCTCTTATTACCAGTGAAGTAAGTACTACTTCCTTAGAGAGCTTTCAATTCCATTTCAGTTTTACATACAGTAGTTATGACTGAGAAATTAATATTAACAACAAGATTAAAAAAAATTTACATGAGGCTTTTTCTATTTTAGGTTTTAAATTTGAATTTCTGGTAAGCTTGGTTTATCATTTAGTAACCTTCAGAAGTCTATGTCAAAATGCACTTTAAATGATAACTTAAAATGTAATTGGCTTTTCTGCTCATGAAAACTAATCATTGTATGCAAATTTGCAATAATAGTGGGCAGTGGCATTTGAGAAGAAAATATTTAATGTTTTTAATTGACAAAATCTGGAACAGAACTGTTGCTTAGTTTCTAGAAGATTGACTGACTATCTGGTGAAGAAAAATGACCATCTTTTTCCTTTCTATCTAGGAAAAATCAAAACTGGAAAGTGAACTGGTAAATATTGAGTCTCAGCATGATATGCTCAATGAAGGAGTAGCACAAAGAAAAGAAAAAATAGAAGAATTTCAGAAAAAAATTAATGAGGTAATGCCTTCTGTCATAGCCATTTATAACAGCCCAACTTCTTTCTATTCCTGCTGAGTTTTAGAACTTGGATGACTTTTAACTTTAACCCTTGTTGACATAGTAGTTTTTATAAGTTACTCCAGCAGTCTTCTCACATTCTCTACCTTCCTTACCGAGGTAACTGAACAGAAATGCACTTGGATGTTAGTATGTATCATAGCTTTGCAAATCCTTGAAATCAAAATTCTGTGACTTATGTTCCAAACACAAAGCCAACCAACCAAATCCATCTAATTCTTGAATATTGGATGAAGCTTTGTTTAATATATAGACTAATTTCATTTGACTTAGGAGGAAATTTTGGGGTTTGAAGAAGATGGATTGGTTTTCCCCCACCTTTTCCTGCTCTGCTTATAAATGTTACTTACTCTGTAGCATTGAGCAGGGACAGTCCATCAAAGTTCACAGCTTTAGAGCTCTCAGTGCAAGCTTTCACTGTAGATAAAATCCCAGCAGAATACTCTCTAGGTCTTTCTTGGCTTGAGGGTAACATTTGATTAAGTCTCAGCTTATTCTTTCTCAGACTCTAATATCCAAGTTCTTTTTAAGAAACTGTAGTTACAAGATCTTTCCTTTTTCTGGAGGGGTGATTATGCAGTGTGACTGTGACTAGACTGTAACTTTCTTTTGGTGTGAAGTCTTCTTGGCTTCAAAACCCACCTGGACATGTTCCTGTGTGACCTGATCTAGGTGTTCCTGCTCTAGCAGGGGGATTGGACTAGATGATCTCTTGAGGTCCCTTCCAGTCCCTCACATTCTGTGATAATTGTCTAAATGGTTTACTTCTGTGAGTTCCAAAATCATATAAACATTTTTTGCTCCACTTCTCTTTATTCAAAGGCTGAAGATGGTGTTTTCCGGGAATTCTGTGAAGAAATTGGTATAGAAAATATTCGTGTGTATGAACAAGAACATGTGAGACAACAAGAGGAGATTGATAAGAGAAGGTGGTATTTGTAATTGAAATGTGAAATAGTGGTTTGTATTAGATTGGGCACACTGGTAAATGAGTAACTCCATCACAGGAAATCCACAAAAAAAAACCAGAAGGGGGAGGATTAGTTAGCAGTTGCACTGCTATGGTTTGAGTTTATTGGACAATTATAGTCAGTGACATTTTGCTGCGAACTTGGAGAGTAAAATTTACTATTTTGGTAGCGTTAGTGTAGAAAAATAAAAGAGTAGTTTTCTAAAATCCACATTGAAAAATTGCTGTCTCACAAATTGAGAATGACACGAAGGCTCACTCATGTATCCAAAATCTTAAAGGAGAACTGTGTGTAAGAGACTGTGATCCAACTGTATGCACATTTTTTTTCTTCAAGTAGAAGGTAGCATTTTAATATCTAAATAGTCAAAGTGAAAGCATATCTTGTAAGACCTTAAAATCAAGCTACTAGCCTGCTTTCTAAGTATTGGTTTGAAATATTGTGCTTGACCAGACTGGAGTTTGAAAATCAGAAGACACGACTAACCGCTCAGCTGGAATATAATCGTGATCATCTGCAAAAATTAACAAGCACAGTCAGCAAGCTGAGGGAGACCATTCATAAAGATGAAGCTGACATTAGCAGGCTACAGAAGGTAACTAAACTTATATATGTGTGTGTGTGTGTGTGTGTGTGTATATATATATATATATATATATATATATATATATATATAAATATAAAATCTGTCTGGGGCTGAGAGTAAAAATGCATTGAATTACAGTTTTGAATAAGTATAGTTGATTCTATTGAGTAGTTCTAGGGCTTTGTTTAGTGTTGACTGTGTAGAAGTTAAAAAAAAAATGCAGTTGCATATTGTCACTTTAACCTTGGAATAACCTATCCTATTAAAGTACTTGTTAATTGTTAAAAATAAGATTTGGGATGACTGTATGTACAGTGATATATTGTGTTTAGTTTATATGAAAAGGCAGCATATGACTACAGATATAACTAGTAGCATGTGGCTGAGATGCTTTACTATTACTCATAAAATCTTCTAAACACTCTGGTGCTTTGCATCTTTCTGGTGCTTCACAGCCACTAACAGGCTTTTAAAATAATTGTATGAAAGCTAATTTAGATTTTCAGTTGAAGTAATATATATGGATTCTTCCTTCATAGTGTTCTTTATTCGTAAGTCATTTTTTGTTGTGATAATGTGGCATGTTAAATAAACTGTGCTTGTGCTGTGGTGCAATGTGAAGAAGAAAAATTGTGTAATAGTGCTTGGAATAAAAAACAAAAGTGAAATGTAAAATTGCCCCAAAGTGGGCAAAAAATTCCACGTGCATTATTTGAAGTTGGTATTTTAACATTAGAAGACACATATTGCTGATACTGAGGAAAAATGCTACAGCCTTCCTCAGTCATACACAAAACTGTGTCTGAACATGCCTGTGTGCAGAATTCTTGTAAAATACAAATTTGAGCAAATTCAGATATTTTTGTTCTGGAGAAGGACTGCATGTATTAAATTCTGAAGGGATTTTGTTCTGACAGTGCAAGAGCAGTGAGACTTGATGAAGTTGCTACAATATTAGGACCACATCTTCATGAACATAGCATTAGGTTTCCTGTATTCTGCATCTGCCCCTGTGTAAGCCAGGCTGCTTTCCCAGTGCCTTTCAGGTTTTGTGCTCTAACACATTCAAATGTATTGTAACAGATTGAAATTGTTAACTTTCTTTCTGTATGATAAAGGTTCCATATCAAGTTTTTTGGTGAAAGGTTAAAAATGTAAATATTTCTATGCAGGATGAGGAAAAGCTTCTAAAAATAGTGAATGAAGTGATGGAGGAGCAGCAACATCTTAAGGATAGACTAAGTGCTCACAAATCTGAGGTTACAAAAGCCCAAAATCAAGTTGAAGAGTCCAGAAGGACGTTATTAACTCTTAATAGGTAATGACTCATTGTACTCCTGGGAAAATTATTAATGTGATAATATTTAGAAGGCTTCTTGCAATCAGGTGTTTGAATTTCTCTCTTCTAAAAGGTCCATTACAGACATGGTAACTTGTATTTACAGTATGCATCAGTTATACTGCACTAGAAATGATTTTTTGAAGTTCCCAAAAGTAATATGAACCAAATTATTCATGAGAGGCATCCCAGTGTTTGCCTTTTCTCCAGGCTTTTCAAGTGCTGGGTACCTTAAACCAATATTAATTTTAGGTGTCCTTACTGTTTTTTAAATGAACTGCTTTGGGGACAGTTTATACTTCAGTTTTCTTATGCTTGCTTATTATGGATGTGTTTAATGTCTCTTAATCAGGAGTCTTCTGTGTGTTTTACAACAAATGATATGTTGACACAGTATGGCTAGGTAAACTTGTGGAATTTTATGTAAACTCCTAGATTGTATGCCTAGTAATTTCATTTTCTAGTGTGTAATTTTAATGCTATCAGACTTTTGTCTCTGCCTTACTTAGCAGCTTGATGCTACCAAAGGAATTCGTTGCAAGGAATCAAGGTGCATTTCAAGTGGAGTAATAATAAAAGAGATTTGATTAAATTTAAAAAGCATCAAATCTCCATACGTGTTCAGAACAGAAGAGACTTTAGGTGTAGTTAGGCAAGGTGGATTTTTTGAGCAGGGCAATGTACTGAGACTGTGTCTGTGCTACTAGCATTTACCTTGTGGTAGAATGAAGAGTTAACACAGAGGAGCAACGTGTTAGCTTGCCTGCTAGAATCGTGTGTGGTTCCCAGCTCCCTCTTGAGTAATTTGGGAGAACAAAGAGAGTGGAAGAAGCTAAGTACCATTTCCCTTCGTGTCTGATGGGGGTTACAGAGGAAAAAGCCCTCTGGGTACCTGTTTTTCATGCTGTGGGTGTTCCTGGCAGTGCTGCTGCTGCTCTTTAATAGTTTTGTGCCTTTTGTGTATGTAGGGAAGCTACAAAGTTACAAAAGGAAGCTACAGCTATAGAAAGCTCTCTGGAAGAGAAAAGATTAAGACGACACAATCTGCTGCTTGAATGCAAGGTGCAGAACTTGAAAGTAAAGCTCCTGTCTGGATCACTGGATGACATCAGTGAAGTAGAGGTACTTCAGATGTTTACAGAAGATAGATACCACAGAGGAGTGACTGCTCAGTCTTGAACTCTCCTCTTTTGTGAGGAGAAATGAAACTTTCTCCACTGTTACAAAAGAAAAGAGCTCTGGGTTTTGAAGGGCTTGTAACAATTCTGTGAATTTGGAAAGAGTCTTGTGAACCCATTCCTTTGAGAAGTGTTTTTGTAAATTTTTCCAGTCAGGAGATTTACAGTATGCACATTGTTCTAAATATATTACAAATAAATTACTGCTGCTTTCATCTTGGCTTCAAACTGAAATTAGCAGGTGTTTTCATCTTCATTTAAGAGGTGCATTTTTGAATTAGGCTCATAAAAGAACTGTTAACTCCATTTTGGCTCAGGGAGGATTTATGGAATAAGTTTACCTTATACCACTGTCTCCTCAGTTTATATCCTTTTAATGCATTAACAGTTTAAAAATTAACTGTCATTTTTCTCAACTGGAATGTCCTTCATATTTATAGCTGGGAACTGAAACAGAAGGCACTGAGACTACATCAAGTATCTATGAAAGGGAAGAGGCAATTCAGATAGACTACAGAAGCCTAGCAGAAGACCTGAAGGTAATCCCTTTTGTTTGAAATTAGAGATTGAGGTGTTGGGTTTTTTATTTGAAACATTTTATTTGTTGAAATGATTTATTCTTCACCTTAGTCTTTAAATGAAACTTAGTAAAACCACTGTTAAGCTTAAGTGCATGTGTGTGTTTTGGTTTTGCAGTCATACACAGCACTGAGGTATGGGATTTCTGGATAGGTCAGTTTTATAACTAAATTTAATTTAAAGCTTACCTAAACCATTAAATTAGAATGGAGAAATAGTAAATATAACTCAGATTTTCCTTCCTCCTTTACCTTCCACCTTTAAGTTCCAACACTCTAGGTTGTGACTCAGAACTCCAGAAGCCAATGATTGGCTGCCAGGGATGTACCACCTTCTCTCTGTGGTATTTTCAGAGACTGAGATTTACCATACTTCCTTCTGTAACACTCCACTAGGTCACATTTTCTCAGCAGCTTTTTGTAACTTTTTTTTTTTTCTTTTTAATTGTAAGGAAAATAATGAGGTGGTAGAGGCTAGGTACAGAGCAAGGAACAAACGTGTCTTCAATGGAGCTTGTCTCAAAGAACTCATCCAGAACCTGTCTTTAAAGGTTTCCTTTACAAACCAAGCAGAGAAGTCAGCTAATCCTCCTTCTGTGTTTGTATTTGAACCCAGACTTTTAGGCTGAAGGGAGTTTGTCTGGTTTTAAAGGTCTTGTGGAACAGTTTATTCTGGAGCTAAGACCCTGGGTGGAGTGCTTTGTTTTGTTGTGCTTCCAGTTAAAGCTATGAGATGAGTGGGATACTTCTTCCAGAAACCATGAGTGTTTGCTGTATACATTGGAGTGTCTTGGCCTAAAAGCAAATCTTACTGCTCTAGTATTTTTATTTATTTTTTTTTAGGACCTAGAGTCTGATAAAGCTGTAGAGGATCATCTGAACAAGATGCAGCAGGAAATAAAATCTAAAGAGAATATTTTATTGAAGACAGCTGCTCCAAACCTGAGAGCAGTAGAGAAATTACAGATAGCTCGGGACAAATTTCAAGAATCATTAGATGGTAACACAGAGTCTTTCACATTAATCTCTTGTGACTGTTAGTTTTCACCCTAGTTGGAATTCCTCTTTCTGGCTTTGCTTCTTTCAGATATTAAGGTATTTTTTTATGCTCAAGTGTTTATCTTCATTTGTCTTTTTAATTATATGTAAACAATGTATTAACATACTTCACTCTGCAGTAGTTTATTGAAATACAGTTTGAATGATTGGAAAGATATTTTGTTTGCCAAATGACATCTTAAAGTATTTGTACTTATTTTCTAAAAATTGCTGACTTTCATGGTAAAATTCTTTACGTTTTTCTTACATAATTGAAGGAACATAGATATGTTGTCCAGAACTCAGACAGGAGCATTACTGTGAAATTACTGGTGTCCCCAAAGAGCATTGGGGACATTAATGTATTAAGACAGCCAAGGAGTTCTGAAGCTGTGACAGGTAAATGCAGGTGCTGTTCAAGGCTGCCCAGCTTACGGAAAGGATTAGGAGAGGAATTTCATTCATTGCTCTGGACAAATGTGGCACAGAGCAGATTGAATACATCCCAACTTTTCACACTTTGGGACCTCCATTTGAAGCCTGGAGGGAAAATCATAATACCAGAATGCTCCTTGTGTGTGTATTAAAACCTCTTTCTGCAATAAATATTTTCCTTGATGCCTGTTAGGGTACCCAATATGTACTTGTTCTATTTGCTTAGAGGCTTATTATGGAGTAATTTCAGTAATATTTTTTCATAGCTTTTGAGGCCAGCAGAAAGGAGGCACGAGCATGCAAGCAAGAATTTGAACAGGTGAAAAAAAAGAGATACGATCTTTTCAGCCGGTGTTTTGAGCACGCCGCCGTAGCCATTGATCAGATCTACAAGAAACTCTGCAGAAACAGTAGTGCTCAGGTGTGTCATGTTCTTAGGTGCTTGGCTTAGGTGGCCTACTTGATACTTGTTATCTAGAATAAGTAGCATCTTTAGTTTCCAGAGACAGTTTCAGTCCTGAAGAAGAAAATTACACAAATAATAAAGACTTGTCATAGAATCACAGAATGGTTTGGGTTGGGAGGGACCTCCGAAGCTCATCTCATTCCAGCCCCCTGCCATGGGCAGGGACACCTCCCACCAGCCCAGGTTGCTCCAAGCCCCATCCAACCTGGCCTGGAACACTGCCAGGGAGGGGGCAGCCACAGCTTCCCTGGGCAACCTGTTCCAGTGTCTCACCACCCTCACAGGAAAGGATTTCTTCCTAATATCTACATTAAATCTCTCCTCTTCCAGTTTAAAGCCAGTACCAGAATTTTAGGGTCAGAGGAGGAATAGGTAGAATGCCAAAGCATGCTTGACATTAGACAGAGAAATGTGTTCTAAGTATTAACAGAATTGGGAACTACTCAGTTAGGGTTAGTTTTAATCCTTGTATTTAGCCAATTTGGAAATTGTCATGACACAAATGTGAAATATGTTAGAGTACTTCATTTAAAAATAACATTGGTTTGCTCATCTAGTGATGCCAATAAAAAGTAATTAAGACAATAATTAGTATAGATAAAATCATAAATCACTTTCTCTGCTAGTGTTTTGCATGAGGTTTTGAAGCTCCTTCTACCCCACTTAAATAAGTTTTTTTAGAAGATAGACTTAATATGTTGGCAACTTTTAAGAAACCTGTAGAAAAATTTGTGTCACATCTTTGCTAGTGTTCCACTATTAATGCTAAAAGTAAAGAGGAAGCTCCCAAATGCTTTGGTTATATCTTGATTTAAGCCATAGTGGTAACCTGGCCAAGAGATCATCCTGTGATTAGCTGGGTAACTAAAAGTACCTACTGGATACTAACATAGGAGCTGAAGGAACCTGGTCTGATGGCACAGGAAGAGAAATTATTGCTGAGAAATTGTACATACACAGATTCACTGAGGGGTTCACCACCAGTTCCATTCTTCTGTGGAGAAAGAAATGTCATATTTTGATGAGCAAAGAATATTCATACCTTAGTAAGCTACAAGGTGCTTTTTGTTCTCGGTGTTCATACATCTGAGCACTTCCTCTTGCCCAGATGTGTGCAGTGGCATGGAGCTGCACTGCAGGATACTTGACATGTTTACAGGCTGAAGAACACTGAGTAACAGGGACAGGCATTCTCTCAGCAGAGACAGAGAGGAAAATATGCATACCTCCAACAAAACAGAGATACTGCCCACACTCCATCTGCCTTCTGGGACTGTTTACCACAGAAATTAATTTTAAATCAAAATACATATAGTGGTTTGTTTTGTTTTCCTTCCACTAGGATCCAAGAGGAGCTATTTGAAATGAGTGGCAACTATGGAAATTTTTCTTTTATCTGTATCCACTTGTGCAGAGGGGTGGAGACTGTGTTATTTCATTGCCCCTTGTATTTAATGGGAAAAATAAACCATGTACCAATTAGCTTATCCACCATACTTTGTAATAGTTTCATAAAATGGCCATTCCTTTAAAATAATACTTTTAATTTTTGGACCTGCGAACCAGGATACGAAGTATAGAGAAAGCCTCCCTCTATTAAAATCTTTCTCCAGCTCAAAGCTAGATTTTGTAAAACTAACCTTTCACCAAAAAAAAAAAAAAAAAAAAAAAAAGAAAAAAGAAAAAAGTGTATTTTGGAAGTATATTTCCTTCCAAACCAAAAAAACCTACTTTTGAAGGCTGAAATTTTAATTTAAACAAATTAAAGCAACTACATAAAAGGTGATAAAATCAAGCTAATTGTTTGAAAGTTTGTAAGTAACAAATTTGTGGAGCCATTTCCAAAATGGTTTGGTTCACCAGCCTCCTAGCTGCTGGTTGATTCCCAAAGGTGTGTTCACTGGGAAATTTCACAGTGCTGCTCTTCACTCTAGAGGCACAGGTGTTTCCTAGAGATGACACTAACTTACCAAGTTCAACACTTAAGTCCAACTAATAAAATGTCACTATTGATAATGAAATGTGTGCATTGCCAGGCATTCCTTAGCCCTGAGAACCCCGAGGAGCCGTATCTGGAAGGCATCGGCTTTAACTGCGTGGCTCCAGGCAAACGCTTTATGCCAATGGACAGTTTGTCAGGAGGGGAAAAATCCGTGGCAGCTCTGGCTCTTGTCTTTGCTATACACAGGTATGGAAATGTAATGCCTGAGTGAGTGGCAGGAAGATGGTGTTACACCTGTAAATGTGTTAAAATCTGCTAAAGGGGTATGGAAACATTACCCTAGAGTCCTTATTCGTCACCTGTCACTACTGTTTACCAAAATTTTATGATAAAGTGAATCTTAATAGTAATGAAAATGTGTATTAACATTTTTGCATCTAAATACAAAATATCCTGTGTTTCCTTCTACAGTTTTCGGCCAGCACCTTTTTTTATTTTAGATGAGATAGATGCTGCCCTGGATAACACAAACATTGATAAAGTAAGTCAGTCCCTTTCACCTGACCCTTTTATCAACAATATAACGATACCTTTGGTAGAAGGATGGCAACTTTTCATTACAAGTGGTTGGGATGTAGGTTGATTAGTCTGTCAGGACCTGGTTTAAAATCTGGTGGGTTTAGGACTGAAAGGATGGTTGTATGAGATGTTAGACTAGGGCTAGGTTTAAATTCATAAATCTCAGTGTGTTTTAAATCAGTCCCCAGAGGGTGAAGCTGAGAAAGCAGGTCAGGAGCGTGAAGGTCTGTGGTGTGACCACGTGGGGTACAGTCTGACATGAAGGTTACTTGTGAATTGGTTGGGATTTTTAAGGCCTTTGAGTCCCCTTGCCTGTAAGAAACAGACAGGAGTGTTCTCTGCATGTTGAAAATCAAGTCACTCTATCACCAGAGTATTCATTTTATAAATAACTGTTCACCAGACTATTTATAATTGGCCTACTAAATTATCTTTTTACATTAACACCAATTAAGGGCTATCAGTCTCTCATCATTTTAGTCTGGGTACTTTTCCAGTTAACTCATAATGGTCCTGAATGAAAGATGAAGGACATACCAGGATACATGATGGTCAACTGTTTAAATAACAGTATTGTGTTTTCTGGGTGTTACTCTTAATTCTGGAGTCAAACTTTTCATGGCTGATGACTTAAGAGTTACCCAGGCTGCTTCCAGTTTCTCCTTTACTGTCTTGTCTGCTCCTGTACTCTTTAATGCTAAATTTCACATTTTTGCTTTTCATCGAAGCTGCTGTTTATTAGGTCATAAGTCTCTCTGGAGACTTCTGAGGTGGTCTTTTGGATACAAACAAATGTCTCCATGGTTCTGTCTGGAGCTGGGCAGGGTCCTGGGTCATGGGGTTATTTAGTCTGGAGCAGAGGAGGCTGAGGGGAGACCTCATTGCTCTCTGCAGCTCCCTGAAAGGAGGGAGTAGCGAGGGGGGGGTCAGTCTCTTCTCCCAGGTAACAGTGACAGGACGAGGGGTGATGGCCTCAAGTTGTGCCAGGGCAGGGTTAGATTGGATATTAGGAAACATTTCTTCCCTGGAAGGGTTCCCCAGCCCTGGCCCAGGCTGCCCAGGGCAGTGGGGGAGTCCCCATCCCTGGAGGGATTTCAGAGCCGTGGAGATGTGGTGCTGAGGGACATGGGGCAGTGGGGACTGGGCAGTGCTGGGTTAATGGTTGGACTGGGTGACCTTCGAGGTCTTTTCCAACCAAGGCTGTTCTGTGATCATGCCTAACAAAACTGCTGGTTATGACCTGGATGACTTCAGTTTATCCTCATAACTTCCTGTTGCAGTTGTTCTAGATGCAGCAGTCACCAATCGCGTACCCGTTCCATGAGGTTTAACCCTGAAATTAACTCTTGACATTACCCAAAGGGCTGCTCTTCTCAGAGAAGCAAAATGAAGCAGGTGACCTGCAGGTCTTCCATACCTCTCTCCTTGTCTGTGAGATGTGGTTGGTACTGGGAGGCATCAAAACCTCCAGCCAGGAATTAAATACTGGGAGTGAGCAAAAATGATGTATGGAAAATTATATGTGGGTAGTACTCACTGATACCCAGGTTTTACACTTGGAATGAAGTCTTTTTCTTTCCCTTCTTTCAGTTTAAGGAGTTATTAAAGCAGATCTCCACTAATTTACTTGTAATCATACTGTGAAATGGGTGTGAATTATGTAACTCACTACAGGCAGTTCTTCCATTAAAAAAAAAATGACTTTCATCACATGTAGATAGAACCGTGCAGACAAAAGTCTGATGAAAAATGTACTGGCTTGCCTTTATTCAGCATTTAATTTATATTGTGGAATACTGCCTTACTCAAGCACTAATTCATAGCAGTATTTGTACCTTGATTTTGGAGATCATTGAAGAAATCTTGCTTTCTGCAGCTAACTAAGACGTATTTAAGATCTCAATGTATAGCCAGTAACAATCTTTTCACACTTTTTCCCTTAAATCAGGGATTTCCACCACTTATGTTTTACTTATTTATTTACTTATTACTTATTATAAGTATAATAAGTAAAACATTTGTCATTGGCACTGGTGTGTTCTTCTACACACTTATTCATTGGAGGGAACGATCATTATTTTCTTGGGTGTTTTCAAAAAGCAGCACTCTGAGGGGCTGTCTTAACAACACAGAGAGTATCTATCTCATTGTTTTATTTCTCATGTTATCCTGCTTATTTCATAACTGAGTTACTGAATTCCACAGGTAAGGGAGTTCAGTTCTTTCCTCATCACTCCCAAATTAATGGCATGGTTTAAGTCTGACAGAACTAACTGAAATATGTGGCTTCTTTCCAAAGGTATCAAGTTTCATTAGAGAACAGGCACACGAACAGCTTCAAATGATAGTTATTTCTCTAAAGGAAGAGTTTTATTGCAAAGCTGATGCATTGATTGGAGTGTGTCCAGAGGTAACAATTAATTATTAGCAAATCTTGTTAAATAATACACAGTGGGTTTTGTTAAGTCCTGATTTACACCTGAGGTGGTAAAGCAGGGAATCCTGTACATAATTGTGTTGCTGGATTTGAACTGTTGTGTTCAAATGTTAAGTGCAGTTATGGCTTGCTGAGATAATTTTGGTAACTCAAGCTCCTTATTGTATCTCAGAATCAGAAATGTTTTAAATTGTGTGATCCTTCCTCTCCTCAGCACGATGACTTTATGTTCAGCCAAGTCCTGACTCTGGATCTCACCGAGTATCCGGACGGTGATACCCAGGACAGAACAGAGCAGCAGGCAGGCAGCTCCCTTCTGGACTAAAGCACGGATGGTTTCAGGGCCACGTGACAACAGCCAGGAGTGGGTTTAGAGTGGACTGTTACAAATCTGAGTTTGAATGTTGCTGTTAGATGTTGATAGAGAAATGTTTACCTTTCAAAGGAAGCTGTTTTTGAACAGACTGAAGGAAGAAACTGTTACTCAGGGATACAGTTTTGTTAACAGGAGCTAACCAGAGGGTGTTACTGGAGTGTGGATATTCCAGTAAGCAAAGCTTTCTCCTCAAATGTTTTGGGAGGGGTTTTGCCTTAAGATGAAGGATTACAGGTTCACATCAGCACACTGTCACAACAAACAAGCCTCTTGCTTTTCTCATGAGAAGTAATGTGTTCAGCCATCTCTCCAGTGCACGCTCAGATGCACACTAGCACTGCTCAAGTCTCTCCTTTCTGTTTGCTTCAGATAAGATTATTCCTGGTTTGTAAAACAAGATGCTGGAACCTGGCCATTATCTTATGTGACTGTTGTGACACCCAGTAAGACTTCAGTCTTCCACCACAGCCTTATGAAAGTAATAGTTAACTTTGCAGAAGCTCATGGTGTATCTCTGCAGTTGTAAACTGGAAAAAAAATCACCTTTGAGGTGTTCTACTCCACACAAAAGTGGAAGGAATAAACCAGGTGTGAGTCAGGCACCACACAGGTAGCAGCCTTAGCAAAAAGTATATTGGTTTGCAGCTGAGATGGTTATTACACAGCTGTCCCAGCAAAGCCAAGTTTATTTTGGTGGCCATGCTTCATCTAAGCAGCAAGGTTAATGAAACTGGTTACAGAACAGTTTGAGAGAGCTTGAATCACTTCACCTCAGTGTATGCTAAGGAGCTTTATTTGGTTGATGGTTGTTCATAATAATTATATTTGTCCATTGTGCTGCTTGTACACATCTACCTTGTCATGTTGGTGCTGCAGTGCTTGTGGCACTCAGCTGCTGCTGTCTGGACAGGTGGGGTTACTGCAGAAGGAAGGAATGACAGTTGAGCAGTAGCTGTGTTCCATTTCAACAACATAAATGTGTCCACTTCTACTGTAAACAAATGTTTATCAAATTACTTACGTTGCTGCCACACTTGATTAAATAAAACGATTTAATCTGAGTGTAGGTTATGAGTCAGCAGCAGTGCCTTATTTCTGAATCCATTGACTGATGTGGAAATACTTAAAGTAGTGGGAAGGGTGAAAAGATCTTCAAGCCCAGTCTGTGTATTACAAATAGAGAAGGTTTGGTTGGGGGGTTTTTAACCATTTGCTCGGAACAGTTGGTTGTAAACGACCCTGCAGTAGTGTTTGGTAGCATGGAAGTGCCTGGAGAGTGACCAGTGTGACTCACACTCCACAGCCATTACACATTTACAGCTCCAGAATAGAAACACAATTTTTATTCCACTTAAAACCATGGAAATACTCAGCTCAAAAACTTTCCATGCAGCAGATGTAAACCCCCTACTGTTAAAAAGCTTCTGGGCTGGATTTTGGGTTGGTGGTGGGTTTTTTAATTTCATTAAATAGTGGGTATACCATTATCTGACTGATTGATTGGCTTGGGAGGGTCAGTGCCATGTTCTCCTGACTTCCTTTCAGCACAGTCCACACATGAAGTTCCTGTGGAGGGAAAAAAAAATCATGTTGCTAGGATGTATGTTTTGTGCACTTATTACAAGCACCAAACATTAAATTAAATGCACTGCTGGCCCACTGAGCTGCTTGTGTTTGGATTCTGAATTATAACACCCCACTGAAAGGCTGCACCAGTTCAGTGAGCTCTTTCTTTAGTTGCTGTATATTTCAAGATACTAGAAATTTCAGCAGGTACTCACTTGTAACTAAGGTGCTAATAAGTTAGTAAAGGAGCTTTATGTTAAATGGAACTGGAATAAGTTGTGCTCAAGTTGCTGGTTTCTCCATTGATGTGTGATTGTACTTACTGGCAAAGGGATTTATGAACTCATCTGAAAAGCAGATAAGCTTAAAATCTAGTGAGAATTAGCAAAATAATCTGATTTTACACCTGCACAGAAGTTTCCTTGGACCTTGTGTATTTTTTTATCTAATTTGGGCACACAGCTGCAATTTTCTCTTAGGGAGGGTGAGGAGAAGGTTCCTGCTGTGCACCACTTGGGAATAATTTTAGACAAAACAGTTTCACTGCCATGGTAAGTAAGAGGTGTGAAACTCTATTCTTCCCAAGGTCATTTACTCCTGTAATTCTCCTCAGTTCTCTGGCTAAGCTATAGCAGAACTGTCCTTGTTTGGAAAACATCGAAGAAATCTCTTCAACGTGCTGTTGTTGGTTTTCCCTGGTTTAGCATTAAAGGCTCCTCCTTGTTACAGCTATGGAATGGCATGAGGTGAGGGACAACAGGACAGAAGGGTGCGGGGGGACAAGTAGGTAAAGGGACCTAGTGAGAAAATTCAGCTCCCTCTCAATACCCAACTGTTACCTTCAGTACAGGTACTGAGTTAGTTCCCATGGTAGCATTAAACTCCCTCTACAGAATGCCATTCACTGTCCCAAATGGAGTGTTATTCCACATCCATTTCTATTTCATTGTCACAAGACATTATCCTCACTCCTGGGTCTTCTCCCTGCTCATCCTGTGCTAAGCCAGACACTGTTGGGTGTACTAATTAATTTCCCATTCTATACTTAATCAGATGTGGTGGCTCAACCAGCTCATCCCACCAGTTAATCCCTTCAGTTCTTTTAGTCTCTTTTACTGACTTGTCATCTTTCAGATAATGTAATACTTAATACACTGGAGTAGTTCAGGCCAAAAAAAAATAATAATACACAAACATCTTAACCAAAGGGGAACAAAAAGACAAATTCAGAGTTAAAGGTGAAGTTTGCAAGAACCCACAGGCCTTACAGAAAGAAATTTGGTTACAATTGTGTCATGTGTTCTCTGCATTCCATTCACAAACAAAGATGCTGCAGAGGCTGACCCCTAGGTCAGCACCTCAGGCCAACTGCTGATTGTCCAGACATGGCACCCTGCTACAGCCCTACTCAGAACCTTCTTATTAAAGAGGATTCGTTACCTGGACTCCTCTACTTGCAGATTTGAGCAGTCAGATCTTGTACATACTCTGGAAATTGTTTAAAGCAGTCCCCATAGGACACTATTTTTATTCCATGCAGCAGCATATCTGCCTGGAGCTTAAAAAAGCGGTCTTCATTTTCCTTAAGCACCAACATATAATGTTCTAAATCCACTTTGTTCTTTACAGTATAAAGAAAAACAGCTTGGAATATCTGATCACGCAGAGTCTCTCCACAGCCCAAGAACAAGAAAGACTTGGTTCGATACAAATTTTGAAGAACTTCCTGTTAAGAAATATAAACACACGAGAGCTACATTTACTTCAGTAGTCAAAAGGCCAAGGTGAGAACTTTTAAGATGGTCAGAGGGCTGGAGCACCTCTGCTATGAAGACAGGCTGAGGGAGTTGGGGTTGTTCAGCCTGGAGAAGAGAAGGCTCCAGGCAGACCTTAGAGCACCTTCCAGTGCCTGAAGGGGCCGACAAGAAAGCTGGAGAGGGACTTTTTACAAGGGCATGGAGTGATAGGATGAGGGCTGATGGCTTTAAACTGGAAGAGGGGTAGATTTAGACTAGATATTAGGAAGAAATCCTTTCCTGTGAGGGTGGTGAGACACTGGCCCAGGTTGCCCAGGGAAGCTGTGGCTGCCCCCTCCCTGGCAGTGTTCCAGGCCAGGTTGGATGGGGCTTGGAGCAACCTGGGCTGGTGGGAGGTGTCCCTGCCATGGCAGGGGGGGTGGAATGAGATGAGCTGTGAGGTCCCTTCACACCCAAACCATTCTATGACTCTATACAAGAGCACACACTGCCCTAGCAGCACAGCTTTCTGAACAATACTGCTGCTTTCCTGGGCCCCAATTATTTAATCTATGTGGTGTGACAAAACCCTAACCTTCAGTAACCTGTATGCAGTGATTACAATAAAACAGTTTGGCAAAACACAGTAAAAATGTTAAAGATCACACGAACCAGGACTTCAGGATCTTGAGTAACCTCTTTATATCCCGAGGGATCCAGCACCATTCCACAGGGATCTGTATATAAGCCATGAATATGAAGAACTCCGTATTTTATCTGGCCTCTTGCCCACTGTAGAACCTAAAGCAAATGATGTAAATGACATTATTTTATTGTACTGCAATATACTACAATAACCAAGATTCTGTAAAAATATACAGCTTATAAAAGCACTTAAAGCAGAAATAACTTCTTTTGCACTTTTCTGATAAATTTTAATTACCAATTACACATCTTATTTTAAATTATGTTCAGTATCAGCAGCCACCTTTTTATTTTATCTCTGGCTTTTTGATCTAAACAAGTATTTAACCAGGAAACAAGTTCCAGCAATGCTGACAGAAAAGATATGAACAGCAAGTTAACTACCAGCTAGGTGAAATCATATTGGTGATTGCAATAATTACTTCAGGTAAGTTAAGTAAGCTTATGGGTCTTTTCCAGGGGGTAGGGGGGAATTGGTTAATAAATGTGTCACTGACGTTCTAATCATTACCAGATTATTCAGAATAAAAAGACACATAAAATAACTCTCTGTGCATCTGCAGTTAGCTTTACTAATTAAGAAGCTTTAGCCTTGATAGTCTTTAAAGAGGAAATTATCTTTCAATTAAAGCTTACGAGCTGCCTTCTCTTACAGTAAGTCTAAAAATCTTACTGCTTCCATCATACCTTATCCTTATCTTTCAAGTCCAAAGATTCCATAGGTTTACCCTGTTGCCGACCAAATATTTCAAGTAAATTATCATAATTGGTAGTCAGAACCATGGTGCCTCTCTCCATGAGTCTCAGGATGGACTGCAGAACAACAGGATTCTGAATGTGGTGTTCCAAATTATCAAACACCTCCATCAAGCAGTCCTGGAAGAAGTTGGGCTTTGTATTCCCGGTACGCTGAGGGAAGAGAAAGACGAAAGCTTCAGAAGGAGCATGTGTACCATGGTTAATTGCCTCCAAAAAATTCACATCATTTGTCTGCTTAATGCCCAAGCATTTCCTTAGAAGAGGGCTGGTGTAGGACACACAAAGCCTAAAGGTCTGAACGTACAAACCCATCAAAACCAATCTCAAATTATTCAGGTGCTCTTGCCTTAATGTAGCTCAAAATAAGTCTGGTTTTCTCAGGGAAGCCTGTAATACAAGCTTGCAAAACACTCAACACCATCCTACAGCTTAGTGGCATCTATGGCACCCTAATTATTTCAACTAGAAGACTTGGCAAACCTATTAAGACAACGTGAAAGTCTGTGGAAGCTCAGAGGAACAGCTGAAACTGGGGACGTTGGGACTGTGAAGCGGGAGCTGCAGCAGGGATGGAGTCTGTGTGATCTCAGGCTGTGAGTAGAGCCAAGGTCCCCCTGTATTTTCATGGTATCTCCTTTAACTCCAAGAAATGATGGCAAATATTTCATAGGCAGGATTCTTGCTTGCATTAATTATGACAAAGCACTAAAGGATTTTTTTAGCCTCTCCCAAACATACAGTGTACTCTATGATTACCATCTAAATTCAAATTTTTGTTGATAAAGTATATAATACATTTAGAAATCAATATTGTTACAAACATACTTACTGGTGACATTTTCCTGATGAGATCATGTGCCACCACAAGCAGGTCTCCATCTTTGATGACTTTCTTACGGAACTCAGCAACGTCTCCTGGATCAAGCACCTCCAGCTCCTCAGCTGCTTCGATGACAGCCTCGAGGCAGCTCCTCCAGGAGCACAGCGCTGGGATTCCTGGTGCTACTGCAGCACTCACCCCAGTTCCAGTGACAAGAAGGAGGTCCTGAGGCTGCTTTCTTATGAGACTTTTTAAGAATTTTCTGTAAAACAGAAAATAATTTTTTTTTTCCTGTGTATTTTTAAACTTTGAAGATCTCATGACTGTCTCACAAAGTCCATGTGAACTATTAATGCTTGTGCAAAACACTGACCAGCCAAAAGGAAGAGTTTCTATGCAGAAGGATAATATTGGTGGCAGGTCACAGCCTTCCCCAAACTGACAGTGGACTTTTAAGGCCATTTTGGTCATCTTAGACAAATAAGTGTCTATAAATAATTGAAGACAAAAAAACCCAGCAACAGCTTCAAATCACTAATGCCTTTGAGATCCAAACTGACCAATTTCCAGCCCCCTGGGGTAGCCAAACACCATGTCAAATCTCAGTAATACAGAACCTTAAAATTCCCCTGACTTTCAAAATTACCTTCACAGATTTTTAATTCCTCTAAATCTGGTAATATGGATGTTTAACACCTCTTATTTCACAATCATCTGAAGCTATCTAGGTAAAACTATAATGTTTAACTTGAAGTGGCCTCAGGCAGAGCAATTAATACATGCAGATAAGGGTGCTAGCTAATGCCTACAAGAAAGATGTTGCTGATAATCCCCAGGCTTTCCTGCTACATTCAGCACAAATTGTTTCCTCTTAACAAGTATATTATTTAATCCTCACAAACAGCTTAACTATGAAGCACTCAGTCAGTGGAGAAACTAGTTTCTGGGATCCTTTCAAGTTTTCAAGGATGATACATCCAATTTTCAGGAATGGATTTCCCCTGTGTTGGCAGGTTTTTCATTGAGAGACAATTTTGTCTAACCTTTGCACCACAAGTTACCTGGATTTCTGTTGACTTCTGCTTGTGGATCGTGCTGATGAATCCATCTCTGAGCCCTGAGTGAATCAAAAAGCAAAATAATTCTTAATGCTTCTACCTTAAAAAAGGCCAAAATTGAAGTCAGATATATTACTGTTAGCATTTTCTATTTATTCTGATCAAGTATGTTAAAATCTGTTTGTCATATCCCTGTTAAGCAACACACAGAGAGAAACAAAGCTGGCAAAGTATGAGTGTGTAAACCTCCTGCAGCTCCCTTCAAGCTCAGTCAGTTGATGTTTTGGAGCTAACAGAGACATGGCTGAAAAATACTCGTGTCTAAATTGTCTTATGTCTGAAGCATCAGGATGACTGCATCTTGGCAAAAGAATTTGGCTACAACATCATCACTCAGAAATCCCCGAGTTTCACTACATTAATTCTTAGGTTTGTTTTTATAAGGATGTATTTTTTGTTTGGCTTTGAAACACGTCTTAGTTTGTGGTTGTGGAGATTACAGACTGCAGACCCTAATCCCTCCAGGCAGCATCCTGCCAGACCCTACAGCTCCCTGAGGCTACTTGCCAGCTCTCAGGTTCACATGCTGGAAGCTAAGCTGGAAGCAAGAGGCCTATGTTTGGAGATCATTTGACCAAAAAAAAACACCCCAAACTAAACAAAAAACCACCCTCAGCGTTTCTGAGGAAAACACACATCTCTTCTGCAAATGCACCCAGGGTGCCTTTCAAAAATCTTTTCTTGTTGAAATATTTCTTTTCTCCATGCTCCCTTCCTTCACTGACAGGAGCCTACAAAGATGCTACACTATCACCTGAAGATCATTAGCACGTTCAGAATCCAGAACCATAACCTGTCTAGAGCAAAACACCTCAAAATCTAGAGGACAACATCCCTTTATATATGGAAAAGTTATGAGTTCACAATGCAAAAGCAACACATGAAGGAAGTGAAGCATTTATTCTGAAAGTCTGGATTTTATAACCCCATCCCAGGGAAGTATTTGGGAAAGAATTCCCAAGAAAGCTTTAATAACTACATTATTAACTTACCAAATTTAACAAAATAAGCATCCCACCCCAGGATGCTGTGGGTACCAACATTTTACACCTCATTGTTTCTTTTTACCCCTTCAAGTTGCTTCCTGGAAGCAGAAGCTGTGCAAGTAAGTGGCAATTATCACCAACTCGTAACTGGCTGCAATGATGAGGTTCAAATTTCTCCATGCCTTTGAGTACTCATTGTGACTAATCTCGAATATTCTCTTATTAAATGTAATAAACACTTTTTCAATGAGTATATCTAGGAAAAAAAAAAAAGAGGACCTGGGCACCAGCATTCAACACTGGGTTCCTTTTAAAGAGACACACTGAACTAACCAGAGGTGTGTGCAGTTGCGTTCCAACAACCTTTCCTTTCGGTAGCCTGGAAATTGCCCCCCGTTGTAATACAGATAATAATTATCCCCTCCCCAAAGCGTTCCCCGGCGGTCGGGAAACAGCTACCCCAGCAGCAAGGTTCCACCTCGTTAAAATCTGCCCCAAAGATACCCGAAACTGATACAGGCAAACCCACAGACGATGGGCTGCGCGTCTGCGCGAAGGAGAAGAGTCAATAAGGAGTCAGAGGAGAAAAGGGAAGTGGGAAATTTGAGGATTAATGGGGTTAGCGCTGAGAAAACTTACAGGTGGTACCGGTGTCAAGGAGTGATGGGGGGCGAGAAAGGAACACGGCACAGAAGAGCAGAGAGACTCTGGCGCTGCCTTCCGCGGCTCTGCTCGGCTGGCGGCGTTGCCTGAGGCATAATTAGGTATAATTAGGCATGATAATGGCTTTGTTAACAGCAGGGACACAGAGCCGCCCCTCGCACACACCTCCGGGAGACACAAACCTCTTCCCCCCCCCCCCTCCCGCAAACTGCTTTTTTCTTTCTTTTTTTTTTAAATTCCAGCTGCAAAACTCCATTGCAAATGTGTCAGTCTCCAATTTTAACTTCCCCACTGGAGTTGTCAAATCTCCTCGTGATAGCATTTTACAGCATTTAAGGTTGTGACCTGTCCATGTTCCCCTGACATCACTTCTCACTTTGCCATTTTTTCTCTATTACTCTATTGCAGTGTCCCTAGAAGGGCTTAACAAACGTGTGGAGAATCATATTTATAAGGAAGGTGGAGGATAGGATGGGGGAAAACTGGAAGGGAGAAGAAAGAGGGTAGATGCAGTCTCACCTGGAAACTGAAGTTTGAGTGAGTTAGAGAAGCTCTGTGATGCTTCTGGCTCTTTGCCTTCCACCCTTCCCTCCTGCCAGTCAGTCAGCAAGGGATTTAACACGCTGATGGTTATGGTCCAGTACCCTGAAAGTCAAAGCTCTGGTGTTTGACAAGAACCAGGTGATACTCTGCTCCCTAAACCCCAGGAACCACGTGGGGAATCCAGCCTGGAATGCCATGTGACACTGCACTGCAATGACGTTGGAAGGTGTTGCTAAATAATTTGTTGATATCTTAGAATATTTTGTCAGCTGTGGATAGGAGTCACAAAGATTCACTAAATATTTTCCTGAGCTTGAGTCTCCAGGTCAGACCCATCCTGTAGGTTTACAATACCCAATATCCTTCTTAGTTTTGTATTAATTTAAAAAGTAATATGAAAGGAAATATTTGTGAAGAAAGGCCCTTGAGAGCTTTTCCATTTTCCAGCCTGAATCAATCCATCTGATAAATGTCATTACCTTTTCCTGTAAGTCTTGCTCCTTTTATACCCTTAGGCTACAGTAACTATTGTTTAAAAACCCCAGCAGTACTCACAGCAATAATAAATTACATGGTTTCTTCCCATCTTAGTTACCCCACACAACACATTTCAGTCTTCCTTTCTTCCCATTGCCTAATTCTGGTCTTGTTTGCTCCACAAATCCCATTCACAATCACTCTCTGTCCTTCCCTTCAGCATCATTTTACCATCTCATGGCCCATCCAGACCCTCATGGAAAACCTACCAGGAAACCCTGGTCTGCACCACACAGGGCGACAGCAAATGAAAGCAGCTACTGCTGCACCTCCCAGGGCAATGAAACACCAGGGAGAGCCTTCCTGATTCACCAAATGAAAATAAATAGCAATAAATCACTTGTTAATCAGCAGAACTAACAGATTCACCCTGCTGCTGCTGCCAAGGGAGAGACATCTGCCTGCCTTCCCTGTAGCAGAGCACTTACCTCCCCTGCTAGTTAAGTGGAATTGTCATTATCTTTGAGATCACCACACTCAGGTGGTGCTCAGCAGGTTCAAGAGCCTGCAGAGCTGAGTCAGCAGAATAACTGATGCTCAGCTACTCTGAAAACCAGACACCACTACATCATCAGTTGTCCTACTGATATGAACCAGACTTGAATCTGAGGCAGATAACCTCTGACTCCAGGCTGTAAATAGAATGTCAGAGGATATGTGCCCAGAATCACATGCTAGTGGTTGGGTTACACACACCATACACGTGTATGCTGGGATGCAAAGTCCACTCTCTCTCAGTACTACTTCTCAAAAGCTGCCAAACTTCAGCAGTCTGGTTTAAAGCTGTCTGTCCTAAGACAGGCTCCTACAGTGTGTTTGGAATCAGGCTGTAAATCTCCCACGCTTGGAAACTGCTATTCGTGACATTTGGCAAAAGGGAGAGGTTCATGAAGCTGATTCCAGGTAGAATTTTGATTTACTTGAAATGGTGCAACATGAGAAACAATGCTCACCTGTCTGTCAAGACAACCTGGACAAAGTGTTTCATGTCCATTGACACTTTTCAGGTTCTTTTTTTTTCCCTTGTGAAAACGCATTTTTGATTAAAACAATATCTTTTGCCAGAATTCTGGGTATTGAAAGTCTTTTTCCAGTAGTCACATGCTTAAAACTTCAGGTTCAGGCTGAAACTGTTCATTAAATTGGAGGTTAAAAGTGATACAAGAACATGCAGAATTAGCCCCATCGTATTCTCCTGTAATGACCTCATGTGCTGTCAGTAACACATGAGTCTTTACTGACAGTTAACCTGGGCCAAACCTGAGATAAACTCCAGGGTTCTTCTGCAGCTGCCAGGAGTGGATCCACTGTTTCAGTGGGACTGCAGAGTGATGGTCTCCAATGGGACCAGTCCTCCTGTTGGGCTCTGGCCAGTTGTGCTGGTGCCAGGGGGTGGGAGGAGACATGTATTGATCAACTGATGCCAACTGTGCCTAATCTTGCAAACCTCAGGCAAATCTGGGCAGGGATGTTTCCTAGAAAGGGCTGCAGTCCTGAGTACATCCTGCTGCTAAGCAACACTTGTGTGAACAGAGAAAACAGACAGGCTTCGGTGGATTTGGCTTGGATTGTGCTGGCAAGTGTGTCTCTCATGTTAAAATCACAAATAAAACTATTCAGGTGAATTAATAGCAAAAGCAGACCTACATGCAACAGCCACATACCTGCTGTCAGGCCTGAATCTGTTGATGTAGAACTAGGGGTTGTAAACAACTTTCCTTTTCGCCTTCTTTCACATGCGAAAACTATTCCGAGTGCTTTGAAACCTTCAGATCCCTACTGCTGAATTTTGCTCGGGCTCTGGAAAACAGTTACATGGCAGCACACGCTTTTCCCAAGCTTACTTCCACAAACTGCCTCAGAAGAAGTTCCTGTATTCAAGCCAAATTAATACAGTTATTAGGAAAGTGCAAGATTTTATAAAGATTTCTTTTTAGTCACATACGATGGCATCTCAGTCCCTTTGTGTTCTCCAGTGGGTGTGCTATCATTATGCAGTCTGAAAGATCCATATGCCTTAAAGCTGGATGTATCTGGAATAATTTGATTAATTGAATATTAATATTTTTTAATACCATCAGAAGCAACCATTTTAACTTCAAGACATGGCTGAAAATCACCCTTATGGTGTCAGGCCAAAGGACACTTACAGTAATTGTGATCTGTGTGGATACTGCCATCCTTCTGTTGTTCAATCTTAACTGGGTTAGGATAGAGGTGCTTGCTGCAAACATCCCTTTAGAACAAGGAATCAAGACAGATTCAATTTAACCATCCAGAAGCCTGTCCGTGGATTTCTGTAACACATGAAGGGAGGGAAACTCTACCTAGCATTCAGCACACACCAAACTTAATTTTTTAATCCAAACCATTTCTCTTTATACATTGACTCACCTACTGCGAAAGCTGAATCACTCAGAGACAGCCATATGCATGAGACATGATTGCTCTTCAGTTATTTTGCTTAGACAGGCACACAGCCCCTGCAGGCAAATATGTAAAGGTCAAGGCATTTCTTCAAGGAGCACTGTCAGTACCAGGATAACTTTCAAGCATGGAAGTTATCATATTTGACTTTGTCAGGGTCAGAACTGGCAATAAATCATATATGCATTTTACCTGGAGGAGCCAAAGAAGGCTTGAATGCCATTTCTGTTTCTTAAGTCTATATACTAAAGAAATGCTGTTAAGCATTACCTTATATTCTGCATAACCAGGAGAAGAATCAGGACATACCTTTGATACGCTCCAACCAGGAATTTCCATACCCTTTCTTCAGTGAGGATTCAGAAGCAGAACAGGAAAAAGTCAGCGTTTAGATCAATGGAAATACCATATGGAGAGGCAAAAGGAGTGGTGACCCTGTTCTGGTGTTTACTGTGACTGGTGTTTTGTCTGGGCATGGTGCTGAAATGCAGTTCACAGCGTAAGGAACGGGTCCTGATAGGCCAGATCTTGTGAAGAGCTAAAGTTGCTCCAAGTGTAGTTCTGTCTGTCTAAAAGCAGGGTTGCGTAGAAAGAGTAGCTTGAGTTGTCATTTTCAACAAAATATTTCAACAGGAAATGGTGATAATAACAAACAAACAATAGACAACGACGGACGACGGACGACAGACCAACCACCCCCCAACCAACCACCACCCACCCACCCACCAACAGACATATTAGAGTTCTCCTCCTTCCCATGTTCTTTGACAAAGAAACTTCCTAAGATCTGAAGCTGGTGAAAGGTAGAATTTTTATTTATTTTTTTTTTCACACAAACTTTATGAACACTGTGGAAGTTTTGAAAAGCTAAAGTGAAAAAACCCAAAGCTTATATACATGGCAATACAGGAACAACTGAGACAGTTAGTTCTGCTTCACTTGTGTGTGGGGAAAAAAACCCACACAACCTAAAAATAATCTATTCTGAACTTTTCCATACAGAAATAAAGTGAAGATCTTTTAAATGGAAGATGTGAGAGAAGCAGAAATACAAGCTATTCGACTAGGCCCAGATTAAACTGACCCAACTCAGTCATCTGTGAGTGAGGGACAAACTGCTTTATGTGAATGTCTCAGCAGATACTGGCAAAAACCAGGCTGGATGATTCTGGCGCTGTATTTCAGAGGCAGCTGAACACGCTGGCATAGAGTCTCAAGCAAGTCCTTTAAACAAAATGAAGGAGAACTTATTCCAGTAATAGAATGAACTGCTATGGCATCCAATATAATGTTTTCTCCCTGCCAGCCCTCATGTAGCTGAAACCAAGATGGAGCAGGCAAGCTTTAACGAGAAAACCCAAACACCGGGAGCTCACGAACAAATAAATCTCCTGGGCCTAAGTCCTGAAGTTAAAAACGGAGAATTTTGCAATGACCAAGCTACAATCTCAGCACTCCATCCTGACAATGTATGACTTAACACAAAACTTTCATAATCTGAAGAGATTTAAGTCCCGCTCCCTGAAATAAGTATTTGGTGCAAGATCATCCAGTCATGACAGTGAGCTACATATGTCAAACAGAACCCTTATTTATTTATAATCTGAGACAGTTCGACAAATTTACTGATGACCTAGGAAGGCATCAATAATAAACAGTGACAGCTCTGTGCTTATCACCAGTGCTTGCGACAACAGGACAGTTGCTTCCACATACTCAAGGTAGAGCTTTGAAGCAGAGACAAAACTCTATATGGAAGTTGGCATCGCTGGAAAAGAGCAGCACATAAACCTGGGCAAAGGTTTATTTCTGATCACCAACTGAGACCGTGAAATGAAGAGAATTAGCTCAGAAAAACCCCACCAACCCAGACACCAAGATGTGAGGAGTGCAGGCTTTCTGCTGCCTGAGTTAAAGGTCAGAAATGCCTGACAGCAGTGAATGTACTCATGTTTCCCACTAAAACAGTACCTCCCCTTCACTAGCCCACCAACAAATTATACAGAGCTCAGAAAGAACACCCCTTTTAAGCAATTTTGTTAGCTTTCATCCCTTCAAAGCTGTTTGGGGGTCTTTAAGTATTTGAGATCAGAATTACTCTGCTACATACAGGGCAGCTGAAACGTGCTTTCTTTCAGGGAAGGAGAGGAAAAGGGGGAATTCTTATGACACAAACAGTCCCTAATAGTTCCCTCTTGCCTACCTTTTAATGCACAGTTTTCTCAAAGAACATCTTTTCCTAAAGCAGTCTGGTTTTCTTGATCTCACGAAGATCTTTCCTTCAGTCCAGGCATTTGATTTGTGCTATACAAGGCAATTAACTAAATCAAATCTCATTAGGACAAGACAGGATATCATGTACTGTGAGATTTCAAGAAAGTTGTCCTTATTTTGTCCTTATTTCATCTGTTCTGTTCCTCTTCAGTCACCTGGTTGCACACTGCAGTGTGTTCTGGACTAGTGTTGAGTAGGAGAGACAGTCCCATAGCTCTAGCACATGTCACGATCCAGTTGTGTTTCCACCCTTGACTGGAAGCACGGTGCTCACTCAGAGCCCAACTGTGATCTCGGTTCGCTTTGTGGAGCGGCCTGAGACACGTGCCTGGTCTCTGCAGAACCTTCTGATCTCCTGGTGGGCAAATGGAAGGCTTTATTAAGCTCCAGGAGAGCCTGAATGGAGCCTGCTGTCACAGCATTATGCAAAGGCTCACTGCTACTTAAATCATTTAACATCAGAGAAGCCCACAGAGGTTTTTTAATAATCATTTGCAACGCAGCTTTTGCTTTCCACATCTTTAACCCAGCAGAGCCTGGCAGAGCTGTCTGAATACAGAGCACTTCCCTCATTTTCAAATGAATGGAAGAAGTGGGTGATAGCAGCCCTGATACCCACCATTTCTAAAATGTAGTTCACTTCCTCAAAAGTTCAGTTGAGGAATCAATGAGGCCTCATTGATTTCCCTGGGCAGGGGGCACAGAAGACTAGAGAACATGCAGACTAGTTCAGTGATACAGCTCCAGCAAAGCCTCACTTATTAATCCAAAGGGGTAACTTAATTCTCCTAGGGAGGAGGCAGATCAATTAAAATCAAGGCATTAATTAGGACATTAGCTAATCTTTACAAATGCCTGCACTCCTTACTCTGTGGTTCTGTGGGATCTACTCTAGGATCCTGCTCTAGCAGGGGGGTTGGACTAGATGAGCTTCAGAGGTCCCTTCCGACCCCCACCACTGTGGTTTTGTGATTCTTAAGACAGTTTCCAAACTCCTGAATAGATGGAAAGCTGCAACATGTAAGAATATACAGGCTGTAAGTATGTGCAGCTCTACTGTTTGTGTTTTTTCCCAGTAGTCCTTACTAAAGCCTGGCAGCTAGTAAGCTTAAGGCTGTGTAATAATTACAAGAGCTGCTGATCTTAGGGAAGATTATGATCAAGCAGTCTTTTCCCATTACCAACTTCTAAAAAGTCTGATGAGTAGGTGCTCTTACTGGAAGTTGTAAGGTGTGGCAGTACTTACATGACAGCAGAGTACACAGAAGCAAGGAGGCCAGCGAGCAGAAGGAACACAAGAACACTTAGGATTGATGTAATGACAATCATGCCTCCACTCCTTCGACCAGGCCCCGTGTCGATTTTCAACGGAAGTTTAACTAGAAAAGCATGGAAAGCATGTTCCTGTGAACTGGTTTTGACAACAAACACCCCCCACCAAATAGGAGAAAGGTGGTGATTTAGGAGAGGCAAACTGATTATGTCTATACCTGAAGTCTTAGATGATTTATGGGCAACAGGTTTAAGACTCAGTGTCAGCATTTATATTTTATAAGCTTTCCTCAGCAGGTTAGCCAGTATGACATGTATCTGTATTACTGAGAAATGTCAACAGCACCAGATACCATGACATGCATCAAATCTGAAACCAGGTGTACAAATTTATCTTTACTTGAAGTACACAAAAGAAGTAGAGAATTATTCCATATTTGTCTGCTACTTCAATACTGAAAAGCTGACAAAACTGTTAAGACTTTAGCAAAGGACTCATCCAGCAATAGTGTCCTAAGGTAAGCACAGCTACTCAGAAGACCTGAGCAAAGCCACAAACTTACCTCTTCTGGTTTTGATTGGATCAGACCAGAGAGTTTGGTCTTTCATGATACCCTCAGTGCTATCTACCAGGACATATTTAAACCTGTGGGGGAAAAATGTTAAATCAGGTATTTCAAATTTGAGCTTCCTTACTCGAATTTTTAAGCTACTGGGTTAGCTGGTGAGACTTCAGGTTTTGTCAAGGCATTAGATGGAGACAGTCAAAGGTAACTGACTCTTTCCAGAGACCTTATAAAGAACAAATAGAATTAATCATGGAAAAGCATTCTGTGCTATCTCATGCACAGTTTGCACTTCGTTCTTGTGAGCTTTCCAACAACACTTTATCCCAGCTTGCTATTCCCTGTTGTGAAGGGCCTCATTATTTAGGACAGCAAGTGGTTTTGATTTCCATATGGAAGTCAAAGATTTTGTCCAACAATAGAAATCTTTGGCACTTTCCCTGCTGGATGAGATCACTGAAGAGACGGACCGACGTCAGATTTGGCAAAGAAATTAAGTTTCCATTCCACAATAGTTTGAGTTTTCAAAAATGTCCTGAAGGGACAGAGGAGGAAAGACAGTTTTTGCAAAACTAATCGCCCATAGTATTTTGCTTCAGAAGGGTATTGGGTCTCTGCAGCAGACATGGCTCCATGTGACTACCATTTTTGCTGTGGCTTTTAAATAGCTGGCAACAGCAAAACAAGTGTTTTGGGTAACAGCTGTCAGGGTGCCCCAATTCCCCAGCTGGTCAGCTTCCCCAGCAACAGGGGCCAGACAAGGCTGCAAGCCAGCTGGCCCTCACCCTGAAGGCTCCAGTCACATTAGCAGCTCGCTGGAGACCAAAGAGAACTTTGCTTCCCCAAAATCCCATCAAAACAAAGCAAACAGTGCCAGGTCCATGTCTACAATTTGGCAGAATCATCTAACACGAAATACATAGTGAATAACCTCAGCATCATTTCCCAGTCAAAATCTTTTCCTACCAGCAGTTTCTAATCAGGTGCCCTCACCGGATTACCTGCTCCAACACTGGTATAGAACCAGCAGTTCACACGTGAATTTTCCTACTGATCCATGAATTTAACCTGTTAGAGCTCACCATTGCCAGAGCACCACCTGTGGGATGCTAGTCCAAAGCCAAGCCATCTTTGTAACAACCCTTGCCATGCAGCATTTCAGTTAGGGACTGGTAATTCACATGATACCATTACAAAGGAACATTACAGACTCCATTTTGTTTCCTATTATGTTTTAAGAGCAGCAATCTCCTTGTAAGAAATAAGAATTATACCTGTATGTTGTGTCTGGTGCCAGAGGTGGGTTACAGACAGCTAGAAAGTTTGGATCGTACAAACAAGTCCCATCATCCCCGACTCTGAAGAGGTATTGTTTCAGGATGTCAGAAACTTTGTTGAGATCTCTTACATCAGCAAGCCTGGGAGGTGATGCACAGTTGGGTACATTGAACACAGCAGCCTTGTAAGGTCCAAGTTCTCCCCCTCTTGTTTGTTGGAACGTGCTGTGGAGTGGTTTGCTGTTGTTGTTGGTCACCAGGGAGCTTACTGCACTTGCTGCACGAGAGATGCTTTTTAACAAAGCTGTTAGAACTAGTTCAGCCCTTTCTATTCACCATGTATTTACTTGGCAACTTGCTCTTCTACCCCAAAACACCCAAAAAGGAAACTAAAAATCTGCTACCAGTTTGGCTGTGTAGTGATCCTGCCCCTTCCTCCTTATTTGCTGATGAAGCTCTTTACACTTGTCCCTCAAACTGTGAGGGATCCACAACACAGAGCAATACTTTTTAGTAAGCACCCTCCCAAAATTCCTCTTTTCCAAGGAGAATCTGATGGAGTGGGGAGGAGGTTGGCAAAGGCTGCTCTTCCCCGATGCCATGCATGATTCCAGTAAATATCCACTAACTCCTGCCATTTGAGATTTGATACCCAAGGCAGAGGTCCTATAGAGTCACAACTCATCTGTCTCCTGGAGAAGAAACTCTTAGAGCTGTGGTCACACAAGAGCTGCACCTCCCAGAACCGCACACACGCAGACCAGCATGTTGGGGCTGCAGGAGCAGATGTGGTATCTACATTTCTGGCCAGCCAGGCATGTCACTGCTCCCAGCCAGCATGCCACAGAAAGTCTGGAAGTCCTCACAGCTTCAAGCTAAGTGTGGACCTGCGCCCAGCCCTACAGCATAGTTTGGAAGTTCAGTTCCAGCTCTCAAACCTTTCCTGCTGCAAAGCCAAGGCACAAGTCCCAAGAGATGCTCCTAAGTTCTCAAACTGTGTGCTAGGTTTTTTGGGAAGCCCCCTCCAGCTCTTCTGTGCTGTTAGCAGCAAAGGAACACCAGTTTTTCCAAAGCTGTGGTACATTGGGAACTACTTCAGTTTGGAAGCGTTCTGCTGTGCTCCTGGGAGCAGAGTTCTTGCAACCTTCAGCTTTGCAGTATGCTGGCACATGTCCTTACCAGCAGAACTGAACATAAGGTGTTAAGAAAATTAAATTCACTTAAATTTCCCTTCTCCCTATTCTAGGAGGCATCCAAGGGTGAGCCAGTGTGCTTTTCTGCAGGCCAGAGACAAATCCAAACAAAATTCCTCCCAGTCTGCCAAGTAATAAGATTGCATCTGCTTGCTTTAAAAGCAGCAGAAAAGATTTCTCTGTGTATAACCTCTTTTGTAGAGATTCACCCATCTGTGTAGGAAGCTTTTGCCACAGAATCTGTAGAAGATGGAATGGCTGGTGTAGTTTCTAACACAAAACATCAGATACATTTGGATATTTGCAGGTGTAATTAGGCTGTCAGGTCAGTGTAGCCTTCTAAATAATTATAATGCACTTGTAGTCTGTTTCAGATGCATAAATACGTGCACTTCAGTCAAGAGATGTGTCTCAGAAGGCCCTGCATTCACAGTTGTCTATGTTAGCTGTATGGGATGGTGCCTCTGGTTACGGCTTCTACCCATCCAAGGCCTCTTCCTTCCACCTTGTCCAAACTGGCAACAATCAGCAGTAGAAGCTTTAGGACTGTTTTGTCTGTTGGCCAGGTTCATTACTGCCTGCCTCGAGATCTCCCCTCTGTGCCTTTCAGAAAAAGAAGCTGCATACAGCCTTCAGGGGAGAAGGCGTGATACAAGGAAGTCATTTATTGCTGACAGCTTATGGAGTAGCTCTAGCTGGCATTCAAAACAGTCTGCCAGAACAGCAGGGAACAGAGAAGGCAGCTCTTGGTCACTGCCAGCAATGTTTCATTGCCAAGTAGTTATGAAATTCATTTTATGAATGAACCCATGAGCCATGCATCTTTGACCACAAGTCTAACATGACTTACCTTTATCTACAAAAAATTAAAAGTAGTCCTTGCAAGAGCTGGCTACCCTAACTATGAAGCAAACAGCAGCAGTTACCCCATTTCTCTCAGAAGGTTTACTTAGGGAATTCAGACTTTTATACAAGGCATTCGTGTTTACACGATAGGGTATCAGGCTGTGGACCACTTGGTTTCATTAGCAAGATTTGGGCAAACATTTATAACTGATAATGCTGCTCTGTACTTACTGGGAGTCAGCTAGCACAGTACTAACCCGTGCTATCATTAATCAGCCCTATTGAAATACCACAGTAATTTTATTATGTTTTATAATGGTATCCTAGAGAAAATTCAGACCAGAAGCTCAGCTTGCACATAGGTTACAGCTAATTTTCTCTTTTTCCCCATTCAGACCTGTTCCCATCAAACTGTCTAGAATTGCATGCAACAGCCACATCATGTAGTTACCTTCCAGATATCCTCACCTGATTCCTTCATAGCATACAAGTAGATGACGTAAGATTTATTTGGACGCAGTGAGCTGTCAAACACACAGAAAGGTTTTTCTAGAGTAACTGTAGTAAGAGTGGGATTGTTTGTAGCAAGCTGAGGGGCTGCAATCTGAGGCTTCAGGCTTTGATCTAGAAGAGAAAGTTACCAAAAATTTGTACAAAAAAAAAAATCTTTCTCCTCTCCCCCTGCAAGCTCTGACTCAAAAGGGAGGATCTGGCAGTGCTACAAACAGCATTAAAGCATAAAAGGGGGATGTGAACTGCAGCTGAGCAGGAAACAGCCTACCTGCCCTATGAAAATTTGAGAGTTAAGGGGTTTGCTGTAATGCCAAATAGAGAACCCAAGGATTTAGGGAGGGAGGTAAGAGATGTTGCTCCTCAAACATACAGGTCACATCACCTTAGAAGGACAAAGGCAAAGCCTCATTATAGGGGAGACTTGAACCTCTGTCTGTAGGGTCTCATGTACAGCCTCCCCCCTGCAGTGGAAGCACAGGCTTCCAGCAGATGACATGTTTGAAACCCTGAACTCTCCTCCCAACACAGGTCCTTTTCACCCAAGAAAAAAAAAAACAACATGAGAAACAGAACAGGAATAGAGACAAAGAGAGGAGCAACAAAAAAGGAGAAGAGACTGCAGACAGATGTCTCTTACCTGCACACAGCTGTCCCAAGCAGCAAAAGGCCAATACAACCCAACGGCTGCACATGCTTGAGCCCTCCAGAAACCTGCCACAAAGGAAAAACAATGCTGGGAGGCAGCCTCCACATCCACTCCCTCCCTGAAGTCAACCACACCTACTCCTTTCCACAAGGTCCCTGTGCTTAGGAGCTGCCTGCCCCCTCAGCATCTCCCTATATGCTTATTGCCCCTCCTGCTCAGGTGTTAGCAACCCTCCCCCCAGCTCTTATCTGCTCCCAGGTGAGGAAGGGTGTTGCAGCTTTGATTTCCATCTGATGTGGGGCACCAGTGTAGCTCTGAGAAGTGCTATGGGTGTAAAGAGAGGTTTTTCCCACCTGTGTCATTGGTAGGTGTCTTTATTCTTTACCACCCTCTGTCTAAAAACTTTTGAAATCTCTCATGTAGGGAAAATTTGGGACTGAATATCTGAACCCTGCATCCAGTCTGCATCATGGATAGTTCCGATTCAAAGCTCTACATTTGAGCAGCCTTAACAGAGGTTACAATTGCCTCCTGAATTGTGTGTCCTGGGTTTCATCCCGAAAAACATAAGCCTTCTGGTTAACCCTAATGTGATTCAGGGCAACTACATGCAGAGCAAACCACTGGGAAATCTAAATCTGACCTGTTGTACTGAATGGTTCAGCTGAGAATATTCTTGATGAGTAATTGCTGTTACCAATGGTCTATTACATAAGAGCTCAGATTATAAAATTATTAATCACCCACTTAAAGCAGGCTGAAGGGAAAAGTAAATATCAGCAAGATTTTGGAGAATTAATGGGGCTAACATGACGTCACTGCAGCAACTCCAGATTTACATTAATGTCACTACAGTTACATTACCAAATCCATCTCCGTTATGGATAAGCTTTGGGCCTCAGAAGTCTGTTTGAAATATATAATCAAATGATTATAATGCAATTTCCTCCCCATATGTGTCTCATTTTGTTTCAAATTCTGCACGTCATCTTCAGTGTGTTTGGTTTGACTTGTTTCTTACACTACTTTTGAGGGAGAATATTGAACAGAGGAGTTACCCTAGATTTGTGCTGCTCCAGAATGAGTTGTGTTACTCCTTCTCACTCTACAATGCACTCTAAGCCCCTGCTGGCATAAATACTCAGGTAAATCAGATTAAGCCAGAAAAGATCTTACCCTTCTGTCTTTTCTTCCTCGCAATCTGATTTGTAACGTTTCCACTAGAGGGGTTAGTTGTACAAACTTGGTACTGATCTGCTCAAGAGTGGTTTTATCCCTTAAAGCAGTATAATAATGCATAAAACCTCTAAGGTTTCTGACTCCACACTAAAAGCAGAGCTTAAGAACAAGAAGATCTCTTTCTCCACTATAAAATTGATACTTTCTCCAAAAAGGGATTCCTGTAAAATCAGATAGTGAATTCTTTAGACAGGTAACCCTTCCAGAGCAATTAGCAGTGGCTTTTTTTATTTCCTTAAGACAGAAAATAAATGCATTATTTGCCTAATTTAAAAAAAAAAAAAAAAAAAAAAAAAGTGGTTAGAGGATGACAATTTTAGCCAATATTTTTCATGATGATATTTTTTTAAGCCATCATGACTTATTTGAGTACAAAGTCATCTTGTGGACCAGTGGAATTCACCAGCCACAATAAGGGGGGATAACACCGCCTGTGTTGCGAGTTTTTAAAATTGTCGGGTTTGTTCCACTCTCAGAAGAATCTCAGAGGTAGAAGTTTGCCATGACAATAAACTCTCTCAGCTTCATCTGTGCTGGCAGATGTGTCCGAAATTAGGACCAGATCTCATCCTTGCTTACACTTGTGTAAATCCAGATTAACTTCACTGAAATCAGAGGAGCTGGTCTGGATTTAAAGGATGTTACTGTGAACAAACTTAACCTCAGTATAATTACAGTGTTCCCTGAAGGAAGAGCAAGAGATCAACATAAATTCCTGTGTCTTCATTTAAGCAACAATGCCAATTTTCTTGCTCTGCGTTGTCTTGTGGGCAATTCTGGAGTAATTCATAGAAGCCTCCAGAGTCAGTTTGGACTGATGGCTCCATGAGAAGAAAACTTGCCTGTAGCCTTGGCTTTCCAGGGCTATGTGAAGCCTATGAGCGTTTGAGGAGGATGAGGCCTGAAGTCCCAAAAGACCATGAAATGTATGGAATCCTCCAGGATCTGAAGTCCAAACCTTCTTTACATTCTCAGCTGTGGTCATAGTGGAGATAACCCTCCATACTCTGCTATACTCTATCTCCCCAGTCCACGGCACGGACTAAAATTCATGGGCCACTTGCAAGCCCAGCACTGCCACCTTCCCCCCACCACGCTGCTGTTAAACGCTCAGTTGGCCAAGCTTTTGGCTGAGAAATTTCTTTTCCTGGGTATTTAACAAACAGATGAATACAACAGGTACCACACCAACAGATTCACAGTAGCCAAAGAAGGCTTTCTGTATTCATGTCACAAAACAAATAAAATGCAGGGCTTGCTTTAATAAAAGTTGAAATTAGGAGCACTTGAAAACTAGATATAAAGGAGACAAATCGATGTTAGGACAGACGGGTTCTGCAAAAGGTGTTTCCTTCATGCAGGGAACGCTCCTCACCAGGGTGGGTGTGCGCACCATGGGGGCTACCCTCCCCCTCTTGGCCTTGATGGATCCACGCAGACGAGCGAGAAGCCTCCTCCACCAACTCTGCCTGATGGCTGGCCGGCCATCGCTGCCCCTCTGCTCACGCTCCACCCCGGCACTCGGGAAACAACTCCATGGATCCACTGGGGCCGAGAGCTCAGCAGCAGCAGCAGCTTCTCTCCTCTCCCACTCGCGCTCCTCCCGCCAGTCCCTGGTGGGGAGCAGGAACCGGACATGCTTGCGGTGGCTGCTCCTCTGCCCTTCCCTGCGCAGCACGGCCACTCAGAGACTCAGACGCCGCGCTGGCGATGCCACAGGACACACAGAAGACATGGAAGTGCTTCTCCAGCTCCTGGGGGAGTGGGCAATGGAGAGCCGACTCTCTCGCCTCCTCCCACCTCCGCGGTCGCTCTGGGAGTGGGGGCAACGGCCAGCAGCTCCTGACATCACAGCGCAGGGCTCTGTGACACACTGCCCCACTGATGATGCACCAGGGAGCAAAGGCTCCTGGGAAATGCTGCGGCCGAGGGGCTTCCACAGGGAAATGAGCATGGTGACATGGGCCACCAGCATGGCCTCAGGCCTTGGGCACAGGACCCCAAAGTCAGCAGCCAGCCCCTTCTACACAGCCTCTCCTTGCAGGTACTGCCTTCACGCTGGGCATGAACTCAAGTCCTGCAAGTGCACCAGAGGTCCAAAAAGATCCATGCTTGCCTACAAAATACTGCCATCACTCAAAACATGAGTTCAACGAGTAAAACCATGCAAAACCTGAAAAGACATGAAAACTTATCAGGTATACTCCAAGTTCAAGTTTCCCTTCCCAGGGAGATCAAGTCAGCTTTTCAGGGTGACCACCTTCCTCTCTGCAGACTGCCTAAACGTGCTTGGCATGGGGAGCTGATGTTCAGAGGGAACTCCGTGTCCCACGTTGTGCCCACTGCCTCTAGTCTGGGCACTGGCTATCACTAAAAAGACCCTGGCGCTGCTCTCTTTGCACCACTCCCCATTCAGGTACCTCTGTACATTGAGAAGATTCCCCAGAGCCTTCTCTTCTCCAGGCTAAATGGTCCCAGATCTGAAGTCCAAACCTCCTTTACATTCTCAGCTGTGGTCATACTGGAGATAACCCTCCATACTCCGCTGTACTCCATCTCTCCAGTCCACTGCACAGACTAAAATTCATGGGCCACTTGCAAGCCCAGCTCCATGTAGAGACATGACAATGTTTAATAAAGAGATTAAAGAGCATAGTGGTGACATATACCAGTCCACGGGTGAGAAAGAAAATTAAAACATAGAATCCATTTTAAAGTATTTTTAAGATCCTCACTAGTTTTCTGCATAGCTATTATTAGCTTGTAATTTCCTGCTGATATCCTGGTGGGTGTAGACCTTGAGAAATGAGCTGAAAGAGGAGTAATGCCTTTGTGAATTAATTTTTATAAGCATTCCATGAATATGGGAGATCTGGAAGAGAACACAGAGATGGTTAAAAAAATGTGGTTAGAACAGTTAATCAAGGTTTGGGAGGGTGATGGAGAATTGACACAGTTAAAAAATGGGGAAGTACCGACATGCAGTATCATAAAATATTGTGAAAGTGAGGACAAGTTGGAATGAGAAAAAATGGAAAAGCTTTTCCTTCTGTCCAGTCATTGTTCTTCAGACATGATCTGACCAAACTATAACCACCTCTACTGCTCAGTTGTATGCATCATCTGGTCTGCAGAGGTTAACTACAAGGGAAGCAGCTGTCACACTGCTGTTACGGTTAGAACATCTGTCCACTGGAGAGTGGCACTGAAACCAAAAAAATCTATTCAAAGAGATTACTGGTCAGCTAATCCAGACTTCAGAAGTGGTTATTGCCACACGGGGCATTCACTTCTCATCTTAAAGTCTACACACCTATTAACATGGCCTCAGGAGTAGTTTTCAGGGTCTCTCTTCCTCCTTTCGTAATAAAATCCCTTTGCATGTAGATCTTGAATCTCCAGGAGAGCTCTGCAGACTTCTTTGTTAAAAAGAGAGCGGTGTGATGGAGATAAGCCCCATCCTACATTCACTCAGCACAGGAACAGACTGAGGTGCTGAGTGGGGGTCCCATCTGTGCACAGATCAGAGCAGCATGACTCACTGAGCCACTGATCTCCTTAAATTAGAAATCTTTCATGTGTCCATAAGGAAATACGAAGGCTCAGTTAGAAAGATGAGAATTTGGAACTTATTTGATCATCTGGTAACAATTAATTTTGTCCAAATCTGAAAGGTCAAGCAGTGGAAACATCAGGAAGGCAAAAATAACTTTCTACATAAGAAATCAGGGCCACACCGTTGTCCAGCAAAAATTGGCATGGCTCCATTGAGGTAAATTTCTTACGAAGAAAAGAACCGGTCCTCCTCGCATTCCTCTCAGAAATCGTGTATAAGATCTTCTCACTGCAGTAAACCCTGAGCAACTGCAGAACACTGAAACATCTGCAGCCAGGGGTTAAAATCAAAGGCCCCTTTGTTACACAGAAGTTATTGTTTTCTTTGCTGAGGAGATGTCTTACTATCTATGGTTATCTGAACTTTCATCTCATACTGATAAGAAAGACTAACAAGTACTTCTTTTTATGAAAAAGGGCTCACAAGATAGTGTAGGCATCCCTAATAAAAGCAAGCACTGTTTGCTGCAGTGTTCTCAGAACTGGATCAGGTAGGTCAATATAGGTTGGTCCCACATTTCTTCACTTAAATATTTTCCTACTTGAGTGATGTGGCTGAGGGGCTTGTTCTAAACATCATTTATAATGAGGAGTCACACTGGTGTAGAAGAGGAAGAAAACAAAGTATTTTTGGTAATTCAGAGTGGTTGGATAATCGTGTGTTATATCTATGACCAAAGTAATGTTGTTTTTGATGAAGAACTAAGCAAAGATGACAAAGGGATGGAGTAATCTTCCTGGCCTGTGAACTGGCTACATTCCCTAGGCTGCACTTTCTGTTAACTGGCTTCATGCAAAAGTTACTGTGTTGGCATGGTGTGGGTCAATGCAATGATGTGAGGAAGCAGGCCTCCTCAAGTGGTGGGTGTAATCCCTCACCTTTCTTGCTCTTGACTAGTTGTATAATGGAGCTCTTTTAATTTAATTTTACCAGGTAAATAAAACTTAGCTTTCTGGGTTTGCAAGCAAAAGTGAATTCTAATGACATGCAACTTGATTCATATTTGAGGTTTGAGAAGGATCTCTCTGTAATGGCTGAGGAGTAGGCTCTTTCCTCACAAAAATTTTCTTAGGGCTTGGAATACCTCTCTAAATCTAGAGTCCTAAAATATCACTTCATGGAGCCAGTTTAATGCCCTTGAGACTCAGCTGAACTTTGGTGCAATAGCTGTGGTTTAATATGAATGTGAAGTACAACACAACCAGGCTCCTGTACTGATCAGTGTGCCAAATTCCACTGCAGTCAGACCAGGGTAAAAGTTTTCTAACAAAATGATGAATTAGGTCCATAATGTTGCAATTAAAAATGGAAAAAACTTTCTGTTAGGACTTCATTTACTCACCGAATTGTAACCCACCAGCTAATTCATTGTTCCCAGAAGGACAAAAAGTATATGCTGGTTTTGACTACATTTGCTGAAATGCTTTACATTAAATTCTGATAGACATTATTTGAAGTTAACAACCAAATAAAAACCCCTAAACCAGAACTACCCCTAAAAAGAGGTATACAAACCAGATGTTGCTTAGTCTGGATCCCCATTCTTCAGACAGTGTCACAGAAATACCCCGTTGTTTGCCTTCCAGGAGGTGTAAAAGGGCTTTGTGAAATCATCCTGATACAACAGCTCCGTGGTATTCATATCCATGGTTCCAGTGCAGACTATGCAGGAAGATGGAGTAATCTGTAAGTACAGGCACTTGAATGTCTGTGGCCAGTCAAAATTTATGTTCTAAACAGCATTCATATTTTGGCTGCTTATGCTCATTTTGTTTGTTTTTTGACAATGTAGACCTCTATAGAATTTTCACAGACTTCTAGAGCTTTTTTAGGGGGCTGTGTGTGCACCCATGCCATGACTGTTTCCTCTTCTATGGTGGATGCAGAAAATACTCCGAAGCCAACGCAAATACATGGAAATCAACATGAGCTATGCCAAATCTTCTAGTTGCATTTCACTGTCTCTTGCCACAGAACTTTAAATTCAGCTTGAGAGAAAACCTTATTAAGATGAATCAGATTCTTTTCACAAAAGCTGGTTGATATTCTCAGACTACATTACTGATCTGCTGTTTAAACAACTAATCACTTAAATTACAAATGTTTTCACTGCTATTGTACTTTATAGGAAACAATAAAACATTTGTTGACTACACCATGGCAACTATAATCTTCAGTGCTTTAGAAGAAGAATAAAAATCTAAGACTAACTGTATGGTTTCCTAACTATTTTTATCTGTCAGATTAAATATTTTATCCTTATGCTGTCTTTAACTCCCTCTTAAGCATAAAGGAATTTGCCATAATGAAAAACTCAAAGCAATACACCATTCAATGGATTCCCTGGGAACATGTGAAGCCAGGGATGCTCAACCATCCCTCCACATCCAGATCTGTCAGAGATCATCCCGTTATCTACCTGCCAAACCCTGTCACCTCTGCCAAACCCCATCACTCCTGTCAAACCCTTCCATCTGTCCTGTAACTCCTCCCAAACTGTCACCTCTGCCAAACCCTGTCACCTTCCCTGCCACCCCAAACCCTGTCACCTCTGCCAAACCCTGTCACCTCTCCTGCCACCCCATCAAACCCTGTCACCTTCCCTGTCACCACATCAAACCCTGTCACCTCTGCCAAACCCTGTCACCCCAAACCTGTCACCTCTGCCAAACCCTGTCACCCCAAAACCTGTCACCTTCCCTGCCACCCCATCAAACCCTGTCACCTCTGCCAAACCCTGTCACCTCCTCTGCCACCCCATCAAACCCTGTCACCTCTGCCAAACCCTGTCACCTTCCCTGTCACCCCATCAAACCTTGTCACCTTCCCTGCCACCCCAAACCCTGTCACCTCTCCTGCCACCCCATCAAACCCTGTTGCCTCTCCTGCCACCCCATCAAACCCTGTCACCTTCCCTGCCACCTCATCAAACCTTGTCACCTCCTCTGCCACCCCATCAAACCCTGTCACTTTCCCTGCCACCCCATCAAACCCTGTCACCTCTGCCAAACCCTGTTGGCCCCTCAAACCCCATCACTGCTGCCAAACCCCGTTACCTCTCCTGTATCTCCTGCTGAACTCTGCCAAACCCTGTCACCTTCCCTGCCACCCCATCAAACCCTGTCACCTCTGCCAAACCCTGTCACCTCCTCTGCCACCCCATCAAACCCTGTCACCTCCTCTGCCACCCCATCAAACCCTGTCACTTTCCCTGCCACCCCATCAAACCCTGTCACCTCTGCCAAACCCTGTTGGCCCCTCAAACCCCATCACTGCTGCCAAACCCCGTTACCTCTCCTGTATCTCCTGCTGAACTCTGCCAAACCCTGTCACCTTCCCTGCCACCCCATCAAACCCTGTCACCTCTGCCAAACCCTGTTGGCCCCTCAAACCCCATCACTGCTGCCAAACCCCGTTACCTCTCCTGTATCTCCTGCTGAACTCTGCCAAACCCTGTCACCCACTCTGCCAGCCCCACCAGAGGCCCGCCAAACCCTGTCCCCTGCCCTAACCCTTCCCCAGGCTCCCTCACAGGCCCTGAGCCCACCGGACTTCCCAGAAGGAAACAGCACCCGGGACACAGGGGAAGGGTGTCAGGGCGGCACTCACAGCTCCAGGAGGAACTAAACTTCCTCGCCGGTGCCGTCCCACCGGCCGCTGAGGCGGCTCACGGCGGCGGCTCCCTCAGGACAGCGGGCACGACGGGAGGGGCAGTCCTGCTCCCGGCCCGCCCGCCATTGGCTCGGGGCTTCCGGGCGGGAAACGGCACGAGCGCCTTCCGGGCGGGAAACGGCACGAGCGCCTCACGGGCGCCTCACGGAGCTGCCTCACACCCTGTGGAACCCCTCAAATCTCGCACCAAGAGGCTGTCTCTCCACACTTCCAGCGCTCAATATTCAGGACGGGGTGTCTTCCCACGCTTGAAAGAGGTACAGGGGGGCTTGGGGGGGGTCAGGAGCCGTCAGGCAAGGGGCACACTTGTTTTACCTGCAGTTTGCCTTATTGCTGCCAGCAATGGAGCCATATCACAGCGCCAGTTTTCCTTATCTCCATTAATCTGCAGAGATGAGCGCCTGCTGTCTGCCAGATATTTCCACCTGGAATTATTTTTTTAATTATTTTTTTTAATTAATTTTTTTTTAATTTTATTTTTTTTTCCCCTCCTGTCTTTCTACATTTCTGCCTGAAGAGCATGAGAACCAAAGCAAAAAACTGTGATGTCAATAGATCCAGACCTCCCCCTCCACCCCCACTTCCTTAATCTTACCACAAGCTAAACTACAATCAGCTTCAGGCAGACATTTGTTTAAGGAAAAGCTAAGGAAGAATGGAAGGCCTCACTGTGTTATCCATCCTTTAAGCAAAGCTTCCATTATTCCACACAATATTTCTAGAGACATTAAGATGTGGCAATAAAACATATTCAAAGTAATATTAAGTCCTAAGGCAGTATGCAATAAATTGTTATTTCAACAACTAAATAATTTTATGGAATAATGAATGCTGCACTAATTATTTAATTGCATTAAAGATCACTATTAAATGTCGAGACAAAGTCTCCGGCAATATTACTCTAATGAGTTGCATTATGCTATGTGTAAACAGAAATGAACTGATTTTGAGTCTCTTTATAAAATTATTTCCTCTCCAGCCACCTTTTATAACTGTTTGGGAATGCTGGTTTGATGTGTGTGTTTAAAAAGAAATATGACTTATTTGAAACAGGGTTTATAGCTCTTAAATTCACTGCCTTTTGAAATGAACCTGCAGAAATCCACAGGCCATCAGAATCACTTCTGAAGTCTACTTTTTATATATAGTTTAGTTTGCCCAGTTTCCCTAACAGTTCCCTAACAAGTCTTGCATCGTATGTGTTTGTGGCTTTGTATGGGTGTTGTTCACTGACATTTGTACACGAATGTACCGTGCTCTGATTCAGTGATCTGAGCAGCAGTCTGGAAGTCAGGACTTGGGGAGTACCTCTTTGACATTGGTTCACTAATCAAAGAATAGAGTTTCAAGGCAGTTTGTACTTACAGTTTCAGCAGTGTAAGGGCAAATTCAACACTGTCAAGAATGTAAACATATATTTTGTGAAGCAATCTGTCAGAATTTGACCTTTTTCTTCCACATCTCAGTCTGCTGAGAAATAGCCCTTGTTTGATACTCTTCTATCTTACAGGCACCCAGGGATATAAAACTAATGAAGCATTTCATGTTGGAATTTACACTGCAAGTGCATAATAGGCTAGTGTCTCCCAGGAAAAAAAATTACATATTTTCTTCCAAAAATCTTTTCTTTGATTGAAGTAATGACATCTGATTCAAAACCTGCTAAAAAGAAAAGTTATGCATCTCTAAAGATATTAGAGTCTATAATGATTGGAAAGAAATGTACTATAAAAGGTGAACTGTAATTCACCTTACCAGCATTATGAAAAGCCTCATCTAAAGAAAAAAATAGTCTGAGGAAGTATAGACTCTTGTTTTTGTAGAGCATACCAGCTGCACTGACCCTTTTTAAAGCATTTTTTTCATACACTGAAATATTTATGAGCAAAGTTAACACCTGCATTAACATTTAATATTCTTTTCCCTCCCTTGCACTAAGATAGTCTTAGCTTGAGGGCTAAGACACAGGCCTTAGTGATAGTAATCTCTCACCTTTATGTAGCATTTGCTCATCCAGATGAAACTGGGCACTAAAGCCAACTTGCTTTACAAGTTAGTTCAGAGCTCTTGAAAGGAGTCAAGGTTACAGTGACTTAAAGAGAATGTTTGCTGTCAGTCCTCATTTAAGAGTGTATTTGTGTGTGATACAGCCTTATTTGCTCTTATACTTCAACCTGACCTGCAAGAACAGAGTTCTCCTGGCTGGCTGTATGGTTGTTTTCAACCTAAAGTCAATGAAACCTGGCCTTCTGAATCTATACTTACACTATTTTAATTAAATACAAGAATTATATTTGTAGCATGAGTTAAATGGGTAAAAAAAAAAAAAAAAAAAGATAACTAAGCCTCATATGTGAAGTGACTTAAGCCAGAGAATTTTTGATCTGTCTTTACTAGAATTCTATTTTGGACATTGAATGACAGTCAGACGAGCCTTGAATTTTAGGATGAAAGTCTTCCTGGAATGGAATAGTGTTTATGATATAGACATATGGCACAGAACACAAATGCCCTCCAAGTGATACAGAAGGAAACCCCCCCCCCACAGTAAATAAAATAAACTGCATGCACTTCTCCATTGGGTATATCTTAAGTTGCTGCAATTAATATTTCTTTTTCTATTATTTTTTCTTATTATTATTATTATTCTGCCTGTTAAAGTTGCACTTGTGGAAACAAAGCACTTCAGCTTCTTAGGGTTCCTTACAGAGTTTCAGATGGAACACATTTAAGAGATGTGAGCAAAAACTTGGAAGGGGAATTGTCTTCAGATACTGAATATCTGGTTAAGAGCTAGGAAGTGGGGCACTAAAAAACATAAACCAGAGGATCCTAACAACCAGGGCTGTTTCAGCATTGCCTGATAATTGCAGTTCTGTCTTTAAGTGTAAAGCCTGATATAATACTATATTACTAATTGATATTCTGCTGTAACTACTATTGCATTTGTGCAACATTTTGTATGATATGATTTATGCCCACTGAAGTCTATGTACAGTCTTTCCATGGCTGGTTCAGTGGGCCTATGTGAGTATCTTTCAAGATACCCTACAGGGGAAAAAAAAAGTCATCATGCTTACTCATGGTTGAAAAGAAATGCAGCACATGCTCACTCAGCAGGTCAGAGAGCTGGGAGTGAAACCAATAAAATATTTACTGACATTATAAGCACTTCATGGGTAAGTACATCCATGATATTAATAGCACAAGCAATCCTAGAAAGGGAGGGCTAAAAGTTTATCTAGTGAAGATAAAGAAGTATAGATAAAGAACACTATTACTACCCAAGAATAAATCTAAGCTAGAGGAAGATGGGTTCAATCTAGCATGAGACATCTACCTGTACTGTATTTACACTTTTAAATTGCAGTGCCATTGCTGAGTACATGATAAAGGAAGCTGATATTTTACCGTGGGGTTAGGAATGGTTGGCTAAATAAACATTGTGTATAGATCTACATCTGAAAAAGACATTTTGGTACACAGTTTCCAGTATCACTCACCATAAGAGCTCAGCTGCTGATGTACCCAGCTACGCAGTCCACAGACAATACTGCATGAAGTCCCAGAGCCAGGGGTGGGTTTGTATCCCAGCTGTCTGAGGCTGAGAAGTGGTGTTCCCATTTTACAGCTGTGGAGCTGGAGCACAGACTAAGTTGACAGGTGTATGGGAGGACTGAACAGGAAGGACAGATGGTACAGGAACTGAACACATCTCTCTCTCATCCTTCATCAGTTGTGTGTTGAGCAGTCTGACAGCTTGGAGAGAGACTGACATGCCACAGTATATCTTTCTGCCTCAGATGAATGGCTGGCATGCTGCTAGAAGCCCAGAGGGGCTCTGAGATGCTCCTAAGCTGTCCAGATGAGAGGCGACAGCTTGCCTTCAGGGGAGGCAGTAACCCCAGCAGAGTTGGAAACAAAGGGAAAAAGGAGCTGCCAGCCACTAACTTGCGCTGGTACCTCTTCCAAGATACTGCAGGTACCTGGTCCTAGGCCTGCAGTGTCCACAGTGCAACATCCGAAAAGCCAGGTGTGTGCCAAGTTTGGCATCAAGGCCTAAAGATCCCAAACCCTTCACTGGAAAGGTTGTACCCTTTCCTAGTTTGAATCTGCATAACTGGGACAGCTGGAGGTAAGGCTGCAAGGTCCATGAGGGAGGTGATGCTTGGAGCAGAGTGCCATCAGCAGCAGATTTCAAAGGGACTTCTGCCCCTCATCTCTGCCTGCTCAACAGGAGCAGGATGAATTGCAGCATGTGTAGAGGCTGTGAGTGCTCCCACACCCAACTACCTTTTCTATTCTCGCTTGCTTTCACAATAGCAAACTTTGCACTCTCTCTAATTCCAGACTTCACATCAGGTGGTACAGCACAGGCCACCTGCTCCCTTGGGCCAGGTGCCAGGGGGGTACCACAGCCAGCAGGGCCCATCCCATAGCCCCAGGCAAACAGGGCAGGCCTGCAGGTGCAGGGGAAGCAGCCATGGTCCAGGCCATCAGACAAGGTTGTAGTGATGAAGCAGGTCCAGCATCAAAACAGGAAGTCAATCCACACATCACAATCAGGTCCATTAATGATAACCACGTTCAGACAGATCCCAGTGACCACCAGGCAAATCCATGGAGACAAGGATGAGGTCAAGCCTGAAAGGTCTGCCTGCAGGTCCAGATCAACAGGGTCCATGGACAGACAAGGGCACAGCTAAAGACCAGCACTCCTACCACACAATTCAGGCAGACTGGGCTTAAATAGACCCCTGGGCCCATTGGCAGGGGTGTGGTGGAGGCCCCAGGTGAGGCTGGTTAGGAACACTGAGGCCTATTTGGTGTCCTCAGGGCTTTGACACTTCAGTAGAGTTGCCTCCATTTACAAGGAAATGAAAGAGCATTAAGTTTGGAAGATGTCATGCTGATATTACTTGGTTTATATAAATGGCTCACTTTAGAGGTTTACGTAGCAGAAGACAAAAACTGTATATTTTAACTGAAAGGAAAATATACATTTTAATCATGTGCCACTTTGTTTACTGACTAAAAGCTGCCATTACTCTATGAGAACAAGGGAGGAGAAAGCCCATGTCTTCCTTGGAAACCCATATTCAGTAAAGTGGGAACATTTCAACACATGTAATTGATTTATCCTTCAAGCAAATAAATTATTTCTTTCCTCCCCACTCCTAAGCTGCTTGATTGGAAAGTAATTGCTCTGCTTTCAGGAGGCAATGGAGAGTTACAGATCCAAGGCTTACGTCAAAGCTGGTAGCCTCAATGCCACATCAAAGCCACACAAAGGTGGCTGTGAGTGAAACCAGATAAATGCAGTGATAGTCAGTCAGCGTGAGCACTGGCCAACTGAGACAATATTTCTACATCTGCAGGGAGTGTATTTTATTTAGTGTTTAGAAGGTGGTCATTTGATCAACCAGAACTTGAGTTTGTTTGGTGGGGATGAAGGTGGGGGGCTGTGAAGGTCCAACCAGATGTTCTGGTTGAAGTCTCCAGTGCTGATTTCTTACTCTCTGTTGCCACCTAGTGAATTCAGAGGTGATTTCATGCCTGCTGTGCATTTGTTGGGGTTTTTTCTTGAGTTTTTTGTTAGTTTTATTATGTTTAGGTTTTTTTGTTTCTTTGTTTTCCGCATTTGAGATTTTTGTTTGTTTTGTTCTCTGAGGGAAAAACAAAATAAAACAAAATAAAAGGGAAGCCCATAAAATGTAACCATTGCTGGGAAGGAGAGTGCCTTTTTTGGTATGTTTTCAGGTCTGATATTCTGCTGTGTGGCCAAAGGCAGACAAACTCAGCTCTCATAAGCTCCCAGGCTCATAAATTTTTATTCATGATCTGCTAAGTGCCCACTGGTTGCCTGGTACCTCATCATTACAGTAGGATGTACTGTTGCTTCTTATTCTTGCACTGGAACAACAAGTTCCTCCTCATCAGCCCCTGCCACTTGCTCATTTTGGCTTCTTTCTTCCCCCTCTCCACTTCTACTCCCTTTGTCCTTGCAAATCTTGGTCTTCATGCTGCCTCCCTCCCACTCTCCCTTACCATGAGCAAGACACCTTCTCAATGTTGTGTTTGAGAAGTAAATATCTCCTTCAGTTGCTGTTGTGTGGTTTGGGAGGAGTAATGAAACTCTCTTCTGATTCGTCCTAATTCTATCTCTTTTTGCCATCTGGCTGGCCTCCCCTCATTTATTCCACTATTTTCCTTAGGCTTTGAAGTTCTGAATGGCATTATGGAGCACAGAGCAAGTAAAAAAACCCACGTTTCTCCTCCTTAGTAAAGTAAGAGCTAATAGGCTCATCATAGTTTGACAACATTGCTTTTTCGAACAGCAACCTTATTGATTTGCATCAGCACCTAAGAGATTCTTTGAGAGACACTGCATTTCCCACAAATGAACAATCCATGACAAGTGATGCCCTAATGAATCATTGGTGAATTCAAATCATTATTGGGTAACTGTAAGATAGAAAGCAGAAGTTACATGGATAATGCAGCAGTGGTTCAAAAACCATGTGCTGTGACATGCAGGCATGAGACTGGATCATTTAGTGCTTCCTTCTGGGTTTAAATTGCACATTCTGAATAAGAATAATTTTCAGATTTCCTGAGAACAGTAACATCTAAACCAGTGTCATCTCTTTTCCAGCCACTTCCCTGTTTTGGAAGAGTTACAAAAGTAGAATTTACACTGGTATCAATATTATTCTTCAGGCTTTTATATTCAGAATTTATTCCCTCATAATAGAGGATCTGATTTTTGTTTTGCTTAGGGGATTTATTTCACTTTATTTCATCTCAATTACTGTAACTGAGTTACTTCTGAGGTAAGCAGTGGTTGGCCTTTATTACAGTAATTTTTATTTTCCACTAATTAAGAATTTTAAAAGGTTCAGATGTTGCCTAACAAAATAAATTACTGTTAATCTCAGTTTTCAAGAGATACTGCCTTTGATTGGAGGAGAGTTCTTCTAGATAAGGTTCTAATGTATTTTTTATAGGAAGAAAGGGGATACTTTGCATCTTGAATGCATTACATATAAAAATTGACTTAAATTGCACGGAAAGAGAATAAAAAGAGTTTGAAGTCTCAAATGGGAGTGAGGTGAACAACAGAAGTACACGAAACCCTAGCTCTTACCCTTGTATCCAGCATTCAGCTGCCTGCCGGCCTCTCAGAAAATCTTTGTGCCTTTTATCCCATCTCTCTTCCAAAAGCAGAGGAACTCTGTGTCATATAGAAGAAAATTCGTGACTGAGAGGACATCAGAAGAGAGTTACTCTTCTGTACCAGAAATACTCTTGCTCATCTGGTTGGTTTTGGTGAAGGAGTTACTAAGTGAAATGAAATGGCAATGGCTCCCTCTAGTGAATTGCACTCCAACAGACACACAGGTGTGCAACCATGGGGACTCTCTTTTTTTTTTTCTGCCAGAACATCCCCAAACCCCTTTTTCAGATTAAGTACCGTGACATACAAATTGCAAAACAAAACTCTCAGATCTAAATCCCTGGGACTTTAGAAAATCTAAAAATGCATCTATGTCTAACTATATGAAGCTGTAGTCTATATTCTGTACCGGGCCAATCAACCAAACTGTTCTGCTACAGCCATGATGAGAAACTGTTGGGCTTCTTGGACTTAAACTGATAAGAACAGGCTTGGGGAGGAGTCTGTGGGTGCTCCTATTTTGTCCTTCCTCACAAACAAGAGAGGGTCAGGCCCAAGGGACTCCTCTGGTAAGGGGAAGGAGAAAGAGGAGTTCCAAGAAGTGTGGAGGGAAAGGTTTTTAGCAGAGGCTGTCAAGCTCTCATGCCTAATCATCAGCATCTGAAATACTCCTCTGCCTTTCAGATTGCTCATTTCAACAACCTGTTCTCTTCTCTCACTCCAGCTAACATTGAATCTTTTTCGCCCCCCCTCTCTTTCCAGGCCCTGAGCCTCACCTCTCTCCTTCCACTCCATTCCTGCAAATGACAGGTACAACTGGTGTTTCTGTTTGTCCTTCAAGATAAAAAAAACTCCTGAAAGGAATCACCAGTTATTCTAAACACTGAGATATGAACCGTGTCTTCATAGTTATTACAATTTGTGCTGCATAAGCCCCTTGCAAAAGCTTTTAGTGCAGCTATAAATACAGAAATGTTTTCTTGTCTCCTAGTTATTTTATTCCTTCTCCCTTCTGAGTTGATATTAACTAATCAAGATTGCAGCTTGCAACGTGCTGAATGACACACTCCATGTAAAGCCGTCATGGAAAGCATGACTGGAACAGGATGAGACAGTAGCTGAACTAGAAATAATAGTCATCCAATTTAATTCCTGTGATCTCTTAGATTAACAACATAATTCTGAGCTTCCTCTGAGAGAATGGTATAAATGTCTTTACTGCCAACAAGCGCTATTCAACAAAAGATTTTATGGCCATCTTTTGTAAGTGTTGCACAATTTGGAGTGTGAAAGTGACTGTGGGCATGTAGCAAGATTCACATCTCCTCCCTATGTGGCACTGGATAGAACTAAGCAGGCTGAAAATTAAAGTTTCCTGGGCTGCCTTACCCACTGTAGGGTGGGAAAGACATCTGGGAGTGGTGGAAGGGAATCCAAGAGCTGAGATTCCAGAAAGTGTTGGGCTAGATTACATGGTTAATGCTAAACTAGGAGTGAATTCAATCCACCATAAGCTTGGTCATGTTCTTAGTTCATGTGCACAGTAACATCTTTTACCTTGAACTGGGCAGTAAACTACCTTGCCTTAAAGCTAGTGAGGAAAGAAAGAAATCATTTTACGAGCAGGGAAAGCAAGGGGTGCTGTCACCAACTTCAAAAAGACTACAGAGTCTGCAAAAGAAAAAGTGAATTATAAATCTTCCACTCAAAGATTATTTCACCCTTTATCTTTGACTGTGAAACCTGGAAATCCACCAACATTCTGAAAAATCTCAGAATATCTTTTGAAGACAAATACCTCAGGAAAACATTTGTTAACGTATATAATGAATTCTTAGGAAGTGTCAAGACTGTCACATAACCCATCAGCTTTATCCAGAGAAGATGGATAACTACATGAAACACAAAGGAAGTGAAGCCAGAGTATCTACTGTGACAAGCGTGCCTTTGGGCACTCCAAGACTAAAAGGAAAGAGGTCAATCAAAAGAATCCTGAGGAAGAGAAAGTATATTGATTTTAATCTAGAAAATATGTAAAGCATGGGCCAGGTTTAACAGGGATGGAAGAACCTTGTTCAGGACCTCAGCAATGTTCATCAGGCTGGAGAGAAGTGAACTAATAATGTCCCTCTAGTTTTACTGACCACATTTCAACAAGTTGAGATCTTCAATAGTTTCGATTTTGATTTGGAATTAAGAAGGCATTATCTTGGGAAATTATTTCTGATAGGAATGATTAGAGGTGACATTGATTGAGAAAAACTGCTTGATCATTCAGATTCAGATTCAAAGTCATTTTGAATGCTTTCTCTAGAGCTGTAGTAGTCCATCCTGCTTCCAACAGTATCTCAAACCATTTCTACACCAGGCAATGCAAGAGGAAATTCATAATGCCTATCTTGTTTTTGCAAATAGCTGGGTGCAGCTTAATTGCTCCTGGATATTTAGTTATGGATACGTGTGCTTTGCACACATAATAACTTCACACATATTAATGAAGCCTAACTAGTTGTAGTTTTTGACTTAGCTGATATTTCTATATTGCCAACTTTTACACCTTAAAATTGTGTGTAAAATGGATAAGTTGTGGTTATAAGGGAAACCATATTGAAAAGAGTGAGTTTGTAGTCATTGCTGTATTACTTTGCCTTTTATTTTTTTGTGATTAAAAAACTGAAGTGTTGGGTTTTTTTTCCCCTAGTTTTCTTCCTGTCCTGCTTTATTTTTATCCCTTTGTTTTCACATGTTCTTACTCAGATCTGACACTTTCCAAGCTGTTGCTCCCAGAAGTCACATGATAATGTGAAGCATCTGGGTTAGGACAAATCATACATTTTACTGTAATTTGGCCTATTAAAATGATCAGGAGTGTTTTAGGGGAATGCAAAAGGACTTCATAATAGAAGTCTGAAAGAGGAGCAGTCTGATTTCTGCCATGGAGAAATCTTTTAATAGCAAAACACAGAAGGGACTAACAGAAGCGAATACAATGTCCAGATTTTCTAAAGGACAAACAAAATTTATTAATGCAAGTCAAACTTGGTTGGTTTGCAAAATAAAATCAAACCACCTATTTCTGTGTGTCACAGGATCATGTGAGGGGGTGAAGAAGGAACAGAATAGTCAGATTTTATATGGTGATATTGTGTAGTACTGCTTGCATTCTTCTGTCTTTCAGTAAAGCATGCAAAGGTCTTTTTTGCTCATCACTTCCTGAGAAGCTATTTTTAATTATCATGTATGCAGATTAAGAGTATGTTTTAATGTACAGTCTGAGCTGAGATCACAGAGAGAAGATGGGAGAAGAAAGTGACTCAGTAAGACCTAAAAAAGAAAAAAAAATCCCAACAGACAAAGGAAATCAGTAGGGGAGTCAGACACCAGATTTGGGACTGCAGGCCCTCCAGCAAAGGATTCTCTGCACTGCACATCAATTTAAAATGCAGTGTTTTATCCTTAATAGAGAAAGCAAATGTAATTAAATGAAAAAAACCCCACAACAGGAAATGGCTTTTGATAAGTGATTTGCTCTAGGGAATTGTACTCTGGCAGACAGAGAGAAGCTTCATCTTCCATGTTGTACCTGACATTTTCTAGTTTAGAGAGTTTAGGAAGATGTATTGGAGAACAATTAGATAATGCAGAATGAAAGGTACTTGATCTATGTTTGATAGTATTGTGCAATACCACAGGGATATTACTCATGGATTTGAAACCTCAGAATGAATACATAAATGAATATAGAAATGAAAATATCAGTGAAAACATAATAGCTAGTGCTTTGCATGTTTCCAAAAAATGACATATATACTTCTTAAAATAGCTCAAACAGCTTCTAGAGCAGGTAGACATGTGCCACAGCATGCCATAATTTCAGGTGAGTGAAAAATAGTTGTTGAGGAATTGAACAATAAACTAACATATGTCACTTTCAGTCACTTCTCAAAGCTTAATCAGGCTGTATACCAATAAACATGAAATATTTCTCAATGGTAATGGCCCATTCAAAAGATTCAGTGCCTTTCTATAAAACATCAATTGGTTCACAAAGTAAACACAGATGCTAATCACAGGAGGATGTCAAAGATATTACTGAGAACACAATACACATTCTCTTAATGTACAAATCATCTGTAGGAAGCAGTTAAGGGATATAGTGAAGAGAAGGATTTCTGTTATTTTAGATATGAAGAGGCTGTTTTGTCAGCCTGCAGATTTTATTCTTTTTTTCCCCTCTCGTGGCTATGAACTGCACAATGAAACAGCAGCAACTGAATTGGGAGGTGAAAGACACAAAGCAATCACTAACCAGTTGGTTTAGAGACAAAGTCTTCTGATAGACAGGTTATTTGTAATTTTTCTCAATGGGCTTTTTTTTTCCCAGTTTCTTCAGACTGGTTCTGTAACGCCAGACTAAATGTCTAGGGAGAATAGTGGTGTGAACCTAGTGGACAAGTCCTAGTGTGAGTACTGACTCTGAGGTGCTCCAAGTGCCACACACACAAATGTAAAGAGTGGGAAATATCTCTAGTTTGTGTTCAGAACACGGATATTGCCTGTGTTCAACAAATGACCAAAGAAGTTTCTGTTAATGCAATGCTGAGTTTAAGGAGAGGTTTTACAGAGAACCAGGCAGATGAGCACAGCCACTATGTCACTTTAATGCTGCAAATTGGCTGCCAGAGGGGAGCTGGCCCATCTTCTGGGTGACTTGGAGGGGATATTAAAAACCACACAGCTATATATGTTCATAACTACAGAGAGCTAGCTGCAAAATCTAGAAGAGAGGCCCCATGGCTATTTATCTAGTGCCCTACCAAGATGAAAATAAAAAGGTTTTACTATTGGTATGCAAGAGATTTATATGTCTGTGTGTTAACTGTAGTTAGTCAGTGCTTTGATGGGGTATATCACTGTAAATTCTCAACACAAAAATAATTGACTCAAAATAGAGAAGCCAAAATAGAAATCAAGTGATGTGTGTCAACCAGCTCTTGATAAGCTTCACTGGATGCATCTTCTGAATTGGCTCATCCTCAGGCTGTCGTGATCGCATGGCTGAGAATATGCTTGAACTTATTACTATTCTGGCTTTTAAATTTAAAGACAGCTGATTGAATCAGCTTAAGTATTAACCAATTTTATCCCCATTTTATCTAATTGGAATCTTGTTGTGGATACACGTGTTTCTGGCACAGCTGGATGACTGAACTGTTGCTCAAAACAGCCATTATGATATTTATGTCAGCTTCTCCTAAAGAATTCAGGGAGGGTTTTTTTGACTTGTTTTCATGCCTAAATTGGCATTTGGTAATTATTCTCTGTGTGTGCCTTGCCAAACTGTTCTTGTCCTTTACTCCCTGAAGTGGCTGATGAAATGTGTTGTCATTGCAGGGAGGTGTATCTGGCATAGGGGCTACCCTCTTCACTTACTTGATATACTGTAGAGTCAAGAGCCATGACTGATTTTGGTTTGTCAGGAGGTTTCAGCCACTCGTACTACCACTACACAACTTTTTGTAGTCAGTGTTTTCCTGAGCAGACTCTTGCTTATGACTTTTTTGGCTACTTGCCAACAAATTCTTCCAAAAAGGCCTGAGGGAAGAGGCTCATGAGCAGTTTGCTTTTTGAGGTTATTCTTATCTCAAGCAGTCATTAAGCCATAAAGTAGCTTATTGTTTTATGCAGCATAGGGAAATGTGGAAATCAGAGTACCTGAGTTTCAACACCTCCCATGAACAACCCTTTCTTCAAGTTTTTCACTGTACTGTAACACCAGACTAACTGCTTCTGCTGTGTCTGCGTTTTGTGTGTGAGATCAACCTCTATAATGCCAGAAGGAGGGACAGAAGGGCATTATATGGTCTTCTAAACTAAGCCTCACTGCTTCCTTGCTGCTTTCAGAAGCAGTACAATCATCAAGGTAAAGTAAGACCTCTCCTGAGGAGGCCAAGTCCTGCTCTGCTCCCTTGTCCTCTACTGCCTTCTCTTTGCATTCTGTGCTCTGAACAGGGTAGTAGCAGACTCCCGTGTGAGCAGGCAGCAGATGAGGAAGTGGGCAGGAGGTGGGAGTTGTAACAAGAGAGTCCCTTGCCTACACAAAGGCTGCTGAACATTTCCTATCAACGTTATTTTTCATAGAAGAGTATTTGTTTGGTGTATTTTTTTTTTTTAAGATAAAGTATTTTTTTGTTGACAAATTACAGATCTTATTAGATTGTCTGTATTCAGGGGCTGATGGAAAGTAGTTTTTCTCCTAAAGACTTGCCAAGCTTTTTTTATGAGCAGCTCTAGTTTTCTTATTTGATAAGGAATTTGAGCTTACCGTATGAATTAAATGTATACAATTTATAGAAAAAAAACAGAAAAGTTTATATCATGTTGGAAGTTAGAAACTGTAAACTATATGACTGATTCTGAGAAAGTGGGACATAGCTGGAGGTGGGTAACCTACACAAATGTGTTTAATACTTCCAGTACCTTTCGGCAGATCGGGATCTGACTTGTCAAGCCTAACAAGTGTTTTTTAAGTTTGCCCAAACTGTCTCTGCTACTTAAAAAAAAAAAAGGAAATTATAAGGATTTAAATTTTGTTTCTTTACTCCAAACATATTGGACAGAGTACTAGAATAGGACTGTAACCTGCCCATTTCGTTCTAGGAGAGGAGTCATGTTGCTCAAGACGTATCATTTCTTCTTTGGAGTATGTGCTATCACAGTGAAAATGCTTACCAGGACATTTAGCTTGGACAGAGTCATACAAACTGGATAATTTGAGACTAGGGACCACAAATGCACTGGTTTTCAAGGTCATAAGCTCAATCATAAGCTCACAGGCTATCCCTGTGGAAACAAATTAAGATGCAGGAACACAATAAGATAGCCATTCTGGCAAGCAGCCTGCTAAAATAATGGGTTTTCTCTTGGCAGGCTTGATAAGCCTGCAAAAGCTACTAGGTAACTGAAGTGCTGAGAATCTTTCATTTTAAAGACAAAGCAAAGTGGATTTGAGGCATTTGGAAAACTGGGTGCAACAAAAAAGGTTATGAGCTGGCAAAAAAAAAATGTACAACTGTCATTTCAAGACTGTTGGAGGAAGCTAACATAAGTGTTCAGAAGCTGATAAAAGTCACAGGCAGGTGAGGATAAGATTGTAAATTTTACAGGAAGCAAAACCCAGTAAGACTAGCATTAATGGTGACTTTCAGAACAGAGGAGTGTTTCTGATCCAGAAGCCAGCTAACAGCTATTTAGACCCGCATGAAACACTGTCCACAACACGTGCAAGATGAATTGTGCAGTGGTGAGCACTCACAGAGGGGGCAGCAGAGGTAAATTCTCGGTTGTACAATTGTCTTCAGATCCTGACTGACAGTGCTGCTGAGAGGGTCACCTCCTCCTGCTGGAGCTCCACTAACAGCTGGCATTAACCAGTGTTGTATCTTAAAGACGTGTTCCCACTCTACATGCTATCTGTTCCTGTCACTGCATGCCTGATGTCTCTTGTGACTGCACAAATATTTGTGAAGGTGAACAGTGAACTGGTTCTTGTTGAAACCAACCTTCTGCAAACAAAAGGCTGTAATTAATCCAGAGAACTTCCCTGAAAAGATTCATCGGAAAAACCTTCCAGGAATGTCTGAGCATACACAGGTGCTGACGTGGAAAGCGAAAGCAGTTCATGTATGGTAAGATTTGAGATGAAATTAAAAAATATATACATCTTCAAAGCTCTACCATTTTACAGAGGACAAAAGGTTAACATACAGGCATAACAAAAGGAATATCAAATTGAAGCAAAGAATGAAATAAATTTAGAGATGGTTAGACCAATACAAGAAATTGGCACGGCATCATCTGTGCCAATACTGAGGAAGCCTTTACAATTGCAGTTGTTTTCTAGACAAGCAAATCTGAAGTTTGATGAGTGAAGACACAAAAAGCTGTGCAGAAGAAGAGCTGCAAGCTGAATGCCTCATCCATGTCTCAAAAATGTCTCTGGAAAAAGAAGCAGCAAATTAACCCTGTGTAATATACATTGGGGAAAAGCAGCACTAGGAGAAAAGAGCAAATACATGAATTAACATTAAAACAAAAGCTGAAAAAGCTTCTGAAAGGCAACAATGTAAACCACTTAATTAATGAAAGCAGAGTTCTGACTGGCAAGTTTCTGTCAACTAAAAGACCTGTTATGAATACACAGAGGAAAATTTTAGAAACAGAAGAAAACCAAGCCTATGTACAAATCATACTGGCAAGCAGCACAGAAAACCAATGGTGCTGACAAAGAGATTAAAGAGTCAGAGCCAAAACCTGAATCATTTCACACCACAAACAAAGCTGTGAAGAAGCTATATAAAATGTAAAACCAATGCAGTTTCAGTTGACGATGAAAAGATTTAAAAGAAGCCAGTCGCAAAAAGCTAGAATTGGTAAAGTTATCAGTAAAATCACCAAACTGTTAGGAAAAGCTATGAGATCTGGAGAAACTTTTACATCCATGTGAAAAGAGCATTTCATTCCAAATGCCAAAGATGACCTAAGCATATGCAACAACTATGCAGGCTTAAGGGTCCTTTAGTCCTCTGCAGATAAAGACAGTACTGACTTACACGGAACTAAACAACTAAGGCAGAAGTAAAGAAAAAGCAAGACACATTTCTTTCCAGAAAACTGTGTGCCCACCAGATTTTTACCCTATAAATAGTCATGAAAGAGATAATTGTATAGCAGAAACCACTCACAAACTTCACATAAGAAAACTTTTGACAGGCTTCAGCATCAATGTCATTCTGGAACATCTTGAAATGTAATAGACATCAAAACTTTTATAGCAAGGCTTAGCTTTATATTTTAAGTAAACATAGCTTCAGTGAATGGTTTAAGATAGAACCCAGTGCCAAATGCAAATGTCTTCTCTTGTTTCACCTTTATGGGATTGCTTGCTTCATTATGAGTGTGGGTAATCATATGAGAATGTATTTAACATTTGTTTTATATAGCACCAGAGTAAGCTTGATTTAGATTTTGCTGATGGTGCTGTAACCACCCTATCAATAGAGTTTTAAAAGAGCTTCTCCAACATTAAGCAAAAAGATAGCCTTAGCAATTCACAATGCCAAAAACTTAGGGAGAACTCACCAACTTTCAGTTCAAATTTTCTGAAAGATGTCATCAACAGTGATAAAGGTTGTACCAGAAGAGGTTTCATTAGGCAAGACAACAACAGCTTTCCCCAGCTTAAAGACTTACAGCTTAACACTGCATAGACAGAGCTCTGTCTGCTCAGTAAAACCTGTTCATCCCTGGGTAACATGATATGTACATTGCATACTGAATGATGAACTTGCATTTCATATTCGTGACAGTGAAATAATGTATTTACAGGCTCGAGAAATACATTCCACCTGAAGAGTCATGCATTGACTTCCTAAGTCTGAGCTAAATGAAACTGAGAAAGGCCAAGAGAGAAGACCTGGGAGGCAAGGTAATTTTTCATCTGATTATCTTAGGAACATCGCTTAAATTGGGGAGCAAATAATTATTTGTTTGTTTAATAATGCATTATATACACATTGGCATAGATAGGTCCACAGTATACTTTAAAAACAAAACATTAGCTGTTCCCTTGGTGTTTACACGAACATCTGAACACAACTGCTGAGCATACATGAAGGAGAGGTTAGGCCTCCAGCAGGTGCTAAACATACTTGGACTGCTCCACACAAACACTGTGGGTACTTAAGTGTCAGACTAGGGTACTCATGGTATTCCGTACTGCTTCCAATTTCAACAGAAATCGATCCTTGAATATAAAATTAAAGTGAACTAAAATTTTTTCTAGGTCAACATTACTACATGCCAAGTGTAAACTTCAATTTTGCAGTGGTAGAAAATCAGCAAAAGACTTGATTTCTTCTTACAAGAAAGGATTTGTTCGTAGCAGACAAAGTTAGAATGGCTTCTTCTAATTCTCCTGGCTACCCAAGATGAAATCAGCCAGCTGACAAACAGGGTATCAGTTCTGTGCAACTCATGTGATTGATCACTACTAGTCAGCAGGCCTGAAATGTGTTTTTCTAAAACCTTCTGCCCAGCATGAACAGAATCACAAAATCAGAGAATGGTTAAGGTTGGAAGGCACCTCTGGAGTTCTTACAGCTCCTCCCTAACAGTGCATCTGACAAAGCACTGCCACCTTCCCCCCACCACGCTGCTGTTAAACGCTCAGTTGGCCAAGCTTTTGGCTGAGAAATTTCTTTTCCTGGGTATTTAACAAACAGATGAATACAACAGGTACCACACCAACAGATTCACAGTAGCCAAAGAAGACTTTCTGTATTCATGTCACAAAACAAATAAAATGCAGGGCTTGCTTTAATAAAAGTTGAAATTAGGAGCATTTGAAAACTAGATATAAAGGAGACACATCGATGGTAGGACAGACGGGTCTGCAAAAGGTGTTTCCTTCACACAGGGAACACTCCTCACCAGGGTGGGTGTGCGCACCACGGGGGCTACCCTCCCCCTCCTGGCCTTGATGGATCCACGCAGACGAGCGAGAAGCCTCCTCCACCAACTCTGCCTGACGGCTGGCCGGCCATCGCTGCCACTCTGCTCACGCTCCACCCCGGCACTCAGGGAACCACTCGACGGATCCACTGGGGCCGAGAGCTCAGCAGCAGCAGCAGCAGCTTCTCTCTTCTCCCTGTCACGCTCCTCCTGGGCACTCAGGGAACCATTGCATGGATCCACAGGGACTGAGAGCTCGGCGGCAGCAGCATCAGCTTCTCTCCCACTCGCGCTCCTCCCGCCAGTCCCTGGTGGGGAGCAGGAAGCGGACATGCTTGGGGTGGCTGCTCCTCTGCCCTTCCCTACGCAGCACGGCCACTCAGAGACTCCGACGCCGCGCTGGCGATGCCACAGGACACACAGAAGACGTGGAAGTGCTTCTCCAGCTCCTGGGGAGTGGGCAATGGAGAGCCGACTCTCTCGCCTCCTCCCACCTCCGCGGTCGCTCTGGGAGTGGGGGCAACGGCCAGCAGCTCCTGACATCACAGCGCAGGCCTCTGTGACACACTGCCCCACCGATGATGCACCAGGGAGCAAAGGCTCCTGGGAAATGCTGCAGCCAAGGGGCTCCCACAGGGAGATGAGCATGGTGACATGGGCCACCAGCATGGCCTCAGGCCTTGGGCACAGGATCCCAAGGTCAGCAGCCAGCCCCTTCTACACAGCCTCTCCTTGCAGGTACTGCCTTCACGCTGGGCATGAACTCAAGTCCTGCAAGTGCACCAGAGGTCCAAAAAGATCCATGCTTGCCTACAAAATACTGCCATCACTCAAAACATGAGTTCAACAAGTAAAACCATGCAAAACCTGAAAAGACATGAAAACTTATCAGGTATACTCCAAGTTCAAGTTTCCCTTTCCGGGGAGATCAAGTCAGCTTTTCAGGGTGACTACCTTCCTCTCTGCAGACTGCCTAAACGTGCTTGGCATGGGGAGCTGATGTTCAGAGGGAACTCCCTGTGTCCCACGTTGTGCCCATTGCCTCTAGTCTGGGCACTGGCTATCACTAAAAAGATCCTGGCGCTGCTCTCTTTGCACCACCCCCCATTCAGGTACCTCTGTACATTGAGAAGATTCCCCAGAGCCTTCTCTTCTCCAGGCTAAATGGTCCCAGATCTCTCAGCATTGTCAGCAGGAGGTTCCTGTCAGCCCATCTTTCCAGCCTGTCAGGGTCCCTCAGGATGACAAGCGTGACCCTCTAGCCTGTCAGCCGTTCCTCCCCGTTTGGAGTCATCTGCAATGGTGCCAAGGGTCCCCCTCTGCCCTGTCATCCAGATCGTTAATGGAGATGTTAAACACAGAGCTGCTAGACTTATATTACTATAATGAATATATTCTCTTACCCATCAAATTTCTCACAGCAGTCTTCTTTCTTGATATCAAAACTAAGTAAATATTTGCACATTTTTTTTATAATGGATTACTTTTGATCAGAACTAGATGACTAAGAACTAATTCACAGAAGTGCAGGGGAGCTGTCTTTTCAGTTAATGTAAGTGAGAGCTCATGACTACTTAAAACTGCACTTCTCATGGATCTTAACAGTTCTTTCTCTTTAAAGCTCAAGTGTATTTCATGCCATTTCATGTTTTCTACTCAACTGGCACTAGAACAGACTTCTATGCTCATATTGTTATGATGTGACTCACAATTATTACAAAAAACCCCCATTATTCAGGATATGTAACATAACATATTAGGAGATTCTGCAATCAGAGGAAACTGCTACCACTAAAATGTCACTTGAATAACTCTGTATTAGTGTCTCCTTAGTTCACTGATCCTTAGACTGCGTACTTCCAGCAGTCTCATCTGGGGATTGTTGCTCACAAGGTGGTAATGAGTTTCAAAAACGCATCATTAATATCATTCTTTGCGATAAAGGAGAGAAAGCTGGGAAGAAAGGATGGAAAGAACCTATTTTTTTCTTTTGTTCATGGCAAACAATACTGCTGATAATAATACTGCTGATTCAGGGTGAACTGCAAACTGCTTTAGATAATCTGAGATTTTCTGAAGCTGCTGATTGTCTTTCTCCTGTTTCACAGGGATGACTTCTCCCCTCTAGCCCTTGACACTCCTTGCCTCACACTGGCATTTCAGCTTTGGTGAAGATATACCCCAGTCCTTCAAATTCCCACCTGATTTATCTATCTGCAGCACTGCTTTGGCTTCCTCTAGAGAAATCAAAAGCATCCCTAATTTGTCAGTCTCAGTGGAATTCATTCTAAATGGCAAGCAAACTCAAAATTAAAACAATTAGGTTTATTCAAACAAAAGAGATACATTTTCATTTAAAACTGGAAATAAAAGCATGAAACAGACTTTGGTCTAAGGTTGTCTGAGGCACCTCTTAGCTGCAGTCACTAGGGCTTGACTCAGAACTCAGCCTCCAGGGTGCTGCCCAAGGCTACCTTCCCATCTGCATTCCAAATTTCCTGGTACCTCTTGAATGTCAGTGATGCTTCAAAGTCCACCACAAAAATCCCTTATTTTCAGAGGACCTTGCCTGAGGTGCTGCCTTAAGCATCTGAGAGATTGCTGCCAGAACGCTGTAAGCTTACCTGAGAATGACTGCCTTTGAAGGCTACAGAGATAATTCAGGAAGGCCATTTCTATTCTTAGGTTTATAATTTCTACAGCACATTCACTGCTCACAGTATAAAATAATTTCTTTTGAAATCACCCTTTTCTACAGTGCTTCCATGTGAGCTGTCTTTGTGTTGTAATAACTTAACAGTGATATCCCTAATGAGAAGTGCTGCACAGGGCACAGAGATCCGAGCCTTGGCTTGAAGGCAGCAGAAAATTTATTTTGATATGGAGTAACCTCTCCGAGTGTGGTGCTGGCTGAAGTAAACTGGGATGAGTAAACTGGGATGACTAAACTGTGTTGATTAGAATCAATCTGAAAGATTCGTGTTTTTGGGGAAAAAAAAAAAAGACACTTTGGGATACTGGAAAACTTCCTTTCTTGTTAGTGTATCGTGTTCAGGACAATTCTTTTGGCCCATTTTAAAACCACTGGATGAAGTTAAGGGGTTTCTTGAGGAACAATGTAATACAAGGAATTGAAATGTAAACTGGGGCTGGATTGCAGTTTGAGATACCTGCTGTTAGTGGCAGCCAGGAACAAAGTAGTGATAAGATATGAAGACTTGAATATTTAGTTAGGAAATGCAACACATACAGTACTGTTGACAATATCTGTGTTACAGTCCACCTCCTCTTGGGCCTTGTCTTCATGGGAAACTACTGTGGAATACACAAAGGTCTGAATGGTGGATGCAAGAGGGATTCTGTGCAAAATTCTCTCACAGTTATACATCCCTTTTATTGTTTTAAAAATTATTTTTGGAATTCAACTAAGTTTACTAAATGACCTCGTGAAAAAAAGCACCCTTGTGTTACAAAAATGCAAGGCAGTAGCTAAGGTGAAATGGCTGCTCTGCACTCAGCCTTATTGAGTACACATGGGCCAGAAAAAACAACCCTCAGGCCAAAATATTTTGAGTTATTCCTAAATCCTCAGTTTAAGTTTAGTGTCAAGTGGTTTCTGGAGCCTAAAGACTTTTTAATATCTGGCCCCTAAATGAATAGCTTGGTCCTCAAAAGCCTGAGCACCTTAAGTATTTGTCACTGACTTAAATATGTGCCATACGTCTTTTGAAAATCAAATCATATCACTCATGCCAAAATATGACTTCAGGGCTCCAACTGTACTTTCCTGTTTTTGAAAATGTTGATAAATACACATAATACAGAATCTTTCTCTCTGGGAGGCTACTGGTGCTCTCACAGTCCATCCTGAGCTTTCTAGAGCTGAGCACACTACATGCTGCCTGTACCCAGGTATGGTCAGAGATGCTGTAAGCTCAGAGGGAGTGATGCTCTCTGCAATGGAGCAATGCAGCATCTCTACAGCCCACAGCAAAAAAAAACCCCACCTTGTGTGAATCTCAGTTCCTGGCTGCTTTAAGTGACTGTTCTTCCTGCCAGGACACAAGCACATACAGGCTGGAAGTGGGGAAGGGGTTAAAGCTAGTGCCTTTCCATCATTCAGGTCAATCCTTTAATAGTCACACTAGCCTTCATAAATTCAAATTCCCTTTCATGCTGGGCAAGGGGAAAAGACAGGGTGATACATCTTTAAGTACTGAAGATGACATCATCTTCTTTTTATAGAAACTGAAATCATCCAAAAGCTGCACAGCAGCAGGCTGAGTACATTTCTCAAGCTGCATGGAAAAAGCCCTATCTGGGAATTTCTTCCGAAATGAAAAGGGAGAACACACCCAGCCAGATCTTATCTTGAGATATGACTCCTAAACACTGCTTTTATTTCTTGGAGAGAACCGAGTGTTTGACTGGTTTTACGTTATTGTTTCTCCAGCCATTTAATTCCATCCTTACAGTAATGAAAGTGAAAACCAGGTCTTTCTTTTTCCACTGGCTGTGACTGAGAAATCATTATAACACTTTAAATCTCATCTCAGAAAGGAAAAATCTGTTGCAGTTATGGAGCTATTACTGCTCATAAAGATCAAGCAATATAGCCTACATAGAAAAGTATCCTGCCCTAATACTGTTCATTATCAGACAGGCATATAAATGAGTGAATGTTATTCATAAAAAAAGAGCTTGCCCCCACACAAGCACACACAGACTCATGTACAGACACAAACACAAACATCAGTGGGTTGAGCATGGCCAGGCAGAGGCCAGAACTGGGATTCCTGCAATAGCTATGACATCACCACAGGGCACGTTTGCAGTCACGGCTTGCCCCCTATAAAAACTCCAAGAATGTATTCTAAAATTAGAGTACCACAGGTGCATCCATAAATCAAAGAAATGCCTCCATTTAACCACACATTTTGAAAGCTGAGCAACATCATTTTTATCTGACTGTTCTGTACCTTGCATTGCTTAGTGTAAGTTGTGCTACAGTTGGCTTTTCTTCTGGTTCCTAATTTCAGCAAAGCTTTAGTAGTTTCATGCAAGAACCAAGTATGTTGTGAGGTTTTTCTTTGACTGTAGTTTTGCCTGACAGAGGAGAAACAGTCCTTAAAGCTCAGTGAAAGCTCACAGAGGAGTAAAGTTATTTGACCAACGACACATGCTGCCTAAGTGGCAGCGAGAGGTCAGGTCTACCTCCCCAGACTGGCTGGTATCTTGTTCACCAGGCTGGTGCTTCCCCATGCCATTTCAGAGGGCAGAGTTCAAAGAGGATTTTAATACTTGGTATTAGACTGGAGGGGGCAGGGAGTGAGATTTGTTGAAGTTCCATGAAGGTCTTTACTTGCAGTAAAGGGGCAAGGAGATGAAGCACTGCTCTGGTGTTCAATGGCTTGGGTCTGGATCCCACCTCTCTCAGTCACAGACTCCCTGAGGCACAAAGGAAATAAGATGGCCACATCAGGCAATATCTATAAGGAAGCATTTCTCTTGATCATTAAGGAGCCTAGACTGTGACAATAAAGCCACAGCAGAAGGACACATACAGGGCTGCTGGATTTTCATACAGACCAGAATGAGTCTGTGCAGCTCTCTCGCCACAACCATTTCAGGGGATCTCAAACTGCTTCACAGCTAAGAAGCCCAGTAGCAAAGTAGGAGAGAAACCAAGCCAAGCAGAAGTAGGAGAGAAACCTTAAGTTGGATAGCAAAGACAAGGAATGAGTATGCATGTGTGAACATATCTTTAAAAGATTTTTGTATCTTCTCATTGACTTTTTTTCTGCTGTCCAGTTACGATACTGACTGCTCTAAAATTAAAACCAACGTCAATAAAAAGGTACAGGAATATATATGGCATCTTGCCACTGAACAATTTTAATACCTCCAAAATCAAAAGCTCTGGCTTTTTTGTTAAGGTTCATGATGTTGCATAGACAAATGAAAAAAACAACACAAGAACAAAGCCCAGCATGACTAATTTTCTGCCTTAATTATGTCAGGTTAGTAATAGTTGAATTGCTGCAGAGCTATGTACTGTAATTCCTTTAAAGCCATGCTTTGAGTGCAGCATGCATGTCATTAGGCAGCTATATACTGCTCTGGGCTGCTTATCATACCAGTGATATCAGGGCAGGAAGAAGCTCTTCCTGCACTGCCCACAGGCTAAGCTCATAATATCCTGTTAAGATGTGAGACAAATGCTGAGCCATCACTGGAAAGCAGCCACATGTTGGAAGTTGGATACAGATGACAGTGGAAGAGTTAGTGATCTGACTTCAATGCCAGGAGAGTACATAACCTTCAGTGTTCTTTGACTTGAAACAGTAGGAAAAGCTGAAAGTTACCCCTTTAAAATGTACTTATCCCAAGAATAAGTTTGGTCAAGTCCTCACTTTTTGGTGACCTTGCCATGTTGTAGTTCTGGTTTTATAAGCACCTAATATGAAAAAATGTGCAGAGCTACTTCTGGACATTATATGCTGTATACATATGGAATTCTTGGAGACAGAATTCTAAGCCAGGTTCAGTGCTATTCTTGTACAGTTACTTAATCAGTGCAGAATAAATAATGCAACCATTCTGATTTGTTGGTGGTTTCTGTCAACCTTCCATAAAGGAAAAAAAAATTGCACAGAGAGAAGTTATGTCATGGTTTCTTTCAGTTGTTTGGATACCACAAACCATCATACATTTGTCTCTCAACATACAGGAAATTATGGTTTGCCAACTAGTTATCCAAAATTCAGAGTGGCAAGTTTGCTTCCATTTGAATCAAATATTGATGTCAGAAGGAATGGATTTTTTTAGGAATTTTGTTTATTCACAAAAATTTATCTAAAAGTCTATTAAAGGAAACAAGTTAACTGTTTCTTTGATCAGAAAGAACATCAAATGTGCTTCTCCATGTTTTCCTCATGCTCTTACCAATATTTTCCCAAGCTTTCTGCTGACTTTCATAGCCTTTATATACACTTTGCTATAACATATCTTAACATTTTCTACAATCCACCTAACACTGTCTTCAGCAGACCTCCCACTGTGTGCAACTCTACCACGAGGAAGGAATTTTTCCTTTAGCCCCTTAGTACATCCATTTACTTTGATTAGGTTTGCTATAATCTTTGCATCAAATTCACCTAATGGCAGCTATTAGCATCTAATTTATTTCATTACCGTAATGAAATACATGAGTATATTATAGCATAGAGACTAAGGAAAAACATGTGTACTGTACCATTTCACTGAAGAACAGAAAACCAATTACTTCATATTTTTACACACAGGATATTTATTTCACTGCAGAAAGATTTTTACATCTATGAATCAGTGGAAGTCTCAGTAAGCCCTTCAGAATTTAAGCAGATTTTCAGAAATGCTGAAGAACAGAATTTTATGTGACCAACACCAGTAAATACTTACATTTTTCAGAGTTCAGCAACCACAACTAACACTCATGATATTTGTCATCATTTTTTTCAAAAAAAAATCACTGCCAGATGTATGGAATAGTTTTGAAAACCCCACTTAGCTGTTGGCATTGAGGTACCTTGAACATCCTGGCCAAACAATGGCTTCAGCAGTGTGCTGTGGCTCTCTACTGGTATGAACTTCATGTACAAGTCACAGCCAGTCAGAAACCTGATTTCCTCCCAAGTTTAGGATGTTGATTGTCCTACCTAATTCTTCTCCTTCTACATCTCATATTTACACAGAAGCATACTGAACAGGCACAGAAATCCATAGCCTGGACTCGCTCAGAACAGAAGTAACATTTGTATGGACAATAAGTAAAAAAGGTGAAGATATAGCCCTGAGCACCAGCACACAATTGTGCATACAATTAAATTGTTTGCACAGTCCTTTCCATGCTTTCAGCCCGGACTAACAGCAGTCTCAGGCATCATGAGCAAGTTAATACAGCTCAGAGACCATTTCTACTAGGGAAATTTGGAAGTACCCTTATTTGAAAGGCAAGAGCGTTTAGCTTTGAGTGCAAACTGTCATAAAAATTACCCAAAAAGTAGACCCTAGCCTGTATTATTTACTAGTATACACATAGCCAGTAAGCCCCAGAACCCATAAGTCTGTGTACAAAGAAATTAAGGGTAGAATAAACTCCAAATTGTCACAGCCTAGGTTCCAAAGGTTTGATATTTCTCTTGGCTGTTGAGCTATCTTGACCCATCAAGTTTGCTTTCTTCCTTAAAAGTAGCTTTGGGCAACTTTTTTGATCCTACTCAAAATCAGAAGGTAAAACAAAAACAGAGGCAAAACTTCAGAACTGCACAAAGTACTCAGTTAAATCTAGACAATTATTTCATGGCATGTTTCTTTTTCTCAGTACAAGCCAAGCAGTTGAAGTTAGAGGCACAGGAGGATTTTTGCTTGCTTTCAGGAATCATGTTATGATATTGCATATACTCACTCACTGCTTAAATAGGGAGCTTCCTCCTTTGTAGTATCACTATTATGGTACTGCCTAAAGGATCCATCATGCAAAATGATCTACTATGCTAGGCCACATATATTTGCATCTCCTGAAGGGAGGCAGGAGAGGGAAAATCACTACTACTGTCTGTGCAAGCTTGACACAGAAGAGGTCAGACAGGGAACAGAGGCACGCTGGTCTAAACTGACTCATTCAGGACTGACCAACACATCAGTGGCACAGCCAGGAAGAGAATCCAGATTTCCCACATTCCTAGTTTGCAAAGGTACTTCTAATATTTGGCAGGTATGGATTGCAGAGCCTCATTACCTTGCTGTAATGAAAAGCAGCAATCATAAAACACCCAGCAGAACATCAGGTGCTGCTGAGTAGCCAGTAATACCTTTGAGGACTAGCAAATTCTCTGTTGCTGCAACAAGTACCAGCATCAGATACAGTTGTGTGCAAGGTGGAGTTTCTGCAGACTTAACAAGAAACAAACAATCTGTGAATTCATCTGCCCTGAATGTTTGTTTTTCAGCCTATGCCAATGACCAGAGGCAAGCCAACAACAACTGCAAATTCTAGCGTAGACACTTTTGAATGCATTGGAAATGCTTCTGTAGTGCCCACTGCCAGTATCCACTGTTTTGTATTTCCCTGTTCTCTTTTCATTTGTATCTGTACATTTTCTCTTGTTTTATGGCTGGATCATACATTTGGATTTCTATTCTGTTTGTATGATACTCAGCACAGAAAGGATCTGAGAATAATAATTGCTATTAATATGGTAAAACCAGCATTTTTCTATTATAGCCAGGAAATTGCCTGGTTTTGCTCACAAAACCATTTTATTGTTCTTTTTCCTTTGCTTCACCATCTCATTTTCCTTATGCTCATCCATTTTAGTTGCTTATAAGAGAGCTCAGGTTCTCTCACCTAATTTTTTCAGGTACTATCTCAATCTGTGGAATGAAGACACATGTTTTCAGAGTGCTCTTTAATCCCTGGTGCACATTCAGGATGTGATGGAGCTATCACCATGGCAGAAAAAATGTGGAGTGGTTCTCCAATAGAAAGTTCTGTTGATTTTCCTTCCTCCTGAGAGAGAAGGGGAAGAAAGAAATAAGGGGATTTCTGGGAAGTCAGCTGTCCCAACAGTCTAGTGCAGCTAAATATATTTTAACAAAATCTCTTTATAAATAAAAAGGAATATATTTAATTTGACAACAAGACCTTCTAAGGAATTGGCAACAAATATTTAAATTAGATCACACTGTCATGGTACCCCCTCAGTGCTGAGTCATTTGAGCAGCAGACCCACTCCTCTACACCACTGTTAGTTTCAAAGCAGTATGTTCTACTTTTACACTGATGTATTTTAATGTCAAAAAAAACCAAACCCTGCAACATTTACTGTGGCAACCTGCTGTCATTATCCAAGCAGTAATATTAGCTGGTTACATATACCTACCACATGCAATAATAGCTATTGTAATGCAAGGTGATGACATTTGTCACAATGACATCAGACCCTTGTGCTCTTGAGGGCTAAGGGAACATTACATCAAGGCTTCTTTACATTGGCATATGTTCCTCGTGACTGAAAACCTCTCCATGGTCACACACTGATAAATGAGGAGAGCCATGAGCTGCCAGGAATCCCCATAGGGCTGGCAGGGCAGGGTCCTCACCAACTAGGGCCTGTCCCACCACCCCCCCAGCCAGGGAGCTGAGCCTATCTGGGGGGGTGCCCAGGGACAGTCCCTAACCCAGATCATCAGATAAGTTCATGACAACAGGCTAGAAAGTCCAGGTCACAGGTTTGGGCCAGCATCCAGATTAGCAGAGTAGATCACCAGGCACAGGCATGGCTGCAAAGCTCAAGCTATTAAAGGTGTGAGGAGCCCCCACTGAAGCTTCTCAGTAGAGATGTTCAAGGGGAACCTCTGCTGAGGTTCCTTATCTTTCTTCCGAGCCTACCAGCTATATCAAAGCTCTGGGCTGGCCTTGAGCCCAGGCACCCAAAGCCCCAGGGCTCTGACAGCTCCCAAGCAGCTTTTCAACATTTTTATGTCGTAATAGCTCTCTGCCTCTTTTCAAGGCTCTGCTTAGTCATATTTTGTTCCTATGTGCACTGTTAAGTCTGTTTACATTTTTATTATTCCTCTTTAACATTTGAGGATGTGGTACATGGTACTTGAGTTCAATTACAGCAAGTTCCCCAGCCTGAAGATGTGATCCCCTGGTATTTTCCTCATGGAGTACATTTCAGCAAAGAGCCTTGGGAGACACATTCAGTAGGTCTTATTCCTCACTAGTCTGAACATCCCCTACTGAACTTATTTTTACCCTGAATTCTTTCTGAACTCTTCTGCAGCTTTAGGGGCTAGCATATGAAGCAAGACAGAGACCCTTCTCTGTCCCCTAGACAAACTAGCACAACTGATATCCAGACACCTAAACTCCCCTATCCTGCAGGACAAGGTGTCACCACTGCAAGCCACTGTCTTGTGCAAGCTCCCAAACCACAGCTGGGAATCATTTCCCCAGACCAGAGCTGCACTGGTGATTCTTACCGGTATGGAAGTGCTGGATGCCATGGTTCAGGGCCAGTCTCATGACTGCTTGGTTTGCTAGTAAAGATGTGGTAAAACATTTCAAGAGTGAGCAGACTAAGTTGCAAACAGGTTTCCTTTCTCTCATGGGTCGCAGGATTCACCTAGGTTTGACAAAAAGGCTGGAGAATGGGAAAAACAAAAGAAAACAAATGGGAGTGAAGCTTGCAGCCAGCTATACTGGAAGACAGATTCTTGCGGATGAAATAGGTGACATCCAGGTTATAGGAAAGACCTGACACTTCAGGACGCTTTTGTCACAAGAAGTTCTTTATCTTGATTGCTACAGCATATGGTTTTTGAAAGACTTCTAACATCTGATTTCTAGAGCTTTATGCATAAGAAATAACTAGTCTCTTTAATCTTTTCAGGACAGACTATCTGTTCCTTTGTGCATGCATAATAATTAGACCCAGCATAATTTAGAGCCTCTAGATGTTGCATGGGAGACTGAAGCATTCAAAGCCATATGCATGGCATTTTTCCTTTAGTTTAATTTGAAAATATTATCCTTATTTTTTTCATACTGCCCAACAAAATATGATCTTTGCAAGTAGAATTGTCCCTTTCTATCTATTCCAAACACTTACAGCTGTATCTACACCTCTGAGCATATGGGCTTTACAATGGGCATCCTGACCCAAGCTTATCTGCAAAGGTGCAAGCAAGCCACTATAAAGCATGACATGAAACCAGCTCATTAAGAGAAACCCTGGCAGTTATCAATTACACTGTTGAATGAAAGCATTTGTCAGAGCTAATACAGCCAGGCACCCATGAGCAGACAATGAAGCACTTGCTAATTACCTACCAAGCCTTTCCATTTACTTGATTGAGTTTGGCAAGTAGGTAGAGCATGTGACACCATCATTCTGCAGGGACTTAATGCTTGCACTTAGAGACATTAGCTCTTCCTGACAGGAAATTGCTTTTCTCCCTTAATGTTTCCACAAAGACCTAGTAAGACACAGGAAATAATTCTATTTGGCATCTGACATTCATAAAACTTCAGGAGTCCCTGTAAGCAGCTAGGACTAGATGCAAAAGTTGACACACACAATAAAGTCTTTGACTCAAAGCAGCCATAGCAGCACCCCTTGGCACTCCTGATATGCAACACAAAGGATTTTTGAGGAGAGAAGATGACAGCCACACTTTGGGTGGATTGAAAGACATCTGTGAAAGAGGAAGAGACATTTGCAATGCACTGTTGCTTTTGGCCTTAGGAATCAAATTCATGTTTCAAGAGTGAAAAGTTCCTGCCTGAACTCATGACAAAGAAATCACTCAGTGCTCTACAAGTAAGTAGAACTGTTAAATTCAAACTGATGTTCTTGAGATTATCTATGTGAAATATGCTAAGAGAAGCCTTTTTTTTTCCCCAGTGGAAAGAGGCATCTCACCTCCTGAAGCTCCTTAACTGCCTGTTTTTCCATTACACTGCATCAGGAAAAGAAATCCTGTAGCCTTCTGCTTGAGGTAAGTACATAAGCTCTCTAAATCTAATAGATGTCTCTACCTTTTAAGCTGATCTGGGGAGCACTTTTTTTTTAATCTAATATTTGGCTGAGGAAAAACACCACTACATAAAGGAATCCTGTGCTGGGGGACACCCAGAAAGAATGAATGGCTTTAGACTCTGCTCATGATGTAAACCACCTCTTCCTGTTCTGGCTGCTCCAATCTGACATCAGCCTCACTCCTCAGCACAAACAGCAAGCTGAGATGGACACAAACTGTTGAAGTTTCACAGCAGTCATAGCTGTGGGAAAGCAGGACATCTCATCTGTGATAAGAATTAACTTGTAGCTACTTGCTTTTGCTATTAACCCTGGCAAAATAATAACACATAATTCCCAGAATAGGATAACTTGTTCAAGTCCAGCATTCCCTAGGAAGGTGTGGGAGTGTACAGCTGGCCAGAGAACAACCTGCCACTAACAAAGAGCACTACACACCTCAAATCTTCAAATGTTTAAACTCTTCACTCTTGGTGTGACCCAGATACCTTACAGCAGAGAGTAAGCTTGTCTACAAACAGTAAAAAACCTTTTACTTTTAAGACAATGCCTCCAAAATACCATTTGGGAAGTTTATGCGTTGTTAAAGGAGGCTACAAGCCCAGTTAAGATTCACACATATAGATAAGTTGCCTTTAACAGGAGACAGTGTCTAAACAATGTAGGAAAACATACATACACCCTTCAGAAGCAGAACCATAATGTCTAGCCACAGAAAGCTCAAAAAAAGGTGGGCAGCACTAAACACTTGCCATTATTTGTGTAGACATGCAGTACATCAATGACCAAATATAAGAGTCCTTATAAGGTTGTACTCTACTTGGATTAGTAAAGTCCAAGGGCTCTTTTGAGGTCACTTCCAATCCCTAACATTCTGTGATTCATTCTGTGATCCAGGCCTTACCTGGGTATTTATCTGTTTTCTTATGTTTCACCTCATGAGGATGAACTTGCTTAATTTTATTAAATATACATTCGTTTTCAGAGGTACAGTTGATTCAAATACAAGGCATAATTTTACCGTGTAATATACTAAAAGTACAATGTGTGACTGTCAAGATATATAGCATGAAACTTCAGAGGTAATTGTTTGTAATTAAACTGGATGAACAAAAGTTAGGATGATTTGAAGCGATCATAAACCGTTGTGAACTCACTAAATGGCTACCAGTTTAAGAAATACTACACAATTTCTATAATTTCCTGCAAGAACAGCAGGTCCCATGGTTTATAAAAATATTTGTTGAAAGGAACATGGCTGAGAGTTCTCAGAAGGAATAATCACTCTGGGCACTAAGAAATGCTTTACAAGTCACTAAACAATTGAGACCATTTTCACAGCTTAAGGCTATAGCTACCCTAGCTAATTGCATTTCCTCAGTTCACCCCTGGTGAATCATTAGCATTGGTGGAAAAGGCAGATCTGATGGAGACAACTGAGCAGGCTTAATACCTTAGCATCTAACCTGTGGAGAAAAATGCATAATGTCATCACAAATAAGATACCCAATCACCAAAGTACCATAACAGTTTCAATATCTTGAAAATAAAATTCCTGTTTTCACAGGTTTCCTTCCTCCCACCTCTGATCAAAATAAGGATTATTCTGCTTCAACTCTTGAGAAAAAAAATCAACATTTTGTATACTTTCCTTTAAGCATTAATAGTACCTCGAGCCTTCAGCTTGTTTTGCTTTACAACTTGAACACAACTATCACAAAATTAGAGATTGAGCTCCTCATGCACATAAAGACTTGATGCCTTTCTAAGAGACACTATCTATATTCTACGGAGGCACAAAGAAAAAGTATTGAGTAAGTCCAAAAGTCCCAAGATGAAGTCCTCCTAGTCTCACTGGCATCTTCCTTTTACAAACTGGAATCAGTAAGGCCAAATTTCACCCAAGGTCTTCCTGACAATAAAACCAAGTACCAATGAATCCAAAGAAAAGCCATCATACCATGTTCTTTGTCTAGAGCTGCTGTTTGTGCCAATTTTTTATAGCAACCCAGCCTATAAAAGCAGATCTTCTGAAGAGTACAACTTCTTGTGTTCCCTGCTCACAGGTTTTCTTCTGCCTGTTATTTAAAATATTAACTAATGTTCATTAATATTAATACTAAAATACCAACCTAACTATACACTATAGAATAACCAACATCACTTTAAAAATCAGTAAAATAAAAATACTGTTCTATTGCAGGAACCGTAAGCTTTTAAAATACCCATTTGGTTTAATAGTCCTAAAAATAAAAGATCCAATCATTGCTAGCTGTATTCATGCAGTTGTTATTCATTTTCAAATTTGATTTTGCCTCTACATTTCTAGAAGTATACACAAAAATTCAGGAGTTGAAAATTTCATTTCCAAATTCCAACATAATTATTTAGAAATTACTGCTGAAAATTCAGTTTATTTTTGGAAAGTTATCACACTTTTTTTTCCCAAAAATAATTAAGTTAATCACTACATTCTTAATAAACTATGTATGACTTGACTGAACAAGTAATTTCTTTTATACACTCTATTACTCTCTGTTAAGATTTAACTTTCTCCCTAAGGCAGACTGAAACTTGTTCTTTGTTGTTACAAACAGACCTTGCATAAGCCTGCAGCATCATGTGAAGCAGACAGCAAACATGCAAGATCCCAGCAGCAGCAGCCAGACTGGTGCAGCTTGGTGTCACACAAAGTCACTTCACAACTCTTGACTCATCTTTCTGAGCCACCACAGACTCATCACCCAGTTCTCTTCAACCAGACTGGTCATCTCAGAGGTTACAGGTAATACTTGAGCACTCTTACACATTCACACTTCAGAAATCCTGCGTCCCTAGGAGGTGGACAACATTTCCTTATCTGTTACTGCTTATGCACTTAAAGCTTGCAAATATATCTACATAGGCTAAAGAGCACAGATTCACAGAGACAACACAGAGAGCAGAAAGTGAACTCTCAAGGAGCTTCCTAATATATTATCATTAAGTAACACTCCCGTGAAAAGCAATGCTAAGTTTGTCTCTGCTTTGGACAGGCTCCTCAGCAGATACTTGGCCTATGCCAGCTCCACATTACCTCTGCTGTCTAAGGCAGCTTTCCAGTTCAGTTTTCTCAGGAAAATCCTGTAGCCTGAACATAAAGCCATACCCAGACTGGCAGAGGCTTGTCTCTACCAACGGGCTGCCCAGTTTCCTCTTAGGCAAGAGCTTAGCTGTGTAATCAAAAAAATAATGAATTCTTACTTGGACTTCTAATTTGCTGAGCTGATGGAGGGCTTGGGGTGGATTCATAAGTGGTGAGGTGTTTCTGGATACAATACCAGTACAGTTCATGGAAAACAATGAAACAAGGATTCTGTGCAAGTGGCTTATAATGCCCAGGAGCCTGTAATCACAAAGGCTACAGTTAACCTCTCAATCCTATTAAGATAATTGCACTCTCAGGAACAGCACAGGAACAACCTAGGATTATAGGCTCAGGTGCAGAAGGCTCAGTGGTTTTGGCTGCAGAAGAGAGGGATCAGGCTGAACTGAAAGCTATTCATACAAGTTCAGACCTATGTTACTACTCCTGCAAGGGAAGACTGAGCTTCTCTAGCTTTCATTCAACATTTCCCATGGCAATTAACTGATGAAAGTCATGACAGGGAAGGACAAAAGAAAGCTTAATAGGTAGAACACCCCTAACGTCAGATATACATGACCTTAAGTACTCTGCTGTGCATTCAGAGGAGTAACTACAAAGGATAATTTTAGCTGAAAAAAGTCTTGTAATATTCTACAGCTAGAATTTTCAGAAGCTGTAATTGGAGGTTTAATCTTGGGAGCAGAATTAGTCCTCTGCTGAACACTGAAAAGTTCCAGAAGTAACTTTGAATTATCTTTCAAGCTGACCAGTTTAATACAATTTATAATGGGAGGCCCAAAACTGCTGTGTCAAAAGTCATAGAATAGCCTTGGTTGGAAGAAACCTCTAAGATCAGTTAGGAAGGCAATTAAGTAAAAATTTCAGAATAATTTTGTACACATGAACTCATGGCCCACTGACCTGCAAGCATGCCATCAGCAGAAAGCAGCAGGCTGGTGAAGAGGAGCTACCCCAATTCATGACTAAAATATGATTAGATTTAAGCAAATTGCTTAACCTCTTCAGCACAAAACTGCATATATAGTATAGGACTCATCCATTAGAAATATATACAAATGCATTAAATAAGCCCACATCTGCAACCTTGCAAACTCATTTTAATTGTTAAATATTCACACCCCATGTAGTCTTATGAACATGTGCTGCAGACTGGCACTATTAGCTATTAACAAATAAATATAATAAGGAAAATATGATCTTATATAAGTAATTTGCTTGACTCCCGTGTAAGTGTAGCAAAGCCTGGCTATTATTGACTAATTCCAGAGACATACTTCACAGCATTAAGTCAGGTGGTTATTTACCATGAACCTGAGTTTCTGTATTGCTTTAGGTTTCTGCTGTATAGAACACACATCCTAAGTTAGAGATCCATCCAGCCTCTCCATTTTGTGGATCAATGTACATGTTTTACGTCAGGACACAAAGTACATAACTACATAAAAAAGTACAGAGCACTGTGCAGGCTGGAAGACCCCTGATGGCCAAGGAACTGGGGGTGAGACTCCCAGGCTCGTAGTGCCCTTGAGGGTTACAGCTCAGCACTACAGATCCTAAGCAAGGGAACCAAGATCAAAAGGTACCTCCATGGTGATGGGGAAGGTACACGGTCAAGCAGAGAAGTCATCCTTGAGGTTAGGGTCCAGATTAGCAGTAGCTGTAACCACACACAACTGGAACAGAAACAGAAACCAACACTTCTTTAGCATAACAGAGGCAGAGCCTCAGGGCTGAGTTTAAATAGAGTCCCCAGTCTGTGGGGGTGTGGAGACCCCAGGTGAGGCTGGTGAGGGCCATTACGATTTATTAGTGGCCTATTAGGCCTTAACACCCATTACCCCTTTGTAAGGTAGAGAATTAATTCTTTTGTGTGTAATTGAGGTCAGCAAGAGTAGGAATAAGAGTCAGCATAGTAGGATAAGGCTCCTGATACCCATTAGAGTGCTGACACGGTGCTAAGTGTCAGTGAAGGACCTGTAGGAGTAATACCTAGAGATAGAATAGGATCCCCCCTCTCCATCAAGAGTTTCACTAGGCAGAGGGGTTTGTTGCTTTAAAATGTACCATGGGATCTTTAAAAACCAAAATCAATTAGTGTTTTAGATTTCTAACTGATCCTAAGGGTACTTAATCAATAGCTCCTTTAAGAAAACAGCCTTTATCCCTCTGTCTTCTCATCAAGAGCTGTGGTCTCAGCTGGGGAGGCCTACCAGAGAAAAAACAACTGAGGATCTTCTCCATGGGCCTTGTTTGGTAGAAGCCAGAGCCAGCTGAAGGTAGGGCGAGGACCTGAACAGGGGCAGGAATCTCATTTCATTATACAGAAGGCCTGGATGGGGCAGCAGCAGGTTTGCTTAATTGTTTTTTTTTTTAAGCAGGGTTGTTGGAACTGTAGGGTGAGTGTCAGGGACTCAGCAGAGGGGCTGAACTGCTGGGGGCTCTGCAGAAACAGCTGCAGGCAGGGTTGTCTGCTGGCTGGTGATACAAGGGTGTCAAGTATTCACCTGCACCCCTGTCACAATAGTGGCATTGGGATCAACCTGTAATCTACTGGGGGAAAATGCTCCATCCTTAGCTGGCACAGCACAAGGTAAGTGAGACCACGAGCTCATCTGGCAGCAGAGATTCCTTGCTCCTGTCTCCAGTGTCATGCCTTGGCAATGTCAGGAACAACTTGGAGGTGAGCAGTGCAGGACAGTCTTCTGCTGCTCTTCCCTTTTGTAAGCCCATGGAATACAGAACTCTAAAGTGTGCATTTACAGGGCCAGCATGTGACTGCAGACATTCATGCTCTCTGAGAAACAGAGCTGTCAGATTTAACAGTGGAAGAGGTGCTTAAGTCCCGTGATTGTATGTCTGCATTTCCTGTTGTTTTGTTAAAACCCAGATATTTTACTAGCAAAGTCAATCACAGAATCACAGAACGGTTTGGGTTGAGAAGGACCTCAAAGCTCATCTCGTTCCAACCCCCTGCCATGGGCAGGGACACCTCCCACCAGCCCAGGTTGCTCCAAGCTCCATCCAACCTGGCCTGGAACACTGCCAGGGAGGGGGCAGCCACAGCTTCCCTGGGCAACCTGGGCCAGTGTCTCACCACCCTCACAGGAAAGGATTTCTTCCTAATATCTAGTCTAAATCTCCCCTCTTCCAGTTTAAAACCATTAAATGCTGCGTCGACTTCGAATTTCTCTCCAATCCCTAATTTTCTGTGATTGTGTGTGTCAAATTCAGCATGGCAGCCTTCCATAAAAATACTTTTGTTTATACCCCCATAATGGGAAACCAGTGTGTGGCTGTGAGCAGCATCCAGCAGGTGTCTGGTCGTTAGCTTCTGATGTCAGAGTCACGAAACTGAAATGGGAAACACGGCGTGTGTGTGGTTCTGGAGAACGATCGTGCAGGACTGGGAGTCCAGTCTCTGCAGCACGAGGTGGGTTACTGGGTTATCCCCCGAGGTCCCCGTACCTGATCTACATTACCTCTCACTACCCAGTGCCAGGGCAGGGCTGGTGACCCGGCTCCGGGCAGCTGCCTTGGGCTCGGTGCTGTCCCTCCAGCGCTGCAGTCCCGTGGGAAGGGGCGGGGCCTACAGCTCATAGCCCCGCCTCCAGGGCGTGCCCACGGGTCGCCGGCCCCGCCCCCGCGGTCCGTGTAGCAGGAAGTGGCGGAGCGCGGCCGGGCAGCGCCGGTGGGACCGGCGGTGGTGCCCCGGGCGGTGTCGGTGGTGCCCGGGAAACTTTCCGAGGGGGGAATCGGCGCGGGTGGCGCCCTTCAGCCGAGCCGGGGGAAGCGGGGCGGAAGCGTTTCTCGGCGTTGCCACCGGGCGGTCCCCGGCTCCGCCCGCTCGCTGCCAGGAGAGCCGGGCGGGCGGGCGGCGGCGGCGGGGGTGTCCGCGGCCGCCTCCGCGGGGCGGCCTGACATGAGATCATCGCCGGCGGCAGCGGCAGCAGCATGGCCTCTGCCAGGAGCGGCGGCCGCGCCGGGGCGAGGGATGAGGAGGCCAACGGCGACCTGGACCGCTCCCTGCAGCAGATGCTGCGGGCGATAGCGGAGGAGCGGAGCCGCGCCGGCCTCCGCCAGGAGATCAGCGGCCTGGGTGAGTCGGCGGCCGGGGCCTCCCGCCGCGCCGGGTGGGAGCGGGAGCCCCCCGGTGCCGCTGGCTCGGTGTGCCGGGCGGCCGTGTGCGGGCGGCGGCCTGGGACCTGTTGGGTGCCGCTGTCGCGGGGATGGGGCCCTTCTCCTCTCCGAACTTCTGGAGAGCCGGAGGGAGCCGCGCTCTGCTCCATTGTCTGCAGTGCCCTTGGGGGGAGGTGGGCAGCAGGCATCACGCACATAGCCTGCTATGTGTTTTTTGGAGTGTAAATTGTGTGTCATGTCTTCTAGAATACAAACCTGCCAATTTTCTTATTACTCTGTGGTGCTCAAATGATCTCTCTAGATTATTTTCCCCTCTTCTGAGTTAAGACACCTCCCTTCTCTGAGTCAATGACTTCATGCTGCTTGCCATGGTCTAGTAAGCACGTAAGGTCATGGCTCTTGGTGGGCAGTTTGTCTTCTAAATTGTGGAGGTTTTCTTCAGCTTTCTGGCTATCTTGTTTATTTACACCTCGATGAATGCAAATTTTACATGGCACATGTTTATTTACCTTTTGGCAAAGCCTACGCGCTGCAAAATGAAAGTTTGGAGTTAAAATTCAATTGACTTCAGGCAACAGAGCGGTACCGGAGCTCCCATAACGAAAACCCTTTGCATCCAAAAACTTCTGACTGGGCTAGTGAATAGAAGTCATTAATTCTTATGTTCAACAATGCAGGTCATAGACAGCAGTTCTTGATGTGAGGAATGGTTTGTGCCTTATGCAGAGCTTTTGTGTATCCTGGTCTGGACGTGTGCTCTAAGGGGATGAAAGCCCAGAAGTCCTCGCAGGGTCAGGGCTTTCTATTATAAATACTGATGTGCAATGCTTCTCTTGTTTCATCCGTGTTACCTTTATTAATGGCTTATCCATCCTCAGCTCATTTATAGGGTCCTCAAAGTCTCCGCTTCTGAGTCTTTCTTAAAAACTCAGAGTTATTGAGTTTTACTGCCTTTGTGATGTGGATTGGCATGGGAAATCTCCCTGGTTCTCCATCTGACCTCTGTGCATCACTTTGTCTGCCAGTGCTTCCTGTGGTCTCCACAGGGAGGAATGGACTCTCCCTGCTTTATTTCTGCTTTGCATTAATGAAAGCTTGTGCAAAGAAAGAGAAATGATGTATCTTTTTTGTTTCTTTATGCTTTTTTCCTAATGGAATTGAATCTCTCAGCTTCACTATAATGTAAAAAACATTACAAGGCCACATAAAGTGTGGCGAATAAATTGTAAACAAAACAAAAAAAAACCCCACAAAATCTAAATGCTGGTAAGATTGCATCCATTGAAAACCTCTTGTCAGCTCCTGTTTGGCCATACCGTGTTTGAATCAAAATAAAGACTCACAGGAACAGAAATAACACCACTGCTTTCTTTTACCAAGATTGGAAAAGGAGAAAACTGTGGTGGCTGGTGAGAACATAGAAATGCTTCCTCTCTACTTGTGTTTGGTCACATATCCACAAGTCCTGCTGTGTGACTTCGGGGTAATCACACCAGTGATGGGCCAGTATTGCACCTCTCTCCTGCTGGATGAAGGGGAAGACCTGCTTAGCTCGTTGCACTGGAGGGGCTGATCCTACCTGTGGAGATTTGCCTGTGTGTGTCTCTACATGTGGAAATAGGTTATATGTCATTACAGCGGTGTCTCTGATGTTCAGTTTTTATATCCAGGGAACAGAGCTGAACTTTCAGCTGAAAACACTGCAGTTTGCCAAGCTGTTACGTCTTTCCCGTGAGTGTAGTGTCCTGCAGGTGAAGTGCCACAGATGTCCCTGCCCTGGGCAGCTATGGGTGTGATGAACCATCAGCTGCAGTGTTTTTGGGACAGCGTGGCAATTGTAATGCAAGGAGAATCTGTTCTGTGGTGGCTGTTTCTGGCACAGTGGCTGAATATCAGTTCCCACTTGTACCCCCCCTGCTATCCCCAAGCACTACAGAGTCACAAAATGGGACCCTCTTAGGATTAGAGGTTGCAGACTCAGGTTGCCATAGGGACATTTAAATTGTCACAGCATCTGACCAGCTGTTTTTTTAAATCTCTACATATTATTACTTAAGGTTTAGGAGGAACATATTGGGAAGCTTCCTTAAGGCCTAGGAGACAGAGAATCTCTCTGTGCTATAAATCTCCACTTCTGTATATTGAAGGATTTCCCCAGATCTTTGTTTCATGGTGTGCTGCACGTTACCTGCTATTTAACACTGTTCCTCCCAGAGAACAAGTGCTGTTTTTCCTTACTCTGTGATTTATTCCTAGGGATGGGAATAGTTTAAATACTTCTCTGAGGAAAACCACTGAATTTCTGGAGTGGTGCTCAGTAGAAATTGTAGATGAAGAGGAGGTTATCAGGTGTAATACTATGGCTTAAATTCATGCATGTCTGGACTGCACTAGCAAATGCTGTTGCAGGGCATGCAACATAGTCAGAAGAGCTGTAATCCATCACCTCACCTGTTGGGCTGCAGGATGAGCATGCCCACAGCTGGGTTCATGTTAGTGGTGCTTCTTTTTGTAATGGCTGCATCCTTTTCAGCTGTGTCAATAGGTTAAACCTGTTGTGAATTTTTTGAGTTCTCTTGAAATCAGCTGGCAAAGACTTTGACCATATTACATTCTGGGTTTTCCCTGAGTGCTTGTTAACCCCTTGATAGCAAAAGTGGGACTCACTGGGTCATTAATTTGGGCAGCCTCTCTCCTCTTGTGTATTTCCTTTAAGTGAGCCCCTACTCAGCCTAAGGAGGAAATTGCTATTTTTGCTGACACTGGGTTTTGGTGAGAGGAATTGCTTTATTTCAGGAATATCACATGAGCATTTGGACAAGTATTGTCTAAAAATGCAAATCCTCTTGCATGGGATTTTCCGTATTGTCCTGTTAGTGTGATGTGGAAAATATATGACATCAAAATAATGACTCATGTGTGACTCCTTACCAAGCTGCTCACGGGGAAGGATGATGCTGCTTGGACAAAAAGTCTTGACTGGATGTTGGTGCCGTGCAGGGTATTGCACTGGTGTTGTGTGCAAAGCTCATTCTGAAATGCCATTTGTTAGAACATTTCTCTGGCAAAATGCTTCTTCTGGGGGAATGACAGCCAGGCTGCGTGTGAGGCTCTAAAATTACCTTTTTGGCCAAAGCCCTGTACTGGGAGAGTTTTATTTTTTGTTGAACCTGAAACTCCCTGTTTAATGTTGTGAGATGCTTAATTTCCCTGTGTCCTTCTGTCCTCCAGTGGCAAATTGCCCTGCCACTGTGTGCTTGGGTGGAAGTGTGACTTGGTGCATACTGGAACTTATAATGACTTAGAAAAAATAAATAGGTATATCTGAAGAATGTCTTGAACTGTGGCTGATGGGTAATGGAGGTGTGTAGGCAGGGGAAGGGTCTGGAGCACAAGTCTAATGAGAAGCAGCTGAGGGAACTGGGGGTGTTCAGTCTGGTGGAGAGGCTGGACCCTGCAGAAAACCTGTTAGTTTCATCAGCTGTGGTGGGTTCATGCTGGCTGGATGCCAGTGTTTCTCCCCTTTGGTTTGCTGGTGGTAGAGGTGTTCTTCTTGTATTTGACCAGCTGTTGCTGAGGGGAGGGCAGAGGAGGGTGTGCTTGGCATAGGGACAGCAGAAGGAGGAACGTTCATCCTCAGAGTTTGAGGATTGCTTGTGCTTGCTTGTGCAGCAGCACACCTCAGGGCTCGTCATGTGAGTGAAGACAGTGGGATGATTCATGTGCCAAATCATCTTGACGAATAAATCCTGGAAATAAATAGGTCTAGTCTTCCTGAGAGAATGAAAGGTGAGGTGGCATACAGTAAGTGCTCATGCATGTGAGTGTTGTGAAAACATGATGGAAACATAAAGACCCAAGTGGGAAAACGTGAGTGGAAGCATGAAGAATGGTGGAAGAAATTTTTGGAAAGCAAAAGAGGTTAAAATGAAGAATGAATAACTTGGATTTGAAAGTACTAGATTCAGGCCTTAACTCTATCATAGCCTAATAACTTTTAATTAAATTATAATATTCAGGAAGGATTTATTTGCTTCTGAAACTTTGAAGAAAGTATAACCAGAGTAGGTGGAAATGTCTGCTGAGAATCTGCTGCATTACAGAACTGGTTTGGCAGGAGTAGCTTTCATGCAGAAACAAATCATACTCTTCATTCATGGTTCTTTGTGGTGATAGTTCAGTGACTTGTCTAGTCAAGGGTGAAAAACTACAAAAGCTGGGGAGCTTTGTTCTCTTTTGATCTATCAATGACAAGAAGGTATGAAAATCACTGGATGAAAAAAGATACTAATGTAAGTAATTTCTAAACAGTAAAATAAAAAATATTTATAGAGTAGCTTCCTAGTGAGTAAATAGATTTATAAAAACAAACCCACATTGTTCCAGCCAGGAAGAATTTGTTTCTTTCCAGGAGAAGTTCTAGAAAGTACAACTGCAAAGCAAGATCAGAACAGATTATGGAAATCAGAGTTAAAGTAGGTACTCTGAACTCAAAGTGATTTAGCTAGCTCACACTGCATATTGAACCTCAGATTTGTGTTGGAGAAAGATGAGCAAATAGCAGAGAAATTCCAGTGTGAAAATGGGTATAGTGTGATTTATTTATTTTCTTTTTAGAGGTAGAAGGGGAAGATGATTTTAAAGCTGCTTTTTTTTTTTTTTTTTTTTTTTTGCCTGGCATAGCAAACTGTCTGGGAGAAATTCTGAATTCAGGCCTGCATACACACATTTGATGTGTAGGTGAGTGCTTGAATAAAGTGGTGTAGGAGAAACCGCCGCTGGAGCCAGTTCTGAGACCCAGTGTGTTTGATCATGGGATGGGAACGTGTTTCTGCTTGTCCAGCAGCCTTGTGTGCAGGACTGATGGGATGAAGGATCTATCATGGTTTCTATCCCAGCAAGGCACAGGGGCAAGGAGCAGGGCTGGCTCTGCTGGAGAACAGAGGATGGGAGGGAGGAGGTGGTTGTGCTGGTCTGGGGTGGCCTTCAGCAGGTAGTACTCATGTGAGGAATACCATTTGTACTCCAAGGACATCAGTCTTGGGCAAGTCTGATGGAGGGTAATTGTGGGTGTTTGTATCAAGGCTGGAGAGGGTAATTTTAAAACTAGGGCACAGTGCCAGTTTTTAAGGTAATGACTCTTGCTGAAATGCATCAATGAGAATGAAGTAGTTGAAGGTGGCTGCTGAGCAATTTCCTTTCTGGTATGGCTGTGAGGTGGCATGCTTTTTGTTGGTGAGATTTCTTTCTGATGGTATCACAGAGCAGAAGAGAGGTGGTGATTTTGCTGTGGTGTGTTTCTGTGTTCTGATGGTGGGGACTGAGAGGGGGACAGATAAGAGAATCTCACACTGGGACTGGGTGGCCTTGTGATGTTGGGATAGGGTTGTGTAGGATTACAGATAGTCAAATAATGATACTAAGGCTGAAGAGAAAATAACTCGTTTATTGAGATCTTGTGCCTAGAATCCCAGCCTACAACTTCTGCAGTCAAGTACAGGCTATTTAGGAATATCCATGTTGCATCAAGTCGTGGAGAATGGCAATGTGAGTAAACTCTAGAGCTGCAGCCTTCCACAGTAAATTACTTTTTTTTTAATGGTGGTCCATTTAAAATTTCACTTTCATTGTTTATTAGAACCCTGTTCATGCTGCTGTCACTAATGGCCTGTCAGGCTTTCCATTACACACCAGTGTTTCAGGGGATTTGTAATTTTGCTATGGAGGTTAGCTTCTGTCAGGAGCTTGACAGACATAATACCAGATCAATAATGTGGTCTTTTTTTTTATACAGCTTCTATATATTTTTTGAGTAGTTGGGTTATTAGTTTGTTCTTTCTTTTTAATGGAGATGAAGCTTTATGGGCTGAATTATGAATCTGTAAGCCTGACAGTGAGAATAGTGAGGGTGTTTTAAAATACCTCTCTCTCACGTAATACTGTAGTTATAGTTGATACCTTAACTGTTTGGTTTTGTTGTCCTAGCAGTTTACTCTCTAAATCTGGTACTAGTCACAAATCCATTTTGAAGTCTGGGTTCTGTTTTGAACCTTAAGATGGGTGGGAAGTCTGTCTTGGGGGTTAAAATACATCTTACCTTTATAGTCAGGGTGGATCTTCTAAGGATTTAACAGTGTAGCTGGTTGGATTCTTTCCACAGAATCACACAACAGCCTTGGCTGGAAGAGACCTCTAAGATCACCCAGTCCAACCATTAACCCAGCACTGCCAAGTCCCCACTGCCCCATGTCCCTCAGCACCACATCTCCACGGCTCTGAAATCCCTCCAGGGATGGGGACTCCCCCACTGCCCTGGGCAGCCTGGGCCAGGGCTGGGGAACCCTTTCAGGGAAGAAATGTTTCCTAATATCCAATCCAAACCTCCCCTGGCACAACTTGAGGCCACTCCCCTCGTCCTGTCACTGTTACCTGGGAGAAGAGACCGAAATGAAAAATTGAATTTCCTGAAGGAGAAGCATGCTGGTCTCCTCTCACTGTCTGTGTTCAGGATGGTGATCAATAGAAAAAGCTCAGAGGATGCAAACTTTTCAAGAGTTGAAATACACTGCCTTATGTTCCAGCTACATTTCGGGGAAAACAAAGCCCTGCAATTAAATAGTTAGTAATGATTATTGGATCCACTTGTCCTTGTAAATGGGCTAAGGAGGATCAGGGTAGCAGCTCACTGACATCTGAAGTATTACCATGAAGTGAATGATAAGGTGTAAGGAGAAAGTCTGTAGAAAATCAACTCATGGTCTCAGGAGCCCACTGAGTAGTGAAGCTACTTTCTTCCAGCTGGTATTCAGCAGAATGTGAAACAAGCTGCTTTTGTTCTGTTTGCAGCTCCTTGGGCTAAACAGGGTGAATGTCAGAGAATCAAGGTTGCTGTCTTTTTTGCGTGTGTGATACCAAAGAATGTATTAATTACTTCTCTTGATGCTGGAGATAAAATACAGTCAGGATACAGAAACACCAGGTACAGCATCCTACTGCTCCTGTAGAGGAGCTGTGGTAGCCTGGGTACACTTCAACAGCTCTTCGGTTGACTGAAATTAATCAGATGCAGCAAGAGTCCTAAGTAATTTTTTTCCCTGATTTCTTACTGTTTAGGGCATGAATACTACATGTAAGGATTTATAGGGTTTTCTGCCATCCCATTTTAGCAACCAGGCTTTAAAACTGAAGTTCTTGTAATTTTGTTTTTTCCTGGTCTCTAGTACTGTAGTACTGACTGTGCTAGTACTGTGCAGAAGTTGAACCCAACAATAATATTCTTTACCCTCCTTCTCTTGGGGTTCCTTAAACGTTTCATTAAGGGTCTCAAAGTTAAATCACTTTGAGGTGAATGTATTGTTTTGCAGGCAGATAGGGTGTTGTGACATGAAGAACAATTCCTTTTGGGGCCATGTCCTTCCTGCCACTACAGAATGAGGAAACAGCTCCTGGTGCTGGTTTTTAGGCTGTATCTGGTGTTTCAAAATATTCTTTGCATAATTTTCTTTCTTACAGTTGGATCTGTCGGAAAGCAGAGCACATGGCAGGCAATTAATAGTCCTCCATGTTTGGACTGATTTTGAAGCATTCCAGGGTGTTTCCAGGTACAGTGATGCGCTCAGTGTTTGGAAGTGATTTGAAGCCACCTAATCTGTTGTACTGTGTCTGGTTTCCCTTGTGGGAAGTCACACTGTTGGGCTGTGCCTCTCTGCTTTCACCAGGGTGTGCTCAGTGAGTCAGGCTGAGGCTGCCCCTGGTTTTGATGTTAGCGTTGGGGTGATGAAAATCTTGGTGGCTCAATACTGATGTAGCTTTTTGTAAGTCACCCCACAGAGGAGAGAGGCCATATATTCAGTAATTGCCAGAGCCCACCTCCATGCCTGGCTCCACAGTTTCAGGAAAGTTGCATTAGGTGTTGCTCCCACTTCATCAAACCATTGGGGGTGCAGCATGTAGGGTCTTCTGTAGGAAGATTGGCAGCACTGAGCACCTGGGTGGTGTTTTCCATGATCAAATGGATGTGGAAGAGGTATTACTTCTGATTATCTATACCTGGTAGTAATATAGATAGTTATAGCCCCAATCTCTGTCTAACTAGGGAGCTTGGATAAAAAGAAGTGAGTTCAGAGTTCTTGGTCCTGTCTCACAGGGGCTCCATGTAGTCACCAGAAACTTGAGAGATGGATTAAAATGCTGGTGAAGCTTGAGTTGTCTTTGCACTATGAAGAGTTTGACTTTAATTACTTGGAGAAGCTGGAACATCATCAAGGTGAGGAAAGTGTTTTGAAATGGATTTATAGTATCTGCTAAAAGCCGTGAAAGATTTCACCAGTAACTTATTCCTCTGCTTTTTCACAGGGCAAAGAAAGGAGCTCTTCAATGTGTAGCAGTGTTATATTTTCCACAAAGAGTATGTTTACTTGACTGCCTTAAAGGGTGACCTTATGGTGCACTACACTCCCTGAAAGGTTGTAGCGAGGCAGGGGTCGGTCTGTTCTCCCAGGCAGCAGTGATAGGATGAGAAAAAAATGGCCTGTACCAGAGGAGGTTGAGATTAGATATTAGGAAACATTTCTTCCCTGAAAGGGTTCCCCAGCCCTGGCCCAGGCTGCCCAGGGCAGTGGGGGAGTCCCCATCCCTGGAGGGATTTCAGAGCTGTGGAGATGTGGTGCTGAGGGACATGGGACAGTGGGGACTGGGCAGTGCTGGGTTAATGGTTGGACTTGATCTAAGAGGTCTCTTCTAACCAAGGCTGTTCTGTGATTCTGTGACGTTGAGAGGTGGATTTTAAATTTCCATAGAACTCAGCGCTCCATATTAATGCACAGGGTGGTTAGTGTGATTTAAATAATCAGTCTGGAGGAGATGAGTCTATTTCCTCATAACGGTCACTTCTGCTTTGTTACTGCCTGAGCTCATTGTCCTGGTTCCCCAGGCACAGCCCCATGGCCCAGCCATGCAGGCAGCCATGAGGAGCCCCCAGTCAGCTGAGAGTTCCACTCAGGTGAGCTGACTCTCAGGTGTATCCCATAGCACCTCATCATGCTCATGAGAAAAGGAGGGAGCTCACTGAGGGTGGGGTTCCTCCTCCTCTCCCTGTGACTGCTTGTTGATGGTGCTTTGTTCCTGCAGTCAGCATTGAACCAGGCTGAGTAGAACCCTTATGTTTTGTGTTGATTGTTGTTTCCTGTTTTGTCATTCTATTAAATCTGTCTATACTTCAACTCATGGGCCTTTTCCTCTTTTTTTTTTTTTTTTTTTTTTTTTTTTTCCCAATTCTCCTTGCTATCTGGGGAGGAATCTCGGATGACAGACTAACTGCTGTGGTTTAGCCCTGAGTACTGGCTAACTCTAGACACTCATCTTTTCAGAAACAAAGCAGTGAGCTCACTGCTGTGTGCCTTGAAGTTAAATCTCTGTGAAAACCCAGTGGCTTCCTAAGTAATCATGATCCAGCTTTTTTATATACTTCATAGGAATGCTTAAATACTTTTAAAATTGGCTTTAATGAGAAGTTTAATTCTGCCTGAATAATAAAGATATGAATGGATGGCCAGTGTTTTTCATAATGAGGGTGACTAAACTCTAGTCAGAGCGTCATGTGAATTGTTGGTAGGCTGTTTTGTGAGAATAAAGGGGAACTCATTTCATCCTCTTTGATCTTTGATATTACAAGCATAGATTATATTATTCTGTGTTCTTTGGTCTGTCTTGTCAGATTCATACTGGATTGAGTTTCATAAGTGGCTTTTCCTTTCAGTTAAAAGAAAACAAAGATGTAAAGGTGTACATGAGGTGCCTCAGGGATGCAGGATCAGAATAATTATCATGGAATTTTTTGCTTTCTTGTGTTCAGCAATATCAGGCTGATTTGTTTATATATATGTACACACACATATGCAGACAACTGTATGTACATTTAATTCAATACATTGTTCTTGTGACAAGATAAAACTATTTTTTATGGAAGAATGATGCCTTTAGTATTTACCTCATGTTTGAGTGTGCCTAATTGCTCCTAGAAGCCAGTGGGGAGAGAGTGATTGTGAGCCTAACGTGGAAAGGTAAAAAAGCAGGGCAAGTGTATGATCCAAAGTATGCTGTTTGCTACTTTTAAAATTTTGCTGGTTTGCATTTATTTCTAAAATAACATTTCTGGACATCTCCAGTATAAGGAGATGAAAAATTTTGGACTTGCTTGGAATATCCTGTCTTGAGGCTCACTGATGTTTTGCTCTGAGGCTTTATGATTTGGCTTTTGCAGGTGGTACTAACGATGTAGGTGTTGCACTCCAAGAGGCTGGTGTCCTGTTTCTGGAAGCTGTGCTGTCCCCTGCACGAGAGGCAGTCTGCCTTGCACTCTTACTGTAGTGTGGCCAGGAGCACCACCTTCAGCTAGTGATACTTTACTGTCATGAAACTTACTTCATGTCTTGCTGAGGGGGATAGAACACTGTCATCCATCTGATGCTTGCTTGAGACTTTGAGTCCTTAGTCAACCTGAGGTTTTATCATTCATCATTTCTTTTGCTGCATGTTTCTGGCACTACAGAAGGAGGGGGAGGAATGAGTCACTCTCTAAACTGGAACACAGTTGAAATCTATAACCCTGCATGCACGTGCTGAGGAGGGATATACCAGCCATTAATGCTGAACCTCAGAGGTCTGGGTTTGCTGTCTGCTCTCCTGTGGATTTCTTCTGTGATTTTGGGAAGTTGCTGGTGCTCTTTGCACCTCTGTTCCCCGTCTGGTATTGGGAAATAAGCTGTTATCACAGAGGGGAAACTCTCCTATGGTTGATAACTCTATTAATATCTTGGGGACAAAGGGTGAGTTGGAGCTGAGAGCTCCCTCCGCAAGCAACATCCCAGGGGAGTGGAATAGCATGGCCGTGGTAGAAAGCACCGGGGAAAGCGTGGGTCCATCCAGCGTGGACTGTCTTCTTCAGTCCTGAGCTGCTTGGCTTGGCAGAAAGACTGAGCAAATGAGAACAGCAAAGAAAACAGACTAATGGTTCATCTATTGCAGCGTTAAGCGGTTTAATGGCTATATTCCCCGTCCGAACAAAACCATGAATAACATCAATTTTGCTTTATTAACAAAAACTGTAAACAGAGTCATCTGAGGGTTTTTTTGTGTCAAAACTTGAATTCTGAATTCCTTTCCAGCCTCAATTATTCCATGTACCTGCTAGAGATGAAGGGAACTCCAGGTTCAAATTTTTCATCCTGTGTTGTTCTGAACGTGGCAAAAAGGGGAAACTGAGCATAAACATGTCCTTCCTCGTTCTACTTTCCTAGCAAGAAACTTTAAAGGGAATCACAAATGTTCCTTTTTCAGCAAAAAGCTGTGAAAATGCAGCAGTTAGAAATCTAATGCTTACCTTGTACTTGTCTCCAAAACCCGAGGTTGAGGGTATTTTCTAAAATTTACAGAAAACAAAAGGACAAGGGGAAACTGAAGTTTCTGTGGCTGTATCTGAAGGCTTTTTGTGTCTCTTCAAATGTAAGATCTATGCTTCAGTGCTTTGATTGAATGGAAGAATATTAAGATTTATATTCTTCAAAACTCCAGGGGCAACATCAAAAGATAGTAAACTATGTCATCAAAATCACAGGGGAGGATGATTGTAAGCCCAATGGTGTGGAAAAGCAGACAAAGACATTGCCCTTTTGTGCTTTTGCTGAGGAATTTTCTAAATAAGACCTTTCTTTCTCAACTCACATGTTCCTGCTTGAGATTTTGTAACTGTCATGAGTTAGAGGTGGTGCTTTCTCAACAGATCAATGTTGTGACTGTTTCTGGTTTCATAAACCATACTCGGTAACCATTCCTTTGTCTGGAGAGAGTGGCTGGTTGAGGGTGATGTGGTAGGTGGGGGGGAGATCCAGGGAGGGAGAGAGGGCAGAAGAAGCATAGCTGAAGTGTCAAACGATAGTCACAGTACAGGTCAGAGGCAAAAAGCTAGCAAGTCTCCTAAATATTTAGTCCAGTGTTGTATTCCCTGGGCCACTCCACTGTAGTACATCCATGCCATAGGGATTCCTAGCTGGGATTTTTAAAGGCCTTAGTGTTTTAAGAAGTACTTCCTTCTCTTATGTATGCATGTCAAGTTGGATACCCAGATGAGTTATGCAGGTTTTTGTTGGTTTTTTTTTTAAAAATCTTGGCCGCAAGATGGGTGAAAGTGTTGGTTGTCAGCCTCTAAAAGCGAGTGGGTTTGTGGTCTAGAAGGTAAGCGAGAATTACGGCTTCCAGTGTGGAGTTGCCAAGCGCTTACTTAGAAAGCTGCTGCCAATGTTTTCACTTCAAACAAAGAAACTAAATTTGGAAAATACCAGTGTATGATAGGAGGCATGTGTATGAAATAGCTCTGCATCCTTGCAAACTGCTGTTGTAATAATTACTCCTTCCTTCTGCCTTGACAGCATGATGCTAACTAGCAGCCTGCAGCAAAGATAAGGTGCTAAGGGAGGCACATATATGAAAACATCAGTAACAACCATAGTTTAGATAGTTTTGTGGGGCTGGAGTTCTTACAAAATGTGATGTACTGGTTTTACCTGATCTACCACAATAGTCTTTCAGATACTATTTATTAAGTGTGAAAATAGAGACATTGGATGTCATCAATTTAGAGGACTAGCAGTCTTTGACTAGAGTGATTGCTTTGGCAGAGAACAAAAATAGCATATATATATATATATATATGTAGCATTGAACATGCACATTTGTCCTATTGGAGACAAGTTTCTGCACTCCAGCAGTGCTAACATGCTTCATAAGTTACCAAGAGATCTTCCCGGATTGGATTTAGGTGTTGGAAAGCTTGGGACTGTTGCTGGTTGCCCCTGGAAGCAGCAGTAGGGAATGTGTAACCACTTCTCCCTCTTCCACTGGGTTTAAAGTGATTGCATCCAGTGGAATCAAGGTGTTTCCTCTGTTAAGGGAGGATGGTTACACCTGCACTAAATTCCCACAGTTAGGAAACACAGGAGCCTTTTGCATTAGTTTCTTATGTGAAAGGCATAACTAGGTGATATCCTAATGAATAAATTAAATATGTGGAAGCAATGCTTCAGTCCCTCATGGAATTGCACGTGGGTTTGAGCAAGGTTTGGATGCAGCTTCTGGTGAAGGTCCAAAAGAGTCTTCTAGTTCCTCAAAGCAGCTGGTAGTCACAGGTTGGCACAGGTGGTGTGTGTACCTGGGAGTCAAGCTGTGAGTAAAACAGATCTTGACTACACACTGAAGACTGTACTACCATGTGCTATGAGAGGCTGAAGTACAGCAAAGTAGCTGGTGACTGTTGGATGAAAGTGAGTTTATTATTTCTGCACACTGAAGTTCAGTAGCAGATAACTGTACCCTGTTAGTTCTGTTGACCCTTGCCATGATTAGATATTTTAAGTAAACTGGCAGATGCCTGTAAGATGCTGTCTTGATTTGGTATTTTGTACTGACATATGATATTTAATTATTTCTCCCTAAATTTAGCATCTAGGATTGCTCTGTCACAGAAAATACTTCTCAAATTATTTATGGCTCAGTTTGTATTCTGCTTTTTCGAAGTATCTGTAGATTGTTTTACGTTTGTTTTTTTTTTTTTCCTAGAGGAGGTTGTGTTTGTGTTCTCAGCCATAATGATATGCAGCAATCTTCTGCAGTAGGAGAACAAGTGCAAATGGAAATGCAGAATTGAAACAAATGCAGATGAGAGAAAGTAAGATCTCCTTCACCTTCCCCTTCTGAGTAATAGAGAAACCATCTCTATTGGTTTCTCTGGAACAGGTTGCCCAGGGAAGCTGTGGCTGCCCCCTCCCTGGCAGTGTTCCAGGCCAGGTTGGATGGGGCTTGGAGCAACCTGGGCTGGTGGGAGGTGTCCCTGCCCATGGCAGGGGGGTTGGAACGAGATGAGCTTTGAGGTCCCTTCCAACCCAAACCATTCTGTGATCCCAAGGAACGTAAAGAAGGAAACCCCAGTGCCCAGGTTCCATGCTCTGAGACTTCTTGATCGTTTGTGTGAGCAAACAGTACTTTCCTTGAGTATTCTCATTACTGGCATGAAAGGACATAACAAATAACCAATTTTTTTTCAGGATGGGGGGAATCAAAAGGGTCCAAACCTGAGGAGTTCTTAAACCCAAGCCAAACTTTGAGGCCTATGTTCTGACTCATTTGTCTTCAGCTATACCTTTTTCTGTCCCTTTAGTGGCATTTCAAAATACTGCACAAAAATTTGCACATCCATTGCATTTTGGCAGCCAGCATAAAATATATCCCAGCACTGTAATATATATTACATGGCTGTCATATAAAAATAAACATTCACCTTAATGTTTGTGCTGCGAAGTGCAGGTATTCACATGCTTCGAATATACTTCAGCATGAGTTGCAGGATCAGCTGAGTCGTTCTCTTTGCATGGCTTCCACAAAAGTGTTTTGGGGAGTTGACTTAAATAATACATGAACATGTGCTAGACCTCTACAGACATTCTGTGTTTCTCAGTGAAAACAAATACAATAAAGGTGATCAAAATGGCAGGTGGTGTGTGAGTTTTAGAAAGCAGAAATCCAAGTGTTGCAGAAAGTGAAGTTTTCTGAAGTGACCAGAAGTACTTTAGAAAGCAGTTGAGGATGTAAATAAGATGTGTTACTGGTATCTACGTTGGTGAGGTGAGTACTGGGCAGAAAATCTTAGCTTGGTAAGAAAATAGGAAGGAAAAAAAAAATTCAACCCCAAACTACAAAAGGGCACTTACCAAATCTAGTATTTGAACCACAGTGTCCTTTCTCTCACAAGGTAACAGCTTTTCATGGGAGGAATTCTACTGTTTTTTACCTGTTTCTGTGTAAGGAGGTGCTCAACTTGACCTAGAAAAAGCAACTCAGTCTGTGAAAGAACTTTTGTGTTGTGTATTGTTCTCCTTTCGTTGTACATTACAAATGTGCCTAAAGCCATGCTCATGATAACTTCTGTAATCACTGCTCTCTTGGGTGAAATTCAATAAAACAGAAAATAGTAGAAAGGAATGGTTTGAATTCAGAAACAGCTGTACAAGATCTTAAGAGTAAGGAGGTAACTGAGAAATGTGTGTTGGTTGATTGCTCTTCAGTTCCAAGAGTGTTCCTCGGGTAGTTGGAATTGTTTCCATTGCTGATGCAGTGGGCTTTTATGAATTTAATCTTGGAAAATTGAAACATGCTAAATATTGAGGTTTCATTTTTGTTAGGGTTATTTTCCTGTTTTACATATTGTTGATAAAGAAGCATTCAAATCAAAGTTCCGGGCTGAATTCCTTAATATGAAGCTGTGCAACTTCATGCTATGGTTGTGTTTTAAGTGTTGCCTGTGAGGGCTCTATTATACCCTCTTCTAGGCCTGTTAATGTGTGCTCTTGTACAAGAGCACATTTAAAATCTTGATTGTTGCTCCTGGCTGTACATGTGGGTAGGTTCTTTCTTCTAGTTGTGCTGGAGTTCTGCAGTGAGAAGATTTGAAGAGCAGCGAAGAAGAGGAGGTAGTTTTTTGGAGAGGCATGTATGTACCCAAAAAGTGGGTTTAGTTGATTTACCAACATTGTGTTCATGGAATAAACTGCTATTGCCTGATTTTGGAGCTGCAATAGTTCCATAATAGTTTCTCTGTTCAAGATGGTGAAAAGAGGAAGTCAGGTGTCAGAAGTTATGAGGGAGGGGGTAGGAATCAGTGTTTTGCCACAGAACGACTCCATGGCATCAACTCATCTTTAGTACTGTAAACTTGACAAGGTTCAAAAGAGGGCAGCAGAGGTGCTTCTGTACAGGGGATGTTTAACTGGTAAGCTGGGACTTCTCCAACTGGAAAAAGGATGCTTCAGGTCTTGTGTGTGATGGAGACATGTAAAGTGGGTGGTGTGAATACAGTGTCTTCCTGTGAAGAAAGCCAGTGCACAGAACAGGAAATTGGTAGGTTAAAAAACCCCCAAACAACCAAACCCCAAAATACACACCGTGAGGTAGAAGCTGTGGGGTTTGTAGTAACACAATTGTAGGTTGTAAAAGCTTACATGGGCACAAGGAGAGCTTGGACAGTGGGTAGAACAGGGATTCAGTGGAAGGTGCCACACACACAGGTCTCTGGCATGGAGGGTCACTGACACATGCATCCCTAGGGACTGTGTGGGTGCTGAGGAGGAAGGTGATGTACTCCTGCCTTTGTCATCTCCTCCCTGTCCCTCTGCATTGCCTACTGTTTCAGGTGTGATACTGAGATCACCCACCTTTGGTCTTGACTCATGGTTCTTGCGTGCTGGTTTTGTATCCCTTGGAATGGAAAGGAAAATGTTCTCCAAGGGATTTCCTCATCAGGAGTGCTCTGCAATAGCATTTCACTAGGTTAATGACTTCATACAGAAAGAATTAGAAATAATTTTTCTTTAATTTCATACTTTATATTCTCAGTTATCTGAATTTAGCTGCTTAGTGCTATTTCTATGCTCTTCTTGTAGCAACTAAGTAGAGTTACTGGATATGTAGCTTTAATGATTAAACCCAATGTAAGAAATTGTGCCACAGAATAATACCCCAGTGTTAATCCCAGGCAGCTAATAAGAGATAAGAAAAATAAGATCTTTTGTGTCACTGTTTCATGAACCAAGGCAGATCAAGGTACTGGCATGGAGCTGGTTTAGGAAGAGGTTAAACTGCAATTTTGTGGTGTCTTGTCAGGACACCTAAAGCTGTAGATGTAGACAGTTGATGACAATTATGCTGATAAGTGGTGTCTAATTAGGTCATTGGTATCTTCCCTATGTTTTCATTGATGCTCTTAGGCTCATCTATGCTTATGCTACTTGGGAATCATAATCTACAAAAACAAGAGCATTTTTGACAAAGAATAGCTTAAACCACATTTTTCTTTAACTACAAATGAAATATTTGGAGGATTTTTTTGGTGGGCTGATCTGTCTCCATGACAAGATGAAAATATTGTCTTATCCTGACAGTTGGAATAGAGTCAAGCAGGGCTGCTAAGTGACTTACTCAAACCAAAAGAGTCAGGGATGGGGGACACAAGCTTTTTCTAGTGGTTTATGACTTGAGCTTTTCCCTGGAATGCTAACTTTTCCAGTAAAATCTTGGATTCATATAAAGGGCAGCATACTGTATTGAGTCTTTCATGTGTTTGAGATTCTTTTTTTTCTTGATCAGCTTTGCAAAAGTTGACTCTTCAGTAACGTTATGCAGGCAATCCTGAGAGTGAGAACATTTAAGTCTTTGTGCCTGCTGTGCAAAACAGGATCATTGGGAATGCTTCTTTCTGAACTTAGTGTCTAAATATATAAAAGAGCTCCTCCAAGATGGTCAGCCTCTAGGGTTATAGCTATCTGACTCTGCTCCCCATTGTTTTATCTCCTCCTGATTAGACTCTTCTGATTCCAGGGTGTACAAGTCTTCTGCCTTTTCCCCCCTGCTTTGTTACTGGGGAAGTACTTACACTTTTGGGCCCTAATAACAAATGCTGAAAAAGAGTTGCTGAATTGTTAAACTCTGCTCTCTGCCATCTACTTTCTGTTACCTCCCCGGTGAGGCTTGCAAAGCCAGAACCTCTTTTGATTGCTTTTTTCCTTCCTTGGGGCCTTTCCCAGGTGAGCTAGATCCACCTCCTACACTATTTTTTTTTATCCCCAAGTACTGTATTTAGTTGTTGAAAAGCTGCTGAGATTTTCCCTTTCCCAAATTGAGTGCTGCAAATGGTAGAACTGGTACTTGTGTCTGAGGATTTTCTTCGCCTTGTACCCTCCTCTTCCCTTTCCAAAAGTCTTTGAGCCTATTGTTGGAATGTTTACAACAACCTCTAAGAAAATTTATTCTAGAAGTCAGGAATATAGCTAGGTATGCCTGGTAATAGTAAGGTATAATTAGGTGTCTGGATTATGTTTAAGCACTGTTAGACGAAATCAGCAGGAAGTGGTGGAATAAATGTACTACCACTTTTTCAGTTGTTTGCACAAAGTGTTTCTTCTGCGAAAATCTGCAAAGAGGAGGTGAGTGCTTTCTCTGCATTTGCTAGATCATTACTGATACTGTTAATATCATGAATAACTGACACATCAACAGCTTAAATGTCTCCTTTCTGTCAATGCAGCACTGAGTCAAATGAAAGCAGCTTCAGAGAGGAATGCTGCTGGGATCTCTTGGCAGTGACTGTGTCTGCACACCTCTTCCTGCTTGCCAGTAGCTAATTAGGAGGTAGAAAGACAGACCCAAAATGTGTTACAGAAATACTGTAATTATGTTTATTAGGAAGTCTATGTACATTTGTTAGATTAGCACTGGCTATCCTTGTCTTCAGTTATTAGATTTCAGTAATTCAGTTTTGCAGCCAGGCTTCTTGTTCATCATGGCAGATACACACAAAGTCCTGGTGTAATGCTGGAGTATGGGAAGGCAGCTGGGGGCAGGGCTGTTGGTGTTCTGCCAGGGAGATTCCTGGGGCAGGCAGGTCTGGTGGTGCAGACAGATCCTCTGTCAAAGGAATGATCTGGGTGATGGGATGGAGAGGATCCTCAGAAAGTTTGCAGATGATATCAAAGTGGGAGGAGTAACTGATAATCTGGAGGGTCATCCTGTCCTCCAGAGAGACCTTGACTGGCTGGAGGCATGGGCTGACAGGAACTTCAAGTTCAGCAAGTGCATGGTGTGCAGAGTCCTGCAGCTGGGGAGGGACAAGCCCAGACACCAGCACATGGTTTCCAAGGGGAAGGCAGCTTGGCAGAAAAGGCCCTCCTGTGTGTCCTGGTAGACCTTCCTCCAGCCTGGCTTCCCATGCTTTGTGACTTATTTTGGAGGTCTCTGGCATAGGTGTTACGTAGGTCATCTCACCAGATAGACCAGTGTTCTGGGTCTGGCTTGGGTGGAGTTATCTTTATTCATGGCAGCCCGCATGGTGCTGTGTTTCAGACCTGGGAGTAAAGTAGATTTTCTTATGTGCATTTCTACTTCAAAAGTTCTATAAAATGTTACCTCCATATTTACCTCCATGAGGTTCTTGAGTCTCTGAAAGAAACTCATCCTCCTTGCAGACTCAAGTGGCATAGGAGGGGCTGATTGCTTTCTTAATTTTATTAGGTGAGAGAGGATAACTTCTTCCCATTCTGATTCACTCCAGATATTTTGATTGGTATTGAGCCCCAAACTTGGTAAGAGGTCACTGACGCTGTGGGATGGTTTCTTCAATGTGTAACTACACAGCTTTATAGTGCAGTGTAGGTAAGGATTTCCTTCAAATCAATATTTGCTTGACTGCAGCCAGGTTACACATCCTTTTAGGGATTTCTTGGCTTATCTACAGCTGTTTTCTAGATAAGCATTAAGCTAGAGATCTCAGTTTTTCTTGCTGGGACAACGTTGAGTCTGTTTTACTAGCTCAGTGCCTTTAATTTGCTGTCCTTTCTGTGAGCTCTAGAAGGTGATTTTCCTCTATGAGCACTACTTCTCTGTGAGATTACTGGCTTGGGCTTCTGGAGGACAAATACCTGGAATTAATGTGAAAAGACATGTAGTAGATGATCAGCAGACTCCTGCTTGAGAGGGTTTGGGAGGCTGCCAGCTTCAACTGTGTCCACCCTGCTGTCTGCTGGAGGTGATTGCCTCCATGGCAGGGGTTGCAGTGTGGTCACTGGTTCTGTTCCTCAGGTGTTCACAGCCTGGCAGACTAACAAAAAAAAAAAAATGTTCATTCGTGCTAATACTCTGAACTACAGCTGCTGAGGTGCAAATTCAACCCCTGTTCTGCTGTCCCCCACTCCAAGGGCGGTCATTTATGGTGGAAGAAGGAGCCATCAGCCACAGAGAACGACCTTTGAATTTTTTTTCAACAGAAATAGTGTATTTGGAGTCCCCACATGGATGGAGGAAGGGTGTTATTTTCATGTGTTCCCTCCTGTCCCCAGGCTATTTGTGCTAGTGGTCAGGATTTCAACTTTAGTTCATCCCAGGAGAAAATGTGTGATCCAAATACTGAAAATAGCCTAGTGCACTAAGTGCTGTGCTAGAGGAGGGCTGTGTTGTTTTTTTTTTTCTTCCACTTTTCTTTGTTCCACATTTTAGTCAAGAGCTTCATGTAACTGTAGAAAATTCTAACACGTGGAATTATTTCCTTCATGGCAATTTATTGTCCTGATGCATCAGGCTTAGGAATAACTTATTCTTTATTCCAGGTATTACAATTATCCATGCTAATATTTGCAGGAGAGAGAATTCTATACTCGACTTGTGATTTATTTTTATTTTTCCAGCTGAGAATCCTCCTTAACAATTATTTCTGCTATTTTCTTTTCCATATTTTAATTTGACAGAGAATTTCTGACAAATGCTTTCAGTGCTTAAACAGGAAAACAATAGTGATGTGGCAGTGATGTGAACATTAGTCATCCTGACAGCTGATAGACTGTGAAGAAAGCTCTTTTTTTTTTTCCCTGCAAAAAGAAATGCATATGTCAAAGGTACCAAGATGTCAGATTTTCTACACAAAAGAAAGCTGGATGGGACAGCAGATGGGAATTGAGGTTTTTAATTTGTGAGGCACAAGTGCTAGGTCTCAGTGGTAACTTCTTTCTACGCCTCCCTCTCCCCCCTGTTTATCCCTGCTCTGTCCTATTTTATTTCTTCCCATTGCCCTGTGTGCCCAAAACACTCAGCTGTATTTGCTTAGGTGTATTTTCCCATGGAATTAAGTTCTTGTTTCACCAGAAGCAAGAAAGGTTGAGGTCCCTGTAAGACCAGAAATATTTCATTTTTCTTGTCTGCAGAGCACATGCATGTCAGGGAAATGCCTGGCATTTCTAAGCTGTGTGGAAAGACTGTAGAGTAGTTATGTATTTTTAGCTTTTAATGTTAAATTCTCCCTTATTTTTCTTGCTTTGATCTTTCAGATGTTCTGCATCTTAGTGGTGTTTGGCTAATATTGACTCAAGAAATGCATCACGTGTAGATCTTGTTTATAATACCCATAATATGGATAAAAGAGAGAACTTCAGAATCTAGGCAAAGTCTGTATCTAATAACATGAATGAAAATGTATTAGGGTTAGGGGGCATTCTGAGGGGTCTGGAGGACATGGGGCAGTGGAGAGCTATCACTGGTGAATGTCAAATATACTTGACGGTTATACATCAGTCCTCAGAATTGTGACATTTTCCTTCTTTTTTTCCCCAGAGTGATATAATTCCATCACTTTGCAAGCAGGTGTGTGATGTGACTGACAGGTGCTTTACAGCTATGGACCATGAAGTTGCATTGCCTCAGCTGTGGCTTGACTTTTATAGAGAGTTTCAAAGTTCAGGCTCTGTGGTATAGGAGGGAAGCTGTTACTGGGTAGGGTAAACTGTGATCTTTAAAGCAGAATTACATTTTATCCACTGTTGTTTAATTCAGCATAAGGCTTAAGCACAACTTCAGTTTAGTCAGCTCTGAGTCATTGCTGTGTTTTAGGAAATGGAAGTTATCAGTTGAAAATGAGCTCTGTTCTCTGAATTTCAAATGTTTTGGACCTATTGTTTCATGGAATTGTTCACAGGCCTTCATGGAAGACTTTGTAGTCTATTCCTGTACATAGAAATGTGTTTATCTTTCCTTCTCCACAGAGGACCATGTGTATCTTTGATCCAGGCAGCAGTTTTGGGCTCATGTTGTTTTGCACCTTAGAGTTAATTATCTGGTGAGAACAGGCCTTACATTTAAGGTGTGTACTGAAAGTGCATATTGATTCTGAGGAGCTTATTGATGCCTCCCATTTAGTTGTACTTAGAGAAGGTGATAAATGAGAGCTGATATCATCTATTGGCAAATGAATAAATATGGCAGCTGTAAGAGTAATTGGCCTAATGTTTTTCTCAGGCTTTGAACATTGACTCTATGCTTGAAGCTCAAATTTTGTCAGCTCCTTTACAGATAAGCTAGGAAGCCAAGGTTTAAATCAATTGTATTGCTTTAAAAAAATCTAATGTGTGCAAGTTTGAAAGCATGATAGAGGATGTATTCTTAAAATGCCCGTGGAAAGAAAGGGAAGAGCAGCAACATTTCTGTCCTTCATTTAACTTCAGATGAGCTTCCCTCCATCCTCCTTGTAAAGTACTGTCTGAAAGTAAAAAAGTGTGTGCTGTATTTATTGTGAAATTATTCTTTCATCTTTAATTATATTCTGCTTATCTTCTTTGTATTATGTTAACGGATGCTCCAGGGAGGTTTTATAGCACCTGCCAGTTACCTGAAGGGGCCAGCAAGAAAGCTGGAGAGGGACTTTTTACAAGGATATGGAGTGATAGGATGAGGGGTAATGGCTTTAAACTGAAAGAGGAGAGATTCAGATTAGACATAAGGAAGAAATCCTTTCCTGTGAGGGTGGTGAGACACTGGCCCAGGTTGCCCAGGGAAGCTGTGGCTGCCCCCTCCCTGGCAGTGTTCCAGGCCAGGTTGGATGGGGCTTGGAGCAACCTGGGCTGGTGGGAGGTGTCCCTGCCACGGCAGGGGGTTGGAATGAGCTGAGCTTTGAGGTCCCTTCCAACCCAAACCATTCTGTGATTGTATGTGTGCATGCAACACTTGGTGGGGTAGGAGAATAGCTACGTCCACTTTGGAGTGAGGTGAAGAAGAGGGTTGTGTCTGTGGCAGAGTAGGATGTTTAATCTGTGGCATCTGTCTTGTCCCTGTCACTGCTATTACCATGATGCCTTCCTTTTCTAGCTAGAGTTCTGCCAGAGAAACTTATGTTGGATGTACATGTTGTCTTTTTTGACAGATTTAGGACTTGCATGCTTGCAAAAGCACGCTTCTTGCTGTGCTGTGTCATCACAGCTGGCATCACTGGTGATGCTCCTTTCCCAGCCCCAGTATTTATGAGAGGGGAATGTACTGCAAGGATGTGCTCTGGGGGGCCTCTCCTTTGGTAGTGCATTCCCTCTGTGTTGCCTGCTCTCAAATTGTTGGTTGCCAGTGAACTTCTGTAAGTTTGGTGAAGCCCTGTGTTTGTAAAAAGTCAAACTGAAGGGGTTAAATGGTGTCCTCTTTTGTAGGCATGGGGAGAAGACTGAACTTTAGCTTTCTAATGATCTGGCTAGCTGGCAACTTTCACTGGACAGGGAATGTCCATTCTGATTTCATGCAGTCGTAATTATAACTTTATAATATCAAAGGCAGCTTTAATCTACATGAAGCACTTCTCAAATTGTCCTTGCAGAATACTTGGCTAAACTCAAACCAAAAATTAAGTGTAGCGTGAATCGCTTAGTACTCTAGCTTGCTTTCCATGCTGGGGCTCTAAAGATCTTCATAAGCATTTAATTAACCCCTAAACATCTAAGGATGCTCATTTTACAGATAGTAGCACTGTGGCAGAATTGGATGAAATTCATTTTGTGATGTTTCACAGTGAAGAGTAGCTCATGGCAGGCTAGAGGAATAAAAGCTTTGGAAGAAACCCTGTCTAGCTGAAATTATTGTTCCTCTAAGTGGTACGTGCTGAAAAAATGATTATCCACCAAATGGGAAATCTTTTCTTCTTTTCCTTTGAAGCAAAATAATATGCTGACACTTCTCTTTATCCACTGATTGTTTGGAAAGCATTAATTTAAAAAAAAAAAAAAAATCACAACTTCTTGTGTGGATCTGGAGTCAGTTCCCTGAAATGAATGCTCAATATAAAAATCTAATAGGTAAAAAGACATTTATTACATAGCAACTGGCATAAATCATGCCTCTAATGAGGATAAAATCCATGTAAATGAATCATTACAGTAAATTGTTGTAATTAGGATTTATTCATGACAAAGGTCTCATAATTATATAATCAACTTTTAGTATGTTAAGATTTATAGTCTGAACTCTTAATTCCATTTTATTCATTTAGAAGCAGAATTTGCTAGGGGTGGAGTGTTTTCCAGAAGCTATCCTGCTGCATGCTCTCAACTATAGATGGAATTAATTCCTTTGCAAGTATCATCTAATTCTGGTTTTTTGAGCACAAGGCTCAAATTCTCCTCTGGCAAAAATAAAACTTCGTAGCATTTTCAAAGGTCTTGCCAAATACTGAAGCCAAAGCTTCCAGGGCTTTGAAGTGCCAGGGCCTTCCAACTTAATGGTAGTGGATATGTGTCCGTGGACGTCCGAGTGCTGTGCAAACACAATGGACCCACGTGACAGAAAGCTGCTGCCAACTCATGATTGTTCTGGCTATGAAAAATTGGTTTCTGGTTTTGATATCAGTCCTTATCAGGTAGATAGAATCATAGAATAGCCTTGGTTGGAAAAGACCTAGCACTGCCAAGTCCCCACTGCCCCATGCCCCTCAGCACCACATCTCCACGGCTCTGAAATCCCTCCAGGGATGGGGACTCCCCCACTGCCCTGGGCAGCCTGGGCCAGGGCTGGGCAACCCTTTCGGGGAAGAAATGTTTCCTAATGTCCAATCTAAAGCTAGATAGAAGCAGTATTGAGTTATAATAGCAGAGGATTAAGGTCATCAGCAGTCCAACCACGAGCTGAGTCTGTCCTTTCTTTGCTGGGTGGCAGGTAATGGGAGCAGAGCCCTACTGTCCTGAGTGCAGCTGAGACCTTGCAGCACCATTCTGTGGCAAAGGCTGGCACATTAAGGCTTTGTGCTTCCTTCTGTCCATTGAAAAGAATACCTTTGTTTGCTGAGCTGTTAGCTTAATGGTTTCAAAGCCATTACCCAACACAATTTTAAAAGCAGTTTCCAAGTTTCTTCTCGGCAGAGCTGGAAGACTTCCAGTGAGATGCTGTAAACCACCAAAATAACTACCAGGGTATGCCATGCTTTTGGGGATATAATAGTTGAAGGCAGGCTTGAGGGGGCATATTGGATCTGGCAGTTTCTGACTTGAAATTGGAGTAGATTTTTTTCCCCCTCTGTAGTTTTACAAAGTTTGGGTGGAAATTATAAAATTTTCTTATCTCCTTTTCAAGTTAATGCTATTTAATAGTAGATTCTAAGAGCTAATTCTTCTGTGCTGTTCTCTGTCCTTCCTGCTTCTACTGAAATGTAATAAAAACACTTTTAATAAAAGTGTTGCAGTGATTTGGCTCTTTTTGGCTTCAAGAAAACTCCTTTAGCCACTGCAGTCAGAACAGTTAGAACATCCTCAGGCTGGTTTTAATTACAGCAATGTCTGCAAGTATCCCTGAAGCTTGGAGGACAATTTCACATCTGTCTGTTGCAGGTGGAGTTTTGAGTTGATGTCCATCCAGCATTGCTATAAGGGTTTTCAGTTTGTTGGGTTTTTTTTCTCCTGCATTACACTGCAGTGCTGAAGCAGCTTCACTGCCACAGCACTTCTGTCCCCTGGTTTTCTGGTTAGACCAATGTTGACTACATTGAATTAGTTTGCCCTGCATTCCCCAGCAAAGGTAAAAGCACACAGAAAGTCCTGGTACCTTACCCCATTCTGCTGTTCTCCTGCATGCATTAATGCTCTTTTATAAAATCATGGTGAATGCATGCCCTGTTTTCTACTCTTTGCTAAATATAGAGGTAGGACTGGGTCGTGGTGTCCTTGGCTGTCACAGGCACCTCATGAACCTTCTTAACCAAGTTGAGCTCTAGCTTTACAGCTGTAGGGATTTTTGCCTTCAGCATTCCATCTGAGGAGGCATCTCCTGAACTTCATGGCTTGAATGCTTAGGAATTGGCTTCACGTTTTCAGCCTATCTATGTGTTGGTGGGTAGTTTAGAGCCATTTGTCCTTGTGTCAGCAGTATATCCTTAAACCTGAAGAGTTATTTTTCTCTTCTTGGTGTTTTATCTGTGAATATACTGACTGATGGTAATTCTGTTGTTTCTCAGCCTGGTTTTGGGAGTCTGAACACCTTTGAATCCACTCTTGCATGGTAGGCTCTCAGATATAACTGTTTGCCATACAGTCCTGTTCACATATGCCCAAGGGAGGGGTTCAGATGGCACAGATGCCCAGCATCCACTGATCTCTCCAGTGCTTGATTGCCTTTCTCTGCTGGAAAAACTGGAGAGTACTTTTCAGATTTTATTCATAATTACACATTGTGTTCTGTGCCACCTTAAGTAATTGAAATGACTTCACTGCAGCCATGCAAATAAAGCACTTGCAGCATGGTCTGGAATTAACCTGCACTGGGAACTAACTACCTTGGCCTTTTTCTGTTCTCTCTCAGCCTTTTCATTAATTTTTTAAAAATATAATCAGCCATATACATATTTTCAAATACCATCCTACTTGATGTTGACTAATGTATTCTGTGCACCGTCCATTAGTGGAATTTCATTTTGGTTTCAATATTACTTTTGGATTTAGTTGAAGAGACCTAAGACTTTGATTTCAATCACCCATTTGTCTGCTAAAAAATCTGGAAGTCTAATCTCCTGCCCACCACAGTAGTTAAAGATTGGATGAAAGATTTGTCTTGCAAATATTGCAAGCACAGTGAAGTAGGAAAATGTGCTGAATTACACTTGTGGATTAAAAGATTGTTTGTTTTATGAAGCCCTGAAATTAGACACTAGTGTCTAAGGAAAATAGTGTTCGTTGTTATGATATGTGTCAACTTTGGCAATTGACTGGAAAATCTTCTAAAGCTTAAGCCAGGTGTGGCTGTAAATAAATGTCACTTCTGTCTCATGTAAGATTCTTCTTTCTGCAGAGCTATTTCATACGTGCAGCCTGCTGCTGGGAGGGCAGCACACCAACCTGAATGGTAGCCAAGGGCTGGGGAGTGATGTTTGTACCAATCCAGTAGCCAATGTATAGCTTTTAGGGAAATAAGCTGCTGTAAAGGATAGGTGTTTTGGAGGGTGGATTGTCAGGTACATCTGTGTGCATACACACCCCCACCTATCTTGCTGTCTTATACATAACACTACCATCCATCATCCATTTCAGCAATATAATTGATTTTTTTTTTTAGTATTTCTTTCTTCACAGGTTTTAAAACAGCTAGGCTGGCTAACAGCTGCAATTACCTCTCAGTAGGGCTTCAGGGAGGTGATGCAGTTACTCCATCAAGGAGCCTCCAGTAGGACTGAGGAACAGTGGAGAAATTCAGCTCCCTTGTCAGCAGGCACAGTAGTGGCTTCTCTCCTTGTCTGTGTAAATTTTGGTCTCTAACAGTGTGCAAGCATTACAGCACAAAAGAGATGTAGCACCTTTTGCTGTTCTATTACAGTTAAGTGCTTTGAAGAGTTTCACAAAATGTGATGTCACCTCTACTGTGCCTCCTTTTCCTGGTGTGATGCCAACTGCCATGCAAGTGCTGATGTAGTTTGTCTCCCTGAACAAGACTTTGTTTATCTTCCTCTTTCCATTTTCCCCCTTTTCCCTTTGCTTATTCGTGTTTAATTGGGATTTGAGACTTCAGCTGCTTCCTTGAGGAAGAGCTGGGTTTGCCCAGTGTGCTGGTCCTGTCCTTCTCCATGGTCCAGGCATAGCCTGGCGTGTACTCATGGGCTCTGATCTGTCTTTGTTGTGCACAGGCACAGACTGGTTGCCAGAAGGTGGTTTTGGTTGACAGTGGCCAAAGATGGGCCATGGCTTTGGTCCAAACAGCAGCTGTGCTGTACACTGTAGACAGACTTACTCCAAGCTGTGCAAGAGTATTTCTGCTACAGTTGGCCTCAACTGCACCATCTGTAGCAAAGACGTTGGGTGTCGTGTTAGGCACAATCAAATGAGACATGCTGATCCCACAACTCTTATTTCTCCTTTCTTTTATGCCTCTTAGGGTGTTTCAAAGATGACCGTATTGTGTTTTGGACTTGGATGTTTTCAACGTATTTTATGGAGAAATGGGCCCCCCGGCAAGATGATATGCTCTTCTACGTCCGTCGAAAGCTGTCCTATGTCAGTGGTGATAGTACAGAGGGGAAAAAGGTAAGTAATGACACATTTCAACCTGGGAAGTTTAAGGTGACATGGGATTTGGTGTTCTGAAGTACTTGACACGTCTGAAGAACTACAAACCAAGGGTAAGGAGTCTCCAGCTCTGCCCATGATAAAGAAGTTATGCAAAATTGGCCCACCAAGAACTACTGTGGCTAACACTGTGAACATCAGCAGCAGTATGTGAGCTTCACTATCACAGGATTTTGATCAGAGAGCTTGCATGCTTTTTGGGAAGCCTCTGTGTTGGTCAGCCTGCATTTCGGGGTGGAGGAAGGTCATCCATGCTGATTTGTTTTGCATTTCAGTGCTGATACTTTATAAATTGAAAGTTTAAATCTGTAGAAAGGCAGGAAAAAAGAAGGAAGGTGGTCACTCCAGTATTTCTGGAAGAACCCTTCCTGAGATACCAGAGTATCAGGAATGAACACCTATTGGGTACTCAGCAGACTATATGCAGCTTATTGGAGCTGGATACAGTAGTGAAGAAATGACTGTATTCTCATAATCTGCATTTAAGACAATATGCCTTCCTACAGAAGTACTATTTCTTGAAAACTCATAATCAGATACCCTAGTGCTGCTGCACGGGTATTTTCCCATTAGAGATCTAAGAAACTTCTCAGCATTTCATGGCAGTTTTCATCTTAGGTGAGGGAAACAGAAGCAAGAGAAATGATGGTTTTGCTGGGAATTAAGGAGATGATCAGAGGATCAAAAGCAGGAAGAGAAATGGAGGAAGAGAAGACTGGGATTAACTTCCTGACATAAGTAAATAATTTACACTGCTGTTGAATCACAGCTATATGTGTGTGGTGTATGCAAGAGTGTTTTTATCCAGGAATGCCAGAGTTCTCCGGGTTTAAATATAGTGACATAAAGAACTGTAGTTGTCAACTTGCTTGAGAAAAAGATCCCAGAAGATTTTCTCATGTTTTAGTTAGAGTTGCAGGAAACAGGCAGAATTATCTCTTCTCTTCCCCCCCACCCCTCCAAGTTCCATCATGACAACCACTAAAGAAAAGATGGCAAAATATTGTTTTCTCTCTGTCAGATTGGGGGTTTGGAAGTCTTCAGCCAGCATACTTGGAGCTTTAAGACTTTTGGAGGAACCTTTCATCCCAGTCGTTGTATAAATGACTATAGATGCATTCCCGTTTCACATCAAACAATGTGGCTTTGTTCAGCCTAATAAAAGCACAGGTGGTTTGACCTCTTGTCCTTCCCAGCAAAGCAGGTGAACCTCAGAGGAAGCCTGGTCGCTTAAATTCATTCACAGACCTCTGATCAATCTCTGTTTAACTCATTAATCAGTTTAAAGCGTTTGAACCTCTCATGGAGAGGGGACAGTGAAATAAACCCTTGCATTTGCTCACAGAGCTTTATTTAAGCCTCTTAAAAGCATCATAAATATTTTTTAAGTGGTTTTGTAAGTGGTAGTTATAGAAAATCAGCATTAGTGGATTGCTTGCCATAACAACTGAGATGGGGAGTATGCCTTGTAGCGCACACAGTAGTTTATAACTCTCTTGACTGTTTGCATTTTGTTCAGTCTCTGAGAAATGAACCTTTCCTGTGACTTTGAAGTATCTCAGATGCTTTGTGAAACTTTGTAGTTTGATTCTTTGGTATCTGGACAGCTCTCCTCCTGTTTGATTTTAGCTGACTGCTTTGCAGTTCTAGCTCCTCTTATGTATGTGATTTTTTTTTGAGCCTGTCCTATGCAGTGAGACACCAAACAACCACCTCTGCTCTTTGAATTATGACTAGACAAGTTTTTATTTTACTTTCTTGAAAGATAGTATCAAAATTCCAAATTCGTGTCATTAAAAGGGGAAGAAGCTAGAGATTGATATTTACAGAAGCCAAATATAACTTCAAGCATCCCTGCCACCCACCAAACTGCATGCTCTCATTTACATCCCCAGAGGCAGACTGAAATGGTGGATGAAGGGGAGAGGTTCAGAGTTGTTTGGGACCATGAAGGGCTAGAACTGGAGCTGCACTGTTGGCTCCTGCCTTGTGCCCAGGCTGTGACAAATGGTCTGGTGGTGATTTCTCCATGGGCCACGCAGGAGTTGACTATTAGGTAACCATAGAAGTGGGCCTCTTTGTAGCTTGGGTATATGATGAAACAAAGTTATTGTGGTTCTTCCATAGACACTCTATATGTGCTCTGTGTTTGCCTGGCAATTTTAGGTTTCGACTGAAAAATGCTGGCAGAGACACGTGAGGTGAATGGCTGTCCTATGACATCTCAGAGTGTTAGTTTATATTCCTGAAAATAAGACCTGCACAGCTTTGAGCACAGTAATCTCCTCTAGGATTCATGACACCAACAACAAAACCAGAATGAGCGGGGAGGGGCTGTTTGTCTGAATGCTGACAATGGTGGTTTGTTTTCTGAGATGATGAGCTCACGTGGCATGTTCACATCATTTGCATGCCATGGTGTGATGATTCATGTCAGCAAGAAACACGTGTCAATTTATCAAATGGTCTTCAGGTTTTGATTGCTGTCCTGTGTCATTAAAAGTCCTTCCTACTTGTGGGGTTTTTTTCTGACGAGTGTCAGCAATAACATTTGATTTTAAGTTGAAGTGTAATAGAGGATAAGCAGAAAAAACATCATAGTACCAGGATTAGAGGTTCTGTTCAATTTTAAGGCTGAATGAAAAGGGGTTTGGATGAAGATTAGTCACAACAGCTTGAAGTAATAAATCTCACAATTTGGTGTATCAGTAGGTGATGATGGTAATCTGTACCATCATGAATTTTATTTTAAAAGGCCTTTTAAATGATCTACTCTGTAGACACCCCCCCCAGTCTAAGCAATTTACCATTTACTTTTCCACCCCATGAATTTCTAAACTGCATGTTATGGGTGAAACAGCATTTAAGCTCTTAATAAGGTCTATGCCAGGGCAGAACTGCCATATTGAAATCTGGGCTATATCCATTACACAGACTCTTAGGTCCTGGAGAAGTACATTCAACTCTGTGTTTCCTTGGCACATCACAGTAACACTCCTGCAGTTGTTCTTGCCAAGTTTTGAAGATACTTCTTCTCTCAGTGTCTTTAAGCAAAACCACAGACCCCATCTGTCAGGATCTGCACAGGCAGCTCACTGTGGAGCATATCTCCTCTCAAGGTGAAGGGATTTAGTAGGTGTTTTTAAGGTGGAATCCCTTTGACTTGTCACTCTTTATGCATAGTTAAGTCAAGACTGGAAAAACCCCTTTCCTACTGCCTTACACACCAGCTGATGTGACCTACTGGAAAATGTGAGCCCTGATCATCACTTACGAAGGGTACCTGTACATTGCCAAAACCTACAGATTCAAAAGGTTAAAGTGGTTGGACTTGGATTTCTGATTTTAAAATGATATCAGGTCAAGATTTAATATCTCAAGCTCTTTCTGGTGCAAAAGGCATTCATAAAGGATTATGCTTTGTTACAGCTGCAAGCTTGTACTTTCTCATGGGATTATGGAAGATGCTAGTATGGCACCTCAGTGACAGACCAGCAGAGCCAGGTTGTATTAACCCCTTCAGCCTTGAGTCACCTGAAAAGGGTGCTGTATTTATAGGGCAAAGCAATAAGAAAGATAAATTTAAGGCACTGTTGGTATGTGTTGAGCTTGCCTGGATTTTGGAGTAGGTCCCGTTTTCTTCAGTATCCTATCAATGTGGAGAGGTAGAGTTGCTGCCAAATGCATGAGATAGTCATTCAGGCTGTTAAATCTTCAAAAAGCTTAAGCTACTGATGTTGTGGCTGCAGCTTCAGAAACAGAGCTGAACAGGGGCCATGGTTTACATGTTTATGTGCATCTGGACCTGTGACACAACAAATATTGGCTGTGGTGGGAGACCAGTTAGTTTCCAAAGCTGAATTACTTTAGGTACATGACTCCCACTGAAAATCACAGGATTCTTGTAGCTGAATCTGTAATTCACTGTCACCATCTGTCTGGCTGGAAGATTCAACAACCTGAACTCATCATCTAGCAGAAATGCAAGTTTTAAACATCTTACATTGCTGCATCTGTTGTACCTCTTAGAGCAGTGCTGTTTTTTTTCCTTAATGTTGTAAGCAAACAGGCAGTCTCCAGAAGAGCTGTTGTGGAACTGCCATGAAGTATACCAATCACCATCTGAATGCAAGAAAGACAAAAAATGGCCAAAAAATGCTTATTTTTTTTGTCAAATAAATTCTTTCCTTGTGTATGGATAGTATGTGGGAACAAACGATTGCAACATGTGCAAGTCAGTACAGAGAAATGCTGTTCTGCCTCAGCTCCTGCGTTGTGCAAATTCATGGAGGTGTTGCAGTGAGGAGGAACATGACTTCTGCAGAAAAGGACAGCATCAACTCATTGCTCTCGTTTTGAAACGTGACAAAGGAACATTGGCATTAGCAGACTGATATTGTGATTTTCTGTAACGAGTTCAACATCTTAAATGGCAAAGAGTTGGCTTTTCTTTTACAATTATCCTTCCCTGAAATTCCTGTGCTTTCTCATGCTATTTTTCTGATATTTGGTTGTCTAAATACATGAACATAGAGGAGCTGCTACTTGATAGCCTCTGCTCATGGTGCATTTTTTTGCAAGACCATCTCCATTTCCCTTGCGTGCTGTGGCAGACTGGCAAAGAGGAAGAGAAAAATACTGCCAAAGGTGTGACAAGAACAACTTTTTCCCACTCTGAACTGGATCTGACTGTCTGTGACCTGGAATATGCCTGTGACATACCTGGCAGCCTAACAAGCATTCGAGATGGAGATGCTTTAATGTTCTGTCCTATTTCTAGAGTAAATTTGTGCCTGAGGTAAAATGAGCATGCAGCTGAAACACCTCATGGTGTCACAGCTGGTAAACTCCTGACTCAGGAAGGGGGTTTGGGCTGTGGGGACATTTTTCATGAACTGGTTTTTATTGCTTCCAGTCTCTGAAGAACTCTCCTTAAGCAGTCAGATAGAGTGACAAGAAAGCCAGGATCAGTGATTTCTTGCCTTGCCAATGCTGATCACCATGTTTGAAGTCCCAGCCTTGTCTTGCTTAGCCACAGTTATAGTGGCTTTCTTGGTGCCAGAGCCATGCTGGGGGAGAAGTTTCCACACCCTTTGTGTCCTACAATTTGCATGTTGTTGCTTTCCCCTCATTTGTTTGAGCTTCATCAAGCATTCAGACCATTCCAGTAGTTTGAACAACTTGCACTTTTCTTATTTTTAATCTTTTATACCTCTTCTGCTATTGCTAGAATTGCAAAGACAGAACTAGACTTTTTGGTTTCTTTTCACATAAGTAATTTCAATTATTGTTGGTTTAAGTTAGCTTTTAACTTTGTGGGTCCCATTAGCTTTTATCAGTCTTATAGTTTATTCCTTCTTATTGCTTTAGATTGTCCTTCATGTACAACATGCAGGTACTGGAAACAGATTGGTAGGCTTGTTAAGTCTGTTTTCTATGACTGTAACTTGCCAATCCAGAAAGAATGTTTTGTGCTCATGGAAAAGAAGAATACAGAATATTGTTTGGTAGGAATTCCTTCTGATTAAAAATGACTTTTGCAAGAGCTATAATTAGTTTTAAGGTGACTTCTTTAATATTGAGTTATAAACTTACGTAATAAGAAAGCAAATGTGAATTCGGTGAGAGAACACAATGCCAAGGCAGTGCAGGAGCTGAAAAAATAGTGTTTGTGTGCCTTCAAATGAGGTGGGTGAACAGTATTTTTTCCTACAGATTGGCTAAGTGCAAAGGTTATGGGAGAGTGTTTTCTGTCTTTGAAGAGGGAGGCTGTTTCTAGCTGCCAGCTGATGGTGTACGTTGCCCTGTGTGCCTTTTACTTCTGTCTCATTAAAGATAAATGGGGTCTGACTTGAAAGTTTACTGTTCAGTTCCGACCTAGTCAGAGACCAAAGTCTGTTCTTCCCCCAAAAGTGGTGTTGGGTGGAAGGAGAGGATGCCAACAGAATGAAATTCAGTGATATTTGCAGTGGTTCCTCATCCTTTCTGAAAGGGATTGGAATGATAAGCAGTGTAATTAACCTTGAATTTCAGGGTCTGGATTTCACAAATCAGAGCCCTTCTCACTCTAAGGTGAATGAAAATGTTGATTCAGGGCAGTCCTATGCCATTAAGCCATCAACTGCAATCGGATCAATAAACGGCAGAAGAAAGATTAGGTTGTAAGGAATTACAGCAGCACTGAAACCCATGTGAGAAGTGATAATAGCTTTGCAGAACTGAGTATCAAGAAGAAAGGAACTGAGAGAGAATAAAGGTTACGTGTGAGTTGACTGTGCTGTTTTCAAGCTTAGAACTGCAACTGCACTTGTTCTGTGAACAGGAGATGAAGCAACTGGTCTGTGGGTATGGTGTCCTCTGTTCTCCCCAGCCTGAGCCTGTGCAAGACTAGGATTTTAGCATATCTTGCTCAGGGCTTTGTTTAAAGAACAATCTTGAGCAGAAATACTGGAAATCTCATTCTTCAGTGTATGAGGCTTTCTCCCTAAAAGCTCTTAGTTAGCACAAGAAAAAGTTCCCAAGCCGTCTAGTTCATTATCATCTTATTCCCTTAAGGATTTAAGTCCTGTTTGCTTGTTAGAAAGCAGAACAGTCAGCCTACTCCTTTCATTCTCTTTAAAATCCCAAGTTAACTATGATAATAAAATATATTTCTAGCTCTTTGCGTGATAAAAGCTAAACATAAGTGCCTGGGAACTATGCTGAACCTTCTCAAAGGTATGGGCTGGAGTAGGAACAATGTCTGTTGCAGCTACACTTTTTCATGTATCATCAGCCATCCTGCAACTGGGGTGATGACAAAGGATAATCCAGTGCCATTCTCCAAGGCTGTTGTTCCACCTGCAAACACCCTTCTGTGTCCTTCCCTACAAATACTGCCTTTGGGGATGATGTGGGCCACAGAGTTTCTCACCTGTGGGTCATGAATGAGTAGCAGAAGTTAGTCACCCAGAATTTCTCATGCCAGCAAATGGAAGAGGGAGTTCAAAGCTATGAATAGATTCTCCTGTGTAATTACATCATGGAAAAGATGAGCAACTGCTATTGGGCATGTGACTTGTCCCATTTGGACCTGTGAAGGAACCTCTGCAAGACACTGGAGTCTGAGATATCTTCTGGCTGTTCTGAGCTACCCAGAGACACTACAAATTGCAGTCAGCTTTTTAAGTCATTTACTGCTGGTAAATGATTGTTTTCTGATCACTTGCTGTTGGTTTGGTTTTTGATTATACCAAAGGGGTTGTGGGGAGAGAATTCAAAGTAATTATTATTGAAACAAATTTTTAGAAAATGGATGTGTGTCTGTAGCTGAACCTTGGCTCTTGCACAAACCATTGTACAGTTGCTTTATTGCAGTGGGCTTTGTTTCAGCTTTAGAGCTAAGGTGGGTGTCAAGTTGCCATAGCTACTGGGCATTATGCTGCCTTTCTGTGGGCTCCAAAGTGTGTTCCAGGAGGATCAGGTGCAACTTCTAAATAATTAATAGTATCTGGGGAAAGGGAATTGGAATTTTGTTTTGGAGGGCTTTCTTCTCGTTGTCCTTTGCAGTTACTGCCAGTGAAAATTACAGTAGCCATAGCTAAGAAGAAAGCTCCATATGACATCTGAAAGAATTTTTTATTTTTTGGTTTAGTACATTCTTGCTTTGTTAAACACAGTTGTCCCCTTTTAAATATCTTGGATATAAGTATTCTAGGCAAGGCTTATAACGTAATCTGTTGTCAATGTCATTGTTCCTTCTGCAGCTTCTCTATGTGACAGGACTGGGGATGCACCCTTCCCATAGGGCTTCTCTGCACGCTCCAGAAAATACCAGACTTCTTTGATTTCCTTCCCATTTAATAGAGACAGGTCTGTCGATGCCGAGCGGATGAGCGAGCAGATGGATTTTCATGGGTGACTTGGTCAGATCAGTTCACGTCTTCTCGGGTGTATATTCAACAGTGATGCTTGGCAGCCTATTACAAAACACAAAAACACTGCTTCGTATACAGGTCTGTGTTATTGCAACTTCTCCCACCTTCTTAAATGTATGTGAGGCCAAATTGGAGATAAGAGTCGTGACCTCTGTGCCATTTGTGGTGATTTCTTGTTCTGGAAAAACACCCTCTTTCTGTGGCAAAGAGTCTTGGCAGCCCCTGGATACCATCTTTTGCTGTGGAATTGCATCATGTTGTTGATAGGTTCTAGTACGTAGGCAAGGAAGCAAGGAGTGACCTACGTCTTGGTGGTCTGGAGGTGGGCAGTTTGCACCCAGAGAAGGGAATGCTGCTGTAATGGTAGGTCGTAGAGAAAGTTTGGACACCTTTTGGCAGGTTTTTGGCAGGTCAGTCTCTGTGCAGCCAGCCTTACTCCAACAAGCTGGAGGAGGTGCTAAAGCCAGAGACATAGCAAAGATTTCAGCATCTGTCACACTGAATCGGTAGATTCAGTCTTCCCTTTACTGTTTTTGAATTCATGTGGTCTGAAAAGTGGTGCTACTACTAGATAGGCCTGTAATCCCATTAGACTTCTTTTCAACAAAAACCCAGAATCTGGGTTTTTTTGGGATGAATTCTGAATGCCAACAAAATAGTGCTCCTTGCAAACCCCCCTTCTTATTACCCTGTTCTTTCTGTGCTGCCCAGCTGACAGGCTGTATTGGTTCGGATTTGAAGTTTCTTTTCAGGAGTTTAAAGCCTTATGCACTAAGCTGGGCAAACAAGATGATTTTTAGTTCACAGGTCTAAATGTTCTAGTGTTCATATTAATAATATCAATTAAAAAGATAAATTATATGCAGGAAGTTTTGAGGCAGCAAATAGGCATGGTAGAAAAAGTATCCAATTTATCACAAATATTTTAAACCTAGACTGGGATCTCAGATGGTTTTTCTGGGTTTTATGTTAAAAATGGTCCAGCTGTATGTAACTATTCAACTAACATATGTGTTGTATTGGCTTCCAGTACAAGGTCTGTGATTTTGTATGGCTTGAGTTCTTTTGTAAAAATAACCAGTCCACAGTCAGAATAGATCATCAAGTCATATACATCTCCAAAAGGGGACTCTGCAGGGACCAGTGACTGGGATTATAAAATTACAGTAAATTCAGTTTTGCAGATGAGAGACAAATCACAATGAGGACCATCTCTCTGCGCTCCCTGATTGCTGGAAATGTGGATCCACTTACTGGTGTTGTTAAATACTTCAGTGCCAGGAGTGCATGCAGGCTCTGGGAAGGACAGGCAAGGTGCAGAATGCAAGTTATTTAGCATACTGTCGTGTTGCTGTGCAGAGAAATTGCAAGCCTCAGGGAGTAGTAAGAGTGTGCACACCAGTGCTGTGCCAGTACCAGAAAACTCCCGTACTGGTGAAATACTGGGAGGATGCAAAAGGGAGCACAAGATCTGCAGAGCTGCACTGCTGTGAGACCTGCTAAAGGAATTTTGTCTGGTTGGTCTGAAAGATTAGCAAATGACAAAAAAACCCTAAAACGAAATGCCAAAAAAAGTATTAAAGAGCTTCTTCACGTAGTGGAAATAGGCATGACAAGAACCAGAGGCTGGCAAAAGGAAAGCAGCTGAATTAAATGAAGTTGCACACTTTCAGCCAAGAGGATGATTAATGATTGGAACGAGTTCTCAAAATAAGGTATTTTCCCAGGCACCGTCTAGTCAAATGTGATTAACTGGGCTTTGTGCAGGAGTAAGAGGGTGAAATGTCTGTGACATGTAGGAGGTCAGCCTAGCTGATGTAATTCTCTTTTAAAGCCTTAGCTCAGTAACTCTGTGAAATCTTTATCAAGGTGACATAATGGATTTTGGCTTGCTGAAACTGTGGACGGGTCATCATTGTGACTTGAATGATGAAATCCAGGTTGGCTTTTGGATTTCACTGGGAATAAATAATTAGTATTTACGTAGTTCTTTCTATTAATACATTTTCACGCTTGTGGAAAAGCACATCTAATCTGAAGCCAGATAAACAAGCAGAGAGGTGAGGCATGGCCAAGTGAATCAGCAGCAGGCCTGGAAGAAGACCCAGTGTCTCCTGGAGCCCTGCTGAGATACACTCATTTCCTTGGGAGGACTCAGCTGTCCAGAGTCCAGCATGTTCTTCAGGCCATATCATTTCTTAACTCTGAGGACCAAGTGTGACAACATGACCTCAGCCCAGAATATCACAAAACCGTGTTCTGATGAAAAGCATAAGGAATCCTAAGAAATTACATGTTTATTTATACATGTATTATTTATATGTATATAAAAAAAAAATGAGGCTTGCCTCATCACTCAGTTACTATGTGATTTCTATATAAATACAAGGCACCAGTTCTGAAAGGCAGGTGTTTCTCTTCATTTAGGAAGCATTGCTCTGACAACGTTGATTTATCTGAACTCATGTCATGGTTTCTGTTACTGGGAGCTCATTGAGATTTTGACTGCACTCTTGTTTGTTGATGTCTGAGCACTTAGAGGTCAGAAAAGCAAACACCTCTGTCTTCTGTTTCCCATGCTTAAAATATGTTACTGTGTTAACAAAAAAAGGTACTTGACAAAGAGAAAACAAGTGCTTTTCCAGGTGGTATTCTGCTTTTCCAGGTGGTATTCTGCTTTTCCAGGTGGTATTCTGCTTTTCCAGGTGGTATTCTGCTTTTCCAGGTGGTATTCTGCTTTTCCAGGTGGTATTCTGCTTTTCCAGGTGGTATTCTGCTTTTCCAGGTGGTGCACAGCTTTGACATCCGTTAAGTGTCACTTACTTGTCACCCTGTTTTGTGTTGCACACCAGTTTGGGCATTAAGCCCTGCTGCAGATGTTTTTGTAAAGTGTCGAACTACTGTTTATCTGTGTACTACATCAAGTCAAGTTTTATCTTGATCTCAGTAATGGTTTTGAATGACATGTGGTCTTTTCGTAGCAGATTGAAGTTGAAGTTTACCGGAGGGATTCGAAGAAGCTTCCTGGCCTGGGAGACCCTGACATTGACTGGGAAGAGAGTGTCTACTTGAACCTCATCCTGCAGAAGGTAGCAGTGATGCCTATCTAATTTTTATAGGCTATTTATGCTAGAGAGGTTTCAGGGAAGGCTTTGATCTGTCCCCTTTCCTCCCTAGCTTGGGGAATTTGAACACTTCTGGAGGACAGAAAGAAAACATGATTTTAATTTTGCCTGAACACAAACTGAGATGTTTATTATTTTTCAGTAGAGTCCTAATAGCTTTCCTCAAAAAACTTTAAGCATACCCAGTGAAGCTGGCCTGAATTTTATGCTCTGTATCAGAGTTGTGCAAAATGGAAGGCTTTGTCAAGTTTAATAGTTTTGGGGAATGAACGAGACTGTTAGACAAGCAACGTTTCCCTTAGAGTTCACAGTACTGGTGCAGCTCAGAGAGGGAGCTGCTAAGTGGTAATGCAGTAGAAGTGTTAATGTATTACATTACTGGGAGTTTGCTGCTCTTGACATCAGAACTTTAATAAAACTTTTTTTTTGTTGGTGGAAATGTGAAGCTAGCACAAATTATTTCACTCATAAGTTGTTTAGTTATTTCATATGTGACATTGGTGCTTAGGGAAGCTGAACGTTACTGTAGCCATTGGAGATGCCTTAAAAGTTTTGTTGATTATGATCTCAGAATGAGACTGCTGGCTCACTGCACACATCCTGGAGAATAAATTGTTTTCATTCTCTCTCCTTGCTCCCACGAGTCTTGTTGCAGAACTTCTCTTCAGAGAGCAGTTTCTGCCTTTATTTGATGCTGAATAAATCCAGAATCCATTTGCTACAGTCAGAATTCAGTGATGCTGTTGCAACTGGACACTGCTGTCCAGAGCTATCACACTTGCTCCTTACAAATTATTTCAGGTTGTTTGACAGGCTGTGTTAATGACTTCTGATCTCTCTTATGTGTTGCTTATGTTCATTAGTATTTCTATTTTTCCCTTTTCAAAGGGAAGATATCTTTTCCATTTCTACCTTAAAGTGTGCTTGTGTGTGTCATGTTTATTCCCCTAGCTGACCAGTGAACTAATGTTAAATGATATTGACAGGAGTTTCTTTACCCATAGGTTGTACACCTCAACAAGCATCTGTGTAAAATATTCCAGTATCACTGAGCTGTTAAACACAGGCTTGAAAACTGAAAAGGAGTTTCTGTAAACAAAACAGCAATACCAAAACTTCTTTCTTTTTAGCCAGACAGCTAAAAAAATTAATCATAGAATCACAGAATGATTTGGGTGTGAAGGGACCTCAAAGCTCATCTCGTTCCAACCCCCTGCCATGGGCAGGGACACCTCCCACCAGCCCAGGTTGCTCCAAGCCCCATCCAACCTGGCCTGGAACACTGCCAGGGAGGGGGCAGCCACAGCTTCCCTGGGCAACCTGGGCCAGTGCCTCACCACCCTCACAAGAAAGAATTTCTTCCTAATATAAGACAATATTTTCTGCTTCATGTACGTGAATGTTTTGTTTTTCTAACTCTAAACCTTTATTTCTGAACCTTTATTTCTCTGTCTGGTGCCCTATTTTAGCTGGATTATGTGGTGACATGTGCTGTGTGCACACGCTCTGATGGAGGAGATATTCACATTCACAAAAAGAAATCTCAGGTGAGATTACCCTGTTGTTACTGTCGATAAGGGGTTGCATCCAGTGTTGCCTAATCCTAAGAACTGCATCAAAACCAGGGCAGTGGTTCTCAGGCTGTGCTCTGACAGATGCATCCTTGTGGAGCATCTCAAGCCTTTGTCTAGTGAGTTTCCTGCCAGTTATCTAAATGTGAGATCTAAATGTCCTTTGCAGCCCCTCTCAAAAAATTGTAAAGACCTCTGTGTGCTTTCAAGATTTATATCTTTGCCTCCTGGATGTGGGGGAGGTGAGGTTCTGGGGAGGAGTGTGCCCAACTGTTAACCAATCTAAGGGTCAACCTGAAATTGTATGAGACCTGAGTTGTGAGAGGCCTTCAGGGTAAATCTGTAATAGATGGCTATTAAATGGTAGGCAATTTACTGATGGCTAATTTGCCTTTTTTATTGTTTTATGAGATCCTTGTTTTCTCTCTTAAACTGCTTGTTCTTTCCATTGCCACACCAAAGACTTATCACTGGTTTATGTGCAGTATACAGTTAATCCAGGGGTTAGCATAGTGGAGGAGACTGAATAATGAGCATGGGGGGGACAGGAACAAACCCCAGACTTCACTCAGCTTCCAGCAGATCTTGCAACAACAACCCCTAGTTGGCAGTAATTCTTCTTTAAAAGGCTCCTCTTGTCTTTAAAAGGCTGTTTCTCCCTGGCATTTCTATTCCTTTAACTCGTTCAGCTGCTTGCATGGCTTTACTGAAAATAAACCAATGCTTTTTAGTCCTTTAATTTTGTTTTACCATTTTATAACAATTTTTGCTTTGCCTACCAACAAAACTAGCAACACTGGTTATTGTATTTGTAATTTGCATTAGGTAGGTGCATAATTCCTTTCTGGTGCTGTTGAGACAGCACATGATACTACAGATAGAACCATAGAAAGGTTTGGGTGGAAAGGGACCTTAAATTTCATCTTACTCCAAACCCCTGCCATGGCAGGGACACCTGCCACCAGCCCAGGTTGCTCCAAGCCCCATCCAACCTGGCCTGGAACACTCCCAGGGAGGGGGCAGCCACAACTTCCCTGGGCAACCTATTCCAGTGCCTCACCACCCTTATTTCTCATTGCAATTTCCACTGTTTATGAGTCCAAATTTCACCCTGAGTTAACTTCTGCAAAGTGCAAGTGCAAATGAGCAGTGTTGGGCTGTAGTGTTTTGGTATCGCTTGCCTTGTATTCAGTGCATCCATTCCTGAGCACATTTAACTGAGAAGATGAATTTTGGTTTTTTTTCCATACGTTTCTCAGCAAGTGTTTGCATCTCCTAGCAAACACCCAATGGACAGCAAAGGAGAGGAGTCAAAGATCAGCTACCCCAACATATTCTTCATGATTGACAGTTTTGAAGAGGTGAGTTCCTTGTTGCAGCCACAGGATTTTGTCCTATTCCAGTCTTAGGTCCTGATTAGCTGTTTTCTTGTACCTTTTGAACAAATGTTCTTGGCTAATTGAGGATCATCTTCTAGTAGTGTTTGTTTTATTTTATTTGACTTTGCTTTTTAATGTTTGAAAACTGAGCTTAAAGCTGGATTTTGGCATCTGTCTTTGTGATAAGTTCAAGAAAGACAGGCTGATGTGAGAGCTGCTTATCTCAGCAGATGATTTACAGTGTGCACTGCCTGAAGTCTGGTTTTTAAAAGGCTAGAGGGGAACATACAGCTCTGTTGCTTTCTCCCATTTGTATTGAAAGTGTCTTGGGCCTCAGGAGAATCACAGGAATCTGAATATATTTGAACTTTAACAGCTGCATTTTGCCTTGAAGTTTTTCATCTTGCATCTTTGGCAGGTTTTCAGTGACATGACTGTGGGAGAAGGAGAAATGGTCTGTGTGGAGCTGGTGGCCAGTGACAAAAGCAACACCTTCCAGGGGGTGATCTTTCAGGGTTCCATCCGTTACGAAGCACTCAAGAAGGTCTATGACAACAGGGTAAGGCACTTCTGAAAGACAACAACAATGCATGCAACAATGATACTCTGACCACAGGTTTAATTTGCTGCTGAGGCTGTTAGCTTTTTGTTCTGTTAGATCATCTGCATCGTAGTCTGTCCTCTTTGGCTTTGAGAGTTACCTGAAAGCTAGTGCTTTTGGCTCAGACAGCTGGGAGTGTTCAGATCAGGGTATGTTACTCTGGTGGTTGCCAAAAAGAGTGAAGTTGATAAATAGCCAAGAGCATGAACACAGGAATGGATCTGACAGAGTTCTGGGAGCCCCTTCATTTTCCTGAAAGGTTATAGATCTTTCTAGTGACTTCAGGGAAGGCATGTTCTGCAGGGAGATCTTAAACTCTCAAAACTACCTTGCTATATGTAAAACATGTTTTTCTTTAGTTTGTTTTGTACTCATGGTATTTTCAACAGGCTGCTGCTGTTTCGCTGCCACAGAAGGAAGCTTTCTTTGCTTTCCTATAGAAACATGAAACACCAGAACTTTCAGCTTCAACTTCAGTACTTAGCACTGAAGTCAAGAAAGTGCAAGAGCCAATAAAACTCTTAAGTTTGCTATGAAGCCTGTCCCAAGGGTTTTAAAAAGAAAACACAAACAACAAACCACCACCAATATCTACTGTGACTGTAAACTTCATTGCCCTTTTTCCCTACCCTTTTCAGGAGAGTTCCTGAATAATTGCTTTTCTCCCCGTTTTAAATGTGAGTAGTTTATACCCTTAAAGCAGTTTTTCGAGAGAACATAAAACTGAAATTGTTTCTCTGTCCCAACATCATCTTATAGCCTCTCACAATTGTGGGTTATTGAAATACAAGGGAATGCAGAATCACTAAAGTCAAACTAACAAGAAAGCCTTGCAGTGGGAAGACAAGATTGGATGGGATAATGTCACCTCGCAGCCTAGGAATGTCCTGTTTGACCATCCTGCTGCTTTACATTTTGTTAGATGAAATAAAATTGTTGGATCTTCAAATACTTGATCGTGGCCAAAGGAGAAACTTGAAATTTGACCTTTTAACAGAACAGAAGCAAGCTCTTGATGCTTTGGAAGGTTACTTGATTACAGCTGTGTCTATTAATTCTTAGTACAGTACCAGTTGTGTTACATAGAAGCATCTTGGCCCTTTCAGGCAATGAGCTGTCAAAAGTTGTGATAAACCACTTAAACTGATGGATAAATCCTACTTATTTCACTTGGCAAAACCTTGACTGTTTTCATATTCATCTGTTCCTTTTTTCAGTTCTCGGTTCAGTTTTCAGTTCAGTTGAGTTAACTGGAAATTGAGCCCTTCTGTCTGTTGAGAGGGTTCAAAACCTGTCAGGGTTTTGCGGTGAGCAATGCGCTGCAGGTTAGTTGTGCATGGGGGGTTGGTTCTCTGTGCTTTGGGCTTGGCAGTGAGGACACAGAAATGTCTGAATTGCCTTGCCACAAAGCAGTGTCAGAATTGTGCGGTGTGCTTTGCTAATTCGGGGCATCTCGTGTGCGTGGCTGTTGCTTTCGGGACTTCAGTGAGTGTCCCTGCACAGGCTGGGCTGTGCACGTGCCTGCGTGTGCTGTGGTGTGCCACGTTGTGTGGGTCTGGAGAAAAGCCTTTTTTTTTTTTTTTTTACCTTGGCATGCCATTGGGTAGCTCTCCTTGTTTTTTGGATAGCTGAAGGAGTTGATTCTTCTCTGAGCCTTTTTTTGTATCTGTAAAATTGCCTCCCTTTTAGATATCACTTCAGATTGTTGCTTAAAATGCTTCTTAAGAATCAAGATAACAGTTGTTATCCACCACGTTTTTGTCTCACGTTTAGATAACTGCTTTCAGAGATTGTTATTGTTTTGAAACCTGCAGATGATATTGCATGGTTTTCTCTCTTGTCTTGATGCATTGCAGGTGAGTGTTGCAGCAAAGATGGCTCAAAGAATGTCTTTTGGCTTTTACAAATATAACAACATGGAGTTTGTCCGAATGAAAGGGCCACAAGGGAAAGGGCATGCGGAGATGGCAGTGAGTAGAGTTTCTACTGGTGACACTTCACCGTATGGGACAGAAGAAGATTCAAATCCAGACTCCCCAGTGCATGAGAGAGTAAGTAGCAAACAAATACTGACTTATGGTTAAGTGTGAATGTGTTTGGTTTCAAAGCCAGTAGAGGGACTGAAGCTGGGGCTGGGGTTAACTCACATCAAGGTTCTGAACTTAGTTTTGCCTGTGTATATTTTGGAATTACTCAGTATATGCAGATGGATTTTTAGCAGTTTCCCTTGAGCAAGTACTGAATACAGTGCTGACAGAATGATTCATACTTCTGGAGGAGTGTTTTCTTGAAACAGCAGCAATGTTGATGCCAGGGAAAATGATGATTCTACCTGTTTTCTATGAAAATTAATAGATTCCATTTCTGTACAAGATGGGATTTACCTAGAAACATGAAATTTGTATATTATGTAGGTTGCTTACTAAAACTTACAGGAAATGGTAGTGTTGGGAGATCCTGCTGCCAGTGAATGCTGCCAGTGTGAAGCCTGTGTAATAGCAAAGCAAAGATTACAGATCTAGATGCAGTACCATATTTGTGTGTGCCTAATTTTAATGGAAGCATAGTAAAATACCAACAGAATCAGTCCATAGATGCTGATTTACCCCTTATTCAGTCCTGAGCCTTGCTTTCAATTAAGGCATTTTACCTAGTTAATGGTAATTAGGCAATGTGCCTTCAAAATACCTGCACAGATGTGTCCTGACTTGGGCTAGGAAGTTCCTGATGGATTCTAGTCTGGTTTCCTCTGTAACATAGCTAACCTGTGTAGTTTGGAGGTCTGCAGGACTACTTCTAAAGGTCTCCATGCAAGCTGTGTGACTTTTTTGTTTCAGGCTTCCTAAAAGGCAAAATGAGCTGCAAGCACAGAGCTTGTTAACTGCATGTGCTTGCTCTCTACCATAGAGATACAGCCTGGAGAAATCAGGCCTGGAGGGACTTCTGGATCTTTTGGCTCTGAGACTTCCAGTCAAGTGGCAAATGTCAAAATAATGTGTGATAATGTATTGTAATTGCTTTTTGCTAATGGTTTTAGTGGTGATTTGTCTGTTTCTGATTTACCCTCCAGGTGTGATATGAAATGGCTCTAGAATTAAAAACAGACACAGGCACAAATTAGAGATCAAGTGCACGAAAGGGAGGATCAGTTGGATGGTAGAATGCTTCTGATTTTTTTAAAAAAGTTGCTTTCACATTAATCATAGAGGGATGACTGAGACTGATTATTTCTTACTAGAAGCGTAGAACTTTATAAACAGAACTTTTTTTCTAACATTTCTTCTGTTTCCCTTTCAGGTCACTTCTTTCAGCACGCCGCCAACCCCAGAACGCAACAATCGCCCATCCTTTTTCTCCCCATCCCTCAAGAGAAAAGTGCCCCGAAATCGAATTGCTGAGATGAAAAAATCCCACTCAGCAAATGACAGTGAGGAGTTCTTCAGAGATGATGATGGTGGAGGTGAGAGAAGTTATATCAGCTAAACAAGCTTGTCTGGGGAGGGCACAGAGCTATAGATAGAGATCTCAATGCTGGATTTTCCAAAACATTTGCAGTGTGAAAAACTGAGGTTATTCACAGGCATCTTTTTTTAAGGCTGGAGACCAGCAATTCCTACAAAACTTTCAAATGAGATGTGTTTTGGCATGTTTTATGAGGTGCAGGGTAGGGCTTGAGTCAATTACTATGAATTACTCTGGAGTGTGGGAAGTAGGGCAACTTTCCCAGATGGAGACCTGCTTTTGATACCTTTCTCCTGGAGGCTGCACAGGATAGAATGGAGTTAAGGCATTTATCTGACAGCCCTTATAGGTAGTGGTAGTGTCTGCACAGCAGTGTTTCACAGGGTCTGATCCTATCCTAATTAGTCATAATGATGAACATTCTTGTTTTCATTTTATTTTCCTTAGTATATTTATGGAAGTAAACAAATTCCAGATTTTCCAGACATTTTATAGCAAGCATATAAAATACCAAGAAGTGTGGTTTCACTTTGTTATAACTGTTTTGACCTTTTTGTTCCTGGTCTTAAAAATAAATAGAGGAATATTTGAACAGTTTATGCGAGGAAGTTTAATTTATTCAGAGGTGACATTTCTAGGAGAAGTAACTGAAGTGAGATTTTTTTACAAAGAAACCTGAGTGTCCTTACCAGTGTTGGCTCAGGAGCCACAGTGGTGAAATTCTCTTGGTTCAGAGGGGGGAAAAAAAGTGACTTCAAGAAGCCCATCACTGGGTGAACTGTAGAAGCGGAGACATTTGGGTGCATCTTGGCTTTGTGGGTGGACGAAAACTTGGTTATCTGCAGAAGGGCAGTGTCCTAGGTCTGGCCAGTGCTGCTGCAGATGTGCACCCAACTCAGAAAGACCTATTGTGGGTAGGAACAGCCCATGAGTGCCCACTTCACTTACTTCTACTGTGTGCAAGCATGACACAACAGGAGAATTGTACCTGTTTCGGCTACCAGAGTCGGGTCCTTCTGACCTGATCACCACTTGGTGTAGTGGCAGTGTGTGAGGGGAGGGAATAGACTGCTTGGTTATACTCATTTATAAAGAAGGAGGGGAAAAAAAGTGGGTTTTGCCTCCCAGCTTGTTATGCACCTTGCTAGAGTAGCTGCTACTACGTATTTTTTCTTTGCTAAGACCTCTTTGTGTGGATCAGGACCTGCTTTTAAACACATGAGTCCCAGAGCCTGGATTGCTCTGGAACAGAATTGTTGTGTTCACTTCAACATCTGCTTTTGGCACTGTAGGATGAGGCTGAATTTTCCAGGGGAAGGGAGAGAAAGTTTAGAAACACTCAAAATATGTGGCATGTGTGTTCCTGGCTGTGGGAGAGCCCTGCAGCTGTAAAAACTCTCTTGCCTACAGTGGATTCAGTATTGTCTTGTTTTAAAAGCTACTTGTGGACTTCTAAACTAATTATGGCACAGCTGAAGGGTCTCAGTTTGGGCTTGGGGGATGCATGGAAATCTGTAGTGAGCTGGCTTACCAATGCTGACTCTCCCTCTGTCTCATAGATATCAATTTTTTTCATAAGATACGATTGTGCTCCTCCCACACTTGTGAATATCTGCATGAATAACTAATTTATGGGGTTATTCTATTATTTTGTATATGAGAGAAGGCTGGGTTAGGATTCTGCTTGTGCAGTGTGGTAGCAAGGGCTTCATTCTCTCTCCTGGCTGGTCTGTCAGTGGATAATACTTTACTACTGCTGCCAGCTGCTGGTATAATTTATTAGCTTCCATGTCAGTGGTGAATTCTGTGCTGGGCAAGATCTTGAGTGATATAAAAAGAATAAAAATAACAATAGTGACCTGCATATGATTTCTCTCTAGACAATGAGTAGTAGGCTCTTCTTTTTTTTGACTTTCAGAAGCTTCCATTGGGACTTCCAACCAAATGCAGACAGTATAATCACTTGAAGCTTGCTGTCTTTTTCCTTCACAGATCTGCACAACGCAACAAACCTGCGGTCGCGGTCCTTATCTGGCACAGGCCGGTCTCTGGTGGGCTCGTGGCTCAAGCTGAACAGAACAGATGAAAACTTTCTACTCTATGCACACTTAACTTACGTCACTTTGCCATTGCATCGAATTTTAACAGGTGAGTTTTAACTTGTATTATGCATAAGCAGAGAGCCCGTCGATTCAGCCTTCTGTGCTGTGGGATTTTGCTGCTAAGAGCAAGTGTTTGTATGTGAGGGGAATACTGTAGCAGCAAGTTGGTGTGAACAAGTGTAAAGGAGTCAGCCTGTTCTCTGGCTTTAGGCTGGTTTTGCTTGGTGATGATTCAAACAAGTTTGTAGATTGTTCTAACAAACTTCCAGGGGAACACTGCTTCTTTAATACTGGAATTCAGACTTCATCCACTCATGAGTGCAGGGCAGCTCACTGTGAGCCCATCCACAGGCAGCAGTAGTTGTAGGAGAGACCTGTGACTGAGGTGGGTACAGAAAGGCAGCTCTGGAATTTGCAGTGACCTCTGTTGCCGAGTTTGACTCTTGGATTTGGTTTCTATATAAGTTGCTTGGAGTGATCCAAGTGCCCACACTGATCCCGTAAGTCTGTCAGGTGCCCAGTGTCTTTAGCTAGAAATAATGATGCTTGTGTGTTCTACCATGAATAATTAGTCCCCTGTGTTGTTGGTCTAGCTGTGCAAATGACTGTATTGATGACAGCCAGCTCTGTGTTTGTTCAGCTGGGCTAGGATAACACACTAAGGTGAGTTTTACAATCTGCAGGCTGTACTGAAGCTCTGATTTTCATCCAGATAACTCGTCTGCCTACAAATACAGGTGGACTAGAGGAAACGAGTGACCTGTTTGATCTCTGTCATCACTAAGACTTTCAGGGATACAGTTTGCAGTATGAGGGTGCCTGTGGGCTCTTGAGATAAGTCTGAAAACTCAAAGCAGTGGTGGTTATGGGCTCTCTCCTCTGTCTAAATGCAGTGGCAGTTTATTTCACATAGACATTACTAGTGTTACTATCCCCTCTCTTCATTCTTCCTAAGTGAAATGCCTTCTTGTTGACCATTGTGGGCAGAAAGTTTGATCCAGCTGCACAGCAATATCTTAGGCAAAACTATTGCTTAACTCCAAAATCTAGACCAGAATAAACTTAGGAGCCCAGAACAATGTAATGTCTTCTCTCTAGCCTTGGAAGAGCCTTCTAACTATTGCTTCCTCCAAGAATGTAATCTTTTTCCTTCTCTTCCCATCCAGCAGATGGGATGACTTCTGAATAGGTTTGGATTGTGGGCTTTTGGTCAGTGCCTGCTTTTTTTTTTTGTCTGGGTCTAAAAAGGGAACACACCTGAAAACAGAACCTATTACACAGTGGTTATTTCCAGACTGTTCCTGAAAGGAAAGGAGCCTGGAAATCTGTTGTTAAACAGGTTAATCTGTTGCTACAAGAGATGAGAAGATAGTATGAGTATTAATGTCATGGGTTGTATTATGCTTGTGTAGTAGTAACAGATGCAGTCTTGTCCTCATTTGCAGGCTGATTTCTCGGAGCCTGCTGCAAAAATAGACTGGCTCTTACTCTGCAGAGAAGGAAATTGTGGCTGATAAGGTAGAAGTGAAAATTATATCTTGCAAAGAGGTGTTTCTGCGTTTGCCCTTTCACTGCGTGTAGCGATTTATTTCAATTTAGACAAAATTACAGATTTGATCCTCTGTAATTACGGGTGGATTTTGAACAATGTTTCAGCAACATACATAATTATTCCTTATGATAACTGTGTTGATAATCTTACAGCTAGTTAGCTGGAGTTATCAAGCTCGCTCACTCTCACCACAGGCATGCTGGAGTTCACAGAAGATGTATTGTTCCTGCTGGAATTTAATACTTGCTCAAGTGGGTGGCATAAATGCCTCCACGCTCAAATATTTGCTTTGAGCTTGAGCATCCTTTCTGAGACTTAATTTGTTTTAACATAAGGTTGCAGGAGTCGGTGTACATATCGAGATACACAGAAACAGGACATGAAATGCCTGGGCTGTAAGGCAGAACTTTAATCTGTTTTTCACTCCCCACGTTTGCTTTAGCTTGGCATGTTGGGTAGAGCACGTTCCCAGTGCCTTTTTGTAATTTGTGCACTTGCAGTAGTGGCAGCTTTCCAGCAAGTGGGAGCTCTACACATGGGGTGGGGTGAGGTGGGAAAGATGCTCAGCTCCTGTGGGTAGTTTAGGAAGCCTGTAGTAAGAAATTAAAATCCCAGTGATAACGTTCAAGGTACATTTTAAAATGTCTGGAGTTTATACATATTGATGAGGCTTCCTTCACTCTGAGCCTTCTCTCCATGCTAGATAATCGCAGTTCCCTCAGCCTCTCCTCATGTCTCAGATGCTCCAATCCCTTAATCATCTTTATGGCCCTTCACTGCACTCTCTCTGCTGTGTTTCATTCCTTACAAGTGTGGCTAGAGCCCTCTGGAGCTGTGGCTCAGTTTTGACTCACGTCATCCTCTTTGTGCAGCTCTATGTGATCAGCCTCTTAATTAAGTGGGTGCTTCCTTTTCCCCTGTTCTTCATTCTCTGTGTAGCCTTGAAAAGGCCATAGTAGCCCAGTTTCTGGCTATTTCCAGCATGCTGATTTTACTGTCCACATTTGAGAAGATGCTCATGATTATGACAGGTATTTTACAGGTTTGTATTCTGACACATTTGGGCGATTTGGAACAGGAGTGAGGTTTGTGGCAGCCTTTTGAGTGCAGAAATGTAGACTTCAGGGTGTAGAATGGATGAAACGATTGAATTATTTGTACCCACATCTTCCATGACTAAAGTCTCTTTAAGGGTCTCGGGGATATGGTGCATTTCTCCCTTCAAGAAAGGGAAAACCCATAGCATCTCCTGTAATAGCACTGGACATGGGGCAGTGGGGACTTGGCCGTGCTGGGTTAATGGTTGGACTGGGTGATCTGAGAGGGCTTTTCCAACCAAGGCTGTTCTGTGGTTCTGTGATTCCGCTTGTTTGTCTGGAAGGTTACGCTGCTCTGTCTGACACATGTTGCTTCATCCCTCTATAAATGGTACTTGGATCAGCTGCCATCTCTTCATGATGGGATATATTTTTATATATTAAATATAAAAGCAATTAAATTGAACCTTAATAGGCAAAGTGGCATCCTCGTGTTTTAAATTCCTTTAGTGACACAACATGGAGGCTGTGCTGCAGTCCACAGTTCCACCTCTGCTTCTTCATGCTTTCTGCTACTGTAGCTACTTTCAGGAGCCTCCTAAGTTTTCTGTATCTCTTTCTCTCTCATGCCCAGATATCCTGGAAGTACGGCAGAAACCAATTCTGATGACATAGCAGAGAGCGGGCACTGCCTTGGAGCCTTGTTGCCAAGTGCCTAACCACAGCGGTTTTCTGTGCTAACACTACCACCTAGTGTCAGGAGCATAAACCTCCGCAGGAAAAAGGGAAGTCCAAGAATACCAGCCGATCAAAAGTGCCTCTTTCTTCCTTCCTCTGCTGTCACACACCGTATGCACACTTGCAGAACATCGCTTGAGTGTTTCTGACTGGAAGAGGACTTTCAGCAAGATAAAACGAGAAGGGGCTGTGTTTAAAACGAGTCAACGCTTTATGGACAGTTTGTTACTGTTTACTTTCTAACTAAAAAACCCAACAATGTGTACAGAATGTGTTAAACTTTATATTCTTTGAGAGAAACAACCAGTGAATTTCATAATGACGTACTAATGAACGACGTTCCACAGACTCTCACCCGTACACTCTCCTTGTTGGTTTGGCTTAATATGTGTGTGTGTGTGTGTGAGTGTGTGGATTGAAGGGATGAGAGAATGATTTCCTACTGAAGAAGGAAAAAGATGCTACAAAGATGCATCACCATTTTGGTACGTGCAGCAGGGTCAGGTCAGAGCTTAAAAGAGGCTGAAAACGTTCCCATCCGTTCGTCTGGCAGTGTTAGGACAGGTGAACTCTGCTGACAGATTTCCCTATCTACCAAAGAACAGCAACATTTTCATCCTCAAGAACTGGCTAAGGAAATGAGCCAGTGAAAAGAAGGCTAAAATGTGCTGCTATAGTAAAGCCAAGGTTCATATCCAGAACTAATGCTGCTTGTCTCTGTTAGCTGAGTCAGTACGAGATTGAGTCTAAAATGGAAAATAGGAGGCCATAACTGGACTCCAAAAGCCTAAAACCTTACCAATAACAGACATCCTCCTGTATGCACTGGACTTCAGAGTATGTAGAGTTGTCCTTGTGGTAGCATTGTAGTCAAGGAGGGGAGGAGAGCTCATTAATGGCCAGGCAGCTTGCCCGAGTCTCCATCTCCTGGTGGCGTTTGGCTGCGATGTGCCGAAGCACGGAGAGTTTTCTGGAAAGACAAAAGATTGAAGTGTAAGTCTGCTCTGAAAAGTGACTAAAAATAGCATCGTGGGAGGTCTGAAAACTGTGTGTCAGGAGCTCTCAGGAAAAAAGCCTTATGTTTACAGGTAAAATGCAGCTTTCTTGAAATAGCAAAACTGCTGTCCTTGACGTTTGAAAGCTGGATGATTGAATGTGGAGACTACTGCAGTCTGGTTCACTGGGCTGATCTGGGAGCTGGTCAATACTTCAGTTGATTTATGACAGCGTGACTGGCACAGTGAAGGATGGGGTAGCGTGTCGCTTAGACCCTGTGAGACCTAAATATGCGCACAGAGGGACAGCAAAAATGCCATTTTTGTCACTTTTCAGACTCTAAGCACCTAAACTTAATGTCATTGCCACAATTGCCAAGTGGCAGGTGCTCTGAGCCTGGACCTTTGTCTCCCTCATACCCAGCCTTTCCCAAAGTGCTTTGTTGTTCTTCTCTCAATAGCATCTGATGACTTAACCTCTCAAACAGGACGTTCTGCTTTTTTTCCTCAGGCCAGGTGCCGTGGGAGTAGCTCTGTTTCAGCATAAGGATAGCCTAACTGTATCATTCAGCCCAACGTGGTGAATCCAGCATGGTAAGGAGGTTTTTTATTTGAGGCCAGGCCTGGAAGCAGTCATCTTAGTGTGGAGCAATGGCATTTCTAACCCCAGCAGTGCGTGACAGGGACAGCTGACCAGTTTTTAGTTCACTTCAAATGTGTTGCAACAGCATTAGAAAAAAGTTAACTTTGTCATTACCAGCACAACCACTTTTCACGTTGCAGCCTTTGGCATTTGCTCTGTGGGAGTGTGTGGTTGTGTCTGTGGGGGGGTTCATGTTGAGGCCTGTAACTTGGGTGCCTAGGCTTCGTGTCTGAGCTGGGGGGAGAGGTGGGGTCCTAAATCAGCAGCTGAAGTGCCCTCTGAAGGAACCTGTGAGGCAGCCTAGGTGCTTACCTGAGAACCTTGGGTCGTGTGCCTGATGGCAGTGGGTACAACTATTCTCCCTATGCCCATGCTGAGAACAAAACCACTCTTCAGCTAGAAGACCAGTCCTGCTCTGAAGCCTCTCAAGATGCACCTTATTCTGTACTTTCATACTGTTGGGCTGGGCAAATGAGTGCTTGGTTTTCATTTACATATTCATTGGGGGGGGGGGAAAGGAGGGGGAGGGTTAGTATTTGTACTACTAGTGACAACTGATGCCTTTCAAACAGCCAGAGGAATAACATGCATGAAAAGGAAATGTATCCAGATTGGAACCCGAGCAGGAGGTGCCTAAATACTGCTCAGTCAACAGTAATTGGTAATGCTTTCTGGGTATTGTGTGTTATATTTAGGTAGTTTAATTTCATGTAGTCTGAAAGACCGAGCAAATCTTGCTGCATAAGACTTCAGAGCAAATGAAGAATGATTCTAAACTAGTATGTCAGTATACATTAGTGTTAGAGACAGTGCAGTTCAGATCCCACATCTGTTAGGCAGGAGGTACCTTCTGCTCCCTTACATGTACGTGGGTGGGGTTTGATGTCTGGTTTTTGAAGGGCTGCAATGTAAATGTTCTAAAAAAAGTCAATGAATTGATTGTATCCTGCTAGTGGATATGGTTATTATAGGTGTGTTGAATTTTTAGTAGAAAAGGGCTACAGGTATGCCCAAATGGACATCGACAGGAAACAGAGGTCAAAAAGTCTACTGAATGTCAATAGTGCTTTTCAGAAACAACTGGATGTGCCAGATTCTCAGTTATTCCTTCTCCAAACAACTCACTGACTGACTTAGGCTTCTTATGTATAGCCCCTGGTTCCTGCTTCCTGTTATCAAGTGGGGAAAACAAACTCCCCATTTTGTTTTACTTTTAAACAAACCATCAAAATCCTAATTTATTGTCCTTGTATACACAGATTGACAGAGAAGGTGATCAGAGTTTTGCTTGGGCCAGGATGGCACAGCTGGGCCCTCAGCATGCTGTTGCACTATACCAAAACCGAAAAGGGAATGTTAATAGGAACCTCTCACCCTTGTAGTTTGGAGGGGTTTTTAATTCTGTAGCTCCTAAGCAGTAAACCATTTTGAGCCTCCGTGGGCCATTTAAGTAACTGCTGAAGAATGAACAGGCGTGTTCTGCAAGCCATAAAGGCTCTGTGGCTGTTGGTGTCTTAACTGCTGGAGCACCATGGTTTTCAGTAGTTATGTTGATGCTTGAGAAAGGAGCATGGGTAACAGATCTGTGAAGCTTTGCAGAACAGCTTTATTTATGTACAGAATCCCACCATACCTCATTACTCAGTTAACTTCTTCCATCCTTCTGCCTGTTCACTCCTTCTGGAGGTCAAGGCTTACCAATTGAACTGCCCATAGATGATGTACATTGAGATTGCAAGGATGTAAATCTTTTCACCCTTAATAGGATTTTCAGTGGTATCAATCTAACAAGTAAAAAGCCTTTGTTTTCTAAAGAAAACTCTTAAATAAACTATTTTGTATTAGCAGATTATTGCTCTGCCTTAGAGACCACCACATATGTGAAATGGTGTTTTCTTGTAGCCAGCCAGCACAGGGAGGGTTCCAAGTCTCCTTGTAAAAGAAGCCATTTTTAAAAACACCACAAACCTTCCAGCTGTCTTGGCTAATCCAGTTTGTGTGAGTTTGTGTTCCTTCTCTTTTCATTCTCCTGGTCTTCACTGTTTACAAGGCTTGAGCATGTTGGGCTCTGGATTGCTGTTACTCAGTTTCCCAGTTCTGGGCACAGTGTGCTTTCCAGGAAAGAGAATTGCTTGCACAGGTGACTCTTTTGCAGTAAAATGGTTTTCCCAAAGTATTTTCTTACATCAAGTTTTAATTTGAACAATGAAGTCCTTGACTCTGCAGACAGATTTCTTCTGGCAGACCCTCACATCCAGAATCCCATCTTATCACTGAAGTTCTGTATGGATGTGGAGTCCACATAAATATTCTACAGTTTTTAAACTATTGACCTGCTTCTTGCCAATCAGTAGTTTTTCCCTTTCCAGATGATTGCTTGTCCTATAGTGAGTAGTCTAAAGCTTCCCCTTATTAAAGACAGAGAGAAGATAAGATAAAATTTTCAGAAGTGCCTAAGCCCTGTTGTTGTCCAGTGGGGTTTAAGAACAAATTTTTATTTAGGAAATGAATAAACTAGTCTTAAATTCTATCTGTGTTATGTGTAACAGTGTCAAGAAATGACAATTTACAGCTCTCGGAAGAACCGGCCGGCTCCTACGGACTCGCCCTTTGTGTTTCAAAGACTCTTCATGGTCTCCAAAGGTCATGGCTGAAAGCTCTGGAAAATGGATCTGTTGTGATGAGAGCAGTCGGATATCTGTGAATGCCTTATCTTCTTTTGTGAGGTATGACTGGAAGTGTGTGGCACCGGTGTGTAGAAATTCTGTGTCAAAAATAGGTGTGGTAGAGTCCAGGTAAAGGCGTTGTGAACTAAGTAGCTTTTACACCAAACCTTAAAAGAAAGAGTATTTGGATGCTTGGTCAAGATAACACAAGGCCACAAGCAGGTTACAATGTTGAACGTTCTCTGTGTAAATATATAAATATTCTCAGCCTAATTTTATCAGACTAACACATGTTGCATGGTTTAGGGGGGGATTTTTTGCCTCATTGATCATCAGTGTTGATTAAAAGGCGATGGTTTGAAAATCATGCTGGCGCTGTACTGAGCCCTTTGAACAAAGAGCAAAGAGAACCTTTGTGCACCAAAAATGGAGCGGACTTTGCATATGGCAGCAGCGAAGAAATGTTGGACCCTGCAGCCAATAAACAGACCTCTTCAATGACCATGAATTTTATTAATAGTGTTTTCTCTCTGTTGTGAGCAGTGGTGTTAGAGTTTGAATGTGTTCCTTGCTGGTGCAGTGACACTCTGTGGCTCTCGTGGTGAGTGTTGCCAAAGAGACATTCACGAGGCAAAGGGGCCTCTTTACTCCTCATTATTACTCACTTTGAGCAAAGCCCAACTGCTGAATCTTTCCATGATCAGCCTCTGACAACTTGACATTGTATAAGGGGGAGGAAGGCAAAAGTTACGTACTCCTAAATTTGTTTAAAAAGGCTTTTCATTTTTTCCTTTAGATGCTAGCATTAAAAAAACCCAAAGCACATCACACCAAAACAGCCCCTCTAAACTGATCTGTGTTTTATTTCCAACTTTATGTAGTCATTAACATCTAGGTTTGTGCAGTGTATAATGTTGAGAGGCTGATGGCTGTAATGATTTCTTATAAATTCAGGAAAAACCAATGTGGATTTGTGCAATGTTGTAACAAGGAGATTGCTCTTTAGCTCTGAACTGTTCATCCTGCCTTAAATTGTGCGTACCAACATTGGATTGGTTTTGGTTTGAAGACCTGCAAGGCACTGCAGCCTTCCTCTCCACCTGATTTTTGTGTCTAGCATTTCACAGCAGGCTTCGTTAGGGGATTTCTCTATCTAAATTAGTTGAAACACTCATCAAACAAAGGTTACCAATTATAGATATGAGGTGACTTGCTGATGATTCCATTTCAGAGAATCCCAGACCAGGATTGTTTTATGTGTGGTGTGACAACCTCTCTGCTAAGCCATGCATCACACCTGGAGACGTGTGGTGTGTTAGGTGAAAAGAAAAACCCAGAGGTTATGGAGGAGGATGGGGTGTATTAGCTCTTCCTTTGAGGAAACTGTGGGCAGTGTTCTCGTGTGTGCGCGTGCAGCTGGACAGGCATCTCAGCTGCTTGGAAAGGAGCACAATGTGGCTTAAGAGCAGAGTGGGATGTTTTCCTTGAATGCCTTCAAGCTTTGTCTTGAAGTGTTAGTTCCAGCTGCTGTAGTGCTTTCCCTGTTGTCTGTTTATGCCAACATTCAGTTGGTTCTGGTGATTCATGACAGTATTTTGCAGTTTGTGATTACTGAACTCGTGTTCTTCTGCCTCCCATCTCCCTGTGATGTCAGGAGGTGTTTGTTTATGGTTCTGCTTTTCCTGCTGGAGCAGTATTGCTAGGGAATTCCAGGAAAAGCAGCTCTCTAGACTACAGTCTCATACTCAGCTTTTAATTTAGATGCAACCACTGTGTTCATCAAAACCCTCTGTCACTTAAGAGAATGCCTTAAGCCTGCACCAAATCTGGAGGCATTTCTCTTGCTCCTGAAGGACAAGAGGGTTGGCAGAACCCACTCCTCCATCCCTGCTCATCCCTGCAAGTGTCAGACTAGGTTTTGCTTTGAAAACGAGTGATAGATGTAGCATCTCAAAGGAGCAAGAAGAGTTACTACTCAAGTTTCCTTCTCAGCAAGAAGTCTGAATGAAGTGGTTCCTGGTGAGTGCCTCCATGGTTAACCTGCCCAGCACGGAAGGAGATCGGCACAGCTGACTGTTCACAGCATTTCTGGCTTCATTGTAAAGGTAAGGAAGCACTTCATGAACTGCCAAAGCAATCAGATCTGGTATATGATCTGCCATTTTCTCTTCAGCATTAGGAAGTTGCTTTTTACAATGGAGAGGCCACCTGCAAGTTCTCCCTGGAATTGCAGTCAACAGAATTATGGTTTGCAGGTAAGAAGAATGTCCTGGGTGCCCACCGGCGCAGGTAGGACTCCAAAACGAGCATTAACTGTCACTGAAACAAAAATTTCTGCTCTTGGGAACTGTTACTTTTGCTTTTCTTTATGGCTGCTGAAAGCTAAGGACACTCTGCAAGCAGTGCTGGCTGCCTTTAAGAAGGAAGTAAGAGTTGTTCAAAATATGTAGTAACACCAACATCTCAGTTGCATGAAATTTGATTTTTCTTTCATTATTATTTTTATTTTATTTAAAGAAAAGAGTACTGGGCAATTTAAGTAGAAATGTGGCTCTCTATTGATAGCAACTGCATCCTTAAAACTGCAAGGTAGGCTCTTGGTTTTCCCAATCAATCGTGATAATCTTTGCTAACCACTGGTTGTGTCCTCATGTGAGGAGCTCCCAGCTGTGGGCATGAACTGGGTAGGTCCAGGACTGCACAGAGAGTTAAGGCAGGGCTGAACAGTGTGGTAGTGGCCAACTGCAGTTGAGTGACAGGTGCTCTCATGCTCTCAGTGGTTCCTGGTGCATCAGAAAGGTGATCTACACTGTCCAGAACAAGCCTGTCTTGATTTTATTCTCTTTCTTTTTTTTCTATTTGCCAAACTGTCACAAATTAATGAAGAATCTCTCTGGCTTTAGAACTGCTTTTAGCCTAGACCTAAAAAATACGTCCTACGTATGTCATGGGGCAAATACAGATTACTCATGCTCTTAAATCTCTTGATATTCCAAGCAGAGGGATTTTTAAGAGGTCAGTCTCTACAGTCCTTCTCTTAGCAGGCAAGAACTCGTTTTTCTCAGCCCTGGCTCCTCCCTCTGTACTGATTCAGCTCACTGACCTTGCAAGAAAGGCTTTTTGCTGAGCTGGCCCTGAGCAACGTGACAGGTTTCAAGGGGAAGACATTCCTCCTTTCAGCAGCAGTACAGCTGCACACAGGCTTTTCTAGGCAGGAGTTCACCTGCAAGCAACCAATTGTAAAATTCATGTTATGAGTACAGTGTTAGACAGAGTGAAAGGGATACATACGTGACACTTCATCTCCCATTCATTTATTCACATTTCCCATGGATTTTTGTACACTTCCTCAATGTATTAGAACTAATGAAAACATTGTTACATGACCAAGTTTATGGAAAACTTCGGTATCCACTGAAAAATCCAGAGCAGATTGAAATCTATTAACATTTAACAAATCATCACATTCAGCATGTTCATTGGATTGATACTAGCTCGTGCCACTTGAAATTGTTCAGTGTCAGATCATCTCTGCACACAGGCATCAGCTACAAAATTTTAGCAAATGCAGATAAGTTAAGGCATCAGAAAGAAAGTCTTTTAAGGACATTTAAAATGTTACAGTGCTGCAAAGAGAGCTGAAGTGCTTAATAATAAAGTGTACCTCCTAATTGATTTATGTTCTACAACATGTTCATTGGGACTGTAAATTTAATTTAAACTTTCACATCCATCAGCTGAAAGGGATTACAGGAAAAGGCTGTTGTGCTCCCAAAGAGATAATTTTAAGTACATTACAAAGAAAAACCCTATATAGCAATATTTTAAAATTCAAACCAACTGTAATAATCTCCCTTACAGATGATTCTGATGATATAAAAAAGAGTTGAGATCTTGATTTTCTGTTTTGGGAAGGTGAGAGGGAAAGATTTCAGAACAGCTGGAACTTCAGAATGACAGGAGAAGGAAGAACACATGATCTGTCAGACACTGCAGCACCTATACAGGTACAGCTGAGACAGCGAAGGCAAATTAGGGAGGAAACTTGCATCTTTACCATCAGGTATCAGATACCCAGCTTTCAAATCCCATCATCTACCAAGATACAGAAACACCTGCTTTGGATTTCTGATCAAAATTCCTTCCTTGAACAGCATATGCCACGTTATGGTGAAGGCATTACTGTATTGATTTCTGTGCTCCCCACTAACTTCTGCTTTTAACTCATTTTAGGCCTTTATTTCTAGGTAATAATCTCTGGCTTTTTACAGTATTTTTGTATTTTAATATTTCTTAACTAGACACTGAAGCTCCATCAAAAATTTGGTTTTATAACAGTACTGGAGAAGGGTTGGGCTTTATAATGGAACACCAAGGGAAAAGCCTATGACTTTTTCATAGTCCAGAGAATTACAGGGTCACTACAAATGATGTTGATTAAAATCTCTAATTTGCAGTAAACTTTTCCCCTATTCTTTCAGTGGCAACTTTCCCTGTTTGAAACTGTATGTTTATGCATATATTTGACATTCTAATTAACATGAGATTCCAATTATATACCTTCCCCTAGCTGTACTGATAAATACACATGTTGCTAAATAATTAAGGTCTCTCATCTGAATTAGGCTTTCCTGCAGCTAATAGAAGATACTACTTGCTACCAGGGATATTGTAAGGTTTAATTCTTCCAGCACAGTTTATCATCATTATTTTTCCTTACACTTTGTGCTCACCCCTTGAGAACATGACACATTATTCAGTTTGCCAGCTTTAGAACTGGGCCATGCGTGCAAAACCCCAAGACTGCCTCACTTCACAGGCAAGTCATTAAAGATCCATAGGAAGTTCAGTTTGTCCCCTCACTTGTTCAGGTTAGTTGGTCCACATTTCAATGGCTGAAGGAACAGTTGTATATCCAGGAGCTTTGGGAAGGAAACAAGCACAAAGCCAAGACCACAGATACAACCTGTACAGGCTGCTCTTCCAAGTGGGATGTGTAACAAATCCACTTACACCACCCATCCTACAAACCTCTGCACAGGGACATGTGTGAGACACCACAGTCAAAAGACAACTGCAAAATTAACTGAGCCCTTGGACAGTCAGCCTGTAACAAACTGCCAGGCAATTTTTGCTTTCCATTCATACACAATTAACATGCAAGCCTTCAGCTTTGGCCTGCAAGGTATCAGCAAGACATATATATTTTTTTTTTTTTTTTTAAAAAGCACATTATTTTGAGGAAGGTAATGTCACTTCTCATGGTTAAGTACTGAGCCAATGCAAAAAGAAAAAAAAAAAAGGCACCAGTTTATATTTCAAATAATAGTTGAAATGGTATCTAAGCTTCCTTTACACTTCGGTGTTAAAACTGCAATTCCTGGGACTTCAGTGTAGCTGAAATGTGAGCAAAGGCCTTTGTTTTAGAACTTTGGTCAAGAGGGCTATCGGATACTATAAAGTTTTTCCTCCTTTTAGTTAAGGGGGGGGGGGGGAAAAGGCCATAATCTGAATTGTGCAGTGAATGAGGACTAAAGGCAGCTGTTCATCCCCCCCCAGGTAAGGTGTGCTGCATCTCATCACATGGTGCTACTGCTTTTTCCCCACCCAGAGGCTGGGGATTCTCAGGTCCCCAGTGAGAATTGCATCATGCTGCTTTTTTTTTTTTAAGGATAGGATTTTTTTTCCTCTGTGCTGAGTTAGCCAGAGGCAAGTTGGCATGTTGCTTCTACCTCCCCAGAGCTGGTTGGTGACAGATCAGAGAGCAGTTCAGGTTTAATATTAAACATGGAGCTCTTGGATAGTTTCCAGAGCTGGAAGTGAAACAGAAAAGCAGTTATTAGGGAAGGAGTTTACAGTACACAGGATTTGAAAAATATTAAATGACCAAGCAAGGTCTGATAACGTTGAGATGGAAACTGAGAACAGAATGATGTTCTTGATCCACAAATTATTGCCACATGGTTAATTTTAACACAGCAAAACCCTACGTTAGAGATTAACCCCATGCTCCCTATTTGTGTGACAGAAAGCTTGTCCTACAGCTGCAAAATACTGCTTTACTTAATGTAATGCAGTAAAGCACTGTAGTTTTAGCACATGGGAAAACTGATTACTGACACACACACACATTTATGCATGTACTCTTGGTAATGGCCAGAGGCGATATAAAGATCTATAAAAATCCTGAAATTAGTTTGTGAAAAGAGATCATCTTCAGAAAAGTACTAGTAGCAAGACAAGTACAACATTTACAACTCTGCCTCTGCTGGGTTTCGGTGTCAGCCCAAGGGATAAGGGGAGAATACCTTGGAGGGACCAGAATGGAAGTGCAACCCTTTGACTTGTCCGTAGTCAGCGAATGCCAGGTGTGGCTGTGGTCCAGGATCAGGAGTCTTCCAGTTGCCTGCTTGTACTATTGCACATCGTTAGCTCGTCGCTACAGTAAGAACAGAACTGACAGTTTTTCTCTAAGAAACACTACTGTCAACAAGACTATGCAAAGCAAATTGTCTTTTAAGTATCTGGAGATGCAGCCTCTGTGTCCCAAAAGCACGAGTCTGGGTTAAACCACAGTACAATGGATAATGGCACTGGGGCTGGGGTACACCGTCGTCACCGAGTTGGAAAAATTAGTCCACCAGAATGCAACAGACCAATTAAAATGAAAAACCTGGAGTCTAAGAAACAGTTTCAACAGTTAAACTTCAACATCCTCCCTTCTCAAAACAGGAGGGTGTTGCATTGCACTGCAGTCTGTGAGGAGAAGCTCTGGTACCGTGTTTTTGTACTGATTTCAGTCCGTTCAGGCAAATCAAGCGGTGTTAAAAAAAACGTGCTTTAATTTCAATCAATGTGCTTTATCCAGAAGAGGTCCTGCATTTAGAGATTGAAAAAAAGAGGGAGCACAGTTCAACACTTGTGTTCTATTAAAGCTTTTATTAGCTAGTTTAGCTTTTCCTCACATCGTTTTTTTTTCCAGAATTTCTGTAACAGTTCTTAATATCATGAATAAAGAGTTAAGTGTTCAAGTGAAGTTATGGAAAGAAAAAAATAGAGGAGCAGCAGTTTGGCAATAATTCCACAAATCACTGACTGCAACTTATTTAAGCCTCCTTCTCCAGTAAGATTTTGTGCAACTCATCTGCATCCTCACTTGTTTTCACCCGTATTAACATAGTGACAGGAACAGCTGGATTCTTCTCATCGATCGGTGGGTTAGGAACACAAACTATAAGCACATTGTTTTTTCCAGTTCTTGTACATGGCATCTTGGGGGTAATTAGAACATTCAACAGTATGTTTCCTGTAGGTGAGGAGGGAAAAAAAAACAACTTATAATTAGCGATTTTTCAGCTTTTACTGCAATAGAGATGTTAGTATACTTACTAAAGAGGGATTTGTGTTTGGAAGGAAGGCAGTGCATAGATGTCATATGTACTTGTCTTATCCTTCCCTAACCATCTGCTCATGGCCACAGCTTTCTGATTTCTTTCCTCATCAGGAACGAGGAAGTCTCTGAAAATACTGTGTCCTCCGTTTTTAAAGGGAGGAGCCTGAAGGATATTAAATTATAGTAAGGACATGAGGAAAAAGGGAAGGGGACAAAGGAGAAGCAGGAAATGAGGACAGGAGTCAACTCGAGTCACAGTGCTTAGGGTATGCTTATGCAAGTTACTCATTCTGACCATCAAGCACAGTTCATAAGTAGAAGCCAGAAGTTAGCTTTAACACACATACAGACATGTTAATCTGTAATTCCACTAACTAGGGTAGAATAAGTACATTGTATCCTCAAATCATCCAACACATCTGATGTGGTCTGCCACTGGGTTACTGATAACAGCTCTGTGCCAACTTGTTAAATTACACAGCGAGTTTACAGCTTGGGTATTAGTGGTCTATTAAAACAGTTGCAAACAAACTCAACTCTGCTTCCACAGAAGATGCACACATTTTGTAAACCTGGTAAATAGTTCAGAACACGGTAGTAGTATTTAGGGGAAAGTCAGTCTTCGCCTTCCTTTCCAGTTCAGTTTTTCAACACAGATTTTAGGAAAGGATTATAGGACTGTGTGAAGACAGCAAAAAGGAAAGTGTGTGTCACTATGACTGCAGCAGCTTCTAGGAACCAATGCTTGGAAGCACCAAGCTGACATGTCTTAGTGTGAGCTGAAGAAAAAGGAAAGATTTCCTAATATGTCACCTCAGATGAAGGCAGAGGGAATGTAAATCAACATCATGAAAATTCACATCAGCTGAGTGATAAATCAAGACTTGTGTTCAAGAGTAGGTAACTTGGAGAAATCAAGCTTTCCTCTGCTCTGTTCAAATCCCCAAGGAAATGCTGAAAGCACTGACAACTCTGCCACACATCTGCCTCCAGTTCTGCTGCTAAGACCTGCCCTTTATCTGGCAAACCTGGTCCCCACTGAGAGAAGTAAAGTGGCTAACACAGGCATCCTGACCTCACCAGGTATTGGAAAACTGCCCCTAATGGGCCTGCTGAGCCTTCCTATAGACTTGCTAGTGTGTGCTATAAAGTGAGATTTACCGGTGCTGCACAGCTTTAGTCCTCAGGTCTTCTATAAGCATAATATTTGTTCTGTTTTATGGAAGTTGCCAGGTGCAGGTGAACCCCACGTGCAAGTCTGTTGAAATGAGGTACTGAAGTGTAGCAAAGTTTCTCAACAACAAACAAATATTGATTTGTGCAGTAAACACTCTTCAGCCAGAACATTAGCCCCTAAAAACTTTAATACATCAAGTCCTCCTGAGTTCTAACAGCTAAGAAATGGTTGGGTGGGTTTTTTTCTCTTTAACTAGCTGTACATGTTAACATTCATCTCAAAAGACATCCTGAGGAACTATCACACTACAGGTTACTCTGATGCTGTAGCATCAGCCTGCCACTTGTGATCCAACTGGAGTTAGCTAAACCAGCTCAGCAGTTGGACCTGGGCATGCATTTTAAGAGCAGTGCATATAGACAACAAAATCCTGCATGCCTGATCTATATATAACAGATGTCTGCCCACATGGACAACTATTTGCATGTTCTGGATGAATTGCAGACGAATGACAGCTGGCCTGCATCTTAGTACAAAATTTATTCCTCCTCTTTCATCATACCTGACACGTGTATGCTTCAGTGTGGATTTTAAGTGATGCTTCAAAGCCACTCAAGTCAGGGATGGAGGGAAGCTATTAAAAAGGGGCAGGGGGAATACCCAACCATACACTATAACCTTTTCCTTTCTTGCACTGCTTCATGTGCACTACTTTGTCATACTCAGAGGCATCCAATTGCTTGTTCAATACTTGAAATTATTTAGAAAAAAGAAGTAGAAAGGTTTTCACTAATTGTGTCTGTTGTGCTGTGTAACAAAATAATTCTAATGCTTAGCAGGGAATTTCATATCCAGACTTGCTACTAGAAGAAATTTACTTACCTAAATTGGTATCTGCTCGGACTAGGAGTTGAGTTTTTTCATTTCCTGCTGGTTTTAAGTGTAATGTTCCTACCCCTTTTTCTTTAAATTCATTATCCTTTTTGTAGAACAGTTTGCACCTGTGCAAAAAGAAACCCAAGAAAAAATGGTTGTTTGTGCAGATATGTATACATTAAACACAAGGATCTCCCAAATACACACACATATGTATACAGCTGACTGGGAGTAAGCTCATAGTTTAACAATAATCAGGAGTTAACATGCTGTGAGTAGCCTACAACTTTATTATTCTTGACCTTGTTCCATGTGCTAACAGACAGTCCTTCCAGTTCAGAAAGTTAATTATCTCTTTTGGTGTTAAAATGACAAACTTATTCCTTTCAGGGAAAATTAAAATGCACAACCACCTGTACTGAGGGTCTGAGGAGTAATAACTGTAAGCTACTGCTTAAAAACACTTGTTACAAAACTGTTGAAGTTACAACAGAACTTTTATGCAAACTTTAAAAACATTTTTGAAGTCAAGCTCTAACCTAATTGCATTGTCCATAAATTAGCAGCTACCTTCTCTCAGATAAAGCAAATGACTTTTTGTAGAAGGACCAATCCTGTGCCCAAGTGCTAAGCAGACACTGCAATTATTTGGACTACTGAACGTGCTTTGAAAAACTGCTTCTAGCAGAGGTAGTCTCATTTAGAACTTAAAACTACAACTTGCTCACTCCTTTGTACAGCAGTCAGCATTTTGCAACTGAAGAGTCTTATTTCAGGAAAAGTCTTATTTCAGGCTATGCCAATACCTGAGCACCTGACTGCTTTTTCAGAAGTACAGTAAGTTATTCCTGTGGTACAAGCCCTACAATTTAAATTTACAAACCCTGATGAAGGCAGAATCATTTGTAAGAAAATTATCAGAAGTAGAGCACAAACTGGCTATCAGTGCTGTGTCCAAGATATACAAGAATTTTAAGTAAGATCTTACACATTCCTGTCTGTAATTAACTTTTTTTACTAACTAACTAGGAAGTCAAGAGCATATATGTCATTAAATCACTACAGTGGTGAAGCACAGCAATATGCAGGTATGAATTTTATTCTCCAAGTTATAATTCTATTCACTATTCCAAGGTGAAGTCACTTACTTCTTTGAGTAGAAAGCATCATCCTCTTTTATTTCATTAACAATGACTTTTGGTGGCTCTTCTTCCTCCTCTTCTCCTCCTTTAAAAAGAAAGTGTTAATACATTCCATATGTTAATGTTGTGAGAATATAATCTGGAAGGTACTTTTGCATGCTCTATTTGCCATATTCATGTGCACCCTGTCAGTGATTGCCAAAACATGTTTCAATCAATGTGGGCTCTGAAGCAGCTTCAGCTACAGGAAAAAAAAGTCTTATTTTCTTTTCATTCAGCCTGACCTCTCAAGAAATTTCATGCTTATCTTCAGTTTAAATAGTGGTGGGCATTGGGTATTTTCATCCTATTTAAACTGAGGACTGTTCTTTGAAATGTTACAATTGTTTTCCCCCTGCCAGAAGGTTTTGACTTAAGTTTGACTTGTTAAGCTTTGCATTTTTGTTTGTATGCAAGACTGAGATACTTCCAGATTAGTGGTAGTTTTGCAGCTTTAAAAATCAAGAACAATTACGATCTACTTCAACTTAGTATTATTTCATCTTTGCAGTATTCTTAAGTCACATTCACAGCTTACCATTAAAATCATTATTTTAAATAGAAGTTACCTTTATCTTCAGTATTGCCACTTTCTGTCCGAGCTTCCAATACGCTGGTGGTTGCTGCAGTGACAGACTTAGCCTGGTTTGCCTCTTTTCCAAACAAACCTGAATTCCCAGGAGAAAATGGGAAACTACTAAGCGTCCCTGAACCAAGGGAACCCAAACCAGAACTGTCTACACTTTTGCCAAAATTAAATGAGACTGTTGATGTAGCTCCTAATGATGGGTCTTTTTTTTCTGGTGCAGCTTCAGGTTTTTTGTCCGGGGTATCCTCAGTTTTGCTGCTGTTGAACAAAAAGGTTGATCCTTGCTGTAGCTTTGAATTCCCAAATGCAGAAACAGCCTGAGACCCAGGTGTCTTGTTGCTTTCATTTTCAGAGCCACTATCGTTGCTGCTTCCGTGTTGCTGTTCAATATTTGCTAAATACTTCTCGTAGTCTCTAAAGATGGGTGTCAGGTCACAGAGGGCGTTTGTGTTTACGTGCTTGACTATCCAGTCACGCACAGAACAGTTTAAAGCTGCTAACTGTTTGTGGTAGACACTAGAGCTACAGACTTTACTCTGAGTGTAGCCAGATGAGGATGGTTGACTGCCACCATTAGCTTTTGGGCTTGCAGCCTTTTTCTCAGTAAAGGCAGTAGTAGTAGGACCATTTGACATAGTGGATCCTGTTAGAAGAAAAACATGGGTTAGAACATTGTTCTTCCACAAAGCACAGTGCTCATAAAAAACTGAACTTAAATGTTCTTAATATTTCTTGCTCAGTTAGGTACCTTGTCTTCTATCATCACACTGTGCCAGATACTGGGCTACAAGTAAACAGACAACAGACCTAAGCTTGAGACAAGCTCAGGGATAGACAAAGTAGATGGAGCACACAATTATATTAAAAAAAAAAAAAAATCCAAAGAAATCTTACAGAACAACATTAAAAATACAAAAGTTTTGTATTTCATCAAACCCCCCAAAATCTTAATTCAAGCTTTCCCAAGCTGTAACAGTTATTAAAACAAAATATTCAGTTATCTCTTGTTACTTGTGCTGTAAAAAAACTCTGAACACTGAAAATCATCCCATGATTTTCTAACTTTTTGAGTGGTTTCTGTATAAACAGCATAAATAAATTCAGAAAATTCTCATTAAATACTTCAGTTTCTTATAAATATAGGGTTGTTTGAGCTTGGTTTTTCAGTGTTAAATGAACCCAACAGGATTTATGGCTGAATTTGTTGATAAAATGTGTATGCTTATTGAAAACTTACCAAATGCTGATTGGGTTTCGGAGGTGGTCTTTAAACTGCTGAAAGGAGTGGTGGACACACTACTGCTGCCATTAGACAGCCCTTCTAAAGGCCTTGTTTCTGCACCATTACCAAATCCACTGAAGCCACCTCCTCCTTTTCCAGAAGGCAATATAAAGCCTTTAAACCCTTTAAAAGCTCCTCCACTTTCAGGCTGGGGAGAAAAAGACAGAGTTAGATACATACATCTCCTCCACAAAAAACCTATGCCCACTTAATATTCCATTTATTTTACCCTGGTTCGGTGTGGTCATTTCATGCATTATTCCAAGTCAGCTATGTAAACAAAGTTAATAGCTTCCTTATGACACACATTGCTACTATTTTTAAAGGACTCAGATGTTTGGTATGAAAATAAACTAGGTCTAGGAAGCGGATACGTGAAAAGTTGTTGAGAGCAGCGGATGTGTTTGACTACCTAGAGACACACTCCCAGCATCTTGTTTTCTGTAAATAATTACATAGCAATATATAATTGCAGGCTTATTTTCAGCAACTTTTAGCATTTACAACCGCAATTAAAGAGTCCAGTGCTTCAAACCACTCATCAAAGCCGCATACTTTGTAGTCACCTCTGTAACACTTCAGTGATTTACCAAAAACATTGCCATGTGACTGATGGGAGAAGCAAAGATAAGACTGTACATGGTAACATTAGATGTATGTGTTCTGCAGCCTTTTCATCACCTAGTTCTGAACACTATCTTTACCTTATTGTATGGTATAGTTTCTTACAAATTTTTAAAAGATAGTGTGATTAACACACAAACAGACACTGCCACTTTTAGGTACTACACATCCTGGCTTTTGATGTAAGGAGAACTTATTGCCAGAAGTGGACTTTCAGCATCTCCAGAAAGCCATCAGAGGGAAAGGAGAATTGTTTCTGAGTCTTATCTTCTTTTGCCACTGAAGAAATAGCAAAACTTACCAATTTTGGGTTCTATTCTGGCCGGCCTTGTGTGTATGGACTCCTTTTGTTTCCCTTTCTGCTTTACCTTTTCCAGCACAGCCCTCGGTTTCTCATTTCTAGGTAGCTATTTTCACTCTGTCTCTCTCTGATCAGTCCCCCCTCCCTCCCTCTCTGGACAGTCAAGTTAAACTGCGGTCTTTTTCTTTATGGCATTCTGCTTGTTCCATTAAGGGGCATCAATCAATTTGAAGTTTATCTTTTCATAAATATTTTACAAGTTCCTTAGGCAGCCTCAGCTGTCCTGCCATCTCTTTTGCTTTTTAGACTTTGCTCAGCCTGTCCTAGCTCTTCTTCCAGCTTTGATCTCTTAACAGCTGACTCCCAGCATCCTATTTCTTCTACAATCATCTGGTCCCCTTTTGCAGCCAGTACCATTTTTCCTATTCCTTTTGCCCCTGAATCCCTCCTGTTCATTTGTGGTTTAATTCTTGCATCACCTTTTCCCAGTACAATCCTGTAATTAACTGCATCCTCTACCACATCCGTGGCTAAAACTACTACAGGCAATAGTAGGATAGGACAGCTTCCTCATTTATATTGCTGGGGAGTGTTGCTTTGTAGCAGCAAAGGTAGGAAGGGTAGGAAGGCTCTGCAGAGGGATCTGGACAGGCTGGATCGATGTGCCGAGGCCAATTGTGTGAGGTTCAGTAAGGCCAAGTGCTGGATCCTGAAAGGGTTCCCCAGCCCTGGCCCAGGCTGCCCAGGGCAGTGGGGGAGTCCCCATCCCTGGAGGGATTTCAGAGCCATGGAGATGTGGTGCTGAGGGACATGGGCAGTGGTGACTTGGCAGTGCTGGGCTAATGATCGGATTTGATGACCTTAGAGGTCTTTTCAACCAAGGCTATTCTATAACAGCAGAGGTAAAACCAAAACCACAGGAGAAAACCAGCCCCTAACTGTGCCTTGTCTCATTCCATCCAAAATCATTTTGAGCAACAAGTAAAGTTTCTGTCCCATTTCTAACACATGGCATACGCTGGTGAAAGAATGCTTCGTAGAAGGATACATATGCCAAAGCATCTGTCAGGGATTTCTGAAAGGACTGCAATTTGCTGGGACTGGGTTAATGCTTTCTCAGGGACTAAACCTGTAATGAAGGCCAGCTTCCTTTCAATTTTCCATTTGTTATTGTGAAGAGTAGGTGGCACTAAAGCTCTTCACGGGGGTAAAACAAAAGTAGCAGCATTCTTAACCAAATACATCTTTTTCATTCTCAGAACAGCCTGATATTTTGTCTGTTAATTATTTTAGTGTCTGCCTGAGGCATCCCCAGTACGGACAACTAGTAACTTTTGATTTTCCAGGCTTCCATCTCTGCAGAGAATGAAGCTGGAGCAGTTTGAATCTTATTTTATCTAGCCTTAGAAGACACTGTGTCTAAAACACTCTGCATTTATACTTCAAAAATCCACAGCTCCCTTCAGTCAATACTAGTATTACCTATTTTTCATTCTAGCCTTATTCTTGCTATGGAATAGTAAGCAAAAATTAATTTGCATGTACGAACTGGACTAGTTGCATATCCCTTCTAAATGATCACTTTATACAGTGTTATTACAAGCCCACATAAGTAAAAACCTGAGCACAGATGTCATATTTTACGACCATGCCAAACTACAACATGAACGCTCAATGACTGCATTACCTCTGATCCAACATTTCGGCGCTTTGCTCTTTTAATAGATCTGTTCTTCAGGACTTCTTCACTAGCTACTGAGAAGGTTCCCACCTTTAAGAAGTAGTTAAGGGATCATTAGTGAAATTCTCAGAATGTATTAAGTCATCATAGTCTGAAGAGATGGCTGAGATCAGTTTTTGAACAGAACTTTAACACTTCTCCCTACCAAGTAGTAAAAAACCCCAACCAACCAATCCAGAAAACACAGGACTGTAATTAGCTTGCCAGCTACTAGGACAATTAGTTGACACTTTCAAAACTCTTTCTTGTTCTGCATTATATTTCCCTTCATACAATCTCAATTTTATTATGACAAATATTCAACTTTTTTTTATTTTTTAAACAAAGACCCAAGATCTTTGCTGAAGGTAATCTGTCACTATTGTACTGTTACAATCAATCTTCAGTTTAGAGAAGGTATGCAGCTTGCCATTGTTCAAGTATTAACAAAGGCAGCTAATGACTAAGTACTACCCCACAATAAATGAGGAAATTAAGCTTTCTTCTATTCAAATTTCTGGAATACTACTGTCAGTTTTCTTTAGCATATTTTATAGGCCTAAACATTTAATATTTTAATAGGACAGAAGCTAACAGTTTGTTTAGAAATAATAAATGAGAGACAATAAACATGAAAGTCTCTTTTTACAATCAGATGAAATGTTTCATTTGACTGTTAGCTTAATTCCTTTGGCTGTGTAGGGACTTTCAGCTAGAGTGCTCCATATTTCTCAAATTAGCTATTGCTAACCTTTAAAAAAAAAAAAAAAGGCCATGAGACATGCAGAAAATTTATCTAGACTGTGTTATGTCAGTGAGTCAAGAAATCAAACCCCCTTTTCTTGTGAATGCAATGAATACCCATCACACATCTGAAGAGTTCAAAAGCATTATTCATTTTAACAAGCCTGGAGTTCCCTTTAGATATGCAAAGTTCCTTTCCCCTAAATTGCTGATGCCATTTTGACTGTTTTAAGGCTGCTTTACCATATGGTCTGCCTATATTGGAATCCTTATAAAACACCAAAAAACCAACTTGTATAACATTAATGGCTACACTTTTGACCAATTATACTGTAGCTTCAACCCACCAGATAAACAGCACATGTAAATAACCACCCTACTGCCTGCAGGGCTGGAGGGGAATCTAATGTATATTTTACCTCCTCAGCTTCATCCTCCTGATCCCAGTTTCTGTCAGTCAATTCCTTCTCTGCAATTCTCTTTGCCATTTTTCCACACCTGTGTGGAAAAAGATAATGCATAATCAATTGCACAGAAATGAAATTCTAAGCAACAGTGATCTTCAATTTGTATTACTTAGAGCAAGTAATGGGAATCAGTTTGTATAGAAGTCGATCAAAATTGGAATGACACTCGAAAACCAAGTCTTTTAACAACTGTTGTTGCAAGAACAATCAGCAACACTTGAGATTACAGCTGCAGCAATAGAAACATGCAGTTCAATTATGGGATACGTTTTCTTTATCAGCATTGCTGCTAAAGAAATTCCTGTCAGCCCCATGACCTGCTCCCTGCTTACTGTGAAGGCCTGCAAAACCCCCAAAAATAAGGGAAAAAAAAAATTGAAATAATATTAATCCCAATACCACTATAAATTACACAAAGTTATACTCAGCCTGTATAGAGGTCACGAGCTGTGCGCTCTCAGAAGTGAATGCTGATGTCAAACCCTGCGAGCACCACAGCTCCAGCAACAGCAGGACCACTACAGCAAGTGGGAGAGTCAGCCTTGGGAGCAGAACGATGGGTGAGACCCTCCAGGGATGGTGTCCATTGAGGAAAGAGACCTGTCCCCAGCAAACTTTCCAATTTATAGTGCTCGTGATGTTGATGGCATGGGATACTGCTGGCCAGCTTGGGTCAGCTGCCCTGGCTTCTGCTCCTCCTGGCCTCAGCATCTGGCTGTCTCAGAACTGCTGAAGACCTTCATCACTATAGATACCTTCATACCACAGCTGGCCACAAACTAAAATAAAGTGTCTTATCAACTTTGTTCTCACAGAATCATGTGCTGCAGTCTTTTCAAAAATGCAGCTTCCCTGAGCAGCAAACTGGTTCTATGATTCTATCCCAGCAAAACCAGGACACCACGTAAGCAGCAATAGTTTTGCAAGAGAAAAGCAAGTTGCTTTACAGCATCTAAAATAAATACTGATGAAGACCTACTGCAGCAACTGGACAGAAAGCTTATTTGGGATAAGAATGAAGACAAAGCTTTCCTACAAAACCCAGGATCAGGAGAATATTACTAATTAGAAATTTGAAAAATTCTATTACAAATAAGTCAGATTATTTTTCCTCCAAAGGATGCATAAACCGTATTATGGATTTTAGACCAATTAATGTAAGCATCCAGTCATCATTCTGCTAGTTATCTCTGCAATGTGAAGGAAAAGCAACTTTGGAGAAGGAATTGCCCTCTGAGTTTTACTAAAGCACAGCTTATCAGCTGTGTACAAAACCAAAGAATGAATCCAGCTATGTTATTTTGTATCTGAAAGCCTTGGCAAGCAATCACGTTACTCAAATTTCCTATGAAAAAAAGGTTTTTTACTATGATTCTATCAGCTGACACTAAATATGAAGACTTTTCAAAGAAAAGATGTAGTTTTAGAGCAATTTAAGTCTCAAGTGAGTGCAAGAATTAAAACTCTTCAAAAAAACCCTCCTAAGTTTGTGATTCAGCCCTGGCCAGACTAAAATAATTCCAGAGATAGTTGAATTTCAGAGCCAAAAACTGTAACAATACGTGGTTACAGAACATCTTGTTTAGTTGATGAAATGTTTTTAAACAGGACAGTAAATCCAGCTGCACAGCAGTCTTACAGAGATCACACATCACAGCCATCAGTTTTGGTCTGACACACTTCACAAATAAGGTCAAGTTATTAAGATCTTTTGGAAGTACAGTGACAAAAGGCTGTTTTGTCTAAACACTTTAAAATGGTATAAATGACACTACCCTGAAAGTAGAGGTCCTACAGTGCCCTGGGTGATTTTCAGCCAGACTGGGGAACTATTTAAATCTAACCCATTGGAAAAAATAAAACCACTCATTTAGAAGTCATATTGGCTCCCCCAGTCCAGTTTCCCACAAGGGCATACAAATGCAACCAGAAGAAAACAAGACTGCATCTCTTTGGCAGCAGGCACAGCTCAAAGGCTAGTAAGACCTGGAATTACCCCATTTGATTCCACACAAGATCAAATTACCACTCTTAACTGGTCCACTGAAGCATGACAAGTATGACATTAACTAGAAAGCCACTAATAGAAGAAGGGCAAACCAGTTGGCCTGGGCTGCAGGTTCTCTGTACCTACCTGTGTTTACACAATTTGTCAACATCAGTACTAAAAATAGGAGACAACAGGCTCTGATATACATGAAGACAGGAGCATGAAAATTCTAGACAAGTTTTCTAACCTGTGAAACCAGAAGCAACACAAAACCACCTCTATCTGATATTCACAATCTTCAAGAAGTTTTTGTGGCAAATGGCCTGAACAGGCTGAGATGTGTGTGTTTTCAGAAACAGCTCTCTATTAAAACAAAAAAAACCCCCACAATATAGATGTGTTGTTCAACTACTACAATCTACCTAGTCACTACAGCTGCCCTACTGAATGCAGCATTTTGAGAACAAGCCTTAATTTAACATTCGCATTCCACGATATCACCTATCATAGAATAATGGGTTGGGTTGGAAGGGACCTCAAAGCTCATCTCATTCCAACCCCCTGCCATGGCAGGGACACCTCCCACCAGCCCAGGTTGCTCCAAGCCCCATCCAACCTGGCCTGGAACACTGCCAGGGAGGGGGCAGCCACAGCTTCCCTGGGCAACCTGGGCCAGTGCCTCACCACCCTCACAGGAAAGAATTTCTTCCTAATGGCCAATCTAAATCTCCCCTCTTTCAGTTTGAAACCGTTACCCCTCGTCCTACCACTCCATGCCCTTGTCAACGGTCCCTCTCCAGCCTTCTTGTAGCCCCTTCAGGCACTGGAAGGTGCTCTAAGGTCTCCCCAGAGCTTTCTCTTCTCCAGGCTGAACAACCCCAACTCCCTCAGCCTGTCCCCAGAGCAGAGGTGCTCCAGCCCTCTGATCATCTTCGTGGCCTCCTCTAGACCCGCTCCAACAGCTCCACGTCCCCTCTCTGTAGGCCTACACACCTGGCCCTGCCGGAGCGCCCAGCCGAAGCCCGGGCAGGCACAGACGCCCCCGGTACCTCAGCACACCCCCAGGAGGCCGAGGCGCTCCTCCCCTGCCCGGGCCGGGAGAGGCGGCAGCGACCGCCCGCGGTGTTCCATCAGAGGCCGCCCGGCAGCTCGCAGCTTCTCCTTTCCTCACAGCACCGCCGGGCTCGGCGTCGGTTCTGTCGGTTCGCCACCCAGAGCGGTGCCGTTCGCCACTGCGAACCAGGCCTGCCCGCCCGGCTCCCCGGGATCTCCCTCCCTGCCCGCCCGCTCTCCCGGCTGAGGCCGGCGGGTGACATCTGCAGCCAGATCACCCCTTCCCCTCACCCCCTGTGCTCCCCACGCGCTTTCCTGAGGGAAGGCGATGCCTGCGGGAGACACCCGCCGGCCCCGGCCCTCCCCCGCGGCGGGTAAAGGGAAAAGGCGGCGGGGCGGGCGGTCCCGGGAGGGGAGAGGTGGCACTTACCCCCACGGGGCGTCCGCTGCGGGGCCGGGTGTGCGGCTCTCCCCCAGCGGCGCTGGGCTGCGGGGCCGCGGCTGAGGCGGGCAGGAGGCGGAGTCTGGTCACAGGCTGCGCGGGCCCAGAGCCCCCTCACCATCCCCCGGGCGAGCCCTCTGCCTCCGCGGCTGGCCGGCGTCGCTGCTCCCGGCCTCAGTCCGCCACCATTTTGTCCCTCCTGGAAGACGGGGAAAGAATTGTTTTTAAAAAACAAGCGAGAGGCACCGTCCGCCGCTCCGCCCTCCCCCAACTGCACTGCGCGTGCGCCCCGCTGCCCACCGCGGCCGGCGCTGGTAACGTCTGATCACGTGACTGCCGCGGTACAATAGGAGCGCTCGCCCTGCCAACGGCCGCCGGGGCCGCGCATGCTCGCTGAGGGGGGCGTGGGTCTCGCGCCGGGCGTTCGAATTTTCGTCACGTGGCCGGCACCGCGCGCTCCCCTCCCCCCCTCCCTCCTGGCGCGTGCCCGCCTGAGGCGGCGGAGCTGTCACCGCGGTGCGGCCCAGGGCAGCGGCGCCGCCTCACGGCCCCGGAGCGGGCCGGGCGCTGCGGGGAAGGGTGTCCGAACCACCGGGGCCGGGCGGCAGAACGCCCCCGGCAGTAGTGTACCCGCCTCCTTCGCCCGGCCGGCCGCAGGTGCCGCTGAGTCACGGGGCAGGCCCGGCCCCGGCCTGGCTTACCGGGGGGAGAGGCGGTTGTGTTGCAAATTTGCAGGGTAAGAAAAACTTATCTACACAAAGTTAGATCAGTAGAGACGTCCTTTATTAACGATGCGCACCGGGGACACGGCATCTTTCCCAGAGATGTCCGCCGGGGCGTTACAACCCGCAGATATTTATACCCCATACCCATTGTTCTTTCTTATTAGAATAAGCAAGCATATAAAGTCCGTTTTTAATTGCTCAGTATAGTTGCCCTTTACCTACATTGGTTATTACCAGTTTTACCTATTACATCACTTCTGTACTATTGGTTACCTATTACATCATTACTATTGGTTCCTTAGTCTTTAAATTATACATATTCATGTTACAAAACCATTTAATCATATACCTTACCCTACTGGTCACCTTGTCCCCCTCGGACCAGGGTGGTGCGAGGTTCTGGGACAACGAGCAGCATAATGGCACTATTGTAACTGACCAGTAACTCTGACCAGAACATTTCATATTGTTTCCTTTCTTTTTAACTTCTCTTGCATGTCCATTCCTGTAGCAAAAGCCTGGTTTCTAGTTAATCATTAGGTACTATTCTCTAAACCCTGGTATTTCGTAACATTACCATTGAGACCTAACAGTGCTAAGTCCACAGGCTGAAATGCCTTGACCTGACATTATAAACAATAAAAAAAAAGATAAGAAATTACTTTTCATAAATAACTTGCTCATCTAAAGCATATAAATTAAATGGAGGTAAAAAAAAAAACCCTCTAGCATCAGACAAGGCACTGACTTATATCTGTGCCCTTAAGACTCCTGAGGCACAGACCAGTTGGTTTACCATGTTTTAACCTTCAAACTGTGGATTATCACCATCTGTTTTTCTTCTGTGTAAAACGTACAAATATTTTGAACCATCTTCAGGTAATATTTTGGAAAACTGATTTTACCTGCCCTCCTGGGAATTCAGATGCCCTATTTTAAAATGTGTCTCACCACATAATGATGCCATAAAGCAGTGTTAATGCCTTGAATTTAAATGTTTCTCACTTACTGTCAAAATGTCGTGGTGCCATTAGAATTTTTCTTTAACTGGCACTCAGCTGGTTTACATCCCATTTAGATTTACATCTCATCAGTGACTCCATGTGTTTTTAACATCCCCTTTAATCTAGGAAGGCAAACCCCATCCTCCTTTAGCCTTTTGTTGCATTGTCTATCTGGGAGTCCTTTTGAAAAGTTCTAGTCTTTTGCTTACAAAATAAAATCCCTGAAATATCCCTATTGCCTGTGCTAAACCTTTACTTGTTCTCCTGCAGGCTCCTACTAGTTTAAAGTTATCCATTCCCAGAGTTTGGGCATGTTCCAGTTTGCCTCTTCATAGTTAAGGAACAATAAGAGGTGTGGTCTTTACCTTTTCCCATGCCATGCCCCCCATATAGTCACTATTGACAGGGTTTTTTCCTGATTGTCTCGTCCTCTTGCTCCACACACAACCATTGTGCTTTTTCACTATTCCTTTATTTTACACACCATTTCTCTATCCTGTGCTCTTCTGAAACACTGTCACAGATGAGTGTTTAGATAAAAGTGTGACTTAACAGAGTTCAATAGCAAGGTTCACTGTATTACTTACTGCATGGAGGAAACATGCAGATGGAAAATCAGGTTAGAATCGATTTAGGATGATTTATACAGGGACTGGAGATGCTAAAAGGTAAGGGAGACCCTCCCATTGAGTCACGAGGTTCAGAGTGGACCCCCTTGCTTTCTAAACTCTTCCTCAGAGAGGAGTCTAGGTGTGGCTGAACCCACTCCTAGTCCCAAACATGGTCAATAGTTTATGTCTAAGGGTTTATATGTGTTTAGAGCTAAAGGATTGTATGTGCACACCCGATTCTTTATCACTTAGCTAAGATGTCAGAGTTTCATTGTGCTTATCCCCAATTTGCTTACCTCACATCTGGGTGTCTGGTATTAGTTTGCTCCAAAGTCTGAACTCAAGGTTTCCTGAAGCAGGCTCTCAGGAATTGGATTTTATAAAAATAAATAGAGTGGTACAGCAGCAGGGTCAGCTTGAGCTGGGTGCCTCCAGAAGGGGGCCGACCCAAACAACGAAATCCCTGGGTAATGATACCCTTACAGACTATTCACCTGCCCCTCATGTGATGGTTTGGTTCAGTAGTGATATTTGGGTCTGAGGTCTTCTTGTTCCTCATTGGATTCCTTCACTGTCTTCAGACAGGCCATTATCTTGTCTAATTGCAGCTGCTGTTGATGGTTGTAGCCTTGAAGCCTCCATATCTTCTGTTTTAGGCTGGCTCTGGAGTTCCTGTTTTGACTAAGTAGGTACACATTCAGTAAATCTAAGTGAAAACACAGTTTGCTTTCTCAGGCTTCAGCCTTTAGTATCTCCTAACACTGACAGGCATCCCTGCTAAAGGAGAGAGTTGCCTGGTGTGCAGTTCAGTTGCTGTCCAGGGAGAATTCAAATTGGGCTTGTCCAGCAATCTGTTATTGGTAAACGATCTCATTGCTTCAAAGAGCACCCTTGAGAGGTGTCCCAGCTCGAGGGGAGGTCACCACCATGCAGCCACACTGCCTAGCAGGGGGAGCTCGAAGAAGGCTCCCTTAGGCTGTCATATTTATGGGCTAAGATGGTTGACTCATAGTCAGATTGCATATAATGGGAGGGGTGTGCATCAGACTCCTTGTACCCACAACTTGTCAATGTTCACTGTGTCATTTTCTTCCCAAATCGTGTAATATTACCACCTGATTTGTAATGCATTTTTTATTGGATGCAAGAGCACTAAATTTAGGTGTTGAATCTGCAGTGCTAACACGTTTGAGCACTTTTAAACTAAGAGGGCCTGTTCAAAGGTGTGCGTGTTAAGAGGCTCAAGGTCTTACTTTGAGAGACCCTCAGCTGGAGTGGGCTCTGTGTTTGTAGTCTGCATAGTACATGATGTCCAGATGAATGTCTGCTAAAATGATTGCTGTAAACTAGCTGTACATCTGTATAGACTTTACTTAAGCTTTTAAGTAAAAGTAAAACCAAAAAAGCTTAAGTACTTACTCCTCCTTTTTTAAAAAAAAAAAAGAAAAAAAAATCACTGATTCTGTCAGTATCCTTTTCAGGCTCTAGCACCACATGTTTATATGTGTCTTCTGGGAAACAATAAAGAAGAAAACTAAATAAGCTTATTGGGTTTGATCACAGCTTGTTTAGTCTTACAACTCTGTACTATAACCTAGTTAAAACTTAGTATAAGCAGACCAGTTTCAAGAAATAATAGGCTTTTGAGAAAAGTGGTAAGTGTGTCAGAGGCCTTGCAGTCCTTTAGGCAGTGAATTAAGCCACTTGATTTTCATGGGAACGCTGACCTATGTGTATCAGTTTGTAGAACTGGCCCGAGGCTCCCCCTGGTGCAGTGAACGATATCAGTGTCACCCTGGTTGGCTGCAAGCCAGAGATCACTCCTGTGCTTTTGTAATGTCTGATGATTTTCCAGCGTGAGGAATGGTAGTACAGCACGTGAGAATACCTTCTGCTGGCCTAAGGAGCTGAATTAGTATCAGGCAACAGTGGTTTTGCAATCCATAAATCCATGCAATTCTGTTGTAATCAGAACTGCTTCAAAATCCTTCCCTTTCATTATTATAACAGTTTTAAGATCAGCCCCTACCACCAGGGTAACCCCTCTGGGCAACCCAGTGCTGCCAGGCAGAGATTGCACCTGATAGCTCTCTGGCAGGTAGGAGCTGGCACCATCACCCAGTGAGAGGGTGTTTGAGGGGTGCCAGCCCTCCAGCCAGCCTTGGCTGCCAGCTGGCCCCCCAGGTCCCTCTGCCAGCTGGCACAAGTGAGAGCAACCCCATGATCTGCATGTGCACTGCAGACTCGGGGAACCATACCCTGCCCTTAGCAGATTTTGGTGCAGGAGAAATTCCAACCCAGGAAGTGTTGGAACTAAGTAATCAAAAAGCATGAGTAGGCAGATACAGTCTCAGTGATGCAGGAAAGCTTCCCCAGAGAGTTTGTTTGGGAAACATTCAGACTGGCTTCAGTTAAAACACCAACTCCAAATATGTGCTGGGGAAATATGGATTCACTCCAAGGCTTCCAGTGGAGCTCTTTGTTCAGCCAGGTTAAACCACACTTCTGGTTTGCAGCTACACTAGGGCTCCGTGGCAGCCTGTTCTAGAAAATGCTGAACAGTGTCTTGTTCCAGCAGCAAAAATAATCATCAGAAATAACTGAATGAGACAAGAATAAAGTAACCCAGAGACAGGGATTTGCATCCAACTCTGTCTTCAGCCTGAATGCTGGAAATAAAGAGTGTAATTTTGTCTCAGCAGGGGGCAGAGAACATGGAAAGAGGATCTGCACGAGGAATCCAGCGCTGCCCTCACAAGACACGTTTGATTTAAATTGAAAAGGTCACTGCCCCTACGATTGCATCACCCACTGTGCCAGGTCTGCTGAAGGTATGAGGCTTTGACAGGTTGTCTGTTTATACTGAGGGTGAGGCATTTCAGGTGTAGTTTGATAAAAAAACCCAAAAAGTCGAATATGGATAGCTTGCAGGGGGATTGGACTAGATGATCTTTTGAGGTCCCTTCCAATCCCCAACATTCTGTGATTCTGTGAAAAGAGAAAAATCTTCTTTTTTTAAAAATACATTTTATATTAAAGTAGATAAACATTTGCTCCACTGTTTACACATCTTATTATTCCAGAAGTGTAGCTTTTTAAATCCTTTTACTTGTCAACTCTTATTCATAGTAACTAAAAGGTCCAGTTGTAAAATGTTCTTTCAATAAGCAGTTTTCCAGAGTCACTTAGTGAGATTCAAGGCATACACTCATTCTGGGTTTTATGCTTATTTGGTTGGACATTGTTGCCTGGAAGGTTTCTGAGGAATTCCTAGCAAGTATTTTAATTGGAAAAGTACCTCTTATGTTGTCTAAGGACTCCTGATCTGCGCTGTGCAAAAGACTTGATGATCAGAAAATACTCAGTGCTGTGTGATAATGTAGGTGTTAGCCCCTACATTTCTGTTGGCAGGTAACAAACTCTGTGTTCATCCAGGGTTAGAGTGCTGTTACAGGTTTCCTTCTTGTCATTGTCTCTGTTTTGCAGTGTTTACCTGATCAACTGTCAAAACCCTGAGCACCTTGAAATAACTATAAAAAAGGCTTCGTTTTCTTGGCTGTTTCTTTCTAGTCCAAAAATTATAAAAGAAGGAATTAAAGGCAAATCTCCCAGCAGGGAACTGGATTTGCTAAAATGTCACCACCAATCTCTTAATTAGCCCCTCAGAATACCGTGTTGCCTCGTGGTCCTTAGTGAGAAAGGATATGAGTGAAAATGAAATGGTGTTTATCCTGCTCCTAAATAACAAAACCCACGATTGCAAAGTCGGGGTCATGTGAGAGGTCTTTTACAAAAGCTGCATTTCAAAATATTGACTGACTTAGAAATTTGAAAGTTGATGAAAAGAATGAAGGTGAAATACAGTTCTTAGAAAAGGATTAATGTTTACATTTAAACCCAAACTGTACTTACACAAGAATATCCAAACCTTTTCCATTAATATGGGTAAGAAACAGGAAAATTAGTGATCTGTAACATGGGTTGACTCCAGTTGTTAATCTTGTTTCCCTATTAATTTATGTAAAGTTAGGCCTGAACCCTCTTTCTTGTATTTTCAAATTAATTTTTTTTACCAGTTCTGCTAAAACCAAGGTGTCTTAAACCCAGCTGTTCTCTCCAGTGAGGAAAATGCTTGAAAATGCCTAAGAACTCTCCTTTTTTACAGTACCCTTGGAAGGAATGAGCACAACTGTCATTCCTATTGTCTTGTAATAGGATTGTCCCTGCTATAAACTATTTCTAATGTGTTGTACTCATCTAGTGCTACCAAGTGCCAAAGATGGCTGTCTAGGCTAGTTAGCACAGGTATATGGGTTTCTAAAGGATGATGCATAAGGCAAGTTCATCACTGTTCATCAAAGAGCTCTGGAAGACATAACACCCATTTCCCCAAGGAAGCAGAGCACAACAACATCTTAAAGAGGGTCAGTACAGTAGAGGAGCTGTGTGAATTATTAATAGTTCATTCCCTAAAACATTCTAAAAATTAAAATTTTCTATTAACTGGAAACATTGTTATTGGTTTTTGGCAAAGGAAGGAAAAAAATGCAAACAACTGAGGACCAGCTGACATGCGTTGTCCAAAATGAAATTAAATATTTCCATTCATCTTTTTTTTTTTTCGGGTGTGTTTTAATAATTCTTTTTAAAAAATGGGAAAAGGAAAGGAAAAAGTAGGATTTGTCTGCACTTTTCCCTATATGGGGGGCAGGGAGGGGACAAATTTCAATAAAATATTCCTCAACTAATGTACAGTGACTTAATTCTATATAATGGATTTGTCCAAAGAAGGCACAATTGACCAGTTCACAGTCAGTATGCAAATTCAGAGGTGTATCTGTTCAGTTTGGTTTCTGCTACCTCAGAAAAATATCTGTGAAAGAGATCATGTTCAAGATTCTCCTGTACTTTATTAGAATTCAACTTTATCATAATTGTAATAGTAATTGCTTACTTCAAAGTGGGGTCATTAGCCCTAATTAATATTTACAAACACACCAGTATTAAGGTGAATCGTTCTGAAAGAGTGGAATATTTTGTCATAGTAACATCTCAGCCATCCAAAAGTGTTTACAGCATTCCTCTGCTCAGTCCTAGCTGCAAAATAGGTCAAGACTGTCACTTTTTCTCATTCTCTGACTGTGATGTAAATTCTGCTCTACCAGACTTCAAACAAAATATTAGCTTGTACCAAGTTTGCAGATCTTTGCAGCAGAAACTGTCTTAATTTAAGAAATACTAATTAGTTGAGCTATTTTTCACATGTAAGCTTTTTCTCACTTTACAAACAGATGTCATAGTTTTGGCTGCATCTCCATAAACTTTTAGGAAAGCATCAGGTTTATTAACATTTTCTATATTTATAGAAAACTATTTCTTTCTGAATATCAAGTCATGTTATTATCAACATATGATAGTCTGTAGAAATACAGTGCCTAATTCTACCCATGGTGAGACTGCTGTAGAGAAGCATTAGTTCTGCATTTCACTGTCCAGATGGCCAGAGTTTTTGTGGGAGATTTTTTTTATTGTTGTTGATGCTTTCCATCATCTCTGTTGGAAATGTAAGAGTTGTTATTCTAAGGCTACAGTCATTGTTAGAAAAATGAAATTCCATCTGCTATTGACTGATGGAAGCTAGGGGAAAATCAACAGAAAACCCCATTTGCTGAGCATTTGTTGCCAGTTCTGAGCCAAAAAACTCGAGCCACTGTGCATTAAGAACTCTGGATAACTGGTGATTTTACCTGGTGAACAACAAGACAGAGGCATGTTTTATTATGAAGCTTCGCTGTTTGTATGATTTTTATTGTGTCCTAGTTCCTAACCACAACACTGCTAAAGGTTTTTGTGGAGAGACAGCAAGCTTACAAATAAACAGACTTTGTATATTCATTTAGGTAAAGACATGCTAAATCAAGAGTAGGCTTCTCAATACATAAAAATATCTTAGTTGTCATGGGCCAAACTCCCAAAAGCCTCAAATGCTTTGCAGTTAGTTCAGTAGATGTTGAATTGTTGGTATTTTTGATTAAATATGGCCTTGCTTCCAAGATGCATATTTGGGTAGACTCATGAAACTCTGGGGAAAGAGAATGGCAATTCTCTTGTCAGTCCATTTCCCTGTGAATATCTTTCATAATGACATTTTTATTTTATGTAGCATAGCTAGTCCTGTTCGTAGCCCTGCTTTTCTTTAGCCATTCCTTTCCTAACTTCCTTTGGTTGTGGTCTGTAAGGCTGACCTCCTGAAACTCTATGTCAAAACTCTTGCTGGTACATGGCTTTTTGAGCATTTCATACATTATATAAATCTTCATGATCTTCAGCCACTTAATGATACCACTATTAAATTGCATATTTGTATTTTAGGTACTATTCTAAGTCATTGAAGCCCTCTGTAGAGGGCTTAGGGGTGTTTTAGCACTTGTTTCTTGCTACCAACTCTTATTTCCTTAGCAAGATTCATGGTGAATCCAAGCTCACAGAAGGCCAGCTGTATTACTTCTGTGTTCCCTGCATAGGCTGGTGTTAACAAAAGGTCAGAGGAAGATGTATGATCTTGAACTTCCTCAACAACCATATTTCACCCCAGTTGGCTTCCTCAAAAGCAGTTTAGAATGTGGGGCACATACGAATATTGACCGATTGGAGAGGTCCAGGCATAATGTGTTACATTTCCCTGTTCTTCATATCTGGTGCACATGGGGTAAATAGAGGCCCCTCTGGTAGTATGAAGTTATTCTGTCTTCTGCTTTGCTCAGCAAGATGAGGGTCACTGCTCTATCCCATGCCACAGGGGTTCCACTTGGTTATAAACCTAATTCATGTGGTGTTGAACAGATCTGTGGAAATGACTGCTGCTGCTCGCTGAGGTTGCCTGAGCCAGAAGAAACCATTCCCCTCGTGGCTGGAATTTCTCTTTTATTGCTGTAAATATGGTTAATGCTCTCAAGAACTGATGCTCTGGGCCTCTCCCTGTGCTCTAGGTACATAAGGTCTTGTCAACTATAAGTTCTCATTGACTGTGTAATTTAGTCAGTGGAGGCCAGAGACTGACTTTGATTACTCTAAAGTAGACACCTTATGACTGGTCAGCTTGATAGCTTTCTGGATGCCACTAGGTAATATTGATTATCTCCATTTGATGGTAATGCAACCTTATAGACAAGATGTGTGTATAATCACGTGCATGTAGACACCTAGATTTATGTGTCTTCATCTCAAAACAGAACCCTGCCTCTAGTCTCTCTGTTACAGTCTCCCATAACAGGTTTCAAGATAAGTGTCTGGAATCTGGCACAATGGAAACCATCATTCTTCACCTAACGTTGGCAGAAAGCAATTTATGGTCCTGCTGCTTGCTATAGAATCTCAGCCTTGAGAGACCAGGTTTGCTTGGTCTGTTTAAAAAGCAGGCACTAGTTCTGTCTCCCTTTGTTCCACTCCAGATTTTATATGCCTGTAGACACTTTCAGCATCCACAAATTTTTATGTTTTGGTCTTGCTTGACTTAGATCTCTCTCTCTCCCAGGGGAATGGAACAGTTTGCAGTGAGGGGAAATAAAAGCCAGAAAGTGGTACCTACCATCTGCAGTAGTAGTTACAGGTTTTGAGTCTTCTAGAAAATGTGTAGCCTCTCCTGTTTCTGAGGACTTTTAACAAACTGGATGCAGTGTGCCTTCAACTTCAGAGTGTTAGTGTGCCAGTGACCACGACTGTAAAAACCTTTTGAAATTCAATAAAGGTTATTTTATCTTATCATTGTACTAATTCAAAATACTGTTTAGTCCAGGGGAACTGGGTAAAGACAAGAGTAAGACAAGATAAAACACTAAGTCAGTTATATAAATAATTGTTTCCTCTGTATCTCTTAACTTAGATTATTTGTTGTTTTTTTTTTCTCCCCAGAAATCAAGGATAGGCATACTGATATTTTTCCCTAAATAATTTTATTTTTACTTTTAATAGATTATAAAAGAAGCTGTTGAACAAAGTAATATGTAGGGAAAGTGAATTACTGATCTTAAGGTATATCTAAGAAATTAATATGGGATTTTTAGTTACTATTAAGGAAAACCTCTTCCAACGCTGAGACAGCAAGAATAAATAGCTTAAAAGAAGTTAAAAAGCTTTAAAAAAATGAGTTATTGAACTCTTTATGAATGAATGTTTATTTTTGTCCTAATTTAACTTTGCTCTGCAGAAGCAGTGGTACATCTTTAGTAAGGTGTTTATGGATATCTCTGTACTGTAAAACTAAAATTCTGCATTACAGGCAATGTTTTGTCTGTTGTCCAAGAAGAACACATTTTTCCCACAGTAACCTACTTATCCTATCAATAGGATCAGCCCCAGAGCCAGAATCAAATCAAATACTCTTAAGATTCACTTATTACAGGGTAATAAGTACAACTATCAATTTTACTGATAGTAAAGACTGTCATCTACCTTGTGTGCAGAATGAAGTGGTTTCCTGTTGGAAATCAATATAAAAACGCTGTCCAATAGAAGGGAAACTACAAAACCTTTCTTAATAGAAATGTAGGGTATCCACAGGACACAGTAACTGTCCTGTGGCACTGTTTTTTGTGAGGTAGTGAACTTGAAGGTGGTATGGAGGGCACTGGGAGGCACATGCCATGCTTTTGTGGCTAGTGTCTGCCACAAGACAGACTAGTGTGGACGTGGCCTTTCAGCTGATAAAACCCCCTCTAACTGTCAAGAAATACGTGATAAAATATTTATATGTGCTGTTTCTTGACAATAATACTATACCTGCCATCCAAATGGAACAGTCTTCAATTCTCTTTTATAGTGAAATTATTTACATTCATCTTATTTTTGAGGCTGGACAATGTTTCATGTTGTATACTTTCATGCTTTTTTTTTTCAGGGCTTTTTATGCTATGTTTACATAGAGAATAATGTTTATTCTGAATTCTGTAGCTAAGGTTGTTTTGGTATGATGAAACAGACATTTCTTTATACCTAGAAATAATAGTGGATCTATGATGTAGGCAGCCTAAGATTTATAGGGTCCTTAAATACTCATTTTCTTGCTTTTAAGTACTTGGGTTTTCTAAATGAGGTGATAGATAACTCTGTTGTTCACACAGATATAAGGGGAGGGATCTGGACCAGTGCTTTATAGTTTATTATCTGTATTCCACCTGCCTGCAATGATCTCCATGCATTTGAAAAATGTACATTTGTGCTATTAACTTGTTTTGTGATATGCCTGCATAAATGCAGACATTTCAGCAAATGTAAATGCATCACACTATATATAAACCTCCCTAAATTTGTTTTTAATGGATAATGCCTTTTAGGCTTTGTCCTTTTTTAGCAAGTCTCTCAGTTACCAAAAGGGGAAAATAAAATTTCTTTTATCAGATCTTGATTTGTCTTCCTATTTTTTTATTTCTTTTTTAAGTGAGTGAATTTTAGGTATAAGTTTGTGATGAAAATATTTTCTAATAATTTTTGAAGTACAGCAAATGTTTTAAAACATTTTTATCCACGCTTGGGAAACTAGCTCCTCTAGGCATCATTATCAAGATACAGTCTTGTTTTGTAGTATGATATACTGTGATATCAATGGATAGATAGAAGAACAGACACAATAGATTAATAAAGGAAGAGGAATGGCAATATACTTGAACCTTAGAAAGATATTAAACTTTTAGAAAGCTCTCCAGTTGTCATGGTACTGAAGATACATGCTGGCTCTTTGGGGTTTTTGTTAAATCTCTCTGTCTGCTTTGGATACCCATATTGTTGCTATAACAAAATGTGTAACCTTAGCCGAAACTCATTGTATAAGGGAATAGGACTGTGTAAAATGTGTAACCTTAGGTGTTGTGTTTAAGTTTGTTTTGAAAAACCCAAGGAAACTTGTTGTAGAAACCATTTATGCTGCTTGGAAACCCCCTTTCCCATCCCATCTTGATTTGAATAACAAGGATTCCAATCAGTAGAAATAAGCAAAGAGAACCAATGATTACCTTAGAGTAAGAATATTGATAAGGTTATATAACTAAGGGAACCAATAATTGGAAAGGGTAAATTTAATAGCGAGCATAGTATGCGTTCTTATGTAAAACACTTTATGTAACCATGACTAGACTAGAAATAGGTATAAAAGGATATTGAATGCAATGTAAAATCACTTTAGGAGGAGCAATCCCCCCGTGTTCCCAGCGCTGAGTAAAGAAGTGTCTACTTATCTGCATCTCATTGGTGTCAATAAGTTCTTACCATCTCATTTGCTAACAATATGACCTTTATAATAGTTCCCCTCCACGTTAAATAATGGAAAACTATCACCTGTGGGACTGGAAGTAATTACTTTTTAAAAATCCTGGGGTTTTTTAATGTTAAGAGAGCGATGGAAAATCTGTCTCTTTAGTCATAACATGAAGAAATAATTTTGTCTTTAAATCTTTGCAGTTAACAGAGGGCAACTTTACACACATATAGGGGTAAATCTTACCTCAAATTGGTAAGAAACTATGTTCCCACAGCCATCCAGTATTAATTGTTCTAACTGCTCCTTATTTACACTTGAGGATCTTGCTAGTAACACACAATACTTCTTTAAATGAAGTCATTGATAAAAAGATGGTGAAAAAAAATCTTCCTGATATCACTGTGAGTTGAATTGGGTCTCTGATTGCAAAAAAATCCTTAACATGTTTAAGTGTTATGTATTGTCTTCAAATGTAGCTGAAGGGTGAGATTTTAAGGAGGTTTGGTTGAGATGGGATGGGGGGAAAGTTGAAAGCATGTCTGAAGTATAAAGATTTGCAAAATTGGGCATCCATGACGATCTAATTAGAAACCATAGCAACGAGAATGAAAGTCCTCAGAACCAGGTGTAATAGGACCCAGTTTGTAACTACCTATTGTCCTAAGTAGGGGAAAGCAGGATCTGACCAGGATACAAGGTTGAGAAAGAATGTGGTGGTAGCTGATAGGATGAAGAAATGACCATTAGTTACCTTAGTTGACTTTAATACTAAAAACCACACCTCTAGGAGGAGACTTGAAATGTAAATGTAGCACCACCTTAGTAGATAATTATAAAGTAGATAATAAAGTAGATAATTGTTTGAGTGTGTGTAGAAAGATTTTGTTTGTTTTATAAGCATATTTAGCCAACCATATGTTTTGTTACAATTTCTTTTTCTTTTCTGTGATGTATAAAAGACCCTGCTTGTTTTTTGAAAGGTGTGCTGGCTGTATTACATGCCTGGCACCCCTTTCTGGGCAGAACTGTGAGAAAACAAATATCTTGACAGTAAAAGATCTTAGTATTTCTTCGTGCTAATCATTTAACGACTCAGTGGTGGGGTTTCATAGTTTGCAAAAGCATTTTACTTTCCCAACAATTGTAATTTTCTGTTCTTCTTTCAAGCTGAGGAAACAAGGAGGTTAAAACAGGACCTCATAAAGGAAGTGTGTAGCTGATGCAGAGGTTACATATTACCAGTGTTATCCTCTGTAACACCAGTTTTCCCTAGAGTCTCTTCAACCAAATAATGATTTAGCCCAGTGGTGCATCATTTAGATCATTAGGTAGCAGACTGAAATGTTGTCCTTCTATTTAAAAAAAAAAGCCCCAAACAAACACACAGAGTACAAAGTGTTCATAAAATAATGAGGAAAGATCATTCATCCTGATCTGTCTCTGATATAATTCTCCTCTGGGAGCTTATTGCAAGAAGACATTTAACAACTTGTCTGTCTGCAGCTAACTTTACAAGTCTTGTTGAATAAGGCAGGCTATAGTTTTATAAACACTCAAAGTGGTACTGCTGCCAGGAAAGGAAAAAGTAGTCCTACTACCCATTCCCACCCAGTTCAAGCTGTTGTTTCCTCTGTGTTGGCAGATGTTTTCTGCAGCTGAGGTTAGAAAACGAGCTTGGATTAATACTAACTTACATTTCTTTGCCAGGGTGGTTTCCACTTAGATGAGTTTCCTGATCAAGTTCACCACCTGGCTGCAGAAACAATTCTGCCAGCTCAAGGGAATAACAGCACAAAGACCAGAATAAAGCTCTAAATTGAAGCTATTTTTGTTTAATGGCAACCCTAGTTAGTTGCTATAGAGCTTTGAATCTGCCAAGGACCACTGGCTTAGGGCTCTCATGACCCTACAGGATAAACTGAGGTGATCCACAGCATAGGGTGGCACGTACATTGGACACAGAGAGTAAAACTGTGGGAAAATTAATTAAGCTGTCCACAACACGTGCAATGTTTGCATGTATTATTTCAGAAGATTTGTTTTTCTTGTGAATTTGTGGAGAGCGATAAAGTGAGGAAAGACCTAGGTTTAGACTGTTCTTCATTTAACTTTAAATGAGCTTCCACCCTCCTTGTAAAGTACTGTCTGAAAGTAAAAGTGTGCTGTATTTATTATGAAATTATTCTCTCATCTTTAATTATATTCTGCATATCTTCTTTGTATTATGTTAACGGATGCTCCAGGGAGACCTTAGAGCACCTTCCAGTTACCTGAAGGGGCCAGCAAGAAAGCTGGAGAGGGACTTTTGACAAGGGCATGGAGTGATAGGACGAGGGGTAATGGCTTTAAACTGGAAGAGGGGAGATTTAGATTAGATATTAGGAAGAAATTCTTTACCATGAGGGTGGTGAGACACTGGCCCAGGTTGCCCAGGGAAGTTGTGGCTGCCCCCTCCCTGGCAGTGTTCCAGGCCAGGTTGGATGGGGCTTGGAGCAACCTGGGCTGGTGGGAGGTGTCCCTGCCATGGCAGGGGGGTTGGAATGAGATGGTTTTTGATGTCACTTCCAACCCAACCCATTCTATGATACGATTCTATGGTTTGCTGTGTCCCAGTGACCTGGACAGTACAAATGAGCTGCCTGAGGGGCAATGTCAGGGCCCTGGGGGCACTAATAGACCTCAGTCTCCCTGCTCAGCCATGCCCAGGACCCTCTCTCAGCCCTGCCCATGGCCCCAGACCCTATTTCAGCCCAGCCCAGGGCCATCAGTCCCTCCCTGCAGCAGTGCTGCTCTGCAGCAATGCCAGTGTCCTGTCCTGTCCCCAGGGATGTGCCCCATGTCGAGGCCTGGGGATGTCCCTGTCTCCTCCACCAATCTGTGCTGCTTCCAGCCCCCACGGAGCCACCAGCCAGCACAGTGCCCTGCCACTTGGCACCTTTCAGGGTGCAGGGTATGAAACACATCTCACGTGCTGAGACAGGTGACTGAGTTAAGAAGAAGGGGCAAACACAAGTGAAGTCATTAAGAGAAGTGAGAGCGAAGCAGCACATTTTCTGGCAGGATTTAGAAAGATAATAATGAGGCAAGGAATAAATGGTTCAGTGAGAAAGCTCAGCACAGAGCAAACCTTTGTGGCTGCAGCTCAGCTATCAGTAAGAGGACAGAGCTGTAACTACTGCCTTGAGAGGAGAAGAAACCAGACAGCAGCTCAGAGGCGTAGGGCACACACTGATGGCAGGACACAGGGTGGGAGAGGGCAGCAGGGAACACCGTTTGCCAAGAGGCTTTCCTACCTTCCTCTCACCACTGCCCACACCAGCCCCACTGTTGCTCTTGAGGACAGACCTCAAGATCATAGAGTTTGTCAGCGGCTGCTGATGTGAAGGGGATGTAAAGCTGCAGGAAACATGAAGGCTACAGGAAGACTGACTTATATTGTAAGGAGAATACAGATTGTGTTGCACAGGAGACATAGAAAAAGTTGCAAAGGTGAATGTTTGGTTGTGGTTGTGTATTTATAACTGCATCCATTTTCAAAGCCAACAGAGTAGATGTTTAATATTTAGCAGTGGTTCTTCAAAGCCCCCAAACTGTCTTTTCATTTCCTCCTTTAGAGAAGCTGGAAAGATTTTGAACTCCATTATCAATATTTTTTGCACCTTCCTGTGTTCAGGACAAGTGTCCTTGAAAGGGCAGCAGTTTTGGATTAGCTGATTGTCATGTAGACAAGGATGTTTTCAAAATAAAGGCACACAATCCATTTGTAAATCTTCCTGAATATATGAAAGTCTAATCAGGCTGACCCAGACAGCCAAACTATGGCATATCTCATTTGAATTCTCTCTTCCCCCAGGCCTTGTCTACAAGAAATATGCATACATTGTATTGTAAGGAGAAAACATGAATGATAACAATACTCAGCCCTGGTGGAGTTCTGAATGTATTTTAGTTTTAAATGCATCTGAGCATTTACCTTTTTTATATACTGGATGTAGCTGTAACAGCCCTGGATAATGCCTTTTTTTTGTCGCCAACGATATAGTCCTGAAGCAACATAACCTTCCACTGCCCATTTTTCCTTGCTGTTAGTAGTTGATGGTATTTTCTGCAGTAAGCTACACATTTATGGGTTTGGGAGGTGAGCAGTGATCTTGTGTACCCTGCCCATGTGAGCAGTTCCTCCTTACACCAAGGGTTCTGTTGAGTACAGATGTATTGGCTGTGTGGGTGTGCTTTGTGGGTCTTCTCTCCATTCTGAGAAATCTTCTGTTTTCTCCAAATAATAATTTGCTGGTTGTTTTATATACTGAACTGCTGGCTGGTTTTGATTTTCATTGTTACCTTTGGTAGTCTGTAGGTAAACAGTGACCACTTCTTACATCACTGAAAACAGTATTCCTCATGGCTTACAGTACCTGTTTGAAATGTCTTTCTATTCAATGACAAGCATTTCAGGAAAAACTTTGCTACACAAGTAAGCAGCAAGTTCAGTGTTCCTGAGCAGTACAGGTAAAATGAAGTTCTACCACCCTCAGGGTAAGGGGCAAAGTAGCTTGTGTGGTCCCATTGCTGGCAGCAGCAAAGGACATTTCTGTGGTCATGTCTTGGTGGAAATAATGGGGACACCTGAAGTAGGTTGCCTGGGCTGTGGAGAAGAGAGGGTGGGAAAAATGATCCTAGTAGGGCTGTGAAAGTCTGTAGATAGAGGTCTCTTTCTTCCACTATAGTTTGATGGCTGCAACCTCCTTCTGGAGGGACTTTGTGGTGGCCATCATTGTACTACTTTGGTCCACGACCTTTGATTGTAGATGGCCATACTCTGCAAAGCAGGTTGCAGGTACAGATTCTTCTCTCCCAGTCATTTCCCTTCAACTATCCCCATGATTTAGAGACCCTGTTATCCCTTCATGTCCTAATATAGAATCTGATTGTGCATGGACTGAGCACTGGCACAGGCTGCCCAGAGAGGGGAAGGACCTGAGTTGGAGAATTTCATGGAGGACTGTCTCCCATGGGAAGGACTCCACACTGGAGCATGGGAAGAGTGTGAGGAGTCTGCCCCATCCGGAGGAAGGAGATGCAGTGACAACATGTGATGAACTGACCACAACCCCCATTCCCTGTCCCCTTGTGCCACCCAGGGGGAGGAGGTAGAGAATTCAGGAGTAAAATTGAGCCTAGGAAGAAGAGAGAGGGTGGGGGAAAGGTGTTCTAAGATTTGATTTTATTTCTCATTACCCTGATTTGATTGCTAATAATTTAAACTGATTTCTCCAAGTCAAGACTGTTTTGCCTGTGGTGGTAATTGGTGAGTGATCTCTCCCTGTCCTTATCTCGGGCACCTGGCAGAGTCAACCCACCACACACGTCATCACTGCTTGTGCTCTGTGATTGTTGTGTACTACTTGTTGTCACTGTGGGCCTTTTTTCCCCTTTACCAAGCATTGCTTTTTTCTAAGTTAATTAACATTAAATAGTTTCTTAATTTGGCATATTACGTGATAGCCCAAGGAGCCAACAAATAGACATGAAAAAATTAATAATTTAATTTATTGCTTTGTCAGACACATCACTGTAGTCGGTGTATTTTGTACCAGCATGTCTGGGTGATGGCTGAGGTGCAGATTTTACATCTCTTTTGGGGTTTGTTTTTATTTTTAGTTTCATTATGCTGGCTTTAAGAGTCAGTCTGTTGCTCTTTCTCTTATTGAAAAGTCCTCCTGTGTGCCCTCCCAAAGAATGGGGACAGATTTGACATCTCTCAAATATTTATGGGATGGGAAAACATTGATGCTAAATTTAGTAAGATATATGTTTTGATTGTTATCTTGGCAAGTAAAAGTCATTCAAGTGCTCCTTTGTGAACTTCTCTGCTTGTTTGTCTCTCTTAGCAAGGAGATACCATTGCAAATTTCCATTATAGAGAAGAGATGACAAAATTTGACACGCTGTCATTATGTAAAAAAATACCAACTCATGCCTTGTTACTGACAATTACTGTACTCCTCAGAGTAATCTTTTCCTTACCATCAGAGATGTTTAAACCAGAAGCAAACTACGAGGGAGTTTATATCATGTGCTCTCATAAAACGTGCTCTATCATCTTTCTTGAAAACGTTATTGCCTAACTGGCTCTTCCCACTGCAGTGAGCTCATTTAGCACCAGCCAGGAAGAAAGCCTGATACAATGCCTTTGCTTTGCTTGGTTTGCAGCCATTACATTTGTGTTCTTATCTTAATAAATGAGAGCTACGCTACGAATAGACATCTGAATTAAAGATAATTAAGATAAGGTTGGCTGCAAAATCTGTCACCTTTTTCTCCATCTGTCATCTGTGGCAGTAAGACCACTTTTGCTGCACAGTAGATATGATGTGATTCCATTGCCTCTCCCCAAGAGAGGAGAGATGCTTTTTTGGTAGCTGAGCTAGTTGAAGATTCTTTACAGTGCGCATAATTAACGAGTGTCAGCAATGAGACAAAGAATAAACTTCAGAGTTCTTTGGGAAAAAACAACAAACCAACAACCAATTTTGGAAAAGAACTTTGAAATAAATGTTAAAATGAGGGTTCTAAGAGGATCAGCAATTTAAGGGGGCTACAGTTAATGTCTGAATTACTTGAAACTGCAATTTGCTTTTGTCAGAATCAAATATTCCAAGAAAATGGTACTCAGAGCTATTGTACAAGGTATTTTTTAAGTTCTTGTGATTCAAGTGTAGAAAAAAATGTCAGGAAACATTATGATTTGTTCTCATCTTTTATTTTATTTTTCAAAATCCAAGATCATAAAGCCCCCATTTCACATCTAGAAATACTTGAAATAATATGCTCTTCAGAGAAGAAACAGACTGAACAGCAGTTAACCTATTATTTCACTAAACCAAATAATAGGCTATAATATAAAGCCTCTTCTTAGCTGTATCATCCATTATTAACATGCCTACATCAGTCCTGCAATATTCTTATTTCTAAAGGACTCTTGATGCTGCTTTCTCCTCAAGAGAGAGTGGTAATCTATACATTAGGAGCTGATGCAGATGGCTGACTGACCCACCAGTTGTGCCTGTCTGCAGAAAGCTGTGTTTCCTAAGGTTTGTGGTGACACAAGAAGGAAGGAGCCTCTGACAGCTGATGCACTGTGTTTACCTCAGTTTGGTCAGTCATCCCTGTGTGAGGTGCCTGGCCACTTTAATAAGCTTGCTGATGATATTGTGTACAATGCATTGGAGTTTGCAGATGCTTTGAGTTTTCTGTGTATTTGTGAAGGTTGCAGGAGATTTGAATACTAACCAAGAGGATCATTACTACTGAGGGGCTGTCTGTATTGAACCACAGCTGAAATACTGAATATTTTGAAGGCAAAACCTTTCCTTTTGTTTAACGTTGCTGTCTCCACACACCCCTGTGTCCAGGAGGCCAGGACTTTGGGTGGGAAAGTGTAGAACCCACTGATTCTTTTCCTCTCTGAGTTCAGTATCCTGCAGATCAGAAAACCTCCAGAGTTTGTGCTCAAATGCCCAACAGCTTCTTTAAACCAAGACATTTATTCTTTATAGCCACAAGAGAGCAGAACACAAGAGAAAGGCATTTTAATGCAATAAAAGGGCTACATGCTTGTCTTTCTTACCCCAAGGCCTTTGCCCTGTGGTACCAAGTCACAGAAGTTTTGCTCCTTCAGATCCTACAGTAAAATCAATGCACTCTATTCCCTGTGGAATTTCTTTCGGGAGATTATTTTAGTCTATCTTCATTTTTTAACGGTTACCATTCTTTTGGATCACTTTGCTCCCAGCCTGGCAAAACCAGCAGTGTTAACATTGCTCATAGTCTGTCACAGGCTGGAGATTATTAAGTATATTACTCCACTGTCAGGGCTTATTTCAGTAATTACTATTTTCTCCCTAGGAATTATTTTCAGGTAGATCTTTCTCCAGACCTGACCTAGAGTACAGGCTCAAAACTATTGAAGTGGCAATAACTTCTAAAACCTATGAAGCAACGTTGAGAGGCATAAACATGAGTTAGAACAGGAGTGGATACTAATCTGTTAGTCATCAGATGTACCATTTCCAGAAAAGAAGTGTATTTAGTCATGTCTTGAAAGCAGCAATCTTCTAAGGTAAGCACAAAGATCTTTCAGTGATCCTCCACTCTGTTTATTGAACCAGTGAATAGTTTCAGTCTTCTAGCCAGTCTGTCATTAACTAAATGAACATACAAATATAGTAAACATTCTGATTACCTTATATAATACAGTATCACAATAACCAATATTTTAAAATTAACTTTATGTCCTTTGCAGTCTATGCAAACTTCAAGGTTATTGGCTAATCTGGTTCTTACTCTGTTACATGTAGCTGAGTGCCAGTGAGGAAGGACTACTCAGAGGTTCCATTATGTTTTGATAAACACCCTGTCTCAAGGCAAGGTGTTTCTTCCAGTATGCTATTTATGACATTTTTTTCCCTTAAGGAAATATCTCGTAATAGAGTGCTGAAAAATGTTACATTTTTGCAGCAAATGTGAAATTTTCAAAGTCATTGGCAGTGTGCCTCATCAGTCCACAAGCAGGTTGGAAAGCCACTGGGAGTTTTGTGTAGGGAATATGTTTCCTACCAATGCAAATTTCACTAGTCCAAATGCAAGAAAAATTTCCACAGTTGCTAGTTTTTTACGTGTTGTACTGTACCACCACTGAGGGGCATGGCTGGAAGAAAATAAATGTTGTTGTTTTTTTTCTTGTGGAGTAACAAACGTAGTGTATTAAGTCATCATCTTAGGGGCCAAAACTAAGTGGACAGGCTAGGGCTTGTGTCTTCATCAGTTGCTAACTATGTTGTGGCTCTTCCTGCTAGCTTTTGGCTAGCTTAAGGAGCACGTTTCCAATACACAACATATTATATGTATGGGATCCTGGCCATTTCATCATCTGAAATGGTGGTGGTCATTTTTCTACCTGGAAATACGTAATCCGATGGCCATCTATGTACCTAGAGAGAGAATAAGTGATAATATAATTATGGCATGAAATTTATTAAATGCTTTCTTTCTATTTCTGGAAGGTATAAACCCAAGATTTTCAATGTATGATTCCCAATTTTCTGGGTACTCCTTTAACAGAAAGTATCCCCAGCCTAGCTCACAGCTGAGTCCTTTGCCTGTGATAGTAAAGTGTACAGATTTATGGGTTACATTATGTTGTCTCTTAACAGAGGGAAGTTATTTTCCCCTGTCTGAAAAACAAGCACATTTATTTTAGAAATCCCAGAGTCTCTCACTTCATATCCTCAGTGTTACTGTGCTGCAACTGCCCTTATAAAATAGGATCTTCCCTTAAAAACGACAGGAATTTACCAAGTAAACTTTTAATTTCATGAATTAACCAAACAAAAGTAAGTCCAGTGGTCAAAGAGCAGCCATTTTCTGCAGCTTTTCCCACAGCTGCTCTGGGAACCGATGTAAAGAATGATTTAAGTATCTCATTACTGTAATTCAATTTTTTCTATTACTTATCACTTTTCTGTAATACTGTGTACCGATAATCACATTACTTCATTAAAGAGAGATCCAACTTATTTCTTTGGGAGAGCTGGTAAGATATTTAGAGCAAATGGATTTTGTGCTGTTAGCACTTGGGTGGAAGGATTTACCATAACGAGTACCTCCCATGGCAACTCTTGTACCACAGCATAAAGTAGGTGGGCTAATCTCTAAAATACAAAACACTTCCTTCAAGAAGCCATGCAGCAAGGTGTGAAGAAGACCCTTTTCATCCTTGGGGTGGATTTAGGGTGAACCATCCACATGCAAACTGAAAAGTGGAAGTGCAAATGGCAGCAAGAACTTTACCAGATGCTAGTGCAGGCTTTGGGGTCCTGATAGCAGTGGGTGTTACCGAGGGGAGCTCCTGCCCACAGTATTTAAAATGTAATTAATTTGGTTTATGATGGAATTAAGGAGGGGGCACTTTGGGGGGGGGAAGAGAGAGGGGCTGGGCATGTTATTAATACCCCAAAGGTGAAAAAGCATTTAAATTGCCTTGTTTCTTTTAGCATTCACTGTTCTAGAGTAAGGGGACTCACCAGGAGATGATTGCTTGCTGGAGTCTGTTGGACAGCCTGAATCCTCAGCCATAAGTTGCCTTTCAGAGGCTGTCCAAGTTCTTCCATTCAACCAGAAATTCTCATATGGCCCATAAAGTTCATACAACCTCTCAACTTTTGATGGCACATCACATTTTCATGAGGCTGGAACTGTGGGCATTATGTGGCTAATAGCCACTGTTAGTTGCAATGTTAAAGCTCTAAATTCTATGAAATCTTAGATACAATTCTGACCATACTAAATACAAGCTTGCAAACCCTACTCAAAATCTATTTGCAGTGCTGTGAAACCTACAGGCTCCATAGGCATAACCAGAAGAGGGTTGTATGTAATACTTGCCAAATAACTGGAGTTCAGCTATATGCTGAAAAACTGAAAGTGGTCTTCTGCCAAAGACGATTTGGAAGCCAACTGATCAATAAATGGTGCTTAGGTAAACACTTGTACCTAGTCATTTATTCCCTTCAAACATTGACAATAAGGAACATTCTAATAATTACTCAATGTCATAGCCTCCAGGAAAGAAAACAATGGGCTGAGTTCATCCCTGGTGGAACCGTAGTTAAATTTGCAGTTATTTAAAATGTCTTTTAGGGAACAGCAAATTGGGTCTGGCATTACATTTGCTCAAAGACTCTCTATGTGTAAGCCTTTATTTCTATCTGTCCTCTAAAGCCTCCTGAAGAACTGCCATGGAGTATCAGGGGTGTTAAATCATTAAATCTCTTTCTAAACACATTACATCTATTTCTATAAACTTTCCCTAATTCCTGTTTGTTTGTTTGTTTTTAATTTGAGTCCAAATTGAGATCTGGAATTTAATTTCTGGATCTCTGTTTCTTTCAGCAACAGAGATCAGTTTTTTATCAAAGCAATTTTTCCTGCATCTAAACCCATGTTAACTAGAGCTTTGAAAAACACTTCTGGCAGGTCATTTACCTTTAGTCTGTCAGAATTTTGTTCAAAATTATGTTGCGGTGGTTTTGCTTGTTTGTGAACCAAAGTTATTTGACTTGTTTTTTCATGACAAATCAAGGGTCACTTGAAAGTTGCTTGTTTCAGTGGCGTCCTTGATTGCCTTCTTTGATGCATATTGAGAAGCCCTGGTCAATGTTGCATTATTTTTGTTCTCTTAGTGGACTGTTGAATCTTTTATGGAAAAGTGGAAGAAAATGAGATTTCAAGGGAACAAAATGAATCTTGATTTCAGCACATGTTCCTAAAATACTTCTGATATTTTTCACAACTTGCTAGTAACAAACACCTCTACTACAATCACTCCTGGAATATGAGAGAAAGAAAAGGAAATGCAAAGTTTTCATCCAAAAACATATAAATATAAATTAAATCCTAACCAATGTCAGTTAGTGTTTGATAATCCTTGTCCAGACTGAGACCAGTGGGCCTTCAGTCTTTTGATTTTATTGTTATACTGTGTAGTCTTTGCATTGATTTCAATATTTGGTGAGTTCAATCTCCTGTGAAACACTTTTTTTACTCGTACAAGTGTCCCCCTAACATGTCTTCCCTGTGCAGATTTCCTGCTGTCTTTAAAGCATGTTACAGCTATCCAAACTTGAGATATTATTTGAAATTCTGCTGATGGTTTGGGGGGTTTTTGCTTTTTTGGTTTTGTTTCAATCTTGACGTACATCTGTGGGTTATTTTGGCCCTCATTGATAAACTCACTCAAAAAAAAGTTTTATCTTTTTTATTGAGTCTCTAGCTTTTAGATTATTAACGTATGCATAAAGACAAGAGTTGATCTGAATCACTGAAGATGTACTGAAAAAGGATTCAAAGGCAGTAAAGAGCTGAGATGAGTGAGGCCATAAATAATTACATCTTGAGTTTAATGGAAATGTATTTTGTAATCACAGATAGAATGGTTTGGTCATGTTCACTCTTTTGTTAACAAGTTCTCTACTGAATGGGAATGAAAATTGACACCAATAGCAAAAACATTTTTCTAGAAAGCTCTTTCTGATGTTCAAGTGCAGTGTCAAATGTCAATTGCCATTGCATACTTTGTAAAACGTTTGAAATACATATTACACCACCTCTTTAAACCAACCAAGACATTTTCTGCTACTAGGATAATGTCTTTTGAGCACCTTGTTGGAAATCTCAGCATGTTGTTTGAAAGGCTATAAAGGAGCAAGCCTTCAGTCCTGACCCTCCACAACCCTGATCATCACCCTTGTGCCTTCTCCCTCAGTGCACCAAAAATGACCCACACATCCATCAGTTTGGTCATTCTGTAGTATCGGACCAAAACCTATGCAAAGTAGTTTTAGATGTATCTCTGTATTAACAATTGTGTAGTCAAATATCCTGGCTGGCTGTGGGCAAAGATACTAAACTTGTAATTTTGTGAGAACAGAAGTCAGGATTCTGTTATTTTTTGGTCCTCCATCTTTCTCTGCAAAGCCCAAGCAGGGACAGTAATGAGCCACGTGGGAGACCTCGCACCTACAGCTCCACCTGTTCGTGCTGAATTGGATCAGGATGAGAAAAGTACTTGCTTCTCTTTGGACAAAAAAAAATGAAGACCAGTCTATTTCTCTCCTTCATGTGCTGGTGCCATATGGTAGATGAGAACATTGAGCACTTCTCATGGGGGAAATTAAGAAGGACCATGTGTGCGTGCTGTGGGCTGGGGTGTGTGCTGGCAGCAAGGAGACATAAAAGCACATGGACAACCCAAACTTCTCTAACGAGCAAAAGAAACCTGTGCACTTGGAGTATCTCCACACAGAAGTTGTTTTGGATTTAAAATATTGATTTATTTAATATTTATATATATTAAAATAGTTTTAAACTCCTCAAACAAAGCTTATTCCTTGGGGTATGACAGTAGTAACTGGCAGAAGACATGACAGTGTAAGTGTAACTCTGTAGTAGAGAAAAGAGCCCGGTAGTTACATTGGTGGAGGCACTCTTGCAATTGAAATATTTAAGCCAGTATAATTTGGTGTGTGTTGGTATAACCTAGTTGGTTCTGTTTAAACAGCTGGATCATGGCCTCAAGTTGCATCAGGGGAAGTTTAGACTGGATATTAGGAAGAAGTTCTTTACTGAGAGGGTGGTTGGGCACTGGCACAGTCTGCCCGGGGAGGTGGTGGAGTCGCCATCCCTGGGGGTGTTCAAAAAACGAGTGGCTGAAGCACTTGAGGCCATGGTCTAATGGTCTGGTGCTTAGGGAGATGATGGGATAAAGGCTGGACTTGATGATCCTGGAGGTCCTTTCCACCCATAGTGGTTCTATGATTCTATGATAAGGGAAAGCCAGGGGCAAAGTTTCTCTCTTAACTGCAATGGTTGTTACAGCCCCTGGCAGCTGTAGCACACAGGCAATGGCAGCAGTGGAGGGACAGGGTGGTAGGGGTCAGGTGTGCTCAACAGAGGGGAAAATGTTCCCACCTGCCTTGCAAGTTACTGTTATGGTGTACCTCATTAAAAAAATGTAGCCAATTTTAAAAACATATCACTACCCAGTGTGTTATAGGGGCTCCTGTGGAGCAATGGTACTCTATTGCATGCATATGTGTTTCAGTAACTTAAGAAACTGGGTTTTTTTACTGAATGAAATATATATATATATGTATATGTATATAAGATTTCTGCTACTAGTCTTCTGCATGTTGGATGAATTGCTAAAACAAGCAATGTAAAAGATGAGGTGGGATAACACAGAAGGCTGCATTTACACTCCACCTCTACATATATAATTTATGCTAAAATACTATGAAATATCTTTGAATTCTGTTATTTTGCATCCATTATTTTCATATACTGACTGTTTTGATAGGATAAGATTAACTAGCTCGTGATGGTGCCACTGATGCTTGAGATATCTCTGCATACTTTCTCCACTTGAAAGCACTATATATTTGTGTCCCATTCTGTGGCACCATGGAGGGCTTCTCCTAAAAAGAAAATGGATGTCTCTTAAAAGAAAAAGTCACTGTTGTGGAAAACCAACAAAACCAATTTCTGAGAATTAAGCAGCATATCAAAACCCATGTAGCTCTTGGCTTAAATTGTTCAGCGTGGTCTTATATTCTTCTGAGCAGTTCAGAAGGGAGCCATTTCCTCCTTGTTTTCTAAGTCTGAGCCCCTAAAGATTGGGTAATGGATGAGAATAAAAACATTTTGATGATAAGAGGTTTACAATGGGATCATTGTCAGATTTGTACCTCGAGGGCTCTACTGGGGGCCATTGTCATGTCTGCTAACGAGTGGATCCTGATTCTCACTGAGGTATAGTGAGAGATCAGTGTAGCTACCCAAGAGCTAGCAGTGGCTCATCTTTCTTGTCAGCCGCCCCATACTCACTGTGACAAAGTGAAAGGCTTTGGAAAAAACCAGACTCATTCAGTGTAATTGAACTAAATGGATAATAGGACACTTATTAGAGCATTAAACAGAAGAATACTCTTTGCCGGCTTTTGCAAAGACTACAGCTCTTTGTCATTTTATAATAGACATTCACTTAGGAGTCTATTCTTTTTTGTGTGCATTGGGATTTTTAAGATATCTAACCCCCATCAATATTAATGGGAGTTGTGCAAGTAAACCCTGGGAATTGAGGGAAAAAAAATGAGACCTTTGTGTTTCTAGGAAAAATGCGACCAAAAGCCTGGAATAACTCAGAGTCAGTAATTGTTTGCTTCTCTTACAGGACTGTCTTGGAGGCAAAAAAGAGCTTAAATTATTCTGGAGAGCAGTGTAGGGGAAAGGGACCTGGGTGTCCTGGTGGACAGCAGGGTGACCATGAGCCAGCAATGTGCCCTTGTGGCCAAGAAGGCCAATGGCATCCTGGGGTGTATTAGAAAGGGGGTGGTTAGTAGGTCAAGAGAGGTTCTCCTCCCCCTCTACTCTGCCCTGGTGAGGCCACATCTGGAGTATTGTGTCCAGTGCTGGGCCCCCCAGTTCCAGAAGGACAGGGAACTGCTTGAGAGAGTCCAGCACAGAGCCACAGAGATGATGGAGTGGAACATCTCCCTTATGAGGAAAGGCTGAGGGAGCTGGGTCTCTTTAGCTTGGAGGAGAGGAGGCTGAGGGGTGACCTCATTGATGTCTATAAATATGTAAAGGGTGTCATGAGGATGGAGCCAGGCTCTTCTCAGTGACATCCAATGACAGGACAAGGGGCAATGGGTACAAGCTGGAACATGGGAGGTTCTGCATAAATGTGAGGAAGAACTTCTTCCCAGTGAGGGTGACAGAGCACTGGCACAGGCTGCCCAGAGAGGGTGTGGAGTCTCCTTCTCTGGAGACATTCAAACCCCCTGGATGTGTTCCTGTGTGCCCTGATCTGGGTGTTCCTGCTCTGGCAGGGGGATTGGACTGGATGATCTCTTGAGGTCCCTTCCAACCCCTGACATTCTGTGATTCTGTGATATCTAAAACCCAACCACATAAGGACAAATCCTATGGTCCTAACTTAGCCTAGGTAAGAACTTGTCCTTCAGACAGCCTAAGTCTGTCCAGTTATCTCAGCTTTTTATGGAGTAAGGGGGAACTAGGAATAAAGCAGCCTAGCTCTGTATGATACTCCTGCTTCCCAGTCTGAAACCTTCCTCTACATTTTTTTATCCTCTTGCTCTTTTGACATCAGCCAGAAAGATACTTTTCAACTTGAGGAATCAGATGTGTGTTTTTATCCACTGGTATGAGTTGAAAATACTGCCAATGCTGGTAATGTCACCTTTCCAGTTCAGCTCTGCATAGATTCAATAATACTCAGTTTACATCTTTTATCCTTAAAATGCTTTGCAAATATTAAACCAGATTCTCTTGTCATTTAATCAATGCATCGACATAACCCAGAGGTAGGTGTGAAACCATGAGAGTTCACAGCACTTGTAAATTAGGTAAAACCAGGGAGAGATGATTACTTGTTAGCATTTATCTTACGGAGAAAGTATGTCAGCTGGCCACTGTTAATATCAAAACTTACATGATGAGACCAATCTTGCAGTAAAAGAATCCCAACTTGCAGTGTTTTTTCACCCTGCCATTTCTCTTGTCTTACAGGTGGAGAAACTGAGGGAGGAATACAGCTGTAAATTGCTCTAATCCAGAAAGCGAGTGGAAGTTGGGAGCAGAATTAACAGTTACCACTGCTGCCCTTCACTAAAGCATCTGTCAGTCTTTCAGAGTAACTTGTTCCTTGCGAACCCGGCTGGCAACTAAAATGAAAGTGTTGGAGTGAAGAAGGAGCTGAGGAATAAGGACAGGTAGTGCAGTTCTGCATTCTTTTTATATTAATACCTGGAAAAACAGAGAGATTTGCCTGGTGTAGAGTGCAGCCTGGCTGTTTTGTCTCCTCAGTTGCTACAGCAGCTGAAGAAATGCCCTATTTTTCCCTGATGGTTTCCTTATTAAGTTCACATAGTGCTTCATGCATTTGCTTCACACTTATAAAACATTTGGTATTTTTCCCCCAAGGTATTTCACCGAACGGAGGAGTACGCAGCCGCTCACAGCTGCAGTGAAACCTCACTCCTTTGGGGTCACCTGTGGCTGTGCTGATGGTAAGACCAGAACCATGTTTCTTCAGGCAGTGAGTTAGTTTTTCTATTAGTTGTTTATACCTCTCTCAAATAAGCAAGCCCTGGTTTTGAAAAAATAGATTGCTTAGGGAAGCAGCTAAATATACACTTAATAGACCCAATTCCCATCTCAGTTACCTTTATGTAATCAGAAACAAACTCATCTAGTGCAGAACAGAGTTCCATCAAAGTAGAAGCAACCTGATAGGAGAAATTAGCCCATTACATCTGGGGATCCTCTATTAGGTTTTCTTAAAGGCAGGAGATTGCCTAATAAAACTGCTACTGTGCTGCTGAAAATTACACTTTAGGAAGACTTAAAGCGAAGTGGCTGTTCCTTTTGATTTACAGGGTGTTTGTACCGAGGGGTTTTGAATGCCTGAAATAATCCTCTCCACTTTTTTCCTAATTGGGAACATTTCAGTTGCCTTCCACTAGATGGCTACATGGAAAGCAGTTTAGCAGGGAGGAGAGGCAGGCAGCCCTTAACGTCTGTGGGAAACTTATTTTTTTTTTCTTCCTTTTAAAATTTTTTAAATTATTTTTCTTTTTCTTTTTTTTTGCTTCTTTTTCAGTCTGTTACTGTGTGATGCAGCTGAGCTTCCCAAGCCAAAAAGCCCTGGTCAGTGGGGGCTGGAGAAAGTCACTACCTTGGAGGAGTCTGCAGCAAATCAAACAAGATGATCCATTTGATCCTAGTTTCATTCAGTGCCACTCTGCATGCCAAGGCCACGCTCAACCTGTACATCCCCACTCACAGACTGAAGGAATATCCTGAGTGTTGTGTGCAGCAGACCTTAACACTTGCCTGTGTTATGTGACAGATATAAAACCAGGCATAGCCATGCACAGGTTATGCTATTCAAGGTGTTTGACCAGAGTGCTACAGCAGTTACTACTGTGCCCAACTTCATCACCTGCGTTACCACTGTGATTCAGAGCAGGTGTGGGCACCTGACTTTTTTTTCCCTAAATTAGTCAGAGCACCTTATTCCAGCTTTCCACCAGCTGCAGAGAGTACCTTCTCAAGTATAAAAACCTCCTAGGACCACACTCTTTTGTCTGTACTTTCTGGATATATTTAAATTAGGAGAGTGAACTTATGCTAGGTCATCATTTTGAGTTATGTGCCAATGGTGTTTTTTGATCTTGAGATAGAAGCCCAAAGCTACTGCCTTGATGTGCTTTTCTGGAACCACCTCACCTCTAAGGGCATGAATATTAGATTGTTTTAACTGTGAGCAGTGAGATGCAGCAGGTAAGATTTTTGTGATTTCTTTTAGCTAACGGTTGTGCATGGGAAATTTCTCCTAATTATAACAACTTGTTGAGTTTCTTTACTGTGCCTTTCTGCAGCACATGAAGGAAGTATCATTATTTGTATTTTACAAATTGGGCAATGGAAGCATTCCTTAGTGAAGTGACTTCCTCAAAGTGTTCCAGCCTGTCTCTTTCAGACCTGGGAAGTACAGAGGTAAAAATCCCATTCACCCCAAAAGAGATGGGGAGGTGGGGAGATCAACTGAAAAGTCCTAGGAGTTTTGGTTTGGATGTTTGGCTGGAGGGAGTAATGTAGCTAATGTTATTGGAAAAACTCTTACTGTCTTCTTTAGTGGCTTTATTTGTGCAGATCAACATGCAAACACCCTAGCAAGGGCTTTTTTTTAAAGCCGTATTTGTACCTAAACGTTGTGCTGAATGTGAAATTTACTCTCCAAAAAGCTAAGGATGCAAATAGTAACCCAAAAATAAATTACTCTAGAGCAATGGATGCTGTATAGTAAACAAAGAACACTATGAAGGAATGGAATAGTCCTGCACAATCTTTATGATCAACTTTTTCTACGCTTCTATGTTTTAAATCTAGACAATCAGATACAAGTCCATATGTGAAAGTTACACTCACTTATCAGTCTTAATTCTGATTTATGTTATCTAAGGCTTGGCCAGATCATGGGGCATGACTCTCCTTTGTCTGTTGTCCTTTCTAGCTGCAACAACAGAGTTGAAACTCTCCTTACAACCTCAATTTTTGTGGGTTTTGTGAATTTATTCTCCCCTTGAATATATCTTTCCACTCCACACTTTCTGCATCTCCTGACTATTACTGTTTCTATTGTGTTTTAAAGTATAAGCCTCAGTCAGGATATAATCCTCTGCGTTCTTTTACTGTAAATTAGTACAGTATTTTGTGTGGGAACATATGTAGGTGTAGGGATAGAAATAGTCGTCTTTAAAGTTCACAAAACGAGTGTAAGTCAGAATTTTCTACAGTTTAATTTTAAAATATTTATGAAGGACAACCTGCCGTTTTTCTTGCAGCCTCAATTATGCTGCGTGGGAATATAGTTCTACTGTGCCAGTAGTTTCTGATATATCCATTGCTTTAATGAAACTCTATTCTGTAGCTTACATACAGCTAGGGAATAAGGGTGAGAACAGAGAAGTGCCTACTGCATCATCCAATTGTATGTGCTGTATGAAATTCTGTATATGGGAAACTTGGAGTCACAGTTAAGGTAGTTCTTGCACAAATTCTAAGTTGTGCTTATATTTGATCAGTGGCTGTGATTTAGCAGAGTCAGCATGTGTCTGTCCAGCCTGGGGGAGAGAATAGCGATGCTGTGGTAGGAAGGGGGACACATCTGGACTGGTGCATGCACAAGAGCACCCACGCTTCGACACTGTATTTCTCCCCCAGTTTACCAGGACGTGCTGCTCTTGCTGTCACTTCATCTAACACACTCTCCTAGCCCACTAGTGCAATGTCACTCTCTCAACTGTCTATGTTTACCCTAGTTTATCTTTGTGGACTTGTCAACAACCAAGGAGACTGTGTGGTCAGCCCCTGCATTACTTTGTACCACCTGTCATTTAAGAACCTCTTTCATGTAATTCCTAGGGCAGTCCTCTCCCTAATGCAAGGATAGTTTTTCTTAGAACATGAATTGCTGTCTCTCTTTAGGAACCAATTGTGGAAAACAAGACACAAGTTGTACTTCGTGTCTAAGTTAAAGTTGGTATTTCAAGGAATGTTTATGGATGAGATCCTCTGTTTCCATGCAGTAACATTTTGAAGAATCAGATACTAAAATCAACATGTTTGTTGTGGCATCTCTAGCATTTGTGAGTGTTAACCCTAGGGACCTCAGTCCTAGTTGCAAGGCACCACATAAATACATAGGATTAATTCAGTCTCTCTTCTCAAGCTCTTGCCCATCTTGTGAAGTTCAACTCTTCAACAACTGTGGGTTCTCCAGTCCTTGCACTTAGAAGACAGTTGAGGGTTTTTTGTTGAGTGAACCATTTCTGTGTACATTGACACTGGAGAAATAAGATGGTAAACAGGAGATGAAAATGAAGGGGCTGTGAAGTGAGGGGGTGTTACTAGAGGATAGAGGGTTATAGCTCGAGAGACTTGGTTTTCATTACTAGTGTTTTCAGTGCATCTATTGAATGACTTTAGAAGTCACTGTACCTCACTTTGCCTCAGCTGCTCCATCTATATGAATCCATCTCTTAAGCCACTTCAGAATCAAGTAATGATAGTGCAAGCATAAGATTTTAATGCTGAACACAGAGAATGATGCTGCTAAACTCTAAAATCATTTTGCCCACTTTACCAATTCAGCTCAGAATTACTGGCATGGTGAATCTGTTTATCCCATGACTAACTTGCATTAAATGAAGCTGAAACATGTATAGATTGTTACTTTTTCAGCTCTGGCTCCCAAAGACATTAAATACGCAATGACTATACCTACATTTCAAATCAATACTGATCAGCAGTAACAAGGCTAGGAGATGAAGTGCTCTTGTCCATTATGCAGAGACAATAACCAGAATGAAAACTCAGCTTCAAATAAACCAACACCCAGACAAAAATCTTGCTTTCTGTGAGTAAGTCTCAACTGTGTGATGTGGAGGAGCCAAGCAGCACTGTGCATCCCAGCCAGAGGAGTCTTCCCAGGTTGGTGTGGAGGGTGAGGAGCTCTGAGCTGCACTGCTGACTCCCATGGATGGGAGCCAAGAGAAGCACCTGCACTAATTCTTGCTAATTGCCTCTGAGCAGGCACCAGCTCTGCATGGGCTGCTCAAGAAGAACCAGCTTCAAAAGTCAGCTCCACTGAAAACAAAGAAAAAAAAATCAGCAGCAATTAGGAGATGGTCACCCAGACATGAAATTTGTTTTCACTGGCAAACAGTAGTCGTGGTTAGATTCTGCACAGCTTCACTTTGTGTACATCCACAGGCAACAGAGTCTAGTCAAAGCTTGTTGCTCTGACAGTGATTTTTCTGCTGCCTGTTTTCCTCGTTGCACGCAGGGGGCTGCTGTGGGAGAAACGTGAATGCAATCAGTAGCTGCACAAATTATACTGGGGAATACTGCCAGGGCAGTCAGTTTTCTCTTCACTTGTTGCAGCTCTGGGAGCAGAATCATAATCTGTGTGTAGGGGTGGAAAAAAACCCCAACAACAAAAACTACAGTGATAAAATAACAGGACTCACAAAAGCCAGAAAATTCAGAGCTAACATTGATGCTCTTGCACTCCCAGTGCAGCTCAGAGAGCCAAACTGTCTCGGCTAATGCAAAGGGATTTCAGCGACGCTGGGAAGTTCAAATACTCTTTCAATGAATACTTGCTGTTTAGAGAACCTCCACCCAAATGCTTGCCTACTGATTAGTTAAATTTGACAAGCAGCTTTCTTTCCTGTTTCTGTATTGCTTTTCATCAGCTTAGTGTATATCCCTCGTGCTACGTTACTGTCACGTTTTGATAACTTCATTTCTTTTAGCCTGCCTAGTCCCCTTGTTCTGCTTCCAAGTGCTCAGTTTCCCAAATTCCTTTTCAATCCGTCTTGCAGCACTAGAGAAATGCTTTCTTTTCCTTCAGACTCTGTTCAGTGCTGTGGTATGCGCTGAAGGAGCCTCTGAACAGATTCTCTGTTGTATCTGTTGCTGAAGCTTCGAATGCATATTCTGCACCCAAGAGAGGGGAAAACAGAAATGGGTGGAATTTTTCAAGTCTTCTGAAAAAGTTTAGTTTGAATATCACACACAATTTTGTCCTAATTTATCTGAGACTGTAAGTCCCACTTCTACTTATTTCCGATGTTGCTTACTAACTCTCAACACGGGCCACATTAAGGCTGACAGTGTACATTTTGACTAGAAGCCAGAAATCTCAACAATAAAATTTGTAGCTTATCATGATCGGAGATATGAAGGTAAATTGTGAAGTTTGAAGACTTCATCCTTGTTTAAGTCTGGTTGTTTGAATTGGAACCTCTCTGCTGTTGGATGCAGGCATCTGGATGGGCTGTGTCCACATTAAGACATCTATATTTTCTACAGTCTAGATGTATGGTTGGGATTCTCCATCTAGTCAACAGCAAGAAAGTGTTACTGAAGTAGTGACTTGTGTAAGGTAGATGTCTAAAAAACCTTTTGCTCTGTGAGTGTCTGTTTCTCTTCTCTGCCCTTAAAGCATCCACCAGATCTGGCAAAGACAATTAATATTAAACCTCTACAGCCTGGAAAGAAGAGCTCTGCTTCTGGTGCCTACAAAGCACAAACTGCAGCGTTTTTCTGGCACGTGTCCCTTACTGCACGGTTCCTTGACAGCTTTTTTTTTTTGTGTGTGTGCCTCTGTTATAACCTGCATGGTTGAGCCCTCTTGGAGGACTGCCTTTTTTGTTAGGAAATGTAAATTGTAAGATTTACTTACTTTTTTTCCAACTGCATCATGAAGTAAAGCTATGGTGGAAGACCACGAAACAAAGAAAAATAATTCAATCTTGGCATGAAAATTATTCACGAGATTTAGATCTAAATGCCATCCTCTCTAGGGTGGAACAGGGCAACTCTTTTCCAATAATGCAAGAATATGTAATGATGGAAAAGGCTTTCCCATCCAAAAGAATTTGAAACTTAGCAGTAATATAATTATTCCAGTCACCACGTACCCAGCAGCGTGCATTTCTGTGATTCGATCCAAGATCAAGTTCCCAGAACAGATGAACATTTGTGGATTAACACACAGTTATGCAGACACACACACGTGCTACAAAGGCTAGAGCTCTCTAAACAACTTATTTCCTTCTCAAAGTGCCAACAAACTATCAAAAAGAATAGTCTGGAGTAAAAGAAATCAAAGCAAGATTAATGCCAAGACAGCACTAATTGTTCTCCAGGTTAAGAGGAGATATTTCAGTCAAAACAATGTAAAACACTTGCAAGTAACTCTACGTTTTCATGATTAAATTTACTTCCAAGAAAACGGTAAAACAGGTCTGAACTGATTAAAAGAAAGTCCATTAGGAATTTGTTTTCACTAAAGCAACTTAATTGTAATCAGCACTTCAGTCGATGTGGACTTTTGTTTCTTAAATGAAAGAATTAGTAAAAACAATCTACGCTCTTCACGTTGCTATCAAATTGCAAAACACGACTTGGAGAGACCTAAACACAGGAAAGGAAACCCAAATAACAACCAGAGGAAAATTCCTGAATTTGAATTTTATGCCCAGGGAAAGATTAAAAAAAACATGTAGTAAATGCTACAAAGTGCTTGTTTTCTCTACTTTCACCTTGGTGTATTTTACTGTCGCTCTCCTGTTACTGCAGCAGGTGAACAAGCACAGTGTGTACAAGGAAGGGGTTGAGCTGTGTTTACATCAAGCAGTAGCCTGGGATATTAATTAGTCTGAGGATCCCCAAGCATCAGCTGAGGAGCTCACGAGCCTCCTTTATGGGAGTAAAGTGCTTGCTGAGGGAGGTGACCTCCCATGGTGGGCTGGAAACCTTTCCTGGAAAATGCTCACCAGAACCCTGGGTTTGTGTCCCTCATTCCTGCCCTCACAGGTTTTATCTTTCCTAAATTGGCCAAAGGCATCTCTGGAGAAAGGTTTGTGTCCTGTAAGATTGCTTACAGGAGGTGAGGAGGCACGTAGGCTCGTGGCGAACGATCTGTGGCTGCGTCTCTTTGTGGGACATCACACAGTGTGCCCTCAAATCACAACCATCATCACTCTGCTTGGCTTTAATTGCGTACACGGGTTGATCTGCTCGAGATGATCGATGAGGTGCTTACTCCTAACAATGAAACAGTTCAGGGGATGTGCTTTCCACCAATGTGTATGATAGATAAATTAATTCATGCCATTCACACCCCTCCTTTCTGGGGGGAGGATACTTCGAGGAAGGTTGGAGAAGGAAGAAAAATGAGAAGAAAGATGCTATGAGAAAGTTCTGAGGTTACTTTCTCCTGATTATTATTGGAAGCAGTTAAGCCTTTGAAGGGGAAGAGCTGCTATGTAATCAAATAAAAGTAATATAATAGGCAGCAATGTAAGTGCATGTATAGTTACTCTAAATTGATTTAAACTGACAGAAGGAAGTAATAAATGCTTGGTTCTCTTGAAAAATAGCTCCTATGTATTTTCTTCATGAGGAGAAGGCTGATATCCTTTGAATTTTAAAGTTGCTTCATTTTGCAGAATTCAGAATGTATCCTTCTATTTGGCAGATGGAGAAATAGAGAGGTTTCTTTTCATGTCTTTATGAAAACAGTCATTAAATAACAATCAGAAGAGTAGAGTTTTGAGGAAATAAAAGTACTGATGATCACCTCAAAATTGTAAATAACCTCTTTGCAAGATGATAGGATCAATAATCTGTTCTTAATTGATAGCAACACAGTTGTTATTTTACAGATGTTTTTTGAATGGAAAAAAGCAAATAGCTTTAGGTTAAAAGTTTTCAGAGCAAAATTCAAATTTTCCCTTTTTGATAAAGTTGCAGTTTCAGAGGAGAGGAGTTACATTCTATAAAGAAAACTGAAGATTAATTTAGTGTGAAAACTAACTTCACTTATGTTTTTGTAATAGTTTCTAACTGTTTTGGTAGAAATAGCCATATTCAAAATATGTGAGACGTTAAAAACCTAAGAATTTTAACAATGTGAAAAACATTGAAAGATGTTGATTTACAGAAGACTATATAAAATCCTCTTCCTTTGAAAAATTATGGCCAGCTGTATTTAGTACCCTTTAATTATGTATTTGATCTAGTATGTCATTTATTCATCCTGCTTTCCCCAGCTGATTTCTGACTGAGCAGCTCTAAAGCATAGAGTGGTAACTGGGTCAGCTATATTTTTGGTGTGACTTGAAAGAGAGAATAAGTTTTCCTCCCTAAGGAAAACTTGGAGTGTATGTGGTTTTGGCCGTGAGAAGAAAAAGTCCTAAGTGAAGGAACTGAGCATGAAAACATATAAAATTTACATTTTGTGAAAGAGTTTATATAGGACAGGATAAAATGTTTGCATCACCACAGTCACTCGTTATTCTGCATGTCAACACCCTTTGCTTTGGGTGAGGAAAAGTCCCACTGTTGGTGGCTCTCGGGAACCTATTCCAATACGTAGGCAGCATTCAAAGAAAATTCAGTCCCAAGAAAAAATTATGTGACAATCTACTGCTTACTGCCTTGAGAAATCCACCCTCCTGGGCCCACGATTCGTAAACTTTCACACCAAAGCTTTGTCTCCATCAGTGCTGAGGAAGACCCTTCTCAGAAAAGCCATGATTTCTTCTCACAACTGGCAAGAGGGTGAAAAGACAAAGTGATGGGGGTGACTAGGGCTCCAGCAAGACAAACAGAGAGAAGCAGAAGTCAAGGAGGTCTTATCACACAGTGGCTGTTTGATGGGCTGTTGGTCTATTCTTGTATTTTAAACCTTGCACCTTGCCTGCTTGGGAATCAAATTTAAAATGTGGAAATGGGTATTGACACCTGAAAAAAAATAACATTCTGAAAAGATTTAACCTTTCTCCTCTTGCCTTATATCCACAAAGTGTTTTCACTAGAGCGTGCACCCACGGCCTGCCAAGTGGCAGGGCCCCAGGCATTATTCTGGGAAATATTTTTGTTGGAAGCATGAAGTTTTAGAATTTTATAACTTCAAGTTTTCTAACTTGAACTGTGAACTCAAGTAAATTCTTGTTCTCGCAGAAGTGGGCTGTGAACTGGTCTAGGGCACATCTGAGGAGCTCGTGTAACTCTCAAGCTGCAAGACTCGCCTCCATGGGATGCTCTGGGGAGATGCTTCCCTGCTTCTGACTTTGGCTGGATGCTGGTTCTGTGGTGATCCCACCTGGGCTCATCTTGCCATGAGAGCAGAGCCTTTCTCTTTTGTGATGATCTTTTCATCAGTTTGGGCTTATTAAGTTTATTCTGGCTTATGAGTCTTCATTAAGCCTTAGCTGGCTGCTTTGAGAGGTAAAAATGATTTTTCTTTCTTGTGTGAAAAGAGCCACTTAATTGTGAGGAGAAGCTATCTGCTCCTGCTGATCCCTCAGTATTTCATAGATGGTCACTTTGGCCCCTTCAATATAGAGATTTGGGAGTAGCACTGTAGTTCACACCACTTGCAGTTCTACTGAATTATATCTAAAAATATAACAACCCCCAAATCTATATAAACTGGGGGGGACGCGATGGCACTAAGTGATGTTAGTCCCAAAGTGCCTTTGTTTGGAAATTTCTCGTGCTGACATTTCTGCCCACTTACATAAGCTAGATGACACTGCTGCAGAACAGATGAAGCATCTGTCTTGGCTATTTATAAAAATGCCACTTTTGGAAAAGTGCGATTAGTCGTTTGTTTATTTTCTTGCAGAAGTAGAGAGGCTGGATATGAATCACTGGCTGGGTGTTCTGGAATGGACATGGGATGTTTTCAGTCTCTACTCCTAATTAAGAACAGACTAGGACTGTGCTCTGTGTGTGTGTGTGTTGTTCACAGAACCAGGTAAAGCACAGCCAGCTTTTGAACTGGGCAATAGAAAACATCTCCATTAAGTTCACCTTCTCCCTGTTACCTTCCTAGAGGGGCAGCACAGCATCTCAGCTGGGTATGCATCTCCTTCTCTGACATCCCTGCTCATCTCACATGTGCATCCTCTGCACAGCCACAGAGCTGCCTGGTATTAGTTGACACAACCCAGGAATAGATGCTGCTGCTGGTGACCTGGAGTTTGAGGTCAGAGACTGCAACCATTACCGTAGCAAATACATAATGATGCTTTTACCACACTGTGGTGGTTACTGCCCCAGTACCTTCTGAACAGGGGTCAGCAACTTGGATTTCTTCCAAAGTCTGAAGGGTGAGTGCCTCTTACAGCAACCCTGGAAAGATGGACATGCCTTTGCAAAGAGTTTGCCAATACTGATGGGGCCAGAAAATTGTACTTGTTGAATGCAAGTTTCCTGAGAGGTCAAATTATTCTTGTAGCTCCCATTAAAAATGTCCAGAAAGCGAGGAGACCACAGCTGCCATCACTAAAGAGGAAGCAACACCCATGCAGTATGATGCTAGAAGGTGCTAGGAAAAATAGGCCTTTATTTTCTGGCCCAACACAGACTCTAGAAGTGGCTCACTTGACTTTATCTGTCCTGACAGATAGTTTTGCTCATGGTGAGTGCATCACTGTCCTCTTCTACAACACTTTTGTGGTTTTTGTTTTGCTGTAGAAGCTGAGCTATTGCTTGATAAGTCTAAATCAGCAAGTTTTCAACATTTTCCAATTGCAGTCCCCTAAATATTTTCCAGTGGTGGTGCAGCCTGTTATCTAGTGGATTTGAGTGTCTTAACAACAGCCTTGTTTCCCTGCGTAACTTGTCACGGGCTGCTTAGATGCTGTTTTGACTCTGTGGGGATATTTCCACCACAGGTTGAAAATTGCACGTCTGGATCATTAATATCCTCCCAACTAAAGCTGCAGGGCTCTGCGGTGGCATACACGGACGAGAGGGCAGTACAGCCCACTGATGTGGTGTTAACTTGCTGCTGTGGGGCAGCTCCCCCCTGCTACATGCAGCAGATAAAGGCATCCTCCAAGCATCCTTTTCCTCCAGATTTTGCAGCTGCTGTGCTGGAATGAGATGTGTATCTTCCTTCTTCCACAAAATTCGACTGGTTGAGAAGAGGTAGCTGAGCACATGCATGTGCCTTCTGCACAAAGCTGGTCCTCCACCAATATCCATCCTGCAGCATTGGATTTGGGGCAGGTGCCCACGAAATCCAGGGATGCCAAATGAGTTTGGATTGGTGCCCACAGAGACTTTTTGCTGGAAGCAAACCCAAGTGTCCCAGCAGGGAAGAGGCTGGACACAGGGGACTCGGCAGGTAACCCCACTGCAGCTGCTGCCAAAGACACAGGTCACTTCTGAGGCAGGTGACAGACCTTCCTACAGGCACTGGTAGGACAATGCTTATAGTCCCTCACCCTCCCTAGCCTCCATTCTTGGGGCTACTTGGCCTTTTCTATGACATCCTTTCTTTTTCATCTCACATAGCAGGCCATTTTCTGGTGTGAACATGGCAGCACTGCTTTCATTCCTGCTCTTCCTCCAGGAACATCAGTAGAAGTTTTTGTAGCTTACTAATTTTTATCAAGGTAAAGGAGTAAGTAAAACCTATTCCCCCAAATACCAAACCATATGTATGGTATCCAATACTTCTAAGAACTGAGCTTACATCCCATCAACTCCAGAAGGACAGGTACTGTATTTCAACTAAGCTCAGGTTTATGTGACCCCAAAAAGGCAACTTGCTAAAACTGGTAGCACCTACACTGCTATGCCTACAGCTGTGCATGGCCTTCAATTGGAGCCATCATTTATTAGCTCCCCTGAAAATAAAACCTGTCAAGACCACACTGGTAAACTCATTCCTTTCAGGAGAAAAATGGGGAGCACTGCACTCTCAGTGATGAGATGAGATCTTCAGCAGGGATGTGAAAGATCCAGAGAAAGAAGTCTCAGAGTAAGTTTTGATTTACAGCATGGCCCCTTTTTCCCTGTAGAGCCTGCTCAATGGCTATTCTGATATTCTCTTTGTGAAATCTGCATTGGTGAAAATAAAAACCAACCACCTGACATTAACAAAATTACTTATTACTTGATCTAAAGCTAATTGAAATGGATCCTAGTGAAAGGGCTACAGAACCACGCTTTTGCAAAGACTTGATTGGGTTTTGGATGGAGCTCTGAAGGGGCCAGTTGTATGGGAGATGTTTTACTTGCTGTGCTTTCATTTATTTGGAGCCCAGTGGTGGATTTTCAGGCACAGCCTGGCTGCTGTCTCTGCTGGCAGGTGGGGGATATTTCTGTGTCCAGCTATGTAAAATCTGCACTGGCAAATCTCTCTGATGTTTGCATGTGTACAAGCAAACAAATATGCAGGCTGCGTTTAAAAGCATTGCTGGGGTTATAAAGTCAAATAATTACATAATGGAAGGCAAAATGAAGGCAACATAATCCAGTATACTGTATGCTGTATACTCAGGGGGATTTTTCTGACTTCTTAATGATAGATTTTTCAACCTTAATAATGTCCTTTTAATGCATTTATGAAATCGCCTGAGGTTTTTCAGTAGCAAATTAAAACAAAACAAAACCCCCATTACTCAGCATTGTATTGACACTCAGTTTGATCATAAACAGGGCTGAAACTTCTTGATCCACTTTTGCTGGCTGGTTTACAAGGGAGGCAAACTCTCTTCAGTCTTATCCCATCCTAGAAGACCATTGGCACTTTTTCTTACTCCCATCTTTGTGTCACCAGTCTTTGTCTCTAAGCCATCTCCACCTCACTTTCATTTCCCAGCCTCTTTTATTCTTATTTTATACATGCCTTCATCCAGTCACAGGCAGCTTCTGAGCCCAAGCTCCCATCTCCTAGTTCCTCTGCCAGTGTCCTCTCCCACCTGGGTTTCCAGTCATGCTGGATAAGTGTGCTCCAGGCTGCTGTTTCCAAACACCTTTCCCAAGATGTTTGCTTAAAATTACAATTTTTGGGAACATCCTGCTTAATCTCCCCTGCATCAAGCTCAGTGAGGGTAAAATAGTTGAAGAAATAAGTTGTGAAGCCTAAGAAGAGTCTTCTGTGCATGTACAAACTGATTTTTTTTTTTATAGTTTTGCAATTTGGCCAAATTTAGCCAAAACTTTGTGTTCCTCACAAAAGGTTTTTCCTTCACTGAGCAAATCTCCCATGAATTTCAGGATACAAATCATAAGGAAGGTTGCATTTCTCAAGAAAAGGAGCCCTAAGTTTGTGTGTTTACTTTTACCAGGGTAGGACTGCATCTCCCATCATTCGTTTTACAATAAGAGTGAATTCACTTGGACTGAAATGAAATTAAACAAATGCAAACACCTTGCAGCCTGTCTCAGTCTGATAACCAGAATGGTAAAATTCACCCGAAATGCTCCAAGTTTGGCAAAGTTATAAGCAGAGAAATCAGACCTTGCAATATCAAGTATTGACTGACATAAAATCAGGCAGTGCTGTCAGCTCTGCCTCTGAAGTTACTGTATCACATAGTCAGTGGAGGGTGAAAGGGGAAACCCAAACCAAAACCCAGTACAAAAGGAAGAAGCTTTAATGGCTTAGAAAAATGACAACAAGGTCTCTACTTGGGCAGTTTGGGAGTCTGAGGAGATAATACACTGGGTTCTTTCTTTTGCTGGCTATACAACAGAGCTGAGAGAGAAAATTGATTTTTCATGCAAAATATTGAGTTGCAGTTCACTTGTAATTTAATTTATTATTTTATACTCCGCACATAATTTGTTAGGGCTCTCTCCTATCTCTATAACATCATTGGAAAAGGTAATATCGAACAGTTTGCTAGCAATATTAATTTGCTATATTATAGGCATTTCTCTTATCATCATTACTGTTGTTTCCAGGCTGTAAAATGTAAGTGATGTGTGAGCATGCAAGTCTTTGCAGGCTGGGAAAGTGCTGTGCACTGCTGGGACACATTGGTCACGCAGGTAGGTGGTATACCCACAACATCTCCAGGCTAAGGATTGTGTCACAGCTTGTGTGGAAAACTGGGTTTGGGGTCATTTATTTTTTTGAAGTTGCTCATCTGTTTCCATTTCCCTTTTTCCCCGGTTCTTAATGCTTCACTCCTGCCCCCACCTCCTTTTTTGCCCTTTAATTATTCTAAAAGTCAGGAATGCAGGATTGCAAGAAAGCAAATTTGTCAAGGTTTGTGTCTGTTTGATACGGGCTTTTAGAGGAGTTATATATTAAACAAAAACAGATAAACACCCCCAAACTTTAAAGCTGAGGATGCCACTCTTGAATTGCCATGTGGTTTGCAACACGTGGATGGAAAAGATGATACAGAGGATACAGAGCAGCCTTCAGCCACCTTTACTCCAGGAGAGACCTGGTGGTGGTGGAGCCCATGAGGTGTGGTTGTGTCTTCTTGGTGCAAATGAGCCAGAGGAGCTGGGGAGGGTTTGTGTCCCGAGGAGGTAACTGAGCTCTGGTGTTGACTCCCTGCTGTCAAGTGGAGACAGAGAGTGATGGACTGACCTGCTGTGGCTGGTGTTTCCTGTAGGAAACCCTAGGGATGCTCTGGCTTGGGTTTTTTTTATAGATAACATGAAGCTGAAGCTCTATCTCTGCTGAGGGCAAGGGAAGGTCTGCTGCTTCACCCAGCTCCTTGGAGGGCTCCATGAGCAGGTAAAATACCTGCTGATGGGTCTTTCAAACCCAATCATGTCTTTGCATCTTCCAGGTCTCAGGACACAGAGGGCTGTATAGCTGTCATCTGAGCTAGAAACTAGGATTAAGTTTCACTGGAAAAATAAAAGAGGGGGAAAAAAAGATTCCAACCACAACTTCGCTTTTTAGGATAACTTAATCTCTTCTTCTCTCAATCTGATATATGATTATCTTTCTAAAAATACCAAGCCAAATTGAACCCAGCTATGAGCTGAGCTATGCCAAGGTTAAATTTGCTGTAATTAAGTTTTTTCTTAACTTCTTCCTCCTTTGCTCAGTCTTAGTTTAATTATTAAGTGGATCAAAGACACCCCCCCTCACCCCCAATTTTTCTCAGCTTATGAGTAAAGCTAGGTAGCCCACCAACTGGAAGTTATTGTCAGGTGCCTGTAGGTAGAAATGAGCAGCACTTACTTCAGTAGCCAGTCATTCTCTAATTAACACTTTTATTCTCAGTCGCTGTGTATGTCCAAACACCCCTTTGCTACCTAGCAGACCTTGGGCAGGAAGGAACAACGTGTCTCTTTCTTTCATAAAGGCTTGCTTTTTTTTTTTTTCCTATAGCCTGGAAATGCTGGAGAGCAGCCAGTTGTGTTGGAGTCACTCTATTCACTGCTAAGGTTACACTTTGGGAAAAGCTGCATGTGCGTAAAGAAAAACATAGCCAACAATTTAGGACAAAATGCCATTCCTTAGTCAAACAGAACAAAACAGGGATTGCACAGAGAGGGCTTTTGTTTTATTTGTCCAGAATGAATTTCTGTGCTTCTATTCAGAAGGTGTAATGCCTGTAATAAAGGCTGAGGAATATCTGCAAGTGACTTAGAGCGTGGGGCTGGAGCTGAGGAGGTGACTCAGTATGCAGGGGGGCAGGGAGCACCATTTCCTTTCTTCAAATAAGTGATTGAATTCTGTATAATTAAGACAGATGGGGGCAAAAGTTCTCCTGGTACACATCTCTTATTTGAACCAGCATCCATGTCTTCACTCTTTCCTAGTGACTGCAGTGTTGCTGGCAGCAAGGGGCCTTGGCACCGGGTGGTTGGATCGAGGTCGTCGATGAAACCCTTCTCACGCAGCTGCGTCGGGGTACAAGCCAGCTCCAAAGTGAGGCAGTAGCACTTGTGCTATTGCATGGCTCCAGGTGGGTACCAACTCTCTGCCCAAGGTTACAGGGCAAACCCCAACCATGGGAAATTAGGAGTGTATCTGTGTGTCTGCTCTTACCCTGCCATAGGTAACAGCACCTCAGCCTCTCAGTGGCGCCACACAGGCGCAAGAGTGGGTGCCAGAGGGAGGTTATCATGGGCATCTCCTTCCCCACCTTCCCTGTAGTGCTCAGCCAGTGTCCTCAGCTTGCCCCAGGCTCTCTGTGCATCCACTGGGTGTGCTACCCAGACAGGTTCATACCTTGGGAGAGAGGCAAGAGCTGCAAGGTGCTCGGCTTCACTGGTCTGGAAATAATTATGGCAATCCTAAAAAGCTGTTTACTACTTATCTCTCATTGTCAGTTCCTAGAAATAATAATTCCAGGAAAGAAAACGGGTGTTACTAAGCTAAGAGGGTACCTCTTGTGTCAAGTAAGATATTTGTCATTTTTCCTGACATTACAAACTACTGTACTTAAAAGAATGTCATGCAGGTTACAAAGCAAAGCATAAAAAGATTGTGAAATGTCAGTATTAAGGTTGCCCTTCCTGTGTATACAGTATGACATAAACTTTAATCATAAGTTTGGGTGTTATGTTTTTCTGTGGGGCCCTTTCAACAGTGGATGTTAGCAGCAGTGTACTCAGGGTTTTACAGTGCAGAAAGCTTTTTTTTTGTAGGACTATACTAATCCCTAATGACAAATATCTACCCATGATCTATTGGAGCTGGCCTTTGATTGGGGTGGAGGTGAAATAACTTCATGTGCTAGGGGGAGAAGCTGGAAGCTCAGTTCTCCTCGATGCAATGAATTGCTCAGTCCAGCATACATGAGGACAGAGTCCTCCTGATTGAACCTCACATCACTTCAGGTTGACTATGGCCATGGAGTAAAAGAAGAACAGAAGGATTCAAAATTTCTTTTGGGACATTTAGTACTGTAGCCTGAAAAACACAGGGGCCCTCACTCATGAAGGCATGTGCAAGCTGAAGCATTCAAGCTCAGCCTTTACTGCTTGGGAGGTCATGACGGTGCCTCAGCTTATGTGTGCACACACTGAGCCTTCTGGTGGGATTGTTCAAACCTCCAGCAGCTTTCCCTGGGTATTCAGGCTCTCACTGGTGATCAGCAGTCGGAAGGAATATGGACACTCTGCCACCGCTTTCCCTTTTTTGTGCTCAGGATACTGGTGGGTGTGAAATTCACCAGCCAGGTCCACAATTTGCCCCGAGAGCTGTCAAGGAAATAATTTGTCATGGTTTCTGCATCCCCTTTTTTTGTTGTAGGTAAAGTCTACAAAGTGCCAGGGTAGATCAGCACTGCCAGGAGCTAAGAGGAGAGCCTGCTTTCCAACTCAGAGACCCAGCACTGCCAGTAATCTGAAATCCCTTTCCTCCTTAAATGAGAGCATTATCTTTTAAAAAACTGGAGCTATCAATCTGGAGGGATAAGTGAACATGGTGAAGTGAAGTGGGAATGCAGTTCACAACACCTCAACAAGGAAAGGAAATATCATTTCTATTTTACAAATGGGAAACTTGAAGCAAAGCACTGCAATAACTGGCCGAAGGCTGGAGAGGAATTTGATATTAGTATTTTGTTGAGGAATCAGTGTCCCCAATCTAGTGTTCATGCTATTAGATCATATCTTTCCTTCTTTTAGACAAACAACTAATTAAACCAATTTCTTATATAATAGGTCTCATTAAGCCTGTGGATGCCAGAGTGTAGCTGAGTGGATGCTGAAGGGTAGATGGGGCCAGCTGGAGAGCCATGTCAGTGCAAGCCTGGCAGGAGAGGCAGGTGAGGAACATCTGCATGAAACTCTCAACAAACACCCTTTTGGGGTTTTATCATGGGAAAGTAATTAAACAGAAAGCATAAAATCAGACAGGACAAGACATCATCATGAAACAAAGGACCAGACAAATGAGTGAATGTTGCACCACTGATCCCCCTCTGTCTTTCAGGGAGTTATATTCAGGGAAAAAATAATTGTATGTGCTACAGGAAACTTGCTCTGCTTTGAATAATTGTTTTGCCTGTTACTTAACCAACCCTCATGCAAACCTGGAGTTTATTTTGTACATAATCTCTTCTGGTTGGATTGTTTCAGAGTGCAGCTATTGTGAATATATTTAGCTGGAATTTTGTCCACAAGCCATTATTATGGCTATTGCTTTTTTATTTTTAATATTCAAGAGAAAGGGAGTGAAACCTTCATCACCCTCCATATACTCTGTCTTGCTAAAGACAGATTATGTCTATTTTGAGGATTAACCTTTTCTTCCTCGAGCTCAGCAGAGTGCTTCTGTACAAAGTATGGTGGTGCTCAGGTGGAACCTTTGCTTTTTCCCCACCTTTTGTTGTCTGAGTGTGTTGGCTTAAAACTCCTCTCCCATGCAAGCTCATTCTCACGACTATGAAAATGAAAGTTAGCATGCAGCAGTTTGCACACTGATTAGTCATGCTCAGAGGGAATTTCATTTTTGACTGTTCAGAGAAAAAGATGTCATTAGATGCTGGAGAATAACAGTGTTTGCTATTGAAGTCTCTGAATGAGTCCAGAATTAAGTTTGAAGGGATGTCAGTCACTCATAGACAGTCCCTTGCAAGTGTGGCTGATGGGAGAAAGGCTGAGGGTCAGTCTCTTCTCCCAGGTAACAGTGACAGGACGAGGTGGAATGGCCTCAAGTTGTGCCAGGGGAGCTTTAGATTGGATATTAGGAAACATTTCTTCCCTGAAAGGGTTCCCCAGCCCTGGCCCAGGCTGCCCAGGGCAGTGGGGGAGTCCCCATCCCTGGAGGTAATAGGACGCAAGGGACTGCCTTAAGGCTACATTGGAGAAAGTTCAGTTGGGGTATTAGGAAAAGAAGCTCCCAGGGAAGCAGTCATGGCCCCAAACCTGTTGGTGTCCAAGAGCATTTGGGCAACACTCTTAAATATATGGTTTAACTTTTAGATTGCCCTGTGTGGAGTCGATGATCCTCATGGGTCCCTTCTAACTCAGGCTATTCTGATTCTGTGAAATGCCTACTGTGTGTGTAATTCATGATACAGCTCCACACTGGAGCTGATAATTGCTGCTGCTGCTGCAGGACCCCATACCTTACACCTTACCTTGCTCTTCCCCCTCAAAAAGGCCCATGCCTTCCCCTGTGCTGGTGCACCTAACAGCTTGAACAACTTCTGCTCAGTTAAGCACACCTCGGATTGTCTTTGTTTTCTTGGACAAGGATGCTTCCTTCTTCCATGCTCTGTTTCATGGTATGGGAGGTGCTCAGTACTTACCTGCAGTCCACACACATCATGTGGCTCTTTGCCTGTCTGTGCCTTTACAGAAGTGTTCAGTGTGAGATGTGGAGGTGGGAAACCAGGAAACTGTCCTGTCTCTCCATGGGAGGTCTGCCAGGGCAAGCTGTATTCCCTCCCTCTTACTGCCCTCACATGTTACCCCTCCTCTGTCCCCACTGTGCTGCTGCTCTGCTGTCACTGTTTTGGCTCCTGCCAAATTCCACCGTTGGTAGGGATGCAATATTATTCTTTATCCATTAAGAGCTTTCATCCCACAGTGTTAAATGGTGATTCCCCGAGTTCCTACCATCTCCCTTGTGCTATTTTTTGCCCTCTCTCCAGCAAGCTCATTTTTTCCTGTTGCTCTGTGCAATAAAGCTACTAACTGATGTGGTGCTTGACCCGTGTTAGTGTAGTGGCTGCAGTTTGCCAGCCAGCAGGTCATGTTTCTCAGAGAGCTGTAGGAGCAGCAGTGCTTCTGAGAAGCTAAATGTGAGGGGGGAGCTGCTGTCCTTGCTGCTTTTCTAGCTTTAGGGTCTGCAGAACAGAAAGGGAGGGTGGCTGTGAGCTTCCTGCCAATTCAGTTGCGCAAAAAAAGGAGTGTGAACAAGAAGTACATCCAAAAAGCCACTACTTCTGAGGCTATTTCTGTACCCATCCTGCTTTTTGCATGCTGTCCATGAGGCACAATGATTTTAAAAGCACTTATTAAAATGTCCTCCTTATCTGAGGACAGAAGAGTTGGAAAAAGTAGTTTGCTTGCTGTCTCCACTAGGAACTCCTTTTTTGGGCTTCTGGGACTTCGAAGGGCCCAGAGGGACAGTTTCTACAAGCCAGGGAAACCTCAGTGTTGACTAAAGCAGGCAGTGGGCATGCATAAGCAGTTGGCTGGAAAAGCCTTGGCCAAAAGCTTCTGCCAGCTGTGCAAAGCACCCGAAGGAAAAAAATGCTAGTGCTGAAAAACACACCTACTACTTGAGGGTTAGATGCAAAAAATAGGCTCTGTTGTACAAACCCAGTCCTGCTGGGGTCTGGCTGTATTTTCCGGTACCAGTGTTTGGTGGGGACAGTTGCTGTGCTGCAGACAATGGCTGTAAAATGGCTCAGTGGATCTCAACAATAAAAATCTAATTGTGTTATTCAATCATGCAATAACTTGCTTTCATCTGTACAAATAATGTAGCACAAATCACTAAATTCATAACTGGGAGGAAGTATTTCATAATTTTGCTGAACTTTTTTGAAGAAAGCAAGTAACTGTTAATTTTCTCCTTACTGTATTTCTGCTATTTTTTAATGATATCACTTACATCTGAATGCTTCAGTGCCCATGTAATTTCCCTACTTGTATTTTTGAAAGAATGACTAATATTTTCCAAATGATATACCGTGGCAATTAAAGGGAAAAAGGACCTATATATGATCTGACTGAAGAAAAACAGCCCTTTTTTTAGATTAACCCCCCTCTTTTAAAATAAAACTGCATTTCTTCAAGCTCTTACCTATCTCATTGATACCTCAAGCTATAAATTACCTGCATAACACAACCCCATTAATTTCCTACAATAGGACCCATCAGGGCACAGCTCTACCCAGAGAGTACAGCACCAATAATCTACAGGCATGCACAGCAATAGCAGTTGAAGAGAAGCAAACTGTTACTCTTTGTCACTGTGTGAAGGGTTGAGAACAGATGATAAGAACCACACAATCACTGTACCTAGTGGACACAAGAGCTAATGCTCACTTTAAGCTTTGGGGTTCAAATGGGTGTGTTATTTAGTTAAGACCCATGGCACTGCATTCTTGTAGTCTGCTCCTTTTTCTCACAGAATTTGAGCAAAAATATTGGCATAGAGATTTAAATCCTGATTGTGTTTCATCCATGTTTTAACATCGGAACAGCAGCTGAAATCCCAGTTTCATCTACTTTAATTGCTTATGTGCTCTGTGAAGAGAGATGCTTTCCTGAAGCCTATCAGGGTCTTAATGTTGGTTAAAGTGGTCTTAAGTTGTGCACAAAGGCTTGCAGAAGCACGAGCCGAGTGGGGTTCATCTTTTCCAACAGATAATTTTAATCACAGCACCAGAGAGAATATTTCCCTCCAGTACATTTCTTAGTGCTTTGCATTGCCTTGTTTTCATTATCCCTCACACTGCCTTGCTCTCTTCCCAGGAAGCTACACGTAAGACTGATTTCTTTTTTAATTTCCCCTCCCTCTAGAAATGCCCCTTCTCAGGGATTGGCATCTCTTGCAGCCACCACAGCAAACAAACAGCCACTCTTTGTAGCAGAAGTGGAGACAGTGCCTTGCATCATTTTAGAAATCCAGTGGGCTTGCCTGGCTTTGCAGCTTTATGCAACTGTATGCAAGTGATTGCTCCAAGTCCAAAGGGTGATCCAGGTCTTTTAGGGATATCTTCCCCCTCCCCCGCTTCTTTTTTCTTTTTTCTTTTTTCTTTTTTTCTTTTTTTTTTTTTTCAGCTCAAACAAGCAGCAGTTCTTCGTTTAAATGCTCTCGATCATGATGTGAGTAGGAAGGCGCCTTCCATAGTTAGCATTGTGAGGGAGAAACCTGATAATTCATTTATTCCATGATAATAGCAGGGGTAGCTTTAAGGTTTTTACCATCTGTGCTCCTATGGGAAGGAGGAGCAAAGCCAATACAAATTTAACCTTCAGATTTATGCTTCTGTGCTTCTCCATTGTGCCTCTAAAGTTCTTCAGAAAAAATCCTTAACCATTTCACTACTATATGAGAAGAAAAACTACAGCTTCCAGAGTACACTTTTGTATCTTTCTGCAGCATTCCATTTAATTTCAGACTTTAACAACTATTCAAGGCAAGATATATGTTTAGTGAGTGTTAAGTTTGATCGCATCTCTTTGTCTGTGTGACCAAAATATCCAAACTTAACATTAAATGCTGTATCTATCTTCAAGTCTTTATCTGCTAATAAGCAATCTCACAGTATTATAGAATACATAAATAGAAAAATGTGAGATATCATTTATGCCTCCTGCTTTTACAAGGGCAAAACTATTGTTGAAGTGGGAGTGGGGACCTGAGACAAAAGGAAAGTGTTAGCACAGCCACAGGCCAAACTTTAGGATCAAAAGTTGTACTGATTCATCTGGATTTATAGATAGATGACCTAGGAGAAACCAGGGATGTCTGAAAGCAGGCAGATGACCTGTGAGCCAAGAGTCAGTTTATTAGGCAAGGATGAAAATGTAACTGCATCCAGAAAGGGTCAGTGAGTCTTACTCTTCCAGCCTTCACCTGGGAAGGATTGAATTTCCTTAGTGCGTTGTAAAATGATTAAAGGTTCAAGGTTAACATTCAAAAATGGCTGCAAAGTTGTGGATGGACTCTAGGGAACAGAACTGGTTATTGTTGTGAGAGCCAGGGATGGGGGCATTTGAGAAGCTGTGTACTTCTTTGTGTCTCTTTTATCTAGGTCCCTATCAGACCAGGGAAACACTTCATGTGTATTTTACTGCATCTGAGTACTCGCTAATTATGCTGAAATGTTTAATCATTGCTGTCTTCTGATGAGATTGCCCCAGAAAGGGAGGGGTCTTCAGGGGCAAAATGCTCTTCTGACTCTGAATCAACTAAAAATTCAAAATAAAAACATCATCTACTGTTTTCCTGCAGAAGACTGAGTTTAGAGTTCAGTTTAGTACTATACAATGTGCTTGACAGAACAAGCTTTACGAGGGGGAAAAGAGACATTATTTTATATTGACCTATTTACTGATGGGAGCCATGGGATTCTCTGGCCATGTTGCATGGTGGGGCATAGAGTCTGTCCCACAGAGAAAAACACAATGTGAGAACAACTGAACTATATTTACCATGATGCTCCCTTGCAGCCTTTCCAAAACTCACTTGAGTCCTCCCATAAATAATCAAAAGATGGCTGTGTTTGGATTAACTGTGCCTTGAGAACAAAGGCACTCAAACTAGGTCTGCGTGAGGCAGCTTGGCTCTGCAAGCATTACAGTTATGTCTGAGTGCCTCTGCAATGCATGGGCTCAGCTGCTTGCTTGGGTCCTGACTGAGGGAATTTCAGGCATTGCAGCAATGAGCTGTCTAGCCTTTCTTTTCCCCTTAATGCTGCCACTGTGTAGTTTAATTTGTGGTAGACAATGCTTTGACTTTATGCACGTTACCCACTCCTTCATCACAGGAGTCACTGGAGAGCTGACTTTAGATGCCTCTGTTTTTTCAAATGAGAGTTTTCAGGCTTTGGCCTGTGAAAAATTGCAGTTTTCCGTGGAAAAAGTTGAGGAAGCACTTGTTTTCATTCTCAACAACCTTTCCTGTGAGGAAAACCCCTGCTGTTTCTGACTATGCATGGTCCTCCAGCAACAGCTACCTGTTTTGGGAGGAGAGAGGTTGGGGAAGGCTGCTGCCCCCCGCCTGCTGTCCAAATCCCACCTGAGGAATGAAAGGGGTAAGTGTGGTACTGCTGCCCAGGCATCAAGAGGCACCTGCTTGTTTGTCAAGAGCCATTACAGAGCACCTTCTCCATAAACCATGGTAAATTAAAGAAGAAACTGTTTCATCTGAGTAGGCTGCTACTAGGGCAGTACATCTCCATAAACACTTTTGCTAAGAGGCATCTCAAGGAAGTCACGTAGGAGTTGTGGTACCCATGCCTTTCCTCATCAAACTCGACAGGAAAGTCTCTAGTGAGAAGGGCTTCTAAAAAAAAAAAGTACCTTGCAATGTTTATCATAGTCATTTCTGCTTAGGATAAAAATGTTGAGTTTGTTTCTTACAAGTTGCCTATCTAGGCCAATAATTGGGACCACTTCTCATGAAAATCCATGAACTGAAGCTTCATTATCACCTCCCACTGGTAAAAGACAAGCTTAGCATTGAAATGGATAGAAAATCAGAGAGATTGCAGCACTAGTTCCACTGTGATTTATTTTTTTTTTTTTTGTAAGTTGGCTAATTATTGCTCTTGAATTTAAGAACTCCTAATCAGCTTCATGCCTGATATCTTTGGCTTTGTCATGTGGTCTGTAGGGATCTGCAGAAAAAAACCTACAACAAGCAGTAATGCATGTAGACAGTTGTATGATGTTAGGGCTGGGAGGAAGAATTGTCAGCCTAATCTCTATCTCTATGCTGTGGAGGAAAAAATTTTTAGTGTTATTTTGCTGCCTAAAAAGAACAACTCAATAGTTTCTTCTGTGTGTGGGTATGATTGTAAATATGCCCTTGAGTCCTCCTGTTTCAAGGTTAAATAAAAGCAGTTGTGCAGTCTTCTGTCATATATATAACCCGATAGAAATAGGAGAATAACCAAAAAACAAACAAAAAAAAGCACAGATATACTCAGAGAAAGGTTTTGGTAGCTTGTAAACTACAGTACAAGCATTTTGATAAGGAAGGGTTAAGACTGTGTGAGAAATTTTGAGCTCTGTGAGTATTTACATACTCAGAACGTTCATGCTTAAAAGATAGGACACCAGGAAATGATCACTTAAATACTCCTGTTCACCTAGTACCCAACAGTCCTCTGAAATAAATGTCTGGAGTGCAACAGGAAAAAACAGCCACTTATAAAATATTCAGTCAAGGCGTAGGACCGAAACTCTTCGCTGAAGAGCTGAATCCTACCACAGGACACAGGATGAATGCAGGTCGAGGGAGGTGATTCTGCCCCTCTGTTCTGCCCTCGTGAGACCACACCTGGAATCCTGTGTCCAGCTCTGGAGCCCCCAACACAAGAAAGTTCTGGAGCTGTTGGAGCGAGTCCAGAGGAGGGCTACCAAGATGGTCAGAGGGCTGGAGCACCTCTGCTCTGGGGACAGGCTGAGGGAGTTGGGGTTGTTCAGCCTGGAGAAGAGAAGGCTCTGTGGAGACCTTAGGGCACCTTCCAGTACCTGAAGGGGCCGACAAGAAGGCTGGGGGGGGACTTTTTACAAGGGACTGTGATGGTAGGGCAAGGGGTAATGGGTGGAAGCTGAGAAAGGGTAGGTTTAGACTAGATACAAGGAAGAAATTCTCTACTGTGAGGGTGGTGAGGCACTGGCCCAGGTTGCCCAAGGAAGTTGTGGATGCTCCATCCCTGTAAGTGTTCAAAACCAGGTTGGATGGGGCTTGGAGCAACCTGATCTAGTGGGAGGTGTCCCTGCCATGGCAGGGGGTTGGAATGAGATGAGCTTTGAGGTCCCTTCCAACCCAAACCATTCTATGATTCTATGACTTTGCTTGTACCCCTTTTGCCAGGCTGTAGCCTGTGCTCTGGGTGTGACACTCCCCTTCCTCTGTCCTGGATGGGGCTCAGAGCAAAAGTGATTGCAAGGAGAAATAACACAGGCCCCTTGGAAACTGGCAACACACAATTAAAAAGCTCTCTGCTCTCTGCTTTGTAGACTCAAGAAATATCAACAAGCTCTGAAAAATCAGAGAAACAGAAAGTAAGAGTATCAAGGAAAAAATTATTTGATTTTATTTCAGGGCTGAAATCTTCGTCATCTGATGCATAACACCAACTGAAATTTGCCAAGGCTGAATTGTACTCTACTCCACCACTCAGCAAGCAGTTGTGTGTATACCCAAGAGGTGCTGTTAACTCCATTTAGCAGGTTGGTGTACCTCTGTCTACATCATTCTTAAAACAAACCAAAGTCTTTGGTGCATGGAAAGCTGCCTCTGCTGTTCATTCTAACCCATACCTGGAACCAGACTTCCAGGGCTGTTAGCACCAGATCTGTGAGCTCAGACATCAGCTTACTGCAGGCAGGGCATGCAATTCCATTTCTGTCAAATGATGAGCTGATGATGAGCAGGATGAGCACCACTGTGTCACACAACCAAGGCAGGTTTCATTACTGTTAGAAAACCAAAAGCCAGATTCATGGTAAATTATTGAACTGGGGTCCAGTGCCCACTGGCTGTCACACCAGCGTGTGTTTATGCATGGCATAAATCTTTGGCTCGAATGGTTTATGTGCTGCAGTTGTGTATTACCCTGGGAGAGCTGTGGAAAGAAACACAAAGGAAAGCAGCAGACTTCAGCCTTTGAGCAGGCAGTAGCCTCTTTGGGAATGCTTTGGTACGTTTTGTTGTCTTCTTGCCTCTTGCTGTTTGATGATCATCCAGAAGTCACACTTTACGTTGGGGTGAGAAGGTTTTTAACATCTCTTGGCCAATTATACCTCAAATTACATGTCCTTACTAACACACTTTTTTCATTAAAGAAACAAAGAACATTTTTTTCCTAATACATGCTTCCTGATGTTGCCTAGATACAAATGTCTGCTCCTGCTTCCTAACCCCCCATCATCTGCTGCAAGGTGCTGGAGTTTGCTGGGCTCAAGTCCTCTGGCTGAGAAAAGCCACTCCATTTGTCATCAGGCATGTTTGTGGCTCACTTCTCCATTGTTATCCATAAGGTTAGCCACAAACTTGGGTTGACAAGCCAGAACTAATTTATTTGAGCTAAATTATATGAAAGCAGTTATCAAATTAACTGTGCTCGCAGCTCCGCCTCTTGTATCGTGGATTTTGTTTCTGGTCTCCAGTTATAATAGGTATTTTTAAAAAAAATAGTGTTTTACCTAAATGCTAAGGATTAAAGCATGGTTTTTAGTTTCTAGTGTAATTGAATTTTATACTGTCTGGGCAGCCTTCATTTAAGAATCTCAAAGTGCTTTGAAAATGTTCCTTAATGAAGCTTCACAGAACTTGAGTGAGGCAGGTAAATATTGTTATTAGCATGGTTTCATAGGTGAGTGAACAAAGGGACAGGGAGCTGTAGGGTATTGCAAATGCTCTGCAGGAAATCATTTATACAGAATTCAAGAGCAGACTTGATCAGAAAAAGGATTTAATTTTGCATGGAAAACACCTACCAGCAATTTTTGACAAATTTAAAGCTGACAATTGCTACAATAATGATTCCTTTCAGTTGTCAGTCAAAACATTAATTTTCTAACAAAAGGAAATAAATGTTAGAGAAGAGCAAAGATATTTGACCGCTTATGCTGAGGACAAGCAGAACAAACACATATATAAATTAATCTTTCTTCAAAGAACTCCAGTTATCCAGGTTCAGATGTTCAGGTATCCTTACATGTTTCACTCTCTTTGGCTTCTATTTTTTGACTAATAGGAGTTAATCACCCAACTTAGTGAAGTACCTAATCATTGTTAAGATTTGTGACTCACATCCTTTGGAGATTCAGGAGATTTCACTTGGTAGCTTGCTTGGGTGGTTCTGAAGATCTCTGTGTGAACGTTCGAAGCTGAAACGCTTCATGTTTTATTCAGGTCAGACTTAGTGGCATCTGTGTCCTGGTTCCATTCCAATCCAGTGTCAAGAAGAAGTTCAAACTAATGGTTCAGTTTTACTTTGAGATTAAAAAAAATCCTCTGAGCCAATCTTCATTCTGTCTGTGTTTGTGTTTGGTTCGATGTCCTGGTTTTAACTCTGGTTCAATTTGTTTGCATTCACATTTTCTCACTCTCTCTCTTTTTTTTTTTTTTTTTTTTCTTTTTTAGACAAGGAAAGTGTTAGGAAAGGCTCAATGTAGGAGAAGTTACTTTAACTATTTTAAAAAATATTTTTGCTATCTTTCCTGTTTTTCACAGAGCATCTGCTTCATAGGCCACCTGGCATGGGCTTATGGGCCACCTGGTGCCCCAGCAGATGCTGAGCACTCAAGGAGTGAACCATTGCTGTACCACCAGTGACATCTGCAAACACATTTAGCACAGCAGCCTCTTCTGGGTTTGAATTTTACCCAGGGCAATGACCACACGGGAGGTTTCCAATCCACCAACTTGTGCCTGCCCTTCATTCCACTACCAACCAAATGTTGGGATGTGGGGCAGTGGGAGTTGAGGGGCTGTACAGGCCAAGGAAAAGCTGCAGCCCTTTTGGCTGATGCTAGTGACACTTGCTAACACAAGCCCCTTTTTCCTCAAGTCAGCTAGATCAACTTACCTGTGCACCAATTTATAGCCTGATAGTCCCCAGCCAAGGGTTCATTTTGATGCTCTTCATCAGCTACCCTGCAAGCTCTGGAAGTGGAGATTACCCTGAGCAGCTGGCCTCCTCCCATCCTCCATGAGAAACTTGTTCTAAAGCACAGAACTATGCCTGCTGTGGTCTGGGAAGAAACAGAGCTTTATTAATTACACCTTGAGAGCATATGAAAAATTAATAATTGCACTGCTAACACTGTTAATATATGTACTGTTATGGAGTTTGGCTTGTAAAGCACTGATAAAATATTTACTTGGTGCTGTGGTGACCACTTAAAATGGAAGCATTATTGCTGTCTTGCAGCTCTGCTTAAAAAATGCAAAATGATTTATCATACTCTGCTGGAGCCAAAATTCAGGGAGGATATATGCACTCCAGGCTTCAGGTGCTGATGGGCTTTCCACATTGAATCAGCTCGTTGGAGATTAGATCATCCATTAATCCTCAAGGCTTAGGGTGATTAGCTGCTGATCTGTATTTACCCCTCAAAGGCTCAGAACTACCCCAGGAGGCTGCTTTTCCCCCGCAGCACACACAGATGTCTCAAAGGAGGGTAGCACTGCTCTGCCTCCAGATGAGGAGTGAGAACGTGCCACCCTCCCTCCACACTGGATCCACTTCCCAGCTGTCTGGCAGCCAGAGCCCTGTGGCTCTTGCTCTGCGTGGCTTGCTTGTTTTTAGGAAGCTAAATTCTCTCCTGCCAAGACAAGCTGGCTTTCCTAATCGTCGCTCATTTTTGAGCAATCATGAAAGGAGCTGTTCAGGCAGGTGTGGGGAGGGAAGGTGTCTCTGTAACTAGAGAGCTGGAGGAACATGGATGGAGATGACCGTGTCCCTCACATGATGCCCCACTGGTGGGACTCTCTGGTTTGAGCAACTGGGTCTGAAGGAATAAAGGGGGGAAAGCAGGGGTGGCCCAGGGATTATTAATGCTTCCTTGCTGGACTGTGGTGAGGGCTTTTCCAACCCAAACCATTCTGTGATTTCTTTGGGCAGGTTTATTGAGAAGAAAACAAGAGATCCATAGTTTAGCCCTTTCATCCTTTATAGATTTTCATGGTTTTTTCTTTTTTTTTTGGTCATCTGATTTTATTAACTTTTTTTTTTTCTAATGAATACAAAGTCCAGTTGCACTTTGGATGTGCATCTTGTCATGGTAAAAGTGTCTCAGCTGAAAAAGAACAGATGTATTGCTACAGAATGTACCTAGAAAGAAGTTTAAGACATGACATAAGTACACAATAAAGTAATTACCATGAATGAAAAGAAAAAACATAAAATACCTGTGTTTGGGGGAAGTGGATTTAGTACCGAGCTGACGGCACAAGAGAAATCCTCTATCTCAGAACAAATTCAATACTAAACTGAAAAGGGAACATCTTACAGGTGCAACAATATTTATAGCTATTCAGTTAGTATGAAATCAACTTACACACACATGGAAATGTTAAGGTAACATTCATTGTATTTGTGCAATAGGCATTTATAACCCTTGTGTGGACAGTTCAACCAGAGGCTGTTAGCTATCAGGAGGGTTATCCTCCTACACAGCTAGGCAAGTGGCTTCTGCAGGAGACCACAAAAAAACACAGAGAAGCTCACATGCCTTTGGGGGAAAAAGCACTTCTACAAAAGGCTTGCTTTGTGCTCCTCACACTTTCATGCTGCATGATATTTCAGGTGACTTGAAAAATCTGGCTTGCATCAATCAGTGCAGTATAATTAAGTGAGAATGCCATGTCTGATGATGTCAGTGCTAGCCTGTGATGGATAGTGCAAGATCATCCACTGTTGTTCCAAATAAAATCTTGAGCCAATTCTGTAAGATGTATTTTACTTTGGCAATTGGTGAGGACAAATATGCTGCTCTCAAGTTCAAAAGCACCTGCTAAAGAGACACCTCTTGCCATTCTTGTCCAGGTAGATGCTCTTATTAAAGGGGCTTTGATCTCAGATCTGAGCTGGTCTTGTATTTCCAGTGAGGTCTTCAAAGGTATGAGCAAGTTACTGCAGCACAATAAATAACTGTGTGTCAGCTGAGTCACAGTCACTGACTGTGTGCACGTGCTTAGCCCACTGCTTCTGAATTTCAACTTCAAGTAACCCTCTTCCTTTGTGCTGGAAGTGGACTCAGTAGCTGATTCCTTACCTTTGGAAGGCATTTAGAAACTTGGCTGTGGACATCAGGATTCAGATTTGTGTGCCAGTAATGCATATGACATGTAATAAGTGCAAGGCTCTCTTTCATATGGCTTTTATCTCACTTTATAGCATATATTAATTACTAGCATGAATATATTTTTAAAACCTGCTTAAGTGATAGTAGGCTGCATTGGCATGCCAGCAAATATAATGAGATTGCTTTCACTTGGCACAGATTTGACTGTACAAGCAGGCAATGATCACCTTCTGCTGAAGAAAAGGAGGGCAGAGAAGCAGGAGAGAAACTGGATGTGAAGCATTAGTTAATGGTATGATCAGCATGTTGCAGCCACTCGTGTTTTTCTGCTTTCCCTTTCTAGGTAGTTCTCTAACTAGCTTGGGTTTAGCCTGAAACAGAACTCTCTTCAGACAGGTATACCATGTAAACCAGAGCAGTCCCATTCTCATTTAAACTAGATAAGGTGCAGGACATCAGTTTACTCTCTTTGCTGTTGGGAGTCACATGCAAAACACTGAAACCTGCATAAAAGCTGTACTATTCAGATAAGTGAATTCACTAAGCCAGCTCTATTTTTGTGCCTACATGTTAATTGGGTCTTAGCATGTGAACTTGTTTGCTGGTTGCATAACCAACTTGAACTGTGATAATCTACGGAAAAGAAAATGTGAGTTTCCTGTGAAGGAAGCAAAGATCTTTATCCTGAACCTTTTTTACAGGTGATGGTGTTGCTGTCTAGATACACTGCAGTCACTCCGTTGTCCCTTTGGTCTCTTGAGTGGAGTGCTATGGTTTTGCTCTTTTGCATTTTTTCTAGAACAGGCCAGTTCCAGTGACAGAACTGGGAGCCCAGAGCTCCTGCACCCCAGTTCAGTGTCTCCATCAGAAACCTATCCCACCTCTTCAGCCAGGTCTTACAGGTTACGTGCAGAGGATGTTCCAAGGTGATGTCAGAGGTCTCTCTTGGCCTGACAGTGGAGAGGAAATCCTGCATTAAACTGCCCTGTTACTTTCAGCTCACTCCCCCACGCTGGAGCAGACACTGTGCAAGCCCAAGGCTTTGGCAGAAAGGGATGAGAGGAGAGGGTGTCTCAGTGGGAACTCTTCTTCCTTCACTTGCTGTGTCGCTGCTTTAATGTGTCTGTAATGTTTTTCAGTTTTGTGAATGGCAGGTCAGTCGCTTCCAAACTGTTCTTTGCACTTTGCTCCCACTCACTTTGTTTCCTTTCTCCACCATGGTGATTTGAGAAAGAAAGAGGAGGGGAAAGAAAGAAAACTTTGTGGCACATCAATATTTGTCTCAATTCTTTGTCTTGCATGATGACTCACCGTCAAAACAGTGCTGCAGTAACATTTGACATGCCACACTGGAACAGCTACAATGTGCTATTTCCATCCCTAATATTACGAGGGAATTAAAAAAAAGCAGATCTTTTGACACAATTCAGCACAGTGACTTCAGTGTGTTGTGCTACTTCATAGACAGTCACTACTAAATGGGCTGTTTGACATGATGCATTATAAAGGATTTAGAGGTGTCATGTATAAGTACTTTATAGTCTTTGTGATGCAAATGAAAAAGGATGTATCCTTGAAAAATATTAGGTGTATTGCAGACACCATTAGTCCAGAGGTGTTTCTCTGCAGAGCCATGACATAGAGCCTAGGTCAGGTTCTGGTTCTTGTTAATAACTGTAATTAGGGCCAAGCAATGGCACCGTAGCAGCTAAAAGACCCTTTATTCCAGCGACATTAAAACAACAGGTGCTGCATGCCAAATGGCTGGTAGGAAGCAATATGTAATTAAGAGCAAATAATGACACAGAATATTTAGATCACACATTTCTTCCATGTCTCTCAAAGTTCTCATGTTATCTGGCTACCACACAGGGCAATTTGCACAGCTGTGTAGTTCCAGTTCACTTAAAGATAGCTGCTGTTATTCCACGCTCACTTGCACTGCACTTCCAGGTGAAGGGAGAGAGGAAACAATGAAACTGGGTGATTATGCATACATACATATGCTTTTGTAGCACTAGGTTTAAGAGAGGCTCTCCATGGCCATGAGGCAAGATTGCTGCTTCTCTCTCTGGCCTGCTGAGGCATCAGCCAAAGTGCTTTTGGTAGGACCTCTGTCAGGGGAGGGTAGACACCTCCATTGCATTCAGCTGTCCTGAATGCTTCAGGCAAAATCAGGCTGAGATCAGCTGCTCAGGCTGATCCAGGTGAGTTTTGCCTGAAGCAAATTAGGAAGCACTTATAAAGCCTACTGTTTGCAGGTGAGGGATTCTATGAATGTCTGATTAAGGGCATAGTGTGGGGGATAATCTACTGTGTTAGCTGCACTCAGGAGCTGATCTCTTTGTATGGCCTTCAAACAACTGAACAGCAAGGTAATTTCTGTCACAAGGTTGCCTGTAGACTTTTTGCTGTTGATACAGAGGTACTAGTGGAAGTGTTTCTTATAACTGTTGTTTATTACTATACAAAAAAGAATAAAAGGTATGTTGGTGTAAATTGCCTTAATGCTGTTGTAACTGCATTGATCCTAGAGTAGTGAGGACACCAGTGTGATAATGCCTTTTGAAAGAAGTTACATCCCCAAGTAGGTATCCATACACAAAACCTGTGTGTAGAACTGCTCTGAGTGGGTTATGAGCATGTGATGGATCTGCTTCCTTACTGCATCAATATTGTACTATTGTAATAGAGCAGAGAATCAGCTTTTGATGGAGAGTTCACCAAATTTGATTGGAGACTCTCTTGATTCCTTTGTCTGTGTAAGCCTAGACTTGTGAAATGGCTCAATCCTGAAAGTCCGAAGTTATTTTGAAAATTTGGTTGCTTCTGTAAATACCTAAGTAGGAACTATTGGGTATTCTGGTAGATGGTATTGTCTGGCTGAGAAAAATCAATGAAGAAAGGAAACTTTCACCTAAAAAACTTCCAAGGGGAAATTAGTGTGTGCTGAGCCATGGACCTTGCAGAGCAATCTTATCATTTTGAACTGTGGTTGAATCTTCTTTCTTTCTTGTGCTAAAGACCATTGCTTCTTTACCCATTGAAGGCCCTGGAGAATTAAGGTGCTGGCTAGAATAAGAGTCAGCCCTCAGTTGCTGTTGCTTATGAACAATCTTGTTGACTACTTGGAAAGGCTGCCAGGATAACTGGAGGCTGTGGATCATCTCTAATGTGGGATTCTTGTTAAGTTGCTATTAGCTGGGTTTTTTTTAATTTTTAAAGGATTAATAGATGATAAACAGATGCTGTAAGCAGACAGTTGAGAAATCTGTGTTAAAATGATAGACACAAAGCTATACAATCCATCTACCTACTGTAGGCTGACAAGCTGACCGTATCCATAAGGTAATTAATAGCTCCCTGCAAATGTGAAGTGTTTCTATTTTTATTTGTTGATTTCTAATTGTATGTGTGAAACTGTCAGGATTAATAGACACCCAAACCCCTTGATGGTTCAGCAAACTGCATGCACATTTACAGCCTACAAGCTGCTCTAGAGGTCTGAGAATATGATCCTTTCTACCTTTAGTTTCAGTAACGGTGCAACAAGTGTGCTCCCATTTCCTTTCCTGGCTCTGCATAGAATTAGAACATATGAAGCAGCGGAAAATGAAATTTGTGTATGAAAACTACCTTAAAATTTTTTGGTGTTGAACTCTACCACCACTGAACCTTCTGCTGGTTTTGAGTGGTGCTGTCTGTTGAGGTGGGAATTCTATTTTCAATAGAGCTCACCCAGACATGGGTGAGAAACATTCTACTGCACCAACCTTTGCTAGTTTGGATTCAGTCAGCCTTGCCTGAACAAGATGTCAGTCTGTCCCTGCAGAGATGGATGTGAAGGGCTTGATGCTGATTTTTCCATCACCTCCCTCCCCAGTGTTTGGAGATGTCACAGGAATTCCCAAAATGAGTCAGAATGAGCTCAAATCAAAACTATTTGAGCTGTGCAGCAGTGAACTGAAGCTCCTCCACCAGGTGGGATTGCTGGGCTGGGTTTTGCCAACATCCAGGATAACAACTGACTAGGAAAAGCAATGTCTCATTCATTTATCTGAGTTGCTCAGCCCTGGCAGTACTGAGCAGGATTTTGTCTTTGTGCCTCAGCTCCCTGTTTCTAAAACTGGGAATAATGACAGCATCTTGCATCACTGAGGTGTGCAGTGCATGAATGTGTTAACATTGCAGGGCACTTGGTTGATATAGCATGGGAACTCTATAGTCATCTCAGAAACACAAATGAGGTCTGGTGGTTTTGTTCTTTTTCAAAGATGACACTTAACTTGTATGTGCGGGTGTACTCTTAATTCTGGTGTAAAATGAGTGCAGTTCCTGCCCACACTGGCTAAGCTTTCCTTTAAAATGCAACATGTGTCATGGCCAAGCCATTCAAAATAAGAAAATGTCCTTTTTCCATGTTCTTGTGCCTCACTTATTCTTTCTTTAACTGAAAATTTGTAGAAAAGAATAATTCTTTATGCTAACAACTTTCTTAGCCTTGCTAGTTTAATCAAATTCCCTTGACTGCTAATGATGACACACTCTGCCTGCACTGGCTTTTTTAAAGGTTGTTTGAAACCTCCCATTTTCAATACATTAAAAATATTTTGTTATCAAGATGTTTCTCAGAGTGAAGGGTTTGGGAAATGTTCTGTCTAGTATGCTGTCGCCTCCCTAAATATTAAGGCATAGCAGCATGTGTATTTCTTCCCCTGAAACAGCTTCCTGTGGCCATGAGGTGGCAGTGGCCTGGAAGAGAGGAGGGGAGAAAATAAAATAAAATAAAAATATCTTTGGGACATTAAATCATAATAAAGCCAGGGCAGGAACTGCAGGCAGCAGTCAGCTCTTTCTGATTCATTCCAGCAGAAACTTCTCTCTCTCCCTATCTCTACTGTACATTTTTTGCTTTGTCTCTTTTCATGAGCTCATCAAAGCTGATTACGCAGCCCTGCTGTAAGTGCAAGCTGGGAAGCTGAGCTGAGCAAATTGGGCCATCCCTGTGGATGTATAAATGAGTCAAATGACCTCCAAAAGCATGAATCTTAAAATATGGTTGTATAAACTAACAGATCTCAGTGGTGATTAGTGCAAGCAACTCTTGGAACATCAGAAAGGGAAGGGGGAGAGGGATGGAGGAGGGGAAGTAGTGACCTCTTTAATTCAAGTTTTGCTTTGCTCTTCCAGAACACATCACTGACTCGTACAAGGGCAAATGTGCACAGCATTGAAATAGTTGGGGGGGGTGTGTGAAAGGCATGTTAGCAACTACTGCTGAGGTACTGCAACTGGCAGGAAAAGTCATTTCTACTGGCAAATCAAATGGCTTGTTGAAGTTGAAGCTAGAAAATGAAGTCCTTCTCCCTGATGGAGGAAATGGGAGCCCTGTCCTTGATGTTAAAGGCTTAAACACTGTGTTTGACCTGTGAAATAGGGCAGCAATTATTTGATGGAGAACAGGAGTAGGGAAGATCCCCAGAATATATGTTAACTTCTATTTCCTTGTTGATTTATGGCTGGGCAAGGGGAGCTGCACAGACACATTGCAGGGTGTGAGAAATGTGATCTGTTAGCAGACATGTGCCTGGGATAGCAGGAGACAGCCTGCAGCTGGTGGGGACCAGTACCTGACCGCTGTGAGTGTGATGTGTTCCTGGCTCCCTGTAACAAAAGCCATTAGCAGTTTCAATCCTGTTTAGGGCAAGGGCTGTTGCAATAAGAATGGCACAAATTATGGTAATAGTTACACTGGGACTTAGAGTTATTTGAAATCAGGGTGTGCTAGGAAACTCATGGAGCTTGTTCTTTAACTTCCAGGTTTCCCTTTGAGTGCTGGGATACAGGAACTTGACTGATAACCATGGTTACTACTCCTAGTTGATGCTCTTGTACATCAGCAACTGCTGCCAGCTATTGTAAAGGTGTTAGATTATTTTTTTAAAAAACAAATGTGAATGTAAAGTTAGAGTCCAATCTTGAACCTGTCTGACCCTGCATCTGAATGATTGTGCAGCTCTTCTTTGCGCTAGCAAAATAGCTTCTGTGTAGTAAGGACTCAGCAAGCATTTACCTTTTACTTTGTTCCCACTTTTGGTATAAATTAGATGACTCTGCTCTGATCACTCATCCAGGTGATCAGATCAGTGGTGGTAGTTGATAAACTGCAAGACATCAGTGGAATTAAGTTAAACTGCTGGAGACAAAGGAGCTCTGAACCCCTCCCTGGCTGGCAGATCAGAGAAGGATTTAACAGCTTGAGCAGAAATTGCTCCATTGAAAGAGAGGCAGTGCAGTTACATTGATGCTCAGAGTAGAAAGCTAGAGGTGTCTCTTCTTAAACATCCAGTGGGCCTTAATGACTCCCCTTTTCACACCCTGGAGCATTCCATTTGCTGGAGAAAAAAGCCAGCTACATAAAGCGTTTTTGTATGTGAATCCTCCTCCTGTAACACTCCTGTCATTTCAGGACATTATTCAAAACAGGCTGATTATGATTGCTTCTCAGAGCACACAGAGGTGACTTATTAAGCCATCTTTACTTGCTTCTTGCTGCTGGCATGCAAGACACCTGGGCTGCATTCATGAGCTATTTCTGTGTTTCACTCGGAGCTCCCTTTAGTGAGTCAAGATACTCACACTCTTCATGCACAGGCTCATGTGTGGCCATTACAAGAGGCAGAGATGACTGCTGAGAATCTCCAAAGCTAAATCTGCTATAGTTTTAAAAGTAATTTTTTTTTATTTTTTTTTTTTTGCTACTTCTTATAATTTAAAGGTATCACAGTGGAGCTACGCGGAGGTCAAAGAGGGAGCTACACCATGGGTAGCCATGCATATTGTGAGCTTTAAACTAGCTAGCTCAGTTATCAGAAGAGACAAAGACATTCAGGAATGGACGTTGGAAGAGGATGTAAAAGCCCAGTTGGACCTTAAATGCATACTCATGCTGTCAGTTGGTGATGAAGATCATGAACATGTCCTGAGTGACCATGCAGTAAAGTTAGCTAACTACCCTGACAGGTTTGAGGAACTTAAAATATGCCATGCATACATACTCAGGAAACACAGCTCTCAGAGTGGCTCTATTTAAATAGTGTGATTATACTACAAATTCTTGAATCAAGGCCTCTGGCATGATGCCTTCTTACCATGCCAAAAGTATAAATCCCAACTCAAGCCTTGCACCAGTAGGTCCAGACAGGGTGGCAGGAGATATAAGGCTATTTTTACCAACAGCCATGTCACAGTGCATGCAGGAGTTTTAACATTAAAAATGTTGCTTAGAATTTTATGTGGAAGTAACTGGTGACTGACCCAGCTTTGGTCCTACACTGAAGAGTGGTAAGTGAGGAAATATTGTGGTAAGGCATGAACTGAGTGGATAAATGAACCCTCATAGAGCTGCCTTGGAGGAAACTGAGCAGGATTTTGAGTTTAATTTGTTATCTTGTTAATAACATGAAATCCCTAGGAAGAGGGTGAGTTTATAGACTCCAGCTATCTGAGAAAACATTGGAGAAGACAGCAGCTCACAAACCATATCATAGCATTGATTATTCTTTTTTTTTAAGTTCTCAATTGATTTCTAGTTTAAAATCAATGCTGTGATATGACCTAAAGACAGGAAAGAGGCTGGCCATCTAAGAATGTATTTCTCCAAGTACCTTTAAAAGATCAGCTTCATCATGTTCCACAATGTAAAAATCACTTAAACCAGTACAAAGCTCTCTTTTAAAAGGAAAGGTTTTGTTCGTGTTGGCATCTTCATTATAAATACACACTAACAATAACAACTTCAGCTGGGAGAAATGAAAACAGCTTTGTTTCCAAAATAAGATATGAAGCATTTGTGCTTAATCACAGTTACAAAATATTCTCATTGCTTTTAATAGTAATTCAGTGGCTGGAGAAGTCTCTGCCCCAGGCAGCAGCTCTGCTTCCACCCTGATTGTGTCCAACAACTGGCCTCTTCTTTTACCTATTGGACTGTCTGGTAGATGATCACACACCAGACCCTACATTCTCATCCAGTAAATGTAAAGCATCAGCCTCTTACCCAGCAGCTCCACCACTTCTCCTCTATTGCAGAACAGTTGTTTATTTTTACTGCATTTGCTACACTTCAATTATATGGTGATATTCTTGTAGGTACCACTGTGGAGGACTGGAGGATGCTTTCCTCTTTGCTGACATGCTCTTCTGATAGCAGGCAGAGCTGCTGTCTCAGCACTTTCTCTTGGTGATTGTCCTGTTCTGTTGTACACTAACATCTCTTTATAAATCAATAATAATCGCTTCCCTAATTGAAGTTCTGTGACTGGAGGGTTTGTGTTTACTGGCGTAGCATTTAAACCTTCCAATGTGGCCCTGTGCTGGTGTCATTTAACACCTGGATCTGGGATCCTAGATCCACTTAAGCACATGTTTTCCTTCAGTTAATTTGAAATTTGATGCTTTAATATATATTTTTCTGGCTGCAATTAAGGCAATTGAGGATTTCCTAAGCTCTTAGGGTGATATTTTCGCTGGGAACATGAACAGGGCATGTTCTATCATTAGAAGAAACATATTAGCTCTTATGTTTAGTGTGTGTATGAATATGTGTATATATACGTTCGTTATTTAGTATTATGAAAATTAGTCCCCTATCACTTTCTCTGGTTTGTGCTATAGTCAGTGGCAGTGAGAAACCCCAGGAACAAGCAAGCCTGGAGCTATGTGCCACTTCCTAAATCCACCTAAAGGGTCTTTCCATCAACCTCAGTGATGTTAGATTAATTTCTGTGTGGTTTCGGGTGTAAGAGAAGATGCTTTCTGCTGGGGGAAGGAGCACTGGCATAAGCATGTGAGAAGTAAAATTGCACCAGCAGTTGTCATGCTGTGGCTATTCTGTTCTGAGGGAAATATCAATTCCAGTGGAAGTACCTTTTGCCTGGGATTTCTGAAGGGACATCTCAACTGATTATTTTTCAATATATCCTGAGCCCCAAAGAAAGTCCAAGACGGTGGAAAAAAGTAAGCAGTGTGCTTACAAAAAATGAGGAGGGGGGAAAAAACCCCCAAGGTGCAGCAGGTCAGTTCTGGCCAGCAACCAAAATCCCACCCAGCTGCTCACTGACTCCCATGCTGCTTTAGCAGGATGGAGGAAAAAAGTAGGAAGGACAAGAGCAAGAGGAGATAAGGACAGGGATATTGCTTACCAGTTACCATTGCAGGTAAAACAGACTCAACTTAGAGAAATTAACTGAGTTTATTGCCAGTTAATATATATTTAATTACTGATCTGGATATTGGGGAACAAAAACTAAAGCAAAACACCACCACAACAAATGTTAAAGCCCTTGGTGCAAACACCTTTCCTCTTCCATTCCCAGGCTCAGTTTCACTCCAGACTCCTCTCGTCTGCCCTTGTTATTGCTGGAGGTCACACTCAGCCCCTTCAGAAAGGAGATGAGTGGCACAAGGGATATGGAGGGATTTGCAGTGAGTACACTGGCATTTCTCTGCTGCTCCTTCTTCTACACCCAAGGCATAAGATTATAGCCTGGTTAAAAGAAGATGAATTCCAGGAAAAATAATTGAAATGAGACTTTCAATTTATGCAGAATAGAATTCTATGGATATAAATATAGTTATTGCTAGTAAACCAAACTTTAGGCCAAACCCAGCTCATCAAACAAATCCCATGTGGTCCTTGATTTGACTACAGGTTTGATTAATAGAAGTAACCTGATGTAATATGCTTAGTACAGCATCATTGTTCCCCTTTACTAATGACCAGAAGGAAGTGTCAAATCCCTCCTGGTAAAACTTGCATGTAGCAAAAGAGATTGGACCAGCAGTACAGAATCTAGAGAACAGTTGAGTTCCTCTGAGCTACTCTGTAGCAAGGGCTCATTTAAATGACCTGTGTCTTCACCCAAGGGCAAACACTAGGTTGAATGCATAAGCCCAAGGGATGGGATATCCCCTATTTCCCCATGGGACAAACTCTGGAAAGGATTTACAAGAGGTATGGAAAGCATGGACTCCAGTGTCCAGTGTGATGTTGTAGAGAGGGAACACAGAGGCCTTACAGCCCTAAGGGAGAGCAGTGAGTAGGAGCAGGGTGGTGATACTATCTCTTGGAGCAGTGTTTGAATTGGGTATCTAGTTTCTGTTTCCACATCTTGGAAGCAGGGTAGAACAGTGGAGCTGGCACAGACTTCCAATCTTATATTTTGGGGGGGGAAAAAAATCACGTTTTTTCTTGAGGGCTTGTAGGCATGTCCATACCAAGCAAGGTACAGCAGTAGGGAGAGTCCTTGGTTGGTCATGGACAAGTGAGTTTGCATCCTAGAAAGCACAATGCAGCTTCAGGGCTGTGCTGCTGTGTTAGGAGTTGTTCTGCTTCTTGTGGTGCTCTCACTAGAGCTAATCACCCTGGGGCAGAACTGCATGAAAACGCTCCTTTGCTCTTAGGACCTGTGCTAGGGCTTCTGCCCTCCACATACGAGTCCAAAGTCCCTGGGAGACAGGCTCATCATCTCTGGTGTTCCCTTAAGGAGTTCATCTTTGTGGACCCACCAGGTTATTGTGGAGCTGCAGTGCACAGGTACACTGGTTAAAAAAATACTGGTTATATATAAAATAATGAATCTCCAGGCCTCAGTTTCCTTTGTAAAATGTTGAAACTAGGGGGAGAAATGGTGTTTCAGACTGGAAAACATCATGAAGTGGGCTTGACTAACACTGCTCAGCTCCAATTAAAGAACACTTTGGTTGGATGGGCACAGCTACTAGAATAATGTCATTGGCTTTCTTTTTTTTCTAGTTTTTCAGTTTTCTGTTGTTGTTTTTACAATAAATAATGGAGCTTTTATGCTTAAGCTTTTCATCTGAGACATGAAAGGAAGTTAACCTAAGACTGTTGACATTTATATAAATCTGGAGAGATGAATAAACATCATTGTGCTTCCTGTTAACTACTGGGCAATCAAATAGTGGCTGGTAGTTTATTGACTCAGTGACCTCTCCCTTTTTGCTGCTGGTTGAAACACTTGGAGATTCAGGTACCTGGCCTCTTGTTATCCCTATAGCATCTATTGGTGTGTTCAGCAGAAAATCTTGCACTCTGTACAGATTTGCCATTCTCCATGTTCCTAAATGCCTGGCTAATTGCTTATTATCATATTGAAAAGCTGCACATTACAGAGCAGATGCCAGCAATTCCAACGGCTGGATGGAGCTTGGGTACCTACTTCAGCCCGCTCAGTGCAGCGGCTGTGAGAACAAGAGGCACCGAGGAACACTGGGAAGTACCAGCCAGAGACAGCCTTCTGAAAAAATCAGAGTCAGCAGGAAATCTTAAATATGCTGTTCAAGACCAAAGATTTCCTTGCTTTAATCCTTTGGCAGTAAAGGAGTGCATGATATGAAATAGATATAACCAGTGGTCTTCCACGGAGGAAGAGTGCTGATCATCTCCTGGCAAACGCTGGGATAACCTTTTCAGTCTTGTTTGTTTGCTGGGTTATCTTTTTATCATCTTGTCATTCAAATCCTGGTGTGTCTTTACCTGCAGATAGTGAATGTGAATCTGATAGATGCTCTTTTGAGCAGCTTTGAGAAAGCTGTTTATAAGATCCTAGTACCTCTTCCACCCCATGCCTCTTTTACTAATTAATACACATGCTCAGAGAAATCTGAAGAGCAGTTTACTCAACACTGCCTCCCCCCTCCATACAAGCTGCTCCTTTCTGCTCCTAAATTCTGCTTTCAGTTTTGCCAGCAAAAAGTCTGTGCTGTAAAGCACCCTGGCTGAGGGAACTGATCCAGGTTGAAAATAACCTGCCCAAAGCCTCTGTAGTCCTTCAGGAGGGGCAGCTCCTTGGTTTGTTTCAGTGTGGCTGTATCTACCTGCACCGCTCAAGAAAAGGCACAGGGGCAGAAATAGGGACTGGGGCAACTTGCACTGGTGTCACTGGCAGAAAAGAACACACAGCCACAGTTTTGCTGTGATACAGAGCCACAGAACGGTAGGGATTGGAAGGGACCTCTGAAGATCATCTAGTCCAGCCCCCCTGCTAGAGCAGGATCCTAGAGTAGATCTGTTCTTATTTATTATTTTGGGTCCTTTTCTTCACCATAACACCACTGTCCTCTGCAGTGACTTTTTATAACTGTTATTAACTGTAAACTGTTCTGCCCCAGTGTATGAGTTCAGCTAGTTTCTCATGGGAAGCACCTACAAGGTTAATGCCCAAGATGTGGGGTGTATATATGATATCTGCTGGTACCTTCAGATACTCTGGCTCTTAGTGTGCTGACGATACTGGGGTGAATGCTCTCTGCTGGTGGGGATTTATTGCCTGGAAGTTACCCAAGTTGCTATTGTTCATTTATTTTATACCAGCACAGCCTGTCTTCTCAGGCAATAATTCTACTGGGTTAAATCTTAGCAGGCTGAAACTGGCCTATCTCTCCTGAAACAACTAAAATTAGGTGAGAGGGTGGAGCATGAGACTATGGAAAATAGGAACAGGAGCAGCAGGAATCAGCCTTGTAAAATCTTGATTAAGTGATAAGATTGCAAACAAACCAAGTGGCATGTGATTTTCTTATCTTCTGTCATTTCCATCTCCATTTTGGGTCACTTTCCTACCATTATGGGATACATTTTAATAGCCCATGTATGTAGCTAAAAGTGTTTGGCTGTAGGGATGAGAGGGTGCACAGGTCCAGCTGCTCCTCCTGACTCCAGGATGAAGTTTGGCTTAGCTGAGTTACCTGGGTCACCTCAATCAGTCACTGCAGCAAATATAAAGTAACAAGTAAATTCTGGGGGACTGAGGAACTTTTACTAAAGTGTTACATGAAAAATACTTTTACATTTCAGAGGTTTGGGTTTTTTTGCCTACTTGCAGAAACTGTTCCTTTTAATCTTTAAAAATTACTATTTAGACTGATAATTATAGCCCCATGTCTGTGATTTGTCTGGTCTAATTTTACAGCCTGCTTGTGTAAAGGGGAGGTAGAGCTGGGTAAGGGACTGAGGAGAGGAGATATTGAATGCTGATGGAATATGCCCCATCTTAACATCCAGGCTGTCACTGTGTTGGCTGGCTGGCTGTCAGGAGAGTGTAAAAAATGTTTCTGGGCTGACTGGAAGATTTTCTGAAGGAAACACCTGGGAAGCTTTCACTTGAAGACAGTGAAGAAGGGTGCTCTGAAACTTCAGGGTGATGTTTTGTAGAGGGTGATGTTTTCTAGAGAGTGAGTGGTTAAACTTATTTTGCTGGGTTTTTTTCCATGTAAAGACTGAAATCAGGAGGGGGGAAAAAATACAGAGGTGGAAAAAAGTCATTGTAGAGTGGCAGGCTCAGGTTGCCAGAGAAAGCCATCTAGTGGTCACTGTACTTTTCTCCACCTCTCCCTGTGCTCAGCCTTGCAGGCATCCTGCCAAAACGTTCAGGTTTATAGCTGTCACAGAGGTTTTGTACATGCTGCAGACTATGTGCTGGCAGGGCTGTAGCTGCACCCTCCCGAGGAGAGGTGGAGGAAGATGGGGAGTAAGAAAAGGAAAGGGAAATGACCCACCCGAGCAGAAGAAAAGTCAGGTTGCCCACCACAAAAAAACTTTTGTAATGGTGAACACACAGAAGGGTGTAGCTGGTCTGGAAAAACAATGCCAGAAATGAAGTGACTCAAGTAAAATCCTGACTGAGTGAAGTGTGTAAGCCTGTGCTGAGCATCGAGAGCGTGGTGACCCCAGCTGTGCCGGGGACGTACGCGTGATGGCAGCGTAACAACTCCTGCTGGCACGTTGTACTTGTTAGGAGATGTAAACCCAGCTTCATGAAAAAGCTCTGTGGGTTAGTGCTGAATTTATTGCATTGTTTTATCCTCCAAAAAATTTCATTTTAAAAACCCAAATGTTTTTGTTTTGACATATTCTAAATGTTTTGACACTTACATATAATTTTAAAAGCTGAAAAGCATGGAGTTTAGACAGCAGCTTTCACTTGATCACCATATGCAGTTTTTCCACTTCCCCGGGAAAAAACAGTCAATCAACCAAAAATATTTCATGTTAACCTGAAATACTCTCTTGTGTTCTCTAGTTCAGTCAATGAACAAAAACCATGAGTGTTTGCATTGTGAGGCCTTAGTTTAATGCCCCCTTTACCCTTTAAGATGAAACGTTGAGCCCGTGTCACCTCCTGCTCTCAGAGCTGGCACTGTAAACTTTTGAGAGTGCATTGCAGAATCCACACAGGAGGTACATATTTATTAGGGAAACAACCATCTAGGCAACATAGTGTGACAGAAACGCAGGGTTTCAGAAAAACCTGCTGTAACTGCATGCAATGCAGGCTGTGAGCACTCCTTTTCTCTTTGCACAATCATTTTCCTGCCCTGCAGAGAGCAACTAAAATACTCCCAGGATTGTTCTGCCTGTGCCTGTTGGAGTGACATACCGAAGCCCTGTGCATGTGTTCCTCTGATCAAACTGCTCCTAGCTTTAACTGCCAAAGGTGCACCCATCTGGCTGCTGGATGTGTGTTACGAGTCCCCCTCCACGATCAGTCTGTAAGAGATTGAAGTTTGTGCAGAAGGTGGGAGTCTGTGGCAAGCTTGGGGAACCCCCTGACCAACCCCCAGTGCACTGACTGAGATGGGGGTTGTCCTGCAGCCACAGTGTGGCTGTTGTAGAATTATAGAATCACCATGGTTGGAAAGGACCTCCAGGATCATCAAGTCCAACCTTTATCCCATCATCTCCCTAAGCACCAGACCATTACACCATGGCCTCAAGTGCTTCATCCACATGTCCCTGAACACCTCCAGGGACGGTGACTCCACCACCTCCTTGGGCAGCCAGTGCCAGTGCCCAACCACCCTCTCAGTAAAGGATTAAACACGTTTAATTTTTCTCATCAAAATGGTGTATAAGCCTCAGTTTTGTAGTCCACACCCAGGCAAAGCATCAGTGGAGTCAGATGGCTGTTAGGGTGTTGTAGAACCAAGCACCCAGTTTTATTTCTCTCCTGCCCCAGCCCAGTGAGTGCCTGTGGCCACTTGTGTGACCCTGGCCAGACACCCAGCCCTGTGGGAAGGGTGTATTGCAGGCAAGCACAAAGATCAGTGAAAGGGCTGGTGAAGTGAATGTGTGTGTTGGAGTATTTTAATGTGGACAGAGAGAAACAGTCAATGCCTGCAAGGAAATGCAGCAAAGCAGACAAGCCCAGCAGAATTTTTTTTTTTCCTACTGTGTACCCTTCTTGGGGAGAAGGGAAAAGATTAAAAAATTCATTACTTCAGTGGCTGAGACTAATTGCACAGCTTCTAAAATGTCTTCGTAGCACGTATAGTCTGGATTAAGCCACAAATACAATCCTGTTGTTAAAATCCAGCTCTGGTGTACGTGGGAGTTATGGGGCTCCATTTCTCACCTTTCCCAAAATTTTTAAGGAAAAAAAAATATCCAAAAGTGCACCTCTGTAACTTAAGAGCCTAATTCCCATTTTCACACAGATCGCAGGGAACCTCAAGCTAATCAAAACCTGGTGGGATTTTTGGCTCCTAAATCACCAGAGTGCTGCTGGTAAATTTGTTCCTTGCCAGTATTAAACCTTGAGCACATAAAGTGAGCCCAAACTTTCACGAATGAGGTGGTAAAGAAAAAGAATGCATATTTTATTTTATGGTATATTTTTTCTTTCTCCCTTTCTTTTATCTCATCCCTGGTAAACTATTTCCAGCTAGTCTGGGGATCCAGCTGATGAGTCTTTATACATTTGGAGTTTGCAATATTTCACCTTGAATGACTTGCAGAGTAAGTTGACTTCTTCAGGTGCAAAGTCTTCTAGGAAAAGAAAAGACTAGGCAGTTTCTTCCAGTTTCCTTCATGTTTTTTGTTGTGTTTTTGGGGGGTTTTGTGTTTGGGGTTGGTTTTTTTGTTGTTGCTAATTTCTTTTGGAGAACACAAGTGCAAGAGAGGGTATCAGGTCAGAAAGGATCATTTTCCCTGTCATTTGGAATAGAAAATCCTCTACCTGGAGGATCTTTCTTCTGTTCACCAACAGCATGTAAAACAAATCGTGCTAACAGAGTCAGCAGGCCACACTTCCTCCAGTTTTCTGCCTAACTGCTCATTTTAAGTTGTTGCTTTAATAAGCAGATGGATTTTTCATAATGCTTAAAAGGAGTTAAAGCGTGAAGACACTTAAAGAAATGAGATGTCAAGTCTTTAACTAATGGGATTATACAGTACAGGCCCTTTAAAGATGGCTTGGCCTAAGTGATCCAGCAGCCATAAAGACCTTATTGTAGGTCAACAATTTATTTTGTGGACAATAGTCCCTTTTGAAGAACTTGCACAATCAAAATTCAGATTTGTGCAAAGTGCTTAATGTTATTGAAGTGTCTTAATATAAATGCATGAGCTTTCCTGAGCCAGCTGTGTGTGCTTCTTTATGCATTCCTTTTCTAGAATGCTGGCTCTTTTGCATGTTTGAATTAATAAATGAAAAAACCTCTAAATTTCCTTGTTTCAAACCAGCAGTTTTACCTCCTTTGTGATCTGATGAGTGCCACCCTTTCAGAACAATATTGTTGCAGGAGCAAGTGTGGGGAGAAAAGTGTCCACGAATTTTTTTATAAAGGGGAAAAAAAAATTGTTAAATACTAAAGCATGTACTATGTGGTGATGTTTCTTTTAAAAACACCAGAAAACTCAGCTGTGGGTGAAGGGCCATGCTGTAATGTTTGACTGTAAAAGGCAGGCTTTTTGTAAAGATCTGAGTGTTTGAAAACATAAGGTTTTATAGAAACCACTCTGCGTCTTTATTGCCTCCACTGCTGGTGAAAGTCAGGATGCCTTATGGGAAACACAAGGATTTGCTAGAGAGATGTGAACAGCCTCCTAAATATTCTAAGGTCAGATCTCACCTCTGAATTCTATGCTTACTCAAAAAGGTTCTTTCTCTGTGGTGCCTCAGGCCTGACCCAAATGTATGCAAATAAATTGGAGTTCTTGCATTGACTTCCAAAGCCTTAAGATCACACCCAAAGTGCCTTACTGAGCAAGCACACCTTGTTTTGGTAGATTTCTCACTGAATCAATAGTGACTTTTGCAGGTTAAGGAAAACGTTCCTTTGTACCTCCACAGAGCATCACAGATAACTTTGGAAGGTCTGCTCTGGTTGTCTGTGCTGTTGAATTGAGTCACACCTCTTGGTACAGTGATGTTAATTGTCACTTATTTCAGCTGACAATGGTTTGGGGTTCTGTGTATCAGGTGCAGATGTGGGGCCCATCCTGCAGAGACACTGATTTCAAGCTGGGGACTGTGATGTGCTATTTGACCACCTCCTCCTGCTCTAGACCTGCCTCTGATCTATGCCTGTTGCAGTCATTTGTGGTTTTAAGTGTCCAATTTCCCCAAAAGGAAAAGTAGCGCTATACTTGTTTTGCTGCAAGATGCCCAAGGTACTTAGAGAGACCTGGGCTTGCTCTGGCTCTGCCATGGGAAAAATAGGGAACCTGCTCCAGGGCTGACTGGTGAGAGCCAGGTGGGAGTGAAAGGGGCCAAGGCAGCCCAACACCAATAGACCCCAGCTGGTACATCCCTGCCCTCTGTTAGCTCCAGGTCCTGCTTAACCATGCTCTGTTTTGCAGTGTAAGCATTCCCCAAGTGTCTCCTGTCTGGTCCACAAAAGGCACTGCCCCCAGGTTAGCTCAGTCCTTGACCAAGCCTCCATCTCAGGCCCAATATGTTTTGCCAGAAAGGCAGCTCTGTTACAAGCAGGGAAAGGGGCCTGATCCAAACCCGACTGAAATCTTCAGTAGGATTTAGATTAAGCCCACAAATCCTGATTCTGCAAAGATTTAAGCTTGTGCATAACTTTACATACGTGAATAGTCTCATTGAGGTCAAGTGAATTAAAATAAGGCATGAATAACGAATTAAAATAATGCACCTCCTTAAGTCTTGGAGGTATTGGGGCCGTAATGAAGTGGAAAAAAAAAACAGGAAAGAAAAGAGCTGACTTTTTCAGAGCTATTAAGGTGTTATTTCAGAAACCTAGCCAGTTACAATTGTATTTACATGTACCATGCAAAGTCTAAATGAATGGGAGTGTTTGTTCATCCGTGTCATGTATTTGGGTCAATAAGGGATCCCATATGGCTTCAAAGGTTTGGCTTTTCTATTCTACTCGGAAAAGCACCTGAAAGTATTAGTTTTGCAGCCTGATCCTAGAGGGATCAGTGGGTGTTTTTACTGTACAGAGACTGCAGGATTTGGATTGCAGGCCTTATTAAAAATGGGCCCATATTGAAGGAAAAAAATAGTGTGATAGGCTGAGTGAAAGCTCTGCAAGGGCTTCCTCATGATGTGAGAAGCTGGTTCCTCTCCAAAATCAGGGTAGGAGAAGTTAAATAAATTCCTATGGGAGCAGAACAACCCCTGTGCTAAATCAAGGTTTGAGCTGAGGTGTGGGGGTGATCTGTGCTGGTGTCTGCAATGGCTTTGCTGGCTGCCTGTCCAGTCTCCTCCTCCCTCCCCTCTGCCTTCAGTCCTGGCTTTCAGTCCCTGGGCCCCTCTCAGAGGGGAACCAGTGCCTCCAAGCTCCTCTAACAAGCAGTAAACCCAGTGACAGCAGCACCCTTGGTCAGCACACCTTTCGCCCCATCTTTCTTGTGTGTTCAAGGGGCACAAGCCTCCCTCTGAACACATGGTGTTTCAGGGGAAGGTGCCTGTCTGCTTGCATCCACTTCAATTTACCCTTCTGCTTTTTGCCTGGGGCTGGCTCCATGCATTTGGATTTTCTGAGCAACAGGTCATCACTGCATGGGTAAAGAAAAGGAAAACTGCCCTCGTGCCAATGGGGCCATCCAAAGGGATAAAAGTTGAGATGCTTTTGATGTCCATACCAGCCACCAGTGGTGTCAAGAAGCAACAGCTGGGGGTATCAAAGCCAACAAAAATCCACTGCCTGGACTGAAGGGTCCCAAGGAGTTCCATGGACAAATCGCCTTGTCCCCAGGAGCCATCGCTGAAGCAGTGTGGTTGTGAGCACCGTGGTGGGGGGAGAAGCAGGGCATGTACCAGTACATACAGGGAACAAATCATAACTGAGATGGTAAGGTCTGATTGTTGCACTGTAGGAGACCAGAGGCTCTGCTGTTGTCTCTGTGGGAAAAGATGAGGCTGGCTGGGAGCTGGTGCGTATAGTACCGTCGTATAACTGCGTGTGGGGGCCAAAACTCCAGGGGGTGGGCAAGATTTATTGAGATATCCAAGTCTAACAGTAATCAGAAGAATACTCATCTCCTCTGTGGAGTTCCTCATGTGTACATCACAAAAGGGAACACGTCACTCACATTGAATGTAGGTGAAATGGCTCCCTCAAATCAGCCAGCCAGCACAGAGCCCCCTCAGCACTGGGATTCTGTCCTCTAAGCCAGACCTAAGAGACCTGGGGAAGAATACTGTCTCCACTCAACTCCCAGGGGCAGGATTTTTAATGACAGCTTTGAAAATACTTCTAAAATGATTTTTTTGGTGAAGAGGAGACAATGTCACTGCGACAAAGATCTGTTCTATCCAATTATTTGCATATATTTGCAAGTACTCTCCACACAGGCACAAAATTACATGCTTAATACCTGTGGCTTATTAGTGGCTTCAGACCCACAGAATCAGTCCTGTAAATATCTCCTTAGGCACAAAAATAATAGTTACAAAAATATGAAAAAAAAATTTTATTGCGTACGTGCATTCGCTGTAGAAAGAGACTGTCAAACTGCTAAATGCTTGTAGACTTTTTAAAGAAAAAAAAAAAGACCACAAACTGCCAAATGTATTTATTTATTTTAACTAGAAATTATTTGGAAGGACCAGAAGTATGAGCAGCTGGTAAATTTCTCTTGATTATTTCCCCCTACATTTCTAATAATGAACTCAAATGATTTTAGCACCTTAAAAATACTCTGCTCAAACAGACCATGCGTAGGCAAATCTAGAGCTGTACAGAAGTCCTGGAACACAGAAGTAATGATGGGAAGAAAAACAAAGAGAAATGGGAGATAAAGAGAAATAATAATGGGGAGAATAAAAAGCCATTTTGGGGGGAGACACAGAGAAAGTTAACAAAGAGAAGTCCACATAGTAAAGAGTTGCAGAATTCCAGGCATAGATTGAAGAGAAGGTGCTTTGTAATAATGTCAGTAACTTTGAGGGTCTCTAAGCTGTGAGCTGAGGGAAAGCTGAGGATGAGAAGATGACAGGATGGGAGGGAAGGGGCTGGGGCAGCAATGCTTGAGGAAAGCAAGAGGAGCAGGTACCTCTCCCTACCTTCCCTGATGGCCAAACACAGTGTAAGCCTTTCAGGAGCTGTTGTCCCTCCACTGCAGTCACAGTGCCAGAGGGGGACAGGACAGGAAAAGAGCCCTTCTCATGTACAGCCCCCAGCAACACCTCCTGGGACCCCACCGTGCCACCACAGGAGCTCAACCAACCCATCTCAGCCTGTCCCTGGGATCTGCTGTGCTGCAGCCCTGATGCTGAGCTTTGCCATCGCTGCCTGAGAGGGAAAATGAGTGTCGTTGTAATGACTGAGGTGGCCAAGTCAATGGTGTGCACATAGCTGGGGTGGCTCTGAGGGGGAGTTTAGACAGCTGACTGCCAGCTCTCAGTCTCCTGTGCCTTTCTGGGAGGATGGTGCAAGCATGAGTCCACCAGAGGGGCAGGAAAATGCACGTGGCAGAGCAGGGCATGGATGGGTGGTATTTTCAAGGTGTTTGCAGGAAGAGTGCAGCAGTGGCAGTGCTGTGTGGGGTCTGACCTGTACAACCAGGTGGACAATTTTGCTGGTTTGGAAGCAAGTATGGGGTTTGTGGCCCCAGCTGTCTTCAGTTAGAGTGCCTGTGGATGGTTCTGGAGGCCATATCTTTCCAATAATGTCGCAGTCAAAGGGCAGTCTCTATCTGGGGAGTGTATGACTTTTTAAACTCAGAGCTTTCCGAAGGGAAGACTGATTTCATGGTGTGTTTGGGCAATATCTGGCACAAATACATTCTTTTGGATTACCTCACTACAAATACTTAACAGAAGTAACTCATGATAGATGTCCTGAAGAGCTGTGCAGAAGAAAAAGACCACTGCAAACAAAACTAAAGATGTACTTTAGGTTCCTGTTTTTAAGAGACCTTGACTGTGCTCTGTGCTTTAATAGTGTGTTTGAAGACTCATTTTGTGTTCCCCCATCACTGAAACTGTGCAAATAAGTGTATACATCAAAAGGACTATTACATAATGTTGTAACCATGTCTAATTTTCCTTGAGTACACCAGGAACAACAGGAGGTTATGAGCAACCTACACCCTTGGTCACAGCTCCAAGTCCTCTCCTAGTCAGCTCTGTCTCCAAAAGATTTCCCTCTTCTCTCTGTTTACTCCCAGGTTTGTTTGGTTGGTTTTTTCCCTCCTGGCAGGCTTTTAGTTTTTCTGGTCTTATCTATCATTTCTCACTGGAATGGTGTCTGAGCTTTCAGTGTGCCTGAGGAACAACTCTCTCCTCATAGGTGAGGGGAGCTGGAGGCAGGAGGGGAGAGCAAAGGCAAGGGGCTGAGTGATGCTTCCCTACAACACCTTGCTAGCTGTAGCAATCCCTGGAAAGATGGAGGCTGGAGCTCAGCCTGGTTCTGCTCCTCCTTCGCTCATGAGGTGTCTGTCAGGCTGTTGACTTTGTCGGATTCCTCCCAGGATTTCCTTGTAGAGTTGAGAAGTCTTTCCCTTCGCTGCAACTCGCATGTTGCTGTGCAAAGTTTTCATTTTGATGATTGACATTTTACGACCAAAAGTTGTCTTGAGGTTTCTCACTTGCAGGAGCACTGGAAGGTGAAGAAGTTATTCTGTATTTGTAAAATCAAGGGACAGGTTAATTGCCAGTAATCGAAGTGGATGACAGCAGCGTGAGGGCCGACTGTAAGGGCAGAGCACCTCAGATGTGTCATTTCTCAGCTTTGCAGGGAGACTGAAAGGTGGCAACGCTGCCACCGCTGTGTAAACCTCCTTGGAGTAGGAGGGCTGTCACGTGTGCAGTCCAGCTAAGCACAGTTTCCCACTCCAAATGAAGAGAGAAGATGGAGAGGGAAGGACAACTAGGATTGCACTGAAGTGGAGTTGCTGTGGCTCTTCCAGAGGCCATGATGCTACCAAAGGTGCTGAGGTTGGTAACTTCTCCTTGCAGGCAGCTATTTCATTTGCACAGCTCCCAGTGAGAGCCTGATGCTTGGGCACCTTTAATAGACAGCTAGAGCACAGGAATTTGCTCTTTCTTTGAATGAGAGAGATTCACATATTTTCCATCTCATTGACTGGTTGTTGTTACCTCTCTGCTCCCATTGGCTCCTGCCCTGCAATATTTTAAACTGTTTTGCAAGCAAGAAAAAAAAAAAAAAAATGCAGCCTCAGCTCTTTGTACCATTCAGCTGAAGTAGGAAAAACTCCAAAAATCACATGAAAGAGAAGACAGGGAAAAAACCCACCCCAAAAAGCAAAGCAAATGGGCTATGAAACTGCTGATAGGGGAAATGTTTTCATAAAGCAGAGAGTGCTCTGAGTCACTTCTCTCCTTTGAGTCCAGCACTGCTCCTCTTGGTGTCACCAGGAGTTTTGGCAGCTGAGTGCCTGGGGGCTGGATCAGGGCCTTCCTACCCTTCCGTTGGTGCTGTCTGAACTCTCTTCTTTCTCTCTGCTGGTTTTGTTGTATTTGCAATGCTCTCAAACCTTCTCGTTCAGTCTTGAGAGGAGCCCCCAGGCACACTGCGCATCCCCCTGAGATGCTGTAAGACCATTCTCTGTTTTTTTTCCCATGGAGGATGTCACCTGGGGGCTCAGAGATTGCTGCTTCCAACAGGTGCTTTAGGAATCCCCTATACCACCTGGGAAGGGACTTCTCATCTCCAGGCTGTGGGAAATATTCTTCTCTCCCTGCTGCTGCTGACTGTGGCCTGCTTCTTCCTTGGTTCAGCACAGCATGAGGGCAAGAGCAGCCTGTAAGACATATAGGCTAGATAATGGGTCTCTGCAATTTTACTCATCTCCCTTCCACCCTCTCCTTCTTTCTGCCACTTCCCAACGTTCTGACTGAAAACCACCCCAGCAGAAAAACAGGTATGGGTGTTCTGGAGGCAGTCAAGTTTGTAAACACTGAGGAGGGAGGCTATGTAAACCTGTTCAGGCAATTTTCATGTCAACAGTTGGCATTTAGTGCTTAAATAACTGTGTAAGCAATTTAAGAATAATGACCGGTGTGCTCAGCGTCAGTGCTTTTAAATCTTCCTTAGCTTTTCTCTACTGAAAGTCTTATAAAAATACCTTTGAGAAAACAGACAAGCAAACAGCAAAAAATTGTTGGCAGGCCTTATAATTTCTGTGTAGTTACAGAAATGGAAACTAAGATTAATCCTCTTGAAACAAAGCATTTCGATCAATGCATCTGAGAGAACGCGTACCCCAAATTCAATCCTAAAAGTACCTGTTCTTAAGGCAAAGTCATGCTTCAAGGCCTTTGTTACCAAAATGACAAAACCTTCCCATGTGGTCTCTTGAATATTAGCACAAATGGCCCTTTTAAGTTTGACTGACAGCTCAGGCCGGTGCTCCTTTGATTATAAATGAGGTAAAGGAGATCTCTTAGCAGTAGAACTAGTAAAATTTTCAAACACAGAGTCTACTCGTTGAAAAGTGGAATTTTGACTGAAAAACTAGGAAAATCTGCATCTTTTACACTACTACAGTTACTATCTTGTGTTTAGAAATAATGCTTCATTTTAAAAATTCTGTTAAGCATGTTTTTAAAAGAGATTTTTATTTCAAGTTGAGCTAAATATTTAGTTTGGCACTCAAAATATGGTTTACAGATCTCTGCAGTTTGACCTTTTATTTCTGGAAACACAATTTATTGTACAAATAGTATTCATTTGAGGGAACACAAAGCAAGTCTTTACCTGATTTTTATTTTTATCACACTAAAAAAATTAAAATTAATGTGGTCAGATGGTCCACAACAATTGAATTGAAGTGCTTTAGAAAGTTACCACCCCTCAGCTGAGATGTGACCATGTGTGTTTTCCTGTTTCAAATGCAAAGTAAAAGCAGCTTATCCTGTGTACTGTTCTGGTAACATCTTAATATATTTTCACTTCGTTGTTTGTGATTATATTTCCATAATTTGGTTTTTAAATGAAAGCAATTGAAATTCCATGTTTAGGTAAATGATAAGTCTGGTGGTGTTGATTCCCACTGGTGACATAACTTCTGTGCTTAGAAAAAGAGGCTCACAGGGAAAATTTCATTTAAGGGAAAAGAACATGTACTTTCTGCTAGCATATATTAACATTTAAGGTATGTCCAATAACAAGTCAAAGCTGGTCCCCTGTTAAAATCTGAGTTTCAGGCTATGTCAAAGAAAACAGATGAAGTCTTTGAAATAAAACTGAGCCAAGCACGTAGAGAAGAGTTTTGTGTGTCAGTATTCATGCAACTGAGCAAGGCCCAGGTATGATGCATGAGGATCCAAGGAAAACTGTAAAGGTTATAACACTATATAGTAGTAAAAATACATCAGCACTGGAAAATAAGTTTAAATGATAGAGTCATCAGTGAAAACAATTTTGGGCAATTTCTTCAATGGAGGAACTGTTTTATTGGCTGGTAACTTAATTAAAAATAATTACGAAGGTAAGCAGTACAAATGTCAAAACTGTCTGTAGCTTATTAGGTTATCTGATACAATGGAGCAGACTCTGGTTGAATTCCTGTTGGATGCAAACCTAAAATAACTTCCATGATGCCATCACACTTTTTTTACTACTCTGGGGAACAAACAGCAAGCAGGAGGTCCTTTTCCTTTCTTTTTCAGTGCTGTCAGGGGGAGTTGCAGATCACTGGTGAAACCCTTTTGGTTACTCCATGAAGCCAGTGCAATTATTTGTATGAAAAAGGCCAGGGGAATAGACTGTCCACAGAGATCCCTGGGCGGGTGGGTGTTACTCTCAGGTGTGTTTCCTTGGCCCAGCAGCCAGCATCCACTGCAATAAAGGCAGGGCAGGCACCACCTCAGAGCTGCACACCCATTTTACTGGGCACTGAGAGTACGCAGGTCTCTTGTAAGGAGGAGTTAACTTCATCTCCACGATTTTGTTGCTACTATTACCTGTGGTGTCTTGACTAAGCAAGTGGTCACAGCTCTTGCTACAGAAATGCAGGGGATACAGAGCTTCCCATACCATCTTCTCTCCCACTCCTCTTGCCAAGTCTGGTTTGGGATCCATCACTTAGAAAATTCTGCCAGCCCAGTGCCCCTTTGAGATCAATATATTTGAATGAAACATAAGGCAGTGCAAAATTTGCCTCTCTACAGAAAGGCAATGTGTTTCTTTCTAAAACTGACCTGCAGATCGGATGTCTTTTACAGAGGGCATTTGCTTCAGGGCAGCATTTCCTAGCAGCAAAAAAAAAAAAATCAAGATGATCAATAACAGGCTTTTACTCTTTCCCTTAGTGTCTGTTTTATTACTGTCTTTAGTAAGAGACTTTGGTTTTGGGAATTCAGGTTAAAAGGCATACAGATTAAAAATGACTGGTATATTCTACCATATTGCCTCAGACTTAGGGTCACTCTTCTTCAGTATTTAACCCACTGCTCATTTACTCTCAGACTTATTTCTGATTGAAGTCAATGTGCTGCAAAGTGTCTTGGAGATAACAGTGGTAAAAATGGAAACTTTCTATCCCTAATTTCATGTCTGCCCTAATGCTGCTGTGTACAATCTCCACTGTCTCTGCAATGTCTGAACCATGCTGTCACGCCACAGGAGTGTGACAGCTCCTCTCTGAAGTGGCACTGGCTGTCTGCTTGTCCACGTGAATGCCAGCTGGACAGAGTTGCACGTGATCCTGTTCTCCTTTTATTTGAGGGGCAGATATACTTTTACAATTAAGATGACACAATCAAAGTCATAATTCCACTCTAGTGTTCAGATGTGCATTCCCTGTGCCACTCAACTACAGTTACTGTTGCTTTTCAGCAACTTTTGCAAGGCAGTTTAACTTTGCATATGATTAAATGGGTAAGATCTTGGAGTCTCCCTCTTCTGATCATTTATTTCTTCTTTGCAAGTCACAGGGAGAGCAGGGTTTAAATAGCAAGTTAACATGTGCCACACAGTCACATGGAGTCTGTCTATATTTAGATTGATGTCTACAGCAGCTACACTCATCAGGATCATCCTCAGTCAAAGATGGTAATTACAGCACTCAAACAAACCAGAGTCTTGCTTTCCTGCTGGACTGAATCTGAAGTCACATCACAGAACTTTCCTGGTGTAACAGAAAGTAGTATCTGCTTCCTGCAGCTCAGACGAGGCTTCGAGTAGAGTTTGAGGCAGGTTGAAACCATGGCACTTCTTAACGCATAGCCACAAAGAGTTTCCTGGGTTGTGAACATGGAGAAGATGGCTTCTGTCCGTGTTATAGCTACAGCATTGTTGCATGGTATGGGAATATAAACTTGATACAGAATCTGTGATCAGAATAATTGGTATAATTGAAAAAAAAAAAAACCAACCAAAATGGGGAGGTTTTTGGCACATTTCTTCAATGTTTGAAAAATTTTCTGGCTAAGAAATTACTGGGTTTAAGTATGGAAGACATTAAAGCTTTTAAAGTCTTTTCTTGATAGAGTTACATTTTAACATGGTTGCTTGCTTAGAACTTAGTAAAATAAAGCCAAACATGAATAAAAAGGAACCTCTGAAGATGTGTCCCAAACTGAGACACCTTTAGTAGCAAAGTTCTCCACATTCAAGAAGCTCTTAGGCTGAGGTAACAACGAAGAACTTGTGGCAGCTGAAAGTGAATCTCTCAGATGGACTGAACTTTGAGTTCTAAAGACATCTGGAAGTTTTTCAATTTGCTAAATGAATATGAATTTATTCACATTTACATTCCTTTGCGTGCTGGGTGGTGCTGACACCACTACAGGTGTGGTTGCAGCTACTCCTTCTGTTGGCAGGATGCTGTGTCTGCTCAAGGGAGCACAAGCAATATGATTACGTTGGCAGAGCAGTATGAACAAATGCTCTGTGGTGTGGATGAGGCTTCCAAGCACTGATCTGATCTAAACTTCTGGAAGTCAACAGTTGTATTGACTGCAGTCTCTTTTGGACTAGAGCCTGAAATGACCTTCACATGCTTGTTGCCTCAAACCCAGAGGCAGGGAAGGTTTTGTAGTTCTCCTGTCTATTCCAGTGATGCAGGAAGCCAAGTAAGGTGTCCTTGGTAGGGTATTCTGGTACTTCCAGGAGAAGACTTGACATTACATCAGGGGAAGCTTAGGTTGGATATTAGGAAGAAAGTTCTTTATTGAGAGGGTGGTTGGGCACTGGCACAGGCTGCCCAGGGAGGTGGTGGAGTCACTGTCCCTGGGGGTGTTCAAAAAAAGGGTTGATGAGACACTTGAGGCCATGGTCTAATGGTTAGGAGTATGATGGGATAAAGGTTGAACTTGATGACCCTGGAGGTCCCTTCCAACCATAATTATTCTATGATTCTATGACATTTTCTCGCTTGCCTGTGGTCAGTGACGCAGCATCCTCTGGGGAGTCACCAACTGACAGGAAATACATACACTTCCTCATTTCTGCAGAGAAGCTGAGTAGGAGACAAGGTTTCTGTATTCCTAGTTCGGGTTGGGTTTTTTCCTTTTTTTTCTTTTTTTTTTAAATAAGACGGCCTGTGCCAGAGAAAACAAACTAAACTCCTTTTTTTCCCCCCCCCCCCTCCATTCCTAATCTCTCAATGTGATATAAATACCATCCCACAATTTAGCGTTGTTAATTAATATGTACTTTCCATTACCTTCCTTTTGGAGAATTCATTATCTTGAGGAGTGTAACTCTTCATTCAAACATTTCATTTTGTAGCAGGAGAAAGAGACCGAGGCGCAGAAGAACTACTTTAACTGGCTCGTGTAACAATGGCTGTGATAATAATTGTCTGGGAGAATTATATGGAGGTAACAAAAGGCCTCACAAAATGAGTGCATTACAAAAACTCTTTTATGACTGAAAAATACTGATGTCCTTAAAAGACAGAGAGAGAGAAGTAGGAGTTGGGTGATTTTGTAGGGAAATGCAAAGATGACACTGAAGTTTGTCTTTGCACAGGGAAGATATTTCCTTAGGACTGCCAGAAGAAACTTTTCTCTTTTGTTTCCCCACTCCTATTTCCACAGCATGTGTTCCCTCTCCTCCTCCAACGCCAGCGAGAGGCTGGGCTGCTCAGCCTGACCTGGTCTCTGCCAATTTTGCATCCACTGAGCGTTCATCAAGTGGAGCAGCTCTGTGCCTTTCCTTGGCTACTGTGCCAGTGTGATTTATCTCTGTACAGCCAGCTTGTGCCCAATTTATTTTGGTAGTCTAGGCTTGCTGCCAGTACGTCGCCCTTTAGGATGCAAATAGGGTCAGACAAGGTGGTCCTGGGTCTCTGATGAGTTCGGTGAGGAGAGGCTGGGAGGACATATAGGCTAAATAAGTGGGAGACTGAGAAGAAAGCAGGGAGGCAGAGGGGGTATACTAGTTATTCTGGGCACCCATCACCATGACAGCTACCTATTATTAGATCTATCATACACACTTTTATTTCCACAGTGTGCAGAGGGCTGGTCTACTTGTCGAAAGATGGTTTTCTGCCCCTTTTAAAAATGTCAGAGACTCTTTATTGGACCCACTTGACAAGTGGATTCAAGCTTGTTAGTTTTTTCTTAACTCTAAGTTATAATCACGAGAAGTCTGTTTTTCTTATTTATTCCTGCTAAAAGGTTGCACTTGCTGTCACCATTTGGAACGCTGTAGCCGTGTGTACTGAACACTGTGTTCAGAAATTCTTATTTTTGTCACCCAAGTAGAGCTGTATCTTAAGGGTGGGACAGAATTAGATTAAGGTATAACGAAGTACTGTAGGTTGCTAATACACGTTGCACTTAGCAGCACCTTGGTGTGTGGAAATGTGCTACTTGACACATCTGGATAAAAGAAAAACAAGGAAGAGAGACTGAAATTCCTTGAACTCTAGCAAGGGAACTGTCCTCTTCAATATAACAGGTGATTTCTTCCTGCAGGTGGTGACTCCCCAGGTGACCACCTTTCCATAGCCACTGTTAATGTTAAGCACTTTAGAGGGATGGAGTGTGTGTGTGTGTGTGTATGTAAATCTGCTTTGTAAAGCAATTTATTTTGCTGAGAGGGTAGTGGTTGGTTGGATCAGCTCTCTGAACTGGCTAACCACATAACCTGTACATGCTGCTGCTGCAGGGAAGGTGGTGGCAGGGAACAGGAATGTGTGAATGGAAGGAGGAGGGACAGCAGAGCCCGGTATTCTCAGCTGAAGGTGCTGCTGTGGTGCAGCACCCACCTCTGCGGTGGAGGTGGCTCTGATGTGAAGTGCTGCCATACCTCCTTCCTGTGGGCCCAGCTATAGAGTGGAATTTGCAGCCTTTCAGGTGCAATGCTGGGTTACAAAGGCAATGGGGGCTGGAAGAGCTAGGGAGTCCCTGAACAAAATCCACTGAAGTCAGCAAGCATAGCAGAATCTGCTTAAGGTGAACAAGAAGCTCTGGGGAGAAAGGCACTTCTCAAATCCCATCCCTGTCTGAGTCTGGGATGTCTCAGGCAGCATTAGGAAACATTTCTTCCCTGAAAGGGTTGCCCAGCCCTGGCCCAGGCTGCCCAGGGCAGTGGGGGAGTCCCCATCCCTGGAGGGATTTCAGAGCCGTGGAGATGTGGTGCTGAGGGACATGGGGCAGTGGGGACTGGGCAGTGCTGGGTTAATGATTGGACTGGGTGATCCTATAGGTCTTTTCCAACCAAGGCTGTTCTGTTATTCTATGATTAAGGACCCTTTGGATTTTAATTTGGAAGTGTTTGCCTTGAGGCAGACATCTAAAGTCTCTTTTTCAGCAAACTGTAGATGGTAGAAATACCAAAGTCCATTTCCCTATGGATTTGTGACCCACCCTCTCCCACAGTCCCACTACAATGACCCTTGATTCCTGCTCCCTTTCCCCACTGCACTATGGCTTTTGTCCCACAGGAAGATGATTTCCCAGTTGTGTGTTCAGTGCTTCTCCTGACCAAAGTCTGTGGTTGGGCCAGTCCTGACATGAGAAGGGGAGGTGGTACCCTGTGGTGCCATGGGCTCCCAGTTCCCCCCAGGCAGTGACTGGGAGGCAGAGCTGGTTTGGGGTGCTTGTGCAGCCCCTGTTCAGGGAGCACAGGGCAGAACGGCTTTCCCAGGGCTGCCTGCTCATCTCAGCAGATGCTCCTTCCTTAACCCTTCCCCCCAGACAGACCCCTTCCCCAGTCAAAGCCTGTTTTATCACGCCAGTCACTAAATCAGCCGGATGTGTCTCCTCCCTTCCCCCACCTGCCACAGTGACGACGAGTGCCTGCTCATCATTCCTTTCATGTGCTCTCTGCCGCTCGCTGCTTCGGTTATTAAATGACAAAAAAACCCACCCAAAACAACCCAACACCCAAAAACCCCCCCACCAAACCCAAGCAAGGCCACTGCTGCTCCCACCTCAATGGCTGGAGCAGTACCCCCAGCCTCAGGGACAGCAGGGATCTGGCAGTGGTGTGATATTTACCCGACCCATCCACACCCCTCTGGCTCAGGCTGAAGGATGGGGTGTAAAATTATTCCTGTGGACCTGGAGGAGGTGGAGCTTTCTCATCTCTGCTTTCTTTGAGTTGCAGCAGTCCTTGTGGCAGGGCAGAAGAGGAGGGCTGAACTTGGGCGCACTTTGCCAGCCCTGGGTTTAGAACAAAGCCCCCCTCCTCTCCCACAGCAAGGCAAGGAGGAGAGACCAGAGGATTCCCCCCCCTTCCCCCGGCTGCTTTCCCAGCGGATCTGGCATCCCCGCTCACACCGGCTGTCCTTCCTCCTCCCCTCACCCCACTGGAACACACGCACCCAGCAGCTGTAATGTGATAAAAGAGGAGACCTTGAGAAAAGTCAAAAGCATCTGGGGGAAGAAAAGCGGTTGGACATGTAAAGAGAAAAAGAGTTCAAGAGTTTCACCAGTGAGCCATGAAATGAAAAGTAACAGCTGATGTACTGGAGGGAAGGAGCAGAGAGGCAGCAGCAGGAGCGATGGATCCAAGGTTAACGGGGAGGGGGGCGGTTGGGGAGCTGAAACTTGAAGTAATTACCAAGGCAAAAGAGAGAGCGAGAGAAAGAGATCCGAGCTATTGCTTTGTGTCCTCTGCAACTGCCAGGAAAAGAATCCTGGAATCGTTTTGGTTGGAAAAGACCTCTAAGATCACCCAGTCCAACCATTAACCCAGCACTGCCCAGTCCCCACTGCCCCATGTCCCTCAGCACCACATCTCCACGGCTCTGAAATCCCTCCAGGGATGGGGTCACTAGGAAAACTTCTGGCTACATATCAGCAACAGCCTTGGTGTTGTCGAGAGCCAGTGCCCGCTCCTTTAAAAGCATGAGGCTGAGCACCTGATTGCCTTAAAAAAAAAAAAAAAAATCCCAGAAGGCTTCCAAGAATTTGCATTTTCTACCCCCACAGTTTCTTACCCAGCAGGCTGAAAGGAAGAAATTAACTTCACTTTTCTTTTTTTTGGTCCCTAGCTAGAAAATAAATACAGAAATAAAGAGGCGACGTGTGGTAGTAGTGGTGTAGGGGGTAATCATGCAACTGAGTGTAGGTTAAAAATACCAACAATAATGGTGAAAGAACACCCCCTTAATTTTTCATTTAGGAATATTTAAATGAATGTGTTAAGAGCTGAGAAGAATCTTGTGTTGTCCTGGCGAGACGTGAAGTTGAAGGCATAAAAATGAAATCAAATCCAAGGGAGAATTTTTCCTGCTCCTATTTAATTTAAACACCTTATATACAAATGAAAGCAGGGTGAAAGTTTTCCCACTTGGCAGCCCTAGGCCTCGGAGCAGAGAGATTCCTCTTGCTCAGTCCCTAACGCACGAGGTGGCGTGTCCCTGTCCCAGCATCCCACAGCAGTCTGCGGGTGCAGACGAGGCTTTCCCACCAAGTTGGCCAAACCCAAGAACAATGCAGCTGAGGTGTTTTGGGACACTGAGCTCTCCTCTGTGCTGCTCTCTCCCTCCCCAGCCGTCCCCTTTGCCACCGTGTCCTTGCTGAGGGGGCTGCAGGAAAGGGCTGCAGCAGCAAGACCCTCCCCACAGCATCCCCAGCTCTCTTTTGTTCCGAGGCAGCTGCAGCCGGACTGCATTTCCCAGCAGGCTCTACAGAGGAGAAGGAGGGGAGAGAAAGACTTTTCCACCCTTCCTCCCCCATCACATTCCTCATCAGTGGTGGGGGGGGGGAGGAAAAAAGCCATATTCACTTTGCTGACACATCATGTACATTAAGCATGCGAGAGGGGCAGGGCTGCGAGAGGCAGAGCACGGAAAATAAGGGGGAACTTGCTGCCTTCCAAATCAAACTCCAGAGAGAATTTAAAAACAAACCAACAAAAAGGTGGTGGGAAGGCAGGGAAAAAGAAGCCCAAAGAGTTAAATCCTGAAGTAGGGAAGATGTAGCCCTGAACTTTGAAATCTTACTCAATGCACAGAGGAGAGATGATACCTTATCCTTTTGTGCGCAGGGACAAGCCAGTCGCTCCAGACACACAACTTACACAACTGTTCCTTCGGCACGAACCGAAGCGCACGCGTGCCTTGCATAATGTTGTTTGCCACCGTACAAATGTTCCTCTTCTGGCCCCTGTAGTGCCTACAGATTGCTTTACTGATCTTCTGCGTCAGATGGCTTTATCCTTCTGGTACTGCATATATTCAGATCTGAGGTCTGTGTAAATATGTATAAACAAAATGCATATTTTGTAACAGGTTTATTTTTAGTCCCTGTGTTTTTTACGCTAGGGAGAAAGAAGTTTGTTTAATTAATATTAAACCTGTTGGGGTAAGAGCGGTTGGTGCTGACAGAGATCTGGTGGGAGCTGAAACCTTAGCAAGGCTTTAAAAAAAAAACCAACAAACCCCACCACATTAAAAATCGCTGGGTTTAAGTGGTCTTTGTATAAACACTGCCCTGTCAGTTATACCTTTGGCTTCAGCAAAGCGATGCCAGTTTAAAGGAATAGATGCTGGCCCCAGGTTTCTAAAGAATCCTGGTGATGGAGTTTAACAGATTGGAAGTGGTGATGATAATGAACGAAGGAAGCTGCTCACCAAGGCTCTGCTCCTGGGGGAGCTGATTCAACTCACCCCGTTGTGTGCTACGGTGTGTGAAGCCACATTTGAATGAGCCAAGCAAAACTTAGTAGTAGACTTTACATTTAAGCATGTGGGGGTGTGCATATATGCGTGAGCATGTGTGTATGTGTGCAGACATACCTAGATAGATAAATACTGTGTCTCCACTGTGTATCAGTTGTCTGTGTGATCAGAAATAAATGTAATGTCAATATACACGATTGTCTGTGTGGCAAAAGACAAATACAGTGTCAATATATACATGAGACTGAATTTTGTTTTCAATGGTAAGTTAGATTGACTTCTCTGGCTGGTTTGGCAGAGCAAATTATTCTTGTTCAGCTGTAGATTTCATCACAGTATTTTGTCCTTGGTGTCCTAGGATACCTTGTCATGATTATTTTATTTTAAAGCTCTTTTCATGTATATATTAAAAAAATATTTGCCTGTGCTGCTGATAGCACATAACTGTTCTGGAGGGAATAATTTTACATCTATAGTTTTCACATTAGTGTTTTTGTTCACTTTTGAGTGATAACAAAGGTAACAGTCTAAGCTGTTTCTCCCCATTAGACCTTCACTTCTGTCTCTGAAGTCTGGGCTTCAACTGTGCTCGGGATTGTTAACATGTACGAACAGCCAGCATTGTTTTCACTGAAATTAAAATCAATATCAAGGTGGTATTTTTGTACCAACTGAGTAGGGCTTAGATGGCTGTTAGATTTTTATTACGCATAGTATAACAAGCAGAGTTTTAAGCCAGATTCGTGACTTCAAGCCCCAGCCATGAGGAGGTGGTAAGGAGGCCCTAAGTCTCAGATGGACCCCTTGGGGTCACATTTTCTTCCCAGTTCTCCTTTGTTCCTAAGAAAAAGTACCAATTTCCCCCAACAATTTCCTGCCTTTTCCAAACACCTCCTGGTCTCATCCACTGAGTGGTGGAGGGGTGGTGGCAGGTTCTCCCTGTTCCTCATCCTCACCTTTCCACCTGTTCCAGTGGAGGAATGTTTGTGTGTGTGGTGGTAATGGTGGGTTTGCTCAGATTCCTGTGGCTGAGCTGGAGGATGAGTCACGGTCTAGTCATCTAGCAGTGACAAAACTCTGCCAGGATGTTTACTTGTGCAGTGAACCTTTATACTGCATATTTCAGTCCATCTTGAGGCTAGCATTAGATACACCCTCTCTATAGGACAAGTTTCACAGCTTCTTCAGCGCTGGGACAGGACCTATGGATTAGGGCCAGGTGAGGAATATTCTTCCACATTTGCTACAAGATGTTGAGGATGTCCCTGCTGATTGCAGGGGGGTTGGACTAGAGGACTTGCATCTTGCCAAGACAGCCATCCCATATTTGTGCTCTCTGAATTCCTCCTGAGCTCAATGAGAATATGATATTTCTAAGGTGTTCAAGACTGGGCCCAGATATAAATCTTTCCCTTTCAACATGTGGCTAATGAAAACATTACTCTTACCCCGCTCTTGCTGAATTTCTCTCTTGTTCTGCTATCATTTTATTAATAATTCTTGTCATTATCTAGCTAAAAAGCTAATTTTACTGCCTCGTTGCTGTACTGAGCCCAGATTTGGCTTTGATGAAAATAAGGATCTCCTAGGTTTAAGGAGGATCAGGACTACAGTTTGCATGAAAGGCAAGCTGTAAGCCCAGTCTTGCAGTTGGCACTCAAACAAGCTGGACCCCTGGAACAAACCCTGCGTGTCCTTAGGCAAACCTCCCTGAAGTCAGCGCGCAGTACGGCTGAATAAAGGAATTCATTGATTTCAGCTCTTCTAATGTCATGTGTCAAGATTTATTCATGTGAGCCGCAGAATCGCGTTTCAAAACTGATGGTATTTCACACTGTAAAACAGATGCCCAGACCTGAAGCTAGATCTCTGGTTGCTGTTCTGCTTATGCTTACCGATGGATTCTTGTTAGTGTTTTATGTATAACAGTTGAACCAATAATGATGTTTTACATTGGGTAGATACAAAAATATTGTTAGTGGGAAATACGTTTTATGTTTTCCTATCGCTTCGGAGCAGATGAGCGTGGAATGCATTCAGCATGGTAAGTCAGGTGTTTCAGAGCCTAACACAAAGATAATTGAGGAAAAAAAAGATTAACACAAAGTATTGTAACAAATCAAGGGAAGCTGAGAAATGGAAGGGCAGAGCAGAGACCAGCAGGCTCCCTTCCAGTCCTGTGGAATCAAGAGAGGGAGAACTTGGATCCCAGCAGCACTTGTTTGGTTGTTTAACTTGGTTGCCACGAAGTAATCCTAAAGGGATTCATCACTGGGAGAGTGTGGACAGAGAGTCGCTGGGCCAGGCCTTTTAGTAAGCTCACATTTATTTTCATGATGCCTTTTTACAGTGTAGATTTACGACTGGGAATTGGAAGGGAAACCTCTAGGAACAGAAGCCAGCCAGTAAAGGAGAGACCTCTCTCCACGTCACGTTCTTTAGATCCAAATTATTTTTCATTACTCTCCTTTAAGTTTTGTAGCCATGGATTTCCCCAGCAATGCAACTCAGCCCAGGGTGAGAAGAAGGAGCATGGGGACCAGAGGACGTACGCAGGCGTTCTGACAGCAAAACCAGTATTGCTGAGCCAGGGCCCTCCAATGTCATGAGTCAGCCTGTTCCTAGCTGATCAGGAGACTGAATAAAAAAATCATGAGATGTTCTCAAAGTAAATTTGGTCTTCCCTTCGCTCACTCTCTGATTCTGGTTTAGTCATATGCCTGGGATACATTTGCAAGTTTTACCCAATAAATAAAAGAACTAGAAGGGGATTTAAGTCTGGAACAAAGGGAGTTTTAAAAGAGCAAGTCAAATTCTTACAAGAATGGGCAAAATTGAAAAAAAAAACCCACGTTTCTGCAGAGACATAAACAGAGTAAAACAGGGACTGCAGAACAAAGTAGTATGAATTGCTTGGCATCCTTACACAACTCACCTAGTATTTAACTGGGACAAGGACAGGAAGGCTGACATTTAGCCCAGAAAAAGGCAGGGAAAGCGTGTAAACTGGGAATTCAGTGTGGAAAATACATAGGAAGTATCAGAACACCGGTGGCCTTTTTTGGCTCAACTTGGATGAATTGCAACTCGGAGATTTGCATCCACTTTCAGCCCACGTGTAATTCAATCTGTTTGTTCTTATCTATGTGTGGCCATGGCTTGAGACCTGCAGAGGCACTTAATGTCTTTCTGTGTTCAGCTGGGAAAGGAGAATGAGCCAGGTGTGTACACCTAGTGTATACCCCCTCCTTTGTTTTTACTATTAGAAAGCACTTAAAAGCCCTTTGTTTTACTGTCTTTTGGAGGAGAGCTTATGAGTTGAGGTGGGAGCATTTTAAAACCTTACCAGAACATCTGTGGTTGGGCGAGAAAGACTCATTCACTCAGGGGTTTAATCTGTTTTTTTTTTCTGGTGCTCTGTTGTGTTTTGCAGCCTTTGCACATCTTTTGTTGCACTCATGCTTAGTGCAGAGAGGACTATTTAAAGAACCTCAGTGTGTTTATTTAAAGAAGAGGAAAAAACCCCATGAGAATGCAGAACGTACATTTTAATATTCTTTGGAGCTGTTCCCCATGATGACATGTTGAGTAAGACACCACAACCAATAATTGTATCGAACACAGGGACTTTCTGTCATAAAATTTTTATTTTATTTTATCTTAATCTTTTTTAACATCAGCATGTACAGCTCCTAGCACAGTTGTCATATGGGGAAGCCTATGTGTGTGCTGCTGCAATAGTAGGAGATAATTAGTAACTCCTGCTCCAGAGAATGAGTGCACAAGACTGCACATACTATCTCCTGTTGCTCAACACTTCTCATTTGGCTTTCTCAGACCCCCTATTTTGAAGATGATATTCCCATAGCCTCGCTGTGGTGTTGTGCAGTGTTCCTTTCAAGTGATATTAACAGGGGTTATATTGATCTGAATATATTCCCAGAGTAATCCTTGGAGCAAAATTTGTTGAACGAGTGTTATTTACAAATTCACCCCAATGTACAAAAGAAATTCAATTCCTTTTTTTTTTTTTTTTCAAAGCAGAGTGATAAAAGGATTCTGGTGACTGGATCAGCCTTGCAAAACAGAGCGAGGCTGGCAATGCAGGACAACAAAATCGAAAAAAGGGGTGGGGAGGAAGAGAGAAAAAGAAATACAATATGAAGGGGGGTTGTGTAATTAAAACCAGATTAAATATTTGCGCTTTGCAAATGATACAAATTGATACAGTTTTAAAAAAGCCATTACTGGTACTCACTATATATATATATAGTTCAATATATTTTCTGCCCTAAGGGCTCTGTTCAGCAGAAATGTTAAGCAGGGCTTCTGTGTGCAGGAGCCTGCTGAATACAGCGAAATGGGCTGCTTTAGCTTTTCATTTCAAAATTTGACTGTCCCAGGAAAACGTTTCATAGTACTGCTGGGGACTTTTGCACAGAGCTAAAGAGAGGTGAAGGCTTCACTGAAACACTCCTCTTGCTCCCTGCTGGGTCACTCTCTGTTCATTGCACTACAAAGCCCTGTTGCATTCTGCCACTGAAATGAATTTAATATTTTCTTTTGAAGTAAAAGTGGCATTGGGTTAAATCGCTGCCAGTGCACAGGAACCTTGGGAGTAGGTTTGCAGGCACTTTGTGTAAGAGCAAAGTGTGGCATCAGGCAGCTAAGTCAATTGGGATGGAGCCAAGGTGCCAGGTGCCAGGGTTTTTTCCACACTGACCATGAGAAGGTCCAGAGATCAGGAAGTTTGTGGCCTCTGCCAGAGCCAGGCCTGGTTTCTAGGATATCAGGACAAACACAAAATTTCCCCAGAGAGATGACTTTTTTGGTGAAGACATCAGTGGCACAGGTACCTCTTCCATAGCAGTATGGCTGAAGTGTCAGTAGGCTTAGGCTGTTACCTGATTATTCTCTGCTATCTTTCCCTACTAGAAAGCTTAAATAAAGGATTTCCCAAACTAATCAAGCGATTTACATTTGTAACACGTGTTGGAAAGAGACTTCTAAATCTCCTTGGCAGCCTGGGAAACTTCAGCATTAGCATGAGACCTTTTTTTGCATTACAGTGATTTTCAGCCAGGTTTATGTATCAAGCTGCCCAAGTTTTCCCATGTGCTACTGGGAGCTGAACCTGTTCAGAAAGTGTTTTGTAGAAACAGTTGGCTCATTACCTCCTGCCTGAAAAGGAGGTCAAGGCACGCTCTGGAGAGCGATGCTGGAAGGTATGGACTGCTCATGCCTGAGGAAGGATACAGATCGACCCAAAGTAAGGAGAGAACCTGTGATGAACTTCAATATCCTGTTGGGTTCTTTATTCACGTGAAACCTCTGGGAGTAGGGGATATGCAGCAGAGATAGAGTTCCTCTCTCAAAGGAGATTAGCAGCCCAGTGTCAATGACTCAATGGGACTCAAATGTGAATGCACACATCCTGAAAGGCATGGAGCATAAGTCCAAGTGACTAAGTCAACTGGAGGATGGCTTTATTCTAAACCTTTTACACTTTCACCCAGTGTTGTGCTTTATTAGCTGTGTGCCCCAGTTCTTATGCTTCTAGCCCAAAGTTTGTGGGTTTTTTTAAAAAAAAATAAGATAGTAAATTTGGCTACTCAAGTGTGTGACTTGATACATCTCGAAGTGACTTGATTCTCAGGGAAAAAAAAAGATAGCACCCTTTCCAGCTATAGAAGGGAAACACCCAGAATTTGCTGATCAAATTGTAAAGTATTATTCAAGCCTAAGGGTCATGGAAGGGATTTTTAGAAGTGCTCAGCATTATTGCACTTCATTTGAATTTTACCCTTCACTTCAAAGTTCGTGATGTTAGCTCAGTATGAGAGCTTTTAAAAAATCACACTGCATTGATTTAAATCTCACAGGCAGCGATTATCCTTTGCACTGTCACCACAGGTGTAAATCAGGGGCGTGTTACACTCTCAGGGCTTGCTTCAGCAGTTTAGCCTAAGCACATCTCCTCCTCTGAGTAAGACACCTGATATTCTTTCTGTACTGGTTGCACTGTACACTTTCTTGGCATTCCTTGCCTTTTCCAGAAAGAACATTTTCTTGACCAGCTTTTCCCTGTCCAGGACTATGTGGAGCTTAGCTACCTTTCTGCAGAGGCTGCTCTATAATATGGGGACATATTATAATATAGGGCTCTATAATATAGGGCTTGGATTTTCACAGCATTACTCTTTGTATGGATGTAAAAGTCTGTTTAGAGAGACTCAAAATATTGTTCTTTCAAAACAACAAAAAATCAAGTGAGAAATAACTCTGTTTTAACTGTTCCCAGTGAAAATGAATATGAAAATCCCCTATGGGGAATCGTGCTCCCAAAAAAGCAGCTCATTTGTTTTACCAGGCACTGTAGATATGTGATATGTGAGAAAACTAAATTTGGTATTTAGAATAAAACGGAATTGGGTAAAGAATGCAGCTGACTTGACCTTTTTGCCCCCAAATAAGGCGTGTGTGCCTAGCTTGTGATTTTGGGGGGATGAATGACAGAACTTAAGTGAATTCTCCGTGATCACTGCTGACAAGAGGGAGAAACGTATTGTTTATCCCTTTTACCTGAAGTTCTATGTTACACTTAGTGATGCAGCTGTTTTTCAGAAAACCAGCAAAAACTTTTATTTGAATATTTTTTACTTGCATTGGAATGTCTGTATTTTTCAGAAGTCCTTTTACCTGTGGGTATGACAGCACAGGGAGGGACTTTCCAAGGACTGAAATGAAAGCAAAAGCCCCACTGATGATTTACACCTTCACGTAACCCACTTCCAGTTTGTCAAATGCATAAGAAAACTGGTGGCATTTTGCATTTAAAGGGCCACATCATTTCTGCAGATGTAATCTGGCGTTTTCCACTGAAGTCACTAAGAGTTGTCTGCCCACAGAATAGAATTTCATCCTATCTTGAGATTCACAGTCTGCTTGGTAGGTCTGATCCTGTGATCCAGATAGAAGGCTAAAATGAGACAGCTCAGAAAAATCAGGGGAAACAGAGAGAGAGATGGAAGGACAGGATGAAAGGCAGAACAGGAAAGCGCTTATAATACAACAGGAGAACAAGGGATAGTGTGATAACTAGAGAAATGCTTAGAGCTGATAATGGAAAGGAAACCATTTAATTACAAACAATGGATTTGAGATTACAAGATGATGAGCTCCTGCCTCAAGGGAAAAGTCAGATTTTAAAGGTATACAGGCAACTAACACCTTCTGAAATCAAACAAATTGGTGCTTTGCAGGATGAGTCAGACTTCTAAAGGTGGGATCCAAGTCAGAGGTATAAATCTGGACATCTGGGCCCTCAAATCTTCTCTGTTGAGGAAACCTATGTTCCAGAACTGGGATGCAACTGATACGAAAGAATGTCTTGGGAGAGCAACATCCCACAAGCCAAATCCTGAATGCCTCACTAGAGCAAGGAGAAGGAATTTTGCCCTTATCATACTAGGACAAAGACTGCAGAAAAGCCTCAAGGTATTCCATTGTGGATGCCAGTTTTGTAGAAATAACTTTTAGAGACAGGCCAAAGTGAGTACAGTTGTCTTTTAGTTGCACTCTAAAATGGCTGCATATCTGCTTTTAGATGATGACTGCACCTTAGAACAACATCCTGTCTTCTGTTGGATTGATACTGTAGCTTCTACAGTTTTTGATGTGATCCTTCACTCGCTGAGGAAGCCAGGAGAGTATGTTTATATCTACTGGCCTCTAGAGTCTTAGAGTTAGGAAGGATCTTGTGCTTGTCCTGACTGATATTAAGAGTATTTCTGAGCAGTCAGTATGTGTAAATCCTTTCTGTGGATGTGGAAAAAAGCAAAGCAAGAAGGTTACGATGGAGAGATGATCTTAAATGGGGAAGGAATATATTGCAGGATGGAAGGATCCAGAAATTACAGGACAAACTACACCCCTTAGATACAGCAGCTAACCTTAATGTGGCTTCAAGTTCTGCTCTTCTTTTTCCTGCCTGGCTGGTTCCTAAGTTTTATTATCACTGGCTATTCCCATGTGCAGAAAGAGACTTTGCTCTTACAGGAAAGAGATACTGGCTTGTACGAAGATGGACCTGCATGCTACATTGCCATTCCTGTCAAGTACTTTCCCAGGGCAGCCTGTGTTGAGCAGCTGCTCCCTTCTAGTTCAGCTGTCCATGATCTTATTATTTTCAGACACTTTTCCTTGCCAGTCTGGGAAGAGGAATTCAAACTGCATGGAATTCCCAGTAAAGCCATTGATTGTCATTACAAATCGCTGTCCAGCACTGTATTCCTACACATCTTTGTAGGACTCTTTGTAGGAAAGAGAAGGAGCATATTACACAAGGGTACCTGGGGAGGTGGATTTTCCAAATTAATTGTAACAGAAATACGGCATTACCTGAAGCAATTAAGTGACTTGTTCTCTGTAGCTCTGCAAGTCTTCTCCTGAGTCAGTAATAGTATCTGATAAGGGAGGAACATCATCACCTCTTGTGGGGATTTGAAGCGTGAGATTCGACTCCCAGGTGTTGGATTCCTGGCTACCTGTAATTAGATGCATTAGAAGCAAGATATTTGAGTGTCTTGTGTTCTTGATACAATGATTGGTCCTGAGTCTCTGTATGCAGGAAATATTGTTACAAAACCTGTAATTTATTGGTCATCTATTGATACTGTACTGTGCATATTTAGGTAGGTCAATCTGTCAAATACATTTCCGCAATAACTTTTTGCAGCAACAGGGTCTGATTTAGAAATTCTTGTGCACACAAGTAACTTAATTACCAAAGATTATGAAATTGATTCACATGCATAAAACTTTTAAAAAGTGGAAGGGTTTGTAAAATTGGCCTCTTGGTCCTTATTAATCCAAGCAATGTCGTACAGAAATGAATAAAGATTTTGGCAACAGAGAGGTTACGTTTATATTTCTCTGCAGAACACACCCCTTTACTTTGGAACTGTTGAGTACTTTTGTGTATAAGAGTCTCCACCCAGGCTCTGAACATGATCTCCACTGTGAGGAGAGAGGAAGGGTACAGTTCCTTCTGGAGGACTTCTGAAGTTGCACAACTTCTATGCGCAAGGGTAATGTTTCCAGGGGTTCAGTGAAAAATGTGTTTAATCACATGACATATAACATGACTTTGGTCAGCACCAACCATAAATTTCCATGCTTAAGCAGAGCCCTCTGCAAGGCTGCCAGCCGTTCTGCTTGGTCTCCCATTCCCTTTGCATTTTCCAGCTAAACTGTAAGCATCCCTTACACAGATGCACAGGTGGGAGGGAAGCTCACTGAGCTCTCATGTCCCTCCAACAGGCAGGATGACTTTTGCCACCATAATCTCCAAGTCAATTGCAAAAAGCTGTTAACATTTTTATAGGTGACTGCATAATGTTATTGCATAAACGTACTTGACAGATTAATGTATTTTACAGAACTTCCCCAGAAAACAATCTAAGCATTATCAATAAATGCAAAGTGATGTACTTCATTATGTTTTCTAATATATAATTGATATTTATATTAAAATCTGTGGCCCATCATAGCATTGTAGACATATAAACCAATTTTTGAACGGCGGGTAGATTGAAACAAGTTTCTAAACTTTTCCTGTTGGCATCTCAATGACGTGGGAAGGAGAACACAATAACCTTATCCCTTGCAGCTAATGTAAAATTGTACACTTCACAAAACTGTACACTTCTTTGCAAGAAGTTAGGCTAACAGTTAACTCCTATTTTTCTTCTGATGAACAAGTGACTACTTCATAATGCTGAGAAAAAGTGTCTTTGCTGTACCAGTGAAACATACATTAAAACAAATGGACAAGCAGAATGTCAATTAATTAACAACTACTACATAAAGAAATCATACTGGTCGAGTTTAGTCAGTTTTAGTTGATGGCCTGATTCTGAACTCACAGAATTTTGCACTGATATAACCAGAGCTTACAAAGGTAACATTCCCAATTTACAAAAACCTTCAGGCTTCCCTTTTTCAAAAGTTAATTTAAATGCTTCATTAGCTTGTTTGGAGCCACTTAAAATTTCTGAACAGTCACTTAGAAGACCAGCCTGCTCATGCACCTTAGCTCAGATGTCAGGTCTTAGCAGGTAGTCATGTACCTTGCAAAGCCCTGCTTTTGTTGGGTCGAGCACTACAAAACACCTTTGTACAGAACGCGTGAGAAGTTACGCTGATTCTACACTGAAACAAGTTTCATATTCATCAACATCTGCAAGTTTGACCTATTTGTCCTCACAAATGTGAGTAGAGTTTAGATTTTTAAAATCCCCTGTACAGCAAAGCCATTTTATTGATTGAGAATTAAACACCCCCTCTGATATTTTCAATCCAGACACCAAGTACACTGTGGAAAACAAACTTGGTCATTATCATGAGAAAAAGAGTGAAACAAGCTGCTTGATCTTACCTGGTCAAGCTGTGTGCTCTAAGTATAGTCTGTTATCATAACAAACATTACTAACTTGAATAAGGCTCTTCTAAAATAATTTGTTTAATTGTAAGCTTAACAGAAATACTCAATTTAGTCTTCCTAATTTGGGCAGACTGAGAATATGTCACCATGAATCTTTATATTATTTTAATGTAAGAAGTTGTCATATGTTTGGACAGGATATATTTGAGAAGTTTAATGGAATTCAAATACAATGTTTTGGACTCTCAGCATATTTTACATCTCAAACCAGCTTTAATTAAAGTATAGTTGATCTAAGTTGGTTTTGGTGTATATTGGTGTCTTTAATTAGTTTTGAGATTACTTTAATTAGTTATTAAAATTGGCATCCAAGCACATCTGGAGCACAGTGGTGTTCTAAATACTGACTAATCATTTACGGTGAGTTTCAATTTGATGTGTTAGTTCAGTTTAAATAAAATACAAGTTCAATCAGGAATGGGAGTATGAATGCATTAAGTTTCTTGTCCCCAGCGCTCTACCATCTTCCAATCCATCTTGGGCCATGTGTCAAGACAACAGTAAATCTAACTCCATGGCTCTTATTACTGCATTGAAAATAGAATCACAGAATGGTTTGGGTGTGAAGGGACCTCAAAGCTCATCTCGTTCCAACCCCCTGCCATGGCAGGGACACCTCCCACCAGCCCAGGTTGCTCCAAGCCCCATCCAACCTGGCCTGGAACACTGCCAGGGAGGGGGCAGCCACAGCTTCCCTGGGCAATACCACAGCTACGTGGCAAAACACTGACTTCATATAAATTTATGCTGCTGGTTTAAATGTGTTGAAAATATTGACAGTAGGCTTGATGCTGGATCAGGCAGTGTCTGTCTGTACGGCCTGAAACTGGGTCACGTATTTGTGGAACAAAAGTGACATAAAGGTGATGTGTTTCTGTCCACATGTGACCTAAGACCACATCTGTGGCGCAAGGTGACCCCGTGGCACAGATATCTGATAGCCAAGGAACCGTGGCTTGGCTTGGCTGAACTGGTGTACCCACTGAAGCCATGCCTTCCATGTCGGAAGGGGCAATGGGTGCAAGCTGGAACATGGGAGGTTCCACATAAATGTGAGGAAGAATTTCTTCCCAGTGAGGGTGACAGAGCACTGGCACAGGCTGCCCAGAGAGGTGTGCAGTCTCCTTCTCTGCAGACATTCAAACCCACCTGGATGTGTTCCTGTGTGACCTGATCTGGGTATTCCTGCTCTGGCAGGGGGATTGGACTGGATGATCTCTTGAGGTCCCTTCCAATCCCCCACATTCTGTGATTCTGTGAAGTTCTCTGGCGGCAGAGGGGCAGGGTTCCCTCACGGCAGCGGCGGGACAGGGAGCGCAGATCCAGCGGGGGCAGAAAATGGCGCGGGGGGGGTGTGTATGGACGAGGACCAGAAGAAACTTCTCCCTCCTCAGCCGTCGGGCCCTGTCTGCCGCCACGCTGAGGGGAGGGCGAAGGGTTGTCCCTTCCACAGGGCAGCCCCCAGCGGACACCGGCCACGGGGACACGCCACATTGCCAGAAGCGGCGGCGCCACCCTCGAAGCGATGAGGGAAGGCGAACTGGGGGGGGGGGGGGCGGGAAGAGTCTACACCTCCTCCGCCCCGCCTCGCGCCTCCGCCCTCGCCCCGCCCCTCGGGGACCTTCGCGTCGGGGAGCGCGCGCGAGCGTGCACGCGCCGGCACTTTGTTGTTCTAGCGGCGGCGCGGGGCGCAGTGCGCATGCGCGGTCCGCGAGCCTTCACTCCCTCCCCTCCCCTCTCCATCCGGGCACCGCCGGCTGAGCACTGACAGCCGAGGCACAACTTTTTCCCTCAGGCAAAGTGAAATCCAGGCGCGCACTCCGAGGGAAAAAAATATAGTCCCTCCCGTTCCCGGCCCTGTCCGTCCCCGTGGGCGGGGGCGGCGGGGGGGCGGTGGAGGGGGCGGGGGGGGGCGGAGCGGGGGCAGTGCGGGGAGGTGGGGGAGGGGGGGCGGGCGGGGGCAATGCGGGGGGGAGGGGCGCCCCCCCCCTTACTTTGGCGGAAAGTGAGTGATGAGTCCGTGTCCCCAGCAAAGAACTTGGCGTTGCAGCCCGAGAGTAGTTGGTTCTTTCGGTGGTTGTGGTCGCTTTAATTTTTTTTTTTAAATATTATTGCTGTGGGTTTTTTTTTTCCTTTTTTTTTTTTTTTTTATTTTTTTTTTTTCTGGCCTTTTCTTTTTTATTTTTTTATTTTTTTTTTTAAATTTTGGGTGTTTTTTTTTTTTTTGCCGTGGAGGGAGGGGTGTCTGCCTGGCGGGTCGGTTGCAAAAAGCGAGAGAGAGAGGGGGGGGGGGAGAAAAAAACACTCCAAAAAAAGCCAAAAAAAAAAAAAAAAAAAAGAGAGAGAAAAAAGAAAGAAAGAAAGGAGAAAAAAAAACAAAACCAAACCAAACCACCAAAAAGCAAACGCAGCAAAACCAAAAAACCAAACAAACAAACAAAAAAAACTTCCCTCGGATCTGAAAGTGGCAGGGAAGTGCCTGGGCAAGTTGCAGGGATGGAGCTACACAGCTTGCAGGAGGCGTTAAAAGTGGAAATCCAGTGTCAGCAGGTAAAAAAAAAAATAAATAAAATAAATAACAAAAATAACAAAAATAAGGAAATGATAATAACAGTAATAATAAAAAAATGCTCTTCTATCCCCGGTGGTTCCTGAGAGGGAGAAGGAGGTGCGGGGTGCATGCGGGGCAGCGAGCGCAGGGTCTATCGATCCGGGAGGGGAGGGGGCACTGGGGGTGGTGGGGGGAGCCCGGGGACCCCACACCCCCCCCCCTCCCCGAGACCCCCTCCTTCCCCACCCCCCCCTCCTTTCCCCGTAATGGCGAACACTTGGCCAAAGTAGTTTTGGGGTTTGTTTGGGTGAGTTTGGTGTCGGGTTTTTGTGTGCGGTGGAGGTGCGGAGTTGAGGGGTTTGCGGGCGGTGTGAGTGTGCGTGAGTGTGAGTGAGTGTGAGTGTGCGTGTGTGTGTTGGGAGAGATTAGGACGAGACTTGAATATTTATGAGCTTTGCTTCAAACTGCCTCGCAGTGTTTACTTGCCTCTTTGTTCCTCACCCCCCTCCCTCCCCCGTCCCCACACGTACATACATATATTTATTATTTTTTTTTAAAATAATAATAAAATAAATCCATTAAACTTGAAACAGTTTCTAATCCCTCCTATTTTTTTTTTTTTTGGTGGGGGGGAGATTTATTTATTTATTTACTTATTTATTTATTTCCCCCCCCCCCTTTTTTTTTTTTAATAGAAACTAGTTGCACAGATGAAGCAAGATCCACAGGTAAATGCAGATCCTCCTTTTATTTCTTTACTACTTATCAATTTAATTTAATTTATTTATTTATTTCCTCCTTTAATTCCCCTCTCCTTCCCCTATTTCACCCCTTCCGTAATAAGCGCAGTTGTGCCGGGACAGCGGGATGAGAAACTTTATCAGTAAGAGATCTCATTTTTGCAGCCTTGCGCTGAGCTTTCTTCCCAAGGAGCAGAGGGGGGGGAGGAGGGTGTATATTTTTTTTTTGGGGGGGGGGGTGTGCATGCTTTCCTACGGCTGTGGCAGAACGGTTTGGCTCGGGAACGGTTTCTACCTCGCAAGTTTTATCCATCGCAGGGGGTTACTTTGCACTTTGCCTTTAATCCTCATCTTCTTGCCGTTTCTTGCAGAACGGGGATCTTAAGAAACAAATCCACGAAAGGCAATCAAGAATAACAGCTCTTAATGAGAAACAAGTAAGGAAAACTAATCAATTCTCTTTTTCTTCTTTTTTTCTTTTTTTTTTTCTTTTACACAATGCACTTTCTAAACATCCGAAAAAGTGTCTGTGGTAGCTGAAAAAAAAAAAAAATATACCAACGGGCAGATAATATAACATCCGTTTTCCCCGAGCATGAAGTAAGAAAATGCATGTTTTCAAAATGAGGTTGGATTCGTCTTGTTGGGGGAAAAGGGTGATTGATTTTTTTTGGTAGTCCAAAGAGAAGCAGTAGTTAAAACCGTGTAAAAAAAAAAAAAAAAAAAAAAAAAAAAAAGAGGCGTCCATTTTGAGTTGGTCGACATGTTTTAGGAATATGGAAAATTCTCCTGTCTTGGGCTACTTTGTGCACTTGCGTGTGATGTGCAGAGCTGGAGTTGGGAGGAGGGAGGAGGCTGGAGCCCCGCGCGGAGCCATGTCGGGGTTTGAGGACAAAACTGATTTTTATTGATCACTTTATTTTATGCCTTTTCTTTTCTTTTCTTCTTCTTTTCTTTCTTTCTTTTTTTTTTTTTTTTCTCTTCTCCCCCCCCCCTCCCCACTTCTCTTTCTCTTCCCTTGGTCTGATCTGACGTGTTCGCTTTTGATTCGAGTTCACTTAGACACTTTCACTTCCCCCCCCCCCTTCCAAAAATCAGAATTAAAACAGATTAACCTGTTTCAGCTGCCGGAGGGGGGGAACAAACAAACCCCAACCAAACCAGCCCAGGGTAACAACCCAAACCCCCCCTCGGCCCTCCCCAAACTTTTCCGTCTCTCCCCCCCCCGTGCCGGCTGACCCCCTCCCGCCGGAGGAAAGTTGCGGGGCGCGGCGGGGGGCGGCGGCCTTTCAGCACCGCGGACAGCGGCAGCGCCGCCGCCGGCCGCACGCTCGCACTCCCCAACTCTCCTCACCCCCACTCCCCCCGGATCCCCGTCCCCGCTTGCAGGACTTCCAGCGCAGGAAGGGCAGTTGACAAAGCCACCCACCCCTCCAGGGGGTGAACTTTCCCTCTCCACCCCCTGGCCCTCATGCCCACCCCCCCGGGGAGGTGCTGTGCCGAGCTCCCCTCCCCGTCCCCGGGCTCGGTGCCCGGCAGCAGCGCCGTTCCTCCGGAATGCAGCGGCCCCTTCAGCACCGGGGACAGCGCCACCTCCCCCTGCGCCGAGGGACCGGGGGGACCGGGCAGGGGGGAAGGGGCCACGGGGGACATTCCATCCCTTCCTTTCCCCACCCCCCTTCTTTTCTTTTTTCCTTTTTTTTTTTTTTAATTTGTTATTTTTTTGGTTTGTTTTGTTTCGTTTTGTTTTGCCGGAGTTGCGGTTCGAGTTGCAAAGTGATCCGTGCCTGTATCGCCCTGTGCCCATAGTTTGATGGTGATTCTCTGCCGCCCTTTCCTTTCCCGGTTTATTGTAATCAGAATTTGTCAGCACTCTCAATTTGGTAGTGGAAGCTTCCATTTTGTGAGGGAAGGGGTGTTGGTTTCTTCTAACATGGAGAAAAGTCTGCGGAGTTTGAAGGTGGGGGATGGGGCCCCATTCATGCTGAACATTACCATTTTGATTGCTTTGATGCCATTTTTGGAGGGGGGAGGGGATAGAATACCCTACTCAGCAGAGCACAAAGATGTTTAATCACTGTATAGAATCAAATCAGATACTTTCTTTTTTAAAGCAAATCTGACACTACATGATAGCTAAGGGCTGTTAGTCCTTTTTTTTTGGCAGTGTAAAACAGCAAGTTGTTGACTCTAATACTACTACACTGAGTAGAAGATATTTTTTTTTTAAACAAGGTAACAGCCTTTACTGCAACAATGCATCTTTATGTGTTCTTTCTTCAATATGGAAATAGTTTTACTGTTCTAAGTGGGTCTTTAGAACATACATTTGATCATTTTCCCTTGTATTGCAGCAACTATTTCAAGGCTGTTTAAATTTTTATGATGATAGTAAATGAGAAGCTATTTATTATGTGTCATGTTGGAATTTAGATAAGGCAGAGAGACGCAGTTGAAAATACAGTTTGAATGTTCTGATTCCGCTTGGTGAAAAAGGTTTTTGCTAATCTTGCGCGACGTATTTATGTATAATCCAAACTAACTGGTAAACAACCATCGTGTATTTATGACTTGCCCTTCTCATAATCTTATAAATAGATCTATAAACGATGAAATAATTAAACATAAAATACTAACATTCCATAAAGAGCAAATTTGGCCTATCAGGAAACCTGGTATTTTTAGGCAAAACCCTAGATTTCTTTTGCTGATTTCAACATCCTGTGCAACAAGAGCTTATAAATAAGAGACAGGCTGGTGATTGTGGTGTCCTCTTGCTCCAGACTGCCGCCTCTGGAGGTCTAAACTGAAATCTTTCTCGGGTCACAAGTGAAATGAGTTTGGAGGTCTTAGCCTTTAACCAAGTCACAAAACCATCATGTAACTTTGCAGGCTTGCTATAATTGGTAGTTGCTTCTTAGGTAATGGCTTATAAATGAACCAGTGGTCCTTGAGGGCATTAAGAAGGTACACTGAAGGCTGCTGAGACAATAGACAGGCTAATGTTGGAGCCCTTTAGTGCTTTCAAGCTCTCACTTTTGTGGCTGTACCAAAATACTGATGTAAACTTAAACTTAGGTAGGCGGTGTAAGTAGGGAGGTTATTTTTACATGTGTAGTTACATTCCTTCCCTCCTTGCCCTCCCCCCCTCCCCAAGATTTGTTTAGGCACAACTAATTCATAATTCAATAATGTATACCTTTGATTGTGCATGCTCTGAATACAAAAGATGCTAAAATTGCCTTTCAATTAAACTGCACGTGTGGATGATGAAACAGATAGTAAAATGAATGGAGGATCACATCATCCACATCTGTTGGAAACGTAGCAGGAGTGAGTGTTCTCTTTCAGTACCCCTCTTCATCAGTTTTCCATTGTAGCCAGTGGCATTTCTAACAGTATTTCCTTTTCTGGCAAGTTACAAATAAAGACAAAGAACTGAATGACAAACTCAACTTTTGGTGCATGAGGGAAATGTATAAAGCAGACTTTTATGCACAGCTGGATTTTAAGTTGCAACCTAATTAAAGATCCCTAGTCAGTCATCACTGTTTCTTTTATGTTGGTGGTCTAGAGAAATGTGGAATTAAGTGTAGTTTTAATATTTTTCTCAGCGTTTTCAAATAAGTACTGTGGAGCCATCAATTTCATTATTGAAATGCTGTGGCTTCAGTCAATACTTAATTTGGCAGCCGACTCGGAAAAAGTTAGACTTTTGTTAGAAGTGTACCTTTCGTATGCTATAGTTTTGATGAATTGTAATAGCATTTGAGAGTGGGTTACCTCTTCTTTAACAAGATATGATGTGTGAAGACTCCATTAGCTGGTCCAGTGGTTTTACACCTTCAATCTACAGCACATGCAGAGCAGTGGTAACATTTTTATCTAAATTGTCAAGCAACAAGCATTTGTATGTAAATAAAAGAGCTATCCTAAGAGCCAGCGTTGGCCTTAAAAGCACACCAGAGGTGCTCTGCTGCATGTGTTTCTTGCTTTCTTTATGTCCTTAAAGAGTCATTAAGGGTATTTTAATTTTAGAAAGTTGTCTCTTATTAATTAATACATCAAGATAAAGAAATAAACAAACCTTTAGCCTCCAGTTGGAAGTTACTTGTTACTGGCCTAAGTATTAGGTGGCAAGCCAGGTCTTAAAAATTAACACTGAGCCTGTGTGGGCTACTATATTTTCAACTGTGATGAACTCTGGATTCAGCCAGCCTGTCCTGGAGCGCAGTAATAAAAATATGTCTTCCCGAAAGACATTATGTATATGCCATTCACTTGTGCACTGCCTCATTTCTTTACCATAATTTACTATCTATGCAGAAAATCAACATCCGTTTCAGGCAGACTGTCCCAGCCTGTCTTATCGCTGGTTTGTATTTTTGGGTTGTATGTCTGAAATTAAATCACTGACTGTATTTTGCCTGTGGTGATCACCAGCAAAGCCCATTCGTGGCAAGTGTTAGACTTCTTAAAATTTAAGTACAGTTGTTAGGCAAGTTGTTGGAAGCGATTTAGCTCAAGATGTCTGGTTTTATTGAGGTTGTGTCTTTGTTTTGGGGGAAAGGAGGAAGTGGGTTTTTTTGGTTTGTTGAAATTCATGCCATGCTGTGCCTGGAAATGGCAGTGTTGTTTACACATGTTAAATGGGAAATTATTGACATTTGCCAAAGCTCAGTGTTTCATACCATGGGGTACTTTCAAAATTGTTGGAGTAAAATAAGAGTTATAAGCTTCGGTGAAAACAGGTAAAACCTGAGAAGTATTTCCAAATCGTGTTGAACCCAGTGTTGAGCTCTGTCCCAAGGTACACACAGCACTCTCGTTTGCATCTCTGCATGTTCAGTCCCATTTGGTTCTAAGGACCTTAGTGAGTGCTCGCTGAAGCTGAGGGAGACAGGGTGGTGAGCTCCCAGTTGAAGTATTAAACTTTTCAATCACTGTGTTGAGTCTTTAAACACAAAGCCAACCGGTATTAAATATGGCCTTGACTTTACACTTCTTCCTCACATTGAGGTCCCCCTGACTTTGCTGGGAAACCTGAACAACTGCAGGATCAAATGAACTTGCTGGATCAAAGTAGAGATTAGTTCTGGATGGTAATTCAGAGAGCTTCAGCTAGTAATTTATTGGTTGCTTTGCCATCCGTAGAAAAAGTGACAAAACTAGGGAAGAATTTACCTTCAGCTCCCTGGAGGAGAAACTTGGGAGTATAGTTTGCATAATGGTGATCCTAGCATTCTGTTTGTGCTTTCAGCAATGCCATATTGAGATTCTCTGTTCTTACTGGGGGGGAAAGGGTAATAAAGGACGTTTTCATGGAGGTGAAACACAATGGAAATATGTATATTTGTGGGTTTCTGCCTTCCATTACAGGTTGCCCTTGTAAGATTCATGGAAATTGCGTATCCATAATGAAAATGTGTACTGGAGGGGGTTAGAACCACCTTTTGTTTGGGAGCTGCTTGACTGGCGTGTGAAATGCTATTTCATGCCAGCGTTTTCCTTTGACTGTACACTTTTCTGTACTTGTACAGTGTATCACTTGGCAGGGCTAAGAGTTGAAAAGTGAACGTTACATTCATTCTAACCATTTTAAAGAGTTCACTTTGATATTTTAGCCACTTAAAACACCTGCTGTCAGAACAGTACAATTGATTTCAATTAACTTTGAATTTCTTCAATAAGATGACTCTTATAATAACTCCAGTAATCCCATGATGCCTCATTAGAGGAGCTGGCTATGATGATTATCCCTGTGATTTAGCAATTTTTTCCTTACAATGCCTTTGTCTATTCAGAAAAAGGAATTATGCCAACAATACCTTTTTGTTTCACTTCGGGTTTTACACTAACGCTACTTGCTACCTGTTACACATTGTAAAATACCTAATTTATACTTGCAGCAAACAGGCATTTGTTCAGATGCACATGATACTTTGGTAGGGAGACCCTTTCAAAGAAACTTTGACTCTACGTAGGAACTCTATGGCTTGGAGTCAGAATCTATTTTATTTTTTTTAGTAGGCACTTGGACAGTTAAAAGCAATGCTTCTGCACGAGTCTTTGTCTAGAGATCTGGTTTAATGGGGTAAATTCACCACTGCTTTGTGCCATGTGTGCAGCTCATCCAAAACAGTGTATCATGTCAGATGTTATACCAGTTCACCTTGTTTCAGGATCTGTTCCACGGACTCATTCTGCTTGTAGAAGAAAAAGGGAATATGTCTCTAAACATCTCCTTTCCATAGCATGATGCTAGAGAAGGGGTTTTGAATGGTGATTTAAAATCACATTTCCAGTGGGATACTGCATCACTTTCAACACTTTTGGTATGTTCAAGTAGAGAAAATCCCTTTTCATCTCATTCCAAATTTGATTTTCAAGTTGAAAGCATGAAGGCGTATAAAGGCACGTTAACACAGAGTTACTTTTAACTTTTCCCTCTACGCCTTTCTCTTTGTGATCAAAGATAAAATATGCAGTATTTTTGTACTTGGTTATAAAATGATACCTCCCTCTCCTCTCCGCCCCCCAAAACAAAATCTGAAGCATCAACACAATTTCTAATCAATAAAGTTAAAGGGTAGAAGTTTGCAAATCAATAAGACAAGGCCGTGGTAAACGGTGTGTGTGTGGCCACCATGTCAAAGAGGGCAATTTGTACACACAGAGTAGTTGGAGGTAAAAGAAGTCTAAAAATGGGCTGCAAGTTTAAGATAAGAACAAAGAAGAACAAAAAAAGAATTGGGCTAATTGAAATGCAAATTTGTGTTTCTGTCATTAAAGTAGACAGTTATTTCAACCTCACAGACTCATGTTTGGTCTATCCAATCCTCTCCTTCAATCCTCTTAAACACACTGCCCTTATATGCATGTATATAAATGTGTATATATATATTTTTTTTTCTTTTAACTTAAGGTGGTACTACTTTTTTATTTGGAAATATTCTTCTTGAGCCAAAATGTACTTCCTTAAACATGCTTTCTACCCTCCACCCCCTCTTTTTTTTTTTTTTTTTTTTTTTTGAATCAGCTACTTATTGTTATGTAGTAGCAATTTCCAGAGTGTCATATGAAATTGCTGATGCGGCTTAGTTCTAGCTACAACCTGCAACTGCCAATAGTAAGCATCTATTGAAATCTAATATGTAGCACAGGGCTTTCTTTTCCCCACATGTACAGACAGCCCCTTCTGGTTAATATACAGAGACAGTGGAAAAACAGGAGGATGTCTTTTTTTAACCCATGGAGGAGTTAAATATATATCTGAGTTTAAACCACAAAATGACTCTTTTTGACTGAGTGAAAGTAAACCAGAGAACTGGCCCTAAATGCAGCTGCAGTAAAATCAGAACAATAAGTATCTGGGAACTCTCTAGATATGATGGGTGGTGTTAATTTGAGTTTTGGAGAGGCAATCTTATTTTCAGAGTTGGAATTTAGTCCTAAGAGCCTGGGTGCTGAGGCTGTGGCAAGAGCAGTGTGTTCACCTGGAAGTTCGTCTGATTGCTTGCATTTAATCAAGAGGAACATACAATTGGTCTTGAAACAGAAGTTAAATCTATATAGCATATAGGCCATTTTCCTTTCCACATTGATTTAACTTGATCATGTTGGTACTTTGTGATGTAGCTGCCCTCTTATCCAGAGAGAGGGGATGGAAAAGCCTTTCTGCGCAAGCTCAGCTATTGATGACAGATCTTACAAGGTTACAGGAAGCGAAAATGTATATTACGTTTTGATTAACGTGAGTCAAGTGAGAATCATTGATACTTCTGACATGCAGCAGAGATTAACCCACATTTTCTGTAATTTTCCATTTTTCTAAAGCACTTTGAATCAGCTCAGATTGCCTAAAGATTTATTGGTGAACTGAAGCTTTTCTAAGAATGAGAAAGACGAGGGAAGCTTCCATTCTCAGAAATGTACAGACTTGAGTGTCTCTGTGCATAAACGTGCTTGTGTGTGTGGTTGGGTGTGAGCATAAGGTCTTTCTCTTTGATATCATTCAGGCAGAAAGCCAATATGCGCATGTAAATGAGCCTGAAAATGTAATTAAAAATATATACATACTGGAGACCGTGATACAGAATTTAATATGAGATGCAGGTTACAAAGTGACAACTAACATTTCCTATATAATCACTGATACTAACTCTCGTCTGTGATTTATGCATCTCATGTGTTATTAAGTGCCGAAGAGATAAATGCTGAAATTATTTCTTTAGGTATATTTCCTGACAATGAGTGAATGCAAAGTACACCTTGCCCATTCTTTCCCCTTCAACCAAAACAAAAGCCAAAACACACCTACCATGAAAAATGTACTACGGAGACTAAAAGTATTTTATATAAGGTCAGATAAAGACCTTTTTGATAACAGATCTTTCCTGACAATAAAATGGGACAAAATGCACTTACTTGTGTCATTAATATGTGAAGATCAAGGAAATACTGCAGGTAGTTAACACACCTCTAGGAATCACAGAATCACACTCGTATATAGATGGAAAAAGCTAAAAGCTTGCCAGGTGAAAGACATAAACAATCTTGGCCTTTATTTCAGTGAGGATAACAAAGGCTGGCACAGAAAAGCTTACATGAGAGGCATCTCTGAAACTCCAAACTTCAGGCCAGAGGCCAGTTTTTGTTGCCTGAAAGTATTTTCTCAAAGTTCGGTTAGCGTGCTGGGTGCAGAAGGTGACATTTCTGCTCCTCAGCTTGGGGAGAAGCTACTTGGAAAAGCTTTATTTTGCATTGAAAAATACAAGTGGAATCCAGATGTATTTCTACCAACAGCTCTGGAGCCCGTAAATACATGCAACCTAAGCCAGTGCCTTATTTACGTTATTTTATTAACGTTCTTTGCTGAGTGGGCTTGAATGGAGCACAATCTCTCATATAGAGGATCTAATTATAAACACAAGGGACAGAACCAAATAAGCAGTCTTTAAAGGGAAAAGAGTCTGGCAGCTTTGTTTAAAGTGTCCTTTAATGAACTTCTTTAGCAGCTTGTATCTTAGCAACACATTTTATTACATACCAGTGCGGGAGAAGCAGTTTGCAGATGGAGTTGCACACAGTAATTTATTTCCCCCCTTTTTTTTCTCTCTCTCTCTTCACCCCCCCATCCTCCCCCCCTCTCTGTGGTGACTCAACTGGAATGTGCAGAGTAGCTTTTCTAACACTGATAGCTCACTCAAAATCCCTGATTGGTTCATTTGTATCTGTTCTGTTTTGTTAGTTGATGAAAAAGGCATTTAGTATGGTAAATGCACAGTGATTTTGCTTGCTCTTAGAAATTCAGATATGACTGTTTTGAATAGGCAAGGATTTAAATTAAAAACAACCCAAGCTTCTTCCAGTGCACTTTTTTCCCTCTGTATGTGTTCCACTGAGAGCTAGTCCTCAGTGCACACCCAGACAAGTTTCCTGATTTGTAGGTTATTTACTCTCCACTGTTACATGGCGTTGGTTCAATCTATCGTCTTTCACTCCTCTACAACTAATTGGAATATAGCAGTGACAGAAACCTTTGCAATCTTTTTTCTTTCTTCTTAGGCAAAACCTGGCACTTAAACTGCAAATATCCAAAAAAAAATAATTGTTTTAAAACCCACTGAAATACTGCACTACTACGTACTGTCACTCCTTCAGATGACAAATAGTGCTTATCTTTGTTGAAAGAAATACTTTTTGTTCTCTCCATTACTAATTGCAGGCCAAGTTCTGCTTGTATGTTTTGAATGACAAAGTCTGTGAGTAGCTTTTTTCAATAGGATCTGTTGAGGAATGAGGTACCACTGAAGAAGTATATGAGCAATAGTATCTAGACTTCATTATTTTTTTCTCATAAATTAAAGGGAAAAAATACCTTTTTATGAGCAAACTAAGTACTATTCAGCTCAGTTTACGTTTTCTGCTGGCTAAGGCAGGTATAAATCCAGAAATATATTTCCCTGGAGTTCACTGGAGTTACCCGGAGTCTGCACTGGTGTGATAAAAATCAGAATCTGGCCAAAGGGAGAAAGGAGGTGAGAAGAGAAGAGGAGAGGGTGGAAGAAGGCAGTCCAGAGTGCTACGACAACCCATAGAAGATACAGATTGTTGGCTCAGGGGTACTGCTTTGGGAGATGGCTTCATTAAACTTCTGTTCAGAGCTAACATGTTAGGGTTGATATTAAAATGACAAAATACATCCATTTCGTAAAGTTCATTGATATTTGCAAGTAGACAGGAGATGGCTTTTGAATGAGATTGAATTGTTTCTTTGCTTAACATGAGTAAAAAGTGAATGTGTTTCTATTAACTGGCAAACTGTTATGTTTCTCGAGCCCTTAGTTCAAACCAGAAGTTTCTTTTCACTCCAAAATTATGGATGGATGGATGAACTTGACTCTAGTTGTCTGTTTTCAGTGTCTCAGGTGACACTCTGCTTGTCATCCCCTTTGGATCTGCAATGTCTCAGCCTTATTAGGTGCATTAAAGAAGTCCTTTGAACTAGAAAAACAGAAAGTTTACCACAAATGGAGGAGTAAAAGACACAGCCCTACCTACCTTTAAAACACTGGGATATTAGACCCAAACCAGAAGGATGTCCTCCAGAGCCAAAAGCGATTAAGTTGCCATATGGTTATCTTACTTTTTTTCTTTTGCAAGTCAGTCTACTGTTTATAAACTTAAATTGGATTGAAAAAAACCCTCAAAGCTGGGGGAATGCATCAGAATCTTGCACAGTCACCAGGATTAATGATGACTGCCTGAACTGTCGAACAAGCTAAATCGTGAAATTCGCAATATTGCTAGACAAAGGGTTACGTGCTTTTCTGCAGCTGTATTGGCCAGAACAGAAGGGACTGGCAGTTTCTGGGACAATTCGTGTCCTGCCATTAGAAATAGTATTTATGCCATGCACAACATTTGAATACCATGTCTCTGGGTAGGTTTTTTTTTCAATGTGGTAATGCTGGAGATATTGAAGTGAGGTGTAAAAGCAAGAGACTTAACATATATAGAAAATTCCTTCTCAAATGCTGCAGTAACAGAGGAGAAAATGAAGAACTTTATTATTTTCTGAAACATTTAGGAAGCAGTTAGGAACCTGTGTATCAGATTGGCCAAAAAAAAATCAGTCGGCTCCAGTTGTTCATTTTTCCTTGAATAAAGAAAGAAAACATTGTTTTTTCCAGGAGCACAAACATTTCCAGAAACTTCTTTAACCCTCTGAGCGATAGCACTGCACTTCATTACAGAAGTGCTTCTACTAAGGGAAACTTAAAGGAACTTCCATCCCCAGATGAAGCAAAGACTCATTTATAAACAATGAGAGTAGGAACAATAGAAAGCTGAGTGCATTCTGCATGAATAATATAACCGAGGGTTGTAAAAAGCCTATGATTTTCATCTGCCAATGCCAAACTCGGTGTGGGAGTGCAGCATTCAGCTGATTTTTTCGACATTGAAGATTCACCCCTTCACCCCCCAAGTGGATGTGCAAACATACACACATAGAGGACTAGCACTGATGATTAAAGAGGGAAGTCAGCAGCAGCTCCTATGCAGTGATGTTGAGACTCGGGTGTAAAATCATAAAACTGATAGAACTTACTTAGGTGGGAATCTAGGCCAACAATTAGCTTTAATATATGCCTTAGGTAGGTGGAGGAAAGGCTGAAGACCTGTTTTAAGAATAGAGTTTGAGTGTCAGTCTGTATTCTTGGCTGAGTCTGATTTTGTTTGCATTCATGAGTTTTTAAGTCAGAGAGCTTACGAGGCCTTCGGTATGAACTGGTATTTCTGGCACTTTTAGATATATCATTTTTATTTATGAGACTAAATCTGGATTTAAGCTCTGGATTTCAGGCCCCTTAGTTCAAAAATTTTGGCTATAGTTGGTTATCTTTTTTTTCCTCTTGCATTTTCTTAAAGTCGTTCTCCTAAAGGTGCTGAGCTGTAAGCTCTTTGGATCTGGGTCTGTCTTTGTCCTGTGTGCATTTAGTATTTCGCTTAATGAGATACTCTTCCAGGAGTCCCAGACCATAAGGTAATGCAAACAGTGAGTAATAAATTGAAGGCAATGGTAGCTGATGTTTTGCCATACACCATGGCAGAATAAACTTTCCCCAAAAGTCATCTCTCAGTGTCTTTGCCAAATATGTTACAGATCTAGAGCCAGCAAGCTGGAGTTTTCTGGGCTTAGGCTGGCTGAGGTGGTCCATTCCATCCGCTGTTATGGATTTGCTATCCTATAAAGATGTTCATAATTTTATAGGAAATAAAATACATAGTTATTATCTTAAAGTTGAGTTGTTGGGGTGTTTTGCAGTTCAGTCCTTGGTTGCTCTTTGAAAAATGTTATTCCAGAGCAAAGTCTGAATAATAACTAGATAAACATTCCTATGTATTTATTTACTTAACATTTCACTATTGCTTGAAAAAAGGTCTTTTGATCATCAGATACTTATGTATTCATCAGCTGGGCTGTTGCAACCTATCATGTAAATACATAAAGTTTTAAAAATGCATAGTTCTCACCAGATTGAACACCTACATGACCTGAGGTTTATTAAAATGCAGACTCTTGACACAACTGAGCTCAGAGCTCTTACAGCCTATTGGGTTATGATCCACTGAAGGAATTTTACCTTCCTTGATAAAGGATCCATTAGGTAGGAACAATTCCTCCAAAGTCATTACACTATATTCAACTTAGAAAGACTTGAAATTAGCATTAGTGGAGGACTGGGCTTCCCTGGGAATTTGGTTTGATATGCTGAATGTGCAATGAATCAGTCTTAAACAAAAATTATTTGATTGCTTTACAAGCCTATCCAGTGCTGTTCTGAGAGAACTGTCTGCTGTCTAGACTAGGAGCATCCGAAATATTTTTTTTAGTGGAAATGGCTTAAGAGGAGAAGTAGACACAGAGATTTATGTTTCAAGGGCCAGATTCTACCAAACTCAAGGGCTTTGCTATAGCACCCTTCATAATTTAAGGAGAAAAAGTCCACTTGACTTGGCAGAAGAGGTTTCCATACTGTATGGAGATCAAAACACTCAAAGAGCATGAGGAACAGGAGTATGAGATGATTTCTCAAACAAAGGGAGTCAAATTTAAGCTTATGGGAGGCCCCCGTGCTGGGCTGGGAAGTCAAGAGGGGATGGGAAGATGACTGTCTTTTGCAGTTCCCAGCAAAGGGGAGGCTGAGGCTGGCAGGCAAGCTGTGACTGTATGCATACCCACAGCTGGCACAGGCCTGAGCAGTTTCCTCTTCCCACATTTCTTCCTTTCCCAGAAGAAATAGAAGCTAACATTTTAAGACTAATTAGCTAATGAGGACAGACAGAAATTCTGTTCTGCAAGTTTGATGCTAGATGGGGAGTTAAGATGAGGATTGATACTCCTATGTGCACTTTTCGGTCTAACTCTATTTACATGAAGTTGATCTGTTCTTGCATGTAACAAACTTTTACTGAATGTGTAGCCAGGAAATGTGCCTCAGAGAAGTGATAAGAAGAATGAGCAACTTTCTGGAACAACTTTCAAATAGAGAAAGTGGAAGCAAACTGTCTCAGTATCCAGGGGAATCTGTGACATACAAAAGCGTCGAGGGGAAGAAAACACACAGAGCAGCCACCTGTTTGGGAGCTATAATGTTTGGAAGTATTTCTGCAGGATACAGAAAAACATGTTAAGGGATGAAAGGGTAACTCAACATATTACCCAATCTCTGTCTATTGCATGTGGGGAGTCAGTTCCAGCTGTCATAATTTTCCTGCTGCACAGATGCTTTTGTCATATTAAGAATCTCATTTCAAATTTATTTTCTGTTCTGGTTCTTACAGCATCAGTCATAGGAGTGTCTTTTATAATAACATGAATACAGAGGTTTTTTTCAAAACAGAAGTTGCTGACTTAGTTTGTAGGACAGAGTTGGTATTCTCACAGTTAGTCAGAATGTTTCTGGCACTTCATTTTTCATTGTGATTTTGGTACCTGAAACAATTTTTGCAGAGCACAGTGCTGCGCTCAGATACAGGTTGATAAAGAGAGGGCTCCCTACTCAGTCAGAGATGGAGGGAGGTGACAGTTTCAGTTTTGACACTGGTATTTCTCTTTTTTGCTGCCAGGAAGCACCAGAAGATGGCATGGTTTGTACAGATGCATGCTTGAAAGTGAATGAGTGAGCTTGTGAAACTGCTATTAATAATCTTGGGTAGGGTGTTAAACACTGTCATAAAGAAAAGCAGCAACATGCAGTATTTTGGTCCTTATTTCTTCTTTCTGCCAGTAAGGGACAGCAGTGAAGTCCAGCCTATCCATCCACCTATCCTTTTCTGAGTTTGGATGGCACAGAAAAGGGGAGGGAGAAGCGGAAGGAAAGCAAATGTGATGTAATCTCAGTGCAACATACACAGAAAGGGCAGCCTGAAAAAAAGGGGTATTAATGGTAACTGGGAAAAACGGCACCTTCTCTCAATAATTTTGACGTAAAACTTTCTGTGCCTCCTCTGTATCTGTCAGTTCAACCCTGAAAGGCACAGACTTTTCCCTCTTGCTTTCCCCTTTTCTCCCCTCAGTTCCCAGACAGAATGCTGTGAGGAGCACAGGATATTAAGATACTATTTTACCATCTTAACTGAAGTGCCATTGGAGATACAGAGGGTAAAAGTATTTGCTTCACCTTTACATTTGTAATGTCGGAAAAACTAGGAGTGTATTTTAACTTTTTACAAATAGACTTTGGCATAACTCATCTTAAGTGGGATCTCAGACATCCATTCCAGGATGCTGGAACTCCTTGGTGGTTGGCAGGTCTGTGCAGTATCATGTGTTTCACTTTGCAGATGGGATGCTTCCAAGTATAAAGGGTCTATAGATGATGTAACGAAATGTAATTTTCAAATTGAAACTACACTAACCACAGGTGGGGAGGAAACGCTGTGCATGTATGAGGTGCTGGGGTCTGAACCCCGAGCCCTGAATTAAGGTGACATATGGGTGGTTCCCACGGTCCTTTAAGAGGAGGGGATGAGTTTGCCTTTTGGCTTTCCTCCAAGGTGCAGCTGACCTTGCAGGGAAAGCCCTTGGGTAAACAAGCCCCAGGTGCCCCCATTGGGTAAATGAGTGCCAGGTGTCCTGCTGTGGGGATAAAAGCTGGGACCACTTGCAGGAAGGATGGAGTGTCTGTCTGTGAGGTGGATGCACTTTCCAGAGTTTCCTATTGAGGAAAGACCTCCTGACTCTCCCTGCAACTGGGCCCCAGTCAGGTTTGGCATTTGCAAATGTGGGCTTTGTGGGGGAACAATATGTGGCTACTTCTGTCTTATATGATCAGCCTCATGGCTTGGTTGCCTCCCATTTTTTCTATGGGAGACTTTGTTTCTTTGTTTATTCCACCTATTATTGGTTGTGCTGTGTCGTTCCTGGGATCGCTGGGGTTGGTGTCTGTTATGTGTGATCTCTTTGACTTGTTTGTACCCCCAGCAATCACCCATATACTGACTTTATGTGCAGTAGAATCTGGTTACTGGTTTGTTTTGCTGCTGGCTGCGTCCTTTGTGCTAGGCCTGGTGATTGGCAAAACAATGTATAAAGCTAAATTTACAGGATTGCACTCAGAAGCTTGTAAAGAATACAGGGAGTTGGGTTTTAAATGCAGTTCTATATCTGTAGTTGCATTGCCTCTCCAGTATGCTCTTTGGTGTATTCCTTACGGCATAAGGAGTAGTAGCGTGAAGGGTAGCTCTGCTCTGAGAAGCGTCAGTGTGTACAGCTAGACTTTTCTTACTCAACAGATCTGCTTTTTGCTCTGTAGCTTAATGATGCAGCATTGGATTTTCAAAAGCTCTCGACAGTGGCCTATACTATCTCTTGCTGAAGTCAATAAGAGTTTTACTATGGAGCTGAAGCAGATTAAGTGCTTCTACAGTGAGAGCTTTTGTTGAAACCTGTCTGTAACTACAGTCCTGTGTGTACATTGTCCCAGAAGGGACCAATCACAGCAGCACCTCTGGCCCCTGTCCCCAAGCCAGTGAAGTTCCTGTCTTCAGTATCACCCTTAGTGCAGCAGCCCCAGGGGTTTCCAGATCAGTAAGGGACAATAGACAGTAGGACTGATGCTCATTAACCTTCACTAAATTTGTAGGAACTCCCCAAGGAACATATTCAGAAGTGACTTTTTCCCCAGTTACCTTTAAAACGTTCTTTCCTCTCTAGGTTTAGTCAACAGCAGAGACTGGGCCAGATCCAAAGCCGTTTTGGAAGTCAATTGAAAGCTCCCTGGTACACAGCCTGGATTCAGTTCTACTTCTTTACCAGTTAGACTAGTTCTCATTGCCTCCAGTGGGCTACAGATCAGTGTTGCTGTCCTTGACAGCTGAGACAATATGGGTTTAATATAGGCAAAATGTATTTACATTCACTCTTGGAAATCCCCAAACACCTGGAAGGGTTTGGTTCAGATCAAGAAAACCCCAAATGCTGATGTCAGAAGTCAAGCAGTGACATGGGAAGTTTCAGGTGAGGGTGAAACAGTGGTGCTGCAAAGGTTTCATTTGATTGGGAACCTGGAATCACAATTATTTCTGCAAACAGATGTTTCCAAGGCCAAATTATGCATGTGTGAAAATGGAATTATAATAGGAGATGTTTTGCTTCTTTAACAGACACTGTAGGAAGCTTCCTGTAATATTGTTGACCTTCAAAACACTTTAGAAACATGGCTCAGTTAAGTCAGGCTACCTAAATGATGTGGGTCTCAACCTGCTGTGAATGCATAGCTGTGGTTATTTAGGCCTAATGGCCCTATGGCATTTTGCTCTCATAAATATATTTTCCTCTGAGCATAAATGCTTTGAAAACTAGGTTTTTGATGGTTTTGTGCCTTATCTTGGTGCTTAAGGAAGAGGCAAACTCTGATTAAACATTTTACATTGATGGGCATACAAAGCTGTTATCAAATATTAATTCTCTAGTGCCTGTTGAGGGGTGGTCTGACCTTCAGTTAGGCCCATCACTGAACCTCATGTTTTTGTGAAGCTGGCTGGTAACTTAATATCCTCAGGATGTCTCCCCTTCTGTCCAGTTTTGTTGGAATTGCACAATAGGTTTGAAGCCACACACAAATGTATTGTAATTTTTAAGTATCACTTCCTTAGAAAATTAGCTTTAAAATGATTTTATTAAAATTTTTAGTACAGTTTCATCTGCCATCCAGTGGAAGTGGTGGACTCTTCAAGCTGAAAAGGTGTCCTTGCTGTAAGTAGCTCGATGCTCTTTACTACTTAGCAAGTCATATGAAGAATCTTTGCACCCTTTTCAGCACTAGTGAACAACATTTCTACTTTTTCATTTATTTCAGCAGGCAGCAGTGGCATTTAGCTGTCCCCAGGGAGGGCTGAGAATCATTTAGGATGAGACTTCAGCCAGGACACCTGCTCCAGGAGTTGCTGGCCATGTCCCCACTCCCTCTAGGGGGAGCAGAGCTTGGCTTTTAGGCTGTCTATGCTGCTGCCACCAGATTGTCCAGCTAAAACTGTATTTTGCATTTTGAATTGGAATTTGCATAGGGTAGTAAAATTTTTAAATGGAACAGCTTTTCAATTTCCCCTCTGGAGTCTAAGAAACAGCTCTGAGGGTAAGAGCAGCTGTAGTAAACCCCTCATATTGACTGGGCCAAGCACCCTGCTTTATTCCCCAGCAGAGCTCCAGGCTGGCTTTGCTTCTTAGCAGAGATCACTCTAAGAACCTCATGAATGAAGCAAAAGTTTTCTGGAACATGTAGGACTTAGGTTTGGTGTTGTTATTTAGGTGCAGAGTGATATGCCAACCAAAGTTAAGGTACAGTTGTAATGTGCTGCAGATTCAGGTCTAAAAGACTGTTTGTTCTTCAGAGAGTTTACTATAATCTTCATCCTCTATCTAGCAGCTAACCACTTGGTAGCTAGGTAAAAGCTTAATTTAATTGTGACAGTGACAAAGGGAGGGACAAGAAGGTATAGAAAAGCCCCAGATCTGACTTGACTTGGAAAGAATATTCTAGTGTCTAGCTTGTTGGTGAGGGTCTTTGGAGATGTAAGATCAATTCCTTGTTTTGGTGGTTTCTTCCTGTGTGTAATTTAGCCAGTCCCTTAAGGCACCTGAGCCTCCTTTCCCATTTTCAAAATGGAAGCAGTAGATCACTCTTGTTTCAAATAATCACTGTAGTATACTTCCAGAATAAGTACCTTCAAGATATATGGCCAGGTTGGATGGGGCTTGGAGTAACCTGGTCTAGTGGGAGGTGTCCCTGCCATGGCAGAGGGGTTGGAACGAGATGAGCTTTGAGGTCCCTTCCAATCTAAACCATTCTGTGATTCTAAGATTATTGAGTATCAGAATGCTGAGTAGTCCAATTGAAGTGTATATACATTTATACATATCAATGATATAACTGTAATTTTGCCATGGTCATATAAATATCTGAATTCAAAGATGCCTAAATATTTACATTCAAATATGTACAATACAGAAATCCCAGAGAAACTAAGAATGTTCTCTCTTTAAAAAAAAAAAAAAACAAAACAAAGCTTTTCTTCCCTTGAGAAGGTACAACCACACTGCTGTTCACTGGTTTCTGATGACTGTCTTGAAAGTCGTCAAGAAGACTTGAGGAGAGGTTTGAAAACCTGGTGGACTTATTCAGGTCAATATATTGTCAAGAGCTCTTTGTATACACATGTATCAGGTGAGGGCCAAATGAAGCTAGGAGAAATGTTTTCACCATATCACAGACTCATTTGTTCTAGAAGCCCAAAAAGGGGCTCTATTTTCATAAGAGTTACAGCTCTTGCTGTCACTGACATCAGTGGCAAGACTTTATTTTTCTTAAGCAACAGCACAGTTATCAGAGGCGTTCACATTTTTGGGTGCCGTTTTAAGTGAGGATGTAACCACCTCTGACCTTACCTGGGCACGATGTTCCTGCAGTGATGTGGAGATCCAGTTTAGGGAGCTGATTTCGTCAAAGCTAACCCTACAAAAAAATTTAAATAGTTCTTTGTTTCCCCCAGGCTATGGATTGGCTGGTAAGACCCCTGTGCAGAATTATGGCTGCCATTCAGCCCAAACTAATCTTTAGGAAAGCAGAACTGGGCTGTATTATTTTGTGGCACATGGCACACAGATTGACAATGGTGTCACGTGTAATTTAATGGCAACTTTATTACAACCAGAAAAAAACATGGCATACAACATATTTTACTGATAGGTTTGCAGCATGCTACAGAGTGGATTAATCCCATGGACCTGTCATATAAAATCTTTCAATTCAGTTGCTTTCTTTCACACCATGTTCAGTAGCAGTTAACTAAAGGCTATTTATAACTGTGTTACAACTAATATTAAATTATGCTTCAATTTTTACATGAATAATCACCAAAAAATTCAAATGAGTAGTATTATCCATATTCTGTCTCCCAGAAATAGAGATTTTTATGTATACACTGGTGCAATCAGCGTTGTAATTTACAGCTGCACAGGCCTTCAACAAGTCATGCAAAATCCATGGGGTGTCTATTGGCGCTGGAGGTTTAGCTGACAGTCTGATAGAGCTGGCAGATGTGTGCTGTGTGAGCTCTTGTTCCTTCCCACACAGTTTCTTTGTACTCACTCATCTGTGAACTCTCATTCACAGCATTGGTTCCTTCTCAAAGCCAGAATAGCTTCAGTTCCTTAACACATCGTGGGTTAAATTAATTTCTGATGTAGTGTGTGATCCTCCACCAGAGAAAGTTTGTTTTTCTGTGATTTATGTTGTTGAAAGGATTCCTGACTAGGTTTCTTGAATTTTAACCATGCATAGTTAGGTGGTGTTAAGATAGAGAGTCTCTGTAAAAAGCATGCATTGTCTGGAAGGGATTTGCTAAAGTGTAATATTGGTCTTCTGGCTTGCTTCATAGACTTTATTTGATTTTGGTGGGCTGGAGGCAAGGACTTCATGGCCAAACAGAGGTCCTGGTGAAGTTTTGTCTTCTGTAGTTCTGGGATGAAGCTTTCTGGTAGCTGAAAGCTGACTATGTGTCCTAGTACCTCTTTGAGCTTCAGTTTCTTTCCAAGCATATTCTGTTGGGTGATAGCATGAGAAATTGATTATTTTTTTTTTCTGTACTTCCTAGCTGGAACGAAGAGGTAAGTACAGCTGGTAGGTTGAGCTATATACTCAAACTGACACTAACACTTAGAAAGCCTGTTAGATACACTCTGCATCTCTTCAAATGGATATTTAGTCCGAGTGCTGGAATTTAGGCACTCCCAAGTGCAGGTTAGTCATAGTCACATCTGTCCACTGCCCCAGGATTCATCTTGTTTGTGTCAAACATCAGGAAGATGATGTGTGCCTCACACTCCTGTTGAGCTGCAGGCAGTTGAGGATGTGTAGCACCTCTTACTAAGCACCTTACAGACCTGGTCTACAGCTTGCCAGGCAATTTCTGCTCAGTGGTGTGTGTGACTCTTGCATTTAGTAGAGCGCCAGTGCCTCTTGCAGCACAGTCAGGCTTCCTCAGAGATTTCACATTCCAAAAAAAATTTTTTAAATGAATGTAGGGGAAAACAGATACAGGATATGGTTTTTAGGAATTCTAAGTTCTTCTTAAGCAGGTCAGGGGTTTTTTTTTATGTCTATATTCTATATTCTGATCATCTTGTTATAATTTTAAATCCCCCTGGTTACTCTTTGCTTCAGTAGCCTCCAGGTGCTGCTTGTATGTGGAAAACTTGGCAGTTATGAATGTTTACTCCTAATGAGTTGCCTGTTGTGAAAGCACATTGATTTCTAGATCAAATCACAATTTTAAATGGCCTTTGTAAACTCTGTTATAAGTAGCTGTTTGCAAAGTTCAAAGACTAAAAATTAATTAAAATCCGAGGCACTCTTCAGTATAAAATATTTAGTTGTTTTCTTTCTTCTTTGGTTGGAATGTCAAATGTTTGTGCTAAATCAACAACTAATGGTAGCTGTGAGTTAATTTGGTTATTGCTATTTAAGGCATTGCTAAACATTCCAACACAGTCCCACTGTTACAATAACTCTGGTCTTTTCTGCATTTGCGTCTGTAAAAATAGCGGCTAACATTTTGGAGCAGGAGTTAAGTGACTGCACATTTACTGATGACAGCATTTGTTGTGACACAATACGAGAAGTTGGCTCTTGGTTTTCCCTCCGAAAGCTGTCAGCTGTGTACATGGAAGTGGTTGGATTGAGGTTGGGAGAAAGTCCTCAAAAAACTGGAAGGGTTTGAGAGTGATTTTTCAGGAACCTTAAATATTTCCAAGGGCTGTATTGGTACTTTGGGGAATAAGCTCCAGCCTTACTTCAGTGTTAATTGTGTCTCTGTGGCAATTTCTGCTATGTGTTGTGCAGGACTGTGGGTGGAATCATAGAACTGTAGAATCACAGAATGGTTTGGGTTTGAAGGCACCTCAAAGATCATCTGGTTCCAACCCCCCAGCCTCCCACTAGACCAGACTGGTCAAAGCCCCCTCCAACCTGGCCTGGAACACTGCCAGGGAGGGGGCAGCCACAGCTTTCCTGGGCAACCTGGGCCAGTGCCTCACCACCCTCACAGGAAAGAATTTCTTCCTAATATCTAGTCTAAATCTCCCCTCTTCCAGTTTAAAGCCATTACCCCTTGTCCTATCACTACAAGCCCTTGTCAAAAGTCACTCTCTAGCTTTCTTGTAGGCCTCCTTCAGGAATATAGCGTTCACTTCAGTTCAATAGCATCAGGACCTTGGAACTGCCTTTTTACCTGCCTGAAACTCCTTTCCAGAATGTGCAGATCTCTGGTATACCTTAAAGTACCCAATAGGATGGTTAGCTATTAAAAATGTATAGAGTGGTGCAATTTTTAAGGGAAGAATTTCCATTAGTTTTTTTCAGAGTGAAGGAAATTCATATACTTGCAAATATAATTTCATTTCTGGAAACCACACTGTAATTATTTTTATTAAAAGTGCTTCCAGAAGCCTGTTAGGGGTTGGAAATGCAGAGGAGAACATTTTCTATCTGAAGAGCTTTCAGTTTAGACAAAGACATGTTATATTCCCACTACCACAGATGAACAACTGAGGCACAGAGGTATTTAGCAACGCAGCCAAGGTTGCTCTGGCATGTTTGCAGCAGAGCTGGCAACTGAATCCAAGGTTTCTGTGTCTAGTTTATCAGTTCACCCACAGCACTGCCTTGTCTTTCAATTAGCACTGAAATTGGGTGTTTCTCAATACCTGCTCAGTAGAGTGGATGTGTGGATGTTCTCTAAAGGTGCAGCTCACCTGCACTTCTGGGAGTGATCTGAGCTGTTCCCCTTCTTTGTGGGTGACAGCAGCAGTGGCAGTGTTAGGCTGAGAGGCAGTGTGGTGCTGTGCATGCCTCTGCTCACCTGCTCTGCCTCTTAAACCAGAGCATTCAGAGTGTCAAATAGTCTTCCTGATGGCATTTTCTACTACTTTTGTCGCAGCGTGAAATAAATGAGAAAAGCCACTGGCCTCTCCAGACAGCCATAACAACAAAAAAAAATGAGAACAAAGCTTCATTTTTTTTTTTAATCTTTTTTTTTCCTTTTCTCCTTACTGAAATGTTTATTTGAAAGTGGCACGGCAAGGTGGGATAGTTTGATTTGATTAGCAAGTCTAAATGTATTAGCAGCAAGACAGAAACTATATTACAATTAGTGATAATTAGTTGCACTGATTACTTCAGTCTGCAATACTGTTTGACAGATGTTTTTCTGTGGTAGGGTATTGAAATAGGCGGGTACTTTACCCTTGTGGTGCTTCTTAGCTTTCCTTCTGGTGATGTCTTCGTCTTGTCATTGTTTGCTAACGAAGTCTCCAGTGTGGCTACTGTAATTTGTGGCTTTGCAAATGCAAATATCCTTTTGGAAGTAAAGTTTAAACTGGGAAAATACATCTTAGTGGTGTGTCTTCTCATATTGATGCTTGACAGCCCTTGAGAAGGCCTCTTATTCTCCATGGAAACACTTACAGCCCAGCCCATCACCCCTGCTACTGCCTATCAGGCCTGTCCTTAAAGTCTGATCCAAAGCCCATTAAATACCACAAGAGTCTCTCCTTTGACTGCAGAAGACTTTGGAACCCACAGTGAGAGAGGAACCTTGCTTCCCTGTCCAGTCAGCCCTCAGTCTCTGTAAAACACAGTGGGGATGGCTGGTGGTGTCAGGATTAGCAGCAAAAAGATGCTTCCCAGGGCTGTACTGGGTAGAGTAAAACCCTTTTGGGGGACTGTATCCCACAGAGGGAAAATGGCTCTTTCAGCTGGCTCACTCACACCCACCTGTGCAGAGAAATGTGGAAACCAAAGTGCTGTTTGCAGACCAAGTAGCAAGCGGGGAGGAGAAGGAGCATTTGGGAGCTACAGTTTGTGTGTCTATAAACTGCCTCCTATTCACTGCTTTGATAGTTACGAGGTCCTGAAACATTTCTGTGAATTACAGGTACTGCTCCAAAGAGAATCACGTTTCAGATTGGGTGTCCTTCTTTGTAGAGGGTTCCTCTATCAAACACTTTCTGTGAATCCTGTGACACAATCATATTCTCTAATTTCCAGGAACTCTGTAGAGCTAACCCCTCTGGCTCAGCCTCACGACAATAAACACGTTAGGCTCTGACAATCATTCTGTTCCTTAGGAATAAACTGATACAATTTTGGGTGTCTTGCTTTTGGTGTATGAGCCATAATCCCATTATCAGTCATCCAGAATAAAGTGCATTATGGTATGTATTAACATAGACCTGTGCACTGTCTGTGAGCTGTTTGAGGACAGATAAGCTAGAAATATGAATTTGTACAAGCCAAATGTTTCTGGGTTTCTCCTAAACTTACATCTTGTGCTACTGTACATGATTTACTTGTTCTTTGGAAACAGTGCTTTACAGACTCTACAAAGTACTTCTATCAGTTAGCAGGCACGATAGGTCACAGCAAAAGGTATCACTTAAATGTGTGACACAGTTACTTACTTATTAGTACAGCACCAAAAGCCAGAGGTTGAACATCTGGAAGTGCCCATGAAAAACATCTGAGGGTTTCTGGACAGCTAGCTCTGTAAGAAAGGCCTAATACTGCATGACCAGTCACTTTATGCCTCTCAACTCTTTTAGAAATATCTGTGTATTTCCAGCCAGGTGAAGTTATGAGTCAAGTTTTAATTGGGAAAAATAAAATGTAGACTCTGTCTTATCATTCTAGAGATGAGGTGTTTACATCCTCTACCAATTAGGCTGTATTTCTGGATGTTTCATTTGGCAGATCACCTATCCCTTCTCACCGCTCTGATGTTGAGCACTGAAGGATTTTTTGTGTATTGTGATGTACTGGGGACCATTGTGGGTGACTTGTACCTTGTACAGTTCTCCAGGTCTGTTGTTAGCTTGCAGTGTAAAATCAGGGTAACTGTACAGCAGCTAAGGAAGTATCAGCTAACCTATGTTGTCAAGAAATGTTAGGAGAGATTTGTTTGCTGATATTTTTTTTTCTTTTTTTTTTCTCTGATGGTGGGATCCTTCTGCAAAGCTCTGAGCACCCTTAGTTGGTGCTTGGTGACTTCTGTGGCTGTGGGGGCATTTCACAGGGGAGCTCAGCACCTGGCAGGACTGAACCCAGAGCTTGTAGTGAGCTGCAGGAGGAGCAAAGTGCCAGCTGTGATCTTGTTTGAGGAGAAAGCAATCACAGGGGTCGGGAGAAGTACACAAAATGTGAAATGAAATAAATTTGAGGAGTACATAAGAAACAGAGTGGGGGAGTGTGCAGAAGGCAGGAATGAAGGGAGGCTGACTAGTTGCAAGCCTGATGGCAACCCTGCTGCAGCGCTCCCTCCTGCAGCTGCTGCCTCCCTCTGTGTGCCCTTTCCCAGTTGGGAACCTTCCTTCAGGATTACAGAAGTTGTCCCACTTTTTTGTCTTCCAACTTCCTTTAATAAAAAGACATTGCTTTTACATTTCCCTCTCTTCCTCAGCTCTCCAAGCAATTAATAAGCACAAATTAATACCAAACTCCCCAAGCCCTTGTTGTAGATAATGGTTGTCCCCCTTTCCTCTGTTCACAGGTAGGAGGCTAAGTGATGTGATGAAGGTCATGCTAAGAGTTTGTGGCAGAGACAGGAAGAGATCTGACTTGCATGCAGATCCACAGAGGCATTTGGCAGCTAATAGCCCCTTGAAATCAAAAGCTTATGGATATGTTTATGGATCTGGACCTTATTTCTAACAGCTGCTCTGTCTTTGTGCTATCTACCTAGTCAGCAGAAGAGACTTCACTGACTTAATTATGCTCATGTGGCTTTGCAGCTGTAGCAAACAGGAACTGCACAGTATCTCTTTAAATAGTATATGAGCTTTCCTGCGTGTTCCCAGTGCAAACAGAATACTTTGCTCCAGCTTGAGTCTTACATGCTTATGGTTAGCTGGTCGACAGAATGAGTTGAAAGCCATCTGTGAATGCATGGCTTCCTTGGAGCATTTGTATGGAAACCACGATGTAATGACAGCAGCCCATAGAAAACGTTCTTTCCTGGAACTGTAGAAGGTGGCATATTTATTGGTCAGCTCAAACAGGAAGTTTAAATGAAGAAGAAAAAGGGTAGGTGATATAAATCTTGTTATGAGGAGCTTCAAATATGGAAAAATTGGATTTGCAGAATTAAAGGTAACTTAAAATGAGGCATTAGAAAAGACATAAGGTAACCTTATGGCTGTCTTGCTCTATCTGTCTTGATTTTGGCAGTGCACCTGCATAGGCCATTAAACTGATTGGCTCAGGATATATGCTTGAGATGGAGTAAACTACCTGATACTAATTTAAGAAGAGGTGATAATGGTATCACGCTGACAGTGTACATTTGTAGTGATCAGCCCTGGCAACTGTTGCTTTGAAAGCTCTGAAACATAAGAGCATGAATTTTCATTAATGAAAAAAAAAAAAAAAAGAAAATAAATTAGAGACATGCCTAAAAATGAAATTAGAGACAGCCTTATATCAACCTATTAAAAACTGTGTTTTTCAAAAAAATTAGTTGGATTCCTGCACTGATCAGTGCGTTGCATTAAGGTCCTGCCAAGAGTAGAAACCAAATCAGCTCAGAGCCCAACTTCACAACTACATCTTTGCTTAGTTACTTGGCCAAATTACAGCCCTACTACCACTCAGGACAATATCTTAAAAATCAAAGTCTGAAGGTGGATTTGGGCTTCCTAGCTTGATTATGCATATTCATTTTTGTCATGTACACACACATATATATATACATAATCTCAGTGTGAGCATAAAGCTTAGAGCCACTGCAAATTTTTAAGTCTTTGAAACTGACTTCCAGAATGTAGTTGAAAAATAGAGGCCCCAACTGAGTTAAAATAACTGAGTTATTTTAAAATGTGTGATTTTAAAATATAAAAGCTTTATTCTGCATCCCCAGTGATGCTTCTGAGGGTCCTTTGCCAAGAGGAAGTAACTGGATATGAACATAGCAACCCCAGATAGCTACTGCCTGAGACAGCTAATCAAAAGCAAAACTCTGAGCCTGTCTAGACACAAACTGCTGTCAAATGTACAATGAAGCAATATTACATGGACTGGTTCTCCCTTTGCTAGTTCAGTTGTAACAGAGTTAGTCACCATTTGTCGCCGTAATAGATAAAGTAATTCCACTGTTTTTTGAAGATGATAATGTTTCTTTAACTACAGTGGTACAGGTCATACAGTCTTTTATACAGCTGGTCACCCTCAATAAATCTGTTTTTAAAAATCATTTGGCAGTTGTGGAATGTATGAGAAGTGTCTTATTAGATCTAATCTTTATATAAAACATACTTAGTGGTGTTCACTGTATAACACTTTCCCTGTTAAATTTCAATTACTGTCATAGTTAGGAAATACTGATTTAAAGTGCCCTTCTAGGTGGAATGGAACACTGCCTAGTATTTAAAAGAGCCATTTTTCTTTCTCTCCTACTTGCTAGCATTGTTTGATACCCAGTGTCCTCTGCTAGGTCACACTGGGTGGTATCAGGGACCTAGAGGTGTCCGAGTTACATCTCGGAGCAGGTATTTGCTGCTGTTCACGAATAGGAAATATTACACTAGTGATTATTTTCTAGAGCTAGTTACTGCTATGCTCAGGATTATGAACCCAAAGTCATTACTCAGTTGTGTTTTAGGACTGCAAACATCCAGATATATATCCAAAAGCCTTGAGTATATTAAAACATTTACAAAATGTAGCTGTGTTTTTAAATATGTTACACCTGAGCAGTTGCTTTCTGGAAGTTGTGCACTGGAAATTTTTGCAAGTTCTCTCCCCTTTTCTAGGACAACAAATCTGCTGGCTTGCTTTCCTAGCACAATGTACCAACATAAAGCATCGCTGGCTTCAATTTCCTCCTGAATCTCTTTACCTTTAATCTTGCAGCCTCCTGCCCTCTCTTGCACTGTTTCCCAGTTATCAAGCGAGAGCAAGGGGTCACTTAGGTTTTCAGAATTTGATTAGTGCCATTGTTATGAATCATTCAGTTTGTTTGGTACCAGCAAAAGTGATCCATGTAGCAATTTGCAAAATCTGATTTAGGATTTAACATCACTTAAAAAAAATTAATTAGTGGCACAGTTGAGGGCTCTCAGCTTTGTATATTGATGAAATTAGTGCCAGTGAAAAGCAAGATGGAAACAATCCAGCCAAAATAAGTGTGTGTTTCTGTGACACAGAGCCCATATTCCCTTATAGAGACCCAGTGCTGCAGTGCATGCCCTCCTTCCTCTTCTGTTACTGTCGTACTGTGTGTGCTGTTCTTTCTGGAGAGAGTTCCTCAAAATGGAAGCTGTAGTAACGTTGCTCTCAGTAATGGTGAGTGTGGCATAGGTGATCATGTGTCCATGATTTCTTTGTGGATAGTTTTCTGTGATCCTACTATACAGTAATTCACAGAACATTCTGCTTCCTTTGTTCTGTAAGAAATCAAAACTGCAGCAATCTAACTAAGCTCTGGTTGTAAATGAGGTAATGGCAGTGTACAAGTTTTCCTCTGACTTAAGTCAGTGAATTTCACCTGGACATAAATTTGACACAAGTCTTTCCAATATTTCAAGATTTGAACAATGGTACAAGATCTTTGCATGTTTAAGACAGTTTTGCACTGTTTTCATTAAAGTAGTTATAAGAGTGAGGGGTCACTGCAGCTGCTGTACCTCTTCTTTTCTGCAGTGTCTGAGGTTTGCAGTCTCCCAGGCAGTGGGATGTTCCTGTTTTACACACTGAGGCACTGAGACATCAATGGAGAGATTTTCAGGAATGCCCAGTGCTTTCCCCCCACTCTTGGCAGTGGCAACCCCTGACCCCTCTGCAGGAGGAAGCTTTGTGGCAGAGTTGAGCACGGCACCCCTTGTCTTGAGCCCCAGGATAAGGTCACAAAGGGTTAACCAGTGTCAGTGGGCCATGGCTAAGGCACAGCTTGGAAGGTTTCATGCTCTGAAAATCTACCAGAATCCAACTGGTAGATCATTTTTTGGAACTTAAGAATGTACACTTCATCTGGAGTGTGTCCAGAGAAGGGCACTGGAGCTGGGGAAGGGTCTGGAGCACAGTGTGATGGGGAGCAGCTGAGCGAACTGGGGGGTTCAGTCTGGAGAAGAGGAGGCTGAGGGGAGACCTCATTGCTCTCTGCAGCTCCCTGAAAGGAGGGGGTAGTGAGGGGGGGTCGGTCTCTTCTCCCAGGTGACAGTGACAGGACGAGGGGGAATGGCCTCAAGTTGTGCCAGGGGAGGGTTAGATTGGATATTAGGAAACATTTCTTCCCTGAAAGGGTTCCCCAGCCCTGGCCCAGGCTGCCCAGGGCAGTGGGGGAGTCCCCATCCCTGGAGGAATTTCAGAGCCGTGGAGATGTTGTGCTGTGGGACATGGGGCAGTGGGGACTGGGCAGTGCTGGCTTAATGGTTGGACTTGATGATCTTGGAGAACTTTTCCAACCAAGGCTATTCTATGATTCTGTGATCTTTGAGCATCTGGCTGGTGAGTGTGTGTATATCTCAGATTCTCCCTGGCAGCTTTAATAGATGTGGTTTGGTAGCAGCCTGTCCTCAAAGGGTCTCTGCACTTGTGTGTGTGTGTCCCACCTGAAAGTGTCCCATGACAAGACCCTTGTTTGCCAGAAATGTTGGAGTTCTGACTCAGATTCTGAGTTAGACAGCCACAAGATCCCTTCTAGCTCTGTGGATGGGGCTCCCTCTGTTTTGAAGAGTGCCTGTTTGCTATGCCCCTTTTTATTCAGTCGGCTGTCAAGTTGGCATCTGCTGAGACACCCTCTAATCTTGGCCGGCGTTGGTCAGCCATTTGCTCTGCGCTGCAACGAGAAGCTGCCTGCGTAGTGCACATCAAGCAATGTGCCAGTCTTTATCCTTGTCAGCGTTATGCAAATCCTCGGCACTGATGTTAATGCCAGTTTGGTTTTTATAGCCTGGTGACAGCAACAGCCCTCAATATTAAATACAAATATACGTACACAGTTAGGGCGATGATTACTCTAGATGTTCAGCTAGTCATAATATTTGCACTTGGCGTGATAAGGAGCTTTGAATGATAATAGCACTATAGTAGAAGCTTGTTAAAGTGACAGTAACCCTGGTGTCATTATTGAGCGGTGCACTTGTGCTTGCTTTCCTACAGCTCTCTCGTAGACTGTCCATCTCTGTGTGTATGTAATGTGTAGAAAGGCAAAGTGCTCCGGCTCAGCTTGAGGATGCTGTGTGAACTCCTCTAAACTTCTTTCAGAGTTTCATCTGCTCTAAGACAGCACTGAGATTTCAGCGTGATTGTAGTCATTAGGAATCTTTTTCTAAGTCTTGTTTCATTAAAATAATCTAGTCCTGATGCAGGATAATCACAGAATAGTCTTGGTGGAAAAAGACCTCTAAGATCATCAAGTCCAGCCATTAACCTAGTAGATGCTGTTTTTATTTACTGACAGAAAAAAGACTCACAGCCTCTATCCAGCTTCTTTAAGGGATACCAGCTGCAAAGGGGAGCAAGGAAGAGCCATGCTGTCATATCATGACAGCATTTTGTGTTGTCTTTCTATTTTGGCTGAAGGGATAACATATCTAAAGAACACCAGCAACCATCCCAAACCCTGTGTCTTTTTCCAAAATGCAGCCCCACAGACTGACTTAGATTTGGGGAATTCCTGGGATCCCACACCACGCTGGGTCAGTCAGTAAGACCCAGGACACTTCAGCTGTCAAGTGAATAGAGGCAAGCTGCCAGAATTTGCTGTCAGGACTGGTGCTTGAGTGCCATTGAACCCAAGGATGTCATTCAGTAAACCCGAGCCAACTATCCCCCACTTCCTAAAGTCCCACTCCCCCAGGTGTGGGCTGGTCAGAGTTTTCCTTGTACTGTGGGTTCTTTGTTGGCTTCCAGAACTTTTAATGTCTTGTTAATGCAGGGTTGCTTTCATGCAGTCACTGTTATGGCAAAGTGTGTCTGCACATGAATGCCCTTCTTCTAAGGGCTTTATTGTGTGCATGGCTGTAAAAACTTGGGCCATGCTGTACTTGGGGCACATTTAGCATATGATAGTGTCTACCAGCCCTTGGAATTTTGGAAAGGGATGAAAAGAAGTATTTGAATAGCTGTTAAAATATTTGCATTCAGCTTCTGCCACCAGCATGGCGTGAGGATGATCTGCAGAAGTATAATGAGTTTTAGGACCCTCAGCTTTTGCAGTTGTGCAGTGTTCATGTGTGCTGGCCATTGGGTTGACTGCAGTGCTGGGCAAGAGAGGGAGGGGTGCATGTAGTGTAAGGGGGGAGGCTGGGGGCCACACATAGTGGATAGTAGGCCCTCACTGCAGCCCAAGCCAGATATCATAAACCTGCTTGTGTGCCTGATCTTGAAAGGGTAGATACTCAATGGGTTATAAAACTCAGGCCCTTTAATCTGTGTCAATCTTACATCCAAAATAAAGACAGAATGGGTAAACCTCTATTATTATGTATAAATTTTGCCTCGTCTAGCTCCTTGCTTGGTAGCCCATACAAGACTTGCAGCTTTCACATATTTATTGCATGTAACAAGTTGTCATAAAAAGAGCCAAGTGAGGTCTAACCAGAGACCTAGCTTGCCAAAACTTCAGTTTGCAGTCCTGACCAGTAATGATTGTCTAGAGAGAGCGAGCTCCCTCCAAAGGGAATTAAACTGTATGCCTAGAAACATCTAAATAACAACAGTACTAAAAATCTATATTTATATAAGCATAATGAAAGACTAAGTGAGTACTCTTGAGTTATTTATTTTTTTTTTAAAGTGTCTTTTTCTCTGATATCCAAGAGACCTCTCTGGTAAATAACAGGCACTTTTGAATTGGTCTTTAATTTGACCCATCTTCAGGAAAGCTCTCCCCATGTATTACTAGAGCCCCATGGAGCACCCAGGCTATTTGCCAGGTGATGTACCACCATGTCCCCTCTGTGACAGTGGCCTCTCTGGTGCTGTTACGAACAAGAAGGATGCAGGAATCACAAGTAACTGACTTATGGCAGAACAAACACTAATGAAAAAAACCTAGTGATTTCAAATGGGTTTCCTGTTAAAGCTGATGTAATAATCACATTTGGAGCAGGCTGTATTGGCAGATAATGTGCCTTTAATGCCATTTTATGACTTTGCCTTCTTTTCATTGTGAATAACTGAGATTAGAGCCCATTATTTGCCCAGGAAGCCCACAAAAGTCCCTAACTAAATGTAGTTACCTTAGTGTCCTCAGCCAGGAGACAGGAGTTGCTGCTTTGAAGCCATTTTGTTGAACATTTAATGTGTATTTTATTTCCAGTTCTTGTGTTTAATATGCAGTACTGCAGTTTCCATATATATTATACACATACTTCTAAAACATTGGAATAGCTTTTTTTTTTTTAATTGAGTTTCAATTTTGTTTTACTTTTGCAAAATTAATGGGCACCAGACAATTCATTTGTGTTAACAAAGAATACGTGAGGGTTTTGGACAATTTATCAAAAGACAGAATATTCTGATTTGAGACTATGGTTTGCAGAGTTTGTTGTGAAGTTTGAAAAATATGGAGGAGTTGAACTCTGAAACAGGAGATATTTCTTTTTCTAGGGTAAATTGAAATGAAACACTGACAAGATACATATTTTATAGTCCTTTACTATCTTGAGTGCATGTGTACAGCTACTTAGCTAATGCTAAAGGTCGTGGATGTCTAGTAAATGTTAGGAAGTTCAGTGTGTTCATGCAGATTAATTATGTTAGTATTTTGCAGTTCAAGTTAATATATGCGATAAGCTTGGGCATATTTCAAACCCAGTAAAACACTGCAGGGCTGTTATAATTATCCCAGGAATAGCTATTATGCAGACACAGAAGTAGAGATTAAAGTTGGGAAGTATATCAAGGATGTTTTAATGTGGAATTGTAGCATTTAGCCGCATGGATATTCTTAACTCTGCATTCAATGTCTGGCCTGAACCATACAATTGTGATTACTACAATTTACTGTTTGTAGCACCACTTTTGGCCTGGTTTGTTTCAAAATGCAGGAGGGTTTTTGTCCTTTGCTTATTTTCATATTTGTGTTTGTGCTGTCATTTCCAGACAGAGTAAGGGTGACTTGATTTTTCTGTCATATAACATGGTAAAATTTACAAGAGAGATGCTATAGCGTCAGCTGTGGCATTTTAACACAAATAATGGGGGCACAGAATCAGTAATTTCTTGTTATTACTTTGTAGGTATTGTGGCAGTTCCTATGAATGTCAGTCACAGCTCAAGATCCTTTCTCCTGCTCATTACAGAAATGTAGAACAAAAAGGATAGATCCAGTCCTGAGATCTTACAGTCTGTTACCTTAATTTATAATAAAAATTAGTGTTGTTATGATCTGAAATAATGCAATGAGGTACTTTTATAATGACCTGACTTCTAGACAGGTGTGATAATATATTTTTACATGAATAATAAAATGAATTTTAGATTAAGAAAAATGAACCATGTTCTTTGCAGTTGTGAAAAAGCCAGTACTGAAACTCCAGGAAAGTCTTAGGTATTCTGGAGTCTTTTGTCAAGGAGTAGTAGCTTGTCATGAAAACCCTGACTGGTAATTGTGCTGTGTGACATTTTATCATGCTGTCTCTCCACTGGGGAGTTTGTAGTCAGCATGTACTACAGCAAGCTCTAGCTGGGTAAGCTTAGTTGAAACAGCATGTTTTAAGCAGAGTTTAACATCACAAACTTGTTCTGAGCACGATGTTCATTAATACCTTTCTTGAATACATTAGTGGTAGTTTAAAAGAGGTGCTGCACTGGATGGGTGAGATTCACAGCTTGGGGAAGCCCATCCTATTGCTTCCAGAGGTTTTTGGCTCACATGTTACGTTCAGACTTGTCACGACTCTTGCTTAGAGTTTCAACAGAATTTGCCTGTCCCTTCCCTTTCCCCTGCAGGCAGCTTGGACACCTCAAGTTCAGCAGTATGCATGTAAAAGTCAGGGCTCTCAAGTGGCTCTGGTTGAAATAATCCCACAAGCAAAACACTGTGTAGTCCAACCCCATGTCCAGCTTCCAGTCCTTCATCTCTAACTGTGGGCAAATCATTACATGTCTTGAGCCTCAGTTTCCCCATCTGTTGTTGAGGATAGTCCAACTCTGCTTTGATGTGACAGTTAACGTGCAAATGCTTTGAGATGCCTGCTTAGAAAAGGTTGCCATGCAATTTCCACTCAAGTTATTGCATGTGCTGTTTTCTCTTTAAATATGGGAGATGCCTAGTGTATCACAATTTTTTTTATGGCAAGACCTTTTCTGTAGATAGCAGAGGCAAGTCAGTGAATGCCATCTTTTATACAAAAGAAGAGGAATAAAGGATGAACAGCATGTTCTGACCAGGAACTCTAGCTGTACCCATTGAAATCTATTGATTGAAAGGGAGCAAGATCAGAGCACTTATGCTTTTATTAATGATACTGACAACTTAGTATGAGTGGAGAATGGCTTGTAATTAGTTTTGGAACTGTTATTGATTATTGTCATTTTCAGTATTGATTATCTTGCTACTTGGGAAAAAAAATACTACCCAGACTCTCCAGCAATGCTGATCTGGGCCCTTTTGGCCTCCCTTCCTGCTGTTGCAGTGAAGATTAAGCTGCTGCTCACGATCACATGAAGTCCTGTCAGCCGTGTGGGTTGGGCTTCTCGTTTAATGCTGCTGCCTGCACTCTCCTCCTCCTGCATGGGATCTTAGTTCATTGGCTGCCATTCAAGGAAGGATGCACCCACTCCGTTTCCAAGCTGCTTTCCAATATACGTTTCTGAAGGAGATGGGGGCTAAATCCTTACATCTTAGATGGAGAGTCAAGATTAATGGTAGTTATTTGTCAGCTGATAACCTCTGAAGAGAAAACATATTTGTCACCCACCCCTACAATCAATGTTGTATAAAGCCACGTGTATAATGACTTGGAACAAATGAGAATATCCATGATATAAGCTAACAGATCTGAAGTATAAAATCCACAGAACTCCTTTGAAAACTCTCTGTGATCCATCTGATGCCTCAAACAATCGCCATCAGTCTGTAAGAACAGACACTGTGCTAACTTTAAACAGCTCCAAAGCTGCTAGATCTCAAAGGCCAGCAGTGCTGACCGCTCAACGTACCTGGAAGACCAAGGTTATACAAAAATAGATCCTGGAGGAAAGGAAAGGTGTGCTTTAAAACTAGTAGTAATGCTCGAGTCGCTCTTCGCTCGCGGTGACATGGCTCGTAAAGGAATGATGTGGATGGCTGTTCAAGAGGAGAAGAAAACCTGTGTGGTTCGAGTCTGCTGAGGTCACTGCATCTCTGTCAGCACCCCGGGAGAGCAAAGCTGCCTGGAGCAGAGGCTTTGGATTGTGGCAGGGTTTAGAGGGCATTCCAGTGACTGGGCAGTATCGTTCATTTGTCTCCTTCACTCAAAAGAAAACAATAAGATTTCTGGGGAAGAAAAAAATTCCTCAAATGCCTGGGATTTTTTCCCAGCCTTTTGCAGCAAGGGCATTTTGCTGAAGTAGTGCCAAGTATTGAAATTTTGCCTGATGGAAGTTTCTTTGAACCCAAGAAGATAAAGTGTTTCTAGTGAATAACAAGAAAGACAAAAGAATGCTATTTTTTCCCCTTGGTCAACTTCTGCTAGATCTTAAGGTTTTGTTTTTTCCACCATTTCTGGTTTGATTAGTATGGAACATCTCATTCCACAGTGGGTTGGTTTTGTGGTTTGTTTTTTTTTTGGAAGAACAAAGACCCCCTTTGACCTGGATTTGGATGCATCTGTGACAGCCTACTTCACTGGCTGCCAGCTGAGCATAGTGCATTTAATTGATGAAATAATAATGATGAACCGTGCCTGAACTTGCTTTGACGACCACTTGAAGCAGAAGGCGTAGTAAATCAGGCCAGTGCAGCAGCACAGTGGCGGTCACAGTCCATCCTCAGGCTTGGTGCATAGAAGACATCAGCTAAGTGCTGTGCTTCAGGTCCTGAGCACATCCCCACAGGCTTGCTTCATTCCCATCTAAGAACTCACCTGTCCTTCCTTTAATTAAAAGCTAAGTGTAAAGAATCTCTTTTATTTTTATTTTTTTTAAAAGAGCAACATTTTTATGCATCCTCTTAACTTCCCACTGCATTAAGCTGATTAAAATGGAGAGCTTTCCCTTTATAAACTGTCTTAACGTGGAGACAGGCTAGGATGGAACTGCTAGAGAGATACAATGGCAAAACAATTTATCTGCCTTAAGTTCTTCAGCGTGATTACTGCTGCATGTTTCCTCTGTCAGCCCAAGCCTGCATCTCATTAGCTTCCAAACTGGGACTTCCACTGATAACTGAGGTTCCAGCCCTGCAATTTTTACATGAGGAAGATGTAAAAGTCTCAGCAACCTTTGTACCAAGACTCAGCCTTGTTGTGTACATTCTTAAAGATCAGCGGAACGTACCAATGGTTTGTTGTTGTGCTTTAATGAGGGGAATAGATTTGGAAGGGGATTTTGTACGGCTTAATTAACATTACCCATTGGTTTAATGTTGTGAAAGAGGACTTTAAGAAGATAAATACTTTGCCTATAAAGTCCCCCTAGGTGTCCTTTGCCTTGAAAATTGGGCTTTTGTTTTCAGGACCAGCGTGGAAAGAATAAGTACAGGATGTAGAAGGAGAAAAGGTTTTCTTAGGCCTTTGTTAGAATTTCAGGCTTTTTTTTTTTCCCTCCCCCCCAGTGCTCTGACATGCCAAAATGTATCAATTAACTGCAGCAAAGAGATCAAAGCAGTTCTTGCTTTGCAAAAAACAGTATTTATGCTCAAGTATTGTCTCTTAGTGCATGGGATACTGAAAGTTGAGTTTTAAAAGTACTACAATCTTATAAAAGACTAGAGTCTTTTTTTTTGCTTTTTTGAGAGAGTTACTTAATTCTGCTTACTGATGATAATTAGATGAGCAAACCAAGTTCAAGAAAGCAAATGTTTTGTTTTTTTCAACATGAGACACTTGATAAAGGAATAGCATGGGGTAGGACAACTCTGTACATGTATCACTAGTAATTGTCACTGTTGGATGTGCAGTTTATTCCAAACAGACCAGTAATGGAAGAACTTCAGCAGATATACAGAAACCCTTGATACTTTATTATGCTGGTCAACTGCTGCAGGATTTTTTTGTAGAGTGTAAGGAATTTTGCAAGCAATGTGAGATGAGGATCACTTAGAAGCCCATTTGACCATCTTAAGACTGGCTTTGATTAGATAACCTACATACACTTAATGAATTCTGTTCCACAGAACATTATTTTCCCTTACTCATCCCATATAAAAGTTATCTTCTGAATGTCAAGGAAATACTACGACCAGGTTGAGAGACAACTACTTTGCTGTGAGCGTATTGTGTAATGTTTTAGTGTTAACTGGTGTTGCTTTCTGCTCTAACCAGGGTATGTGCCTATTGACCTGCAGCCTGGGTGCTTTAAATCCTCTGTTCCCAAATGCTGATGGAAAATGCTAATAAGCAGAGTACAGGGGTGGGAACCAGGACTCTTGTGTTCTTCCTTGCAGCCTTGTGGCTTTTTCACTGTGGGCATTATTTAATTCACAGTGAAGGCATTTCCATTGTCTCTAGCAAGAAGTCATATATGGTTGTGTTGGCTTTGGCTGGGATAGGGCTAATTTTCTTCTTAGTAGATAGAATAGTGTTGTGTTTTGGATTGAATATGGGATTTAGTATGAGAAGAATGTTGATAATATACTGACGTTTTCAGTTGTCCTAAGAATCAAGGACTTTGCAACTTCCCCTGCTTTCCTAGTGTGCAGGTGCACAAGAAGCTGGGAAGGAGCAGAGCCAGGGCAATGGGTCCAAACTGGCCAATGGGATATGCCATGTCATGCAATGTTATGCTCAGTGTGTAGAGGAGAGTTGGCTGGGAAGTCTGTCTTTCTCTCCTGAGACTGTGGTTTGCAGGGTTTCTCTCCTCCAGGATCCTTAGCCAGGGATGGGATGGGCATTGGTCAGTGGGTGGTGAGCAGCTGCACTGTGTATCACTTGTTTGTGTATTCTATTATTATTATATTTTATTCCAGTTTCTAAATTGTTTTTATCTCAATACATGGGTCTCTTTACCTTTACCTTTTGGATTCTCTCCCCATCTCCCCAGGGGCACAGGGGAGCACTAGCATGCAGCCATGTAGTAGTTAGTGGCCTGCTGAATTTAAAACCATGACAATGGCCTTGGTTGCATTGTTCAGTTTATTGGTGTTTTTAAAAGAGAGATCCCAAGTGTTGAAAGCACTAATTTATATTTGTGAGAGATCAAAGACAGGAAAAAGTGGTTCCCTAGAACAGTATGTTATAGTTATTAATGGGCCTTCTCTCTTTTTTTCCCCAGTTCCCCTTCTCAGCTCAGCAGGGAGCATTGGGTGGTAGAACAACTGCTGCAGTTTAGCCCCAGGTACAGGCTAAATGTACACACTCAGTTTTACTGATCTGGAGCTGAAATGTCACTATCTGCCAGGACTAACATCTCTTCACATGGCTTTAGTGGCATGTTCCAGTGTCCAGCAGCATTTTGACAACCCACCTGTAACTGGGAACTGATTTGTCAGTGCTTAAGCTGAGTGAAATAGAAGCAAACAATAGGAAGAGTGAATATTATTGACTTAGAATTGACTTCTTATTGGCCTTTTTATCCTAGGCAGTGTATTAGGATGAATGAGGCATTCCCCACACCCACACAGCTTTCAGCTAATGGCGTTTGTTTTGAAAAATGTAATATGTAAAATGTCATATGAAGAAATACTCTACTATTTCTAGTTTGCTACAGGTCCTGTAGAAATGTCGACAGCATCCTGTTAGGGACTATGTCCCATTTGGCACTAAATCTTGCCCTTCACACAAACCCTCCAGCCTGTGCAACCTGCCTTCCAGGGCACCCCTTATCAGAGCACCTTGCTTATTTATTATTCCTCACTCAGCGCTCCGGTTCTCTGAGAACTCAGAATGAAGCCAAAGGATTTTGAGATCCTGCCTCAAGTCTGGCTGATTTTCTGTCAAGCTAAGGGATTGAGGAGAAATGTAGGTCACTGACACTTCGCTTCTCCCTGGCTTTCTCGCTGTGGTGCAAGTTCAAGCAGCCTTCAGGCCACTGTCCCAGCTGGAAATTGAAAAGGGCACAGTATAAAGACTATGAAAACAGCCAGACTCTGCCTTGCTGAACATTTGTGTGAGCTGGAACTGTGCTGATGTGCATTTCTCAAAGCATGAAATATGTTAATATTTTGTGCATGAAAATAATTACAGGATTGATAATGCTTCCCATGTTTTCTGCTCAGAGCAGTCTGTTTTTAAACCAGCTGAAAGAGAAGTTCCAAATTAAATAAGAGAAAAAAGAGAGACAGTTTGGAAGGGAAGGGTTGTCAGAGCTTTGACAATGGAGTCAGCATGAAGTTGAATTTTAGCTCCTACAAAAAAAAAAAAAAGACTGGATAGATGAGAAGGAGATGGAGCAGCAGAAGTGGTGTGTGGTGACCAGCGAGGTATAAACACCCAGCTCACTGGAGAGGCTACCTGATGCTAAAGGAGGTTCACATCTCGTGTTCTGATGGTATGAAATTATCTGCCTGGAACTGGGAACATTACAATGCCAGTTTGAGTTTTCTGTTTAGCATCCATGCTGTATTGTTGAGTAATGGAAAATCTCAAAGAGCAACAAAGTGTCTTTAAACCCCTTCCATGGTACCTGGAGGGATTTCTCCCTTTTCCCCTTCATATTAGGCAAGGATGTGCCTCTCCAGTGAACAAACAGGCTCCTAAAAATGTACCTCCCGTCTTAAAATGCCAGAAGGATGGCAAAAGTACAGCAAAGCAGATAGAAAAAGTTTAGGTAGATTGAGATAACACAGGAGAGAGAAGGGGGGAAAAAAAAGGAGAAAAGAAAATCTCCTACTAAAATTGTACCTTAAATGTGAAGAAACGGCGCTTTATGAAGTAACAAGGAGCTAGTTAATGGGATCCATATCCACAAGTTACAATAATGCAGTTTTTAAATTGAGTTTTTGTGGCAGACCGGCTGAATAAAATTGCTAAGCTGTGCTTCAGTTGTGTAGTAAGTGGTGCATGTGGTGTGAAAGACAAGCTGCAGCGTGATAACAGACTATCTCTTCCCTGCACAAAGAGTCCTGTATTCTGATCAACTCAACAGCGTGCGCTGGTAAATATTGGTCCAAGCTACTTGGTCATTAGAATTTATTGTGTTGGTTAATCACACTGAGTTTAGTCAGTCTTTCTGTCTGAATTTACTGGTTTACTTTTGGAGACACTCCTGTGCAATTATTACCCTGTGTCCTATTGGCATGGGGTGCAGGACTGCCAGAAAGCCTGACGAGATATCACAGCATGTGTGAGAGATCAGGGTGGGTGAGACTGCAATCAGCTTTTCCTTCTCTCTGGGTTTTCAGGGTCAATTCCAGAAGCAAGCATCTCTAATCTGAGGTTTTGGCAGGACTAGAAATAGAACAAATTCCACCATGGTTCATTGAGCACCTGAAATGCATTTGGAGAAGTTTTGGCTCAAGTTTGGCAGCAGTGGGGTCGGCTCTTCCTGTGCCTCCCCCACCTCCTTGTGCTGTGGCTGAGTTGCCCTGGTGTACTGAAGGACAGCATAACCTCACAGCTGGCTGCTGTAGTGACTTGGCAGTGATGCTGCTGGGATCCTCACAGCGCACACCCAAAGCATTGCCTTCTTTCAGACGTTTTCCCTGTGATTTTTCCTCCTATATTTTACAGACATCAACATGATGTTCTCGGGGTGAATGCTTTTCAGATTAAGGCTCAATTTCTGTCAGCAACTGTTAAACATTCATTCTAAAAAAAAAAAAAGAAAAGTTTTTAGCTCACCTGATGGTGGAGACAAGCTTGGAAACTCCATTCACAGGAGCCCACCTGAATTATTTTGCTCACATCTTACATTTTTCAAGCTCGTTTCTGTTCTTGTGTGTGTGGGAAGGGGCCTAGGTCTTGAGTTTTTGAATGTTTGGAGCTGCCAGTGTTGCTGCTTATATACCAGTGGAAGATTGTAGTCCCAGGTTTTTAGGCATACGACAGCTTTCAGCTCTCACTGAAATCGGAGACAGCAAAAGCACTTAAATACCTTTTAAAGTTTGATTTCCAGCTTCATACTTAGCTTGTACCTTCACAGCTCAGGTTATTATTTCATTGAAAGCAGTGTAGGTGTCAAATTCTTTTGGAGGGAAGAAAAGTTTCTAAAAATCCCCGAAATAACTTAGAATTATCTATGTTGTCTATTCTGCAGGCTTCCCTGAAGTGGAAGTAAGTTAGTGAGAAGACATAAGCTGAAGCATTTTATTGTCGAATTGCAGTTCACAGCCACAGCAATTTACTGGATCCAGCTTGCTATTTTTGCCTGTGATGTTTGGAGAAATAAACTCCTTTTAAGATGCAATTTCCATAGCACTCTTTGTAGATGAATGTATCTGCAATCATTCTGGCTCTGGAAATGCTAGGAAATATTGGAGAGTCAAGGTCAGGCATTCTTTCTGGTGCCAGTCAAATGGGAACCTTGTGTCAGAGTTTGTTTGTGTGCCTGCCAAGTTGGTATTTCTCATTCTGGCGATGGTAACTTGAAATAGTTAGAATGGGGGTTGAAATTTTTCAATCCTCACTTCTTACGGATGCTGGCTTCTTAAAAAAAAAAAAGTATCCATAAGAATTTAAGAGTTATTTACAGGTTAAAATCAAAGGTCCATTTATCCCACTATCCCATCTCTGTTTGTGGAGTGGCCTGTGGCAGATTCAGGGGAAGGACATGAGAGCAGAGCAGGCAAACAAGGGTATTTCACTCAAGCTCCCACAGTTTGTGGCTCAGGGACTTCCAGAGCGAGGGGTGGTCTTTTCCTAACATCTCTGTAATGCTTCTTAGCAATGTCTTTATTTAAAATTCAAGTAATCATTTGCCTACTTGGACTTGAAATAATTTTGGAGGCATATTTATATCGAAGGCCAGGGGCCTATTGGATAACCCAGAATATATTTCTAAGTGTGAATCACCACAGGCAGCATATCTAGCTGTGCTCAGAAACATGAACCCCTATCAGCTGCCTTCATTATAGCATTACACTTGAGGGGAGAAAGTGAGATGAAGAAATTAAACCCCACAGCCAATTAATGAAACAAAAGGAGTGGACTGTGGATTTACAGCCAGATTTTCCAAAGCACTCAATACCCAAAGCTCTTACTGGAAGATGATCGTTGGATTTTCTAAGCAGCTCAGTGTGCAGTAGGTGAAGCCCTTTTGAAAATCTGCTTCAGACCCTCAGTGAGGGGTTTCTGAATGGTTGGCCTTCAGGTCTGCAGCCTGAGGAGCCCTGGCAGACATTCAGCAGTCATTTCTAGTGCTCTTGGGCTCTTCAAACGAGCCCCAAGCTGTTGTGGTGCTGTGGGTGGAGTGGTGGCTGGCAGTGTGGGAGTGGAGCAAGTTGAAGGGGTTGGTTGACCCACACAAGTCACAGAGCTGCTCACTGGGTGAGCAGGTTATTGCTGCTGCTTTCCCAACCAAGGGCATGCCATTTCTGCCTGGAGACCCATGCTTCTCACAGTGGGTCTCCCCTTATTTGTGGCTAGAAGCTTGCTAGAAGCTGGCTGATAAATTATAGTATGCTATCCTTAAAGCACCCTCTTGCCCAACTCTTTTTCCACCTCCTACACTTTTACACACCATTCATGGACTTGTTTGAGGCATTTGTGTGCCAGCAGGGCTATTTGGAAAGCATGGGGGCACCTTGGAGCAGTATGAGATGACAGTACTGGGCTGGAGATACAGTGAACGTAAGCACTCTGACAACCCACAGGCCAGCACAAGGTCAGACTGCAAACGCATGTGTGGTAAATGCAGAGGAAACCCTTGATAAATCATCACTTGACCTACAAATCCCTGGAGCAGTGCTTTATCCGGCCACGCAGGTGTGGTGCACCTCCTCCTGCCTCTTCCCATGGCCATGATCAGATGGATGGAGGAGTAGGAGAGGGTTTTGTTCTGTCACCCGAGGGTATCAGTGAGCTCTGCTGAGCGGGGTCGGTGCATTTTAATTTACCGCTGCCGTAGATCAGCAGCAAATTACTATCCCTTGGAGCAAAGGGGAGGCAGAGATTTGCTTCTCTTCCGAATCTGCTGCTGAGGAGGCAGTGTTATCCAGGGTGCTTGGGGCAAAGATACAATCTGGCTCTCCATTGTTAGCCCTGTAGTTTTCATATGATCATTAACACACACATAAACATAAACAACGCACCCACAGTTTGTAGGACTCAAAGTTCAGATAAATAAAAACTGATCTCTAAGCAGCAAGAAGGCTCTTTGGCTATGTGCACAGTTTTATTTTCAAATAGCTACAAACATGGAATTATTCAACACATTAATTGACTGTGCAGCTTTATGACAATAAGCATATGGCTACAAAAGTCTTTTTCTCCCTTCTTCTGCTGCATGCCTCTCCCCCCCTCCCCGCCAGTGATAATCAGTCTGTGTTTAGACCTGGAAATTCAATGCACCATAAAAACTATTACAATTTCCTGGCGTTGTGAAGCATAAAAATCTTTGTAGTATCAAGCTCATTACTCTGTTATGTCAATTTAATAAAGATTAGAAATACTTTTGGTCTGGTTCAAAAATTTAAAGAGAAATTTTTAAATGAAAACCAGAGAACTTGTTTGCTTGGTACAAATGCTTATGACAGGACCAACTGATTGAAGTGTTTGTGATGGGGAATAGGGATGAAATGTCAGAGATTTTTTTATGAAGTGTACATGTTTTTCAAGCAGATCTTTGCTCGTTAACAGAAAGCAAAGTATGATAACTCTGTGCTCTGTAATGACATACACAACACATGGAATGCCAAACAAGTATATGCAAACACATGATTAGCAAAGCAGATTGCTACTCAAATTAATCCCAAAGCAGATTTTTAACTAAATCACTTATAGGAAATAAAAGCTCATTTCCTGAAACTTTCTTTCTCATCTCTGTAAGTGCCCAGGTTGTAATGTTGTCTTAGGGCTGAGTTGTTTCTCACTTTGCAGGCAGGTACAGGGGACAGCTTTTTATGCAGCAGCATCTCTGTTTGGGAAGCCTCACCTGCAAGTGGCTGCTGTGAGGGCAGGGTTTCTCACTTCAAGCCAGTGGGGAGCAAGGAGCGAGGGATGTGCAGAGCCCTTCATGTGTGCGTTCCTGCAGCTGAGCCTGTGTGTGGGGAGAAATAATGTGCTGCCAGTATTCATGGCGCAGAAGGGACCCTGTTCAAGGCAATGTTGGAAAAATTCAGCTGCATTTTTTTCTGCAGGCGGAAAGTCACAGGGGACTGGGGGTTGGTAGAGGCCATCCTCAGGCATCCCCCAACAAAGCTGCCTTGGTCCCAAAGCACAGATGAGCTTCTGTTGCTTTTCAAGGGGAGAGAAGGGCTGAAGTCTTTGTGCTTGTCTGCTGATGCTCTGTACCAGCTTTCAGCTGGTTTTTTGCTAGCCTCCCCCTCTCCTGCAAATACCTCCTGCAAATACCATCCCCCTCTCAGCAAGAGAGGGGATGCAAGTTGAATGCTCAGCCTAGTTGGGCCTTTTTCTAATTTCTGACCTTTAAGCAAGAGCTAACCTGTCCATGGCAGGTATGATGAGGTTTCCTATATTGCAGTAACTGATGATATGTGGAGAAGCCCCATTTTTCAGGGGGAAGGGATTTCAGTGTAAAGTCTGTCTCATCAGGGTGCTGAAGTACATATTTTCATTTACCCAAAATAGTGTGAACAAAAAGCAAAAAATTGTAGCATGTTCATTAAAAGGGAGAAAGAACATTGCTGCTTGTTTTCTCCTCTAGAAACAGGGTAAAAAATGATCTGTCTTCAGTTGATGAACTCTTTAGTGGTCAAAAGGTCAGTAGTGAATGTCACCAAAATGTTTCTGGTTGGACTCCCCCTACTTGTGTAATGGCTTTTATGTAAGTAAGCCAGCAAGGTCAAAAGAGTAGGAATTAACCCTGATTGCCCTGGACTGTCATTGGTATATCAGCTTCTTTTAAATCCAAAGGTTCTGTGCCACTAGCAAGTCAGTGGGTGCTCTTAGATGAACAGAAGTGTAGATGTTATCTCAATTAGCTTACTACATCTCTGGAGACTCACATAGCACCCTTATGCCTCGTCACTGAGAGTGAGCACCCAGAAAAGCAGGGAAAAGGAACATGCCTTTAGTGTTCAAAATCCTCCCTCTCTGAGTGACGTATGACTTAAAGCTGCATGGACATTTTGGCTAATGAAGGAACCCCATATCTTCTGAAGACTCATAAAAAGTGATAAATACCAATATTTCTGTCATTAAATGATATCATAACTGGAGCTAAATCGCCACCTGCAATGAGTAAATTAAATATTGACTATTTCATTGACTGTTAGATTTAATTTGAAGCAATCATGCAGGAGCTATAATGGAGCAGAAGATGAGTGACTATTTAATCTTGGCTGTCATCCCTGTTAAGTGTTGAATAATGAGAAAAATATGCACTTGACAGAGTTAAGGGAGTTGACTTCATCTTGGGTTTCTGTGTCAGGACTTCCACTTCATAGATTTGTAACAAAGCTGTTAGGAACTGCTCATGTTGCAGCCTCCCTTTTAACATGGCAGGATTTGGTAACCTCAGTACCCTGTCTACAAGAGATCCAACTTGACTCTGTTTCCAGCAGAACTGTTTGTATGAGCTAGCAGAGGGAATCGGTACTTTTTTGAGAGCCCCTGCTCTGCCACAGAGGACAGCTGTGCCCAGGGGCCAGATATAGCTCTCATTAACCACATTGCTTTCTGCAAGCTTATCTTAGAAAGTAATATGGCCTGCTGTGTTGTGCCTGGGATGGTGTTATGCAACTCAGACACATGTAGTGCCTTCTCCTCTTTTTCCTTCTCACTTTGCCAACTCTACTAAAATCCACACCTCTTTAGCAGGAAGCTTTGTTGTCTCTTAGGGACAGGTACTCAGCACTATTGAGCATCCAAAAACATGATTTAGAGAACCACCACTAGTGGCATTTTCCAGTTTTTGCTCTCCCGGAATTGTTGGGCTTCTAAGGGACAGCAAAAGGTGTTTTGTACAAAGAATAGGAAGTTGATCTTACCATGTGCTTAAAACCCAGACATGAGATAGAATTTAAATATTTCTTTTCAGTTCAACTTATTTTTTTTTTTTTAATATTCTCCTCTTTCTCCTTTGAATGGATATTTCTGGAGTGTGGAACAAAGGTTCCTGTTTGCAAAGTGCTGACATTTTCTCCCTTGCAACCCCACTTCTTCATGAAACAGAGGGTCTCTGAGCAGTGTGTTCAGACTAGTAGCTCTCTGCAGGTGAATGCCACCTCTACTATGTGTGATGAAGTCTGCTCTAAGATCATTATATTTAAAAAGCAGCTGTCATGTACAGGCAAGCATAGAAAAAACCTATTAAAATGGTTCTGTTTGCCTCTAATGCCTTCTGGGTTCCCAACTTTGCTATGTTATTGCTTATTTAATTGTTTTCTCCTGCAGGTAAGGTCTTCAGTTCTAGGTGGTCAACTCCTGACCTGTCTTCCCATGCATCTGTAGCATCCCAGTCTCCAGCCACACAGAAAAGATTAGGGTGTTTGTAATAAAGTAAATGAGGTCCCTCTGCTAAACAACCTATGGTCTGACTTTGAATATAATGAAAGGTGGTCTGTGTTGCCATATAACATCTACGGGCTTTTAAGGGTAAGCCATTAGGTCTGTGGGTTTTTTTGCAATGTGCTCACAATCTATGAGGAATAACAGTAAAAATAAAGGGCAGCTGGCTCTTGAGAGGACAGTGGCACTAATATTCCTTGGAATTGGCATTGCATTAAACTTGGCAGCTGCCACTAGACCTAGTTCCAAGATTTAGTTCTGGTTTATTTGAAGAGTAGTAGCAGCAGGCCCAGACTTTCCAGGTCTCCTGTTCCTAGATGCAGAAAAGTGAGCTGATGTGACAAGTTCTCTGCTTTGCTGTTTTGAGGGGAGGATCAGTTGCAGGGTGAGTGAGGTGGAGCAAATCCTGTGTTGAGTTTTGCAGTATGACTGTGACTGCTCCCTCCTGGGCTTTGCAAGAGGCAGTGGGATTCCTTTAGCATTGGTGCAGTGTGTCAGGTGATTCAGATCATGTTTGTGCAGTTTGTTGATCACAGGTAGCTAGCTAGCCATCTGCACTAACACTTCCTCATGTGGGTGAACGTGCTAGAACCAGCACAACATGGCTGTTGCAATCAAAGCAGCTGCCTTGACCTTGTGCTTGGGTGGTCTCCTGCACATGATACGTCCCACACAGGGAGTCCTGCTTTGCAGATGACCTGAAGCTGTTTCACACAAGGCACTATCCAGGCAGGTCTGGTAGCTTGCTGGCATGTAGGTCCAGAGGCTATGCCTGGGCCTGACCTTCCCAGTTGGCTGTCCCCAGCTACAGTGAGTCTGGTCTTTGGGGTGGCTTTGGGAAGCCCTCTGTAAGACCCCACCGCCCTAGGGACAGTCCTTCATGTAACCACCCCTCCTGGGCAATGACTTCAGCAGAATTGTGCCTGGTTTAGACAATGTTAAGGAGCTCAAATTCAGGCCCAGTATCTGCTGGGACAGCCTTCTGCATCCTCTTTGGATTGAAATTTGTGCTTTAGGTGGTGGAGGATTCAAAGGCACGCTGCTGGAGAAAGCTATGAACCACTTAATGTTATCTCCTTCTGTTAATTAAATTAATAAGTTCACCATGGAGGTACCATGCTGTCAAGTTTTGCATGTTCCATTGAGTGCACAGAAGAGTCCAGTGTGTGAACCCCACCTTAGTCTGTTGGCAAAGGTGTTCGATTAAGTTTGTGCTCCTGTGAGGTACTTGCTTTGCCTGGCTTCCCTTACCCAGGTGGGTGATGAAATCAGGAATGTGAACCTGAGATCTTCAAATAACTATCATCCATGTGATGTGCTTTCTGTGAAGATGTTCCTGGCAAATGTTTAATAAGCCTTGAGGTTAAAAAAAAAAAAAAGCTAAAAAAGCCACTAGATAATTTGCTAATTAAATGAATCATGTTTGCAAAGGGAGATATTAGAGATGACAGCTAAAATTTAAATGGAACTTAGTGATGACTGCAGGAATAAAATAGAAAGGCAGAAAGCTTGCAAATGTAACAGATAAATAATTGTTCCATGTGTCCAGGGAAAGATGGATCAGACTCTTTCTTTTTTTCCCTTCCCAGTATTCAGCTATTCTAAGTGAATCTTCTGTGTGTTGGATGTTTTTTGAGTTCACTGCAATGTCACAGTTTGAATTTCTTTTTAAGATGATCATCAAGGTAATATAGAGAAATAGCTAACTTGAAAACCAAGTGGCTGCATAACTAATATGCTAACCATACCCATGATAATCTAGAACATGCCTTCCTTTGCTAGAGCTGGTAATATCTATTAAACAATTTAATGCAATTTGAAAGCAGCCATTCTGTGACTCGATGCCTGAGAATTAAAAGTGGTACTGTTCCAGCAATGCAGCTACTGGCTGATATGAAAAAAAGTGTGACCCTGCCAACTATTTGTTTCCAGTGTAAGTAAAGAGCGTGCAGGCCCTGATTTGGAGCAGCAAATTGAACAGCTGCAGATTTCTGCAAGTTGGTACTAGAGGTTTGTGTTTATCGATCCATTCTTGATCTTGGATAAAAAAATTCCCCCACTTGAGTAAAAGCAAGGTTGGACCTTCTGCTTGCTGCAGTTTGCGTATGTTGGTGGCTACAGCTTACCTAAAAAGTTGTGCTATTTGGAGACTATTTCATCTGAAGTTCATTTACTACCTGGTGACTCATGATAGGCAAGTAACAGACAGAAGAAGTGTATGTAGTACGTGGCTAGTGTATCTTTCCCTTTTCTCTTTCCCCCATGTACTTCACAGTTTAATCATGTCGTTTATTATCATAGAATCACAGAATGGTTTGGGTGTGAAGGGACCTCAAAGCTCATCTCGTTCCAACCCCCTGCCATGGGCAGGGACACCTCCCACCAGCCCAGGTTGCTCCAAGCCCCATCCAACCTGGCCTGGAACACTGCCAGGGAGGGGGCAGTCACAGCTTCCTTGTTTCTGTATAACTGAGGCCCTAATCCTTTGTTTGTGGCATAATCTCAGCATTGTAAGTAGTTGTGATATCACAGTGTTCTGCTCTACTGATGAACATCTCAACAGTGAATGGTTTTGTCTGGATAAACGTTCATTATTTTTTGAAGTTTCATTTGGTCATAGTCTCTCAGTTAAGGCAACTTAATGATATTTGTTTCATATGTCTTTAATACAGGACTCAAAGCTACCACTCAGTTCCACTTTAAGATACATTTTGAGGGCTGAAATTGGACTGACATAGTAGATTGGATTGGGTGCTGGCCTCCTGCATTGGGTGAATTTCACTGTTCCTTAACTTAGCTGCAATCCCTTGGAACTCTTTGAGAATGTGAGTGTAAATTGAGAAGGAAATAACAGTACCAAGGACTGTGGGGAATGACTTTAGTGGAAGACTTACTCAATAACTGAGTAAAGATTTCAGAATTTTGGCCTTTGTCTTGCCCAGAAAAGAGCTTCTGTATGGGAGAAGTATAGACAAACAAAATTACTCATCAGTGAGAACGGTCTTCTCTGGATTACACTGCTTTAAATTGTTCAGTAATTCCCAGAGGGAAGACCTACTCCATTTGAGAAACATTCCCTCCAGAAAACATTCAGGGTTTTTAATTGCATTAAATGAAATACATTGTGGCTGGATTATATTTCAAGACAGCTGATTAATTAATAAATTAGATGGGCTAAAAGGAAATGAAAGTGAATATGGGGGAAAAAAAAGGCATTAAAAATGTGAGCTTATCATACAATTAGAACACAATGAAATACATTTACTGTCTTAATTTGCATAAAGGGAGAATGGTGAGTCTTGTCATTAGCCTGAAATGTATGGATTGTTGAAAGTGATAAGAAACTGTTCCATCCTTGAGTGCAGCTAGTTTTAAATGACCACGGCTGAGAAAGAGGACAGTGTCTGGCAGTATGGGAGAACCTCTGTACAGAATGCACCAGTGGCCACCTCAGGGGAAACTCCAGATTGTGCTGTTCAGTGAGCAAAGACTTCTTCCTCTTTCAGCTATGATTACAGGATAAGACATTTATGTGTCTGAACATCATCTTTAAAACTGAATATCTTTCTAAAAATCCTACTGTTTCTCAGTGTTCCCCATACTTTACTGAGTCCCCTCCCATGATAAGCCCTGAACATTTTTGGGCTTCAGCAGATACAGCTGTTTCCAGACTTTTAGTTGTTTTCAACCTGAAAACACATTTAGAGAGTATGGTTTCTAGAGCAGCTGTGGATTGCTGGTACAACCAGAGTACCATAAATTTGGGCCAGATGTTTGGGAATTAGAGATGGAACCCGATCAGAAGTCATTGAGTAGATGTAGGAACTCCTCAGTGGGACTTGATGCCTGCTCAGGAGGTAGAAGATTTAAACAATCCGTGCTGACCTTGAAATCTTTGAACCACAGACCCTTTTTTGACTTGTGAATTCTTAGAACTGTGACTTTGCAGGAGAGATTTTCTGTTTCCAGCAGTGGGACGGACAGCTGCACGTTTGAGAGGAGCTCTGGTATGGGCTAAGGAGGTGATTGTCCCTCTGTACTCAGTACTGATGAGGCCACCCCTTGAATACTGTGTTCGGTTTTGGGCCCCTCACTACAAGGACACTGAGCTGCTGGAGTGTGTCCAGAGAAGGGAACGGAGCTGGGGAAGGGTCTGGAGCACAGTGTGATGGGGAGAGACTGAGGGAACTGGGGGGTTCAGTGTGGAGCAGAGGAGGCTGAGGGGAGACCTCATTGCTCTCTGCAGCTCCCTGAAAGGAGGGGGTAGTGAGGGGGGGTCGGTCTCTTCTCCCAGGTCACAGTGACAGGACGAGGGGGAATGGCCTCAAGTTGTGCCAGGGGAGGGTTAGATTGGATATTAGGAACCATTTCTTCCCTGAAAGGGTTCCCCAGCCCTGGCCCAGGCTGCCCAGGGCAGTGGGGCAGTCCCCATCCCTGGAGGGATTTCAGAGCCGTGGAGATGTGGTGCTGAGGGACATGGGGCAGTGGGGACTGGGCAGTGCTGGGTTAATGGTTGGACTGGATGATCTTAGAGGTCTTTTCCAACCAAGGCTATTCTGTGATTCTGTGATTCTAAATGGCAGCCAAGAGGAGACAGCATAGGACCTGATACACAAAACAATCTGTAAGAAGAGAAGCTAGAAGCTATAGCTGTTTTTTCAAAAAAGCTGAGTACACACAGCCAACAAACAGAAAGCTTCACGTTGGTAACCCTCCTTTAAACAACTCTCTTAGAAATCCTGCCTTTCTTGCCTTTAGGAAATGACAAAACCCACAATTTGTCTTCAGGGTAAAGGTAGAACAGGCTCTCAGTCCTTTCCAAACATTTTAAAGCTAGCGCAAAATAAGATACTCCTTAAGAACGATGCTTTGTGTGAACTGCTAAAAAATGCCAGGGATTATCGAATTCCACAGAAAGCATCCTATCGAGGAAAAACACTGATATATTCCCAGGAGACCTATTTAAAGAGATTAATATTCTAACTCCTTTCAGACATTCCCGGCAGGAAGTAATAACTTTAGACCTAAGCAGGTTTTAAGATTTTTAACTGTGGCAGTTGAAGCTGTTTTAAGGAAACATGCTTATCTGTAAATAGATAAAAGTAAGGGCAGAGTGGCTTTGGAGTCTCAGAGCTCTGCAATAAGACATTAAATAAACCAAGATCCTAATTTAAAATGGTGAACCACATCCTGAGCTGGTGTAAATTATGTAATTCCTTTTGATCGAGTGGAGTTATGCTGATTAACATCATCTGAAGGCTTGTCTTCCTGTTTCTCAGAGTGAAGGGATTTTTTTTTTTTAAGTCTGTAACAATTCTTTGCATTTTGATAATTGGCCAGATATGAATCTTGGACAAAAAATGTGTGTTGATTTGAAATTGTGAGTAAAGCTACTAGTGTCAAGAAAGAGAACATAAACCAGGTTCACTGGAGAGAGAAAGGAAAAATAGATAATTACAGTATTTGATTGCTGCTGTTGCTGTCAGTCATCTTTTCTTGATAGAATCATAGAATCATATGAGATCTCAAACCCACAAGCTATAGAAAGGCAGCTGGTAGTAGGACAGGTTGCAGTGATGTTACTGCTTTGGAGTGGTTTCTCCTCAAGCCAGAGCTGGAAATCGTGCCCTTTATGAAATGGTTGGGATTGTGTGAACTCACCTCAGCCTCCTGGATATAAATTCAAAAATTTTTGCTTCAACTAATGATGAAAATTGGGTTTGATCTAAGCCTGGACTTTGAATTGAAACCATCAGGGAATACCTATGTACCTTGTGTTCAAATGCTCTGCTCAGGGAATGGTAGTCCTAGGTGAGGACAGATGAGGGCAATGAAGTGTTTGACTGCTAAAGCTGGAGCTTCTGGACCATGCCTGGACTGAAAGATTTGCTGACCTCAGGACTTAGATGAAGCCACCAAAAGGTGGGGGAAAGAGAGTTGCATCATCCTCATTGTACACAGGGGAAAGTGAAGCAGAGAGGGATGTACCTTAGGTTTCAAAAAAGTGGTAGCACTTAATCCAGATTTCTGGTGAGCACTCTGACCACCAAACCTTTAAGATAGAGTTTTGGCCTAAATTTGAATCATTTTCCTCTGCATGAGCTAGGCAGCCGTAAAGTTGCTATTCTATCTCTGTAATAGTGAGAATGAACTGACAGTCAAACATCTTGGAACTGTTGGCTTTTGAAGCATAGAAGGTGTCTCCAAATGTGTGAGCTAGGAGTGAGGAAACCACACCACTGAGTCTTGAGGCTCAGATCAAAATCTCAAACACGGTTCCTATCATGAAGTGTTTTTTCTCTGTGTTGGGAAAGGCAGTTACAGGAATGTCAGGAGCATAAAACTCTCAAATCCTCTGTACTGAATGGTTCTCATGATAAATGATGCCTCAGGGTAGAAATGCTAATAAAGAGATATTTGAAGTAGAGTTGCTTGTGGATTAGCTATCAGGACCTGCTTCTCAGCTCTCTTACGCTGGAGGAAGCTGATATGGCACACAATTAAAATCCATACTGGTGTGTATGGAGGTGGAGAAGCAGTGCCATGGGTTCTTAGGGGGGCTGCCAGCTGCTAAGGTAAGGCAACATGCCATAAAACAATGATGATTTTAAATCAGGTACCCACTACAGTACCCATACAGCCTCTTTTGCTCTCGTTGACTTTTGTGGGGAATGGGAGCACTCAGGATTCTGTGGAACCTTGATCTGTGCCTATCTGCAGCCTTACTCATGCCTGGCTTATGCCTAAGGGCCTGATCCTGCTCTCCCTCTGTGCCTTCCCGGAGGCATCAGTGCAACAACTATTGTGTGAAAGGGCTGCAGGATCAGCCCCCATCTCCTTCCTTCTCTGATTGCTAATTTTTAAAATATGCTGGAGGAAAAATAATGTGACTAATTAATTATGCTTTTTTTCCTTGCAGCTCTTTAACTGTAAGGTCAGATTTCTAATGATGAGAATTTCCATTGAGAATTACTCATGAAAAACTCAACCAAACATTTTTCCTCCACTACAAGAAATTCCTCTTAGAAGAAACATTAGAAACAATTAAAACATTTTAAAAGTTAATAAAGAGCACTCTGAAGTGGGAAAAGGAAAGCCATGCTCATCTATTGAAGTATTCTGAAAGAGTTGGTCTTATAGTATCTTCCAGGGAGGCTTTTAATATTAATGTAATTAAGAGTGAAATTTTGCACCAGTTCATTCTGGGAAGGTTGTTCTCTTACATTTGTATCTTTTACTTCCCTTCATGCATTTACCCTTCTTCCATCCAGAGAATCACTGGAAGATTTTTCAAGCTGGGCAGTTCTAGAAGGAATGAAGGAGAGGAGAAGGGGAGGCGTAAGGGTAAAAAGCCAGGTGCTGCAGGTTGGATCACTGCTGCTGCTTTAGACCTCCCCATGGCAGGTGTGATTTGCTGCCTGGCCATTTCTTCACCAGAACAATGCCAGTCTGCATTGTCAAGGGGATGCCTTCTTGTCCCCCTCATCTTCCTCATAGCTGTGCATGCATATGTGTACTTGTAAGTGTCTATGGAGGGTTTTTTCCTCCCTGTCCACTCTCTCCTAAAGGACAATTGGAGGAAGAGTTGGAGAAAGGAACATTTGGCAGGTTATACAAATGGGTTTAGGGAGGGGTCACCCAGGGGGATGTATGCATCCTTGCTCACAAAATGGCAGCCTGCAAAGGGATTTACCAAATGCATTCTGATGGACTTCTTCCTCTTACCAAAGACAGATGCAGCTCTAAACAACAAATCCACAAGTGCTTACTGCTGAGGAGCTACACTTCAGTCATAATCAAACACCAAAGTCTTCTAAATGCCTGCATCCTCCTTGCCCTCATGTAGATGGAGCTCTTAATTTCATGTATGTTGTATGGAACTACTTAAAAGGCAATTGCATGTAATGGTGCAAAATGTCACCCCTCCTCCAGCAGGGAGTTTTAACTGGTTTCTTTGAAAAGTCATTTGGAACATGGCTTTCCAGGTTATTCTGGAGTACTACAGACTGAAACTCTTGCTGAACTTTGATTGTGAAACATTTTAGAGGCAGCCAAGGACTGTCTGTAGTATGTTTCCACACCCCAGGGTCTAAGTGCGGTGTCAAGGGAGTGATTTATGGCTCAAATAGGGAAGGCTTTTGGCTCTAGGCAAGTTGAATGTGTGTTGCATGTGCAGTCATACCAAACTCCTTTGTGTATCCATCAGCTCTGTCTTATAATTGAACTCAGCAAGAGCAGTCCTACCTGTTTGCAGCTAATCACATCTTATGCTTACAGTTAAGTAGCAGTCAGCACCTTATAATATGAAAACTGTATTTCTTTCACTTATTGCAAATGCTGGCACCTATGTTTCAGTCTGCTGTGTAGTTAGGATCTGTTTGTTACTGTTTTTTTATTCAAAGTTGACATTTTCCCACTCATTCAATAGCTATCAGGAGATTTGCAGTCACAGCCAAGAGAGCCAGTGGCTGTGCCAGACTACCTGGGAAGCTCAAAGCTGAGTTGGTTTAAGGAAGTTTTCATTTATTGCCTCAAGGAAAGTGTTCATTTTGCAAGGCACAATATCTCTCTTTAATCCTATGTTTGGAAAGCCTCAGATTAAGGCTGAAATTTGTAGAAAGGATCATTTTTATCTGAAGAAAATTACGTATTCCATGTACTAAATGCTGTGAAAAGAAATGGAAACTTAGTGCAATTCCCAACTATGTTAAAGTCATTGTGGCAAAGATCTAGAAATTTCTGTGACTTTGGTGTTTGAGGTGTAGATTGCAGACTGGTCTGCTAGGGAACAATAATGAAGCAGCACAAACCAACTACAGTATCTTTTTTTTTTTCTGATGAGGAGACTTCATTTCTAGGTAGGAGTCTTTTGAACACCTTCAGCTACCCATCCTGGGACAAAGTGGTCAAACAGAAGTGGGAGTTCCTCTAAGCTTCTCTTAAAAGTTCTTCCTTTGTCTTTCACATCATTTTGCTGCTTCCTTGTTCTTGGTGATACCATATCTCTGTTGTATCTCCCTGACTCATCCCAAATTTTTCAGGTTGTTCCAGTTGCTTTGAAGGCTGCTTGGACCAAGGCTGGCTTTTGTGTGCTGGTAGGGACCCTGTGTGTCCTCCTTGGCTAGCCCCTCAAAAGTCAGGAATTAATTCTTGTCAAGTGAGAAAACAATAGTTGTGAAATAGCAGCGATATTTAGTTGTTAAATACACGTCACTGAAATATTCTGGAAACAGTCTCAGCCAGCACATGAGAATGTGATGACAGAAATTAAATGTGAGCCTCCTTGGTTTGATAACACACAGAGTGTGTGTGTCACGTGCTGCTGAATTCCACGGGCTGAGTGCAATTTTTTTGTTCATAGATCAAAATCTAGGTGGTCACCCATTTTTCTCTACTAGGATAAAGAGAGGGAAGCCAGAAGAGTAAATAATCATGGTACTTACCATTGATATTGCAGTTCCTTTCATCTTCAAAGTGCTTTGTAAACATTAAGTAATTAATCAGTCCTGAACAGATCCTTGAAAGGCAGTGAGACAGCCAAATACAGTAAGCATTTGAGACACGTGGCAGCAACAAAGTCTACAGCTACTAGGATTGATGCTGGGAGGTGTGTGGGATGGAGGGCAACGGCCCCAGGACCTGTCTTGTACTGGAAGGAATCTTGTGAAAGACAGGGTGTGTGTGAGGGGGCTGGGGAGAGACTGGTGGAAAGGAGAGGGGGAATGGCATGACTGATGTGAGCAGCTGTTCGTCTTTAAGACCCTCCTAGAGCTTGTCAAGAAATCCTTGCATTTTCTAAATGCAGCAATCAAAAAAAAGCACCTGCAAGAGATGCAAGCATCCTGAGCCAGGAACAAGACCTGCTTATATCTAGGAACCCAAAAGGCATAAGATGTTGTATGTGCTACCATACATGCACAGAAGTAGTGTCTGCCTCTCTCCCCAGGACATATAGCCATAGCCTAATCTCTCCCTGAAAAGACCCATCTGTCCAGGCTATTCAACTGACATTTACACTTCAATGGCCTGTGATCATCACTGTTCAGTGGCTTCCTGTATATTATGGAGAAAGAGGTACAAAATTAGTTTTTCTGCACTCAACTTCCAATTGCCTAGTGTGAAATGATTTTAGGGCCTGTAGAACATGAGGCAACGTTTCACAGAAATGTCTTCCTTCTCTTAGATGACATCACGATTACATCCCTGCTGCCAAAAGGGAATAGAAGGATTTCTAATCTGGCTATTTTTTTGATATCCTTCAGATGAAAAGGCATTTGACCTCTCTTCAGACTCAGGTCACTGTTACAAAGCAGACTGCTCTCATGTCAGGAAACTTAAGTTCTGCCTTTTGCCTTGGAATTAGCACTGGAAGCGTTTGAATATCCTTTTGTTTACGTAGATCTTTAACCACTACTCAGATGCCTTTAGCTGGTTGTAGACAATTAGGATGGAAGAGGAATCATCTCAATCTTTCATCACCTAGCATGAACTAATATAGAATCATATAGAATCGTAGAATGGCTTGGGTCGGAAGGGACCTTTAAGATCATTTATACTTAAAACAAAGGACTAATTTATTGGCATGTCTGTTGAAATAAACAAACATTTAATTCTTCAGGCATTAGTTTATCCAAAATCTAAAATTAAGGGGGAAAAAATAGGTTACAAATGGAAAGTGAAGGGTTTTTTAATGTGTTGCAATACAAGTAAAAATTACCAATAATCACAATAGTCCCAAGATGGTTCAATATATTTACTTTTTAACCTTTTCACACTATGTCTGTAATGTAACAACGTGTGACTTCTAATGACTAATGGCATATAGACTGCCCCAAGGAGAAGTATCAGGTAAAGAAAACATTGTTTGTTAGCTTATCCTGGCACATGTGCTGTTCATTAACAAATTAAGTTAAAACTTTATTCTAACTAATTCCTTCTTTAGTTCCTGGGAGCAATAATACTGACAATTAATGTTACATTTTGCAGTTTGCACTTGTCTCTGTGGCCTGGCCTACACACAAATAGTCCTGGTTGAAATAAATTGGTTTCTAAATCAATTTAATAAAACCATTGCAACCCCCTTGTGTGGACATTCTTAAAACTGAATTAAGCTAACATGATATTAGCCATTCTTAAACCAATTTATGTGTCCTCGCTTGGGAGCTGCTCCAATTTAACTAAATTGATTTGGAAACCGATTTAGTTAAATCGGTGTAATTTCTGTGTGTGTAGACCAGACCTGAGATTCATCATAAATTACTGAAAGTATCAGTTTATCTAATCAGAGGACATTATAAAATGGTTCATGGTTGTGAGAATAAACCAGAATCAGAGGCAAGAATTATAGGTGAGAGGTTTCTATGAGATGGTTGGTCAAAAGGTGGTAAAGAAGGCACTGGGAGGTGTTAATTGGTGAATCAGTGGAGTTGCACTGGTTTGTTCAAGTTGAGGACCTAGCAAGGTGCCCTGGGAAGCGCCAAGTATCCTTAAATGGTGATAACATGATTCTATTTTCTGATAGTATGTCTGACTTTGTGTGGGTCAGAGCTCGTACCCGTAGTTTGTCATGGTGACAGACGTCTGTCCTACCTGAGGATACAAAGAACAAGGACAAGAGATCCGTGTTTCTTGTGATCGACTTTTGAGGTGCTTATGCCAAAATATCCTGAAGGGGAAGGGAATCTTTAGATCTTCAGAAATCCAGCACTTAAATAAAAACTCATTATACAAGCAGTCTGGCAGTAATGTTTTACATCAGCAACCGAGGCAGAGCAGGATCAGACATCTATTGTTGGGTAGCCATCACTCAAAAGTAGAAGTTATACAATGGACTAGGAAAGACTCGTTTCCAGACCTTAGGATGATAGGAAGATGAATACCTTGCCAGGCACTTCATGGCATTCTCTCTTTTCTTTCTAGATTAAGAGAGAGATCGATCCATGTTTTCTTTGATAAGGAAAACTGAATCTACCTGCTAGTAATCTGAAATAGAAGCCAGTAATACTTTCCTTATGAAAATGATATAATTAGTGCAATAGAAGTAGTCACTTATTTCTGTCACTTAGAAAAACAATTTGCAAATAACAGTGTTTTTTCCCCAGTTGCATCAAGGAGCATGTATTCAGGATTATCACAGATGGACCTGGCTGCAATAGGATGAGCAACATGAAGGAGAGTCATTCCAACCAAGGGAAGTTCTCAATGGCAGTTGGGAATTTTTCATTTAAAAAAGAGCAGAGTAATTTGAAATAGTGTTTTAGTTAGATCTCTGTTTGCTAAAGCCCTTGTCCTTTGAGAATGTGTATGAAATCCTACCTGTCATGGATACTACAGCTGAGCTGTACGCTGCTTTCAGTGCAGGAGGCCCTTGGTTGGTTGTGGTGATTGAACAGGGCTTCATATGGACAAAAAACTAGTTTTTGCAGCACAGCTTTGAGGCCGGGACAATATGGCCCTGAGAGGTTTGCCTAGAGGTCAGAATAATTACTAATTGAGCTGTGACCTGCTCTCCTGTTGCCACTCATAGGAGAACACAAGAGTCAAGAATGTGACTCCTGATTTCCTATGGCCTTCCTGACAACACAGCAGTTTGGTGCTGCTCCTCTTTTCATTAGAAACAAAAACCAAAAGACGTACTGAGACTTTCCTGCAACATTATGGTCTTTGGCAGGAGAACTTACAGATACATAATCCTGTTATGAGTTTGTCCTCAGAAGCAGCTTATAATCACTTTTGTTTTTCTCCATGAAGGTGAAGTATTTCTTTCTTAAAAACGGGGGAGGATTGATAAGTTTATCTTTCAGATCTTGCAGAGGTTTACTTGTGTTACTCAATTGGAACAGGGTTCTTTTTACTCTAGCAGGAAGGAAGTCTTTCTTTTTAAGAAAGAACTAATTTAGCATAAAATGTATTTAGTGTCAGGCCTTAATAGAATGAGTAAATCATCATCTAATACAATAATATCTTAGGCTAGTTCGAAAAATTGTCAGAACATGAAGTAAGCATTGGTAGAGTGAAATCCCAGCAGAGCACATCTAACTTGAAAAGCTGACTAATAAAATTTCTAGTTTGGCTAATAATTTTTCAAAGCATTAATACCACAGCTAGTGTGCGGAGTCTTCCACCTTTAGCTCCATGAATTATTGGAACTCTGAAAACACATTGTAAATAAGTTATAAATGTGAGTGTGTTCACGAGGATCTTTATGTTTCCTTTCATTACAATGAAAAATTTCACATAATTAAGAACCTGACTTCTACTGCCAAGGAGGAATAATGGTTAAAGGTGGATATGAAAAATGATGCTGAGTGTGTAAACATGGAAACATACTTTGAGATAAATCTTACTTCCAAATCTATCCCTGTCAGCCACCATCTGAATTCATATTGCACAGAGAGCACATATAGAACGCTGCATCCGTCTCCCTGAAATGCCAGGAATATAATGTACAAGCAAACCCAAATCTCATTAGCTATTATAATTTCTTCTGAAGGTATGTAGTTTGCAGTGTCTTAGCAAAGTGCATTAGCTGTCAGGCTTTTTAAATGCCTCATAATAAAAGTGCCAGCTGCCGACAAGCTAGCCTGCTCTCCTCCCCCTCCCACTGCACGCTGGGTTTATGGCTCCTGACGCAGATTTTATTAGATATTCCGATTTAACTAGCAGAAATTAAAGTGTGTAAGTTTTGAAAATCTAACTATGAGAGACAAAGAAAGCTGTATGCTCTGCTCTGTCATTACGAACGTGAAGTGAGTGGAGCCACGGAGGCTGTCGGAGGCAGTCAGGGCAGTGTAGCTACACTTTTCAGGCAGTAAGGAGCAAGTGTGAAAAACATCTTTCAAATTATGTAAGACGTTTTACTGTTTCAAAACATCTGCACCAGTATTATTCCAGCAGTAATTTTGAACATCTAAAGGAAAAGATCCTCTACTGGTGTTGCTTTGCTTATAGCTATTAATTAAAGGCACTAGATTTACGTGACCTTATATTGGCTGAAGAAAACAATCTCCTCTTCCAAGCTCGTTTGTGTTTCCAGTGATGTTAATAGGAGCTGTGTTGTTCTGCATGTGAATGAGAATGGTGCTGTTGTAATTCACACACTTGTATCTCCAACTAGAGCCCAAACTCAGCTCTGATTTGACATAACAGTAGAAAAACCGGCTCTCACTCATTAGTCTTCACATTTGAAGGCAGGGAAAGCACAGATGCTTAAAGATCCTTTCTGGACAATGTGTAAATAACTGTAAAATGGCTAGAAAAGAGTTTGGAGTGAATTTAAGTTAATTTTTTTCTGATCCTTTGCTTGAGTTAAGATGCATTGGCAGAATTTACCCCACCTGAAACTTAAAGAGTTTGGTAATTCCCAAATCAGAGTGGATGAGTGAAACTGTCTTGTGAAGTGTCTTGAGTTCAGAAATGTTTCTCACTAGATATGGATTTTTCCAGAGCCATCTTCTGTAGTGTATTTCTTGTAAATTAGCTTCCCAGCAGAGTCTTGGCTCAGTTTTTGCCCCTGTCACCAGCTCTTTCTCCTAGGATGGAAAAGACACGTGTGGCTACACAGTGCCAAGTGTCCTCAGTTCCTCCTTGGGAGTGTAGGAGATACACCTCACCCTGTAGGTTCTCTGCCTCCTCTCCAGAAGTAATAATCATAGTTGTATCTGGGTATTTTGTGAAGAGTGAGCTGCCATGCAGTTCATCAGTGTTTGAGAAATTCTTTGGGATCCCAGAAAGCAAATAACTTCCTTAGGACTCAGTTTATTACTGGTGCTTTATTGTGACAGGTGCTTCCACTTCCCCATGGAAAAGGTTATAAGGAGATCAGTGGTTTTCAGCATGACCTGAGGGGTCTGCAAGAGGTAACAAAAGGCTCAGAAGGTCTGGGGAAGCCAGTCATATTATTGCTACGCTGAAATTTATTGTCCTGATATTAACACATGCACAGGAAAAAATTAGGAGTGCACAAACAGGAAAAGCTCTGTTGCTTTGTGTTAAGGTTTTAAGACCATGTGGTGGTATTCCAAGCATTGTTAAACTGGGCACTTAGAAAAGATGTTTCTTTTATATAAAGGGCTTCTTTACTCCTCTCTGTCCATGCTCAAAGAGGTCTTAAAACCCTTACGTTGTACTGCAAGCCTTTGTTCATTAACAGAGCAAAACCCATGAGAATTCAGTCCAAAGTAGCCACAGTGAGTTTTGGGTGACTCAGTCTTTGGGGACACTCCTTTAGGATGAGAGAGGGGAATTCTCTGAGCTAATCTAAGTGGCACCTGGGTAAGCAATAGACTTTGCAACAGACTTTCCTACACAGAGCCCTGCTGCTTTACTGCCATCCTGATTGCCTCCAGTCATGTCCCCCTGGGTTTCTGTGTGCCTGGGCCCTCGGCACAGAACAAAGAGTGGGAAAGGAAGGGAGGAAGAGGAATATATTGGGGGCAGACAATGCAGTGTAAATGTTGAACGGTGGCGTTCGTGTGGCTCTGAAATAACAATTGGTGGGCAGCAAACAAAAATCCACCTAGTATAATAAGCAGTCACAGTGCCAGTGAAAATCAAGCTCCTTTGGAAGAGGAGTTGTTAGTGTTATTTGTGAAGAATGATTCAAAACTGCTGTGTACTTTTTTTTCTTTGCGTTCTTTGTGCTGCTTTTGTTTGCATGAGCTGGAATATGTTATACTTCTGTGATACTGTTAGTTCTCACAGGCAGAGGACAGAAATGAGATATGGGACAGGAGGGACACCAGTAGATTTTATTATTATTATTGGTTAGAAAATAAGAAAGATGGAATTTGAACATATTCACTATTTTTTATGAAGATTTTTGAAGTATAAATTTTCTTCCTCTGTTATTCCCTTACAGATGGGAATAGTAAAGTGGTTTAAACCTTGAAATCGTGTGTAAGTAATCTTAAAGCAAAAATCACTATAGGATGTTGCTCTTAGAAAACAAAACCAGTAAAATCAGGAAATCCAAGGTCAACGCAAAGAATACCTAAAGCTTTATGTAGTTCTGGGGATGTGCAATTAAAGCAAGCCAAACCAACCTTACCTTATCCCTGCCATTGTATCATTCAGTAATTTTGTATTACAAGATGTGTAAGAACAAATGAAATTACACAGATTTGGACATTTTCCCCCAGTTTTTTCTGGTCCTCTGATATCACAGGAGATCAGTTATAGTCTTCTGGACTGAGCTTTCTATCTCAGGTTGCTGATGACAAAATGAGTGGTTTGTAAAGCCAGCCACTTGCTGGCATCCCTGGTTAGCCTAAGGATGCTAACTAAGCTGCTTCAGTGATTGAATGTGCAGTCCCAGTATTGGCAATCATTTCAGCAGAGACTGAGGCGGGGTCAGGAAAGTGGAACAGCTATGTTTTGATCCAGTGTTGCCTGTCCCCAGAGGTGACTGGTTCACCTCGAGTGTTACAGGTGGAAGGTGGAAGTGGTGGCATTGTTCCTGCCAGTTATTGCAATGCAGAGTCAGCACATGGGCAGACAGTTCCCTCCCTGTTAAAGCAGGCCTGTCATCAAAGGGATGGGGCATTTCTCTCTTGTGATGATAAAGGATGTGGCCAGTTCCTTCCCACTAAAATCTCTTCTTTCCCTCTTTGAAGGATGATTTCATTGTTACACGTCCTCTCAAAGCTGACTTTGATCAGTGCTGTGTACAGTCAGGTTCATGGATGTATGCTGAGAAGCTGTTATGCTCAGTGCAGCATTCTGACCTTAATAATTTTGGCACTCCAAATCCACAATGCAGCATCGACAAATTAAACTTTTTTTCCTCTTGGCAGGCTGTACTTCACTCATGTGAACTATAATTTTCTGCTGCTTCTCTTCCCCACTGTAGAGGTTTTTAGCTCTATAGATTTAAAAACTAGTGTGGTTTATTTTGAAGGGATGTTGAGATGTAATGAAAGGAGCTTGCCAAGGTAAAAAGGAGAAAAATAACCTGGCCTGTTTGTTAACAATTCACTATGATAAATTTGGCCATGGATTAACTGTGTAATACCATTAATATTCCCCCTGCAGTTAAACTCTACTGATTTGCCCTGGAGTTATATTGCCTTTCCCTTAGTGCATTTTCATAGCTGGATTGAGACCATGAGGCTCTGTTGTCACAAATCCCAAAATTACTTTATGCTTTCTGTTCTGCATCACTTCGTCGTCTGTTGGGTTTGGGAGTACCTTAAAGGTGACATGTGTGTCTCCTGGGTGGCACACAGACCCCTTCAAAGGTGGGCAAAGAGCAGAGAGCCCAAAGACAGGGAGTTTGAAGCCCTGATTCAATGGCCATAGCTGTCCCTATTCCTGCTTGTCTGAGTCTCAGTATTTTCTGGTATCTTCCTATGTTAAGCCCACATCAGCTTTCAGTTGTCCCCTGTTACTAGAAAGCCCCAAATTTAAAATCAAAATGTACTATCATCCTACTCAGACCTACTGTTATCCTCCTTTGTCATTATTCTTGTTTATTAACATTTCAAGGCCTGAAAAGAATGCAGGGAGACAATAGAGGACCTTGTAATGTGATGACTTGGATGCAGACGCAGCAGGCAGAGCTTCAGAAGATTAGAAATGGTAATACTTGTAATTAGAAATTCTGCAGTCAAGTAATGCTAGTTAGGAACTCTGCAAGCAGAATTTAAGTACTTGGATTAATCTGTATGGTGTGAAAATGATTATGTCAAGCCAAGTGTTTCACCATCAGGCTATCTCTGGGATCAGTCCCTTGGATCAATCTTCATTTTGAGTTCCAGAGCTGCAGACACAGTGTGAGGCATTAGTGAGCAGGGTGTGCTGGTAAGCTAAAGAGTGTGTAACTGCTCTCTTCCACAACTGTAAGGGAAACAGAACTTCCCAGTTCTGGGTTTACAGAGGTGCATTTATATACTCAGCCCATGCTTAACTGTGCTCAAAATGCTGCAGCCTTCAAAAGCACTGGGCTGGGCAGAGGAAAGTTTTCAGTAGGTACAGATGAAGACTCATTTTTTTCCAGCTGATTGGTAAATGCCATTACCATTAGACAAATATATCTTAATTTTCTTCAGTGCTGAGCACATATATTCCCTATCCATGTCTCCAGGAGAGTTGTGGGCATTGAACGGCTTGTTTACGACTTTGCTCTCAGGGAATTTGTCGTTGTATAAAGCAGTAAACATTGATTTTGTAAGGATTACAAAAGCATTCACCCTTTAACTAGCACTAGAAATATACAGGTTTTGGCAAAATAATGAATACTTATGTTTTTTTCCCCTGACTGAGTTCTCTCTCTGTGCTTGGATGTTACTTAGCAAGTCAGGGATCCCCATGCCTGGGTATGGCTTGTTTTCTGAGGGGTTTTTTCCTTCACCTGTACCTGCAGTTTCTCTGGTTTTGGCAACACAACTTTAGTCCTCAATATACTCATACTACATGTGTTTCTCAGGCTAATTTTCCAAGGTCCAGCTTTTACACTGGCTTTCTTTTTTTCTGGGAAGACTATAGACAACTCCCAGACCAACCCCTTCAGCCAGTCCCTTGCAGATACTGTACTGATTTTCTCAGTCCTCAGCCACTCCATCACCTTAAGTGAAACCGCTCAAGGTGGAGCCATCAAGATGTATCAGCCATTTCTTGTCTGCAGGCTGGAAGATGCATGAAAACGTGCTGTCAGCACAGGGCAGGCTCTGTATACACCGAGGCACTCTGTGACACAGCAGTCTCATGATGTGCACCAGAGTTCTACATAAGCAGTCTCCTGCATCATCACGTGCAGCAAACACTCCCGTGTATTTTAGCATTTAGGAATCAAGGGCTTCTTAAGTTACAGCAATTAAACAAGGCTGCTGCACCAGATCACTTCAAAAACCTGTCTTTTCTAGAAGAAACGAGGAATATCGGTTCAGAGGCTGAGATGGAAAAGGTGGCGGGTTTATTTTAATGAGCGTTAAAAAGCATCAGACATTTAAATGTGACTGTAGGATCAATCTTTCAGTGGCTAGGTTAAACAAACGTCTGTGGGGGAATGTCTGGATATACTTCAGTGCACTGGAGCCTGCCTCGGAGCAGGAGCGCAGAGCTGACTGCCTAAGGTCCCTGGGACCCAACAATTTCTGTGTCTCTATTTCTTCATTTGCATAAAAATTGTATCTTGATCTGAAAACTGTACTGGAATATCTCCAGAATTCTTTAGCAGGTTATAGCCTTCTTTCATTCACTTCCACTGTAGATCATTATATTTTTAATGCTGTAATTGACATAATTAAAAATATTGATTCCGTTTCAAATGAAGCAATTTAACTGTAAATGTGCCAAGAGGCCAAAAAATAATCAATCTACTGTTGCTTTGCTTGCATGAATGAATCTTGATCCAGACTCAGCAGGAGGTGGGGTTTTTTTCATTCTTTGGTTTGGATCAGTTGCCACTGATTTAGTATTGTCCCCAACTCATGTATTTTTTTTTTTTGATTGCTTGGTGTCAAAGAGATGCTAAAAGGTATAAAATGAGTGTGTTAAAATAATCTCTGATAGTATCATTAGAGGGACACAGCACACTTCAAATGTGAAACAATTTTCAATTCTGGTGCATGCTTCCCCAGTGGGATGTTGTATGGCAAAATTTAAAATAACATGAGCATAATCTGGGTCCTGGAGAATGGAGCAAAAAGGCATTCTGCATGAGATGAGAAAATGAGAAGTTACATTACTTTTTGTCTAAACAAGGCAGAAAAGTGAAGTATTTATTTTGCATCATTTGCAACAAACACTGTTTGACTAGATGCACATGTTTCTGAAACAAGGACTTTGAATACATGTGAATAACGCACAGAGAAAATCTCGTTGGTCTCCAGAGTGGAGGGAACAGATCTGAGTGTACAGTTCCATAAAAAAAAAAAAATCCACCAGAAACCTTTTAATCAACATATCGATTACGAATTCTCTTTTTGTACCTCCAGCACAGCAGTGTGATTTTTTTTTTTCTCATAAAGCTTTAGGGAAGTGCCTGGATGGCATTTCTACGTAGCACTTGAAAAGAATGGAAGAAACAGCCAGTGCTACTCTAGGCCTCCCAGGAGAAAATTCCCAATCAATTCATTCCAGCAGAGGAAAAACAGTGGAGGTTCTTTCAGTAAAACTAAAACTGTAAAAGTAATCTTTAACTATATTTGGCATGGTAAGATTTATTTTTTTTTCTTGGTACACTTTAACTAAAAGTCTGAAGCTGATTTTCAACTTACTACACATTTCCAGTAAAATGTGCTGTTCTTTCTAAAAATACAGGCTTGGAGGAGGACAGAATGTTTAGCACCACTTAGCCAGGAGCTGGCTGTGTGCATAACTCCTGCTACAAATGTCTTCCTGTGAATGCTGTTTGAAGCTGGTTGTGTAGTTGGATCCATGGCTCAAGGAAGGTTCAGTGTAAGCTATTAATAAGCTTGTGCTTTTTCACAGGGTTAAGATAATGGGTGAATACTGAAGGAGAAAAGCAAAGAGTGGAGGAGTGCTAGAAGGCTTGGTTTGTGTCACTGCCCTTGTGGCACCGTTGACTTCATATATGACAGCATTAAAAAAGAACTTGGCATTTTTCTTGGCATATTTGGAGGCTGCTTTCTGCCCTCCCCTTGCCTGATAATTTTGTATGAATGTATGGCCAAGGCCAGAGATAAACTGTGTCATTCTTTAAAATCAATCACTTTTGTTACGTTACAATGACAGTAGTATCCAAAGTAAGATTGAGAACTATAATGACATATTGCATTGCCTATTTTTATGCCTGTTGTTTTCCTGGATTGAAATGTTCTTAAAATAGAAGTATGCAGTCCATTTTCAAAACATTGTATAAAATCTGAATCAGAAATAACACATATGTTGGGCCCTTTAGAAGAGTCGTAGTTTGAGAAAGAGAAAAGTCGAGAGTTTGTCCATTCTCTGTGGTTTTTTGTGATCCTCCAGAGGAAACGTACTATAGAAATATGAAACATTTCTTCCATGAGTCTCGTTGGTTTACTCCAGAGATCCAAACCTTTTACGTCTAGAAGATTAAACTAGGAAAAAAAATGCCTTTTTACTTGAAGACTGAGTTTTTGGTTTCTTTCATTATCCTTTTATATAAATAATATTTAAGATGCTTGAGGAAGAAATCGATATCTGAAAATCTGCCAAAGACAAAGTAGGGAGACATCTATTGAGGGGCTGGTGCAGTTATTGCCTAATTACTGAAATGATACTTCAGATGTCAGGCTCTGTTGTACAGTTTGATTGTAATAAAAAAGAACAAAAGGTACTGAAAATAATAAAAAAGCAATCTCTAATCTACTACACATCAGTTAAGTGGTTTGTTTTAGCATATATACATCCATAAATATACATACACATAAATATATATACTACATATATATGTTTTCATATATATGTGTGTGTATTTATCTCTCTGATTTCATTATCTGATGTCCATTAGAGTATTTCAGCTTGTTTACACTTGTTTTACTTAGGATGTAAATATAAATTGCCACAGCTAACTGGAATAGTTACGTGGGTAGACAAGCCTTTTGTTTCCAGTAGAGATGTTATGAGAAACATAACGCAGACTTTTTCACACTTCACACTTTTCCTTGAATTTCTATTCCTTCACTTTCTGAAAGTCATTTTGCCTCACAGGTATGTACTGATGTTTCTTTTAGAAATGTGTCAAGAGAAAAGTCAGTGCATTGCATGTGGCTATGTAAGATGCTAACTTGTCACTTAATGTGCCTGTTAATAATTACATTACCTCAAACCACAGGACACTGAGAGTGTTTAACTGCTAGCCAGCATTGTAGGGATAATACATGTTTGCTGTTTCATGTATAATTTCCTATGCATTTCAGTAGTAGCCCAAATCTAATACAAACATATTTATTAACATTTAATGGAATAAAGACTGACCCTGAACTGTTAGAATTTTAACCACCCTGGTGCAGAATAGCAGAGCCCTGTCTAATGGCCTTTGAATGGTCATGTGTATCACTTCATGGGAGGAAAAAAGCAGATGTAGCTGGTGAAGGTTCCCATCTGATTGCAGTTATTGATGAAATACTGACTTCAGCAGAAGCAGACCAGGGTCCTACAGCAGGATGTAAGACATAGCCAGTGCTTTAATTGATTACAACCTCCCAATTCAGCACAAGTCAAACATTTCAGTCTTCCCTGAGCCTGGTTTAATTTGTTTAAATGTCGTGTGCAGAAATGGTGGGGGCTGTTGGCTTCTTGACAATCTCCTTGGCATTTGATCAAAGTCGAATGTTGCTTGCACTCACCAGGAAAAAAAAATGAGGAAAAAGTGGAGTATTCAAAGGTAGAACTCGTGCAGAAAATGTTACCATTTACTGTGTAGTTACAAAAGTCTCCCCCCACCTCCACTGTGTCACTTAACCCCAATTTAGATGAGGAAGAGATTTGACTCCTACCAGCTGTACAGTACTGAGTGGACGTGCAGTTTATTTCTGCTCAAAGGCTGTGGGGATGGCCCACTGTGTTTCTGACTTCAGTTTCCATCAGAAACAGAAGAAATGCCAATCCTAGTAGAAAAGGAAACAGTGAGCCCAGTCAGCCTGCAGAAGGTGCAGGAGTAGCTTCAAAACTTTTGCCAGCTTACAGTGCTTCCATGCTCTCAATTCATTTAGCACGTGCGTGGAGAATGGTTCACTCTCCTGCCAGACTCTTTTGCTGGGGGTTTTTTTTTTGGGTTTGGTTTTTTTTCAGTTCTGCTCACTGAGGTTAGGCTGAAAGCCTCACAGTAACCAATGAGATAAAATATAGATAACTCAGCATTTGAGTGAAAGGGAAAGATTTTTCAAAAGGAATTAAATTAACTAAAAAACAAAGACCTTCCTTAAAAGGAAATGATTCATTGATTATTTTTTTTCTGATTGACTGTAATCAGAAATCAGTCTTTCTGAAAATTGCAGATGTTGTTCCATTGACGCCTAAAATTTTTCTTTTTCATCATCAGCAAGGACTAAACTCTTCCTCCTCCTCATACATCTTTTAAATACTGACATTTGAATCCTTAGAAAATGATTCAGAGTAATTGGCACCATGAAGTCCCGTACTTATTAGCTCTCACTGATTCAAAATCAGGTTTGCATTTGAAAAAAAATCATGTTCTTAAACATTATAACTTCAAAACTATCCTGCTTTCTGCAAATCAAGTTGAGTTCTCAATTATATATCATCCACAAAATCAAGTTAAATACCAAAGGCATGATTACTGTTATAAGAACATAATAATGGTTGCACTGAGTCAGACTAGACATCCATCCAGGTCAACATAGTGTCTGCATTAGCAGCCAGAAGTGAATGTGTAGGGTCAAATAGAAGAGGAAGACAGGTACATGGGATACTTTCTCAAAGAATCCCCAACCACCAACTTCATCTCAGGTTTCCTGAGCCAAACATAGTCTCCGTGCGTTTAGACACTGTCAGTGGCATTCTTTACCATGAACATTACTTTTCCTCTGACTCCATGTGAGCTTTCAGCACCCACAGTGTCCTTTCAGAAGGCTCTTCCATTTTGAACCTAGCTTCTACAGGTTGGTGGCCCATTGTTCTCACAGGACAAGACAGACAAGAAATCTCCACCAACTTTCTCGGAGCCGTTCAAGATTTGCCTCTATCACATTCTCCTGTGTCGGTTCCATTCGAAACTGAAAAATCATAATTCTAGTCATTCCTTGTAGAAAAGGTATTCCTTATCTTTGGTCATGATATGAAGCTTTTTCAGTACCTTATTGGCCTCTGAAGCTTTTTCAGTTCCAACAGTTCACTTTTGTGATGGTAGGATCAGAACAATACTCAGGGTGTAGAATCTCAGGACTTGCTTCTCTAATCTACAATCTCCTTTATTTGTGTTTGGCTATCTTATAGAGAATGAAGGTGATTACAGCAGAAGCAGAACCTTCCCTTTAATTGTTTTTCTAATTCAGAAAGAAAACCCCCACCAGTTAGGAAATATGGAGAACTTTAGAATTAAAATTGCAAGACTTGGAGGAAGGGAGAAGGATTCAAAGTTCCCTAGGAAGAACAGGGGGGAGAAAGGTATGGTAGAAGAGTTGAAAAAGTGAAAAGCAGAGACTCTAGATGGTTTACTATTGCATACTATAAATATATTGTTTCTTTTCTCTTTCCTCCTTGCAAAACTTACATTTGGGATAGAAACAGTTTGCAGGTTTTTCTTGAGCTTATTTTAAATTTGTCTTTCACCTTAACCTTTTTTTTTTTAACATGGAGGAACTTTTTTTATTTAGATATTCACAAACTGGGATCTGTAGTTTTTCTCCTAGTAGGCAACTTTAAGAACCAGATAAAATGCCCATTAGATAATACAAAGTTTAGAAAGTTAGAATCCGAATGATTTGTTAAAAGAATTAAAAAGCTGAAAAAACCCTCATCATGCCTAAATTTTTAATACATGCCAAGATAGCCTCAGTGAAAGAAGGAGGCAATGAAACGAAAAAAACCAACCCAACACTTCAGATGTGCACAGGCATAAAACACAGGCATATCAGGATTCTCTGGAATATCTGTTAAAACACAGCTCCCTCAAGCAAAGCCATAGCTTTGTGCTTTGAAAGATAACCATATAGCCAAATCTCCTATTAAATGTGTAAGCCCTCAAAGATAAAGACACACCTCTAGGTTGGTCTCACCGAGCTTATTATTTTCCAATTCCACTCTATGTCCTCATTTGACATGTTTAGTCATGTGAGATGCTTCTCCTGATGTCTGGCCTTCCCTGCCAAGTTTTCAGAATTAGGACCACAGTTGGAAGTCAGATGAATAATCTCATTTTATGAGCAGCAGAGCCACAGATCCAATCCACAGCAGAGACTGGAATATCTAAAATAGCCAGTCTGCTTTAATTTATTTTATGTGTGTTTATCCAGCTTTTCCTAAAAAGTATTGAGGGCCTGTCACCCAAACCAAAAGTACAGTGTGCTGTTTATTAACCAATTCAGCATTTCTGATAAAGCCTGGGTCTGATGCACTGAGACTGACTATTCAGTGTTGTAGCTTTCCCTTAGAACAGTGCTCGGAGGGTTCCTAACAGAAGAAGTCACTTTCCCTGATTGTGTAGTTCAGGAGCTGATATTTTTGATGCATACAAAGATGAGAGTGAAAATACAGAACCCATAGTATTATTAAACCACATATATTAAGGCATTCACTCCTCCACCCTGATTCCAGCATCCGAGTACCATTTCAAGTATGGTATTCTGAGGGGCGTAATCTGATTTCGGATCCCCAAAGGTTATTTGATGTTCAGATATGGGAGCACTTCAAGTCACAGCAATTGTCCCTAGTGGCTGAAAGTAATGACACCCAGAAAAAGACTCCTGCAGGTCTAAGTCCTCTGAAAGGACAACAAAGAGTGCTAGAAGTTGCCAGTATGTTCATGTGATTTAAGTGCATTGATGAATTTAGTCTAGAGCCTTTGGAATGGATATAGTGAGGAGAAAAGGGAGAGCTTGAAGATCATTACAAGTGCACTGTGAGCAGTCACAATTAACTATTCTTGTAAAAAAAACCCCAAAAACAACAAAAAAAAGCAGCCCAGGGGACTGTACAGTGACTTGCAGCTCTCTGAAAGACAGTGCTAGTATTTCTTACATGATTTGCATTTATGTGCAAAATATACCGTGAGACAGCCCAGTGACTTAAAATATTTCATTAGAGACCAGTCATTAAGACAGAAAGACCTACATGGATGCAGTCAAGGGCAGGTATTAAATGTGCATTTGTATCTGCTCATGCTAGCAATGGACTGTAGGAGTTAGCTCTTGTGATACCTGAAAAATAAAAAAAAACCAAACAGTAACAAACCTGATCCTTTCTTACCTGGTGGTTCCAAGTTCCCTGTCCTGGATGTTAGCTAGGGGGTTTTTGTTGTTGCAGTGCTGTGTGGGTGTCTTATAGGAGAGAAGTGACTCAAACTGAGGTTTGGGTTTGGATTTTTTATCACTTATCATTAGTATTTCATAATAGCATTAACAGGTAATTCTATTTATTAGATGCTCTAAGAAAACTTGGGCCCAGAGTCACAAAAGGACTTAGGAATTCAAGATCCCCTCTATGTGAATCCAGGACATGGTGTCCTTGCTGAGATGTCATAAGCTGCCAAATATTGCCAGGCATAGTCTCTAAAACCATGAGCAGTGTATCAGTATTGACCCTTAGGAGGTGCAAAATTGGCTTCACTTTGCCCAATTCACCTGAATATTGCCACTTATAAACCATACCCTCGTGCAAATGTGCACGTGGTTACTGGTGATTCAGAGGAACATTTGTGCCCCATCACTGCTTACAGTAATTGAAGTCTTGGTCTGTTTTGATATGCAAATGTTAGAAGGGTGAAATCTGAAAAGTTGACAAGCTTGTGACTCACTGAGAGAATGAGTAAGGTCTGAAATGCAAGTTTTGAACAGCAGCATACGGTGAAATGCTGCTGGTAAATTTTGTTTCATAAATGAAGCACTGCCATCACTAGCAAGGATACTATGTGTCACACAATATTTTTAAAGCTGTAGCTGTTGGAATCATGTGATTGCATAAATTCATAGAATCACAGAATGGTTTGGGCTGGAAGGGACCTCAAAGCTCATCTCGTTCCAACCCCCTGCCATGGCAGGGACACCTCCCACCAGCCCAGGTTGCTCCAAGCCCCATCCAACCTGGCCTAGAACACTGCCAGGGAGGGGGCAGCCACAGCTTCCCTGGGCAACCTGGGCCAGTGTCTCACCACCCTCACAGCCAAGAATTTCTTCTTAATTTCTTCCTAAATTCTCCAATTTAATTTTGTATAAAAAATTGCATTTCTAGATGTTCTACAGTTCCAGAGTTAAGGTAGCACAGCAGCAGGAAGGCATGTCATAACAACAGCATGATCTTCCAGCTGTTCCAGGAATAACTGAAAGAACTCTATTCACTGAAACATTCTGATCAGACATATTAATTATGGAACTGAGTCTTCTTTGCCTTTAGGTTCTCAAAATCAATCCCCTGTTTATCAAGGTTAGTGCAGTTTTGACTTATTTGTCAGATTGACCCTTGCTCATATCTACACACATGAAAATGCTAGGGGAGGAATGTGCAGTATGGCTCATCTTATTCACAGAGGACCAATTTGGTAATAATCCAGGATGCTGATCTCTCAGATCGAAAAAAATAGTGGTTCAGAGTGAGAGTCAAACCGTGGATATGTTTTTTTAAGATTGGGGCAGCTCATCACAACTTACAGCAGGACAAATTTAAATGAGAGAGAGAAAGTGTGTGTGTGTGTGCGTGTGTTTCTCTGGACCTTGAAAGAACAAATAAGTTTTCAGTTCCTATACCTCTGGAGAGCCCCAGCTTATTTAAAGGCTGAAGGGAGCTGTGGGACTGCTTAACTTGTTTTTGACTTCACAGAGCTGGAAGAAGCATTGAGGGAGCAGGATTTCTCTGTGTAGCGATGAGCCATATGGGGAGTTTGTGTAATACCTCCTTGTGGGGAAAGGAATGAAACAAGATCGTGATATTCTCTGTTCCTTCTTTAGAAAGTACCTCATTATAAGGCTTCTGCTTCTGGAAAAGGCTCCACCCTCTGGCATGCAGAACCAACCACCTTCTTAATAGCAGATACTCCGTTATACCACGCATACAGACACACAACGTTTGGCGCCGTGCCGGGCTGTAATTTGTTTTTGACATCTATCCACTGACTAATGTGACAACCCACACAAGTATTTATTTCCAGAAGGAGGAATATATAATGAGAGCAGTAGCTCTCCCAACTTCTGAAGAGCCATTTAATGAAAAGGAGAGGGAAAGAGCAGCCTCCCACCCTTCCTCCCAAATGACAGGTTTTTCAAAGCCCAAGCACCAAATCCAACAACTTTGAAGTTGGCCTTCTGCGGGTTTTTTTAGCTACCATTTTCTCTCTGCTGTAGCTTCACAGAAGCTGGTGTTTGTTCTTTGTTGGGCTGGGGGTATTTGGGGACTTAAAAGAGAGATGTTGCCAGAATGTGAATGGCTGAGAGCTGGGCGAAAGGCTGGATTGCATGCTGCAGTGCACATGAATACCACATGCTCCTGCACACTCAGCCTGCTTTGGCTCCCAAAGTCTGATGAAATACAGAAATCCTAGAGCAACAAGGCAACTGTTAGAAATTCTGGCCATGCTAGAGGCCCAGGAGCCCTTGCAAACCTAGCAACCACTGCAGGTAAAACTCCTGAGTAATTCAAGTCAGAAACCAGGCTGAAGGCTTTAAGGGAGACAGGAGGGATTTAACTGTTTGAAGGGATGTCCAAAGGAAATGGAGGATTTGCTATTTCATGAGAGCCTCATATCAAGGCAGAATACCTTCTCTGGAAGGTCAAGCTTTACCTGAAAATAAGTCATTAGTCCCTAATTGCTTGAATGTTATGGTGGTGTAATATGAAATGTCAGACTGGCTGAACTGGATCATCATTTGTAGGCTGAGAATCTATGAATGACAATGATGTGTTGGGTTTTCTTTCCTTCAGCTGTACTGCTTCTACTGTTGGGTCTTTGCTTGGATGGGAATCCATTTAGTTCCAGCATAAGTCCATAAGTGTACTTCTAAATCTTCAAAGTCTGCAGACTGTGCATATTACAGGTACCTGGTTGATGTGCTTATATTCTTTTAACTTGCTTCTAGTTATTATTATTACACTAGTAGGTTTAAAAGCAAAACTAGTGATAAAAGAGTTTGTAAAGCTGTTTTACCAAAGAGAAATGCATCTTACTGATAGTTTAACACAGTGCCACAGGCAAGTTTCCCTCTGACTCAGCTCTTTATTACAAATAACTGTTCATTGAATATAGATTTAGTGTAACAGAAATGGGTTTTATTTACACATCATTAGTTAATATAATGGGTTAATTTTATGTGAGGCAACTGCCTCCTGGGAAAATCTCCTGACCAGAATCAAGAGAATTTGGCTTCAGGGTACAAAATTCCGAAGGTGAAATACAACTTGCTGGTGGGTCCTCTGGCCCTGTTCATTTTTGCCCTAGTATTGAACCGGGTTGAGGGATCAGTAGAGCAGGCATTGCATTTCCCAGGAATACAAGCTGACTTGGCCCCACACCTAAGCTGAAACAGTCAAAAGTGTTCCCTTATCTTCTACCCCAGCTGCAGTGCCCTCTGTGTGTATAGGTGTCCTCATGGAGAACAGAACTATCATTCTTCTCTTCCAGGAAAAGAATGTCTAGGTTAGCAGGCAGCTATTTTCTATAGCTGGGAAAAAGGTGTAAGTGGCTAGAAGCTCAATGTGGAAATAAGATGAGGATTTTTAAGAGAGAAAGTCATTAACCTAGTAAAGCAGTAGATGCTATTACTTGAAATCCTTAAATTGAGGTTAAGCTTCAGTTTCAGAATGGCTTCTGGGAAGAAATCGTAAGCTTCATGCGAGAATTCCCAAGTTAAGTTTTCTGATTGGTGCTGTGTGATCAGCTAGTGAAATAATCCTAAAGCTGCTTTAAAACATTTAGCTGTGCATATAGTCATGTCCAGACCACTCTGTGATGACCAGCAGGATGCGAGAGCCAGTGAGATGGAAACCACTGGTGGTCCAAAGGAGTTTTGGTGTGTACCTGCACTTTCGTCCCTTCAGCAGATTTTTTGGTAGAAATGCATTACTGTGCATGCCTAGTTAAGCAGTTTTGGGCTGGAACTTGACTCACACCCTGTGGCTTGAGGCACTGATGGACAGTGAGCAAATAGGAAATACCCTACAGATCTGACAGACTTCCTCTAGCAGTCATTGCAAATACTCTTTTATTGGAGCTCATCCTAAGAAAAATGGAAGCAGTTTTGGAGTGCTTGGACAAATCTCCAAGGTAAACATGACTACTTTTCAGGGACAACAGTTCCTCCAGGTGCTTATGATGGTGTGCAGCCCTCATTCATTCTTGCCTACGTGCTAGGAAACATAGTGAGATGCCAAGGAAAATAAAAATGCTCTTGTAGCTGTTTGAGCTAATTCTCACAATTGACAGTGGAGAGAGCTTCATCGAGCTAGTCTGCCTCACTTGTAGTTACCCTTTATGAAAATGGTGACCAGAGAGAAAGTAGCAGAATCATTTAAATACATTCAGTTGGATTTCTTTCTGCTCTTATGCCAGCTTGAACCAAGACTAGTTCTGCTGAAGCTGATAGGTGTTACTCTGCTGTAGGAGAGAAGAATAAAACTCAGTGAGCACATAACCTAGAGTGAAAGTTTCCTATGCCTCTGTAGTCCAGCAGTGCTCTGAGCTGGAGGTGTGCCAGTTTTAAATCCTATTGCACTCACAGACTGTGTGTTAACGGGCAAACTCTCTTAGGAAATTGCTCACATGTCTTAGAGCACATTTTTTTAAAAAAAAACCAACACAAATCGCTCAGCTGAGAACATATGTGCCCTGTTTCAACATATGTGCCATCTTTTGTTCATCCACACCCTCCCCAGATAAGCAATCAACTAATAAACTTCTATTGTGTTGAGTTCTAGAATGGAAATGCTGATAAACCCTGAAGTGCCATGATGTTAATGGATAATACTGATATAATAAATAGCAGGAGATTCAGTCATGCTCACCACTAAAATACTTTGGAGCTTCATTTTCTTTCCAGCTTGGAAAAGTTGCCATTTACAGATTGCTTTTCCCATTTATAGATTTAGCTCCTGCTGAATCAAGCAGTCTGTGTCTCTTGCCACTTTGCCCACCTTCACATTAAGGAAACATCTCTGATGCTGTATTTACTTCTTCCTGAAACTTCATTTAAAAAACTGAATGTATTTGCCTGTAGCTGAGCACAGCACTGCATTCCAGCACTCCTTGCTTTTGGTTCCTGGAAAGATTGCTGTCAAAAAAATCTTAAGTTTTGAATGCCTTTCCCTTAAGGTCCTGTTTTTTTGTCCTCACTCTCCCTTTGCATTTGACTGCTGCCTCCTCCTGCCACATTGGCCCAGTTGTTTCTGCAGCAAGGGTGTGAACTGAGGTGGGTAACCAACCTGTGTTAAAACCTAGATTTTTATTTCTTTGCCAGGTTATCTTCAATTAGTAGAGCTCCTGGTTTATTGCACAGTTTATTGCAGTCACACAGGTCCTGATAGCACAGGAGGAGGATCAAGAGACCAGGAGATTACTTCCTTTGGAAGCACTGTGAATTTATGTTGGTGTACAATGTTTGGGAAAACGTGGCCAGTTGCCCTCACCTCCTGGAGAAGGCCATCGTTATTAGGCTTTATTTTTTTGCAGTTCCTTTTAAAAGCTCTAGTTCTTTAGAAAAATTAAAAGGAATAAAAGCAGGGGCAAAAGCAGGAATAAAGCGATACAGGGCTGGATGCAGTCACAGTCTCGATAGAGAAGCTGTGCAGAGAGCTACTTCTTCCACATTGAGTGTTGTTAACATCCTCACCTCCTGCTCAGCTGGAATCCACTGGAATGAGCAAAGCATCATTTTTGTCCCTTCTGTGGACCGTTCTTTTTCTACGTCATGCCTTTGCATTCACACAACTGCAGCCCAATCTTATCTCAGGGTGGGGGTTACATCCCAGATGATTTTGGAACATGGGAACTGGAACAAGGACTTCCTTTTTCTTTCCCACTTATGGCTTGACCTGTATTTGAACTCGGATCTCCAGGGGCTGCTGCACAAACCTGCCGCTGGCCGTGTATTAATCCTTGCCTTCTGCTCCGAAGAGAGGTAACGTGTTCCACTCTTGCAGAAGAAAAGGCTAGCCCAAATGGAAATGTAAAAAAAAGGTGGGTGTGCTGCAGAATGGGAGAGCCAGAGCACCAGTTTTTCCAGACCACCCTGTCTCCTTTTGTGTTCAGCTTCTTTGCAAAATGGCTTTTAGCAGAAGAAAAGCTATCCGCTGTGATAAATGTTCCAGGCAAAGGATCTCGGTGTCTGATCGAGGCAGAGTTTGTATTAAGTGGCTATGATGTTTTGCACTCTGTAGTACACAATGGGAAACAAGGCCAAGAGGATGTTGTTTATTGTGATCCCGAAATGTGACAAAGTTGTGAAAAAGTCTGCTAAAGCTTCTCTCATTCTCTTCTCGCCTTTCTTTTGCGCCCTTGAATCCTTTCTAAGGATACACACAGATCTGTGTCACTCTGTGCAGCTCCCTGTGTAGCTCTCATGGCTGAAGTATCCAAGTGCTTTCCACTACCATAGCAAGAAAATCCACATACAAAATGCCTTTCTTCCTCCTGTCGCTGTTCATGCGAGTAGTTTAGAAACTAGTTCAGACACTCACAGTTGTAGATCAGCATCTAAATTTTGCAGATAATTCCCATTTGGTCTGTGTGTTAGATAATCACCTCCATCTTTATGTGTGAAGGCACAGCAGAGTTACTGTGTAGTGTGTCCTTGCTTTCTCTTTAGCCATTGTCTTCCTCTCCTATTGTTGTTTTGAAGTGGGCCCAGTCTGTTCTTTCTCATTCTCTCTTCTACTTTCTATCTTATTTACTGCCATTGGCACGATCTGCATTATTTATTGCTTGTTACTCTCTCTTTGGCCTCTGGAATAATGGTGTGAAGTGTCTTAGTTTCATCCTAGGATCTACACAGTCCTTCATTAGCAGCTCCTTTGTCTTTTTTTAATATTCTTTCCCAACACTGCTGCTGTATACCTTTCTTTCCCTTTAAGCATTATCTTATCATTTGCATTTCCATTAAGTTAAAGTGAAAGCATATAATTCCCTTGTTTCTTAAATTTACCTAATATTTTCAACATCTGCTAATATATTTGTACAGTTCAGTCATTCTAAATAGTTTTTTAATGCATTCTCTGAAGTCTCATTAAAAGAAAAATATCACATGCTGTATCGCCCTCTTATTATGACTGATCAATTATCTGTATCTAAGTCAAGTGGTATTACTTGTGATTCTCAAACTGTAAAAGTTTGCTTTTGATTTTTCACATGTATGTACTCACACAGCATTCTTTGTTAGACTGGGGAGGGGGATTAGGGAGACGAGGTTAATTTTTTATTTTATCTGTCTAAGCCACCCGTGTCCCTAGAGGAGCTAGGCCATTATATGTCCGCCACAAAAAAAGTGGAGCATTGCATAGTGGTCTGAGCACATGAGAGAGGGATGGAGTTCCTAATTTCCAGTATCCCCGACTTCTGTAAGGGGTGATATTTGATCAGGTGGTATTCATTCAGCCAGGTTTGGGAAATTACTTTGTGTTTTTGAGAATCCATTGTTTGATAGTCTAGCTTTTTGAACACTCGCTTCAGCATAGAATCATCACAGAATGGTTTGGGTTGAAAGGGACCGCAAATCTCATCTCGTTCCAACCCCCTGCCATGGCAGGGACACCTCCCACCAGCCCAGGTTGCTCCAAGCCCCATCCAACCTGGCCTGGAACACTGCCAGGGAGGGGGCAGCCACAGCTTCTCTGGGCAACCTGGGCCAGTGCCTCACCACCCTCACAGGAAAGGATTTCTTTCTCATATCTAGTCTAAATCTCCCCTCTTCCAGTTTAAAGCCATTACCCCTCATCCTATCACTCCATGCCCTTGTAAAAAGTCCCTCTCTGACTTCTTGAAAGACAGAAAACCACACTCACTGCTGTTGCTGCCTTAAGTGCTGTGGCAGCCACCCTGCCTGCACATCCAACCGTAAGGTTGGATAAATAGGGCTGTTTGACTGTTCAAATTTATGCTTTGGGTAGGGCACATGGCAAATGAAGTGGTGCAACTGAAAGAAAAATGAAGTGAGGAGGGAGGGTGCTCTCTTGATGACTGAAGTTTTTGGGTTTGCAACATCAGGGTTCAGTTTCCAGCTTTGACTTGACACATTGAGCCTGTCTCTGTAGCCTCAGTTTTAGCTCCCACGGCTTCCTTCCACAGGTGTCCTCAGAACTGTGACCTCTGGAAGGGTTTCATTGGATCAGACGTTCTATGGGTGATACAGGGATGCTTGGAGATCCTGGGACAGGACAGAGAAAGGCACTGAGACTATCATCCTCTGTATATTGAGGTGTATTAGAAAGTAGGAAGTCTTGAGATGGAAGTCCATTGTCAACTCATCCTAATTTACTTCTGCAAAGCACCTGCACAATTGTTCAGCATTCTCATTCCATAATTTATAATAAATTATTTAATCTTATGATGCAAGAGGAAAATCTCTCCAAGGCTTGCCACGCCAACCCTTTTCTGTCTGTTGACAGGCAGAGCTCCCAGAGTGCTGTTGTGAGAAATTTGGCCCCCTGGGTGTCTCCCATTCAAGTCTTCAGACTTGTAGCACTGTTTTTAGAGGTGTAGTTATCAGGTGTGTGTTTGTCACATCTGGCTCTGGGCTTTGCTACATTTCTGGATCTGCACATTGCATCTTATGCCACTTGTGGAAAGGAAAAGACATGTAATTAACTTTGTGCCCTCTGCTTAATTCAGTATGTGGCCAGGCCCACACACACAAACCAAAAAAAAACACATGGAACTGTGAAGTCTCATCTTTATCTCTACAAGGGTTTCTTTGGGTGACGTTAGAAAATATCAGCAGGCAAGGTTAGATGAGTAGTGCGATAGCGTGCGACCTTTGATTAGACAGCCATAATCCTGATGGATTAAGATGAGATCATGTGACTCCACTTGCCTTTAATGACAAACAGCGTTTGATAGATGCTAGCCAGTTAATTGTCACCGTATCTTTGCGAGGAAGACGTCATCAAGTTGGGAAACTGAGGCAAGGGGAGTTATCTAAATCTCAGAAGACACCTCTGAGTACATTTTAGTTCTGGTGTGTTTAACTGGAAGCAGACACAGGCCCAGCCAGAGGCTGGGGTGGAAGGACACCACGTGCAGCCATGTGGGTTTTTCATTAGTAAAGTGTGATAGTAGCTGCTGGGATCTGCAAAAAACCAGTTCATAATGTGGCCTCCCTCTTCTGTCCTCTGAACTAAGCGCCCTCTTCAGGTTTTCTGACAAAATCTAGAGCTCAGTTTCATTCATGTACCAACATTCACTTGCAGAAATGTGTAGGGTCACCAGGTCAGGGAGTGTGAGTGCAGGGTGACTGCTGCTGGCCCCCGTGCCAGCGGGCACTTCTCCATGTGGACACAGGAGCCTGGATTTAGACACGGGCACTCAGTCTGGGCTCTTTATTTCCCCTTTCTGCTTTGTTTGCTTTCTCCAAAGCTGTACTTTGGGCTGTGGGGAAATTGAAAGGTTGCTCCGAGCAGTTTCATGTCTACCATGCAAATCCGCCCGCCGCTGGAAAGCCGTAATCACTCCCCAGTTACACAGCAGCACTTGGAGCTGTGCTGTCGGCGTGAAACGTGCGCACGTAGAATGGCTGGGAAGATGTCTACACGAGGTCTGGAGAGGAGGCAGGGATTTATTTTGTTTTCCTTTTCTTTGCAACTTATCTGGAATTTCTGATGGGAATACTTCACAACTGAAGCTCTGCCTTCCCTTGGGGGAAATGCAACCATTTAACTTCTTTCCTCTTTATATGTATACCGAGGAACTGATGGGTTGATCCCATGGGATGTCTGTATCGGTTCGCAGTTACATTTGTTCATTTCAGGAGGATTCTGTGTTATCTGGGAAAAAGAGAGGGGGAAAAAAAAAAAAAAAGGCTTTGACTTAGTTTATTATATGGCCAGTTCTTCCTGGAAGACGTGCATTTCCAAATTTGATTTAAAGCTGGGGGGAAGGAGGGAGAAATCAAAGGAATGATTATCAGGTCTGGGGTGAGGGGGGGCTGGGGGGAGGAATATGGAGGGAGGGAGTGGGAATCAGGAGGCAGCAGCTTTGAAACTGGATGCAATAAATGACTCCATTGTTTATTTTTTCGGATTGCAGGCAGTCGCACCTCTTTTTGCCTTGCTTGATCATAACAAGCAGCGCATTTTTAAGCAAAAATGAGAAGCTCCCGAGTTCACATCTTGGTGTGGAGATGTACTAGGATACAAAGTTTAATGACATTAAGGAAAAGAAAATAGTGAGGCAGAGTACTGAAACAAAGGGAGGCAGGGTGTCGAGAAATGCGAGCTTTGGTGCCATGGAGAAAGGGTCTGGATCCCATGATTTATCTAAAAATGACAAGATGCCCCTCTAAAAATGCAAATGTCTGCACTGCATCTTGGAGCTATAATGAATGAGTCTTTCACACAATGGAAACATTCAACTTGTTCTAGGGCACTTACTGTGGCTCCATATGCTGAGCTGCGTGCTCCTGGCCTTTAATCACACTGCCTTTTTTTTCCCCCAAACTTAAATTAGAAGCACATTAGTGTTTATATGGTGTACACTCAGCTTTTGTTTTCCTGTGTGTGTGTTTGTTTACGCAGAGTTGTTTTTGTTTTTCAACATGAAACAAGGCAGATGAATGCAGCCCTCTTGAATGCCCGGGACACAGCAAATCATGGGAAACTTAAGCTGGCCACAGCAAAAGGATGTAAATTTTGAGCTGCTAATGGCAAGTAGGGCTCCAGCTTTGGGGTGAGGGGAGAACCCCTGTTACACAGCAGGGAGCCATTGAAAGCCTCCTCTGACCTGCCAAGAGGATGCCTGTCTGCTTTCTGGTTTATTCGAAGCGAGATCAAGCCAAAGTTTTCCTTTGTTGTAAGTTTGGGTTTAAAAGAAGCATTTTATAGATGTGCAGACTGAGCTGCAGCCTTGCTGCTGCGGACCTGATCCGGAGCACAATGCACCCCATCCACAGGCAGTCATTAACAAGGGCTTTAGCACCGCCTGTGTCTTACTACTAGCAGTTTACCAGGCAGTTTTCCTTGGGATTAACGGAAAGAATAGAGATCTATCCATTCAATAAAACAGGAAATCAACCATTCTTTCCTTGAATATTTTTTTTTGGGAAGGGTTTATCCCATACATGTAATATTTTATTTTCTGGATGTGTATATGCAGCGTATGTGCACACGTGTAACTCGGTTGCAAGTTTTAAGAGCTCTGTTTCTGACAGAAAAGCAGGCTAATTAATAGGAGTAGGAGACAAAATGCCAGCTTGTAGATTTGTTTCCCCTGCAGAAATCGGCCCCCCCTGTTAGACTGCTCCTTCTTGATCTGATGTAACAAGAAGAGAGAGTCAGCTGTGAATCAAGCGCCTTGTTCTCATTTCCTTGATCATTGACATGGTTTGAGAGAGAGAAAGGAGGAGGGATTATTTGTGAGGTTATTAAAAAAAGAAAACCCCTAGCTCCCCCTCCTCCTCCTCCTCCTCTCCTTCAAGATGCACAGGCACTTCCAGAATGTTCCATTATATGAATCCGACTTTTCTCATTAAATATCGGCCTCTTTCCCCCTACTCCTTGCTAGTTAAAAAGTGCTGTTTGCCAGTCACTCAGCAGATAATGCTGAGCTTTGACGAGCGGATTGCCAGTTAGCAACACAGTTGAAAATGCGTTGGTTTTTTCAGTCAGCAAGCTGTTTAATGGTTTCAGAAATTAAAGGCTAATTGCACTTGAGTGAGTATGTGCTTTTCTAAGCCCACTGTTACCATTATTAAGGTATTTACCAGTTTGGAAAATTCTCTCTTCGCATAAATCTGCTAATTTTTCACGTCTGCCCTGTCCTGGAGAGCAGCCACATGAGGAGTTTTGGCCACATCAGACTGATGAGCTGGGGTGGGGCTTTTTTGGTGCAACTGAAACCCTAAATTGTTGCCCATCATTGCATTTCCACACGATGGGTTTGCTGGCAGGATTGTGCAAGTCCATTCACGTAAGGTTCACGGTTGTAAATGATCCCTTGTGAAAGAAAATTGCATGTGGATGTTCTCGTGACGATGTCGTGGAGATAAGGAACTTGATTGCCTATAGAGAGTGAGAAATACGAGGAAATACATAGTGGGAAAAGTTTAGCTTTTGTGAGCTGCAGTGTGCTTCTGCAATACATAAAATTGCTGATGTGTCGAAGAGCTTTAAAACAGATTTTGAATACCAATAATATTAATGAGAGCCTTTCCTGGAGAATGTGGCTGGTCAGAAAATCCAAAGTCATTGCACCTTAATAGAACGACTGATTTGTTCTTTTCTGGCATTTGCTTTCCTTCTAATTAATGTCATACACAGACGGGGTAATCACTCAGCCATCTTTCTAGCTTAAAAAGAGTCAAAGATTAAAAACCAAACAATTACCCAATGTAATTAATTTGCGAGGGGATTTTGGGGGATATGTCTGGGGGGGTGGGGGGGGGTGGGGAGGAGTGTTCCCCTCTTCTGTTCCAGGCAGTGTTTGTCATTCTTTGGCAAGAACAACTAATTATTGTCTGACTCTCCAATCTGGATTCATACAGGGTGGCTTTCATTCCCTTCCCCGCCGCCAAAACTCTTCTGATGTGCTGTGTATTTGTTTGGGAGGGGGAAAGGGGGAGGGGGTGGGGGAGAGGAAGAAGGTTATATGTTTCTGACCTGCTTTACTGCTTTTCAACTGAAAGTAAATTAATGCACACACGAGATTCCCCTCTGCTGTGCTGATTGGATCCTTGTGCCGATTAAATATTTCACACTGATAGAGGGATGCTGAAAGCACTCAGCTGGTAATGTGGTATGTACATCAGTGGTACAATAACTGACTTTCAGGTTCAAGTCAAACAAAACCCCCAGTTTGCTGCAGTTTTGATTAGAATGAGTTTCACTTTGAATTTAAATCCTTGAGCCTGCTGCAGCGATGGCTAATTAACTGAGATCTGATAGAAAGGAATACATTCTTACTTCTAATGACAGGCAGGCAGGAAGTTGTCAAAAAAAAAAAAAAAAAAACAGGAGAAGAAAGCAACAGACAAAGGAAGTCTAAAAAAAAAAATTATTTAAAAAATATGCTGAGATTGTACTTCAGCACACGAAAACCTCCCTGCCAGTATTTGGTGCTCAGCCTCCTTCGGCCAACAGTCCGCCCTTGGAAAGGCTGTTTGGATCGACTTCCAGATTTTCTTCAGCTATTTTTTTAATCCCCCTGACACAAACTAACACCCAAGTTCCACCTAGTCAGGAAGTCACTGCCTGCTCATTTATTGATTGCGCTTTTGGGGGCTTCCTTTAGGAGAGAGTGGGGGGACGACACGGGGTTTTGCTGTGCTGAGCAGCTGGGGTGGGGGTCCATTCAGCTCCACACAGCGCAGGCTTGGAGGAGGAGGAAGAGGAAGAAGGCTTCTTGCATCCCACACCATGGTGACCCCTCCCTGGGGGTCATTAAAAATACTTCTGTCGAGCAGTTCCTCCTCCCTCCCCTCCTGTCTCCCCATCCCTTTCCCCCCACCCCCACCCAAGCTGGGAGAGCTCTTGCATCAACCTGACAGGTCATTGACAGAGAGACTGGCAGGAGGAACTGCTCCAGCCTTCCTTACAAATGCTGCTCCTCCTCCTCGGTCGCGTGTCGTGAACACCCTTACATCAAATACTGTTACTGGAACAGTGCATAAAACTTTTCCATGTGAGGGTCATCATCCTTGGTTGTTTGAAAACATAGAGTCACAGAGCAGCCTTGGTTGGAAAAGACCTCTCAGATCACCCAGTCCAACCAGTAACCCAGCACTGCCCAGTCCCCACTGCCCCATGTCCCTCAGCACCACATCTCCACGGCTCTGAAATCCCTCCAGGGATGGGGACTCCCCAATGCCCTGGGCAGCCTGGGCCAGGGCTGGGGAACCCTTTCAGGGAAGAAATGTTTCCTAATATCCAATCTAACCCTCCCCTGGCACAACTTGAGGCCATTCCCCCCCATCCTGCCATTGTTACTGGGGGAAGGGACCAATCCCTGCCTCGCTACCCCCTCCTTTCAGGGAGTTGTAGAGTTGAGAGACATGTTTTAATGTCATGTCTTTGAGCAACCAAGGACTTTATGCAAGGGGAAGTACTTTTTATGGGAGTCCGGAGGTAAAATATGGACCACAGAGCCTTTCTTCTCCATAAGCATCCAGCAAACTCCTGTGGGTGCCCACGTACATGTACATATGTATGCTCAGCCAAAGCCCTGCTCATTTCTGTTTCAGTGTGCAAAGTCATGTAGGTGGTTGGTTCATGACTTAAGGTGTGGACCAGGCAGGATCAGCCGTGTATGTGAGTAGCAACTTGGACATTTATGAGAAATAAATGGAAACTCACAGGATTGTACCAAAATCCTAAGACACTTGGATGCTGGCCTGTCCACAATGCATTTGTGTGTTGTGACTTTTTGAATATTAAATATTCCATTGTTCAAGAGGATTTTATTGTGACAATTGAGTCAATGAGCAGAGGTCAGGGCCCTCATTGCTGGAGGAATCTGTTCAGCTGTTTGTCATGCAGGGCCTTAGGTTAGTGCCGAATGTTAAATTATTAATTGACAAGCCATCATTTTGGTTCAAAAGTAGATTGCCAGTCTTCTGCAAGCTAAATAAACTCTCAGGGTTATGCCAAATGTTTTCTTTCAGCCATGGGGCCGCTAAGGGAAAGAACTGATATTGCTCTGCAAACAATTGCAGTTTTTCACAGCAAAACTGCTTTGTCAGGAGAGCATCGTTCTAGAGAGATTAATGGACTGAAGTCTCTATCTACAGCGTGTAGGTGTTAAAATATGAATGTGATGGACACGGAATTTTAGGTCCTTTTTAAACAGGTCTGGTGTTTTACTAGGGAGACGTGAAGGTTTGTTGAGCGGCACGCGTCGATTTTAAATCCCTGTGGTGGCAAAGAGCAGCCAGTGGCTGAGTGTTTCCCCCACTGCAGGATCCGACCACATTCCTGTTGGAGATGTGTGTGTGTAGTAAAGTCAGCCTGAGATCAGTAAGGATTTGAAGACGTGACGTAAGCTGCAGCAGAGTAAAATCAGAGGAACCAAAGCCTTACACGAAAAGTGATGGGCACGTGTACTGTATCACTGAGCATCTGTGTCACCACAGCACAGCCACCTCCAAATCCTGTCTCCCTTTTGCTCTTTCTGTTTCTTTATTCACTAAATAGAATGATTCATGGTATGTGATGGGAGAAGTAGCCTTTGAGCTAGTCAGGGAGGCTAAAACTGTTGCCCAGTTCCCTTCTCACCATCAAACCCTCCCAGCGCAGACCTCGACGGAAAGGAGCGGGTGGGGAGGGGGCTTCCTTGTCCAAATAAACAGAAAGGCCAGAGTTATTTGGATACACATGGCAAAAATATTAGCTGTGCTTTGAATAGCAGAGACGAGCAGCAGCTTTCCAGCGCGCTGCGGTGTGTTTGCGTGTGACTGGCATACATATTTCAAACTCGGGCTTGCCTGTGGCGTCCTGCAGTGAAAATGAAAGTTGTGTTGCTATTGAAAAGGCACTGCTTCAAAATTGGTGTATTGTGAGGACTGTTACGCTGTGGCTGAGAAGCAGCGACCTGCTTTCCAGCATTTAAAGCCAATAATTTTTCTTTTTTTTCTTTTGGCTCTTCTGTTTTCAGCTGCAGTGTCCAAAGCTTGCTTAGTTTCTTATTATTCATCATTCCAAAAGTGTCAGAGAATGTGTTATGCTGACTGATTCTCAGAACGCAGATTTGCTTTCTCTTCAAAAACCAAGACTATTCTTTTAATTAATCTGGCAGAAATAGAACACAGCAGCTGTAGGTTTTGTTGAGGGTTTTTTTTTTTAATCTCTCGTATCATAATCTTTGTTTCTGCCAACGCTCCTTTATGCCTCTTCATGGGGTTAGAAAATACAAATAGTTGTTACAAAGAAAAACCCGCACAATAGCTCGTCACCTAACGAATGTAATCTCATTAATCATTCTATGATTCTATGACTTTTGAAGTTTTGGTAGGTACATTTTCAGAAAATTAATAAATGAGACACAGAAGTGATACTATTGCTGCTTTTCCCCAACCAGACAATTTTTCTGTAACTCTCTTTTGGAAGCTGATCTTGAGCACCTGATCCTTTGTTTATGCCTTCATATTTAGTTTCTAAAATTTGCAGTTATTTAAATACATTTAGCAGAGGATTGCTCCCTGGGGAGGTGGCTGGCATGGGCTGATTGGTCCTTGAAGCCTATCACAGGGACATTTTTTTTTTTCCCCCTTGTGGTTACTTAGAAAAGCCCCAAAATGGAAATTAAAAAGAAAGCTTTCCTCTAGAATGTTCAATTTTACAAGCATTTAATATTTATCTCAGGTCAGACTGAAGCAAGCAATAACCCTTATTTCCTTAGCTGGTTTGTTGGGTGCACAGATAGACAGGTTTGTCAGTTTATTGGGAAAATACCAACACCCCTCACGTGGAAAGCCACACTAAACAAACACTGTCGACGTGTGTAGGGAGAACAGGGGAAACTGGGTGCATGGCAGTCTGAGTAGTGAATTTGTTTGTTTGTTTACAGAATTTCTGCCTTTGTACTTCCCCGTATGATTTCCTCCTTTGGAACAAGACAGAAAGCAATTACTTACTATTGAACTTTGTCAGGAAAGTCATAAGCTGCTCCTGCTTATTTACTTGCTTTTTCCACTGAGCTGCCAAGGGTTGTGTGTCGTTTGGGATCACGGAGTTTTGTTTGCTTAGATGTTTTCTGTTGCTGAACTGCCCGAGAGAAAAGTAAAGCTCTGCTAATACCACTAGAGTATTACATATTAGTAACTTTAGGTAAGTGAAAATATGAAATCAGTACAGTAACACTGAGTATTCCTGAAGTTTTTCATTCAGTCATCCAAACGTTGACTTGTCTGAGGACAAATGTTAAGACACTTCATCAATGCAGTGACCTGTCAGGGATAGTGAATGCTCTTAGTTCCACAAAAAAGAAATGCTGATGCTTCTGATATCAGAAGCAAACCCCTGGTTGTCTGCAGCAGAGCTGGGATTTCACCCCTGGGCTAACTCCCCTTAGGTGAGGGATATATAGCACTGTGACCAAGTACAGCATTTCCTGACAGCCTGTGAGCTTCTAGCATTGTTCACGTGGCAGAAATGGAAACAAAAAATACAACCACAAAGCTGAACTGTGAAAGCTTTGTGTCCCTGTGCAGGTGAACAAGGAGGTTCTCAGCAGTGTAGGACAGGCAGTGCTTGGCTGACATGCACTTGGTTTGCACCTGGATCAGTACAGGGAACACCCCTGGAAACTACAACAGAACAGAGAAATAGCAATTTTACAGAATTTTGTCACTTTTTTCCACCTACATAAAACACACCTGAGCTTTCTGGCTTGAGGACTTTTAAACTAACAGGCAGGTGTATTTCTGTGCTGAAAGTAAAGTTCTTTCATCCTCAGAACATCTATGGCACACAGCATAGCCTAAGGAAAATATCACCTGTGCTTCCTTGGGGTGACTGTTAGGAGAATGAAAGGTGAAGGCAAAAATGCACAAAGCTTCAAACAATTTATACAAAGGCACGATTACTAGAATAATGCTGACATTTAAAAAGTCATTTCTTCATATTAAAATATCTCTGATAAAGTACATGCTTGTTATTTCATATAAACACAAACCCTACAGCTCCTGGAGCAAATGTATTTGACAATTAAGGCTTTACAGCCTTAAAGTGTATAATGGGTTTAAAGGTATTTAAAGGAAGGTATTTTCTCAGAAGTCAGTTTTGTACTACAAAGCTTCTACTTTATGCCCAGGAGTAAGATTTTCAGCGTCGATTCTGGAAAGAATGAAGCATGTCTGTGAATTTATACACACACACATATGTATACACACTGTATTTTAAATAAGTGAAGTTGACAACAAAACTCTTACTGACTTTAATAGCAGAGCAGCAGACCTAGAGGTGTCCTGAAGGGCTACACTGCAATCAGCCAGCAAGTAAAGTTAAACAGGGGCAGAAGTCTTTGCAGGGTTAAGTGCACTTGGAGATCAACTCTTGTAAACATGAGATGTTTAATACTTCAAAGTATCAAAAGAGGCTTGAACCAGCATGGCTTTTTTTTCACATATACCTAACCTGCCTAAATGGCATTAGTAAGAACTGAGCTGCTGAGATTATTTAAACAACTTTATTAAAGGTTTCTTTTTCTTTTTCTTTTTTTTTTTTTTTTAAATTATTTTCTTTTTATCCTTTTCTCTTCTCTCCTTTCTTTTCAAAAGTGAGCATTTCACGCAGACACTGGCATTTACCATCCAGCACCTTCCCAGTTCCTGTAAGCATCTCAAACACAAGTCATGTCAGAGACACTCTAACGAGATCATAATCAACTTGTTCCTAGCACAGGTGACAGAATAACCACTCTGGAGCAATTCAAAAGCACAGTTGTTACGGAAAACGAGAGAACTGCGGGTTAAAATGGGCGCTATGCAGAAAAGTTAGCCGGGGGGGGGGGGGGGATGAAAAAAAAAATAGTGGGAGTTTGTAAGGGAAAATAAATAAATAAATAGATAAAAAAGTTAAAGGGGAAACAAAAAACCGACTCCAAGGTGAGTCAGGGTGACAGAAGAGGAGCAGTAAGGTGATCCCTTTTCAGGCTCATGGAAGAGAACGCTGAAAATAACGTTCTTCACGCCTAAAAGCCCGTTATTATTCACGAACGCGGCAGTGGGATTGCGCCAGGGGAAAAGGGGAAGCATGAAGGGGGAAAACCAGCCCGGAGCCCTGGAGCGGGGCCGGGAGGGGTGTCCGGGGGGGCCGCGGTCCGGCTGCAGCCCGGCGGGTGACGGTGACGCTGCCGCTTCTCTCTCTCCCCCGGCAGAAGCTGGCGGTGCGGAGCTGCCCCGCGGCCCTGCTGGTGGGCAGCGGCACCAGCGGCACCGCCAAGCCCGGCGGCGGCGGCGGCGGAGTCCCGGCGCTCCTCAAGGCACCCGGCGGCGGCAGCCCCAGCGGCAGCCCCGGGCAGAGCCTGCCCATCTCCGTCCTGCCGGCCAAGGCTCCCATCGCGATGGTCACGGCGCACCTGAACGGCGGCTTGGGCTGCAGCGCCGCCGGCGTGGAGCCCCCTCAGAGCGCCCCCATCAACCTGCAGACCACGGCCAAGCCGGTGGGTGCCCGGCGGCCGCCAGAGCCCGGCTCCAGCCCGCAGGTAACGGGAGGCGGGCGCGCTGGGGCTCCGCCGCGGGGGGCGGGACCGGGACGGGGATGGGGGGGGAGCTGCGGGTGGTGTCAGGGCTTGGGGAGGTGCGGGGTGGCGGGGAGAGGTGACCCCATCCCTTAGATGCCCTCGGGATGCGGGGACTCGGGGAGGGGAGAGCTGCGAGTGTGGGTGTTCGCCCTCTCAGGGGTACGGGGGACCCCAGCCCTGCCCGGGTGTCTTAAGGTGTGTGTAAAGACATGCTTGGAGGGGTGGAGGGTCCCCGGGCTGTGCTGCCATCTCATAGAATCGTACAGAATCAAGGATGGTTTGGGTTGGACGGGACCTTAGAGATCATCTCCTCCCAGCCCCCCTGCCATGGGGCTGCAATACTGCAATGCCAATAGTTGGCATCGTTGGAAAAAAATAATTATTGATTGTTATAATTATTGCAAGTATTGGAATACTGACAGTGCTGTGTTTCGAATATCCATGGTGGTACCTCCGGTCACTTAGGCAGAGGGAGCTGGTGGGCTGTTGCTTCCAGGTCCAGGTGTGTATATATATATATATATGTATTTTATACTTATCTTCACTGTAATCTAAATATGAAATAAACATACTGAATTAGTGAAAGGAAGGCAGAAGAGGAAGGGGTGCTGTTTGCTGGACACATCGTTTTGTGCAGTCACAAAAGGAGAAGTTTTCACTCCAGGCATGGTGTGTGTCAGGAGAGGGAAACGATGCTAATGAAGAAAGTGACAAAGCCTTCCTAAAACTTTCAAGAAGAGGATGTAAACTGTGGTTGCTAACATTGGAAGTCGGATTTGTTTTCTACTTTCTGCACGTGGAGGCGGTGGCAGTCTGGTTTTCGCACGTTGATCTCCCTTTACAAGCTCAGGATGTGACTCTAATAATCAGGGAAGAGGAACTGTACCTGAAGACGTTTGTAAATCAAGGCTATGTTGGAACGTGTGAGGCTTTTTAATACCCTGGAAGCCCCTTCCTCAACACCAGACCAGGACTTACCATCGCCTACTGCACCTGCTGAGGAACGGGAAGCACGTCCAACCACTTTGGGAACCAAATCCTCCTGTCACTTTTTCTGGAGAACTGGTGTTGTCTTTAGCTGTTACACTAAAGCAGCCGTGTGGGGAATTCGATTTTGAATCTCCATTCTGTATTCATGCTGCGTAATTTCCTTTATTGAAGGTGTTGTTTGTGCTTTATTGAAAAGATACTTGAAGCTATTCCAGTAGATATTTCTTAGAATCCTGGAAAATAACTATGTAAATGATAATCACATAGATGATGGAAGTGTCAATATTTCAATGGTCTGTCATTCTGTGAAGGACTGTCTTTTACTGTCACTGTCAGGAGCCATAGGAAGAAAAGAATCAAAACACTGAAGGAAGAAGCTTGAAATAACATTTAATGTATTTAGCCTGGATGGTGTAATAGCAGTCCCAGGTCCTGGAGAACAGTGCCAGGCAGAACAGTTGGCTGCAAGCTTCTAACTTCTGCCAGTGTTGTTAGAGGGAAACACTTCCAAACCTGCTAAGCTGGTGTGCTGCTGAATTATCTGTGGTGCTTCCCATGTATCTTTTCAAAGGGCAAATAGGTCCCACTTCCACCTCCCTCATCCCTGCACGTGCTGCAGTCAGTGGTGTACTGCAACCTGCTGAGCAGAGCCCTGATGCTCGTGCACGTGTTTCTGTTCTACGTTCTCTCAAACCTGAAGCAGTATTTGTACTGGCATCACAACTGTTCTCGCAAAGAACAGCTTCATTTTAGGCAGAAGCTTGCTGTTTTTGGAATAGTGTGGGAGTACTGTCCAGCATTTGCCTTGGTGTTGCTAGAGGAAGAGGTCCAGTGTTTTTCTTTAGAAATATCTTCACATTGCAAGTTTGCAACAGCTGCAGTTTGTGATTTGGTATCTCTGATTACGTTCGTAATTTATGGAAGAAGCAGCTGAACAATGGCAAGTTTCTGAAGCAGAGGACTATCATGGTTTCATCTTTTGAGAATGGTCAGCAGGCACAGATAAAAACAATGAGAAATATTGAAATGTAAATGCAAAAAAAATGCAAGCTGACCTTTGGTCGTAAGCTGTCAGGAAGCTTAGTGCTGGATTGCGTGTTAATTATCACTCCTCCACCCAAATTAAATTTGTTTTGCAAGGTTTCTTTTTTTCTGGTCCAATGGAAAAAAAAAAATCTATTCTTCCTTCACGCTCAGTATTCTTGATTGTTCTCAGAGTGGTGATTACAAATCAATAGCAGCAACACCTTCGCTACTAGCACTGTCGTGTCGGAGGGAAATTTCATTGTTGACATTTATTAATAAGCATTTACTTTCTCTTCCCTTTTTTTGTGGCATTGTTATGGCTCAGAAAAGTGTTCAGTTTTTTTCTTGCTGAAATGTATGAAGTTTGTGAGATGGAGGATAATGACAGCCTTCTGCAAACTGGGTTAAGGTGCAAGCTGATAGTAGTAAATGAGATTACTGGTGTAGTGGAGCCTATTCCTCTGCATCTGCAAAGCGAGGGAAAGGGCAAGGGCATGAAATGTAATGTTATGAGTTTCTGAACAGTGGTTTCTGCTCGAAAGCATTTAAGGGGATCAGGATGTGTGTACGGTCATCTCAAGTGGTATCTAGCAGGAAGAATGAAATGCTAAAGGAAACTCAGCAGAAAAATTAGGGCATCAAACACTGTGATCTAAATACAGAACTTTCAAATATAGATAGGCTTAAATGTAAGTTTGCTGCAGAATTTTCAGTTGGGCAGCTGCATGTCAGCACTTTCATTTTAGGCTGTTGTTTACCCAGCAGATTTTTAAAGTGATTTTGAAGCGTTGTTAACTGTCATGGAAGCCATATCTGCATTGAAAAAAGTATCTAAATAAATACATCCATAACAGATACTGGAGGGTTGCTTAGATATTTATCACATCTTTTAGTACAAGCAGGAAGCGTTGTGATATTAACAAGGATTGAAATGTGTAAGCAGTGGGATTCGTGAGCTCCAGAAACTAGCGCTGGGTCTACACTATTCCTTGGCAGCCTTTCAGTGTCAATCCAGTGTATAAAGACAAGACTGATGGAGCTACACTGATGCAAGTGTACGTGCAGGGATGTCATGAGGATAGCTCTTTCTCCCGCTTAGAGAAATGAAGCTTAGAGCTTCATTTGGATGATCTGGAGCAAGTTATGTTGGCAAAAGCAGAATTTTGCTGGCATAAGCTGAATTTTGCTGGCATATGCTGTATACATGCCAGGAGTGCTTTGCCTTCAGAGAATAGCTGTTGCTGTTGTACAGAGAATGCCCTAGAGCTACTGGATAGTTGTAGGGTAGCAGCATGCTTCTGCGTACGAAGTACACTTGGTATAAAGAGATTTTAATATAAACCTCTCAAATTATATTTTGATTGTAATTGTATTTATGTGGTGTTTGCTATTTCCTATCCCAGCCACCATTTCCTGACTGAAAGCAGGATCTGAGGTTGCTTTGCTGAAGGACAAAGTCCCATCTGCTGTGCTGGAACAATGCACTGCGTGAAGAAAATGCCCCTCTGCTACCTCCCCATTCTCTTCTAAATAGCAAAGTTGAGGGCCAGCAGGCATCCCAGAACCCAGTTTGGGGAGAGCGGAAAGCCTTTTGGCCATTTGAAAGCCAGGTGGATCAGCCAGCTTTGGGAGAACAAGCAGAGACGGGTGAATACAGCTGTCCGACCGCTCGGCTGCTTTGCAGGAGCTGCAGTGAGAGAGAAAAGCACTGGGAGGGCATTCTGCACTGCGCCATGAGCACCATGGTATGGACACACAGAGTCGCTCTGCAGGAACGTAGTGCAGCGGGGCTCTGCAGAGGCAGTTGGTGTCCTGGAAGCAGTACACTGGGCACTGCTCAAGGTCACCTTTGCCTCTTGGGCAGCTCCAGTTCTCTAGTTCCAGGGAGAGGCTGTTTGTAGCTAGCTTAGCTATCTCTGCGCTGCGTGGCATTGCTGGCTTTAAACTTACCCATGACCCTGGAGTGACTGCTGCCAGAACCAGCTCCCACTTTGTAAACAGTGTTCTCTGTACATCCCTGTCATGTGCTGTATGTATGGTCACCTACCCTAATCCCAGAGGCTTCTAAAGTGCAAAGTAGGTACTAAGTGCAGGAACATTTGGATATTGTTGTAATGAAAGAATCTGTGATCCCAGATGCTCTGTCCCCAGTTACTCTATGTGACTCTTAGAAAGCATCTTAGCAAGGCACTGACTCCCTGTCCATCAGGACTCCACAAGCAACAGCATAAAACCTACCTCCTGCTCCTCTCCCTGCCTGCCTTCCCACACTCCTTGGGTCAGCTGGAGAAAAGTTTGGTAAGCTTCCCCATGCACGTGTGCTGTTGTGTCTTGGGGCTTGTCTGTACAGGGAGGTCATTTCGGAGTAAAATACAGGATGAGGATTTATAGTGCTATAAATTCTTGGCAAGATAGTAAACTGTTCTCCACAAATGCTTCATTAACTCCGCAGTGCAAAGCATGACTTGTATCCATGTTTGGATAGAGCAGGATACATGGGTATCCATTTTTTTTTTTCCCAGGAAAAAGTGGCTTTTATACATGTAGGAGGATGCTCATATATGCTTCTTAGCTGTCTGTATATGCAATTTACTAGAAAAAGCTGCATTCCAGAAGTTTAAGAACATACCTCTCCCTGTGCTGGCCATTTTTCAGAGTAATTTATTTGTAGAATGATTTATTACCTTTCTCTTCATCATCCCACTTAATGTGCTCCACTCTTCTGTCTGTAAAAGTGCTTCCTCCATAATTGGAAATCCACCTGCATGTATGACTAAGTCTTTTTGCCTTTTATTTATTATTTGTGTTGCAGTAGTACTTAGAGGTTTTATTTATAGATATATTTATCTGTATTGGTTATGTGGCTGTATATAGCTTTTTCCCAATGATCCACATTACCACAGTGTCTGAGGACATGGCAATAGTTAATTTATCCTCACAATCTGGAGTTATTATGACTAAAGTGTTATGATTCCACCTTTTGCTGTTGGAAAATTGAGAAATAAAGGATCCATGTATGCTGCTTCATAGGAAGCTCCCAAGGGTTGCCTTGGGCAGGATCCCTGTATTAGCATCCACATTACTGGGCTTTTTGGTCATTTTGAGAATGCCTCAGACACATCCATGCTGCACACGGCATCCTCAGGAGCAAGAACTGGCCCACAAGTCCTTGCCATGGCTCTATACCCATCTGCCTCATACTTACTTCTCCATCTGCTGCTCAGCCTTCGGCACCCACGTTGATCTCAGCATGCCAGGACACAGGTGGAAATGATAACTAGCGAGCACAGGGAAGGACCAAAGGAAGATCCAGAGGTTCCACATAGGTCTAGGGGAGGGGGAAAATGAGGATATTGCATTATGGATTATGACTCCTGTCCTGGTTTGAGTTAGAACAGAACCAATTTTCCTGTCAGTGATTTTACTTTTCAGTTAAGTCTATTCTTCTGCCTTTGATCCCAATCCATGTGTGCCTGAGTTCAGTTCATCTGCCACTGAGTCCAGTCTGGGACTTTCCCAGTGCCTGCCCTGCAGTGTCAGTGGTGACGGGATCAGCACTGGGGAAGCTCGATCTGGATTTTGTATTTGTATATCCTTCATTATTTTTTCTTGTTATTATTTTCCTTTTATTGTTATTATTTCATTAAAGCAGTTCTAGTTTTTTTTCCAACCCACACATCTCTCTCCCTTTTTTCCCTTCCCCACCTGGGAAGGGAAAAGGGTTAATAGCATCTGTCATTCCTTCACTTAGTGGCCAGCCCAGCCCCAAAACTTAGCAACTACCATGGTCATTTTGGGAATCTACAGGAGGACCAGCAGTCTTGTTGGCATCAGAAGTGTACCAGCCTGTCTCCAATGTACCAAAAAAATCATTACATTTCTGGAGTCGTGGTTCTGTCACACCAGTTATATCTTTCTCCAGGTGTGGGTTGATCAGCAGTGGCTCATGAATTTCAGGATGTTGAAGAGTTTTGTTGAGGGCTTACTTGAACTTCATTTTATCTGGCACTGTGCTGCTTCCTGGATGTCTCTCCTGGAGGAGCAGAGCAATAATTGCTCTGTGTTGGTGACAGTTCTTACTGACTTTCAGTAGGAATGACACTGGGACTGTCAGGGTTAGGTTAATGGTTGGACTTGATGATCTTCAAGGTCTTTTCCAACCTAGATGATTCTGTGATTCTGTGACTTTCCCCAAATTGTGCTGCTTTTACAATCTCCTCAAATGTGACACAGGGGCTGAGTCTCCTGCCAGGGTCAAATTAGCACTCTGAGCTATCTCCTTCTGCCAGTTTATGAGGACAAGTTGGTGTGGTAATTGTGTTCTAATAAAAATAACAATACAGGAGAGAACTACACAGAAATCCTGTGGCAGGAGGATTTTGTACAGGCAGGCTCAAGGATGAGATGGTTGTGGTACTGCCCATGTGGTACTGCCCATGGGTTCATAAACCAGAGTTATTGTAGACAGAGGAATGGTCCTGCTAGTGTTGGCAGAGTATTGAAGTATAGTGTTAGAGGACCCTGTGGAGAGCTCCTAAGGACCAAAATCCATCTCTGGGATCCCACCTGAGCTGCTGTGAAGAACAGTAGCATAGACAGGGAATTTTGCATCAAGAACTTTGCAGAGATTCTGACAGGCAAAGAGACTGAGATTCTCTGAAATATTCCCTGTCCTAAATCCCATTCAGGATTTTGCTTGTGGTAGCTGGGCCCAAGCACCTTGCTTGGGGACACACAGATGCCCTTACAGAGCAGAGGGTTGAAGCAGAGTCTTATTAGCATATTAACTACTCGATTAGCCTTCCTGTTTGGTCTCCATGGCAGACACTGAAGGCATATCTGTTGGAGGGAGCATCTGCTAAAGAGGATATAATACAAACAGGCAAGACAAAATTTGTGGGGGGAACACAAAGCGTGCAGAGAGATGAAGTGACTTCTGGGGTCACACAGCAGGAGAGAGCCCAGATTCATCAATCACAGCCCAGCATTTCATCCAGTGGACCACACCTCTCAGGCTTTCAGAAGGATGTCAGCCACACTGCGAGTATGAGTAGGACAAAGACACTGGATTATTTTAGTTTTGGACCTCAAAGGATTCAATATTACATATTCAGTGTCCTGGATCATCCTTTGAGAGCTTTAAGGCAAGTTATCTTCAGGAGATATTTGTGAAAATAGAAGAGGAGAGGTGGCTCAGCCAAATTAAATCAAAAATAATAATAAAGAAAAAGACAAGGAGAGGGGGCACCCCAAGGATTCACAGCCCCACACAGCATCCAGTGCTCCATTCTGTCGTTGGGGCTTGGCTAACTTTTAGCTCTGCCATTAGAGTGTTGTAAGGAGCGTGGTAATTTTAGGAAATGGATTATAGAGTACGTGTGCCAGATTCTGCTTGTATTTACCCCATCTTAGTTGCAGGTTTATTAAGGGAGGTACATGAATTTACTCCATATTTAAATATGGGTAGCTAAGAGCAGGATTTGGCCTTACTGCTCTGATATATACTGCGTAAAAGCACTTTAAAATTTGTATTTCTTGCTAAATAGCATAAAATTACATCCTTTCAGGTTAATTAAACCGTTTTGCAATGCTGGTTGCTGTTGATGGGATATTTAAATGTCAGATTCAGAATAAGCACTTATGCTTCCTGATTATAAATGGCTTCCTTTTAAATACCCCAGACGTACATGGATGGTCAATACGTCTACAGCACGTGGATCTGTGCTTTTCTCAATCTGCATTTTCATTCTGTCTACAATAGGGTCAAACACCCACTGGTATGAAAGACTGAGTAAAGACTCTCAGCAACTGAATAAAACCTGATTAGGCCCTATGTGGTTACCTAGCCAAAAATTTCCAGTGAAGGCAGTGGAGTGTTCAGCAGGAAAGGATAAGCAAACGTGGACTCACACTGACTGTCTGACACTTCATTGTAAGAATCTAGGAGCAACCTTTCCAAATGTATTTCTGTGCGGACCGGCAAACAAACACCATGCTGCAAGAACTTAAACGACTAGGAAACAGTGGCATGTCCCAGTTTTGGAGACCATACTACGGTTCTGTCCTCTGCAACCTTTGTGTCACTAAATATCCCCTCCGCAGCTTCCCCTGAAGTGGGATGTAGGTGTGGATGTGCTGCTTCGGTGTGTATGGAGTGGATTTTCCTCCTGCAGTTGTCTGTGAAGAGTCTCTGCTGAGGAACGTGAGCAGGAGGAGATGAACAGGCAATGATTCCTGATCTGCAGAAGAAGGATGGAGCTCTCAACCTGTTTGTGTAACTGGGTACTTATAGCCAAGAGTAATTAATTGGCCTGTGTATAGAGAACCAAACAAAAGAGACCAGCTTAAAGGAGGGAAATGCATTTACTTGGCTATCATACCTTTTCTTGGGGGCTATTTTAACTTCCTAATAAGGGAAGCCTTAAAATGTAGGAATATATCGGCAGTCCCCTCATGGAAGTTGCTGTGGTATTTTTATACATGCTTATATATCATCCCTGTAAACAAACTTCTGAGTCCCTTTTTCTAATGCTGAGAGTTTATAGCACATTATTGTTTTGACACTAATCAGAGTAGCTCCCATAGAGAGCTTTGATTCACTTCAGAAAAACCAAAGAATGCTCTAAAAATGGTAATACACTGTAGCTATTTCATTGTAATTGGAGGCTGTCTGTGCCTCGCAGAAATTACCAGGCAAGCATTCTTGAAAATGTCAGAATTTTCAAGTTCGTTCTGTTTACAACGGGGGGGAGCAAGAACGCGAGGGGATGGATGGAAAATTTGAGGTCTGAGTGATTCAAACTCGAAGTGCAGTTTGTAATAATGAAAGATGATCAACTTTGGAGGTGGGGAAATCATCTCTTAGGTTTTCTAAATTACAGGATGCATAAAAACATCCACTTATTCCACACGTACTGTTACTTTAATAAAAGGCACCACTTTAGGAAATGAAAGGCTTTGGATTATTGCCAAACGTTTTAGTTCTATTTATCAGCAAAAGGTGGGTTGGTTTGTTGGTTTTGTTTTTTTTTTTCCTCGTGATCCCTGGAGTTTGTGGGGTAGTTGAATAATTTTCAGGAATTTGAGTGTTTGATACCAGACTGCAAACTCTGTATTTATCTTCTTTCAGTGTTAAGGTTGCAAATACAAGCATGATAAGATTTCCTGTTGGTGTTAGAGCTGTATCAGGGTTTGGCAATTGGTCTGCTGCTAATCTCATAATGTGTCTATATTTAAATTAATTGGAAAACCATATCAGAAAATACTGCTCTTAAATTGTTTTATGTATAAATGGCTAGGGGAGGGAAAGGGGGGGAGAGACTGAGACTAGCTGCAGTAAATACAGAGCACTGATGAATACTCAAGTAGTAAATAGAAATATCTTAGAAGTCATTCCTGACAGTAATAAAGGCAGCAATTTGATTTCATCTGCAGATAATAAACTGGTTTCACATTGCAATAAAAGTGGTGCTTATGTTATATTAATATTTATTAGCACTTATTGATGTTAGGATTTAGTTGTTATCTTTTCTTCACATCACAGCCATTTTAGAAAAATTCAAGTTAAATTGCTACACAATAAGCAATTAAAAGTGTTTGTGTATGTGAGGGAGAGAGGAAGAAAAAAATCTGTCTGTGGAGAGATTCCTCTACAGGAGGGCAGACCCTTCACTGCCTGGGAACCCAGGGAGCTGTGCTCCAAATGATGGAGTTATCTGAGTTTCCCCTCGTTAAAGATGTGGCTCTCTGAATGCCTATTGCAACACCTAAGCACAGTTCTGCTCTTTAGATTGGAGCTGTTTGTATGGGTTTGCTGTTGTTTAACAATATATTTTTGTGTTCCTTGCTTTGACCATGTGCAGTGCCTCATAAAGGGAGAGAGACTGTGTATTACAACCAGTGGCCTTTTCTGTGTGAAGGATTGCTAACTTGCAGGATAATGTGAGTCAGAAAGGGATCTGATCCAAATTTAACCAAATTTGTTCCTCTCTAAATTTAGAGAATAGCTGAATGGCAAGACAGATATACTTCAATTTCCATCAGTAACAAGGACAGAGTGTTGGCGGATGCCTGTTAACAGCTACATCATGTGGTTTTGATACTCATATATGTGTGTATGGGTGGGAAGAGACTAGTTACTAACTTTTATTTATCATGAGCCTGTTTTTCTTTGACTGCTTTTAAATCACTCTCGGGCTTGATGTTCCTTCAGTGCAGATAATTCTTGTGCAGAAGGTGTGCTGTAGTCTTGGGTCAGGTTTTTGCCCTGTGGGTAGAAAGACTTGCATTGGACTTGGATTTTTATCATTATGAAAACTGAAACATAGACCCTTGTAAAATAAGCCAGGTACCAGGCAAGGTAAGACAAACCAAAATTCTTTTTGTTAATCTTACAGTCAGGCTTCAATGTCAGTAATTTCAGAAAGCAGGTTCAAGTTTATACTTTGCTTGAGCATAACCCTGATTTTAACATTATATAATTCACATGTCTTCAGGAGGATTAATCATGTGCTTGTAACTGAGTTTGTATTTACCTGCTTTTCTGTGCTGGGCTCTTAATATTTTGATTATTCTAATTCTTTGGCCAAATATTGTCCTTGAGGATTTGACCAGTGAAAACAAGAACATGTCCCTACTGCTATTATACAAGACATTTAGTTAATGGGTTTAACTTTTTTTTTATCCCAGTGAGATCCTTATTATAGACCTCTGTTTAGCCTGTTTCTTGTGTTTGATTTTTTTATTAAGACCCCAGTTCAGTGACTGTGTCATCAAATTTGCACAGAGTGATGGATTGTGATATTACAAACAATTTGATTGTTGCATCCCTCACTGAATCAGACAATGAGACTGGCTGGATTGCAGATAAGTTCATTTTTACATACAAGATCACTGAACTAGCAGTAATTGAATAGGTAATACCAGAAAGTGCATGACAGCTTTGATAAGGTTTAAGTAACATTGTGTTTCCTGTAGTTTGCCAAAGCGACAATGATGATTTAAGGGTCTTACCTTAAATGTTTACTGCCTTTATGGGTGTAAAATAAATACACAAGTCAGCCTTGTTTCATTTAATGCAATATTCAATTCTCTTTAAAGAATCAGTACACTAGAATATTTTTAAAAGACCACTATTTTAGGATAATAGCAATGAGAATATTGTATACATTTGGCAGGGATACTACAAGGCATGATTTCAGAAGAATGCATGTGGTAATTAAATAGCATTTGCTTGAATAAAATCCCACCACCCTATTCACTCGTTTCACAGTGTTTTCTTCTAAGTGAAACATTACTATATTCATTTTCCCCTGCACTTGTCTTTTCAAAATATAAGCCAATAATCTGTATTCTGTCAACTTGCATCACTTTTTAACATTTCTTGTTATGTGGGAAATTAGACACTGCATTTGTTAGTATTGCTGGAAAAGCAAAGCCCAACCTCCCAAGTAAGTATGAGAAGATAAAAAACTTCAGGTTTCTGCTGTCTGTGCTCTTAATGTGGGCTTTAAAGCCAAAGTGGCTTTGAATGACCACAGTGATGGCTTGAAGTGTTTATACTTTGTTCTCAAGTCTTGAGGAATATGAACTCAAACTCTGGTTCCTCTAACCTAAGTCCAGAAATTGCTTCTGGATTCAGAAGTTATTACATAGAACCAGAATCAGCCTATGTCTTGATGTGCATGGTGTCCTTCAATAAGTTTAAGTTTATAAGTCTTCTTAGTAAGAAAGTATTACTCAACGAATTTTATGAGTATTTTCAAATGTGTGAATTTGGAATGTCTCCATTGAAGTCAAGTATAGTGAAGTTAGACTTGTACCAGCAGAGTTAATCTGCAAGACTACATCACTAGCATGTCTCCCATTTTCCTAATAACAATACAGTAGGCTCAGCATGCCATTAATTATTATTATTATATTTTCTTTGCAAAGGAACTTTTAATTAAAAAAACCCTCAAACATCTTTGTGACCTGCTCATCCCCGCTTTCATGATTTTTCAGTTTGCAGTGTCAGGGTATAGACTGTACAGAACTTTCATGTCTGCAGATAGAAGATAACTGAAGACCTGAGTAGCATCCCTTACCAATATTTTGCTTTTTGGGTCAATGGCATGATATAAATAACCCTGGTTGAGTAAGAGCCAGTCAATCTAAAAAAATAATACAAATTTGAGGTAGTAAAGATCTCTTTGTAGCTCTCTGGCAATTATTTTGGATTTAAGATACCATTGTCCAATGGAAAAAAAAAAGAAAAAGTGAATACAGTTCTTCCCCTTTTAGCTCTGGGAATGGCTGGGTTGAAATCCTGATCTCTGCAATGATCTCTGTATAATACTTGTGCAGACCTTCACTGAACTGAGTTAAGACTTGTAAAGGTTCATGGCTCTGCCTTTATGAAGACATTATTATTGTGCTGTCTAATTTGCAAAGTATTCGAGCTGACAACATAGGACACGTTTTGTCCCTATGTCTTTTATTTCTAGCAAAAGAGATTTAGACTAGATCTTTAGAAGTACTTTAGTATTGAAGTGCACCTAGCTGTCCAGAGTTCAAAACTTAGATCCTCCAACTCTGCTTGGTAGCTATCAAGTCTTGACAGAGGTGAAATCCATAAATGCCTCTGTTTCTACTAGTCATATTCCCTGTGCACCAAAATGTTTGCACTGGGGCATTGTAAGACAACCTGGTATCATGTTAACGTGGTTGAAGAAGGTGGCCAAAGCATTGATTGGCAGTCGGTTGTCTTTTCCCCCAAGTGTTCTATAACCACTGAGCCACAGGACCACGTTCTTCTGATTAATTTAGCAGAAAAGCTTGGAAGCCTTTCTCCCAGGTATGTTCTGATAGTTAAATGGCCACGTGTGAGTATAGGAACTGAAATCTTCCTGCTCTGGTGACTGAACTCTTGAGAAATGGGTTGAAGGGAAAGATGGGAAGGAGGAAGAAAAGAAAGCACATCTTTCTTGCAGTGTGTTTTCAACGAAAGTGGTTGAACACAGATTAGTCTGTGGGAGGGGGCTCAGGGAGGTGAATCTCAGTGGGAATGAGGCAGGTCTCCTCTTTCAGGGCACAGGACCAAGGTCTGGGGTCAGTAACACAGTCCAGCACTCCTATTGAACACATGGACATGTATCTAGACATCTATCCTCTGCCCTAGCGTGCTGGTTTACAAAGTTCTTCCTGAGGTGCCCTGTCATACTCTTTGGACACTTTACACAGGGAAACTTGGTTGCCTTACTAAGAACTGCAGGAAGGCACTTGAGAGCTGGACATCATACCATGCAATACCTCTATGAGTTTGTGGATTCAGTTCTAGGTGCTGAGGTGCTGACACCTCAAAGACAATGTTCCCAGGCTCACCGAGAAGCAAACTTTCAGGTGTGCAGAGAATATGAATGGTTAAATCTGAAGCACATGAGGATTTTACTGTCTTTAAGGCTTGACAGCTGCTTAGGGCAGGGGGTGTTGAGAAGGTGATTTCAATCTCCTTAGCTGGAACTAGGTTGGACACGAACACACTGGGGCTTTTTCTGAAACTCAGCCTACTAGGACCTTGGAAGGTGTCCCAGTATCCAGGTTTATCTGGGACTAGCAGGATGAAACATCCTAAGCAGGAGCCAGACACAGTCAAATGGGCTAGGCAGTAGACCAGAGTTGTGATTAGATTTTTTTTTCTGATTTTCTTCTCATAATTTCTGCACTCCAGAAAGACATACAGTTTCTAGGCTCAGAAACAAAGGAACCTTTACTGACTTTAGTGTTTATAAGGCTAGTTCTGCTAGTTCTCAGGAATAAGAGGAGATTTTCTACTCACTAAGCTGAACATTTCCTGACTCTGTCATTGCAGGGAAACATTCATGCTCACTTTGGTGTATTTACAACTCTGGAAAAATATTATGTGTACTATATTATGATGTGTTCTGAAGTGTGTGTTTGTGTATTCACATGCATAGAGTGTGTATATATATGTATCTTATGTATATATTTATGAATTTCTTTATATAAGCATAAATTTGCCATATCCTGTTACTGTCTGAACAAATCAACATAAAAGATCAGCCTTTTTATTTGGATCATCAAAGAATCGATTACATTTGCGAGTGAATACTGTAGAGTTTATCGCCCTCCAAAACTAAATAAGGTGCTGCTGTATTCCAGTGTTTTCTTTTAATTAGAAAGCAGCACCTACATAGCAATATCCACAATGATTTTTCACAGCTGCAGTCCCAGAACTGTGGAATACCAAAGTTAGGAATTGAACAGCAATGGAAATTCAGCCTTGCTGTGCCAAAGCAGTATTTTCCACTGGGTTTTGTTTATGGGCAAGTGGCTCAATATTGCTGAGTAGTCTGCCTAAAAAAAATAATAAAGCAAGTTTATGGGATGTTCTGCACATTCAAATTAACATTCCCTGGGAAAGCTATTGCTTCTTTTTTTTTTCCCCCTAATTAATTATATTAATGGCAGACTTTTAAGATCAGTCATATTTATACACACTTTATATGGAATTCAGGCAAAGTCTTAATGTTCCTTCCCCAAGTTCTATGCTCAAGGAAGTAGCTTTTGGTAACAGCATCCAGTTATTATGGCTGAACTGATCTAATAGCTTCCTTTCTGCAGAAAGGCTGGCACCATCATTCCATTTTTCTAGTCCTTTGTGGGTTTTGTCTTCCTCTCCCTCCCCCACTTCCAGCTAAGAAATGTTGCTTTTCCCCTTGCCTTTATTCTATTGCTTGTTGGATACTTTCCTAAGCTAATTCAACTAGCAGAAAACTTTCTTTATCCTGGTTAGCAAGCTGAATTAGCTCAGCTCAGGGCCTGACAAAAGGGACTGTGTGGCAGTGAGCAATTAGATCGTCTCAGGCTGTCACTTCCCTCATGTTTTCCAGCTCTTCAGAGTGACTGAAGAATGCATAATAAAAACTCAGAGCAGGAACTGCAAAAGCAGCTCTGAGCCCTATGCGTGCTAAGGTGGAATGGTTTGGAAGATAATCATAATTTTTCAGTAGCTACTGAGAGGCTGCATGGGCCAATCTGATAGGTGAGGGTTCCTAAATCACTGAGGAATGATGGTCATTTCTTCTTTTATTTTTCTTCCCCCTGCCTTCTCTCTCCATACCCTAATCCTCATGTCCTGCAACCAGGGGAGTACTTCAGCAGCTGCTGAGGCTCTGTTGATTTTCACTCCCTTGAGGGAGAGGCCAGGGACAGCTTTGTGTGCCACGCTACACATGCATTTTTTCCCTTTACGCAGGAATTTTTCTGCAGACTGTGAGCAGTGAATAAGTAATTTGAAGACATTAGACATTAGTCATTAAAAACAACACCAGCCTGGAACAGTTTAGTAGTTAAACAGCAAATCTTTTATGAATCAGCTGAGCAAGAGAGTATAGGTGTGATCACAGCTGCTGAGTGGTGTTGTTGCAACTCAGGGAGACTCATTTGTGCAGGAGGTGGAGACTTAATTAATTGAATTTGATTTCTGAATAAAGCTTCAAACTACAGAACAGGTATGTGTATGCTAATGCAGTTCACATAGCCAAACTTTCTTCTTCTTGTTTTCTTTTTTTTTCTTTTCAGAAATTTTAGAGTGTGATCTAATGACTGTGGGAAAATCCTGACTGTTTCCTTTGATAAAAATAATGGTGCCTTAAAGAAAACACTAACCAGTAAATAATGTGCTGGAAGCTGTACAGGTATTTGGCATGGCTATCTGTCCTCTTGCCTAAGTAATCAGTGGGATTTCTGAACCAGGGAAACTCATGAACTTTATTCATCACGTTTTTCCTTTGCCAGAATACGTACCCACAGTGTGTTCAAACAGAGCCTGTATTTTTAAGTTTACCCAGATACGAATGTGCAAGTGGCAAGAAGTAGAGATAGTGGTCTGAAAAGTCTGAAAGCCATGGTAAAAGCAGAGATAAATTCCGTGGTGCTCTGAAAAGCCTCAGAGCCATGGTAAAAGCAGAAAATTGTTTGCTTTATCTCTGCATATACTCCTCTGATACCTTCATGAGCTTTGATACCACTGTGGGTTTCCTTGCAGATGAGTGGTGTTGAAAGAGATGAGTACAAATACCTCAGCAGCAATTAAGAATTTGGTCACACTGTGGTTTTCAAAGCAGGTTTGGAATTTAAGGTAGTACTTTGCCTCCTGCTGCTTGTTGCTACCCTGGTATGGGGCCTTGTAACGGGCAGTGAGAGCAGTTGTAGGCTCAGTGCAAAAGCATCTGGTGTAATTTGAGTCATTAATTGGCTGTAATGAGGGTTAGTTTCAATGGTGGTTTTAGTGCCTAAAGAAAGGATGGTTTTAAAAATACTGATATTTTAAAAAAAGTAAGGACTGGTGTTTTTCATTGTCTACTTTGTAACAATAGTAAATGTGTGTACAAACGCATGATTAATGAATCAGGAGTAAAGAGAAAGGAAGGGGGAAGAGAAACACTTTTAAAAGCTGGAAGAGAAATCTTTAGATTTTGATTAAATTCCAATTAAATTACTGTTTACACAAAGTATGGGTCTGAAGTGCAGTCTCTTTGGGATACAATCTGAGTGTGAAACTGAAATATGCCATTATTCCACCAGATTATGAGAAATACCATGCCCGATGATTTAACCGTATTTTGAACATGAAGAATGATTTCCACAGATTTTCATAGAAGTTAAGTCTAGAAGGAAAGAAAAAATATGTAAGCAGGAGCTGCAAAGTTATATCCAAGTGCACAGTGCTTTTACAGGAGGACTATATGGCAAAACAACAGCACTGAGATGTTGAGGTTTGCTAGAGGACAGCAACTGTCCTGGGTTATTGAGGTAAGGTGTAGCAAGTTTTGAGTCAAATGAACTTGGAGGTTGCATATAGAGCTTGGCATTTATATAAAGCAAGCTCAAGGTTGAATGCAGCATTCAAGTTGTAAAATGGATGTAGAATGGGTAAAAAAACCCCTGCAATTACTTCAGTGACGATCCATTCAGGTTAAGAATTTTCATCTTTGCTGTTGCCATAGCAATCTGTTCCCCTGTCACTACCACATTAAAAATCCATTCTGTAAAACTGTTGTTGCCAATATTGAACACATAACAGACAAAAACATTTTTTTTAATAGCTTAGGTGTCTTATTTGCAACACGAAGAAGACCTAGATCTTAGAGAGATGCATATGTACTTTAAAAAGAAAAAGATTAGCGCTTCTATAATCCGTTGTAGGAACACAGAATTTGTGCTGTGGTATTGATGGCAGTATAAAATAGTTTGCAAATAATACAGCAATGCAGTGTCAGTTGAACTCAAATAATTGAACTGTTGTGCTAGGATATAACAAACCCATATGTTCCCAAGTTAAGTATTTATTTTGGTAACACGCTGTAGAGAAAGGCTTTTGAAACTATGTGGCTTTTTAACCTTCTGTTACTCGTTGGGTCTGGTTCTCTTCAGTGACTGACTTCAGTGATTTTATCTGCACTGGTGTAATTGTGGAATGGGAGGAGAGTTGTGTCCCCTAACAGTTTTATATCTGTGATCTAATCCTAAACTGCTCACGTACCCAAGCTCAACAAGGAGTTTGTACGGATAATGAATTGTAGGAACAGGTCCTTAAGTGTTTGTTAGTATATCCAAATGAGAGGGGAAAGGAATTTGTGATTCAAAGCAAACATAACAATGGTCTGACAAATATATTTACCCAAAGTGACTAAAATGTAAATACCTTTCCATAAGGCAGAGATTTGTATCTGTATATATATATATATATATATGTGTGTATTCATTCAGGGCTGAAATGCAGAAGTTTACTAAAATCACAAATGTGCATAAATCATTGATTTAAAAACTCAGGCACTGACTAAAGAAGTCATAACATAATAGTAGGAAACAGAACGTACAGCCCTCAGTCTGATCATTGGCAATGTAAATCACATCCTTGTTTCTGCCTCGGCGTCCTTTTATCCTCTAACCATCTCAAGCCTTCATCCTTGGAATTCTTATGCTCTGTCCATACCATACTTCTTTGTTCTGCTTTGCATGTCTTCCACTTGCCACTGTCCCCACACTTCTGTCCCTCAGTTGTCTTTGAGAGCCTTGATCTAGGGATGATGTTGACTTAATGTAGGAGAAGCATAGGAGGAGAAAATATAGCAAATGATTACAAAGCTATTGGGTATTAATAGAAGAATTGAGGGCGAGAAGTGATTTGCTTTTTTAACTGCATTTGGCAATATCTTCTAAATTTTTAGTTTTGTTTACATGGGAGGAACTGCTTTTTTTTCCCCTTTTAATACAACTATGTCCTCCTGTTTTGAAGCTTTTGGGTTGGTTTTCTTTTTTAAAAATTTCTCATCATTATTATTTCCTTAGTGAGTAAACTGACCACTGCAAAAGGTTATTTAATTTGCCTCTTTTCACCTGTTTTTGCAATTCAGAATGTGACCCTTCAGAGCATGCTGCTGGGTGACATTTACCCAACAACTGAGACTGCAGGACACCTACACAGTGGGCCTGCTGTGGTTCCTGTGTGAGGACATCTGTGGATTGCTCAAGCAGTAAAGGTGTCCCTGACGTGCCAGATTCCTGTCTGCTCTGTATAGGTCACTGAAGACAGGTTTGGAAGTGGTTTGTGTTGCAGTGGTTTGTGTTCATTAGCCACTAACTCCTACAGTGGGTGATGTAGTTCCTGTTCCAGTCCAGGGCTGGGGCTGGTGCTTGAGATAGGAGTTAGCAAGTCATGAGCTCCCAGATTCCTTCCTGGGATAGTAAGTGCTGCTGGATGTAAAGTTTAGTGGATTAGACAGTAGGAAATACACCTGATAAATTTAATTTTATTTGGAAAAAGAATAATCTCAGTATAAGGATTGTAAATCTGGCTTAAATGCATACAATCTAATCAAACCAATTCCAAGGCAAACTGAAACTTGGCTCTTTGCTCTCCCCCATCACTGCACATTTCAGTGCTCCCTCCACATTGTAGGTGTTTCAGGGGGTCACCAGAAAAGCCCAAGTAGACTTAGATAGAGGAGAGATTTGGAGTTATCTTTGACTTTTATGGACCTTTTTTTATTAAAATGCTTAGAGCTGTAAATGTAGAAATAAGAAACTCATTTATCTCGACAAAAGTGCTGCCATAAACTATTCAGCACTCATAAAATAACCTTTTAAATTATTGTTTCTGCTGGTATCGATAAATTCGTACAAAGTGCTTAAAGGTCAGGCATTGCCAGAAAAATGTCTTTTCAGCTTGTTAATTAAAGGTTTATAAGAATGTGCACCAGCTTGCTCTTTGGACAAATTGGAAAAAAGGAGAGAGGGGAAAAAAAGGCCCACATGGATGAAAATGATAGTGTGGAGTTAGTGAGTGACGAGTCTTCGATCTGCCAGCCTCACCATGGCGAGCTCAGACAGGAGGGAAAAAAGTTCATTTCCCTTTTTTTTGCGGGGGGGAAGTATCTTGATTACTCACCTCTTGCAGCCCATGGGTGTGAGCTGAGGACCTAGCTAGAACTGAAGTGTTATAGTGAGTGAGAGCAGTATTTGTCCTGTTATACCTCGAGCCGTGGGAAGTTTGTCCAGTTCTCAGTGCCTGGCCAAGAACATCAGATGAGGATGTTTACTTTTTTATTTGCCACTTAAAGCAGTGCTCTGAAGTGCACTGAAAGATGTACCCAACCATCCATTCTACCACCTGCACCTCCTTCACTGCAGAGACTGCCACTGCGATTCCCTCTGGTTTATGCTTCACTTCTTTCACCCATCATCGTGGAGATACCCTGCTCCCATCATTAAAACCTCGCCTAAAAATTAGGCGACTCAGATGTGACTCTCCATCAACAGATGAGAAGAGGTTAATCAGTCACATGGATGAGACACTGAAAGTAAGAAGCCCAGCTTGCATTTCCACCTGCACAACATTCTAGCCCTGACAACATTATTTTACCTCTAAATCTCGATTTTTTTTCATTACTAAAACGGAGACAATAATACTGACCTAGGTGAAGTACCCTGAGATAACAGATGAAATGTGTTACAGGGAAAGTACAGAGGTTTCTGTCATTGAATTCTGCTGATACAACAGCTTGAACTATTTATTGCCTGAGCTGAGAAACAATAACAAAGCAATGTAAATAGCGAAAAGTAAAATAGATTCTTAGCTATCTCTCTGTCTGAGCATACCATAGTGCCATTATTAATGTGAGATTAAAGTTTTGAATTTTCCCTTGGCCATATGATTTTTATACTGAGATTGTTTCCTTGAATATTAAGCAACAGATCCTTACTATAAAACCATTCGTAAACAGGAGGCTGCATCTTTGTCAGTGAAAATTTCATAACCTAAGAATGCCATAATTTGTTTTTTGTTCTCTCGAGATCACTGCAGAACTCCTACTTCAGGAAAATAAATCTGATGAATTTTTTGAGAGGGCAGGTGACAGAAATAATGATAGCTCATTTCTCTGATACCCACAGACAATCCATCCTGGCTTTGTCTTCAAGTGAAGCTAAGAGAACAGCGCAGAGCAGTTTTATGGCGTCTCTTGTTTCTTCTCTCATTCCCATTCCTTTTAGCTCAGTCGTTCAGTGTTTTGGAACATAAAGCAGACTTGGCTCAAGGATGCACCCAGAGGCTGAGATGAGCTCCTTCCTTACAGGACAGGGGCATTCTGTTCGAGCCAGGCTTGGTTTGTTGTTTTTTGGTTGTGTTTGTTTTTTTTTTCCCTTGTGACTGATATTTGAGGTAGTTGAAGAAAAGAGATTTCCTGCTCAGACGTGGAGATTTTGTGCGTCCTACCAGTTGATAACTGTATCTTATCTAACTTCTGAGTAATTTGATTCTTATCTTTGCAGTCAATTCTCAGTTTCGTTCAGTGTTGGCATGTATTTTAATACGTGGTATTCTGTTGGCCAGTTTGAAAATCCTTGCAAACCCACGTGTATCTGTAGGGATAGGAATAACAGAATGTGTTTTCAAGGTCAGAGGCAGTGTGTGTACAAATGGGGAGAAGTGCAGCCACACTTTAAGCATGACCTTCCAGAAGGAAGAACTTCTTAACTTTCTGTAGAGGGTATATATGGAGCCCAGGAGAACTTGTGGTGCTCCTGGTGTTTCCAGGGAAAATTCAGGCTTCACTGCATTGGGGAAGAAATCTCATTCTACATATAAGCCAGGTTGAATGGGGGGAAATGTAGATTATGCTTGTGATAAACTTTCAGTTCCCTTAAGAAGCAAATAACTGGGCTGAATTAATTTTAGTGCATGCTAATATAAAGCAGGAAGTTGTGATGTGTCTAATAAGTGGCAATAGCAGCAGGTGGCAGCTCAAGCTCTCCTTCTTTCCAGACTGCAGAAATTCATCACGTTGTCCTTCCCAGTGTGTGAGGCTGTGATATGGTAGACAAGGCAAAGAAGTAATTAATTCAGATAGTTTATAGTATCCTTCCCGTTGTTTTTATTCCATGTGTCACCCTATAAGGATAACTGGTGTAAATACACCCTTCTGTTTCTCACTCTACTGCCAATATCTTTACTTCTGCAGGAAGGTATCACTTAGTTGTTCTGGCATCCATGGGTGGGCATGCTGCTTTCTCTGCTCCCCACCCTCATCTGCCCTTGGCTCAAGGGCAGAATTTTAATGGAGTATATTTTTCTGTGGATAGTCCAGGGTACTGCTAATCCATGAGTGCTCAGGCAAAAATTGCCTTGCGTGTTTGTAACTGTACAGCTCTCCTTGTTGTTTAACTCAGGCGAATCTTATGCAAATTTTAATCTTTGCTGAATATATAACATCACACCCCCAAATGTCTCCAAGAGGAGTAGCAGAGTTAAAAATATAAACTCTGTAGGACAAGTTTATTAAAAATATTCTGCATGCAAATGCATGGTATTCTTATCAAACACCGTAGTTAGAATGAAAGAGACAGTTTCACCACTCAATTGTTGAGGTCTGAAGAGACTATATCAGCATGGACCTGCACAGTTTTGCTTTCCTTGAGTAGATTACATTATAGTTTCCTTTCCATTGACAAATTTCATTACCAGATTGGGGTAATATTAGCATACTTTATCTTACTGCCAGTGATCTGATACTTTTGTTTTAAGGGGAGTTAAATTTAGAGAAATTCAGTGAAATCTATTTTTCTTCCCTTATTAGCTATTTCTAGCAGCCTGGTAAGTTTTTGTGATCAGTGACTAAATGTTTCTTCCTGTTCTAATGACAATCATCTGCTTGCTTATATTGCCATGTCATCCCAACAGCAATTAAGAAACTTTAGATGGAAGTTCTAAAACCTTACCTTAAGAATATTAGCCAGTTAACCAAAATATGAACTGTAATGAGGGATGAAGGAATAAAAGAGGTTGAAGGGGGAAAGTTACCTGTGTTCTTTATACCTGTGGCCCAATCTTAAATTGATAAGCTATCTGTCCTTTATAACGGAGAACATAAAGTACGAGTTATTTACAACATCTCAGATCCAGTATTTTAGGAGCATCTGTGGGTGAGGCTTGAAAAAGAGGTGCCATTCAGACCATCTATAACAGAATGCATAAATGTACATCTATAGATATCTGTATCACTACAGAGATGAAAAATCAGCAAAGGACTGGAGCCAAACAGACACAGATTTTTAGGCGTGGGGGGAACTTGTGTGTACTTGACTGTGTGTTACAGAAACATAATTTGCTTACTTTTGGTATCCAACTGTATACATAAGGGTTGAAGATAATACTGGGTCAACAAGTATCACTTCTCCATCTACAAAGTAAACTTTATGTAGACTACAGCAATATATTTGCTCATAGAAGGAAGTACCTCAAATGTCTTACACTGGGTCCTGTTGAAAGGCATTTAAAGAATAATGCAATCATCAGGAGCAATCAACGTGGGTTCACAAAAGGAAAGTCCTGTTTAACTAACTTGATATCCCTCTGTGATAAGGTCACCCACCTAGTGGATGAAGGGAAGGCAGTGGATGTAGTTTTTTTCTGGATTTAAGTAAGGCTTTTGATACTGTCCCTCACAGTATCCCTCTGGACAACTTGTCTGGGGGATGAGTGGGTCCATGGTGTGCTGGCTGAGGAACCAGGGAAGGGCAAAGCTCAAAGGGTTCTAGTGAGTGGGGCTACACCTAGCAGCCAGTCACCAGCAGTGTTCCCCAGGGCTCAGTTCTAGATAGAGTGGAGCATTGGGTTATGATTAAAGGGATGAAATTTAACAAGTCCAAATGCTGGATTCTGCAGCTAGGACAGAGTAATGCTGGGCACAAGTATAAATTGGTGAAGGAGTGGCTGGAGAGCAGCCCTGCAGAAAGGGATCTGGGGGTGTTGGTCGATAACAAGCTCAACATGAGTCAGCAGTGTGCCCTGGAAGCCAAGAGGGCAAACTGCATCCTGGGGGGCATCAAACACAGCACCAAAAGAGGTGATCATCCCCCTGCATTCAGCGTTAGGGCAGCCTACTGCATGCAGTTCTGGGCCCCACGAGTTAAGAAGGATGTGAACATCCCCGAATGTGTCCAGAGGAGGACAACAAAGCTGGTGACAGGGCTGGAAGACGTGTCCTGTGAGGAGTGGCTAAGGACTCTGGGTTTGTCTAGTTTGGAGAAAAGGAGGCTGAGGAGTGACTTCATTGCTCTCTACAGCTTCCTGAGGAGGGGAAGTGGAGAGGGAGGTGCTGAGATCTTCTTCTTGGTATGCAGTGATAGGATGCAAGGGAATGGCTGTGCCAGGGAAGGTTTAAACTGGACATGAAGAAACATTCCTTTACTGAGAGAGTGGTCCAACACTGGAACAGGCTTCCCAGAGAGGTGGTCGATGCCCCAAGCCTGTCAGTGTTTAAGAGGCATTTGAACAGTGCCCTTAATAACATGCTTTAACTTTTGGTCAGCCCTGAATTGGCTGTTGGACTAGATGATCACTGTAAGTCTCTTCCAATTGAAATATTCTATTCTATTCTGTTCTGTCCTGTCCTGTCCTGTCCTGTCCTGTCCTATTGTATCTTAAATAAGCTTTGAATAAATTGGTTATACAACTAAGAGAAGAGTGAGTAGGGAGAACAAACATGAATAGTAATAGCTGCTGTGCTGGCCCAAATGGATGTCATCTTAGCTGAGTGCTGTGCTGCAGCAGATTTTTAGGTAGCTTTCAGTGTTAATAATTCAATATTTACTATTTACTAAGACACAGTGAACTTCTCTTGTGACCCTGGCTAACATGAAATGCACCATCTCACCAATGCACATTTTGAAGTTTCACTGTGGTGTGTTTCACCTTTCCTCAGATCTCTTTTGAGAACGAGCTAGTGCCTAGACAGCCTTCAGCCGTGGCAGCACACTTGTATTTTCTTTGTCTGCCAAAAAACTTCACAACAATGAGATGGGTCCTTTGCACTCAGAATTACCAGATGCTCTAAGGAGCTCTAGGCTTTAGTTAACAGTGCTTTGTGGAGAGGGAAGAGTCTCTGACTCTTTAGGCAGAAGAGAACAAGCTTCAGTTGGACTGATGTGTTATACCCTTCCGTCGTAAGTCGGGAAGAGACAAAGAAAGAGCTGGAAGGGGAAACCACTGGGTCGGGCAGATCCTATCTGGGGAAGCTGTGCAAGTGTTTTAAGCCATGTTCAACTGTTTTTCTTCCAACAGACTTTGGGAACTATCACTGCAGTGCCCATTAAGGTTCCTCAGGTCAGCTCCTTGCAGAGGTTGGCAGGACAAGGACCAGCAGTGCTACCTCAGGTACAAAATACAGTTCCAAAGCGTGGTTTGTGTTGTATTATATGTATTCTGCTCTGTTCCTGTCTGCTGCCCAGGCCTGGCTAGGTCAGCACGCTCATTTTGCTGCATAAAGGCTCACCTTCAGCAGGTTGAGCAGCAGAGTTGTGATTTTCTCCAAATCTTGGAAAAAAATAAAATAAATGAGTTTTCTTCTGGGAGCATACTGTTAGCACAATGAAAAGCTATAAAAAATCTTTTAGATTCATTGTGGAAGAACAAAGTGCATACGGTGCAATGTAAATTTATGCTTTGCAAGATGAATCACAAATCACAGAAGTGAAAATCTGCAATTCTGTAATTATAAAAGTGGTGTAAGTATTAACCTTTCTGTTCAAGATTTAGTCTCACACATTCTTTTACTAACTTACTTGCCTTATCCTTGTCTATCCCAGTATAAAGTTTTGCCCTCAGCTGCCAGGCTGAGGCAAGATTGGCTGGGTAGGAGAGAAAGGAGAGTTACACTCACAGATTTTTAAAATCTTTTCAAACTGTGTTTTCTTTCCTGACTAGCCATCACTGTTTCCCTAACCAGACATTTATTCCCAATTTCAACCCTCTTTCTCAAAGTTTTTCATGTCATTTTCAACAAGTGTTTTGCTGTACTTCTATGGTTTGCTTTTCATATTCATGATGATTAAGTAAATATATTTCTTCTTGTGTGGCCCCTAGAGGTCTTTTTCTCATATGTGAACACTTTTCTAGCACTGAAGTCAATGTTGAGTCTTCCTATTGTTCCTTTATTTTTTCCCTACTATTTTCTTAGTGGCAGAATCTAGTAGAAGATCTGTGAGCTAAATCTGCCTGGAGGAAGAAGTATTTCCAAGATAAAGTTCTTAAATTCTCTCTTTAAATTACATTTCATGGAAGGTGAAGTTGAGAACATAAAGGAAGGTTATAGTTTTCTTATCAACTTCAAGACTTTGCTTTCCAGTTGTTCTTACAGCATAATAACACATTGATTTCTGCCATTTTGGGGTGTCAAGGATGAGCAAATTGCTCCTGAAAATAGGTGAGGTTCAAGAGCAGCTGAAAGACCTGTAACAGGGGCTTAAATTATCATTAAGGTTATATTTCAGCAATGATGATGGCATTGCAAATGCTGCACTTAGAGAAGCACCAATGTTCTGTACTTTTGTTAAATAGAAAAATTTTCATTCAGTGTTAGATTCAATTTTGAACAATTGGAAAAAGTGGAGGAAGCTGATATCCTCAACTTTTTAAAAGAACACATATCCTTTCTGTCTTGCTGTTTAGCTCATGGCAATATTTTTGTTTGTATTTTACTTTGTTTCACTCTTTTCTGAGCACAGCCTTCAATTTCAGACCTGTTTATGCAATCATACTTAATAATAATGAAATACCAGCCCTTCCTCAGCAGCCCTAGCCCTAGTTCACTAAATTTTCTATTTCATATAGATAGCACGGGAAATCACTGCATAGCAATCTCAGTTCTGTCAAAACTAAAAATGAAGCAGGCAGCTGTGTGTAAGACCACATTATCAGAGGTACATCTTATGTTTTGAGTTTTTCCTGGCTTTTTCACAGGTCAGTACCTCCTTCTTCAGCAACAGCCTGCCCCACTTACAGGCTGTGTCCTCCTTTCCAGTTCATCGTGGTCTAAATGTTCCTCTCCCACTCAAGGTTTAGAAAGAAGTTTAAAATTTCCATATGATTTCCTAATAGGGAACTCTCTCCACCCATCAAAGCTTTCTGCCTGATATCTTAAGAGAGATCAAGTTTTCATCTACAAGTAGAAAGTTTGGCTTCTAGCTAAACAGTCAAATCTCTTTAAAATACGTTTAATATAAATAATAATAAATCAGAGTGATGTAAAGCTGTCATTCCCCAGCTACAGCTGGATACAGGTGATCTGGGAGGCCACTGTCAGTGAGCTGCAGCACTGTGTCACCGTGCAAGCTCTTTGTAATAACCATAGGTGAGTGCATGGGGTGCATGGAAAATTTTATAGGTTGATAGGAACTGGTGATCCAGGAGAAACTGGAAACTTTAGATGGAAATATAAAAGTGCCAGGAAACAAAGCACTGCCAATTGACCACTACACCAGAGTTTGTGGTAGGCACAATGGCAAGCACCTAAACTGGTTTAATCTTGTCTGTATGTGCTGCTGCCTCTCTCCTTGTCCATGTTGGGGTGGAAGGCCCAGGTGGATCCCTCTGGGGATCCCTGCCATTTTAGGAGCCTACTTGTCTCTTGAGTTGCCCTTTGGAAGTGACTTCACTCTTAGCCAGGCAAATGCACTTCTGTTTCATGTGTGTGGAGAGAAGTGGGATGAATCCAGGTCAGTGTCTGCATTCTTGACAGCACATGATAGCTATATGACATTTCTCCTTTTGGCCAGTCTCATGATTTCTTTGAGATTTCAGACTCCTTTTAGATTTAGATGTAGGCATGAGAGGCACAAACATCACCAGGCTGGCTGGGGTGAAGCAGGGGACTCCTCCACTTAAGGGCTTCTCATCACATCTAAAGGAGTTTGATATTTTTGATGCTTTCATTCTCCTCACCTAGACAGCCTCTTTTGATTTACCTCTGTGCACTCAAGCAGGAAAGTCCCATCCAAGTAAACTGAGGCACGTAACAATACTTATGGTAAAATAAAACATACAGCTTTCTCATTTTCCACATTTGTACAGATACTTGTCATTTGTTTTGTTCATTTGAGTAGGTTTATGATATGACCCCCTGGGAGCTCTTCCATATGGGGAATGAAGTTTCAAAATCTGCACATTCACAAATGGCAGCAAAATCCCATCACTTAGTGCAGAACTGCTATTAAATGGTGAGCAAACAAACATTAATTACAAGTTCATTGCACAATACAAACAATACTTCTTTAGGCATTCATTATTTGCAAAAACAAACCTCTTTGGCAGACCCTTTTTCTTTTTTTTTTTTTTACAGAATATAAAGTTATTTTTGCTTTCATCAAATAAATAAAATTTCTACTATGAGCTGTGATGTTTGGGAAGTTAATTCCAGGTAGTCTTTCTATTCTTACTTTGGCCTTTGAGGTTTCCATCTGGGTGAGATGTTTTGAAACTGCAGACTCTCCACTGCACTCTGAGAAGCACATCTGGAAGTCCTCTGCTCAAACCCATGGGTGATGCACTGTCTTACTCTTTAGCTGTTCCTCTACTTCATGGCACCCATCAACTGCAAGGAGGGGCTGGCCTTATGTCAGCTCCAATTTCCAGCTGCAGTGCAGACAGTCTGTCTATTTTGAACTGGTTTACATAAAAATTGAAGGCTCAGTGTAGCCACCTGAAGGCATGTGGGAAATCTTTTCTGTTCTTCGAATGGAAGAGTTTAAATGAAACCATGAAGATATCAAAATAAACCTCCCATTTTGTTGTCAGTAATTTGGGCCCAATCCAATTCTCGTTCAAATTAATAGAGAGGCTGTGATGATTTGAATAGTGGTTAAATCAGATTATAATGCTATTTCCCTGACCTATTTTTCCAGTCCTGGTTGAAGGCAGGGCTTGGGATGGCTTTGCTCATGACACCACTGATTAGAGTAGAGGAGAGAGTGGCATAGCAGATGCCCACGGTGGAGCTATCAGGCAGGTTAGTGGTGAAAAGAAACAGGTACTCACAACCACTTTAGATGAAATGTGCATGTTTTTCAATCAACTCCAGCCAGTTCTGCTGTCAAGTGCTGCTTATTTTTTATCTCGTTTTAATATGCATAATTCAGTAGGGTCTGAGTTCAGTCACTGGGTGCAGGCTGCTTTGGGACAGGGGCTGTTGTGTCACCGTGTGTTTGTTCCTCACTGTGTACCGAGTGGGTCCAGCCAGAGATTGTGGTCTCTGGATGTTTCCAAGACTTGGACACATTCTCATTTTTAAAATTTCTTGTCATAGTTCTCATGAGCACAGTTCCACTGATAGCTGCTGCTTCTCTTCATGTGTGCACCAAAACCAACCACTGCTGCTGCCTTCCCCAGTGATAAGGCTTCTGGAAGATGTCCTGAAAGGAAAATAACTCCTGTAGTCAGAACCCAAGTTGTGTGACACCACTGTGTACTGTAGAAGAAATGTGTTAACAGATGAGTCTGTGGCAAAGCCTCCCTCTGTTTGCATCATAAGTTTAAAGAAATAATCGTTAATTTTAAATATAATGCATTAAGACTGTGCATAGCCATTAGAAAGTGGAAAAATATTGCTAAGAAGCTAGCAGATATAAATGTTTGTATAAAAAGTTACACAGGATTGTGCAATGCAGAGACAAAGAGCACTTTGTTGTTCGTTTGAGTAAGGAATAATTGAATTGGGTAAAGTCATTATTACAATATCAGAGGAGAAAAGGACTGTAATGCCCTGAGGGATGTCATGCACCCTTCTGGTATATAACCCTCAGCACTTCCAGGGGGGTGTTGGAATGCTAGTGGAGGAGAAGAGCAGTAATCTAATTGAAGGTAACTTGATCAGCGTGGTATCTAACCCAGCTAAGGGTTTTGAAACAGTATTTAATATTCATTGACTGTATGCATGCAGAAAACAGAAACCAAATTGCTTTTGCAAAAGGAAAGGTTTGCAGATGCCTGGCTGAGAATGCAGCCCTTAATGAATATAGTTGTTAATCTGTTTTATTCTATATGAGCTTTTATACCACGCTGGTCGCTGTGTTTGAAGCACCTTTTGGTAATGTGTTAAGCACAATGTTTACATCTGTTGTAAGCTATTTCTTCTCTCATCCTTTCCCTTTGGGAAGAGTCATGTGCAGCTGAGAGTCCTGGTTAGGGTTCCTTTTTATCAGTTTGCTTACTTTTAATAGGCTTGCTGCAATTAATTGCATGCCACTATGTATTTCTCTCAAAGGAGTGTAACATAGGAAATGTTTACTGTAGAAAGTGATGATGTTTGTGCCCTTAATTCATAGAGAAGAAGGCTGGAACACCTGCCAGTCCAGTGAATGCCCAGCTCTGTGGATGAGCCCAGAGCTCGCCCGTGAAGGTATATGGATAGGAGGAAAGCAGACAGATGTTCACTCATTTGTGCCTAAAGGCTTCATGGACACTTTATATTTAAATAGAAGTAAGTTAATCATAGATGAGTATCTGTGAGAGAAGCAAAGGTGACTTGAAATGCTGAAAAAAGTAGAAGTGGAAGTAAGTTATTGACTGGTGTGTATAATCACAGGCTAGCTTTTGTGTTTCTGTTGTAATCCTAAACAATAAGGATTAAATTCTTTCCTCAGAGGCACATAGATGAATGCAGATTCAAGGACAGTATCATTGTACAGAAGGAAAAAAAGCAGCAATCCTTGTCAACTTCAAGCCCTACTTGTTATTTTTTGGAATAATATTGATTTTAATTTGCTGGTTTAATGGTAGTTTTCCCCTTTGCAAATGGAATAGAGCCACTTAATGAATCATCAACTCACTAGCAGCAATGCCAAGCCAGAAAATACAGGCAGTATAAATGAGGAGAAAATGTACATTTCATTAGGAAAAGTCAGTCAAGTTCCTGTGAAAACACGGTTTTGTGTTCAAAACACTGATAACATTTTTAATAAAGAACTCCCACCTGACTGTCTTATGCCAACATCCACAAAAAGCAGAGCTGGTGGATTCCCACACAAACATCCCTCTCAGCAAAACTTCCCTTTCTGTAGCACCAAGCAAAGCTGAAGGAGAGGAAAAACTAAATGAAATAGCTTTGTCTTCTTAAAAATTATCTGTGTGTCACCTTTACACTGAGGTTGGCTGTCCATGACTAACAGACTGAAATACCAGAGCACAGTGAGTATGCAGTCCAGTGGAAAATGCCTGACATAGCACACAAAATTTGAGTATTTGTGAAAATAGCACAGAGCTGGGTCACGTGGCTTTTGAAATGAGAGATGAGGGTTTGTTTTGAGGTTGTAGTTGCCTTTCTGAAGTCTATTCAAATCTGCTGTTGGTTTGAGTCAGCTTAAGGTTCCTTCTCTGGTCCTCACTGTCCAGAGCAGCAAGGATTGGAAACGTGGGCTGGAGAACTTGTTTGGGTTTTGCCCTGCATTTCATATCATTCTTCCGTGGCTCCCCAGGCTGATATTCCAGGTGGATGCTAAGGAGAGGCTTACGTTGTGTGTGGACACGGGATTCACTGAGCTGGGTCATCTTGCCTGGGTTTCCTCATGCTACACGTTGAAGAGTAACTTCCTTTTTGTGCAGCCCCATCAAGGGGAAGGAAGAAAAATGCATGTGGATCCATAGTCACGTGTGTGTTTAAATCTTCCCCACGTGACAAGGAAATAAACTGTGTTTATTTTGACTGTGGTCTCAGACCAAGCTGAAGACTGTAGGAGCTTCTCAGGAGAGGACCCAAAACCCAAGCAAGCTGGGAACCCTTGTGTCCAGGTCAGTTGGGCAGCCTGGGGTTTGGGGTGTGTCACTGCTGTAAAGTTACAGAGAACCTTTTCTTTTGCCTAATTTTTAATGATTAAAAGAAAGAAGAGGGAGAGAGTCGGTTCTCAGCTGGCATAAATAGACACAGCTTTACTGAAGTCAGTGTGCATCTGTTCATTCCGGTGAAGGATATAATTACCCCATATTGCACTCATTTTATCAGCCGTTGCTAATGTTTTCTGTGTGATCCTCTAAAGCTTTTCAAGAATGAAAGCTCTGTCTGCTGCTCCCAGCACTTTGCCTTGGTGACATATGAATTGTGCCAAACCCGTTTGGAGTTTTGGTTTTTAAGCTCTGAATACAAGGGTGAAGTGAAAATAAAGTGTGAATAATGGTCTTTCTCTCAAAGGCAATGTGATATTGCGCTGAGCTGAAAAATTTACTCTCCTGCAGATCGGCCCTGGCAGAATGAAGGGCTGATGGATGCTGAGCACGATCCAGCTGATATCTGATTCTGGGGAGGGGGAGGGCTCTTCAGTGTTGCTGACAAAGCTGTAGCAAGATCCAGGGAACCTGAAGCTAGGCACGTTCAACCTCACAATAAAATACCAGTCATGAGCGTAATAAAATATTGTAAGAGTTTATTGGAGCTTGTGATGAATTCGCCGTTAAGAAGTCTTTAGCATTTTCTTTTAAAATCAGTCTTTAGTTTCTGGGAGAAGTTCTGTGGCCAGTCAGTGAGCAGGAGGATCACGGTGATCCCTTTTGGTTTGGTGATTGAAGTGCACTTGTTAACTTCCCTAGGAGAATGCATTTACCAGAATTGCCCTTAACAATTCTCACAGCACTTGCAGATCTGCACAGAGATAACTGTTCTAATTAAATCCTGTCCTTTAGGACTACATAGGATTACCCACAGAGATGGGAGGAATCCTGTGCTTCCTTCCCCTTGCCTCCTTTTCCCCCATACTTGTTTGGGTTTGATCTTGAGGGCTTGTTTTGTAAGGGTTTTTCTTTTTTTTTTCCTTCTTTTTCTTTACTACAGCATGGGAGCAGCTCACGTGATGGGATGTAGCCCAGGAAGTAGGTTGCCCATGACCACAGTTGCCTTTGTCAATGGTGACACATCAGGCTCTCCCAGTTTGTCCAGCTCTGCAGTATTCAACAACCTGTGATCTTGAGAGCTGGAGTGATGTTTTGGGGTAATGGAAGCCTTTGGGCTTTATGTATGGACATCTGGATGGAGCTCAGTGATATGGGGTATAGAAGTCATAATAGTCATCGGAGCTGATTCCTTCCTGATCAGAAACTCTTCAAAATACATGAAATTAGAGGTTGCTGAGCAAAAGAGCGCTCTGCACTCCTCACAGGATTGGGCTCCCTGTTATTTTGCTGTCTGCAAAGAAGGCAGCGCCCATCTAGCAAATTCTCAGGTCTGGGAATATCTTCTTGAGCAGGGTGCTCAACTGCAGGTTATCTGAGGAGTACCAGGGCTGCCTGAGTATTGCCACCTAAACCCAATGTTTCTGCTATTGTGGGGACTGGGGAAACTCAAGAACAACACGGGTTTGTGAAATCATTATATTCAAGCAGCAGCTCTCTCTTCTCCTGCATTTAGAGCCCTGGTAGTATCACATTCTGTTTTGACAGCTGTCAGAAGTTAAATGAAAGGTATTTGGGGAGAGGAGGGCTGAGCTACAGGAGAATTGTTATTTGCAGCGCTCGCCAACAGTTGCAGTTTTCACTCGGTAACATACATGCTGTCTGTTACTCTTTCTCTTTTCTACTCCTTTGCAGAACTTTGGTGCCTTTTATCTCCATGACTCACGATGGGGACCGGCGCCGTCCAACCTGCGCTGCCTCCAGTAGAAAATATCTTCTTGATACTTTGCATGTGAAATGCAGTCTGTGCTCTGCCCTAGTTTTTCTCCACTTCTTCTTCAGTGACTGTCAGCTTCCAAAGTTCTGCTGGTGCCACTGTCCTTCTTTCATCTCCCAAAGTTAAGCTGCAGTTTTGCTGTAAGGAACAGGAATTCACACGAGCTCTTTGCTTCCTTTTTCTCTTCCCAGCTGACACCAGTTGTTCTCACAGATTGCTGTAGCACTTTGGTTTTTAACGTGAAACTCTGCTAAAGGTCTTTCACTTAGCTTATGCTTATGCTTAGTGTTTATATTCAAGGGGGGGAAGGTTTGTAAGAGCACAAGGGGCTTCTGTGCTTGCTTTCTGTTTGGGATTCATGCCTGCAGGCTGTAGAAATCAGAGAATCAGAAAGGTTTGTGTTGGAAGGGACCTTAAAGGTCATATCATTCCAATTCCCCTGCCATGGGCAGGGACACCTCCCACCAGCCCAGGTTGCTCCAAGCCCCATCCAACCTGGCCTGGAACACTGCCAGGGAGGGGGCAGCCACAGCTTCCCTGGGCAACCTGGGCCAGTGTCTCACCACCCTCACAGGGAAGAATTTCTTCCTCATATCTGGTCTAAATCTCCCCTCTTCCAGTTTAAAGCCATTACCCCTCATCCTATCACTCCCTGCCCTTGTAAAAAGTCCCTCCCCAGCTTTCTTGTTGACCCTTTCAGGTACTGGAAGGTGCTCTAAGGTCTGCCTGGAGCCTTCTCTTCTCCAGGCTGAACAACCCCATTTGTATTTTAACTTCAACTGTAACTCAGGAGCACCTGAAACTTTTTTCTGTATTCAACCCTTTTATTACCCTATGATTGCAAATAAATGTGCTTTCACAACGTCAGCTGAACTTGCAGGGGGACTTGCAGAGGCTGGCTGTGCAGACCGCTATTCCTCCTCTGTGTCACACGGTGGCAGAAAACACCCGGCATATGTTCTTCACATCAGCTGTTTCGGTATGCAGTGCTTTACAGAAAGTACATTGCTTTGGAAAATTAAGTCTCTCTAATTGTCTGTGCAGCTTATTTTATAGCAAAGTAATATGCATTCATCCCTAACTTGCAGAGTGTGTATTACATGTGTGCACAGGATTCACTGAGGTATTACATCAGGCAGTCAATATATATATGTAATAGTGGAGAAAAGATAATTATATAGCTGGAGTATATGTAGGCATTTAGTTTTAATTAGGCTTTTGATTAAATATAAAAGTGCAATTAGGAGTGACAGATATGGTAGATCCTGGTAGACTACATGACAGTTTTTGGCTAGAAAAACTCCTGAGCTGATTTTTTTGTCAGTCTTGATTTTCTCTAAGGTTCTCAGTGGCTGATCTATTGAATCTTTGATCTGAAGTACTCCTTATTCTCTCTCTCTCTTTCTCTGTATATATGTGCTTATCTGTTTGTGTGTTCACAGTATCTCTGTTGGTAACAGATGTTATATTAATTTACAAGGAGATTATTTTGTTTTAAGGAGAGATGGTAACATTGAGATGTTAGCCAAACAGCTAGGAGTTAAATTTGGAATTTTTTTGTAGCCATGGGAATACATTTGAACTGTATTTTGCCAAGCTTCTCAGACTTTTTTTTCTGAATAGTGTCTCTGAGCACATGAGCCTGAGCAATTTGTTTAAAGGCTTGCATGTGAGAGATGTATATAAGATATAACATAGGAGGGAAAGGTTATTATTATGAAAATACAGAAGTAGATATTACAATGTCTGCCTGTATAACTGACTTGGATACAGGCATGAACAAGTTGCTGTAAGTATCATGTCTTCTATTGCACTGAGCTGTTGTTTAGGTTATAAGCCTTAGTTTTACAGATTGCCTGGGACAGGATGGGTTTAAACCAATCCTCTGTGCACTGCTTTTGAAAATAAGACCATGAACTCATTATGGATATGAAGCTAATTATAGTCTCCTCTCATAAACATCTTGGCTAGGGTATTTGTCTGGTATCTTAACTAAATAAATCAGATAGTCATTACACAAAGTGATTGGATAGGGGAAAAGGAGCAAAAAATTGCTTCTGTTACTGTCAGTATATCTTGAGTGTGGTTAGTCAGAGTTCAGTGCAGCTTTGTGTCATTTCACAGAGGGTCTGCCAGGCCTTCCAGTGTTACCCTGGAACTGCACGCTGAGCACAGCGGCTTCCTGGCTGTGTCACGAGCCTGCTGCAGGAGCACGGGCAAACCTTCCTCTTTGCTCTTCCTGGGCTCCATTTCCTCTTTTACTTTCCATTTACCTTGATTACTGACAATTTAGAGCAGGACTATGCCTCTAATACACGTTTGCACCACTTGTAGGTGTTGGGATCCCATTGGCAATGGAGGGATGAGTTACCAAAACAGAAAGAGCTCTGTGTGTCACTGTGCTCAGCATCCACTGAGGGGACGAGTGGGTACTTCCCATCCTTGCCACAACAGAGGACGATGGCCAGCCTTGAGAGATGATTTTTCTGCACGTCAGTGAAACCCCACGTTTTCATTAAATTGCTTACTTAGGTGCAAGATTGAAGTCGGCGTGGTTGGGAGGGCCCCTGCAGACTGCAGCGCAGGGACAGGGGCAGCTGTTCCCCGTGCCTGTCTGTTACAACTTGTCATTTTGCTTCACAGTATGGAAGGTGTGAGAAGTGACAGGACGAAATAAGCACAGAGGGAGCCGACTGTTTTATGTGGCCGTGTTAACGAATAAGCTGGGAGTGAAGTTAACTTCATGTGAAGCCGTTTAAATTATTTATTTTCAGCCCTGGAACTGTACTTAACATGTTGTTAAGGCAGAGCCATATTGACAGGGTGATGTTAATTACCCCACTGGAAACACATCACATTAGCTGGAAACGATTGTTCGCAGCTATCACTCATGGCTCTGGGTAGAGCTGCAGCCTTCACAAGTCTTGGCAAACACTTTCCCCCTCCATCCCTGCAAGTGCCTGCTGCATCCACCCACAGCTGCAAGCTGGCTCTTTACTCACAGCAACCAAATACAAAGTTCAATGGTCTAATGGTCTCATGGTTAGGAATATGATGGGATAAAGGTTGGACTTGATGACCCTGGAGGTCCCTTCCAGCCATAATGATTCTATGATTCTGTTGTTGGTTTTTTCCTCCCTTCTCTTTTTTTCCTTTTTCTGATGAGCTGATGGCGTGATTGATCTCCTCTCCATCAGATGTGGCACATCTTAAAAATGTGTGGAACTTCATTCACTCATCCACCAGTATAAATGCATATGTTTACTGTTCCTGTAAATGCTTTCCCACAACTCCCTTAATGATTCATTTCCCACTCCTTGATTTATAGCAAGACTGTTGTGTCTTTCTGCCCTGGTTTGGCTAAAACAGAACCAATTTTCCTTTCAGTGATTGTACTTTTCAGTTATGCCTCTTCTCAGACTGCACTTTCTGAAGTAAACTCCACGTTTTTCAGACACTGCCTGCTCCTAGAAGTGATAACATTCGATGTTTATAGTTAGCACTGAGCTCACAGTACCATGGTGTGCAGAGAGGCTCTTGCTTATACTTAATCTTGCAGAAAACAAGGTCACTGCTGGATTCTTTTGGTGTAATGGATGCGTGGCACTGTGGGGAGGAGCAGACAGGACAGGTGACCCAACCTGACCAGCCAAGTATTCCATCCCATACATGTCAAGCTCAGTATAAAGCTGAGAGATCACAGGGGGCAAGGTCCTTCCCTTTGTCCTCTTCTCTGGCCTGCCCTTCTTCCTGCCTTTGCTCATCTTCTATGGCTGGCATCCTGGGAAGACTCTGCCCGTGATCTGCACCTTCCTACATCCAGCTCCTGCCTGCCACTGCATCCAGGAGTCCATCCTGGGATCTCCCCAGAGCTGCTCTGCAGCGCCAGTGGGGATGTGAGCATTACTGGGGGTGAGAAGCTCGATACTGGTTCTGTATATATTTGTTAATAGTTCATTATTTTTCTTCTTATTATATTTCTCCTTTTATTGTTATAGTTTCATTAAAGCTGCTTTAGTTTTATTCCCAACTTGTAAGACTCTCTCCCTTTTCTTCTTCCCCTCCCCCTGTCCGGGAAGGGAGAGGGGTTAACAGAGCAGCTGCCATCTGTTTAGTGGTCAGCCCAGGCTCAAACCACGACACCTTCAGAACAGGAAATTACTGCATCAGGGGTTTCCATTCTTTGCAAAGGCTTTGGCTTAAACATCCATACTGAGAACTGGATGTGGCTTGAGGAGCATTTGTATGGATGTGTGCTAATAAAAGCGAGGAACTGACCTTTTTCCTCCCTTCTTGTTCAGCATTGCAGTGAGTTAAGGACTCCAGAATGACTCAGTGGAGGAGTGCTGGGAATATGTCTACAAGTAAATGAATGCCTGGCTACTTTGAGTTGCTACATGATGTTTTTCTCGATGCCCCTGTTCCATGGTTCATGCAATTAGAGATTCTACTGGGAGAGCATGTGCACGCAGTGCTTGTTCGTTATGGTGTGAGGCTGTCCCTAATAGCACCTAACTCTCTGTTTGTAGGTTAGGCCAAAGACCCTGATTCCAGACAGCCTCCCTATCTCCCCGTGCAGAGACCAACCTTCCAAGCAGCCTCCTACCTTCCAGAAGGCAACCGTAGTGAGCATCAAAAACCCCAGCCCTGCCCTCCCGACTGCCAATAACACCGTCAGCCATGTACAGACGCCTAACAGCCAGTCACAAAGTGTCACCGAGCCTACAGCTATTTCATCACCTCTGAGCAGTGCAGGTGTGGCGTACGCCATCATTTCCACCTCCCCCAACAATGCAACTCCTATCAGCACCAGCGCGACTGTCTCCGTGGTCAATGATAGCATTAAAGTGCAACCACTCCTCATCAGTGCCGACAACAAGGTAGGTTCTGCTTTTCCTAGCATCTTTTGGGGGGTTATCAAAGACAGGAATATTCCCCTGGGAGTGCACAGCCCTGTGCAGAGTGATGCCAGTGGTTCTTTTTGAAGAAAATAATCAGAAAGCAATGGGAAAATCATTAGGGGACACATGGATGCTAGTAAACATTTATCTGTGTACATGCATGTTTTTTAGGAGGAACAAAATGCAGCATGATGTAGCCTGACACTAACGGGACCATGTGATCTGCCATTTCCTTAAACCAATCCTTACTAATAATATCTCTGAATTCTTTGCAGGCTCAAATTTCCTATGGACTCCCTCTTCAATTATACAGTGATATTAGTTATATCGACTGCCCCTGGGGGACTGTATCAAATAATCAGGCATTCCCTTCTACACTTTCAGGGGAAGACCAAATGAAATGAGAGCTCAGGGTTTCAAAACTGATCAGCAGATGAATCAGTAGGAAAAAAAAATCATGTTATGAGTTACTTGTTCCCTCTTTGTTCTGCTTTTCAGCTTTGAAATGCGAGAACTTCACCACTCTTATATCAGAAACAGATTCAATAATGGCAGCCAATGCACCCAGCAGACATTCCTTGTAATTTCCTACTGGGATTCTGCTACCTTGGGTCTTGTTGGCAGCACAGGTTCTCATACAGTGGTAAAAAAGAATACAGGATGTAGGCTGGCTTCTAAGGTAAATAAAAGCAAGCATCTCTTCCTCACTTCTCTAACATTTTTTTTTTTTCCATGCTTAAACTGGCTGCTGGTTAAGAAAACCATCCCTTTTTATGCTCTTGGATCTCCTAGAGTGACCGAGTTGAGATAAAGTATCTGACAGTTAAATGACACTGAAAGTTAGCAATGAAAGACAGAAAAGGCCCAGTGTTCAAATCCAATAACCTTCCTCAAGAAGGTGAGCTTGGGAAGGTCTTCCATAATCCTTCATAAAGATCTGATTGTGGGTATAAAGTCACATGTGTAGTTCTGTGGTCAGAAATTGTCCTTCATTCCTTTTAATTTAATGGCTTCTGAGATGATGTTATCTGCAGTGTGTAAACCTTCATGTGGTACTTCAAATACGAGCAGCTGGATATACTAATGTACACACATGTATAAGAGATCTGTGTAGTAATTCCTATCAGTTCTAAAACAGAATGAATTTTAATTTAAAACACATACAGTTTATTTTGTTTATGCAAAACTGGACATTCACTGCTCGTAACCCATAAATGCTGAGGACTGAACTCTGGTCTCAGTTACACAAGTAGTACTGAGGAGTATCTTCCTTCCCATCCCCATGTCCTTACTCTGAAATAACACTGGTATGACTGAGATCAGACTGGGCTTTTCAGTGTGTGGTCATTCCATCTCTTCTACATGTATGTAAAATAAAATCAAAGGAAAGACCTCAAAATCACTGACAACACAAGTGCTAAAGCTAGGCTGCTGAGTCAGCTTCAGAAATCCTCCAAATAGAAAGTGTCCTAATTTTCAGAGTCACTGAAGTGGCTCCCTGAGGCTGCAGTAGGTTTATAACACACCTATAAAAAATAATTTATAGAAACTATGGAAAATAATTTATAGAAACTATCGAGTATGGATTTAGAAGCCTAACCTAGGTCTCCATTTTTTTTTTACATTTTTGGCTTGTGACTTGCATCTGTTACCTGTAGAGGTATCAAGTAACCATTCAAAGAAGAATCAAAGGTTTCAGGCAGAAAAAATCCAGTTTCATAGAGTGAATTCTCTTCTTTTATTTGTACATTGACTTTTAGGTTATCATTATTCAGCCTCAAGTCCAAACCCAGACAGAAAGTAAAGTGGAAACAAAGAAAACTCCTGAAGAGTCAGCTCAGGGACCCCCTGCTACCAAAAAGAAAAAGGAGGAAAATCCAGAGGTGATTTTTTAAATTATTTTTGTTTTTAAATAAATGAGCTACAGTATGGTTAAGTTATGGGGCTATTTCTGAACATTCTTCTATGTGCATATGTAATTACTGCGTTTATGCTCATGGTTCTGTCAGTTGTCCTTTACCCAATCACTGCAGTCAGGATGATTTCCCTGACAGTGAGGTGCTCTGACAAATTTGGTTTGCATCATTCAAACCTTAATAATAATCTAGGCACCTTGCCTAGGTATAGCTGTATTTCTTGTGAAAGGTGTATAGAAGTTTAAGGTATTTTCTTTTATGTTCTCAGATACATAACATCAGGTTTGCAGGCTGCATATGATTTAACATTTCTTTTTAAGCTGAGCTTTTACATCTTCTTTGTAACAAATCTTGCCATTTGTAGATTGTGTTTAACAATACAGTTTATTGCATTTGCTGTGTCCTCCCACGTGTGCCCAGGTTCTTTCTAGCCTGAAATACATTGAAGTCCTTCAAATTGAGTAAGAGAGTAGAAAGCAGGTTGTAAGATTAAATCTCTTTTATGAACTGTATTTGTGATGTAAACTAAAAATATAAATCTGAAGGCCTTGTAGAAATAAGGTCTCTCTTAAACAGGCATTTTGGGTTCTGATGTATTCACATTAGATTGTGTGTACTTTTGAGGCAATTTGAGGAGTTATACAGACTGAATCTACTTCTATTGTGGAAATGCTTAGTTCATGTGAAATCTTAACCTTACTAGACTAATAAATGTATAGCAAGAAAGCTGCCTTGGAGCTGTAGGTTTAAGAGGATTATTACCATATAAATTTATAATGTTACTTGGGGCATGTGGGTGGTCATGCGTTTCACCAGTTTAAGAGGTTCCTATTGTTAGAACAGTGTGAAGGATAAATAGTGGCTTTTAGCCCAGTCTATCACAGTTGTGTGCAGAAACTGCAGAACTGCACCTGGGAATCCTCTCAAGTTTAAAATCTGACCCTTATACGAATCTTCATGGCCACTAATGGTGGGACTGTAGGGTCCTGTTTTGTTTAGGGAGATACCTCACCTGCAGAACTCTGTCCAGTTCTGGAGCCCCCAAAACAAGAAGGACATGGAGCTGTTGGAGCAGGTCCAGAAGAAGCCACAAAGATGGTCAGAGGGCTGGAGCACCTCTGCTTGTGTGGACAGGCTGAGGGAGTTGGGGTTGTTCAGCCTGGAGAAGAGAAGGCTGCAGGGAGACCTTAGAGCACCTTCCAGTGCCTGAAGGGGTCAACAAGAAAGCTGGAGAGGGACTTTTTACAAGGGCATGGAGTGACAGTGAGGAGTATTGGCTTTAAACTGGAAGAGGGGAGATTTAGACTAGATATTAGGAAGAAATTCTTTACCATGAGGGTGGTGAGCCACTGGCCCAGGTTGCCCAGGGAAGCTGTGGCTGCCCCCTCCCTGGCAGTGTTCCAGGCCAGGTTGGATGGGGCTTGGAGCAACCTGGGCTGGTGGGAGGTGTCCCTGCCATGGCAGGGGGGTTGGAATGAGATGAGCTTTGAGGTCCCTTCCAACCCAAACCATTCTATGATTCTGTGATTATTTGTTGTGTAGCACTTGTGGGCAGAAAGCCTGGGAGATCCTGCTTAGAAACAGAATGCTGGAGAAACCAGCCATTTTTCTTCACCTGTAACTTACTCCCCCTGAAAGAGTATTGAGCACAAATCTTCTAGAGAGATGCAGGAAGAGACCATGGAACTGGAGACGCTTTGATATAGCATTCATAAATGTAATGAGCTTTTCATTGAATTGCTAACTAGAATATCCTAACCACCAAGAGCATCATTCCTGCTGTGTATACTGGAGGTCTTGGCAAGCACAGTTTTCTGGGTAGGATGCTGAAGCCATGCCCTTAAGTATAAAGGTTCTTTTCTTCTCATAGATTTGTTTCACGGCTGTAAATCTGTAGGTTTAGAGTTAATTTCTTTTGTTCTTTGAAAGTAAACTTTAGTTGATTATCATGTATTTATGCAATTTGTGTAATTAGAACTAACAGCATAATTAGTGTAAATACATGTAATGACATAAATAGAACATGTAATTACAAAATGAAATGGGTTTGTAAAAATCTTTGTTTTGCTTCATGTAAAGGCACACTGCGCATTTCTAAAAGCACTCATGGCTTTTCAACACATGATTAGATTTAAGGCAAAGAGTAATGAATATCCCATTGTATTTTTAAAAAGAAAATAAGCACTCTAGGCACTTCACACCTTTATTTATCTTCATTATCTTCATGAGGTTTATCAAAACTGAGGCAGGATCTCCAATATGGCTCTACATAAGTGTTGGTCATGACAGTCTGGAATTAACAAATTAGTTGAAAACTGAAACAAATGAACTAGAAATCACCAGACTTGCCAATGGCCAGGAATCCCATACAGTTGCTGAGTGATAGAATCATAGAATCATGGAATGGTTTGGGTGTGAAGGGACCTCAAAGCTCATCTCATTCTGCCCCCCTGCCATGGCAGGGACACCTTCCACCAGCCCAGGTTGCTCCAAGCCCCATCCAACCTGGCCTGGAACACTGCCAGGGAGGGGGCAGCCACAGCTTCCCTGGGCAACCTGTTTTGTTTTTTTCTTAAAAGCACCCGAGTTCAGCACAGAAAAAACAGAATTCTGCCCCAAACTTACTACTTTCTTAAAATTTTATATTAATAAATTTTTTATACTTCTGGCAACATTTTTCCAGGACATTCTAGCAGGTTTTATTTACAAGAATAATGTTGGTTACTTAGCTAACAGTGTTTTTAATCCCACCTGAGAAGGAGAAGAGAGACATACTGCAATTGTGAACTAAATGCTCGTGTTAGCCCTGGATTGAAAATCTGGAGAAAGTGAAACCTCGGGTTTGTGGATTCCTGTGCAGAGGAGAAATGATGGACTGTGATATTTGAAAGAAAAGCATTGCAGCAGAAGTAGTATTTTGAGTTGAATCCAACGAGCTACATGAGTGTGAAATAGCAAAACCCATAAAAACAAATGTGCTGTTAATATAATATGCTTGTTAAAAAGAATACAGCGTCTACTGGGATCTTTTTTTTTTTTTAAAAGGAACCATCTTTCAAATATCTATAAAAGCTAACCCTCCCTGTGTTTAATAGTGAGATAATTATGAAGTCCATTTATGAAGGCTCTTCATATGTTAAGCAAGTATGCTGCCATTACATTTAATTAGACATGTATTCAAATGATTTTAGCATTAAGAGAGGAAATTGCTTAGCAAGCATTCCAGTACTCAACTGATTTTAGTTGAGATGTCAGGAAATGCATGCTCCCCCTGTAGTTTAATCTTTGGGTAATACAGGCGTTCTGCGCTCCATTGGGAAAATACAATTGCACATTGACTGTTCCAGCTTTGTGCTTCCATACCTGAATGTTGTTATTACTTCTGCTCAGAGCACTGAGACGTATCCTGCCACGAAGTTACTTTTTGGTGGGAATGAAGTGAAGCTTGTAATTCTACGTAGTTGACTAATTTTCTTCTCAGATCTGCACAGTGGATCTCGGATCAAACATTCACCTTTCCCTTCAGGTGTGGAGCCCACACTGTGCCTAGCTGGTGTTTTAGACATGTAAGGAGTGAACATTATTGAAATCAAGGTCTGACATACAAATTAACACATGTGCTTGTCATTACTACAGTTGTGGAAGGCAGAAATAGCTCATGAATGTATCTAAATTGTCGGCGATGGGATTCTACATCATCATTTTGTGATCTATGGGGAGAGTTACGTGCTAGGAGATTGTGGAAAGAAAATATTCCTGTCTTATGTATGAGGTTATTAGTTCACCTGTTTGACAAAGATATTTTCACACATAGAAGAGGGGTATAAGTGCCCAATCCTGACCCTCAGATTTTGAAGAACCCACCCCACAACTAGATCTTTACATCTACAAAATGAGGGTGTGCTTGCTTTCACAATTCCCCTGTGTGAAAGGCAGAATTACAAAGGAAATGGTAATTCTGGTGACTTACCAGTTGATTTTATCCTGAACTGAAATAAAAAGTTGAATCATCAGGCTTTTCACAAAACAAGAAGGTCAAACTAATTTTGACTTGGAAGTGTTGGAACGTGTTCTGACACTTCTTTGATTGAAGCAGAATGTTTTGACCTTTTATTCCTTAAACACTGTATTTCAGTTTTACCCAATTCTACACATTTTGTTTTGGGTGAGTATGGTAACTGCATCTTCCTGTAGTCTTTGGATGCTTTATCAGAGTTGGATTGTGGGTGTTCTTTGCTTGGATTTCCTAATAGCTTGGGGTTTGTAGTCAGGTTGTCTCTCCTGGTTGGGTGCCATGGTCCAAGATTGGTAAGCACAGCAGAGAGAGGAAGAGATCCCCAACGCCCCGTGATACAACAGATGTGACTTCAAACCAAGAAGTTCAGTTCCATTTGGGTTTGGAACAACACAGCAGAATTTCAGTTCCAAAAAGATGGAATAAAAGCTTCAGCAAAACTTTTTTGTGCAAGGACAAATTTCCCAGTGAAAAATCACTGACAGAAAATTTAGAATCTGGTCTCGTCCTTGCCCTGTTATTAAATGGGAAGATTTGTTAGTATGCAGATGTGTTTTGTGTGTGTGTAGTGTAAAATAATTGTGAGTAGTATTTTAGATCAGATTCCTTGCTGGAAAATGAGTTCATCCATGTCAGCAATAGATGTTTGTTCACTGCCCATCGAGGGAAAATGTTGGGTTGGTGTTCCTCTTCATTATTCATGTACAAGATATTATTTATGTAACTTGGGAAGAGAAATTTCTGAAAGCTTTTTTGGGGTAAGAGGGCTTTCAATATGCTTCAAATGTCTTATTTATTTTTGTAAAGTTCCATGAAAGTGTATCATATCTTGTTATACTTCATACAGCTTGCTCACGTCCAATAAAAGCAGTGCCAAGGAATAATAACACAAAATTACTTCTCTAAAGAGCGCGGTAACAAAGTGGCCAGCGATATGAAATTGAACTGAAAGAATTGACTGAATTTTGATCATGAGCTGTATAAAATCAGCAGTCAGACAGCATTGCCTTCATAAGTCTCTGAACTCCTCAAGCTCATATAGCCATACAAGTAGGACGTGACTGACCAGGCATATCTGAAGCAAATCTTCAATTAAAGTTCTTCATATTACTATCCATTCAAATAAGACATTTCAAAGAGACCTCTACTGGGTTTTTTTTCTGTCAAGGCTAGATTAATTTATTTACTTACTTCTACCATGTTTGTTGTAGTAGAAAATCTAACTCCTGTTTATTTTTTTCTTAGAAAATTGCCTTCATGGTAGCATTAGGACTGGTTACAACAGAACATTTGGAAGGTAAGATGGCATATGTTGTTTCACAGTTCAGTTTTTGAGTGAAATATTTTCCCTTAGCTGTCCTCAGAAGGGCAATAAAAACTCCAGTGAAGTGTTTCCTATGCAGAATTGTGCTTTTCAGCCTCACCTCCCATTCCATTGCACAGCTCAAGGGGCATGAGAACTGGCTCTGCACCAGCAGACTCGGCATAAGCTGGCATTTGGGCTCTGTCCTGGTTTCCTAGGCACAGACCCATGGGCCAGCCATGCAGGCAGGTCATGAGTAGCCCCAAGTCAGCTGGGAGATTGAGTCAGGGCAGCTGCCTGCCTCATGGGTGTATCCCACACCACTGACATCAAACTCACTATAAAAGGAGGGAGTTTACTGAGGGTGGAGAGTTCTTTTTCCTGGGAATCCTCTCTTTTGGCTTTCTGCTGATCCGAAGGATGAGTAGAACCTTGTACACTTTATGTTGGTGATTGTATTAGTTTTGTTATTTCATTACACCTGTTTCTACTTCAGCCCATGGGGCTTCTCCCTTTTTGTCTTCCCCTTCTCAGCTGAGGAGGGGTCACTGGGTGATAGAACAACTGCTACAGGTTAGCCCTGGGTACAGCCTAACACAGACAGCAAAATACTTAGGAATTTCCAGAGCACTGAGTTGAAGCCTCATAAGGCTTTAGAGCTAAGCACGTGCTTAAATACCTTGCTGACTCAAAAGGTATCCACCATTTTACAGCCTGATTTCTTTTTAGCAAGATTCCCAGTGCTTCTGTTCCTTGGTGTAAGTGAGGTTGTGAATTAGGGAGAAAATGGCATCTTAATTGTAAGGCCTCCTCAGTATGTGCAGCAGGTTTTCTGTGGGCCTCATTGCCTTTTTTTTCAGTGTCTTTCCTCTTTAAATCTGCATTTTAGAAAGTCATTTAATGTCCCAGTGACTGAGAATTTGCAAGCAGTTTAAAGAAACTTTAAGCCATCGGCCTTTTTAATCCCTTAATGGTAATGGATTGAAATGGAAATTAAAAAGCTGCAGCAATTCTGGGAGAAGATTTATAATCCAAAAGGTGCAAATGATGACCACTTCTTGTTTTCTTTGTTTAAGGAAAATAGGACAACATTTGAAATTATGCTGAAGTGCAAATTACACTTAGAACAGAGAGAACTGCTACAATACTAATCCTGCAGAATCAATTCTTTCAGACAAATTTGCTTTTTATATTCCTACCAGCTTTAAAGAAGTGGCTCCCAGCAAGATCTGTTTCCTATGGAAGGTGTATTTCCTCATGAGCACTGGTGATTACAGCTGCCCAAAATACCCTTACAGCTTTCACATGCTAAAGGTTATTTCAGTGCTGTGTCATATTTAGGGTTATCAGCCATTGCTATTTATGAGGAAGCAGTGGTCATTACACAGTTCAGTTTATTTCAGTACTTCTAATGTATTTCTCAGTTTCACATTTTTGGAGTTAAACTGTATCAAGATTGGGTCATTAAAAGCTTATTCACTCAGTATCATTAATTCAGTGTTACTGCTTTTCTTCATTTTCTTTGTTAATGTTGTGGTGAAGGGCTGTTATCTGCTTCTGTATGGATTTCTCTATCAGTCCAGCAGCCTTTCCACCTAAAGCCCAGAGGATCATATTTGCCCTTACTGGGGAAAAAAGCTCTGTTCTGTGGAGCCTGAGTGTGAGGCATCTTTTGAGGTCTTTCCCAGTAAATGAACACAGCTGCTTCCACTGCCTGACATTCTGCAAGGTACAGCTTTCACTGGAGATAAATTGTCATTACAGGCCTCATAGAATGACCATGCAGAATGTTTATTGGTGAAGGCAGCAGCTCATTGAAGCTTTGTCTCCAACATAAAGCTATTTTCAAATGTATTCATCTCTGTCAAATCTATTACAGTTTAGAGATTTGGGTTATCTTTTTTTTAGATGAATAAACTAAGGGATAATATAGCCCAATTCTGTGATGCAATGCATGGTTGTAACATACTAAATCTTTCTCTGGGCTATTAGAACACCTTTTAGCATTACCGTTGTGTAGGAAAAAAAGAGTTAAAAAAAAAAATAGATGGAAAAAGAATTTTTAAAGGATTCTTTAGTTCAGATCACTTTAAAAATACACATTTTGTTTTACTGTAGCAAAATAAAACCCCTGAAATATTTCCATACAGGTTACTGGAATGTTTTAATCAGTTAAACCAGATTATTTTTACTTTATTAAGCTCTGTTTAGAAATGTACACAATACTGCTTAACAGAAGTAATGAGTGACAACAGAGAGTATACCAGGACATGCTTCTGTTCTGCTTTGGTGTGATTATTTGCAGATACACTCCTGGATGTCTATACTCCTTGTATCACAAGCATGGAGATTTTTTGTTCACAGTTTCCAGAAATGAAGAGCTGATATTGTGCTTTCCCTCCCTGACGGCTGCATAGGGTGGAGTACATCTAGAGCTGTTTCAGCTCATTACTCTCTCTTTATTTCCATCTATTCCCACTGCTATTACTTTTCCCTCTGGCCAGCTTTTATCTCTGTGCCATAGAGATGCCTCTTCCAAAGCTGTGTTCCAGGTGGCTGCCACATGTGTGATTCGGACTCCTTCACATATTTCTGTTGCCTTGGTGAGAGCATGTACCAAAGAAATTCTCTCTTAAACCTTGGACCCAAAAGGGCAGAGAGCTACAGGTCCATCACAGTCCTCTCATGGAGACACTCAGTCTGGTTAAGGACCCTGGCACACACAAAGCTCTGCTGTGTTAAATTCCTTGTTTCTTTTTCCAGGCCAGTGAAAAGTCACAATCCATGTGACAACCTCTGAAAAAGATGAAGCCGGGGCTGCCCCAGCTCCAGCTTTTCCCTACGCTGCCACAAGGGTGCTGAGATGCTGCAAGCCCTGGGTTCACTGACTGTGTAGCATGTGTGTACTGTGCCTGGCTGCAAGAACCACAGCTCCAGCTCACACTGTTGAGACCAAACTAAAAAGTCACCAGGGGTCCACTTTCTCCATTTCTTTGCCAGCATCAAGGCACACAGTTCCTCTTTTGTGACACCTCTGGCACCTCTTGGCCTTGAAAGCATTCCACTTATATGCACTGACATGGAGAACAACCATCTCTCTTCTGGTGGCTCTGTGGCAGGCTACTGCATCTGTGTCTGGCACTTATCCTACTGCTAGGGCCCCGTGTGCTTCAGAGGGTGCCAAAGGGTTTGGCAGCTTTGGGATGGAGGTTTCAGCAGAGCCAGACATGTATTTCATAGGAAATGCTTTCACAGTGGGACAGAACTGTTACCCATACAAGATCCTCCAGTTTAGAGTCTCCGTAGCACCAAGGATGTTAACAAGATGCTGGCAGAGGTTGCAGCCTCAGATTGAGCGTTTCTTGGTAGTGAGATTCTGTGTAGCTCCCTCAGCCCCAAGGCAGCATATGTGTAGCTCATGTCAGGCTGTGACTGCAGACCTGCCTGTACTCTTTGGATTGCCCTAGGAGAAGACACCTTCTGAGAGTGAGAGGTGACATGTTCCTCTGCCAGTGGGAAAACCCAGCCAGAATATGCAAGGAGTTGCTCTTCTCTTTCTGTTGTCTGTCCAGTCTCCTTCTGATTTATCTATCACTCAGAGAGTGGGGACTGAGCCAATAGTCCTTCATGAATGAAAAGTTTCTAATCAATATCTTGGATCTGAGGGCAGTACAAATTCCATGCAGAGTGGTGGCCTTGTCTCTAGGGACACCGTGTCCAAGACATGACTGACAGTACCAATACCATTTACTGCAGCAACACTTAAAGTGATATGTGGCCCCTTTTACTCTGTGGGGAAGTGATCACCATTTGGAAGGGGTGCCTGGAAACCAGAACTGTGCTTTGGGAACCCCACTTCCATGGATCATCAACATCCTGAAAGGTGAACTGTATCTTATTGTTGGATTGCAAATGGCAGATAGTGCTTAACATCCTCAGGGCAATTTTCTGGTGCTGAGGATGCTCCAAGATGGACCTTTTTAGCTCAGACATTGATGAAAGATGCCAGACCTTCTGCAGAACCAGATGGTGTCCTGAGTTTGATGTGCTCCTGATCCTCTGGGCTGAAGGGCTAATGCTATTGTTCTGAGAGGTGTACATAGGGCAAGACAGAACGGAGGTGTCACCACCATGGGGGCTTTTAGACTAACAAGATCCCTCTGGCACCTCAAGGCAGAGTCTAAACTTTGCCTTCCAGTATTCATTTTAGAATAGTGCATCAGCCCAGCTGTGCACACTTCGTGTTGGGGGATGGATATTGGGGCTCTCCTTGCTAAAGTAGGTCTGCTCTTTGTTATCAAAATAAAAAGCAGGCTCTAAAATGCATGCTTATAATAATCTCACCAGTCTGAACTTGCGTCAAAACCTGGAAAAAAAGAAATTCCATGTGGTGGCAATGGAATCCTAGCTCAGATAAAAGTAGCATTAATTCTGCAGATTTCAGTGGGCCAGGAATCTGCTCACTCTCTGTGTTTAGAAGTATGCACGTGACTAATTGCTGCTAAAGGCAGCCCTCAGCAGGCACCATCCTGAGGAGGTGTTACCCTTTAGGGGAAGGGAGTTCCCTTGTGTTTCACACTTTCCCAAGGAGTCCTCGATCCAATGAGCCTGTCTTTGGGCTGCTGGTTGCAGTGGCACAAATACACCTGCTTCTCCTAACAACATTTTGCATGCTCAGGATCATGAAGTTGTATATTTTTGGATGGAAAAATCATCATGCCCTAGTTAGAACTGAATCTAGCTGTGCCATTCTGACTATGCCTTTTCTAACCTCCACAGAGGAAAAGTAATGTAAATTAAATTTAGAAGGATTTCTATGCTTTCATCTGATATGAATTACAAGGCTTAACTGCTTTAAATGCTTCATTTTTGTTAATAGCAGGCATTGACATGATTTTGAATGCTCTCTGTTGATGCCTGCTGAATATGTGTCTGAAGGGATCATAATAAAAATCTTGTAGGGCAGCAGAAGTCCACCTGGAGGAGGGAAAAAATAAAAAATGCCTATGTTCTGAATCTTGCAAGGAAAAGCTTATTAATGCCAAACCTTGAACTGCAGCAAATACCAATGCTGATGCAACCCAATTATACTTTAGAAACTGAAACTGAACACAAAGCCCAAGGGGTTGAGGGTAAGAGCATCTTGCTTAACAAGTTAGATCTACATTTTTCCCTGATGAATGAGAACTGCACAATTCATGTTTCTTTCCATGGTTACAGAAATCCAGAGCAAGCGTCAGGAAAGAAAGAGAAGAAGCACAGCAAATCCAGCCTACAGTGGACTCTTGGAAACAGAGGTACTTTATCATTCACTTTTTTTTTTTTTCACCACAGTTCTATTTCATGTCAATAAAAGGTTTGAGTGCTTCTTATTACAAAAGTATAGATGAATGCAGAACCACACATTTACTTGTAAAGAGATATTGATGTGGAAAAGAGAGAAAATATCTCATCTCGGTAGCTAAGCAACAGGTTTTCACCCCACAACATCATTTGCTTCAAACTAGAATTCATCTTAGTTTTTAATAAAAGCCAAAAGGACTAAATTAATGTGGGACCTAATTACTCTTTCCCCCACGCAGACAGTCCCTTTAGGTCAGAACTGAAGAACAGAAGTGCTGTGTTATGTTCAAACTTGCATCGCTATTTCTCTTTTCCTACGTGCCAAATAATAAATGGAGAACTTTGTTGGGTTTTTTATTAGTGGCATTCATAAAAAGGATGTGTTGGTTTAAGAATCAGTGCACCCTGCAGGGGGTGTGGAAGCTTGCCTAATAAATATAATAATGCATAATTAAAAATAAAATGCGCTGGATAATCTGTTGTCTGTTACGGTTATGCTGTTACATTTATGGTAGTAGCAAAATTTGGCCCTACATAATATTGGATTGCAAACCTGGTGTAAAAACAGCGTATATATAGACTTAGCTTTTTCCGAAATTGTTTTTTTCCCTTGTTTCTGAACTGCCATATATGCATTTATTCAGCATATTTAAATTCCACCTTTAAAATTTCAGCACAGTTTGACGTTACTATCTGAACTTCCCACAGCAATGAAGCTGATATGCAGCCAGCTCTCCATTTAAGCAAGATTTCTCTGTGTTCTGAGTTCTTCAAGCCTAAAGAAAGGGATTTTTCTTTATTTAGGTACAAGCGATGGAGAATTTTTTGGTATGCCAACATTTCAGATTTCTGTGTTTGTTGGCAGACAGCAGACAGATGAGGCTCAGCAGCAACCCACCATGGTAGTCAAGCTGCTTAGTGGCTTGATTGTTCTTTTTTTTGGAAGTATTTGAGATTTTCATACTCCAGAGCAGCTCTGGGCACTTGAATTCTTCAAAACTCTTCAACCTTTCTCTAGCAACCTCTTCAGATCAAATGCTGATGTCCATACATCCAGTATTTAACACAGTAGGAACCTTAGCCCTGCTAGCATTAAATTTGTCCTCTCTTAAACCTCTTAGTCCTGATGAGTTTATTAAAATACTTGCAGTAGAGTTTTGTGTCTGTAGTCTCATCGATGTTTGTGAGGATCTCCGTTATCTTGGAGCAGGGATGGAGGAGGTCTGCTGCACCCCTACTTCCTACTTCTTATTATATCTATTCTCAAAAGCATATCCTGAAGTGAAAGATGTCATGGAGAAAGAAATGTCTGTGAAAGAGTCCCGTGGCTGATCAGCTGTGTCCTCATTAGGAGTTGTCATTAAATACTGACCATGGGGAATGCTGTTCAAGTAAAATGGAGGCAGATGTTTTTGCTCTGATCAATTAGCTGCTCAGATTGATTTGCTAATCAGTGAGTTGAGGTATTTTGTGGCATTTCAGGCATTTTGGTGCAGTTTAATTTACAGTTAGTCTAGTGAATGATCTTTAATTCATGATTGTTTAAATTGAAATTGCATATAAATTAGACTTTTTATTTGCCAATGCCCCTCAAAACGGCAGGAGCTCAGCATCTGCAGTGGTGATGCTAACTTCCTTGATTACACAAATGTGCTCATGGTCTTATGCCTTCACTTGAATGTTGTGCTTGTTCTTTCCAAACCTTTTTTCTTTGAAAAAAGATAATTGAGCTGCCATTCTATTTTCCCACCCTCACTAGGTTTGGTTTTGTTTGGTTTGGGTTTGGGTTTTTTTTCATAGGAAAGGGTTAAGTTTCAGACTGGGTGTTTTTTGAAGGAAGAAACATCAATTCAAAATTCATTAACAGACTGGCAGGCACCTGTGTATAAGAGAACAGTTTACCCACCACAGAATAAAACATTTATTAGCAAAACTCCTCTAATTTTCCTCCAAGCAGAGTCTAACAACATTTAATGGAGGAAAATGGTACTGTTTCCAGTCCTGCTGTACAAGTATTGGATGGCTCAGAGAAACAATTAGGGATTAGATAGACTGTTAATGAAACCTGGCTTGCTATTGACCAACAGCTTTTATGATCTGACAAGTTGGCGATGGGCTGCATTAAACTGGTTAACCATCTCAGTCAGGTTTCCTGTGGTCTGTGTCTGTAAGTTTGAAAGTCTTTGGTGACCTCAGCAGACTGAAATTGCTGCCAGCTCCTAGAGGTCATACACATTAACTTCCGAAAGAGAAATATTTTGCTTAAGCCCTAATACATAGCTTGCAAACAAAATAAGTCCCTAGGAACTGTAGGCAAGGGTTACAGAAGGCAGTGATGCTTTTCTGCAGGTGGGAAGTCATCACCCTTTCTGTACATGCAAAGATGGCATCTCACAGCAACAATTTATTACGCAGTTTTTCCTTTATGGGCATCATTTTTCTGCTGGGTTTGGAGTTACTGTTGCTGTTGCCTTGTTCTTACCAACCTCAGCAGCTTATCCTGGAACTCAATCAATAGAATTTGCAATTTGCATTTCTCTCTTGTTAATAGCAGCTAATTCACATCAAACTGCTCTAATGAAGAACTGTTAGAAAGGTAAATAATGCGACTGTTTGACTGTCTCAGGGGTTGGTAACACATTCTAAGTCACAGAACTGGCTTCTGGATAGCTGGTTCTGTATGAGGAAAGCTCGTGGTAATGGTTAATATGAATTGGTAAGAGACAACCAGAGCACTTTTCAATGACACTGTGGTTGGTTTCTTTTCCCTTTGTAGCGGAAACGTCTCGCGTCAAATTATTTGAATAACCCCTTGTTCCTTTCAACAAGAGGTAAGCATATTTTAAAATGAATATACTACTATTCTAATGACATGTTAAATATTTATTAGTAGGATTTCATATGAATTACTGCTAGGGTACCATAGGGCATTACTTCGTGTAAGGTCCCTGCACTCTTCAGTGTGCAGTGAAAATAGATGGGTTTCCTGCAAAAACAATTGAAGGATAAGGCTAAAGGTCAAAACTGTGGAGAAATGGATCCAAAGTCTCTGCAATCAGTGGAAAATCCAATCTCTAGTATTGTGAGCACCACATAGTGAGCGGACTGATTGAAGAAGGCAGTGTTGCCAACCCCAAGTGCTTAAAAGTATATATTGAAAAATTGGGATTTAAAAAATAATTACTGTTCTGGGATTTTCATTTGCCTCTTTTCATCAACTTTAAGAAACTGCTGTCCATCCTCTAGGGCTAGAAATTTACCACACCTTTTGCTTTAAAAACAACGGCTGAAAAACCACGCAGTTTTTCTGACTCCGAGAGCTAGAGCCATAAATCTAGATTTGATGGCCTTGAACATGCCTCCCAATCTTGTATTTACAAGAACTTCAGATGCTGAAAATTTCATGGTAAAAGCCTTGAGAATGAACAACTCAGAGGAGCCGTTTGGGGATGATGATTAGCTCCTGTGAAGAAGTTCATTCCAGGAAAAATGTACAAGATACAGAGAAGGCAAAGAGTTCAGAGGTGGGAGATGAAACAAAGAGAACATTGAGTACAGTTTGAGTCTCCAGACAAGGCCCATGTAGGATTTTAAGAGAGAAAGCAAGAAGTTTGAGTTTCATTGCAGAACAGGAGAGAAAGTCAGTAAAGAAATGTGATTAGGTCCTTGCCCTTGTGTTACCTTTATCACTTAGGCTCTACTGTGGTGCATTAGAGGTGCATTTCTCTAATCCAAATATTATTTCAGTATTAGACGGGGGAATTTCAATTAAGACATGAAGTTTTGACAGTTTTTCAGTGTTTGCTTGATATTCCTATCAAATGTCATGTTTAGCAACTGGGATTGGCCTTTCTGGCCCTGCCTTGAATTCCTGTACCTCAGGATCACCAACTGAAATGCAGCAGTGCTCTGCTCTGCCTTCCCAACTGGATGCAGACAATTGGCCTCCTTATACATGCCTGTAATGCACAGTCTCAGAGGACAGGAGAGGTTATTACACGGTAAACAGCTATGATGACATGCCTCTTAGCAGGAGCCCATGCTTATGTGAGCCCCAGTGGAAAGAACATTATTCCTGGATTAGTTTTTATCTTCAAAATTAAAATTATAATTTATTCTTTGTCTTATCATAGCACTTGTTTTTCCCATGTACACACAAGGAAAAAATGGGAGAGAATGGCAGTGTTAGCAAGCTGTGCTGTTACCCCCTCAGTGGATTTTATTTAAGTTAGGGTTTGATATCTCTGATTTTCTTTCTGTTGTGTGTTTCCTGTTTTATTTGCAAGGAAGTAGGCAAGTGACAGAGCTCCAGTGAGGTGACTGTCTCAGAGCTGCTTGGAAATCAGCACTCTTCCTCCTTAATTGTTAATTCCTCTTTGAGTCCTCTATCTTTGGTTTTTTCCAGCATCCAGAATCTGTGCTGAGATTCTGTATATTCTGACACTTCAGCACAGAGGTGACTGTCCCTTCTCTTATAAAACAGTTAAAAAAGTTGTTTTCAGTTAAATTTTTCCACAATTAGAAGGCAGAAGTGGACGTATTTTAAAATGTTTAAACTTCATGGTAAGAGTCAGCTGAAAAGAGAAATAAACAAACTAAAAAAAAATCCCCATGAAGTACAGGGAACAACTGTCATTTCCAGAAATGCAGAAGAGAACAATTCTTGTAAATTTTCAGCAAAATGTCAATTAATCAGGCTTCATTTATCTGAAAATGTCTTACCTGAAATGAGGTCACATCCCCTGACATGTATCATTTGTAGAAAAGACTCTTCAATTATCAAGCCCCTGTTTATCTGAATAACATTTATATCCCCTGAGTAATTGCAGTGTCATACCAGTGTGGAGCTGTGTGTGTGTATTTGTGTAGCTGAAGTGACATCCCCAGCTTTTATAATTCTGTGATTATTTATGGAACTCATTGCCAAAGGATGCTACGATTGTTGGGAAAAGTTGACAGATTTATGGAAGGAAAATCTATCTGAGGATGTTAAATATAAAAATGAAGATGCAAACTCCAGGTTAGGGAAGCCCATAAACTGCTAGTGTCTGGAAGGATAATTTAAAGTAGACAAAATTACCTTGTGCTCACCCTGTTCTTGCTCTTTGTGCATGAGTGGCAGTGCTGAATGGTGTAAGCAAAGGACCCTGGGCTTTATAGCCTTCAGTCTAACTTAGGTGAAGCTGTTCCTTCATTCTTATGTTCCTTTTCTTACATACGTGTGTGGTGTGAATGTGTCTGCATCTTCATGTGTCTGCATACCTCGGTGTATGAAACGAGTGTGGAACAGCAGGAAGCAACTGGTGCATATATGAAAAGGGGGAACCTCCTGAAAGGAGGTTGTAGTGAGGCAGGGGTTGGTCTCTTCTCCCAGGTAACAGTGATGGATGAGGGGGGATGGCCTCAAGTTGTGCCAGGGCAGGGTTAGATTGGATATTAGGAACCATTTCTTCCCTGAAAGGGTTCCCCAGCCCTGGCCCAGGCTGCCCAGGGCAGTGGGGGAGTCCCCATCCCTGGAGGGATTTCAGAGCCGTGGAGATGTGGTGCTGAGGGACATGGGGCAGTGGGGACTGGGCAGTGCTGGGTTACTGGTTGGACTGGATGATCTTGGAGTTCTTTTCCAACTAAGGCTATTGTGTGATTCTGTGATTCTGTAAGGATCACACTATGATCCCTTATAGGAGGACAGAAATATCAGCTTGGTTGTCTCCACTTTAACCCAAAGAGAGGCCTCTCCATCAGCTGTTTGTCACTGGGACAGTGTCCACCAGCCTCTTACAAGTCAGCAGCAAAAATTACAACCCACTGTGCAGTTTCCATAAAGCTGTTTAAATTTTTTTGCTTTTTATTTTTGGACCAAGATGTGATGAATTTCAGAATATTTTCATGAAAGGCTTGGCCTGCTTTCCAGTGAGCTCTGATGCTTCCTGTTCTTATCAGGCTGTGAGTGCAATCACTACAGACTCAGTTCATCAGAAGGTCAGAAAATCTTGGTGGTTTGGGTGGGAGTAGTTTGATGATAGAGTTGATGATAACAGAAAGCTCACAAGCAGCTGACCATTTTGGCCACGAGTCAGCTGAACATTTAAACACGTGTTTAACAGTAAGTCAGTGGCACCACTTCCATGCTCCCAAGTTAAAGGCATGTTTAAGTGCCTTGCTGGTGCTGGGCCAGACTGTTCATCACCCAGCAGGCTGAAGTCCTTAAGAAAGGCTTTTGGAGTAGTGACATGCAGAGAGGTGGCCTGCATGAAAATGTTTGAAAACTTCAAATAGAATCTGTGCTTCTCATACTATGACTTTTTAGCATCAGATCTTCAGACACAGGAGTCCTGCAATGTAATTTTTTTAAATCTCAAATGCTAATTCCTCTGCTTGCTGTTGCATTCCTTCCTGTGCATGTTAATTTTGGCAATGTCCTGATCTCCTCTATCACAGCTTGACTAAAATTACTCCCCTAGCATTCACTGCAGCGATGTATTTTCCACTAACCTGTTCTCTGCCCTTCTTTCACATGCCAGCAAATGAGGATCCATTCTGGAAGGTATGTGTAGCAAAATTTGTGTGTTACCCATGTCTTTCTCCTCACCATGTCATTCAGTGCTTGCTTCTGGTTATCGTAGTCTCAATCAAGGTGCAAATTTGCAGTATTCTCTTTACATTTCATACAGCTTGTGTGAAACATTTCCCATTTAACTAAGTCTTTGAGCCTCTAAGTTAGAATCTCAAAGAGATGAACTCTTGGGCTTTCATATGCAAAGCTTACTTTTAATCCCTTTGTAGAATCCACTGATTAAGAAAGTGCCAGTCCAGACTTGTGGTTTTAATGAATGTTAAGAGAAATGGGTAACTGCTCTGGTTTGTATGGACTGAACCTTCTTACACTGAGATTAAAATGAAAACTTTTTGAGCAGGTAAGTTCTGAAAAGTATTTTGGAGAGTGATTTTTTGACAGGACTGAGTTAGAATTCAAGATACAAGCCTGACTAAAACTATCATCAAACATTATAATTAATATCCCTAGAAATGAAAATATGCTTTTGGAATTAACAAAGGTACAAAGTTATTATTCTCATTCCTGGAAAAACAGTAGGAAAATTTAGGGGTTTTTATAATGATTCACAAGCCATGGTAGTTTCAAAATCAGTATCTCCTTTATTAAAATGCACTTAATTATACAAAGAGTAATTAACATTGCCACCAGATTAGCATAGCAATTTACTACATGACATTGTAACTTTGTTGATGAGCCTTAGTTCATTTTATGTATTGCTTCAGACAAAGCTCTAATCAGTCTTGTTGGAGAAAGGTTGTCAGAGCAAGTCTGAAGAGAGAACAATTAGTGCAAGGGAGAACAGAGGGACAGAGGAGCCCTCTAGAGGAGCTCACAGAAGAGGGTACATAGCAAGAGGTTGTACTCTGTTTTCCTAGCTGTTCTTTGAGGCAATGGGCATAGAACATGGAACTGCTTTTTCCCCAGAAACTTTCCCTTCCTTCTGCTTGGGATGTGAAGGACAAGCCATCCATCTGTTGACTTTGACCCGTGCTTCCAAATAGAGTTGCACATCGTGTGTTGGGGTGACACATTAACAAAACCCAGTGAAATAATTCCTACATCACAACCTGCCTATATGAGTCGACTCCTTCCTGTGTTTGATTAGTTGGGTTTTATTTTTCTGTCTGTTTCAATTCATGGAACTTACTTCTGGCTCTCTAGTTTATTTCTATTTGAGGCTATCACACACCATTATTTCTGTCTTTTTCTACAGCAGCCATGGTGCTTTGGACAATTTCATTTTGTGTTTGAATGAACCTGCCTACTCCAGTAGTGGCTTTCAGTGCTGTATAGAGAGAAGCTCTCAATGGGTTGACTTCACCTTCTTCTCTTGCAGAATGAGATCCACCACGATGAGTACTGCACTGCTTGCAAGCGTGGCGTTAACTTGCAGCCCTGTGGCACGTGTCCCAGAGCATATCACCTCAACTGCTTGGACCCTCCCCTCAAAACTGCCCCCAAGGGGGTTTGGGTCTGTCCAAAGTGCCAACAGAAGGTAAGCTACACGGAGTATAGCATGCCAAGGAAATAAAATGGGAGAAACCTTCAATTTGTGTACCACTAATCTAACCAATGATCACAGCTTAGGGGGGACTACATTAGCTAAAGTAATACTGAGAGGTTTTTAGTACAGTTTGCAGCTTTGTTTCTGGTGTTTTTATCGTCCTAGAGTTAGAGCATACACTGAGTGCCTTATCTTCCCAGTAATCACATCTGCTGAGATTTGTGCTTTTAAATGGCTCTTCATCTCCTCAGTTTCCCTTCTTGACAATAAAGCCACCAGCATGTAGGGTTGCCAGACAAATATTGTAAGTCTTATAGATGAGGGAGATAGTGTCAGAAGGAGACATTTTCACCAGTGGATCTGAAAGCTGTGAGGAGAACACTTCCTTTTCTTTAAATCATGTTTATTGCACACAACTATTGATCACAGTCATGTCAGAAATGCTAATTTGCCTAGTTGCTGTGAATAATGCTGATTGCATGAACAGGAAAACAATTACTAAAACAGTACAGTGTCACTGAATTGTAGGGTGGAGGCTTGGATTTCTTTCCTTCGAGTTCTCTGTGTTTAGCATTGAGATCCCTGTCATGTTCCTTGGAAAATGTCAAGTTCTAGCTCACAGTTGCAGAGAGCAGAGCAGCCCTGAGTTAGATCTGTGCTGTCATGTTTTCATATGGACCAGCAGCTCCTCCCACGCTGAGCAGACAACACTCCTGGCTGGCTGCAGAATCCCTCCTGGCCACAGATCCCCAGAGGATTTGTAACCCCCTTTTAGCACTGTTGAGTAGTGCTGTTTGTAGTGATGTGTAAAGGAGTAAACAGCTACTCAAATTATTCTCTCATTGCTTTTCAGCTTGTGAATTCTGAGATCCTAGATCTGGTCCTGCAGAGCTGTGAGGCTGGAGGAGAAAAACATTAATGTCTGTCATTGTGGAGTTCTAATTTTTTATTGTTTCCTGGGCTTATAGGTGTTAAAGAAAGATGACAATGTGCCATGGACTGGAACTCTGGCTATTGTTCACTCCTATGTTACTCATAAAACAGGTAGGGATTAACACAGCTATCGACAAGAGATTCTCTGCTCGTGATGAGTGATGCCATTTGAGTCCTTCATGGTACTAATAGTGAAGTGCTGCTGTAATGCTGCCAGGTATCGTGGCATTATTGAGCAAGGGCTGTAAGGAGCTCTGGCAGGGAACAGTAAGTCACTTTCTCTCCCCTTCCCCTCCGTCTGCTCCTTCACTATCTTCTCTCTTTGAAGAAGCTGAGATAGATCTCTTGGGACCTTCACTCTGTGAAGGAGGCTGTCATGAAAGTGGTGCCTTCCTGGGAGATGGGCTGGAAAGGGATTATAAGGCAGAACCATACCAGGCTGGGAGGCAGAAAGGCACAGGCTGGGCAGAGCCATGCAATTGTGCATGTAGCATGATATGGACCAGTACCTCAGATACTGAGTAGGATCAGCTGTATTGTATTGGTGTTATTTAGTACCACAGCCATTAGTATCAGATGTCAAATGATACCTGCACATTGACCATTACTCTTTTTTAGTTCCCTGTTGCACTCTTACAATGGGCTGTTGTATTTGTAAGGACCTTTGCAGAGGTCTGGTAGTGTTGTGACTGTGTTGTTCAGCCAGGGTCACTGAACTGTTGCCATTCCAGGTGGCTGACCTCTTCTTAAGTACCATTCACCTCTTTCTTGGAGACCTGCAGGACTACATGTGGTTCAAGGATTAATTTTCATTCATCTCAAAGGTGCACTATAGCTTTTGGGTTGTCCTGTGTTCTCACCATTGATGTAGACACATGCAAGCAGAAACTCTGGGTTTCTTTGGCTGTGCTGGCTGACCAAAGGGTAATGAGGTCTGAGACTCACCACTCAAAACACATCCCTCTGCTTTCTGTTGTCGAGCACACAGTTTTGCTGTATGGCCTTTCCTTAACTTCCACATCCTTAATCTTATTGTTCTGCAGTCAAAGAAGAGGAGAAGCGAAAGTTGTTAAAGAGAAGCAGCGAGCTGAAGAGTGAACATAGACAGTTAGAAGAAAAAGATCGGCTTCTCAACAATGCAGTGAAGGTAGGACACGTGAGTGAGGACACAGAGCCTCCTGCAGAGATGCTGATAAAGAATTCATGCTTGAAAACTTGATATTTTGTGGCTAGAAAATGATTTATGCTCCCAAGCTACAGATGTTCAAATGTGAGTGTGTTTCTCTCAGGAAAAACACGTGGATTTTCGTTATGTACAAAAGCAAGCTGCTTTGTCAGGCTAAGGAGAAATCACCAGTGACTGAATTCCTGTTGCATGCAAAAACTCCCCCAGCATGGCTGTGCCTGCTGCCTTCCTTGCAGTGCCATACACACTCTCATCTGTCCCGTGACTTGAAGGCACTTGGTGAAAAGTTTAGCCTCAAGCATGACCTCCAGTGGTAGCTGCTTGTCTATCAGCCCAAAACTCTTTATATTAGGTAGAAATAACCATATTTATTTGTCTTAGAGGCTGAATGTTGTAACCTCCTCATGACTGGAAGTGGATTCACAATCCTTTTCTCTGTGAACTCGTTTCAAAGCTAAATGCTGGCTGGAGATGTCTACCCCCACACGTACTGTGCTATGAGGACCCATCTCTGGCAGCCATGAGCAGGCTGAATTCAAAGCCATAATTCCTGTCTTCATGGGTGAAGGAACTTATTTGGGGCTACCTCACCTCAGGCCCACTTTTAAGGGGTAACTGGCATGGCAATCTCAATAAATATTTGAAACTTCCTTACCCTGGAAAAATCAAAGTGGCAGCTGCAGGAGTAACTGGTCACTAGTTGTTTTACCACTACACTTATCCAGGGGATGCATGTTAAAATATTTATCACATTTAAAATAGAGTGGAAGGAAAAGCAATAACTTATTAAAAGACATCACAGTGGGGAAGATTCCCTGTAAGTGTGTCTAGCCACCATCAGTGCTAATGGAAACACACATATGTATGAAGTGGCTCTGGGGTACAGAATATCTTCAGCAGGTAGGAGGGTGCAGTGGGATGAGGGGTTTGGAAAAAGAAAAGCATTTGGGGATGCAGTCAACATTCAGGTGTATGTCAGGGCTACCAAAACCAGAAGGATTTCTACCTAAGCAGAGTCAGGTACTTCCAGTGTGCAACCCTGTCTTATTTAAATGGTAATATCAGTTGGTGATTGTATTTATTGGAGATATATCCACTTGAAAGGAGAAAAGCAATTAAAGGAGTTCCAGCACAGAGCAATTTCATTTCTGATATTTGCTTCAGCAGAGATTTACAGTAAGGAGAACTCACACACCACAGGTGGAACGGTGATATTTGGAAAAACAGAATGTGCTTTATCCTTCACCTGAGATTTTCCCTGTCCAAACCAACCTCAGAGAACTTGCCTGTGGGTTTGGGCAGGGAAAGGAGAATTACTGATTGCTCCTCATCTCTTCTTGGAGAAGAGGGAGCTTTGGGGTGCCTTCGTTTGGCTCCTGCTCTCACGCTCATGTTCATGTCAGTTGTGTGGAACATTTCAAGTGACTGTGGAGGTGCAGTCTCCACCCTGTAGGAAAAAGACTCACTTGTGACCACAGGGGTGTAACAGGAGTGGTTTAAATCAAGTTTTCTGCCAGAAAAATATCGACATCATGTTTAGAGAGATCAACTTATTTCCACAGCACTGACTCCCTAACCATGTGGCACCTACGGAATGCATCACGGTGAGGTGTGTCCCTCAGGTGTTTGTCACTGCCTTTTGGTAAGACTTCAACACCTCACTCCAGTCATACAGCTGTTACAATCCCGTGCCAGGAACCAGTGTGGGGTGCAGAAGGCATTTCTGCCAGGCTGTCTGCAGGATGAGGTTGCAAACATCCTCTGGCTGCACTCAGGCTGGGATGAGTGTCGTTACCTTGGACAGCTGCTGCAGCGCACGCGGCGCCGGTGATCACTCTGTGGGCTTGCTGTCCCCAAAGGAGAATATATCTCATTTGAGCAGGACGTGCACTTGAGACACAAGGAGATGTTTGACACCAATTTGAATGTATTCTCAGTCTTTCCTTCTCTCTCCCCTTCTCTTTATTTGACAGAAATGCTTAGAGCTAAAAACCAGCCTGTTGGCCCAGCAGAAAGGGACTCAGTCATCACTGGAACGTCTCAAAACCCTCATTAGACTGATACAAAACGAGCAGATGATTCAGGTTACCATGACGACCACCACCACCTCCTCCCTGCTAACTGTCCCCTGGATCAAACCCACCTCTGCCTCCGCTGCCATGCACAAAGCCCTGCAGCAGTCGCAGGGTAACAACTGACAGAGCTGCAGCAAGAGAGCCAAGGAAGGGGGGGGAGAAAACAAACTTTATCCACATGCACAGAGGAGAGATTAAAGTGAAACAGAGGAGAGAAGGAACAATCTCAGTTTTGATACGTGTAGGAACTTGCAAACCAGTCGGTCCCGTTCGTAGGTCACTGTGGCAGCAGGTTCCCACCGAGCGGGCTGTGCTGCGGGTTTGGATTTTGCTGAGACCTTCAGTGCTTATGAGATTTCTCTTTTTTTTTGTTTTTTCTTTTTTTTTTTGTTTTGTTCTGTTGGCCTTAATGTATTTATGACTGAGGATGAAGAGGAGAAGTGTGGCCGATAGGAAGCGGGGTATCCTTTTGTGGGGAGCAGACAGGTTTCCAGTTCTGCTTTAAGGGGGAAATTTTCCATGCAAAGAGTTAGTGAGCTAGTAGAGAAGTAGTTGGGCTGCAAGCTGTGTGTGGGAGGGAGACTGGTGAGATGATAACCAGAAACTGAACTACTTAGGACTTGACATGGATGCTTACCAGAGGAACAAAGCTGGTTGATTCAGGTGACCTGGAGATGGGGCTGTTTTGACCAGACCGGTGTCACGGACACTCACAGAGCCTTCGAAACAAAAGAGCATTTTGGTTTTTTTTCAGTATTATTAGAGTTGAGAATTGCAGATATTTAAATAAAGAAACTGTATGAAGTTAGCGTTTCTAGTAAAATATTGAAGTATTTTCATGCTGATGCTTTCTGTATATGCGTTCCGAAGTATTTAAAAAAGTATGACTGTAAAACTCCTTACTTTTTTGCAGGTCCTTTTTACTTATTTTGCTATCAGTGTATTTTTCTCATGGAGTTTTTGTGCAAGATTTAGCATAACCCATAATAGTGGATATCTTTGGCAGGTTGGGTTTTGTTTTCTTTCAAGAGATTATTTTGGGGGGTTTCTTTTTTTTATTAATTTTGGATATTTTTTTTTTTTAAAGAAAAAAAAGCAAATAAATATTCTGGGTTATTTTTGTTTGTTTGTTTCTTGCCAGTACAGATAATATGCCAAAAAGATAACTTTACATTTTTGTACTGCGTTTTTAGTGTTAAAAATATGTAACGTGATTTTTTTAAATTATTATTATTATTATTTTTCTTTTTTTTTTGCTTGCAGAAATATCTACTGAAATGGTAAAGGAAAAAAAAAAACAAACAAAAAGCTGCCTCAAGGGGTTGTTTCTCATACTGGGTAACATCAAGAGTGCTGGGGGAGGGACAGGCCGTGGGAAAATTTAAGGGTTTGTTGGGGTTTTTTTGTTTGGTTTTATTTTTTTTAAAACTTAAGATTTTTGTTGGGTTTTAGCACATTTGGGAAGAGTTTAGCATTAGCCTGAGAAAATCCCAGTGCACCTGCTTTATTTCACTGGTCAGTCTTCCTGATACTGCGGCCTGCCCGGGAAGGCAGTGATGGGCACCCCAGTTTTTCTCAATGTCAAACACCACCCCCCCAGGTGCCATCATCCCTGTCCTTTATGAGTTCTCCACCAATTAGCACAGCAGGTACTTAAGGAAAGCAAGAAGCCACCAGAACACGACACAAACCTAGTCTCTCACATCAGCATATCACATGGTGCCGAATATATATATTTTTTTTTTAAAAAAAAATTAAAAACAACCACGAGGGACTGGCTTTTTCCATCGCCCATCACCAGGCAGCACGTGGTCCCTTCAAACCATTTTCACAACTCCGGGAGAAACTGTGCAGTACTATACAAATCTATTTTAATACACAACACTCGGTTGAACAAGATTTTTATATTCTTTTATTGATGAACAAAGTGAACTAAGTAAAACACAATTGTTATACATTGGTTATTGTATGCCAATTATGCATTCTAACGTGGCTTGCAATGTAAATGTTTTCAGGTTTAATGATTTTCTTTCCTTCTCAGACAAATGGGAAAAAAATAAAAAGGAAAAGCGTGGAAGGTTGAATATGTGAAGAATTTCTGAAGAAGTGTCTTGGACTGTTAAAAGTAGTTATTTTGAAAAGGGGACTGTCCAGTGGATAGTGTGCATAGAAAAAAAAAAAAATAATGAAGTGTTTGTCTTAAATATGCCAATGTAGTTTTACTTCTTTATGATGCATTAAACTTGATTGAGAATTTAACGGTGTCGTCGTGGTGCTCTCTGCTGCTGAGGGGACGCTGCTGTGACCCTTCCCCGGCCACCACCCCAACCTATCAGCTCAGCACTGTGCCAGCAGACAGGAGCCACTTACAGAGCTCTGCGTGGTGCCAGAATTAATGCAGCTGCAAGGGGGTGTAGGCTTGTGCTAGCCTTCACTCTTCAGCAGTAATTTAAATGAGGGGTTTGGTGGCGATTTGTAGGAGCCACAGCAGCCTCTGTGTTCCTTGCTGTGGCACTGGGCATTGTCTTTGAACAGAATCAGGAACCACGGGGTTCCCAGCCTCCCCTCCAAGTGGAAGTTATTTTTACAGCTCTGCCAGACTTCCCAGCTTCAGAGCTCGTCATTTCGACGTGACGACTGTTTCCTGCGCGCGTGGGACCTGTTCGCGTGCCCTTAGTTACCTGCAGAGGAGCCATTGAATGAAACCTGTTGCCTTCAAGCCTGTCAGGTCTGTATTTGCACCTCTTCAAATGGAATTTCTCCTGCTCTTCCTTCTCTCACTGCCTCCCCTTCCTCAGGCACGGGAGGAAGAGGGGCTGGTCTGTCTGGTGGGGGTCACACGGAGCACTGCCGGCCCTTCCCTGTGAGCAGAGCGAGGAACGCTGACGTGGCTTGGTTGTGTCAGGATCTCGGGTGGGTTTGGGCTTCACACTCTTAGAGGAAGAAGCTACAATCGATCCACAATGCCCTAAGGGCTCAAAAAAAAAATCAGGAAGCAAAGCCAAGACTCCTCAATTATTTATTTTTTTTTTTATATATTTAGCTCATGTCCATCGGCAGCAATTTTTGCACGATGAATTTAATGGTAGCATCGGTCCAGCTCCCCACTTCTCCTGTGGTAACTCCTCTGTGCAAGGAGCACAGCACAAACTCCACGCCAGCTGTGTCAGGAGTTTATTCCACACACCAGTGTACCCACTGGTGCTGGTTCCCTAGCAGTCTGGGGGCCTATTAGGAACACTTAAACTTTTAGAAGAGTGCATTATAAACTGATGTGTACTTTTTGTTCTGTCTTCTGCAGGTCCTCTGTAGTTGCAAAGAGAGATTACACTGAAATGAGTGGCAGCAGCCACATCAGATCAAACTCTACTTGCTTTAATCAGGCTTTGCCAACTGCAGCTTATTTTGCTTAGAAAATGAAGCCTGGCTTGTGAGATCAATCACTAGCAACTGACTGGTGCAAACAGAAAATGCCAGATCCTGCTTCTGTCAGGCACTTCTGAGTTCACCATAGTGAATATCATTAAAGCAAAAGGATTTGGGTTTTTTTTCCCCCTCCCTTAAAAAAAGCAAACAAAAAAATTTAGAAGTACTACAAAGAGTGCAGAGGCACATGGAGATTCTAGGCAGGGAGAAGATCAAAAAAGGGATGCTGTTGCTCTTTGAAGTTGTTGTTTGCATTTGTCCTGGTGGATTGCAGACAACTTCTGTGCTGTTGAAATGCAGCAGAAACACCACACACCCCCCCTTTGATTGTCTCACTCATTGAGCAGTTACCACAGAACTCTGAATTCGCTTTCGCATTTCCTCTTCGGGCTGGAGCTGCAGCAATAAAGAGCCTTTCCCCTGGGTGTTCGTGCTGGAAACCTGGCTGACTGGCAGCCCAGTCGCCGTCGGCAAAGCAACCTTCCAGCTGCTGGGCCGTGAGCTTGGCCACACACATCTGGGCGCTTGGTTCCAGCTGTGCCCCTGCCCCCGCCATGGCTGTGGCCAGGCTGCAGAGCAGAAGTGCTCTGGTGAGTGCAGCTCTCCATCGCCTGCCGGGGAGCGGGGCTGGCCCGTGGGGAGAGAATCATGGCTGAGGCAGTGCCCTGAAAATCAGAGCGATGCTGGGTTCGTTATTTAACATTTAAGGAGGCTTGAAACAATAAAGTCATGAGCAAGCCCAATATGTCTTCAAAAATTACATCTCTCTCCCCCCCTTTACACACACTCCTCGTTTTCTGAAGGGAGGGGGCTTGCTGCAGGAGCACGAGGGAGGAGGAGAGATGCCCACAGCCCCAGGAAGGGACTCTGTGTCCCCCACACGGGTGGGCGAAGCACCAGTGCCGAGCCCCCCTCCCTTGGCAGCCAGGCACAGGTTTGTAAAGTGATGAATGTCTCAAACTTCCCTGCAAAATGAGCTGTGGCAGCCGTGGGCAGGGAGGGGACTGACGTGGGGTCGGTGGTGCAGCGCAGGGTGTGCAGTCCCAGGCCCTGGTGTGCCCCAGGTCAGAGGCCACAGGGCCCACCTGAGGAAGGGGCTCACGACCACCTCAAAGTCCCCTTGTGAACCCCATCCCCACAGCAGCACCTGCGCAGGAGATGAAGAACCTTCTGGAACAGAACCATAGATGCTGTAAGGAGGCTGAGCCAGAGGAGCTGTCACTGCTGTGCTGTCCCAACTGCTCCTGGAGCTGGGGCCAGAAAAAGTTCCAGAAGCCCAGGGACTGAGGGGTGCTGCTGTCGCTGCTGCTTTGGGTACCCCCCCCTTGGCAGCTCTGACACCGGACCCAGGATGGTGATATCGCTCTGTTCTCCCCCCTTCTCTCTTTCTCCCTCTTCCCCTCTTCCCTTAAAGGTGTTAACCTCCCGTAACGTCTCATAGCTTTGGTAAATAGAAATGCAACATTTATAAAATAATTGCTCTTGCTAACATTGATGTTTAGCCAGTCAGTATTTTTTTCTATTCATCCCAGTCCCCCTCCCCCTTTTTGGTGGGGATGTGACAGCACCCGAGTGCCACTGACTGTGGGAGCCCCACGCACCAGTGATGAACCAAACCTGAGATTTGCTAAACCTGCCCCTGCCACTGAGTTTTAGCAACACCGATTTCCCTGCGCTGCCATCCTCCAGCAAACCCCTCCGGTCTGTTTGAGAGATATTTCTGGCTCTCGTGAGAAGGGGGGGGGGTGGGCCTCCTCTCTCAGATAACAGTGATAGGATGAGGGGTGATGGCCTCAAGTTGTGCCAGGGCAGGGTTAGATTGGATATTAGGAAACATTTCTTCCCTGAAAGGGTTCCCCAGCCCTGGCCCAGGCTGCCCAGGGCAGTGGGGGAGTCCCCATCCCTGGAGGGATTTCAGAGCCGTGGAGATGTGGTGCTGAGGGACATGGGGCAGTGGGGACTGGGCAGTGCTGGGTTACTGGTTGGACTGGGTGATCTGAGAGGTCTTTTCTCACCTAAATGTTTCTGTGATTCTATCATCACTGCTCCCCTGCACCCTGGGCGTTGGGGGCTGCCACACAGCTGCCTTGCACAGGGGTACCCAGCGATGCAGAGCTGCTCTGGGGGTGTCTGTGCCCTGTTTCATTTAACCAGGCTCAGACCAGAGGTGGGAGGTGACCCCCTGGCAGTGCCCACCACCTGCCAGCCTGCCCCCCCTCCTGTCCTGCCCACACAGCGCCGGAGCAGTAACTAAACACCACAGCCTAATAAGAATTGAAAGGCACATGTAAAGGCCTCAGATATGAAATAATAATGAAACAAAAAAACAGATCAAAGCTTTTAATTTCACTCTAAGTACTTCTTGTGACTCTCAGAAATTCTTATCAAAGCCAGGCAGATGTCACTGCCTCCAGGGGACTCAACTCAGTGGTTTCTGATTTGCATTCCACAAATTTCCCTTCAAAACTGGAGTCTGGTGGTGGAATGGTACTGGTGGACTTGGCTGTTGTGAAACTGCATGCTGAAATTTGCCATTGGGGCTGGGTGAGGCTTTCCAGCACCGACTCAGTGCTGAACTACTGTAAACACAAATAAATCCCTGTACAAATGTCATCAAGCCTCCACGTACTGGTGAGATGAAGTATTACCAACTAACACAAGTGTTTATTTCCATGATAAAACACTAGCACAAACCTTTCCCTTTGGGCTGGATATTAGGTAGGAGTGGGTTGGTGAGGTTTGTAATTTAAATGTGCTCCCAGCCCCACTGTACCGTGGGCTGGGTCCCTCCTCCTGCCATGCTCAGCCTGTGTTAGTCCTTCTTTCTCCAGACATGAAGGTGGGGATTGCTGGGTTGTCACATGAGGTGGTTTGTCTGGTTTTCTCTGTTACCCCTCTGGTCATCAAATTGCTTTCCTCAGTCAAAAGCTCACGTAATGAGAGACACAAGTAGTTAAGTTTATTGGAACTGGCATTGCAAGGGACAGCTGGGAGCAGGTGCTGGGGTCTGAACCCCGAGCCCTGAATTAAGGTTGATGTATGGGTGGTTCCCATGGACCTTCAAAAGGAGGGGATGAGTTTGCCTTTTGCCTTTCCTCCAAGGTGCTGCCGGCCTTGCAGGGAAAGCCATTGAGTAAATGAGTGCCAGGTGTCCCACGTTGGGTAAATGAGTGCCAGGTGTCCTGCTGTGGGGATAAAAGCTGGGACCACTTGCAGGATGGGTGCAGTGTCTGGCTGTGAGGTGGATGCAGAGTTTCCTTGTTGGGGAAGGACCTCCTGACTCTCCCTGCAACTGGGCCCCAGTCAGGTTTGGTGCTTGTAAACATGGGCTTTGTGGGAACAGCATGAGTTTGCCTCTATCCTGTGTTATCAGCCTCTTGGCTTGGTTGTCTCCCATCTCTTCTATGGGAGACTTTGTTGCTTTGTTTGTTTCACTGGTTATTGGTCATGCTGCATCATTCCTGGGGTTGTTGGGGTTGATGTCTGTTATGTGTAACCTCATTGCCTTGTTTGTACCCCCAGCCATCACCCATGTTCTGACCCTTTTGTGTGCAATAGAGTCTGGTTACTGGTTTGTTCTACTGCTGTGTTCTTTGTCCTAGGCCTGGTGATTGGCAAAACAGCAGGGCAGGGGCAGGTGTCCTGTGAGGAGAGCAGAGAACACACCATGGGGCTTCACTCTCCTGAATTCTGGCAGGTGAGTTTGCACTGGGCAGTGCTGGGTCACTGGGATAACTCCTTAGCTGCCAGCACTGGGCCAGCTGGGTTGTTTCTCTGCAGTGATGCTATGAGAGGGCCACGTGGTGCCAGCTTGGAAGGGTGTCAGCCAGGGGCAGGATGGACAGAGTTTGCTTCTGAGCTCAGCTAACAGCCTACAAAACTTAAACTCTACAAAAAGAAAAGAGGAAGCAACATCTCGTATGTCAGGGCATAATAATAATATAATGCTAGCAGAGCTACAGACATGCATCTTCAAAGAAAATAGTGCAGAAAATAATGGAGTCCTAACCTAAAAGCCATGCACTTAGGGTGCTGCTGCCTGGTTTTGGCAGCCCTGCTGCTCTAAGCTCAGGGTGAACATCAGGGTTTTTGATTCAGGCAGGTTTTAAAGCACCAAGACTGAAGCTGACTCTTGAACTATCAAGACCCATTTGCCAGCTGTTAGCACAGCTGGAGGAACACATCAACCTTATCACAACCCAACCACCAGAACACCATGCTCAGGTACCAGGAGCTGGGGGTGCCCAGACATGCATTGGAGGAGGTCATGAGAGCTTTATGCTTCTCCTTTAGCAGCTCTGGGCAAACACTTGCATCTCTGGGAAAAGCTACTTTTGATAGGTCCCCAGTGATGGCTGTGGATGGATGCAGGACATGCAGTGAGTATAGAAAACACAGTTGTCACGCTGGGAGCAGAGTCCTATTAACTTTCAAGTGGTAATTATACGGAGAAGTTGTGATCCTGTGACATGCAGAGAACGGGGTGTTTATTGCCTTCCCGACAGGAGCATCCCGGGTGTCAGGGCTTGTGAGAGAGCTCTGCAAAGCCTCTCATTATTTTCATCCTCTCATTTATATTATTTTGTAAAAGCTCTCATGGTGCAGAAGACAGTGATATTATCTCACTGAATTTTAATATTATTTTGTAATGGAATGGATTTGTTTTGTCCTTGTGCCATGGCCACTTACCCATTAGGGCTGGCAGGGTGCACTTTAGACCCTGGAAGGCTTTTGCCACAGTATTGCTTGGGAGGTCAGCCACAAGCCAAAGATAAGGCAAAAAAAAAAGGAGTTATTCAAGCTTCAGAATAGAATGTTGGTCTGCTAATCCTTCTGCAAAGGTGGAAGTGGTTTGTGATAGTTTGACATCTTTCTTGTGCAGTCGTTTTGCAGCAGCATCAAGTACTCCAGGCAGGTGGGACTAACATGAAAGCATTTGGGGGCTAGTGGCTGCTGCTCTTTGGTAGCCCAGTGAGTGTGAGGGAGCTCCTGTACTGAGAGGGAAAGGGATGAGGGAAGCAAGTCCCCTCTATGACCCCTAACGTGGAACAAGGCAGACACCGACACCAGTCCGTGCCTCGCTCAGCTCCGTGCACATGTTCAGAGTGGAGAGCTAAGCAGCCTGATGAGATGCTGCTTCTACTCTGGGCATGGTCAGTAACACAATATGAGCTTTACTGGACATCAGCTGCAGCTGCATTTCATGTATGCAGCAGTATGGGATGTTTATCAAAAGATAGAGGCTGATCAGGAAGGCTGGGAGTAGTGGGAAATACAGAAAGGAAAAGATCTTCCAAACTTCTTTTTCCCTTCCTCACACAAAGCGTTGGTTTATGAGATATAAAAGATCAATCTAGTTACCAAGAGGGAAACAGGATTTGGGCAATTTCACTCACTCAGATGTAATCTGAAACCTTGCTGCAAAACCAAACCTCTCGCAGTTTCAGGCTGTAAATGGCAAGAGGCAGAGGATGCAGCTTTGAAGGGGCAGGAAATAATACACAGGGTTAAAATAGAAGGCAACTCTGGCAGGTGAAGCAGGGGGAGAACATAGATAGGATCACAGAGTGGCCTTGGTTGGAAGAGATCTCTAAGGTCATGTTTCTTTGGAAGCTTTTGAAACAGCAAAACTTAGTGCCTTTACTACAGCCCTTATTATTTTTAGTCAAGAAATTCTTGGGCAAAGTGTCAGAAATCCATCCATCCGAAGACTCTTCCAGGGCTGCTGCAGAAATCCAGTTCAGACACTAAAGATGATGCAGGTTGGTGCATTTTACAGTTGCTTTTTATTGTCCCATTAATTAAGGGGATAATTTTCATGGTAGAAGAGTAAGAGGCTGTAAACTGCTTTTGTGGGCAATTAAAGGCTGAAGTGCAGAAATAATGTGAGAGTACGATTCAGTATTGGGGAACACAATCCATATAATAGAGAAAAAACCCAAAAAGACAGAAAACCTGAAGTCATATTAGGCCTGAGGAGGTTGGCTTGAGGTGTCTACATTAGCAGTAGGTTAAAAAAGTAAGTTTTGAGGATCGAAGCAAAGGAAAATGAAGCAGGTAGAGACCAGGCTGTGTTTTGGAGAAGCATGTTTCCATGTCCAGTGGGCAGTTTTCACCCTGTTCCTGTACCATCAGTCCATTAAAAGTTCAGCTTGCTTCCTGAGCACACATTGAACCTGTGAATAAAATAACTGGGGCTTTTCTACCACTGGTCTCCTCAGAAGTGGATGGATACATTAAAGCTTCTCAGGCTCCGAGAGATGCTGCGATGGGTGCTGCTGGAGGCGTGCAGCACACACATCACCTGCCCACAGGTAAGTGACAGGCATTTATGGAAGGTTTTTTGGTAAGAACTATAAAGACCCCTCCTTGGTTAATGACATTGTTCAACCTTCTTACATTTCTTCATAGATCCAGGGTTAGAAAAGCATTCCCTCCCCCCTTGGGTGCTTGTTGCTGGAGGCATCCTGATAATCAGACTAATCTTGGGAGCAATTTTCAACTCCTAACAGCTCAGTAAACTAAAATGCTCAAGCAATTTAATCTCTGTGTATTGCCAGCTAGGTAACACTTGGTTTCTCATCCCATGACTGCATTTTATTGTTTTAAACTGAAATCCAGCATGTGTGTTTCCAACAGATTATCTCCATAATCACTTTCTTTTTGCTATGGAAATGATCTGAAAATTGTTCTTTGATATGAGAGAAGAGTTCACGAGGCCACACTGTACAAAAGCTCGAATCGTGCAATTATCATTTGTAAAGAGAAACTGTTATCAAAGTAACTGCAGGGGACACCTCCAGGACTCCTCTTAGAGTCAGGAAATTTGAAACATATATTTCTCTAACATGAATTTCACTCCAAACCCTTCTGAATAATTCATGAGGACTGATGTAATGTCATAGTTAAGTCTGGCACTCAGGACGGAGCTTGGAGGCTTCTGCCACAGACAGAGGGTTGCACCAGTTCCTTTGGGGTAGGGGGGGTCTCATCACCAGGAGGGTTTTGCTACCCAGGTGCCTTTGATTTGGGAAAGTCCCTGCCCTGTGCCAAGCTGGCCTGCAGGGAAAGGCTGGGGTGGAGGTGAAGACCTTCTGACTTCTGTCTGAGGCAGCAAGGGACAGGGGAGCGGGAGCCCCCCAGCCTCACTATGCCCCCCCAAGTGCTAATTGCAATCAGAACCAGAGCCTCTCCTTATGGAGCATCGACTTGCCCACCCTGGTGGCTGACAGATGTTAATCTGCTCTTTAAAGGAAGAAGGCACCTGGGGATGAGAAAACGCCATTTTGTTCTGCAGTCACTAAATGAGAGCAGCTATAAATTGCTGGAAAATGGTAGTTTACAAAGCACTAAAAGGAAGACCTGCAGTCTGGCATGTGACCAAGGAGTGAACCTGGCTTTAACTACCATCACGTGTGCCTACAGGCAGGCAAATTAAGGGGTGGGATGCTCCTTGCTTGTACTTTTTACTTGTAAAAGCACAGGAGTGAGAGCCCTGAGTGCTGCTGCTGCCACATCCCTGCTCTCTCCCTATCTAGGACAAGTTGGAAAACTAAATCTATGGGCTGCCCTCCTCCCCAGGCTCTGGGGACTTACGGGGCAAAGCTGACTGCCAGGAACTCAGGATTTCACCCCACAGGGCTCTGGTATTTCATTGTGCTAAAGCTAGCCAGGACTCACATTCCCCTTGTGCAGTGTAGCCTGAAGACTCAATGCCATTTGATGTTGCTGGGTTTGTGGGAGAGAACATGGGGAAACTGAAACCAAACATTTTATAGAATTTATCATTGTTTAATCCCAAAGTACTTTTCTAATGCCAGGTGCTCCTTCTTTTTTACAGACAGCAAAACTAACGTGTATATATTTTGACCAAGGTCAGAGAGTGGCAAAATACTCAGCTTTTGTTAATTCCCAGAGGACAAATCCCTCCTCTGTGAGAACAGGGTGCTGATGCACAGAACCATGCTGCCAAGTCACTGAGTGGTGCTGAGCTTTAACTGTGTTTGGTTTTCATAGTACAACAAGGCTGTGATGCTGTCACTGATAACTCAGATGTAAAACTGATGAGTTGCAATACAAAACTATGTTTTATCCTTGGCAATCTCATTTTGCTGAAATGCAATAATCATGAACACTTGTTAATTATTCTCTTTGTATTAGGCAAGATCTTATATTGAAATGGGAGTCATAGGTGGTTATTATTTACAGATATACAAAAGCCAAAAAGTTGTCTTGAAGATGCTTGAGGAACTGGGGAAAACACACAACTGTGACGTGAGAAGTTGGTCCTAACACATCTTGTTCTAAAGCCTCTGTGTTTCTCAAATTTTAATCATTGCCTAATGCTATAGATGACACCTACTGGGCAAATGGGGGCCTGGCACATCCAGCATTCCACAGCCTTCTGAACACTTGGCTGTTTCCCCAAATTGCTGACAAGAACGAATCCTCTTTACTCTCTTTACACCCTTTTACACAGGCAGGCAGTTTGTAACTGCTAAGAGGAAGGCCAGCAGGACAAACCCTCAACACTCTGGAACCTAGAGGATAAAAAGTGGCTCTGTGTTTGCAGAGCAGGGGATGTCTAAACTGTCCTCCTGAGACTATTACTTTTATTGAAGTGTAAATAGTCCCTCTGTTTTGTAAGCTTGGAAGCAGGAAGACCAGAGCATTAGGGAAAATTTCACTCACCTTTTCTTACTACTGGTTAATTTTCTTTTGCTTTGCAGGCAACTGTAATGATAAGTTCATTACACTACCTCATTACCAATCAGTATTAAACAATGAAATAGCAGTGTGTAAGAGTTCATCAAATACAAGTGATATTAATGACACAGAAAGAAAACACTGAAAATTCTCCCTTTATGTTGGCTAATTATTCACATTGGGACTAATAACAGACTTTCAATGTATACAAATGATATTAGGTATATTATCCAAGTTGTTGCTCTTACTGCTTTCCAGAGAAACTATTTTGAAGAGCATGTTCTATCAACTCAACCTGCAAAAGAATGCAACCTAAACATGAGGGGTGCTCTTCTCAGAGTCAGTCAGTCTCTGTTCTGTATTATTCACTCACTGATATAACTCCACTGATGAAAACACCAAAAAAAAACCCATAAGATTATTGCTCCCTGTTTTAATTTACAATAAGAAAAAAACCCCTACCCCACACTTTGCATGTGTACCTACAATGATTAACTGCACACATTAGATATTTGCAAGAGTACGTACTTAGCTGTCTGCACCACTCCAATTACCCAGGAAACACTTTATTCTCCATGGCAATTACAAACCTGACATGCCACAACTGCCCACACCTTTTTGTTTAAAATGAGACACTTAAAATATATGGGGGAAAAAAGTTTAGAAATATTAGTTATCTTAAAAATTGATTCCATCTTTATTAATTTAATAGGGAAATTTCTAACAAACTTGTATACAAATAGAAAAAAAAATAAAGAAAGAAGAAAGCTGTACATTCAGGAGTGGTCCAGAACTTAGCTCTGCATGGTCACAGAAAATAATGCCATGTAGTAAGGTCTCCAGATCCCTAAAGAAATGACAGATTGGCACATAATGCACATAATGTCATGATTTTTTTTAACATACCAGTTTTTTCAGCTGCTCTAGTTTAATAAGGGGATTCACTCTGACCTATTGGTCTTCAAATGTTCATGTACATATTCTCCTCCATGTGACGAGAATACATGGGGCAGTGTGCTTCTCCCAGTGTCTTTGGTATTTGGAAACTACAGAAACTTTACCCTGTATTAAAAGTTTTCTTTGCAGGAGAGAGCCCTGAATATAAAGCTCCCACCAGCTGTGGCATGGAGACCTTTCCCTCAGGCAGCCATACTCTGTTTGCCTTTCTGGGAGCATTAAGGTAAGATCTCACCAGGGACCGTTCGGGAGTTGAAGATATTCGTGTAGAAATCTATCAGTAGTTCAGTGAAGAGATTCAGGGGTACCAGAGCACTCAGGGAGGCTGTTCCTTTTGATGGCCAGATCAAATTCAAACCAAAGACACAGGCCAGGCTGGATGCTGTCATTCTGTTATATATGCTCTCCTGTGAAACCTGGAAAAACATAAACATAAACATAAATAGGCATGTGCCAGCCCAGAGAGTGAGAGACAGGACACCATCCTGTCCTGAGGATGAACCAGTGATGGGAGTAGACACTGGCCACAGGTACATCACTGGCTTCTAAGAGCCCCAGGGCTGACTACACAGCCTAGAGCTATGGGGCCACTGGAGTCTGCATCCCTCAAGTACAAGATAAGATGTCAGTAAGTCAAGCAAAAAAGCTGAATTCTTCCCTTATGCTCCTGTTATCTCTACTGGGGGCAGGGGAGGACAGCAGAAACAAACAGCTATCATCTCATCTGCTTTGGGACCAAGTCCTCTATAAACCACAAAGCCTTCTTAAGCTGTTTGCAAGGGTTTAGAAGGATTTTTTTTCCTCCCACTGATGCAAGACTTCACTTCCAAGTACCTCCACGTCCACTCAATTCCTCTGAAGCAACAGAGGTGAAAATGGGCTGCAGGTAAAATACACAGAAAGCTGTTCTGCACCTGGACAATGTGTCCTACTTCTGTCTGTGGAAGTGAGCCCAGAACTGGGTACAGCAGGAGTACTTTTTTTTCTCTGTGTGAGCTTGGCAGTGAATTTGTGTGTGTTTTGCTCTTCTGCATTGCATGGTGAGTATCTAAAGCCCAATATGGTCTGGGTGTCCAAACTGACAAGTTCTCTGTTACTGTAAAGAGCCAACAAGCTGAAGGTGCTCTTCATTCCTCCTGACCTAGGTAAATCAGTCAGTTGTTCTCAGGCTGATGGTTGCATTGTGCTTTTTACAGCTCAAAACTGAAGATATGTGCTGTATATCCTCCATACCTGAAAGGTATACAGTGCAGGTAGCTTGTGATGGCACAGAAGCATGTGGTATAGTACTGGAGGACAGTGGAGAGTGGAAGGAGCCAAACCTGTTGTAGTGGTCTTCCCCTGGTTTTTGGGAGTGCTCCCTGACACACTCCATCCCACAAGCCACGTACAGGTGCTGTCTTCGAGCACTACTTGAAACACCCCCAGCTTAACCTCACCACTGCCTTTGAAAGCCAACATTTCAGCCCAAAGCAACGCCACCATGACTCGCTGATAGAGCTAGATTTGTTTTTTTCTCTTGAGGCCAACTATTTCAAAGAATATTTCTAACTCCAAGACAAAACCATCTCTTCCCACCTGCCACCGCTCTGTGAACAATTCAAGGAAATAGTCAATGTTGAAATGATCAACAAAAATACACACACAGCCCTGAGAGAGAAAATCCTGAAGATAAAACGAACCAGTGATTATATCACATGAGGCAGAGCTACACTAAGCCTTATCTGTGAGTCATTCATCAGCCTGACACTCAGGAATTCAAGGGAGACACGGCAGAGCACGTTGCTACACTCCAAAATGCACAGCAATTCCTTCCTCAGCAGATCCAAGAAAAAGTATGCAACTGAACCCAACTCTCTCCACAAGAATCTTTGCTGGCTCATCAAGAGCTGCAAGCAAGGAAGCCTTGTCTCACCAGTGGTAATGGCTTTATCCCTCCCCAAGGGGATCAGGCTTCTCACCATCTCACCCCCTCACTACTCCAATGCCAGATCTCTTTCTCAAGTGACACAAACACATCCACTTCATCTGCAACGCTGTCATGAGCAGCTCACGTTTTCTTCCAACACGAGATCATGTAAGGGCAGCATGCAGCCAGCCAACCTCTTCATGGGCTGCCCCTCTAAATAACTGCACCCCAAAGCTACCTTCTACCTAAGAAATACAAAAGGCATCTTTAGCAGCTGGAGTAACCTGCTTGACTCTTTCTTTGATTGCCACACAAAGTTAGTAGCTGTCATCTCCCTTTCAAGTGAAAATACATTTGCTCTGTCAAATTGACAAGCTAATAAAAGACAGTTCCCTAAGGACCTAGAGTCATCATCTGAACATCACTGAAAAGTACTACAACAAAGAACTATGCAGCTCAAGTTTGTTGGGTTTTTTTTCTCCCCTTTCATTGGAACATATATAGAAAAATCATTAAGTAATGACAGCCTATATTGAAAGCAAGTCCTCTAGAAAGATGAAACTTGTACATTGCAAAACTCATCACTGGGAATAAACACTGAAGACTTAGTGTCACATCAACAATTGAAAACATACATCTTCACTATCCCAGAATAAATATCCAGCTCCTCTCAGCAAAATTGTGATGATTTTTGGATTCTACATACTTGCACCCCAGCACCCTTGGGGGTACTGCAGGAGTGAAACCAGACAGCCATTGCACTACCTAATGAACTTAAACAGTGAAATACAGAGGGCAGAAACAGCCAATTAGCATCACATTTTAAAAATATATGGACATCACCATGTCTTTGACTTCTCAGATGCAATGCTGAAAGGAACTCTTGCAAAACATTTTCAAAAGAGAATTACTAGATATTAAAACACCCCAACAAACTGACTGGAAATATAAGTTTCTACCCCCTGCTCTCTGCTACCCTGCAGATGTGCCAACTGCTTGTATCTGCTCTATGAGGCTGAGTCATCTAATCCTTCCCAATGTGTCCCGTCATCCCCAGCCACCCCCAAGCCTTGCTGCTCCTAATTACACTTTTAAATTGGACAAGTGATTGAGAAAAAAAAACAGTAATTAAGTGCATTTTTTTCCCAGTTTGTACTTGGCTTTAACTTTGTTGTTTCAATTACAGATCTGAAGCACAGCTCATGGGCCCTTAAACCTTGTCCATTTTTAACAGTTGGTCCAAGTCTGACATTTTGAATCTGGCAGGTTTTTGCAATGGTTCTTTCAGCCAAGTCAGCCACCCTCCCCCTGCATCAGGCATAACTGCAGGGACAGAAATAAACTGCAGAAAGTATGTAAGGGTAGAGAGGGGGCTGTATCATCTGGTACCAAACCCAAAGACATGGTTACAAAAACACAGTCTAGATGATTTTATTGCCTCTAGAGACTTTGCTGATTGTTCAGCTTTAGGCTGTCATGGAAAACAGCAATAGTTTTTCTACTAAATGGTTTCTGGCTTCAGAACTGGGCAACTGTAGCCTTCAGTAATTTGTAATTTCAGTAATTTCAGCCAAGTAATTTGCAAGAAAGCTTCTTTGAACCTTTTAAGGTTGCACGTGCATTCCTAAATCCACTTCACCACATGTGCAACACAGGGCTTGTGGAACACAAACACATGTTTGTGCACACTCACCACTTGTGAGATCAGCTGAGCAAGCATGGACATTTTTTTACAGATATAATTCAGGGACTGACTTGTGAAAACCAGCCTTTGTTCTCCTCCTTACTCCTGGTTGCTTAATTCTTCTGAATTAAGTCCACTGCAACTCCAAGGGGACCCTGGAAATCCCTCTCTAGTGGCCAGATGCACCACAGAGTGGAGATGGGCAGCTTACACCTTTCACAGCACGCTGGGCTCATTACTGGCAAAATCACTGCTAATCTAAGGTTAAAGGATTTGGTCCTATTGTTGAAATTCAAGTCTTTTACTTCTGTAGGAGTTGCACTGTCTTGCTGTAGAACCCTTGGACTGGAAGGAGCTATTTCATTAAATAAGGGGGTTGAGACTGTAGGGAAAATAGGGTGGGTTTTTTTCTTCTTCCACAAGCCTGTATCAAACCTGGAGTGTTCAAACCCCATATCTAGTGATTACAATTCATCCCACTTCATGAAATTACCACAAGTACCTCTTGCACTACTCAAGGCTGAGCTCATGGAAGAATTAAATTGCCTCTTGTATGTAAGAAGGTTGATGCTTGCAGGTAAAAACCAGGATTATTGGCAGAGTGGTCTGTTAAAGTTTGAATTGTGGCAGCTTGTGCAGCACACCGATCTGCAATGAACAGAAATCTCCAGCTCCTAGATTGTTTCACGTTCTCTTGACCTTTCCAAATGCAAATATTCCCTGAGACATTAAGGATGAAAAACCACAGATCAGGAAAAATTGCAGATCTGAGCACTAGTATCTACTTGAGGCTGTGCTTTACATAACAAGGCACACTCAAAAATGATGCTGCGTTCTGTTGCCCAATTACAGAAGACACTATGTGGTACTTTTGCACACCTCATTAACACCTGAAGTGCTCAGCTCTTAAGAGGTGCGTTGAGATGGCGCATCTATTATTGGAACAAAGTCACTTACACGATTCATAACACTGAGGAAAGGTATCAGTTGCTAAAATAATAGCAAATGACATGAGGATTTCCTTAATAGCATTAGAGTTCAGCTAAGCAACAGTAAAAGAACATGTGGGTATTACAGGAACCCTGCAAATGCTGTCTGAGCGAGGGTCATATAAATGTGTTTCCTTTAATCTTGCTTTTCTCTAGTGTTTTGATAGAAAAAGGGATTAAGTGTTCTTGTTTCTGAAATATGCTACTGGCTAAAATATGGCAAACATGACTGTAACACGAGCACAGTTACTGAGGGTTAACTATTTCACTGACACGATAGCTTTGGTGGGCTCTAAGGCTAGATCACTTTATTTAGGTGTTAACTACACCATGGTCCTCAATTTTAGGCACCTGGGTTTGAAAAATGCAATCTGGAAAAGGCAATGCATTGGATAAGGCAGAAGGAAGGGAAACTCACACTCCTATTGCTGTCTTTTCCTGCACAGAAACTGGCAACCAAAGTGTGTCACTAGGCTAACAGCAGAACTATTTGTAATGGATGTTCCCCAAACCCTCACACTTGTGGGGTTTCCAAAAATGGGTTACAAAAAAATAATCAGCAAATCAAAAAGTAGGACAAAAGATACATGATTTCATTTTTCCTGAAACATACCAAAAATCCTTGTGAAATGGCACAGTCAAAGCTTTTCATTTAGCACTGTAGTAAATTACAGGTTGAAAGGCTGTTTTAAACAGAAAAATGTTATTTACAAGACTTCCTACAAAATATTTTGCTGATTGTTGTTCTAAAGTTCATTAATATTTCTACCATTTTCTAAAATGACACTAATTTATTTGTGTTTTAGTTGCCCAAGATTTATACTTTGTAGAAAAAAGGTGATTTCACCTAGTTTTTCTCCAGCACCACAAATTACACAACCACTATCTTCAGGCTTTTTCACTCCAAAATAGGAAAAACCAAGAACTAAATCAATAAAACATACATTTGTGAATGGGGAGTGAAGGGGACAGGGACAAGACTTTTAAATTTTCCAGTGCAGGCACAGCTCCATTTAAATTTACACAGTAGTTTTCATTATAGCTAAAGAATTTCATGATGATGGGATGGCCAGATCATTGTTCAGCACTGACTTTTATTAGAACTGGAGGGTTCTGCACCCTCAGTTCACTCCATTGGCAAGCACTGCACCACCACCTCACCATTTCTTAAAAATTCTTCTGTTTTATTTTCTGTGTTGAATTAACAGATTTAGAAAGAAAAGACTGGCACTACTTTGGAAATTTTGCCTATACTTACCATATGGAGAAAGCACATCAGATACTTCAGAACAACATAATTGTGTTCAGGAAGTCCTTGAATGATTTGCTTGCATCTGGTGACTCGTAAACTGCTCTCTACACCTGCAATGTCAAAGTCAGTCTTAATGTAACTCAAACTCATCAAAATATTAACAAGAAATAAGCCCTTATTTGTATCTGCTGGAATTTAGATATTTTTCTGTAAAACTGACCACAAAATTCAGCTGTAATAACCTTCATGACCCCAGTAACAGGGTTATCCCTTTGAACATCCCTAGCATATTTTGTATTATTATATAGCTGGCTAAGACTAACTTCTGGAGTATTTTCTTGATTCAGTGAAATAGCCAAAATAATTCTTTGCTAGAAAGGACTTTCAAATGTCTTGATTTGAATCCCATTATCTCTCCATGCACTGAATCCAGATGTCTGCTTTTTATGCCCTGATTTTATTCTTGCTGAGACAGAGTCCTGCCCAGCAAGTTTGCTGATGATACAAAGCTGGGAGGAGTGGCTGACACACCAGAGGGCTGTGCTGCCATCCAGTGTGACCTGGACAGGCTGGTGAGCTGGGCAGGGAGAAACTTAATGAAATTCAACAATAGCAAGTGTAGAGTCCTGCATCTGGGGAAGAACAACCCCATGGATCACTTGTGGCTACAGTGAAGCACTAATAATATAGCCACAACTGTGTCATGGTTAGCAAACAACAGTGATTATGAATTAGTCAGGTCCAGTTCAATTTGCTGTATAATTTTTTCTAGAACTTATTTATACTCACTGGTGATTCCGAGGATATGATCATAACACTCAAATGTTAGTAATGGCTGAGGGAGTTCCCTAAGGAAAGTCTTTAGGATAACAGCAGGAATATGGATATCATGATAATCATCAAAATTCACAGACTTGCCTAAAAGGAGAAAAAGAAGGAAAAAGGTGTTCACTCATATGTTTTAATGTTTCTTTAAACTACTGCTTAAGAACTTTGTCACACTACATTGTGAATAGAAAACCTCTTGGCTTTCTGCTGCTTGTAACTCCTGGCATTTTCTTTTTGTATTTTTCATAGTTTTATTAATCTTGCTATTAAATATTCTCCCCACAAAGGTATTTCATCAAATGACTTCATGGGGAAGTCAGTGACTTTGAAAATCACTTCATTTAATAAATTATTAGGTAAAATGATATTTCTTTGCTGTACCCATGGAAAAACACCAGAGGCAAAATGGCACAAAGATATTGGACTTTGTAACTACAGTAACTCCAAGTGTGTAGAGGCAATACAAATGTTTATGAATAAACAGACCATTTTTCACTCAAACGTTATCATTCATTAGCTGCTACGGATTTTGTAAGCTTTAGTCTGACATCAAGTGATGACTTGCTATTCAGTAAGTGTTAAGTGCCTGTTGCTATCTTTAGGCTTCTGCAGTAGTGCTCTTATGATATTTCATGTTACAAATGGGTTTATGATTAACTACTTATAAGAATAGTAGCATTTCTGTTTCACCAACAAAACCACTATCAACAAAGGCCTCACTCTATTACAGGCAATGGTATGATGGCAGCTTACCCTGGTTGTAGAGTTTCTGAACATCTTTGATAGTCTGGACGCTGGCTGACCTTCTGAAGAGGCCCTCTACTTGCAGTCCTGAAAAAAACAATTAATGCAGGTCTCATCTGTAAAAGCTCTCACTCTCTTGGTTTTTCTCTATAGATTCAGCTGAAAACAGAACAGAGGAAGGTGGTTTGGCAAAGAAGCCACTTGATACACTCATTTTTTTGAAATTAAGTCTTTGAGAATAGAATGTACAATCAAACAGTTCTGCAACATTGCCTACAGCACTTTCTTTAATGTGTCTCACAGAAATACCACTACCTTCCTGTAAGTGTTTTAGAGTGCCTAACCAACAATAGTTTTTCATTAAAAGTAGCTTTTGATTGCACCTAATGACACAGAAGCAGATTTAGATTCACCAGGCTGCTTACATACCCACTCTCACTGAGCATATCTCAAACTGAGCCCCAAACCAAGCCTGTAAATCTGCTGTTCTCCTTGCCTTAACCCTTTAGAAGACTAAAGAGGGTATTTGCAAAGATTCCCTAAGCTTCCTCTTTTGCCAGTGGGTGAGACAAGACCCTTGAGGCTGAGGTTTCACAGGATCTTTGGATGGAGGAGCGTATTTCTTACCATTGGAGGGATACTGGCCTCCCCAGAGAAAAGGCAGTTTGGGGGAGACCTGCTCCTCCCACATCTCTCTGGAAGTCAGTGGGATTTAAGACTCTGCCTGCCCATGGTATTCTGAAACACCCGATTCTAGTCTTGAGGCACTTCTGAAATACTTATCATAAATCTCCTGAAGGGTAACTAATCTGATTTGCTTTCATGTCTTGGACTAACTGAAATCTGACTTCAGCTACAGAGGAAAAACTTCAATAAAATGCAACCGTATCAAGGATCTAATTTGGAGCACAGCGTTCAAGGTGAGTTATTTATCTGAATTATTATGCAAAACAAGATGGGGACAAGAAGTGTTATTTTTCTCAACCCTTGTGGTACTTCTTGCTTTTGAGTTTGGTAAAATCCTCATTTCCCTCTCTTTCCTTCTCCCCAGTTTGTGCTGTTCCTTCCATCCAGCAGGTAGTGCAGTTTTGCTCACATGTAGTCTGAATGGAGATTCCTACTGGGAGCAGAGTAATCTAAAATATTAGCCTGTACTGGTCTGACAAAACATTACCTTGCTGACGTTTTGAGAAGGGTGGCAGAGCACCCACTGACTTGAAGGGACTGCTGAACATTATGTGACTGTGGAAAAGCAGATTGAATTTTTATTTTTTTCATGCTTATTTTCCAGCAGGTAAGTGGCCAGAGTGAAATCAATGTTTGTGTATTTCAGCTGAAGTATGTGTGCACCTATTTGCATGATCAAGAATCTTTATGGTGTTCTAGAAAAATTTTGAGTCATACATTAATGAAAGATACTCATTCATTCTTGTAAGTTCACCCAGGCTGCATGTGTATTTTATATAGGAAAGAAATAGTAAATTAATACAAAATTCCTTAATGAACCCATTCCTGACAGAATAGCATTTAGTATTGTTCATCTGAATTTAGACCAGTATACTAAAAGAATTGGTTACGTACTATTGAAATAAATTTTCACAGATGTGCTTCAGAGACTTTTGCAAAGAACCCTGAGCTCTACTTCAAAGTGCTCCCCGGACTAGATTTAGAGGGTTAGCTGGAGTTTGGCTGACTACAGCTCCTCGTTATTTTCTAAGTATTTATGCCCTGTTAAATTCTAGGTTGAATATTCAAACATCAGCCCATGCACCCAGTTCTGGAAGAAGTATGATAACTCGAACTACAATATAAAGGAAGGACATGTGTGGTTACTAAAGGAACCAAACAGACAATAATTATGATCGATTTGACCGCTTACTTTATTCCTGACTAGGTCATGTTTCAGTTGAATAAAGTTACGGCAAACGACATCGCTGTAGTAAAACTGTTCCATTAGATTTATAGCATAGACTGTGTAAAGGCATGGGTTTGGAAGTGGCAGCTGTGAACAGCTCGCTCATCAAGGCATTGCCCTCAGCAAACAAGAAATACAATAATTTCTTGAGAATTTGTAGAATTTTATGCTGGCTGTCAGGTTTTCTGTAGAGGTTTTCTATAGGAACAAGTCTTTCAGGAAATGGACATCACAAACGCTTGCAATCTGGTTTGCAGGAATTGGTTGAATAGTTAATGCTGTAATCTGATGTGGATCTCACTGTATAAACTACAGTGTAATAAATATCAATTTTTAACATGTTTATGCCTCTATTGGCTAAGCTTTCAAGAGTCTAATTAAAGACATTAATCTGTAGTGCAGACAGCAGCTGTACTTGTCTGGCCCTGCATCCCATCAATGTTACTGTAATGGCACAAAACACTGTGCTCTTGCTGGATATATTTTTGGGAGGTCTGATGGAGAAAAAGCAACTTTTATCCTCATCTGCAGCAATCTGGGATAGGGGCAATATCTATGCTTCTTCCAGAAGTCGTTTTCCAGGTCAGCTGAGACTGAATCAATACACAGCAATTTGTTTGAGCACAGGTGGCAACAAGCCAACGACCAAAGCAGATCTCTCCAATCCCCCTTACATTGGTGGGTAACCTATCCAAGTGATGTGACACTAATTAACTGGAGGTTAGTGCAATTCTTAGGAAAAAAGAAAAAGCCAGATTCTCCTTCTGAAGTAAAAGAACCGCAACAACAAAATAGCCACATCTTTTTTTTTGCAGAAAAGATGCTCAGACCAGCAAATAATAAAGTGATTTTTAAATAAATATGGGTCATAACTTCAGCCTACTGGCAAACAGAAATACGAGTCAACAGCCATTACACTATTGAGGGGGGAAACGATCAGCCTGGGTACAGAGACAGCCCTTTTGCAATATATTTTTCTAACTTCTGTGATGCATATGTATTGAGCAGGACACCTTTTTTTTTTTTTTTTAGAAGTCTGTAAGTCTATTAGTTGCTCTCAGTGCTTTCTGTGTTTAGGCAGGGCAGGGGAAAGCTACCTGAAAACATGATGTGAACGCTGGTGTTTCCCATGTCAGACAACCTGGACAGCATTAGCATATGTCCCCAGTGGGGTCTCATGAAGGATGGGAAGGAGGAAAGGGACCTCAAGGCTCATGTTGGTTCTGCCACTGTGATAGATAAATACACAGCCTTATACACTGTCAGGAGATACTTTCTCCAAACCTGTCTCTTCCTTTTCAGACACTAGGGGAAAAAAAAATCCAAACAGTTCTTGGAACTACCATAATTAAGCTGACACAAGGTGCCCACACTAAAATAAGATTAATTGCTTTATCTTCTTTTTGCAGACAAAATACATGCCAGAACCACCAGTTATGGGATGAGGAAACAAAACTGGCTGAAGACAGTCCTGGTCATTGCAGCTTAAAGCATTAATTTTTGTCCTTTTAAAAAAATAATTTTGAAGTAGCCTGTTTAATTTCTGATAGTATTCCTCAATCAAATCCTGTTTACAGCATGACTCATATCAGCTGTCTCTTTAAAGAGAAATATTTCTGCTTTGGTGCAGAAGTTGAACTATTTTGCCATTAATAGCATGGGTAACACAGTCCATAGAGAATACCAGCCCCGAGACTGACAGAAGCAGCTAGCCTGGGCTTTCCAGTTCCAATAAACATGCAGCTGCACATCACTCACATATTCTATCAATGCTGCAGAGCCTCTGTTGAGATAACTCAGCACAAACTGCTCCCTGCCTCTCACCAACAAAATATAGATAGATCAATCAATCGATTGATGAATAGATAGAGAGACAAGTGGACTTTTGCTACCCTGTGCTAAACTCTCCAGACCAAAAAAGAGCTAAATCTTAAATATTAAGTGCTAGACAGAAAAAAAACATAGTGATGTGACTACTGAAAGAGCCATCTGTATTCAAAGAAAAGTGATTCTGTGATTGAGAACTTAACTGAGTAATTATTTAAATGTCAGTAATCATAAATGAAAACAGGCAGGCACTTCATTCCACATTGAAATAAGATGGCTTTACCACAGTAGACAAAATTTCACAGTGCAATGACATAACTGTGTCACACTCTGAATTAATAAACTGTTTCTAAAAATACTTAACCCCCTTCTGTCCCCCCAATCAGTTGTCCCACATGAAAGACACAGAAAATCAAAACTGATAAAGATAAATTAGAGCAACACATGCTGTCACATTGCTGCAAACTTGTCAAAGAGAGAGAGATGAGAAAATTACATTCTTCTTCTTTCAATCATCCTTGATTTGAGGGTTGCTGCCATCAAAACCTTTGTTAATTTGTCTGCTTTCAGAAGAAAAATAGCAAAGAGTGAGCATCTGAATTCCTTCTGTCCCAAATGGAGTTTGGAAATGTTTCTTTTGACTGGGCTCCTGCCAGGTCTCAGGAACTGTCCATCCTGATTTGGAAGCAGTTTTCATTCTCATTAATATAACTGATTTAGACATCTTCTTGCAGATTATCCAATTCTAGTAAGATTCCTTTTTAAACATTAGAACTGATTTACTTCTAACATGAGGACTGATGAGTTTATAGCATATTTTAATTGCCCATCTTCAGTATAACATCTTAAATGCCCAAAGTAGTGGCAATTTTGAATTTTTATGCTTAAGATAATTTTGAGATTTTATTTTTTCTAAAGATAGAATACAGTACAAGTTTGAGGAGGAAACTGCAGATCCTTCCTTTCCCTTGTACCCTGTGAATGAATACAGAACAAGTGAGTGTGATGTCTGCAGTTCATAAAGATGACTTGCACTCTATGAAGGGGCACAGCAGATCAAGGGCAGGGGTAAGAGAAGGGACAGTTCTAGCCCTTCTGAAGAGCTGAGCAGCAGCAAGGATGCAGAACTGTGCATCACACAGAGAACCCAAAGTGTATTTATGTCCATGCAGTTTTGAATGGCATAGTCTCTAGCCTTTGGATTTATGAATTAATATGCTCAGTTTACACTTGGCACCTCTGAACATAATTTATTTACAATGCCTGAGCACCAAAAACACAAACTGTGCTTATTACAAGGTTCATTTTAATCTGATGGCATACAAGCCAGTCTTGGGATTTATCTCCATGAACCCTAGGTAAAAACATTCACAGGCAAACAAAAGAGCCAAGAACTCAGAAATGGTTATATGGCCAACGTCAAGCTTTCCCGGTGTTGCATTTTTAAAAGATACTTGATTGATCACAAGAAGCGAAGGCCAGGAGGCAAACTCACTAAGCTGAAGCAATCCAAATGTATTCAGAATGCCTAACCATCCATCTCTCCCCATTCTATCACCACCAGGATGTATTCATTCACATTAAAAAATGGAACCAAAACTTTCTCCATCAGCAAGATTTGTTGTGCTTCATGGAGAGGATGAGGAGGAAAGGTTAATCACTGTTTATCACTGCTTCTGCTGTTGAACAGATAAAGGACAGCTGGAGTTGTCACTATAATCATACCTGGGGACATTTATTACTTTATTAAACTTCTATAGCATGGTTATTACCATTTCATTTAGAAGTCTTAGCTGTTGCTTAGGACTCTCCTGTGGTACCAACAAGACAACATCAAACAAAAACTGTGCTGCAAAGCACTTCCAGTCAGCAAAAGAGATGAGGTAAGAGAGAAAGACTCAGCAATGGGGGCTACTGTGGGATACTGTTCCTACAGGGGACAGTTATCTTTTCTGCTTTACAATTCTGTAGTGCAATTCCTTCACTGTGAGTTTATTGTTCCATCACTTCTGAGCTGCTGATCTCACGTGGTCTCTTTAGTCATCAGTTCTCTATGCAATTTTTTTGTAGTTGTTTCCTTATTTGAGCATTCCTGAGAATGCAAACGTTATCACATTTTGGACATTTTAGTAATACCACCAGCAGGTTAGCTTTGGTTTTAAACTGTTTAAAGCACAGACAAACTTGTACCTTTGAGGATACTCTAAAATTTTCTCAGATACTCAGAACTCATTTTAGGAAATCAATCCTTCCCTGTGAAGGTTCGCAGGAACTGAAATGAAGCATTTTTAAAATTCAGTATTAAAAAATTTACAAAATTTTTCCACTCTCAAGTGGAGCTATAAAGAAAGTGGTGAAATGGCTACTTTCTCCTCCTTTCTTGAAAACATAACATGAAAATTATTATAGAAATTAAGAAACTTAGTTTATTGTGCTTATTGTAATAGTGTCAGAGGCATCAGCCATAATAGATGTCATTTATTTAACACAATGATGTAGAGGAACCTCTGCTTACAGTAGATTGCTTAGTCTCTGTTAAGGTACTGGGTGACTTACTAACTGGATCCAGTGAGACTCATATTGCTCAGAAATAGCTATTTAAATACACTGTCGGATCAATATATGAGGAAGAAACCCACACTCCCTGTCACAATGTTAATTTGGCTGTTGGGGATGAGGACACGCCTGGGGATGAGGCTGCTGTCAGAGCCCACTCAATAACTCAGTACGAAAAGGGGGGTTTTGGCTCACTTGTAGGGATGAGGATGCCTCCACGTGGGGAAGAACACTTCTGCAAACAGCGTTGTCTGAAACTGAGGCAGAAAATTTAAACATCAAGGAGGAAAAATGTGACATGAAGCAATCTGTCAAAGGGAGCAGGGTCATTGAGATGAAAAAGGCTGAGTGAACTTTAGAGACTGAAAGTTTCCTTAGCCTGGTAGCACCCTACTGCAGGCTGGAGCCTGGTTTGAACACCACCACAGCTCCTGCATTAGATCTGTTCAAGAAATAAGAGCCTGACTTAACAGAGGGTCTCTGATGTTTCAAGAAATCTTAACCCTGTTGATGAAACACGATTTTGCAGAAACATTTGTGATCCAAGTCAGAGTTTCAGAAACTGATTTCAGGTACACGGATGTGCAAATGTAGCAATGGGAAGAAAGAATGGAAATCCTGCAACTAGGGTGAAAAACAAAGCCCACTCCCTGCTAATTCTGTGAGGCTGGAAACTCTGCCAAACTCAAATGGAATAGGGTAATGACAGTGAATGTTTGTCACTTCCGGGAGATGAACTGAAGCTTTCACTGTGCTCACGGCCGCGTCTGGAGTGCAAAGAACGCTGCCAGTCAGCCTCCCGGGGCTGTCAGCACGGGAACCGACACTCGCTGGAGCTGATGGCAGAACTGAGATACTCCAGATTTAGAGAAAGAGTTAAAATCAGAGCAGACAGCAGGTACAACAGATACCTGCACACTTATAATCAAGTGCAAAAAAATGCATGTCTATCACCTACTGCTTAACAGCCTTGGCATGGCAGGTACTTGGCTTTCAAGCATCAGCTGGCTGAGAATGTCAGAAAACACTCTACCTGACAAGCCATCTCTCCTTAGAAATCTGGTTTGTGGAGATCTCCTTATGACAGGGAGTATATGACAGCTCTGAGCAAACCTGAGCTTGGTTAGAAAATAAGAGCCTATGCCCTTCCATCCTGGGGGCATGGAAAAAAAAAGAGATAGTCCAGCTAGCAAGTGCATGCATGGGCTGGACTACTCATCAGTGGCCAGCACGAACATGGCACTGACTCGTGTAGATGCACAAAGTGGGACAAGGGCTTTGTTCAGAAGTATCATCTCATTTCCTCAGAGACTATCCTTTACAAACTGTGCTGATACTGCACTGAACAGATGAATTTTCAGCCAAAAAAAGATGAAGCTTGGAGAAAACCCAAGGATGATTACTGCTTTCAGAATAACAAACATTCCATCTAGGAGAAACTCTGCAATGACAAAGTTGAGCAAACCCTCTTTTATTACAACCACGAGAGCTAAAACTTGCTCTTTTCCCCTTGTATCGTGCAGTTGGTGTTGCTGCTTCAGAAAATTGTGGGTATCTGAGCTGGACTAAGAAACTGTTGGGAGGGAAGAGTATGGGACTGGTGCAATAGTAATAAGATAAAACATCCAGTAAGAACAAAAGCAAGACATGTAGGAGGTTTTGTGTCAGTTCAGTGCAAGAATTACTAGTAACTGGTCACCAGGACAGTATAATGATGGCCATAAATGTCCTATTTCTTTAAAATCTTTAAATAGGTCCAAGGAAGTGCCAGATGAGCAAAGCCCTCCTTCCCAAGCACAGCCAAAAGTTTAAATCAATTAAAATTTTTGGGACTAAATTGTCACTCAATTGCTAAATAATAACAGCTCTGAGAAGTAATGCTGTTAGTGCACATTCACCCTCATTTTAGTTCTCTCGACTCCTGTGATTAGTGAGCAAGAGGTATTTGCCTATTAAGATAAGCTAAATATATGTAAGGATGATTGTTTCATAACAATTTAAACCACAGAAAAAGTCTGGCTTTCATCTGCAGATGGGGCATGCACTGATACACTACACAAGCTCTAATTATCCACTTACAATTATAATTACAGGGATTGTCTCAAACTGCCAGTCACTTGCCTTCAACATTCTTAGTAGTGAACTATTTACATTCACTGTATCCAACCATAATATTTGATACAAGCTACACCTGCAAAGTTTTCATCATCAGCACCAGTCTGGAAACAGCACAACCAAACAGCTTTATGGGCTTGAGTAGAAATCCTGAATTTGGACCAAGAAGCCTTCAATAAACTCTATCAGGAGCTCTTCATCTCCTGCAGATCAGTAGGTACCTTTAATAGCAGAACTGTGAAGCCTATTCAGCACAAGTTTTTAAAAAGTTTGAAATTTCTCACCTAGGGCTCAAAAAAACTCAAACTCAGACCAGTGGCAGTAGTTAAAATGAACAGAGATCAATAATGCATACTACATGAATACTGAAAGCAAAATGTACCTTGTTCAGAATGACAGCTAGAGGATGCAAATTAAGAATTGGGAATATTGTGGGATATATGTTGGGGGTGAGCCTTGCTACAGAAGAATATAATTTACTCAAAATTCATATTTTATATTATTTGTGAGCTGTCAATACAAATAGCTCTTCAAATGTGGAAAATCTCAGATAAAACTCATTTAACAGCAATATAGAGATCTGAGCCTGGTTTTTGTCTTAAAAATCATGCTGATCCTCAAAGTTTGTTTTTCATTAACCAAACTTAATGCCATATTAAATGCCAGTGATGTTTCCTTTTTTTTTTTTAAAAAAATAAATAACTGAATCAAACACATTTTGATTTTCTTCACTTGACATACCTATTAAAAATTCACACCCTTCTTTCAGGGAATCATTCCCAGTTCTACCACTGTGTAATGTTGTGCCAGTCACATAACTGTGTTATGCTGTTTCAGTTCTGTCACCTGTAAGATAAATGTACCTAGGCTATAGATTTAGTACTGTAAGATTTAGCAAACATTTGCAGAACTCTGAGGTCTATGGAAATGTGGTGCGATTGCCTTAAAAAACAGAGATCAGAATGTAAAATCACATTACACCAGGAAAAGGAATTTCAAGACTGCAGCCTAGTCTCTGACATTCTCCCTGCGTAGGGAACTCAGTGCACTTACCCTACAGATAGATAACACCTGATGTTTGGTCCTTTATGTTGGTGAAGTTCATGCTGGGGAGCTCAGTGGTACAGCCAGCAGTTCAAAGTCTACCCTCTCTTTGCCCTGTATATGAAGGCAATCAGATTTGGGTGCTCCCATTTTAAATATGGGTCTCTGTATCACTATAAAATGTAAATATAAATATGAACTGCAGTCAAAGGGTCTGTAAACGCCAGTAAAAATATTTTGTGATGGGAGGACTTCAGGCTTACTCTTGCAAAACACATTTTTTCAATGAGTTTTTATGACCCCTGGTTCTATCAAAACAGAATTTCTCATTGATTTTTACTGGGAGTTCTACTTTAAACCAACAATATGATATGGGTTGGTGATGTGTATGTCCAGACATCTTCTCTCATTTGCTATTCCCTAATCTAATCCTAAAGGCAAAAGTTTTCATAGTGGAACAATAACCTGATAATAATTATTCCCTATACATCAAAGCTCCCAAGGCAGTGCCCCAGTTGCAGCTCAAGTTCTCAGGATATGAACATATCCTGTGTAGCTGTAAACTTTGCTGAATCAGGCACTGAGCATTATATAGTTCCATACTATTGTGCCCTGTTCTGAGACACCCTCTTTTGACACAAAACTCACCTTTTATTTTTAGGTAGGATACGGTTTCCTTCATTACTGGGGGGACTAGTTCACCTTTATTTTTGTCCTTGATACTGTTAGGGAAAAAAAAAAAAAGAACAAGTAACAGCCTTTAAATTGAGTTTATAGGCAAAGAGCCAAAACCAAGACAGAACAGTCTCAGCAAAAACCTGAGAGTATACATTAAATTCTTCAAATTAAGGAGCCTGCACCAAACACAAGAGTCCTCCTCAACTGTACCAGGCACCAAATGAGCCATTCAAACAAGTGACTTGGACTTCTACCCAAAGAGCCATTCCTAAACACTTTCTTTTCACTAGAAAAGCCACATAACGCAGCAGTGCCAAGGACTAAATAAGTGTTATTTGCTGTACTGAAGGGAAGCCAAGGAGAGAGCAGCAGAATGATGTTTCAGGCTAACTTTACCCCTACTTGAGATTGGGTTTGCTCCAGTTTTGTTCCCCTCACTTGGCATGTCCCAGCAGGGCTGTGTTGAACCGTGACGCAGTGACAGCGGGTTGGTGGAATGGGGTTTCAAGGCAGCTTAGAGGCAGGTGAGGAAGGAATCTGCAGCAAAGGCTTCAGAGTAAGTCTTGCTCAAGGGATGCTGCAAGTTTAGGAGCCTTTTATCATGCAGATTTCCCTTTGTCATTTGTCTAAGCCACATTGTATGTATAATTAAAAGGATATTGTACTATTTATTTTGAAGGCAAAGTGATGCAGCAAGATTGAGTTTATTAACGCTTCAAATGAATCCCACGAAATGGGATTTCTTTCTCTTTCATGAGTGAACAGTTGAGGCAAAAAAAAAAAATAAAACTCGAACATGGCATTTTCTTGATCTAGACAGTGCAGAAAATTCTGCAATTATCTCCCTTATTTAAAAAAATAAAAGTCTTTGGTAATTTAAAAAGTATAACAAAAAAAGATGGTCAGTATCTGCTGAGCATTCTGCATATTTTTAGGATAATCAACAACAAAATAAAGGACCAATCTCAGATTTTAAAGTGGACTTAATATCTATTTCTGTGTACAATTTCATATGTAATATTTAAAAGGGGACCAGCTTTGCTGACGAACTCTAAAGTGCCAGCATTTACCAGCACAGACATCTGTGACTGTATCATGAGAGGCTGCAAATGCTGCAGCTCATCCACAGAATATGTGAGATGTTTATACAACATGTAAACATAGCCTTAACCTAGTGCTACTGGCTGCACCCACAGGAGAATGATTCTTTTTCTTTTCCAAGTACTGCGATTCCTTCTCTTTCTGTCTAGGCTGCTCCCTTATCACTTGATTAATATAAACCAACTGATAATATCTGGAGTCTATTTGATACGACTTCTGTAACACTGTTGCATGGAATGAGCAATCCAGTATTATATTTTGTGTTTAAACTACACATAAAAACTACTTTAAAATGAATGTGGCGGCAATGTAAGTCAGCATGGAAGGATCAGGAAATTGTCAAATCCTCCTTCCTCCTCCTATTTGTTTTCCCTATGGCTAGGAAGGGAGTTAGGATATGTAGACTGGTTAATTTGAGACCTCCAAGCTTAAAGAGGTTGGTCACCCCCAGTTTCATTTATGGGGACAGTGGGAGTGTTCCTCTAACAGGACGACTCAGAGCAGGATCATGACTTGGGTACTGAATCACCCTGTGGTTTTGCCTCTTACTCATAAACTGACAGGGGAATATACTCCATGCTATTTGGTTATTCAGCCATCAAGCATTTTGATCTCATTCATCACTCCAGGGACACAATGCTGAGTCACCAGTGCCATTTCTTCCAGTTACAGGTGTGTTGCCCACCCAGTCCCCTTCCTCTTTCCTATTTTTTCTCTGTCCTATTTTGTGTGTCACTTCCCCTAATGCTATGTAAAACAATATAACTTATTACATGACTGGGAGCTGGATTAAGAAGTTTGTTGCAGGGCTCCTTCTACTATTTTCCTTCACCCTGTTGTTTGAAATGAAATAAATTGTTCCTTCAGCTGCAGAACTGATGAAGTTGATCTGCTATGGGTTTCCCTCCCTATGTCCTACCTGTTTCTTCATCATAGTAGTCTGAGGTCATTTCTTATGTCTTCTACTTCACTTCCCTTAAATAGTATTTGCATTTCCTCCCCTCTTTACCTTTTATTTCCTCAAAAGATAAGAAGTAGCTCATAATTAATCACCATCTAAACATGAACTGCCAGCAGACCAAAGACAACAGAAAACTCAATGCCTGCTATAGTTTCTCTCCTTCCAGCCAATGATTTTTAAAAGCTTGTAGTATTTGTGAGAGCTCCACTCCTCTGTCAAATTTGGTTGACATAATTTCATAGCTCTTCTGTGAACCTCACTAAAAATCAATCTATTGAACAATTTTTTTCCTGCTCTTTTTCAACAAAGTATCCATACCAGAATCTAAAGTGTATGAAATTCAATACTGCTTTGTGGACACTGCTGTATCTGTATGTAACAGGAGCTGTTCAGGAAAGGGGAATTTTCCTTAGGAATCTTAATAAAATATATAGCCAAGTTCCACAAAACCATGTTCATTAAGTGATCATTTTAGACTTTTGACCAAATAAATTCTACAATGTATGCAATGCACTTGCAGGAAGAAAAAGACTAACAGCAAGGAAGGAGTTTAATTCAGATAATCCTAAAGTATGATTTTTTTAATATGTTAGCAATTCTCAGCATTTGCTGCTGCTTGATCTTTAGATGAAATGATACAACTTCTTGTCCTTACAAACTCACAAGGCACCACGAATTTCAATATGAAAGAGTACTGGACTTACTGTAGTGATCATTCTCTGCAGTATCATAACAACATGATAATGACCAGAAGAAATATTCATGACCTGACTTGTAAGACCAAGTCCAACCTAAATCTTCCCCATTATCACAGACACCTTACGAGAGCTAAACCAGAGGCCATAGGTGCTTCATGAAAAAACCCCTCACTGACTAGAGAAGCCCACAGCTTGAAATGCTACCAGGACCAAGCTTATGACCAGGTCCTCAGAGCAGCCTCCTCTTCTTACCCACAGTGACAACCAGGTACCTCCATAAAACACTTCTCCTAGCAGCAAAATCCTCTCAGCCCCTTTCAGGATATGTATCCCATCACTCCTAGTCTCTCCTGCTCCTTCCAGCTTCAATAATCCTACAGCAGTTCCATGCACACTGGTGATGCTGTAGAGCAGGTCAGTGTTAGCATTACAACCATGCAGGAGTTGTGCAGTGCCCTCAGACCAGCTCTGAGACCCAGGTTGTTCTCCCCTTCCCCCTGCCTTCCACCTGGACCCTGGAGAGGAAAAACCATTGAGTAACTTTGCATCAGTGCCATAACCTCTCATACCAGCCCCTGCAGAAGTCAGCCACAGCAAAGGGAACAGAGCCACACCAACACAGAGCATCTGAACCCCCTACCCTGCCCCAAAAGGCCGCTGCTGTACGTGAATTATTTTCCCTCTCAAGCAGGTCAGTGTTGTACAACAACCCTGCTGCAACAACGTAGAACAAAACAGGCAGGGACTGTGCTGCCCCATTAATAAATTAGCCTTGCTAATAAACCACACAAGGAAGGAAGTTCTAGGGGTTCTTTGGACAGCATGTCAAGTTGAAATCCCCAGTGAAATGATATCCCTCAGTATGGGGCTATAGAAGAAAAGGGGCTGGGAAATGAGGTCAGTACCAAGGTCAATGTCTGGGATACCAGCGAGGAAAAGCCTGCAGCAAATGAAGGTCAGGGGAAAAAAACCCCACATTTATTTTAGCCTTTCTAATAGGGGAGGTATAACACACTCCTTGTGTATCAAATAATTTTGTTTCGTGTATTCAGATCAGTACCCTAAACATTTAGGGCAACTTTTATTAAAATTAGTCGAAAGCCTAATTCAGTTAAACAGGAACATCGCCAAGACTTTAATTTGCTTGGAAGCTGTTACATCTTTATTATTGACAATTTAAGCTCATGGAACCCATTCTCAGTCTCTCTGAAGTTGCACTGATTGTTTTTGCTTTCTTACAGCTGCTCACTCCAGAGGCACCAAATAGCAATCCAGCAGCTTTTTATAAATGTTTTCTAATTATTATTGTCACCCATAAATGTGTTTCCCATTTCAGTGTATAAATAGCAAACTGATTATTTACAGCACTTGCTCCTGCTGAGCAGTAGTTTATCTGTCAGAGAGGTGAGACAAATAACTGGGCTATAATTTGTAATAATGAAACCTACACATCATTTTTCTTTTTCTAAGAAAAAAAAAAAAAGATACAGTTTGTGCACTTCTATTGTTTTCTACAGGATTCCTGCTTCTGTTGGAGGAAAGGTTCCATTCCCAGCACAATGAAAGAGGTCCTCAAGATAAATGGTATTTTAAAATAGAGTAGGGTATTCACTGAAAGTCACATGCAAAGGGCTGTTCTGGTTTTGCAACAGCAGGGGAAGCTGGGATGGTATTTTCATAGCATTTCACAATGCAAGACATAGCATTCAGTTTACTGGACCTAAGGGGACAGAAAATAATAGGGACATTACTGCAGCTAATGTAAATCAGAGCAGCTCAGAGGTCAATGAAATTAGACCTCTATCTTCTCTTTGTGGATCCTGTCAAGTAATCTGCATTTGTCTTGCCTTGTTCAGGATGACGTGATGAGCAGCTGTGCTTCCTGATGGACAATGCAAACTGACACTGCAGATCAGGCACTTCTAGGGGCAATATGGAACGAGAGATCTCTTCCTCATTCTGCCTGAGATGTGCATAACAGAGCATTTCAGCGCACAGTGTAGTTTTCTGTAACTGATTCACAGATGTGAATTGTGTTGCAGCAACATGTCAGATTCAAGAGAGATCTGCCCTGGTAAACACAGCAGCCATGGAGAAGGAGTACTCCTCGCCATAGGATATTTGATTAGTTACTGTGACACGTTATATACCCAATGACTCATTTCTGGACAGTGGACAGTTATCACAAAAGGCCTTTACACATTGCTCTGAAGTGTCATTAAGTATTCGTGGCTGATAATCTTTCTTTCTCTCTGCTTTCCCTCTCCTTTTCATTTTTTCCCTGCCGAGACAGGCTGAGATTTGGCTTAGAATGCATTCTTCCTCCCTGGTCATGCATGCGCAGCATGCACAAGCAGAAAGGTTATGACCAAAAGGAAAGCACCCCAAAATGTTTACGATAACAATTCCACAAGCAAAAGCCGTGCAGTTGTGGCAGTTTGGTGCATTTCCTCTGCCCCCTTTACCTATCCATGGCAATAGATAGAAACCAAAACTTTTCCTCTCTTCCCACAAAAGATATTTTATTTCAGATTTTAAAACCAATCAGAGAAAATAAAACAATGTCAATAGCTTGTCAAGGTCAGCTCTGTGCTCTGTGCTGGAGCTCAGCTGTAGCCTTCCTTGATTACAGAGGCAATCGGGTGCAGCAACAGGGGCTGCTGAACATACTGCAGAGGAGAATGATGCTGCTTGGCCCACAGAGTCAATTATTAATTCCTTCAAAGTGTTGCAAATCTAGGAAGCTTCGTTTGCGTATTTTAACTGTATTTATCTGATCAACATAAGCAGAGGCTCCCCCCAATTTTTCCTTGCCTTTTTAAACATAAAATCTTGACTAATGGCTTTTAGAATAAAAATCCTATTTTTCACCCTGACATGCAGCACAAACAAGTAAGGATGTATTCTGAATAGCTAATTCCTGCTGCTCTATGTTTTGTGTGTGAAGCTAGCACTGCTGAAAGAACAGCAAAATAGTCTTGCACTATATCAGTGCAATACATGAACATTCTTTGAAATGTCTTGATTTATAAAAGTGATAACTGCTGGTGAGTAACAGAAAGTCATTTCCATAGCACTGTAATACTCTGTCTGTCTGATCACTACAAGCTGGGACATTACACCTGAGGAAGTATCCCTGTACACTTACCCTATTCACCAATAGCCTTGGTGGGAAAAGACCTGCAAGATCATCCAGTCCAACCATCAACCCAGCACTGCCCAGTCCCCACTGCCCCATGTCCCTCAGCACCACATCTCCACGGCTCTGAAATCCCTCCAGGGATGGGGACTCCCCCACTGCCCTGGGCAGCCTGGGCCAGAGCTCAATAACCCTTCCAGTGAAGAAATGTTTCCTAATATCCAGTGTAAACCTCCCCTGGCACAACTTGAGGCCATTCCCCCTCGTCTATCACTGTTACCTGGGAGAAGAGACAAACCTCCACCTCACTACCCCCTCCTTTCAGGGAGCTGCAGAGAGCAATGAGGTCTCCCCTCAGCCTCCTCTGCTCCAGACTGAACCCCCCAGTTCCCTCAGTCTCTCCCCATCACACTGTGCTCCAGACCCTTCCCCAGCTCTGTTCCCTTCTCTGGACACGCTCCAGCACCTCAGTGTCCTTCTGGGAGTGAGGGGCCCAAAACTTTTAACACTATTCCCTGCTGACATCCACTACTGCCCTCTATTGGAGATATGACACGAGGCTTGACAAACCCTTAAACTAGCTCATTACAGTTGTTTTTCTCCTCACTCTATCTGCAAACAAGAAGCTTAAATTAGCATGTCAGAGAAGGACAGAATAAACACTAAACGTGCAAACTATCTCACCCACTCTGTGCTACACTTTCTTAAGTACCTGTCAAATCTGAGCATGGATTCCCATTACATTATAACTGAAAAATTAAGTGTGGACAGAACGTTCTCAGGAGGACTGTTCTGTCTGATAGCCCCATGAAGATGAACATTAGTTTCAGTTTTATATCTTCAAGAAAATCACAGAGTTTTTGATATGAGTTCAAACCTTTAATGGTGCAATTTGGCAACCAGGCAATCCATACTGGACATCAGAAATTCTGAGGGAAAGCTGTCGTTCAGTAAACTGGGCAAGTCTGCTCTGTCCATGTAGGCATAAAGAATTGAAGAGGGAGAAAGCCAATCTTTTGTGGTCCCCCACACTTAATTCTAAAGACACTCTATAAACCAGCTTTGGATTACTTAACTGCCTTTACTAAGATCATTTATTATTGTTTGCAATAATATAGTTTCAGTGGAAACTTCAGGACAACTTTTGGTACTAAATCCAAGTTCTAACTGCAAAGACCAAATTACTGGGTCCCCACAGGAGCTCACAATGAAGAAGGTTTTCCACTTCATATCTATGTCTAACACAAAGTACATGCTCAAATCCCAGACAAGTACATGCAAATAAAGCAGGATGGACACTTAAGATGAGGTCAGCTTGGTGTGTGTTTATTTTTACCTCCCCACAAAGAGTTCAGGGTGACAATGAGGGGTTAAAGAGATCAAATGAAGCCATTTTAAATTCAGATTTTGGATCCTGAGAGCATCCATGTGTCAGCACCTGGAACTCTCTGGGTCAAAAATGATAGTAATGCCTTGCTTGGTGTTTCTCTACCCAGTTTTTATACTTGGGAAAGCTAAGGCGTGCAGAAAGGACATGGTTTGCTGATGGTAACACAACTGGAAAGCAGCAAAGCCAGGCAAGGTGGCCACCACACCCTCACCACATGCAGCCCAGTGAAGGACACTGTTTACTGTTCAGGCACAGTCAGAGAAACAAAATATGACTAGCAGATGCTAAGGGTAGCACACAACATGGTGTCTGCAAGAAGTTCAATAGAGCTGCTTTAGCAGCCAGGCTGGGCTGGAGGCAATTGAAAGAGTGTGTCCTGATGCCCACAAACAGTTCCAGTTTTACTGCTGGAGTGGTGGCATAAAACATTGTCCTCCTTTATGACCCAGTAGAGCCCACCTAGAAAATATTCTCTGAATTAGGGAAGTGAGATAGCCATGTTTCAAGTGTTAGGGTGAATTCTAAAGAGGTATCATAAAAGTTAACGTCATAGTACCTATTCCACAATAGATATTGATTGTACTAATTTCAGGCCTTCTAGAGAGGACTAATGCTTAACATTTAACCAGGGGAAAATTATATTTTATATTTCATTTACAGCTGAATCATTAAAACCAGAAAAATAGACTGGAGGTGGGAGGAGATTCCACAAACAACCATGCATCAGACAGTCTAAACTGCCTTTGCTGAATGTGAACAATATTCTTCAGCTATTTTTGAGAAGGATGCCATTGAAAGATGACAGAAATGACTGTGGGTAGGAAGCTAGAAGGTTTTCTGAGGTTTTTGTTGTTTTTTACCAAAATTCAATCTTGCAAGTACTATTGCCATCCCGTTTCTTGTGTAAAGTAAATTATTTTTTATACCACATACGGTGCTGTAATCTACGTAAACAGCTGTCAGGGCATTTCTGGAAGAAAGTGATCTTATTCATTCCATAAAACTCTGATCAGAACAATATGTGAGCAACAAAACAATAATGTATAAAGGCTCAAGCATCCATTTCAGCTTTATGCAGCCATTTTGGAGCCTGAAGATTTGTTTTGGCTTTGCTATCCACCACCTAAATATCTTCCCACTTTCACACTGCCAGCATCAGCATCCACCAGCAACAGATTAGCTCGAGGCTCTGTCATATAGGGGTAAATTTCTGTCCAGTGGGAGAAAAGCTGTGCAGCCATGCTGGCACTAACTTCTGCAAACATGAAGCCCATGCAGGTCACAGGGACTGTCAGGCCTAGTAGTTTCACAGTTTTCAAAGAGAATGAGAAACTAAACGTATAACAAACAAAATATTTGCAGACATTCTGCCCAGTGAATCTGCACATTACAGAAGCCTACAGGGTACAGAAATCTCGTATTTTAGAAATCTCATAGCTTACTACTGCAGGCTGACTCCAAATTGCTGGGTAGGTAGAGGTGGTCGTGGTGGAGGAACCTTAGCTACAGGTGGCAGTTTGCCCTTCTGTTTTCCTCGAAGATTTTCATCATGCCTGCAAAAATCAAGGTAGATATGAACAGCTACCAGTATTGCTCATGATGGTGATCTCCTGACAATAATGTATATGATTCAGGCCTTACAGAACTTGCATTTAATTTAAGCATTAGGGAAATTTTTAAGTAGTATTTGTGGTAGAATACTTAAACAAGATATAGAAGAACTCTATTGCTTCGGCCAATGGAGTACAGTAATAAATGTGTCCAAAAAATAGGAACACGCTATAATTTAACAGCAAAATTCAAACCTATTTGCTACTCAAAACACAACTCCCCTTTCCTTGGCAACCATGCAATCCAATTTATAACCTTAGAGCTGTAAGGTATTTTCTGTTACCCCACATTTACACAAAAGGTGTGTAAAAACCCACCAGGCATCAATAACAGTCATAATCAAAGCTTCCAGTTACTTTCATTCAGCAGTGACACAAAATCACTTCCTGTCAGTACATCAAAGCATTGCCATGTACAGTGCTGTGTCGAAAAGACTGTTATTGATACTAATACTGACACTTGACAATTCCAGCTCTATGCATTTCTTTTTTTTCCCTCTCCCACCCCCTCTCCAATACTCCTCCCTAACACACGTACACGCACACGATATAAAAGTAATGCATCCACTAACAACAGACATATCCATAAAGTTTAAAATCAATCAACACTTTGCTGACTGGGAATGCTCTAAGCAAAAGGAAGTCACTTAATCCGTTCCACTATCCAAGCAAAGAGGTCAGGATTACATTTTTACCCATGAACATTATGTGATACTCATAAGCAGTAATGACATATGGATCGGTTTTCTTAACACTCACAGAGAAGCTGCAATTATACTAAGAAAATGCTCCACAACTGAGCTGGAGATGTTCCAAAGCTGTAGAAAACTATAAAGCATTCTCTCCTCTAAACACCTGACGCACTTCAGCGCATCTGTGATGCCAATGCAGCTTTCAGAATTAAACCCAACCAAGCACAAATAGGTAAATTAGACTTTTAATCACTGAAGAAATAGGATTAGATTCTGCTTGGAATACAGCGGATGCAACTCTACCTAAGAAAAGGTGAACCAATGTATTTTAAACTTGCCACGTACCTGATGACTTCTTGAGGAATATTTAGCTGGTCATATTTGAGGTGCTCTCTCAGGTCACTTAAATAGTTCAAGTAAGTGATTTTTTTCCCAAACTTATGGCTGAAAAAAAAAAAATAACAATCACAAAGTATAAAAATCAGCATGGGAGGAACATTTATGAAGGGTTTAGCTTCTATCACAAAAATGTAAGTGTTGATGCAACTCAAAATTAGACTGTAATTGAAGCAGCAGGAGACATAAGATGTATTTCATTTCATATGATCAAACATATACAGTGCATGCCTGAGAGTCTGATTTGAATAAAAATAACTGACTTCCATCTGAATGTTTTGTGATTTGCATAGATATGAAAAACACTGCTTTAAAAGCCACTGAAAAACAGCTTTCACACAGCATCAGAAAGCTCACTAAAAGAACTGTTAACTTTGGAGAAAATGTTACACGGCCAACAGAACAACATGTTTGTGTTATTTAGGTATTCCTCCCTGCCAAAAGACAAAATAATGGGGCTGTAGACACAAGCTATAAAGTAGTAAGTGACAGGCGAGATTTTCAAAGCTTGGATAGTGTATGTCCTTAAGTGTTGGGCCATCAGCTGTATCTATTTTGAAAAGAAGTCAGATAGCTTCTAGGAAACATCCTGAATAATAAGGTTTTTCTATGAGCTGGTCAAATTTGAAGCACCAAGTATCACTAGTAAGATCTGGAGTTTCATCCAGAATACACTATTTGCAGGCTGAGGTGTTCAGACAAGGTTCAGCGACACATTTATACACATGAAAATAATTTCATATTTTTCCACAGCACAAAATATCTGTTCTATAATGAAGTGTCAAGCAAAATCATAGGTGTTTATGATAAAAAGTGTACTTGGCTCCAACTTACTTTGATAGTAAAATTGGAGAAAAATTCTCTCTCAATTGCCAAATACACATACAAACACTCCCTCTAGTGGGACACGGTACAAATACAAATCACTTCAGCATTTTATAAGCTTTTAATTGAAATGAGCTAAATTTTGCCAAGAGGCAAGAGATTTTGGGACACTGACAGGTATCAGTCTGTGTGTGCAGGACTTCAGAGCTCTTCAGGGTGTCTACCTGAGCCACCAGCTAGCACAGTACTCTCTAACATTATTCCTGCCAAAACTCTGAAGTGCAAGGAGGGTTACAAATGTACACAGGGAAAGGCAAATCCTGGAGCCAGTTCAGGTTCCACGCTGTGGTTTGGTCATTGGGTACATACAGTAAATAGCTATGAAAGGGAATCCTCCACCCTGCTGCTTTGCTCTTAACCATGCAGTGCCTGGCTTCTTCTCAGTGGTCCACAAATCATTACTTTATAAGAACGCACGAATGGCCATTCTGGGTCCACTTAAACCAGTGCCTTTCCTCTGACAGAGACTGAGAACAGGTATGAGCCACAGTGTGAGCAAACAAAAGCACAAAGTTATTCTTCTTCAGCAGGCATTCCTAACTTCCAACAAAGTACAGCTCTGGGACAGTGGATTTTTCTTCATCAGGTCTGTTGTGGAGGTTTATCAGCCTAACAGGGCCATATAGTATGACAGACCAAAGCCCATGTGCTCTACACAGCTGAGTTGTAGGGCATCCATAGATCTGATCTGTTGAGCCCCCTTGCCCCTCTCAACCAGCTTCCACTGGAGCTATTCCCAAGGAGCTCTCACTTGCCTCTGAGAAAGAAGTTGGTTTCACCTGAGTGTTGTAATGTCCATTAAGAGTTTTTCTGGATTTATTGTTTTGTTTTTCCTAGAAAGCTCTCCACACATCCTACAGCACATCAGCAACAAAAAAAAGTCATCCCCATTCCTTAGGTACAATCAGCTACTGGACCTCCTGCTTCTGTCACACTTTTCTCACTATTGGTCAATGTCCTGGATCTCTGGCATTTATTTTACTGCCAGTTAAAATAAAGATCTACAGTCAGTCTACTTGTTTCAAAACCAGCATATTCTGGAATTATTTTCAGCTGTAATTACTTTTTTATTTTCACATGCTTCTTCTATGTTCTGATCTGTCTAGAAGTTAAACTTCCCCTTTCTAATTAATCAGCTTTCTCCCAGTCAGAAATTGAATCAATTGTAAGTTACTGTAATGGATATTTTTAGTTGGTTCATTATGGTTTCTTGAGATAAGCTGTTTTTGTCCTTCAGCCCTGAGGACGTCCATAATACAATCTGCAAAACATTAGAATTACTTTGAAAGTGACAGAAGTTCAGGAGTAGAAACTACTAAAGCCCAACCATCCTAGCACTTAGCAATATCTGCTCATTGTTGCCAGTTTCTCATAGATAGCATCAATTTTTACCATGCAAAGAATGCATCAATAAAATACATCCACCTTCACCATTATACCCTCCATCTCAAATTCTTATGGGCACTTCAGGGCTTATCCATTAATTCTGAACACACAAGCAGTATCATTCCCATTCATCTCAGCACTTGAGATCAGACTGAAGGTTAACCATTTATTATCTGCTTTCTCATACCACCTAGTAACTCCAGTCATGGACCCAGTTCTATTGTGTTAAGTGCTGTCAAACAGGACCAAAATGTCATTCATGGTCCACAGAATAACTATGTTTCAAAGAGATATTTACTTTAACATACCAGTAAAACTACTATGAATTGAGACTCCCTTTTCTTAGAAATAAAAGAATTCTACCTTATTATTCACACCCAAGCTTAAGCTCACCTTACTCATTAGTTCAAGACAGTTTAAATGGGTATTGTGCTGTTACCTGACATATTATACCTCAAGCCTTTTTAACAGTAACAAACCATCCTCAAACTAAACAGGCAAATGTGTTGAATAAATTGTAAAGTACCTTATAAGAGGTTTAAAGATATTCCACAGAATTTTTATGAAGTTGGTTGGATGTACAACATAGAGGGCTTTAAGGTTTTTCTTATACCTAGGAAAAGAAAATGAAATTGTTAAAAGACTTTTGAATATCATAGACGGTAGAACTGAATAGCTACAACTGAATGGGAGGCATTATAACAAGAACATTATACAGGATTCTTTTCAAATACAGTAAAGATACCTAATTTAGAAGAAACTGAATGTAAAATGAAAAAAATTACTGATTTTAAAAAATGGTCAATTTGATGACACAATAGTAGGCCAAGATAACACTATTACATTCCTAACCAGTGTCTGCTGTCTCATAGATTTAGTATCAGGGGACAGAAGGGAAATTAGGCAACTTGAAAAAAAAATTGAGAAGAGAACAAGGAGTCTATAAAAAATGGTGTAACATAAAAAACTACTTTCCTTCATCTCCCTTTATCATCTGCTTGAGTTTCACGGAGAAAATGTCTAAGTTTTCAGATGTAAAATTTACACCTAATCTTTTATTTTATGACTAATAAAATAAAAAATAAGCAAAAATAAGTAGCAAAAATAAGCTTTCTTGGTCTGTTGCTGAGTGGAGAGCAGCATCTCACGAAAGCAGTTAGAGGCTCCAGATGACAGCCTCCCACTGTTGCTCTGATGGCTGCTAAGCACAACCTCATCTTCTTGCTTAGTGGGTTTTAGAGTTTCAGGAGGTTATGGGTGAGATTCAAAAGAGTCTGAGCTCTGGCACTAGACAACCAAAAGGTGTGTGCCCATCTCAACTTCAATTTTCAAAGCAGGGTTGAATATTTCTCTAACAGTGCCCTTAATCTAGTCTAGAAACACTGAATAATCTTTTTCACAGTATCTCTTTTTTAAAGATTTGCTTCTTGTTCCAGCTCCCAAGTTGGAAAAATCATTCATGTATGATCCACCCCCCACAACACACATACACTCTCACTCTCAGGAAAGAGCTGCATTTTTGCTTTCAGTCATGTTGCCCTCTTGAGGCCAACTTGCAAACGTCAAAGACTAACTGATTTCAACAGGAACTTTCAGCTTCATTGGTAAGCATACACTTTCAGAGAATAAACATCAGAACCTTAGTTTCCACTAACAAAACGCTGTTTATCTAGGAGCTTTGGCCTCGACTACACCCTAACCAACTGAAACATGAAGTCATGAGCCATAGCCATCATTCCTCTAAAGGTCAGGCATATATGAGCACAGCAGTCCCTTTGGGGCTTTACATATAACAACCAACAAACACCACCAGGCCTGTGAGATACAGACTGTTAAAAACTGATCTTTCCTTTTTTGACTACAACCTAGTTTGGGGATGATCAAAGGTTCAAACACAACTGTGAGATAACCACGAATGATGTCACATAAGGTGCCACAGGTATCTTGTTAAACAGTGCATAGGAAAGGCAATGGCTCCTGGTTTTGTTCCCAAGGCTCTTTATACCTTTGGATAATGGCTGCAGCACCCAGGCCATTCCTTAGCATTGCACAGAAGACACTTGGAAGAGAACCAAAAGCATTATAAGAATTTGCAATGGCAAAATGAACTCAGCTGTGGGTGGATCAGGAAAGATCTGCTTCCTTCATGGAAGTGAGTTACAGACATTATTATAAACCAAGTATTTTGAGACATACTTCCTGTCAAATTCTTTGTAGGCTGTTTGTAACCATTTCAGAGAGGGTTTATTCAGACTCTTCAGGCCATAGTGAAAGTAGACAACTGTATAATCATTCTCTACGTACTGGTCCAGAGTATACTTCAAGTACCTGAGGAGAAAGGTAACATTTTAGTTTTAAGACAGTTTACTGGATGAGATTTTCAAAGTAGTAACCAAAGAAAAAAAAATCTGGTATTTTTGCACAGAACACTAGTGACTGCAAATTCACATTTGCTTCACTGTATTTATCTAACAGGTTCATCTTGCTATAGTGGCAGTGTTGTCAATAATTCCACATCACTGCAAAGCCTGATATTTAAAAGAACATATTTAGTTACAAAATCTACGGTGCTCATGAATCACTAAAAGATAAAGACAACATGGGCCTGCGTTTTCCAAGAACTTTTTTAAAAGATGCATTTTAACTGACAGGGACTTTTAGTTTGCTTCTTTTTGGTCTTTGTAAATTCCTTTTAGCAAAGCACACAATATCATTTTGACTTTTCAAAATAATAAAGAACAAATCTTGGATTTTCCTCTCTATTTAAAACTTTTAAAATTCTTGAGAAATCCATTAGCCCTAACTACTGCCAATTACAACTTGTTACTGTCAATGCTTTTCTTGAACATATTTGCCTTTCCCTCATTTGTATTGTTGGGACTGCATTCATAGAACACTTCCCTTTTAAAGAACTACACTACTTATCCCATCTTGAAATAATACTGCATCTTTTACAAGCAGATTCCTGAGTTCATTCTTTTATGGCAGAGTTTAAGACGCTTTTCTCTTCCCTTTCTCCTACAATTGAGGGCACTGTAGGGCCTATTACACAGCTCAATGATTCAAATAAAGCAGTGATGGAGGAGTACAATCTGGCCTCATGTCTTGCTATGTCAGATTTTAACTTTCTTATGTCATTCTCAATGCTATCTTCCTAGTCCATGACAAAGCCTCAGCTATTGCTCTTAATTGTATATAAGCAATTTTCATTCAATAAAATGGATAGGTCCATGTGCCATTTATTAGGCTGTGGCTATCTGCAGGCATCAAGGACACTCTGACTACCCACCTTTGCATGGAAAAGCCCATAACTTCACTCTTAACACTACTCCCAGTCTCATTTATCTGCTTATTCCCTCAGCATACTGTAAATCTTAGACTGTGAATGGGAAAAGGACTGCCACTGCAATTAATAAAATGCTTTTTTGATCCCTGACTTAAGTATTAATGGTATTTTAATGGAAATAGTAGTAGTAGCAGCCATTCAAGACTTTTTTATAAAAAGAGTTTGAAATGAAAATATGTCTAAACAGATATTCTTACATACAAAGGGCCTCATGTTTTATTTTACAGCAGGTAAATTCATTGGCACACTGTATCCAGAAAGCTTGTACTTCTAAAAATAATTGAAAGAGTTTTGTGAGCATTAAATAACCAGTGTTTTTGTACAGTCAATTACCCATTCCAAGGCTGTAACAGAACTGCAGGGACATTATGAAAGCTTTACCACATTAATAGAGTGCTTTCATCACAAAATACCTGCCAATCTGGGCCTACTCTGCAGCTTTTCCTCAGAATTTAATGTCTAACTACTCAAAGCAGATGACTTCATAGTTATACTGCTAGCTTTTTTTTTTGTTTGTTTGTTTTTTTTTTGTTTCACTCCTTGCCTCTTGCTTCTCCTTCCTGAAAGCTCATTCACCTGGAAACAAGCTAATAGAAGTTCACATATAAAATGTAAAGTAGTCCATGCAGGAGACTGAGATAAACTTACTCCAGCAGTCTGGTGTGATTGAGCTGATGGGAGGGGGGCATACGGCAGCAACTGAAGGTAATCACCTTCCGTCCAGAATTGTCATCACCTAGTGAACAAAACAGTAAAGACAACACTCATTTGCTTATGCAACGGGACCTCGGTGATCTGAAGGAACAGCTTGTATCTTCTGATATTTGGGGCTACCTCTATCTCCCATCATTACTCAAAACATACTGTGAGACTTCACTGACAAATCACCCTCCCTACAGAAAGCAATTTGGCCACTGCTGCAGTGAAATGAAGCAGCTGCTGGGCAATGATGAAGCTAAGCTGAGAAAGTCACAATGCAAAGGTGGTTAGTGGTGCTCAGCTCCTGACTTAAGTGCTCCTGCAGCATTCAGTCATGGAAGAAAACAAGCCTGTTTTCCCTAGGAGCCTTGGAAGTGATGTGTTTTCAAACTCTTCATGCTTTATTTCTGGAATTTCTCAGAATACTGCACTTTCCAAACTAAGTATTTTGATAATTCACAGAAAGAACAAAATTTAAGAAAAGCAAAGAAACAGCAGAACAGTCCAACAGAAAGGGAATTTACATTTACGTGGTAAAGGAGAAATAGTGTTAGGCTTTTATTTTTAATAAGGTATATTTGGGTGCAGAATGACTTGTGGTATATTGTCAGGATACCCAAACCTAAAATTGAGTTCACACTCACATTGAAATTTGGCACTTTGAGCCATCATTTGTATTAGCAAGCCTGTTACTCTGCTAAATGATGTTTACAGCATACCCATTATATTTTTTCAGATTCAACAAGAAAGCATGTCTACATATTTTGATATAACTAACTCAGTTTTGTCTTTAAAAAGAGACACTGTAACTTACAGCCTGATGTTAAAAGCAATGAATGAGGTAAAATAAGGATTTCTTTCCTTTCACATTCTGAGAAGAAAATAGTTGGAGAAAGAAGCAAGAGGAAAACTGGTGCAGAATCTGGAAAATCCAAGTTCACTTCCTGCCTAAATGATATGATGCCATGCTTCTATCACTCAGGCAAGTTCCTTCTTCACTAGAGTAGGAAACACTTCTCACTGATATTGACCTTTATTTTCGAGCTTCTTTCACAGCAATGGAGAAGAAAACACAACACCACCCAAATGTTTAGGGACATGCTTTGCAAAGTGCAAAGCCCACATTCAAACTTGCTCTTGTGCTGCAAATAGGTTACAAACCAGAGCCCCCCCCCTTCCTTCTTGAAACATGCCCAAGTCTCTCCAGTTGATTTGTGTTTTCCCCAAACAGGCACTCATGAAATAATGTCAGAGATACTGATTTCAGGAAATAAACAAATGAACAAAGTAAATCTTTTAAGAAAAAAATAATCTTTAAACCCAATTCTTTCCCATGGCACTGCAATTTACAGATTGCAGATATGGTCCTGAGGGTACTGCAAGAAGTAGCAAAGCCGTCACTGAGATGGACTGAAAATTATTAGGACTTGTGTCTTCAGCTTATTAGGTAATTCACTATGGTTTCTCCTTACATGTTACAGAAACTAAATTACAACTTTACCTTTCACAGTCTGATCTACATAATACTATTCTAATCAGTTTCTAATGCACTGGTTCAAAATCAGGAAGGGGCGTGAAATCACTGGACCTTGAAGAAAAATATGGACAATCTCTACAAAGACCCAGGCTGGATACCTGAAATGGGTAAATATAACCAGAAAAGCAATAAAAGGCTAAGAATGGAAATATAGATTTAAAACAATGATGGACTTTGATTCCGTTTAGAAGATTTTTGTAAGACATAAAAGGTTGTCGCTGCCAGTTAATGAAAACACAAGCGTCAGAGCCAGAGTCCTACCGAGTAAGTACATGCTCAAAAAAAAGGTACTGCAAAAATTGTCATACTATAGAGCAAACTATAGAAAATAAGAAAGCTTGATGTACCTTATATGCTTATATGCCCCTTACTTTCTGCCACAAAGAAAAAGAATCTTGAGTTTCTTTTTAGGCAACAGATTGAAATTTCTCCTTCAAAAGAGCAATAAAAAGAACGAGCACTGAAGCACAGTGCCATTTACATATGCTTAGTCAGCTGCACATTGATATTTGTGACATAAATCAGTCTTTAATAAATAAACAATTTTTAAAGCTTACATCTCTTTAAAATGTCCTGTATTCTTCTTTAATCGTATTTTCATGCTGTGTGAATACAACTCAAAAAATCTCCTTTGTGTACAGTCAAGACTATTGTTATAGAAAGCAGGTATAATTCATTTTAATTTGTGAGAAGCAAGAAGGAATTTTTTGTATTTTTTTAAACATTAACTGTTGGAAACTAGATCACTGTAAAAGATGGATAAATTACTGCAAGTACTTTCATCTAAATTCTTTTTTTCTTCAATAATTTCAAACAATACATCTCCTTGTCTTTCAATCACAGAATTAAAACTGAAGGAACAGCTTTCACAATTGCTTTAAAACAGCCATTCTAAACACTGAAGTTATACTTTGTCTTATTCAAAGAGATTAAAACCATTACAAACTAGGTACAAACCATTTAAAAAGTATTTGTTTCGAAAAGGACTGGCCATTTCAAAGGTGGGAAGGGAGCTGAGCAGCTCATCATTTCCTCACTTGAGTCTAAATCCAGAAAACATTCTTAGTAAGTTCTTCTAGACTTACCAATAAGATTGCCATTTTGTTCCCTTTCCCCTAGTATGGAGGGATGGAGTAGAGGAGCTTAGCCTAAGCACAGGCTCAGGGGCTTCAGCTCATCACCCAGAAGCTCTGCCCATAGCTGCAAAAAAAGATGATAGTTCCTCCAAGGAAAATAACACATGAGGACCCTTTAGAATTAACACCAGCTAAACCAGACAAATATCAAGTGTTTATGACTTCCAGGGCAGCTTTGAATGAGTGAAGAAGGAGGAGCACTGCCTACAGGAGATGGGAGAGGTTCTTAGGTGGACAGTTATAGTGAATTTGGCATATCCAGTGTGCCTGTTAACACACCTAGTTCACACTTTGTCAGTTTGACTTCAATGGTTTCATTAACAACTTTTATATCTTGGTATTCCTCCCATGCCAATACTGGTGCTTGAGTGAGAAACATCCTAGTGGGTGAGCAGGTAGTAGCTTTTGAACCATAGATTTGCCTTGTTTGGAATAGATCTCTAAGATCACCCAGTCCAACCATTAACCCAGCACTGCCCAGTCCCCACTGCCCCATGTCCCTCAGCACCACATCTCCACAGCTCTGAAATCCCTCCAGGGATTCATCATTCTCCTGAAAAATGATAATCTAGGCTCACTCAAGTACAAGGTACACAAAGTGTGCACAATATAATACAATCTTTGACCTTATTAGGATGAATAGTGGTAAATACTGCTATTTGTTTCTTATTGCATATGTTTCTTTAGGTCAGGATTGTGATTATTAATGCTATTTTAACAAGCACATCGATGCCAAAAATAAGTCAAAAGGAAAGAAATATGAAATGCATACTTTAAAAGAGGTGCTTTTATATCATAAATATGCCTGCCTGTCTTGTAGATTGCCAGAATGTTTTAAAAATAAGTAACTGTAAACATTAAATGATTCAATATTCAAATATGCCATGTACCCATAGCTTTTCTCCATGTCACAACAGAAAGTCGGGTGATAAATGCAATTAACATTTATGTCGACAGTTTCCTTTCTGCCTTTTATTAGTTTTTATACTGTAACCCATATCTCTTCACAGCTGCACGCCCTTCCCAGGGCAGACTAGAAAAATGATTACACGTGGCTACACAACACTTCAGGTTATTCAGGAAACAAAACAGCTTATCACAAATAAAGTACAGATCTGTTACAGCCACAGTTAGGCCTTAGATTATAATGTATTGCTATGGTTATACTTTAAAGCAAGATTAAGTATTTGGCTCATAATTCATCTGTAGAAAAGCACTGAGTTCACATAGTACTGTTCAGCTGCTTTTCGGGATGAGGGCTGAAAGCATCAAAATGACTCCTGTGCATCACCTTGAGGAGTACAATAAGAAAAACATGAGAAGGGGTCTAGTAAGCATGAAAGCGCAGGATTTCTCCAACATACCTGCTAACTGGATGATGCCATGTCGTGCAACATCATAGTAAGGGTGATTGATATTTAACTCAGGATCCTGAAGTGGTGGAGACATAAATGTTTCTTCCTGTCCTGACTGTGTATCTTCAGATTCATCTTTCTGTAGTTCTAAAGGAGCAAGCAAAAACGCTTAAGTGAACAAAGAAAAACTTTTGCCTCTGACACATTATTGAAGAGTTGAATTTTAGCTCAATTTGACAAAAACACAGGCTTTTATCACCCTTTGGTGCAATTTCAGATTAGTTTCTTGTTCTTTACCCTTTGTCATGTGTGGGAAAATAACCCTTTAATACCTCACAGCTACCTTCACATCCTCCTTAAGATTATTATCTGCTATGATGATTATCTGGGGTGTTTTTTTCCAAGTTTTTTCCAAACCATTGTAAGGTTCAAAAAGAGCTGATCCTAAGGAGACACCCAAATGAACACAGATTCTGGGGATAATTACTGTCACTAATGTTTCTACATTATTCAAATGAATGTTTTCTACAAACTCATGGGAATAACATTAAATTGACCCACTGACACACAAGTGTCTTAGTGGCCTAAGGGAAGAAAAAGCACACATAAAGAGAAAAATTAATGTTCTGATAAGGTGCACCACCCCTTGTACATCATCCATCTTTTTTTAACATGTAAGTTTCAATAAGGTAGAATTAACAGTTTTATCTATAACATTATTAGCGCCACTTTAAAAAGTACTTCAGGAATATTTTGCCTTCTAATCACCTGCGTATTTCATATGCCTTGACCACCACACAAGACAGTCGGGCAGAGAGAATATATTAAGTATTGATTGCAGCCAGATTTATGGGCCAGTAGTTAATAAGTGTTAGAGAAAAACTCTTACTAAATATTTCAGAATGCTTTCCACTCAGTTTCTCAGTATCTTTCTATCCTATAAATAGCCACATGAAAGCTTTATTGTCTCATTTTTATTTTTAATGCAATTTGTACCAAAAAATGCATCTCACAAAGATGAAAAATGCCACTAGTGGCTGGGCTTCTCAAAGACAAAGAGGAGTCAGGAACATGTATATTGCTTTTACATTTCTTCATGTCTGAATTTACGTTAACATCTCCTCCAGAATATAAATCAGCAGTCTTATAGGAAAGAAAATCTGCCTTTAGAAATACACCATTAGAGTCCTCTTCATACACTCAAAGTTTAAGTTTTTATTATTATCTCCAAAATGTATTTTTCTGCCCTCTAAAAGTGTATCATCTATTAAAAGCTACACTAACCTTAAATGTAAAAGTATTCTTTCACTTTAAAGAATGTTTCTGTCCCAGGAGCTAGGAGTAACAATACAAATATAATGTAGTATATGAATTTCACAATTTTTTCCTATTGAAAATATTTAAGTCATGTTAAAACTCAGAAGAAGGAAAACACTTTTTTTTTTAATGAGTTTTGTGGGTTTTTTCATGTCTGAGAACTATAACCACCTAAAGTAATAAAAAGTTGCAAAGAGGAGAGAGAAAGAAAGAAATAGAAAATGCTAATCTGTGGGGATGTGAGGCATGAGGTGTAAACTGTTCACCATAATCCACTGAAACTTCCCAGGCTTTATTAAAAGTGCAACATATATTCAAGTTAAACACAACAGAAACAACCAATATGTTGACTACAGTCTTTAGTACAGAGAGGCAGAGGCCGCATTCTGTAAAAAATTATTTTATTCTATGCAAAAAAACAAAAAAAAAAGGTTTCCAAAAAGCAAGGGTAAGGATTTGTAACAAAGCCATTTGTACTGCACTTATTCACAGGGACTAAAGTAGTCCCAACAGTAATCATATCTACTGAAAAGCTAGTTAACCCTAATCTAGTAAAATAACTCTTCACATATTCTTTCTTTTCCTATTTTTTTGGTTTTTAATGCGTTGCCCAGGGAAGTTGTGGCTGTCCCCTCCTTGGCAGTGTTCAAGGTCAAATTGGATGGGGTTTTGAGCAATCTGGTCTAGTGGGAGGTGTCCCTGCCATGGCAGGGGGGTTGGAACGAGATGAGCTTTGAGGTCCCTTCCAACCCAACCATTTTGTGATTCTATGATTCTATAAGAGGAGGACTGGAGCTCAAGAGAGGTTGTGTAATAAACACAAATACAAAAGATTAATTGTTCCAAACTGAGGGATATCTCAGCTCCACTTTTCTCCTGCAAATAATAGAGTTTATTGCCCTGCTCCATGACCTATAGCAGAGGATCATCTGTTACTACTCACACTCTCCAACCCAGGCTGGGAGACAACATGCCAAGGCTAAGGGGGAATTTGCTTTCAGTGCATCTTGAATCAAGCCCTAGGAGTAAAAACACCAGCCTGCTGCTGCTGAAAGTCGTAACATGGAGAAATCAGAGCTAAGGTGAGGGACAGGGAAAGGCAGACTGAGGTGGCAGGGTTAAAAAAAACCAACCAACAAAAAAAACCCCACCAACTCTGGCAGACTCTTCCTCTGGGGTTCAGCCTGGCATCCTCAAGGAAAAAAAATGTAATGCTGATCTTTCAAAATGATGAGGCCCCTAATGCCATGACCATATTGCTCAGCTCCACTAACATCTTTGGAAATAACATGCAATACAGCATCTCTATGCTCATTCAATACTTGTCTGTTTGGAGTAATGACTCCCATTTGTGTCACAATATGTGATGATGGTGATATTCCAATAGCCTAGAATTGCACTAGGAACATCCACCCATAATTCATAAAAGCTGCATGTATTAAACTAAACTTCAAACCTAATGGTTTTAATAGGGTACACATCAGTATAGCGGCTGTAACTCATATTGGATTGCTCCAAGAAGTATTACAAAATGTTGGTGAAGTCTCTCGCTTACTGAAGATGCTCTATTAAATCACCTGTAACTTTACGCAGATGCCGTTTGAAGTGTAATAAAAAATATTTACCTATTTCAGCTAGCTTCTCATAGTCAATCTCAGACATGTTTCCCCTTAGGATCAAGTCTATGTAGATCTTGCAGGATGAAATGGTCTTTGGGTCAACCCTACAAAAATAAACAAAAGTAGCTGTCATCACAATGTGGTATATTTAACACCCTATATAGATAGAAAAAGAAAACACACACACACAAATCCTACTGCCCATTATTGCTGAGGAACCAGCTCATCTGCTTTTGGCTACCATTTTCTCACAGCAGAGTACTATAGAGGTACTTTAAAACAGAGGTCTGAAAAAAGAAAAGTTATTTACAAGTTTTTTCAACAAACTGATCTGGTTTTATTGGGGGATGGTGGTTCTTTTAAAAAAAAAGTGGAATATGTATTTTTAATGATAAACATCAGAATTGGAGATTTACTTCCAGAAACAACATACACCTGTTTATTTTTTTCTTAATTTTATTTCTCTGATGAAGAAGATATATACTTCATACCCTCATACCAAAGTCACTTATTCAACAGCAGTTCTAAGTTTTATTACAGGAAACGTTTTATACTGCACATTTCACACAAGAGAGCTCCATGAAAATTTCAAGTGAGCATTAACATATAAAAAACTGAAAAAAACAGCACTTCCCATGCGTAATCATTGCTTTTTGTCAAACACTCTGCAGAGTGCTTTGTAAACAGAACACTAAGTAATACACCCAAAGCGAGCATCAGGAGCAAAGAGTACAATTTAGGAGATCTGTTTCCCCAAGCAGCTGCTCCAAGTGCCAATAAGAATACTTCCCTTAAATTAAAAACCCAGACTTCAGTCTGGAGGTGAGAAAGAAATTGAGCTTTTCATACTCTCTTTTTAATTTAATTAAAAACCCCTGTTTTATACCCAGTTCGGTTTCATCCAAGCATGTTAAATAAAAAGAAAATCAGGCACATTTATGGACATGCAAAGTCTGTCCTTTGGGTTTCAGTTTATATATGCAAAACAAATTTGCATCCTAGTACATGACGACAGCTCCCAGATACTACAGTACAATGTGGAGATGTGGTGTTGAGGGACATGGGGCAGTGGGGACTGGGCAGTGCTGGGTTAATGGTTGGACTGGGTAATCTTAGAGGTCTTTTCCAACCAAGGCTGTTCTATGGTTCTTTAATTCTATGCTAAAACAAGTACCTGCTAACCATCATTATATTTAAAAGAGCTTCTCATGGCTAATGAAGGTTTTCCATAAGTTTTCCAAATGTTTCACAGATCTGATACTAACGTAACTATCACCAAAGGCAACCATGCATTTCCACAACTGGTTGCACTGCAGATAAAATAGGAACATGGTTCTACCACTTTGAAGATTTTCAAACACCTACCAACTATTTTATAACAATCCTATTTGTTTCTCCTTGGAACTAATTATCTCCATTTACAGGAAACTCTCAATTTTATAATACACAGGGAAAAGTCCCATTAAGTTCACAAGAGAAAATTATGCAATTTCTCACTGAGCAACAATTTTCTTTAAAACAATGAAAGCGATTCTGGCCCAGACATATTTCAGTTCATGCAAATTTTACCAAATAGTATTCAAAATGATAATTCCATTGTTGCCTTTAAATTATGATGCAAACAAAAAAAAAAACAAAACCCGAGTGATTCATATTCCAACTATTAATTAATTTTTTTTATTATTATTCTTACTGGTATATAGACATTTCTAAAATTAGAATTAACAATTAGCAGCTAGTGTGATAATCCATTTTTTTCAAAACTGATTTGTGGCAGGTGCTGTACACGATTTAGTAATTGATGTAGTTTGCTCGTAAGTTCTTGGTGTATAAATTATCTGATCATGTGTACCTGTGATGGTCAGGGTAAATGGCACATAAGTATCTACTTTGAATAAACAAAATTTTAAAATGTTCTTGAAGCAAAGTATAGTTGCAAAAAAAGGAAAGGTGACTTTATCTTATCTGAACAATTCCCTCCCAACTATTTTTCCTAAAAAAAAAAAAAGTTTACATTTTGTAGGAATGTAATGATACTGGTAAGTTTTCAAGGGTCTCCAAATTCAACCTACAGCTCACATTTGTATTCACAGAATCACAGAACAGCCTTGGTTGGAAGAGACCTCTAAGATCACCCAGTCCAACCATTAACCCAGCACTGCCCAGTCCTCACTGCCCCATGTCCCTCAGCACCACATCTCCACGGCTCTGAAATCCCTCCAGGGATGGGGACTCCCCCACTGCCCTGGGCAGCCTGGGGAACCCTTTCAGGGAAGAAATTGTTCCTAATATCCAATCTAAACCTCCCCTGGCACAACTTGAGGCCATTACCCCTCGTCCTATCACTAGTTATTATTTACACCTCTCAGTCTCCAGCTCCCTTGAGTATTTCAAGCAGGCCTTTCTGCTCTTTGCTGAAGCTGCAACTTTGACCACAAATAGCTCTTTGTGACTTATTTTCCTGTTATGTTTTTCAATTTAGTTTTCATAGACTATCAACTGCATTCAGCCAAACTTCCTGAACAAAGCAAGCCAATGTTCAATATATCTGATCTTCACAGACTTCACCCCAACCAAATATTTCCCAAAGCTCTTATAAAGAAATGAGGCTCTACCTTCCTTCTAAAGTACCTATTTACACCAGGCCTTTCCATCCTATTGAATTTTAACTGTAAATCATAAATAAAATCATAAGTCATAAAAACTAGGCTATATCTTCGACACTAGAATGCTTTTCAGATGACGTGAGTAATGAAAGTCTCAACAAATTGATAGAACTAAAAAAAAAAAGCCATCTCCTTGAGCCTCTGCTTGAAGGAAAAATAAAATACAATCCTTCTGCTGCGTAGCATTGAATAAAAACCAATTTCTCTTTCATGCTAATTGCCAATGCTATAGTTAGTGGCTCAATCTAAAGAGGACAGACTTAAATCTCTATCAAAAACTGCTGAAAAACATCTGCTTTTTGAACACCAAAGTTACTGCACAAGTGAGAGCAACTATGACAGCGTTAAAACATTTGCAAACGTTTAACACACAAAGTTACTAGGAAGCCAGACATAGTTTAGACGGAATCAAAGAAGGGAAATGGGGAAGAAACCATCTGCCTGGTTTGCAGCTCACTGCTCCCTTGGGGCAGCAATTAGAAAGTTTCCAGTTACAAGACAAATTTACTGTAGCACCCTCGGAAATGGATTTCCCGTTGACCGCAGCGTTCTGCGTTCCTCGGAGATAATGCAATCTCCTTAATAGTGTTTCATGCCACGTATCACCACTTCTAGGAAACTGTCAGAGTTAGTGCCTTCCCCCTCCTCACCCCACCAAAAAGGCAGTAAAAAAAAAGCCCCCCAAAGAGCTAAACTACAAGCCTTTTATTAATACTAGAAATTTGGAAGTATTTTTACAAAATACCACATCCTATATCCCTCCACAGGCAAGGTTATTACCTACTGACATCCCTAAAAGAGCATTACTTTATCAAAAATGAAGGCAGCCACGCACACAGAACTGCTCGACAATGGACTCGCCCCTACAGATAGTCCAAACAAAGGTGACAGATTCCTCCCAACATTTGTCAAGGTGCAGACGTCTTTGATGACTGTTCTTTCTGTTCACTCAGCTGGCAAAGATCTTCTTCTCCAAATTTAAGTAGCGTGGTTTCCCTTATCTTTTTTTTTTCTGATGTTCTTTGCCTTCCACTGATATTCTTTGTCACTTTTAAAAGGTGTGACTCAGCTCACCATGTAACAGCAGTCTGCAATTTACATTTTGAGAGGATGCGAATTCTGCGTAGACCCAGTATTTGCTAAGGGGTATTATCTACAAAACCAGGTAAAGTGGTTGCAGAAGATTACTTTATTATTTATAAGGCCACAGTAACTTTGCTGTGGAATTTGTAAACACAGCAACATATGAGCCAAGTGCATAATGTACTCATGAAAAGTATATTCAAAGCATCCTGCTTTAGATCCCATAGGCTGTCTGTACCACATAGTATTTTTCCTCAGCGTCTACCAAACCAAAGCCCATGCTCTTCATCAGAAGTTTGTTTCAAGTATTTGACATAATTTATTCAGTTATTTTCACATTTCATACCATGGCCTTTCAATACTTAAAGGGTGCTTATAATAATGCAAGGGGGCTCAGAAATAATGTAAGAACTTATCTGGTTTTAATGCTAAGATGAAAAATATTACGCAACAATGGAAGAGTAAAAATAAAAATGAAATGCATAAAGCCTTAAAAATAATCCAGACAAAGACTTTATCCTTTCTATATCACATCAGTTTGGGGGATTTTGAGCTTCTTTTCATATAATGATCGGAGAAGGAGCACACACAAAGGTTAATTCCTGCGATGGATTGAGACAAATCACAAAGAAAGGAAGACAGTCTCCCTGCCACGAGTCTGCTCTATCATACCCAAGTTCCACACTGATCAAACAGTACCGATTCCCCCAGAAGCAATTTTCCACTAGGCTCATCCATTCAGTGCTTGGAAAATAAGAGAACAGCATTTACTTGGTGATGTTATATATTATCCCAAACTTGGAGAGAAGCCCAAGTTGAGGCAGCAGTTTTTTCACTATATACCCCTGGATAAATACTGAAGCATTATTCTTTAATTACCCAGCCCCCCAGACACCTGCATTGCTTACTTGCTTTGGAGTTTTGAAGTCACACAGGAATGCAACTTTGCTCCTCCAGTGCCTGGGCCACCCAGAGCACATCAGTACTGTAAATCTGGGCCACGCAAATATAACTATCCATGGCAGAGCCACCCAGTGCAGCCCAGCACCATGCACAAATCCTGGCTGGTGTCTCAGCCTGGCACAGCAATTACTGTGGACAGCGTGCTATGGGTGGTTGGCATTTCTATGGTCCTCATCCCCACAGTGCATGGCTTCCCCAAACCCTACCTCCTTACTCCCAGGCATTACTGCTCTTCACTCTAGGGACTCTGGGTTTGACGCCAATTTTTGCTGGCAACTCACCCCTGGGTTGTGCTTACACTCTTTTAACACTCTCACTTTGGGATGGGATAATCCTGTCTTCTGTTCAGCTACCAATGTGAAGAAGGAGGGGGAGTCAGTGACCTGTTGCTTACTGTTCCCTCTATGACTTTTTTAGTCATACTTCTTCACGCCCGTTCAAGTGGCTCTTCATTCCTCCCTTGATTTAACTCTTCTCCTCACTTTGGTTTCCCACCTTCCCATCCTCCAAGTTATTCCTTTCTCCTTCTTTCTGTCTGGCCTTTCCCTTTGTTCATGTCTTTGTTTTCCCTTCCACCAGAACTCTCTCATTTTCCACCTTCTCCCTAGTTTCTTTACTGTGGCTTAACCTTACCATTTACTGTGCTTTCTCTGTGCATAATTTTTCACCTGCAACCACCACCAAATCTGCAGGTTAACATCACTCCCTACTTTGCTGATGTCCAAGTTCTCCAGCCTGAATTTCTCTCTCTCTCCTGGTAAAATCAGATTTCGAGCTCTCAGGCTGCACATGAATAAGTGAACCTCCAAGGTTGCAGACCCTCCAGGAACTGAGGGAATAAAAATTCTGTAACTGCAGAAAAGGTGTTTCTTTAGTCCACTACATTTCTTACTGCTACTTTGGTATTTCTTAGAACAGAATTCTGTCTGAAACTTGCAGGCAGATCTTACAGAATCATAGAATACCCTTGGTTGGAAGAGACCTCTAAGTTAATCAAGTCCAACGATTAACCCAGCACTGCCAAATCACCACTACACCATGTCCCTCAGCACCACATCTACATGTTTCTTAAATACTTCTTCTTTTATCGTACAACTTTCTGAACTATGAAGGCTTAAGAATTCATCTCACTATACCTTTTCTGCTTAAGTTGATAATGATGAAACCTGACTGAATGAGCAAATGTATTTGTTTGTATTCCCTTAGTACTTAGAATTATACTAGCTACCAGGACTGTAATTTCCTAAGCAATGGTTTTCATTTGTGATACAGTGTTTGGTGAAGCTTGATGGCTGAATAACCTGGTACACAAACAGTTTTCATCGCTGAGATACCAGCATGACTTCAGTGTGAATACAAAGCAAACTCTGTGGTCACCTCATGGACATACAGCAGCAAAGACAGGAGAGACTGGTAACTTAACAGAAAGGAGGAAGTATTTTTATCAAAGATGATAAATGTAATTTTGAAGCATCGACTTAACCCCCGCTGGTTCAAACCTTGTTTAGAACAAAAAATTATTAATGTTGGAGGGGAGCAGGTGCCTACATGCTCTATTGTACTTGCTCCGATGATAAATCAGACTTCAGTTTCTGATGCCATCAACTGGGTAATTTTTAACCAGCACTGCATTCATTTAAAGCAAATATCCACTCTATAAAAAATAGATAAAGCCACATTTGCTACACTGTGCAAGGAAGTGAATTCTCAGCAGGAAGGATGGTACACACTGTGTGACACACTCCTGAAATGAGAAGTTTAGGTTTTGTTGGACAGAATTATCTTTCCTCTCTGAGAGGACCTTGAGGGGGGGAACAATGTATTCATTATGGTACACATACACATGTTTGTATATAAGAAAACTTGGAAATTAATCACCTTAAATAGTACAGATGCTGGAGAGGGAAAGATAGGAAAGTACAGGGTTACTGTCTGGTGCAGCACAAGCACATCCTTTGGCAGCAGAGGCTGTGTTGCTATTTGGGATGTCCTTTACAGGTTGTCCTGAGCCATGAACAACCCCCGTGGGATGCATAAACCCAACTCTGTCCACTCCTGTCTTTCCTCCGAGAGCTAACTCTGGACTGCAGGCTGCCATGCAACCTCACTCACCTAATAAAACATTTTCCCACAGTTAAATACTGTGTCCAATCTCAAAGTATATTGCAACTTTCTTGCCTTTTATAATGCTTGTAACCATCTCTGTTGCAGGAATGCAGCAGGCTCGTAAACAGAGCAGTCGTACTTCGAACCTACAAGTTCTACTAGACTGCCCATCACTAGTTTTCCTCCTCTACTGTGAAACCAGTGATACACTGTCATTTCACTGACCATGAAATATGTAAGCACAGTCTCTTCCCCCTGCCCTACCATACCTTCTCTGCTGGAAGGAGTCAAAAATCTATTTACGTGAAGAATTTAGCATGTGAAACAAAAATTGTTTGCCTACTGCGTATAAATATCTGCATGTATCAGCCATTCCCAGTTCTAAAGTAAGGGGATTATTTCTACCCATTACTAGCAAAGAGGTTTTGGAAATACTCTTTTGTTGTCTGAAACGGTGCAGCTAATTCCTTATCACATCCACTCGTTCATCTGGCACCGTGCAAGCACACAGAAAAAAAAAAAAAGAGTGCCTAATGTATAATCAATTAACAGAAAGCTATGTAAGCTTGCTGTATCATTAGGACAAAATTATCTGAACATGGGTAAGTGGCTGCAACATGACACACTACACCACCACTTTTTGATTCAGCGTAAATGTTTATTGACTAAACAAAGATTACTATAATGTAATCATAATAAACATTAATGATCAGTCATCTATGGAACATGCTCTCTAAATTAATATACTGTAATACACACTAATGTGGCAGAATTATGTTGGCCTGAACTCATGTTTAACTAGCATTTCCATCCCAAGGGATTACACACTTTCAATTGCAGCCAAGTATGTTTTTAAGACTGTGTTTTTTAATTAAATTAATCTGACAAGTTACTGGACAAAGGATTGGTGTGTTATGATAAAAAGGGGTTTTTTAATTGCATAATTATTCACTGGGGATTCCTCTGGCTGGAATAAATCAGGGCTTTTAAAACAAATTAATATTTTTCTTCTTTGTATGCAACACAGGCCAATCTTCCCAGTTCTTGTCAAGTTGTAACATCACCCCTCCCACATCTGAGCTGCACCAAAATGAAACAGTACTGTAAAGCACAGGAGGCAGGTTCCAAAAACCATTTTATATGGGGAACATATAGCCCATGTTTAGTTATAAATCTCAACTCTAAATCAAATAAAATGACAACAACAGTACCTATTGCTCCACTGCTTTTCCATTTGCACTGCATTGTTTCTTAATTAATGCACTGAAGATCCAGTTAGATGTTGGTTTGCCCAAAACAATTATTTCCCCATTAATTCACAAGTATTAAGATTAAATGCTTTCCAAGCAGCCAATTCATAAGTTATTGCAACTCACAGTTCAAGGCAGAAAATTCAGTACTGTAAAGCCCAGTACTGTTTCACTACAAGAGTTCAATGCATAATGTCCATGAAGCTGCCAAAGCAGTCTAGCAAGAGTTTCAGATGAGAACTCAGTCACTGATCTTCTCATGCCAAGGGACTTGGTAGGGTCCAAAACAGTTCACATGTTTGACACTATCAATATAAGCAAGCAGCTACAACAGTTACTTCAAATCTAACCTAGAACCCAACTTCCTTCCATATTCAGTCCACCTCAAATTTCCCCTCTACTCATATCAGCACATCCCATCCTTAGAATCTTAATTTTTAAAATCACATCCCACATTAGATTTCTATAGATGCACAACTGAACAAAAAATGAAAAACAATTTACATTTCAAGAGCTTCAACTGTTTTCTTGATGTTAGAATTGTAAAGATGATGTTAAAATGTTTCTTACTTGTCTTGCCACCTGCCTACATTTAGCCTGCACCCGGGGGTAAACTGTAGCAGTTGTTCTGCCACCCAATGCCCCCTCCCCAGCTGAGTAGGGGAATCAAGGGAAAAAGGGAGAGAAGCCCCATGGGTTGAAGTAGAAACAGATTTAATGAAATAACAAAACTAATACAATCACCAACATTAAGTGCACAAGCTCATACTCACCCTGGTTCTTGAAGTCAACAGCAGTAGCAGAAGGCCAGGAGGGAAGAGCCCCAGGAAGAAGAACTTCACCCTCACTGAACTCCCTCCTCACTAGCAACTCATACACACTTTATTTTGGTGGCTTTTGTGAGCAAAATTTTATGATAGGTAATATTTGGGGAAGAGCACAAAGAATTCTTGTATGTGCAAAACTGCAGAATTAAATAATAAATCTGTCAACCAAGACTATGGAGTAATAGGAACTAGAGGAAGAAAAAGAAATAGAAGAGGAAAAGGGAGGAAAAGGCAGATCTTGCCATACTAAATTATAAAGGGTGGGAAAAAAACCCACCAAAGCCAAAAGTTAGACTTAAATTTGACATATGGCTAAAAGGCTTCCTGTCCATATTCCTTCATGTTTGCTATGCCCATGTCTTTTAGAGGTGTAATTCTCCTACCTGTTATGGCATACGGAAGAGTAGCTCCAAAAAGACTAGCTAAAATCTGCATGAGAACCAACTCATGTCATGGTTCAATGATATATTAAGTGTGACTTTCCAGTTCCTTGTACTGGATCAGAAAAACTGAGGTCATATGAAAGAAAGAAATGACACAGCATGAATGAACTCTACAAATTCAAATTTGACCAAACAATTTTGGCAGGTTAACTTTTTTATCAGAAAGATTTACGTGGCATCAAGTATCTCCTGCCCTCCTGAAGTTGACATAAACAAGGATTTATGCTTTTTTTGCTGATTCAATGTACCTTGACTAAATTGACAGAAATGGGATTGTGCATCACTGCATCAATCTGCATCAAACTTTTATTGCTGGCTGATCTGCTTGCATGTATATTTGGTAATAATGGTTGTGGAACCACTGCCCCATTAAAAAGGCTTTGACCCTGAAGACATCATCACCTTATCCAAAGGTATTTGTCTATATTCGTGCACGTTACAGAGCAGTTCTCAGGTAAGGGACTGTAGAATCAGAAATGAAGTGGTAGAAGTAGCACGGTGGCTGAAATGATGATTTATCATTATTAACTGGATTCTGCTATCAGACCTTTTCCATAATTTAACAAAAGTATGCTTCAAAAGAAATCTTGCCAATTCCCTACTGTCACGTAAAACTAGTTGCTGTCATTGCACTTGGTTTATTACCTTTCCCTCTTTAAGTGCACCCCCAAACAGGCCCAAATTATCATCCTAGGAAGGAATCAAAATTTCTTACATCTGCAAAACAATAAATCCTATTTCCCATGTAAGAAATCTAACACTGGTAACATACTGCACGAATGACACATATTAGGCCATTAATCTCCATGAAACACAACTAGAAGGCTCTTCAGAAGTACTTAACACTGGTATCCAGATCTTTTTGAACTCTCAAACATACATATGCTAATTGCTACACAAATCTAAAGACAGGAGCGCATCAGTTGCATACACACTTACTTAAACCTATGCTAACATTTAACAAGACCACATGGTTTATCCAATATTCTTCTCTGTCAGCACATCACAAAAAATGGAAAGCATACAGAAATCTTTTATTACTTACATGCTGAAGTAGTCTTTAGTGTTGCTACAGTCTATAATGTTGTTACAGGATAAAGTACTACTACAACAAAAGCAACACAAAGGTCTGAATTTAAGCAAGGCATAGAGGTAAATGCAATGGTTTTTATTAAGTCTAAGAATGCAGCAGAGTTAAAAACCAGCTGGTAGATTTTCAGGCACTCAAGCCCTTCAGGTGGCCTGAAAGAGAAGCTTGTGCACCCAGCAACTTGGCATATTAAGCACCTTCCAACAATATTCCCTTTGATATGTTTAATAAATACTTCCTAAGCAGTATATAAACATAAGAGTGCAGAGTTTGAGAAAAAAACAAGGGGATAAGGTAAGTCAGCTGGGGAAAACAGCAAGGCTGTACAGCAGAGAAGAACATAGAAATTACTCATTAATGAAACAATCAGAAGTAAATAAGGTTGGCAGGTGAGGCTCTTCTCCTCTAACTGCCACGATTCAAAATTTAATCTTTTAAATAACCCCCCTAGTTTTTCCTAAACAACATTGATACCCTTTGCAAGAATGCGGACACACAGCTTACTTCACCAGAAATGCTACACAACACACTGGCTTTATCGATGTGGTTGGCAAAAAAAACATTATTTCTTTAGACTGATTAATACAGGTTCTGTCTTTGTCTTACCTGTTGGCCATAATCAATAAATGCCATATGAAACAGCTGGAATGAGTGTGTCTAAGACAGCTTTATTTATTTATTATTTTTTTTTAGAATTAGCTTGGATGCCAAACCCTGGAAAGAATTCAGGGCTGGGATGAAGAATCCCTCCAGTCTGGCAGAAGGTCAATTAAAACTACACAGCACACACAAAAAGAGGAAAAGAAAAAAAAAAACAAAACCACAACCAAACACTGTACACTGCTTACCAGATTAGTTTTCAAGAATAGTGACACAGTCAAACATAAACTTTGAGAATCCCATCAGTGCAATGAAGCATTTGACAGCATATTCTGCCTTCTTCCAAACAAGGAATTTTATCCTTTTCTCCACTTCTATTTATATATTAAGAACAAATATCTGTAAGTCACTTGCTGTGCCTCAGTGTAAAAAGGATATACAGCCCCATCAGGCCCAGACTGAGGAAAGCATTCAGGAGAGCCACAAAGTACTAGCTCATGTATATGCTCAACAGAAGTCCAGCTAAAATGCATTACGTGTTCAAGGTTTTCATGAATCAACGCCTCCCAGAAGTGTTAGCTGCCTGATTAATCAGGAAACAGTTCTGCCACTCTTTCTCTAATCAGACCGTGCCACTCTTAGTTCATGTTGTGATATATTTGCCTTCAAAGTACTTTCATAGTACTGGGACTGCAATGAAATTTGGTTCCACTCCAGAACTACAGCTGCTAGAACCAAAACCTTCTACCTGCACCCCATCCTGCACCCACCTGGTAGGCACTCAGGGAAAATAAACGTGACTCCTCAAGAAGTGTACTATTTGGTGTCAGTAATGATACCACAGCAGAGCTCTTTATGAGCTTCTGTTGAAAAGTGTCATTCAGGAGTGAAGTATTAGTGCTTTTTCATCCAGTCTTTGGTACAGAACTTCTAATGATTCCCCTCTTTCTTTTTTCATAGACTCAGTCAGGCTTCTGTAAGCTTTCATGAGGCTTCTTAAACATTAGTGTAAATTTTTCACATCATCTGACTTTAAAATCCTCAGAAGAAAATGCTGTAAGTTATCCCAAGGGCAGATAAGGATCATTTGGCTCTAGAGCCAATTCATTCATTCCTGTCTGCTGGGACAGAAAGGAGAGAGGAAATAAAAACGAAACCAAAAGGTGAATTTATAATGATTGGATCCTACTAGGTTTATGGCTGGAACAAGAAGCTATTTTAACCATTTAAAGGCATCTTACAATTAAAATGATATTTCTATCCAAAAACTCTTGCCTACCATTGGTACAACTAAAAGCGGAGATAACTCGAAGAAATTAAGGATAAGATTTTTCCCGGGTTTACAATTCCTTTCCTTTAGTTAGTACTTGCAATGGTTCCTAGTTGGTACCATACTATACTTGGATATCACACACACACAGAGGGGTAGGGGTTGGAAGGGGAAAAAACAAAAAGACCCATTTCCTTGTAAAAAACCTTGTAGTGTAAAAGATATAAACCAAAGAAAAAGCCCTTAAGGCAGACATGGCTGAAAGGCAATGAAGTTACACTGCTGAGGATTTTCTTCACTTATGGACAGGATTGATACCATAGCCTGGGTGGTATCACTGGGAACTTCCAAGCCTGAGACCCTGTTTTCAGCTCTTCACAACTTTATTTGTGGGCTGAAATCTTCCAACCTCGAAAGAAGCACGTGAATAAGATTGGAGTTCAGGAAGGGTTACGGAGAAAGCTAAGCGAAAGAAATGGGATTTGAACGAGATAAGAGAGAAAAGATGAGATAAGAGAGAAGTTGAATGAGTCCCAACTGGGGATAATAAGAAGAAAATCTGTGCCCACTAATGTAGCTTGAAATGAAACCGAAGATTGTTCTGTCTCACCGTTTTTTTCCTTATCAGCACATCAGCTGTTCTATCCTCTTACATTGCTTGGCCTCGGAAATAGCAACCTACAGTTGTTAGTAGTTATTCCATCACATCAAGACACGCAAGCCCATACAGCTAATCCTGAGATTCAGCCTTGATGATGACCTACATGAGTGTCAACATGATATCCTACAATAGAATTACTATGTGGTTTTTTTCTAATTAAAAGTTTATATATGGACACAAAGCTTGTTACAAGAGTATCAATGTGCTTCCTAAGCCTAGAATGCAAACCTTCAGGAATGCCAGAGAGGAGTTTGCCTCAACAATGCGATTTTTATTCCCTGTGCATGTGTGCAAAGATGTATTACAAGCTCAGAATGGGATTTTTAGTTTCTATGTAATTCCTCCTTTGGCTTCTGCACAGGAGAACATGTCCTGAGGAAGAACCGTTCATTTCTACTGAGATGATTGTCTTTCCCTCTTCTTAAGTAACGTAGTGGATGGAGTCACAGAGGGGAGGCTTGCACACAGGGAAGAGGAGTAGGGATGCTCTGAGAGCTAAAATGGATGACCTGGAATCCATTTCTGCTTCTGCCAACAATTTCCAATGAGACACTTTGTAACTCATTAAACAAAACTTTTAAGTGATTTGAAGACCACCTATGAGTTTGCAAAGAGACAACATATAAGTAATACCAACAGAGCAGTTCCCTCAGGAGAGCCAATCTTAGCTTGCTCCCTTTGACTGCCATGCTCCCTGAACAGTGAAAACAAAAAAATAAACCTTGCTCTTGTAATAGTTTAAAAGCATGAAAAAATACCTTAAAAGAATACCTATCTATATTTGGTTTCCCCCAAAACCATTGAGAGAGAGAGAGGAAAAAAAAGCTTTGCTCTTCAAAGAACTAAGAATATGGAGACTAGCTGACATAAAGCTTTGGCCTGAGAATAAAAGTAAACTGAGTATAATCACAGAAAGATCCAAATAACAGCTGGAATTCAGTGCAGAGTGCCTGGCATTGGACATGCAGTCCTCGATTCCAAGGCACCTGCAGCCCCAGGTGTCACAAATGGCAGCACTCACAGGATTCAAAATCTCTTCCAAGTGTGTGGTTTGACCCATCACATCCCATAGCTGCATGATTAGACAACTGTTATTTCTTACATGTTCATCAGCTCACGCTACGTATTCCCCATCTGCAGTCACTGTCTGCACATGCCATGAAAATTATTGTCATCGTAGATCAAAGTTTATGCCTCCAAAAGACAGAGTGAGCAGGAGAAAAACTCTCAAAGAATATGGATTGCATCAATATCATATAAAATGAATTCAGCAATAAAGAATGAAAGATTCAGTAAGTATGAACAAAGTAAGACTTCCAGTAGAAGCAGAGAAGAAAGAATAATTGCTTCTTTATTTTTTCTTCCTTCAAATTTTCTTGTTGCTTAAACCAGATATTAGAAGTCAGTGATTATATTTTGTTCTCTTTTAAAAATGTCTCATATTTTATAAGAAAATAGCTTATTTTAGTCAGGGTCAGGGAAAATTTGATGGTTCAACTAAGCCACTCTTTAGTCTACTGGTAACACTAACTGCCAGGCTCTCATTTGATGCAAAGAAAGCTTTTTTGATAATTGTCTCCCTGAAAAGGCATCGAGTTGCCAGTTTGTAAGCTGTCAGGCTCGAGCAGTGTACACCTACAACAGAATTTCTGCCTTGTTGTACCAATATTCAGCAGTGTTGCCAAAATAAAGCTCTTCTGGCAACACTTTTACAATTACTCTGTGCTTTCATTCCTTTTCAGGCTTAGACATTGCTGATTCAAACTTACCCATCATCGGTACTTTTACCCTCATATTCTAAAGGTTTGCTTTGTTGCTTGGTTTTGTTGTTTGTTTGGGGTTGGGTTTTTTGAGGGGGGTAATGTCAATTAAAACCAGTAATATTTTATATTTTCCAAATTACTTTTTTTTCATATATTTATTTTGTCATTAAAATTTTCATGCTTTCTGCATAGCCTGTTTTTTTTGTGAATAATTATGTATGGGGTGGTTTTATATATATATATATATAAAATATAAATCCTAGGGAGTCCTCTTCATTCCTGGATATGAAATAGATGCTGCTTTTCCACAGCTCACCTGTGCTGATGAAATGGGGGATGTTAAGGAATGCTGTCAAATAGAGATGTAATTTCTTTCTTCTCCAAGAGCAAAGAGGCTCAACCTGTGTGACTCCAGCCTCGCGTAAGGCACAAGCAGATTGTACGTGGTTCCCACAGCCAGTCTGTGTCATTTGCCTGGCAGTGGGTTATGATGGTGTGGAAACTGGCAAGAAACACAAAACCCCAGCTGTGGAGGCCACAGACGGAAAGAACTGTGGGGTAGGGAGTCACTCCAAGGTGGCCTTGGCCACAGCACCCATTCCTGAGCAGCAGGCTGCCCAGCCCTCCTAATTTCCACCTCTCAGAGCTGCATCCCAGCCACAGCAACACCTTGGACTGTGGTTTATATGGGCCAAGGGGTGCAAATCCTTCTCCTAGACTTCTAATACTCCGTTAAGTCTCATTAAAAAAACCAAACTGAAACATTTGTAGTTTTTAAAATGGGAATTATAGTTTCAATAACACAATGCCTATTACACAATGACTGTTCTGTTGTATCTAAATTTCAAAATTAAACCAATCCAGCCAGCACAGCATAAACACAGCTGCACTACACACAAACCCTTTACACCAAGGACTGTTTTGACTCTGAACAATTTATCTGGAAAAAAAAAACCTGTTAAATTTAAAACTAATAAAAGCCAATAGCCGCATAAGTATGTAAAATACTCACTCAGCTCAGTCACACAATGACTTCATGGCTCTATCCATAGCCTTAAAAAAAAGCTTAAGAGTTCATAGGGGAGTACAAACAATACTGTTTACACATTTCCCCAGCCGTACTATTATTAAACATTTATTCCAGCCAGAAGAGCTTAAAAATACAGTTTACGTCTCCCCATGTTTATTTACTTTTTGAATTCCTTCTCTAACAATGAAGAAAACCACACAGAGAACTCAGTTTCGTTTCATTTATTTAAGTCAGTTCCACTTTTTCTGCATATTTTTGTCTGAAGACACTGGAATAAGCAACTTGCACAAAAGCAACTTTAAAAAATAATTTCTTAGGTTATAGATACATCACTGCCTGGCTTAGATCTACTCAGAGACCTCTCAGCAAACTGCTAGGTTTGAGGCTAAAATGACGTGCTCTTTTAGGCAGCATTCCGAAGGTCTATAACACACCAGTGGCAAAAATCACACTTTGATGCCAAAACACCTCCCAAAAGCAGTGGGAGTCTCCCAAAAGAGACTAAGTAACAGACTAATAGTTCATCTGTGTTAAAAAGAAGAAAAAAAAAAAAAAAAAAGGTAAAACCACAGCAAAGTCATCAATACAACACACAGCATCAAGGACAGGAAACTCCTGGCAGTGCTCTGAGTTTGCCTTACGTTTCAGGCGAGCTGCTTACCTGCCCTGCAAGCATGGGATGACAGGCTCAGCCTCTTTTGTCTGCCCCAAAGGGTTTCAGCTTTCTGGTGGACTTCCACCAGGGTATGTTTGGAAGGGGGCTGGAAGGAAGGAATTGGAGGAATGCTAACAGCAGCAAACGAGAGGAACCGGTTCCAGTCTGTACTCCCAGCCTGCCACAGTCCCCCCAGCACTTATATTGGCTTTAACTAAACCCTGGGTCACCTTCTGCCTGGAAAACTTCCTACGAAATAACAAGGTCATCACTCAGGCACCTGGAAAGGTCAGAACGAAAGTTTCATGCACATCATGAAGTCAGGCCCTTGTGCACGTGCAGGCTGACACAGATTCTAAATACATGCCAAATAGAAGATGCAACACATAAGAGTGCTCAAAAGTGAATTTTATATATCTACTATAATGGGGGTGAAGAGGAATTAGTTTTCAAAGGTAACAAAGAAGAGGAAAGAAATCCTTAAAAGCACAAACATAATATATATAGCTAGAGGTACTCTTTAAGAGATGTTTTATGGCTTACAGTTAGAGTGCTGAATCTCAACACATGCAACTTGTGTCATATCCAGATGGCCACCTAATGTTTAATTTAAATTTTATCCTATTTTCTCCATTTCTTGTAAGGCTTCGTACTGATGCAAGCTACAATTCTCCAGTTCTGAGGGTGGTGAGACACTGGCCCAGGCTGCCCAGGGAAGCTGTGGCTGCCCCCTCCCTGGCAGTGTTCCAGGCCAGGTTGGATGGGGCTTGGAGCAACCTGGGCTGGTGGGAGGTGTCCCTGCCATGGCAGGGGGGTTGGAACGAGATGAGCTTTGAGGTCCCTTCACACCCAAACCATTCTGTGATTCCATGAACAGATCTCACAACTTTCCATCCTGTGAAGTTCTCCCATGGAGTTGGTGAGGATGGCCACAAGAGCACAAACTCACCCACCTACCATCAAACTCGCCAGTTTCACGTGTGCTTACTGCACAGAATCCTGCCTGGCTGAGTCACACCCTTGTGCAAATAAGCACAAGACTCAGTTCTCAGACTGAGGTGTAAGTACCGGTGTAAAACAGCAGCCACATATCACGCCTATAACAGCATAAACCTCCTTAGGACCTCAGAATCGTATTATTGTGGGGAAACAGTAAAAAAGAAAGCACCCTGCAGCAAGGACACGCCGCCAGACCACCCAGATGGCTGCTTCGCCTTTACACAGAGCACCTTGCACACGCAGGGCAGCACAACAGGCTGTCACCGCAGCACAAGGGTCTGACACACACCCCGATATTTATACACACATCTCTGGAGAGCCCCCGGGGTAATGCCGGCTGCCCCATGAGGAGCCCCCAAACCCCCTCCCGGCAGCGCGTTCCTCACCCCCCTCTCCCCCGGGCACCTCCAGCCGCTTTCACCGTCCCTCAGCGGGCAGCCGGGCCGGCCTCACGTACCTGGCGGCGGCGGGGGCTCGCGGGCACGGCAGGTGCTCCTCCCGGCCGAGGCGAGGCGGGCGGCCCGCAGCAGCAGCACCGCCCCGGGGCGGCCTCACCTGCGGGCGGCCGGAGGAGGGGCGAGGCCGCGGGCCCTGGGCAGCGGCTGCTGGGCCGCGCTGTGGCCGCCCTCGCCTCAGGCCCCGGGGCGGGCCAGTACCGGGCGCCGCTCAGGGGAGCCGCGGCGGGGCTCTCCCCGCTGGCCCCGGGCGGTGCTGCGGGCCCGGGCCCTTCCCCGCCTTTCGGTTTCGTTTCCCGCGGGTGGTTCGCGGGGACAGGCGGCCGTGTCACCCCCGGCCGGGCCCTGCGCCCACCAGGGAACACAACCGGATGCAAAAGCAAGCTGTGGGAATTAATCTCTTTTTTTTTACTATCCTTACAGGCAGCACCTGCCCAGGGCATTTCCCAGTCCGTCTGACCGACATTTATTGTTTTCACGTACCTTTTTTACAAGCGTGTGACACTGGTGGCTTCTCTAGGTGTACCTGTGTCCCTCGTGCAGTGAGGAGAGGTCCAAAGCACCATCAGCGCCCTGACAGGAGACTCCATGTTGTTCCTTTGTCCCACAGTTCAGCCGGGACCGTGACATCTTTATCCTCCCTCAAACGCACGCTAGGAAGCTGTCACTGCCAGTGAAAGGGTGGGAAATAAGCTGAGGTGAAACATAGAATCGCCTTGGTGGGAAAAGACCTCTGAGATCACCCAGTCCAACCATTAACCCAGCACTGCCCAGTCCCCACTGCCCCATGTCCCTCAGCACCACATCTCCACGGCTCTGAAATCCCTCCAGGGATGGGGACTCCCCCACTGCCCTGGGCAGCCTGGGCCAGGGCTGGGGAACCCTTTCAGGGAAGAAATGTTTCCTAATATCCAATCTAACCCTCCCCTGGCACAACTTGAGGCCATTCCCCCTCGTCCTGTCACTGTCACCTGGGAGAAGAGACCGACCCCCCCTCGCTACCCCCTCCTTTCAGGGAGCTGCAGAGAGCAATGAGGTCTCCCCTCAGCCTCCTCTGCTCCACACTGAACCCCCCAGTTCCCTCAGCCACTCCCCATCACACTTGTGCTCCAGACCCTTCCCCAGCTCCGTTCCCTTCTCTGGACACACTCCAGCCCCTCAGTGTCCTTCTGGGAGTGAGGGGCCCAAACCTGAACACAGTATTTCACGTAGAGGAAAAAAGGACAAAAATACAATTAAAGGCACGAGGATACCGCCTCACTTAGTCACAAATTGCCGGATGCTTCCACTGCTGCAGAAAAATCCTGCCCAACTCACCTTCCTTGGCTTCTGCTGGTGGCCACTGTCAGAAAGGGGGGCTATGTGACGTGGCATCTGACCCAGAACGACTGCCCTCACAGCTCTGGCTGCGTGGGGTGCTCCTCGCACTGCCTTTTCCAAGCAGAAATTGGCTCACTGTGAACTCACTCCTGCTTCTGAGTGATTAGTTCGTGAAGTACCTTTTCTTATTCTGTCCAGCTGGAGAAGTCCCCTCCTCACTTCACTTTTCTGAAATTAATAAGAATTTCTGCTAAGTGCACAACTTTGTATTTCTACTATTAAATCGCATGTCATTTCATCTTTCTCCTGTCCACATCCAGTTCTTTCCATAGGGTATTCTCATCATTTTCTGTTGTAACAGCAGGTCTTGAGTTTATGTCATCAGCAAATTTCATTAGCACACTCATGGTTTTTGTGCCAAGGTCACTAATAAAATTTTAAGTAAGCTTAGGTCTGAGATAAGTCCCCGTGGAACTGCATTAGTAACCTCCTTCCATCTGGAGTTTCCCATTCAGCACATGCTATTGTCCTTTTCATTTCTTACATTCGTCTGCATCTCTCTGCCTTAATTAATATTTTCTCACATGACATCCTCTCAAATGCTTTATTGAAGTTCAGACAGATTTGATCTGCCGTATTTGTATTGTTTGAGAAAACAATTTATCAGACAAAGATACTGGCTTAGTCTGGGTTGGTCTGTCTGTGGTGAAGTCCTGCTGCATTTCAGCTAGTTTTTCATACACCTCCACATCTTTAAAAGTAGTTCTTCCTTCCACGTTTGTTCTGAAGCTCTGTGTACTAATGAGGTCAGATAAAAGAGCCTGTAGTTGCTTGGATCAGTCCATATTCTCAGCAAGTACAAGTCCCACACAGAAGTCTCTAAACTTTTCAGTGTCTTTCCTGGGCTGCTATGGCCATTAGGTCTGACCTGAAATTAAGGCACAACATGCCTGTCATTGATTTTAGACTAACCCTTCATGCTCAAAAAGCCAAATGTTATATTTTTTTACCTTTTTTTACTTACTTTTACAGGTTTATTCTGCAAAACCACACATCCAGATTGCCTAGTTCCTGGATTCACTTACAGTCATGCCTTTGAGTTTATGTACCCCACCTGAATGCTCTGGCATTGCTATGCATATACCTCTTTTCCATTTCAAATACATTTATTTTTTGTTTGTATTTTTATTGTATTAACATTTTGTCTGCAACTCAGAAAGAACAGTTGAAGAACACTGCTTCTGCTTTCCTCTTTATAAACATGTCCAATCAATGGATTTAGAATAAGTCTTATTATTTTAAAACAAAATCATTTTGCTCATCTCCAGTTGCAGCCAAATGCCACCAGAAAATGAGATGTAGAAGTGAAGCTGTAGAAGTATACCACTTGTGTTATTTTAACTGTGCTGGTAGATGAGCGGTATTCTGTAGGTAGGAGATAAAGCTAAGTATAGACTGTACTTTAGTCACAGAAAGCAAGTTTTACTGACAAAATAGTGGAGTAACATCAGACTGCAGATTTTTACTTGGTAAGATATCACCTCTGTTTTCTCTCAAGGTGCAGTAGGTTTGCATGGTTGGTCTCTAAGGTAAGACTCAACACTGAGGCCAGCAGCCCGTATGCAGACTGGAGGAAAGATCAACAGAAACAGCAAAGTTATGTTTTTGAGTAAGGCTGTGACACCTCACCAGCCTAAGCTTAATAAGTCATCTTCAAAATAAGAGAGTACTATACAGGAGAGTGTACCTGATTTGACTCTACCACGTGTATATATTCTAGCCTTTCATTTCATACAAACAAGAAACAAATGTAAGCTATTTGTCATCTCTAAATCTGTAATTTATATACAGGTTCACTTAAGGAACATAATTCACTATTGTTAAAATTTGCTTTAAAGGAAGTTGCAAATGAGAGCACTCTAACGCAAAATGACTTACTATGGGGCACTATATCTTTATTTATGATATATAATGTATCAGTTACCACAATGAATGCAACACAAATACCTCGATTCAGTGGAACCTTCAGTATTCTTTCAATGGGTCTGTAATTTCTAAAATGGCAGTGCAGTACTCCTGTATGGATAATAAAGCAAAATCATTAATTTGAAAGGCAAGGAGAAATTCCTGTTACACCATTTAGAGTAAAAAATAATACATATCAATTAAAAAAAAAAAAAAAAAAGGAATTGCTTGGTTTCTGCTTTTATTTCTTTAATACTTCCCCCATTCAGGCAACTTGTCAGAGCCTTTCAATCCTACAAAATAGAATTGAATGCCAAAGGAAAACTGGAAAAGAAAAGCAAGATTTAAAGGACTGAAGAGTTGTTTGAATCTGGTTTTTCCTCTGTTTGCTTTCACATGTTTATGAACTCGCAGTTGGATTTCCTCAAACAGGAAATTCCATGGTAATTATCATTAGTGAGCTATAGTAATAGCAGTCCCATGAATCCACAGGCTCTTTCAAAGTCATTCACTTTTAAAGGAAATAAACGCTAATATGGGCCAAATCCTTATTTGCTGGGTTAGTGTCACTGAATTGAGCAGCAAAACAATTTACTCTGGCAAATAATCCATACTCTCGTTTCAAACAAGCTTACTATGAGGCATAGAGTAACTGCAAGAGTAGTGTGGTATGACCCAGAAGTACCACTGAAGCACTGCTGTGCAAATACATCTGCTGCTTTAGTAGATAATGTAAACAAAAAGCAAAGTGAGCCTGGCTGGTAATTCCTGGAGGGCAGAGATAAGTAAGGATCAGTGGAGAAAGATTAGAGAGATGGATTTTTCTGAGAAATAGCTTCTGCAAACACAGACTTCAGCAAGAAGCACATTGGCCCCGAGCAGCGGTCCACCCAGCCGAGGCCCTGCCTCTCAACGCCTGCCTGATGTGGCAAAAGAGTTGCACACTTTCTAGAAGGAAGCCATTGCAAAACCTGTCCCTCATGAAGATTTTAATGGAATCCATAAAAGATCTGGTCTTCAACCAAAGAGTGAAATTTAAATCCCTTTCTAAAATTTTAAGCAACTGATGAATAATCTCCAAATTAAGTTTTTTCACCATTTTCATCAGCCCTTGTCCAGAAACCTGTTCCTGAGTTTCTTTCTACCTCTACCTGAATTACACAAAAGGTGACAACTTAAACTTTGTTTTCTGACATGCATTCATTAATCAGAGTTTGTTCCTAAGTTATAGACTGAGAAGAACTGGTTTGTTTCAGGCCATGAACTGCTTGGATCTGAATTCCTACCAAAGCTTTGCATCATTTCACATCAAAAGCTCCCTCTCGATAAGCACAATTCAGAAGTGTGACTGTGAGTGCTGTCTCTGTATAAAAGGACACTATTACTATTATCATCAGAATAGAAATGAGAACAGAGTTCTTCCCAAATCAGTTTCCAATGCAAATAAAACAGCAAACTGTAGAATCAGCACATATGGCAGTAGATTTTTATTAATTGGTTAACAGCTCCAATAATATAGATGCCTACACATCAAAGTCATGTAAACAGAGCTCAATCACCATATAGAACTAGACCAAGATGATAATGGGCAACAAAGCAAGGCAATCCTATTCATGTTCCATATGGCTTCTGTTGACTTCTATCTATTATACTGAAACTTCTCTGTACGCTATTATGGAGCATCATGTTTTGCTTTTCAAAACAGATGTATGAAATTAGGATTCCAAGTGTACTATCAATGGCCCAAAAATACAGAAGGTTTGTAAAGACAACTTGAACTGGATTTTTTTTATTTTTTTTCTATATCAGTGTCATGCTTGCTTGAACCTTACTTCATTATTTTCTGTTTGATGGAGATGGTTAAGCTAAATCTTACTCCATTACCAGGAGAGCCTCTTCTACACTAATGAAACAGGTCCTTTTGTTATAGCACAACTACTGCAATATTGAACCTTAGCAGAGAAACACAAAGGCTGCTGGCAGCAAATACAAGCAAAGGTATCTATTTACACATTCCTTTATCTGCACCATTCCAAGTGTACGGTATAACTCAGATTATTTTTCTCTCTAGCGAGACAAACGGACACAGATTCTTATTCCACAGTGAAAGGGACAGAAAGACATAGATACTTTGAGGATTTCACTTGGGAGAAACAAATCACTATTGTGAAAAGCCTGATGCTTTTCCTGCTTTCAGCCTGAACATATATATCATTTTGAGCTAATAATTAACAGTTTGGAGTTTTCAGACAGATGTGCTAAGTACACCTTTTGAAAATGAGACATAGAAGGTGGCCCTTGCAGAGTGAATTGCCAATGCAATGTAAGTGCTTTTCAAAGTGACATGGGGGTACAATCAAAGCACAGCACCTTCCACATTTGAGACTCAGTGAACAGAGGGAAGAGATGAGGAGAAAGCAGAGAGAAGAGCCTTCCATCTAGTGGAAGCTTTTTTTTTAACAGTTCATTCAGAACTGTCTGCAATTTTATCAGTGAGTTTAGTCTAGCAACTACCACTCACAGAGCCCTGTGCTTTTGTATATCACAGCACATAACCACAGATTGGGATGCTCCACTGATACACGGCAGAGCCTCAAACCACTTTCTCACCTTCCCTGGCATTCTCAAAACCGCTATTAAGCAGTCAGTGTTCGAGCCTAAATTATTTCAGAAATGAGGTGTGGAGAGCATGGTATTGCCTTTAGTTTTCTTCCTAAAAAGTCATTTGAACTGCAATAACTGTTTGAACTTGGAGCTTTCCTTCAGAAATCGAGAACCAGCTAGAGGCTGGCTGTTGAAACACATCTTTATATGCTACTGGACACGTCTCATGGTTGGGTTAAGTGATTTTTTAGCAGGATTGAAGCCAGTTTGATGTCTGGTACGTCCAAAGTATAGAAAAGAGTAAGTGAAGTTGCTCTTTGGGATCCACTATCAAGCAAATAGGTTTTGCATCCCCCTACCACTGGAAAAAATGAAGAGAAACAATGAAACTTCTGGCAGTGGGAATGGCCTGCAGTGCAGAATGAAGGAGGCATCACATGCAACTACCACAGCTAGTACTGTTTCCCTATAAATAATTACCTGATTGAACAGTTAACATTAATACCCCACACGTAATTAATTTTGACAAGTCACAGACAAGTCAAGTCACAAGAAGGTAATGCTTCTTCTTTCCTTGGTGATCTTGTAAACCTGAAGTGTGTACCTGCAAAGGATCACCTCCACCTGGCAAAGACCAAAACAGAAAACTGGTCTAGACCATAGAACACACACCACTGGGCTTTTTCCTCTCTCCCATCAATGACAGTCTTCTGAACAAAAGGCAGCAGAGGACTTGCATGCTTCATTTCCCTAAACAGATTTACAAACCACAGCAGCACCCTAGCAGGTGCTGAGGTTTGAAGTCTCCCATTCGCCTTTTTTTTTTTTTTCCTTGAGCAAAGGCAGCTGGTGATCTATAGGGAAATTGCAAACTTTTAAAGAAAGGGCTTAATCCACCATCTGAAATTCACAGAAGCATTAAGTCATTATTCAAATGAAAAGCTGCTTTTATCCATTAACATATTTTCATCAACAACAACAACAAAAAAAAGCAAGACGCTGATATGAGGGGAGATGTGCACATTCTTATTTATATGGTAATTGAATGGTCAGGGAGTTTGCCTGCTATTTTCCTAAGATATGGTGTGCATCAATTAAAACTCCGTTGCACTACTCTTCTAATGGAACCTGGCACCATTAAGAAATCTTTTCTTCTTCCTAAAATGCGATGGGGAAAGAGGCATTGAAAGTCAACCAATGTATGCAACCTACTTTGTAACATGATTGCTGGCTTTTGCCTTTCTACAGACAAAGCAGAATTAATAATTCTTCTCTGTAACAAGTGACAAGAGAATTATTTCTGCCTATCAAACCCATCCTAAATAGGAGTAAGAATACTGCTTCCCCTCCCATAAATTTGCATATTTAGAGTGTTCTTAGTAAAATCTGGCGCGTTATAATTCAATGGCTCATATTCTTTGTCAATCAGGCTTCTTTCAAGAGTGAAAATATCTTTAAAAGCCAGCGTACAACTGCAGTTCTCTTTCATCCAAGTAGCACATGCTGTAAATCACGGTGCAAAAAACTCTGGCTTCATTGAGATGGGCAGAGTTCCACTGATGCTGGTGGTGCTGTGGTTGGGATGGGCTGGGTCCAGGAAGTCCAGCGAGCTCCGTTGCAAACACATCATTAACAGAGATAACTGTCAGCGCTGAAGAAGCAGCCTGAGAAGACATACCTTATTGCTGTATAAGTATCATTTTAATACCCTTGGTTCATCACTGAAGCTGGAGCTGCTGCTTAGCATTCAAGCCAAGGGAGCCATTCATCACTGGTTTATGCCTACCTGTCTCTCGATTTATGCAAATTCCCCAGGGCCTCACCAAAAGAAACCAAAAAGACAAATCAGTGGTGTGGGATTATTAGCATTTTTTGCTGAATATGCTTACACATATGGTACTAGTTTTCCTACCTGCAGAGCCTCAGCCTCAAAAGGGACAAGCTGAGGCTCGAAAAGGTAAATGGTTTAGTGCTATCAGGAATTACAGATGTCAAAACCATTATTTCGACAGGGGTTTGAAGGGGTTGTCGAGAAAATGTGAACCACTGGTCAGAAACTTCTAAAAGTTGGGACTTAAGCTAGGTGAGTTAAAAAAAAAAAAAGAAGAAAAGCTGCAAACATTTGCACTGGCATTTGAATTCTCCCAAATTAGTGGACTGTAAAAGTTTATAACATGTAAATTTTTAAATCATAATTCATTGAAAACCAAATGAGTATTATGCATTATTCTTGAAAACATTAATTCCAGGATGCACACTATTACAGAAAGATCCCACTTTCCAATACCAGAGTTGTTAATAAAAAATTAATATGAAAAGCATTTCATTTCATCCATTTAATCATGATCTAAAGATACCACTGTGCAAGAAAAAAGAATAAGGATATGCAAGCTTGCCTCCCCTGCAGTCCCTGGGGGAAACATGTTCATTATATACCCCCCTCAAACAGGTAGAGGCCATATGCAAAGACAACGATGGGGCTTAGAGCAGAGCTGGGTATTGGAGCTGATGTACTGGAAATAGAATCATAGAATCACAGAATAGCCTTGGTTGGAAAAGACCTCCAAGATCATTAAGTCCAACCATTAACCCAGCACTGCCCAGTCCCCACTGCCCCATGTCCCTCAGCACCACATCTCCACGGCTCTGAAATCCCTCCAGGGATGGGGACTCCCCCACTGCCCTGGGCAGCCTGGGCCAGGGCTGGGGAACCCTTTCAGGGAAGAAATTTTTCCTAATATCCCATCTAAACCTCCCTGCTGAAGGCTAATGCTCATCAATGACTGCAAGTGGGGTGAGGAGGTGGCAGGAATACAGCAATAGAGATTGTGGGCACACACTGAAGTTTTCTCTGGCTGAGAATAATTTTCTATAACCAAAGAGCTCATGGGGAGGAAAGGGCTTCTGAGCCAGAAAAATGATTGCAGCTCCAAAGCCTGGCAGAGCAGTGTGGGGGTTACACTTTATTCATAAGAAATCAGTGGAAAATGACAGGGAGTCAGAGAAGACAAAATAATGCCATAAAAGAACCGAACGTTGGAAACAAGGAATTTATTTTTCTCATGGACTTTTGCATTTTTCCTGCATATTTTCACTCTAAGCCCTTGCACCCACTCCCAGAAGTCTGCCAAGAAAATGAAACCAGCCCCATTTTCCCACCTCAGCCCTGTGCAAGAGGGTTTTTTTGTCCTTTCTGTTTTTACCCCAGCCTTTCCTAACGACTTACTTTCCTCATCCATCACATACGCGGCTCTGCCTGCCTCTCATCCCTTTATACGTCTCATTGCACTGCACACCTTCCAGGATACAGAGGTTGCCAGAGTCATGATGCATATTTCAAGGGTGACAAAATAAGTCATTTGTTTAAATAACACACCAAAACTTGTGCTGAATATTCCCAAACACATCAGTACTCGGCAGATAATCATTGTCCTTGACAGTCTCTTTCTGAGGCTGTACCAAGTGAAGATGATTCAGAATAGGCTGTAAATGCAAACTGAGTTGGGTTTGAAAACCAGCAAAGTCGAAGCAGCTTGATAACTTATAGCTTGGAGCTCCCGTAGTTATAAGACCCTGAGGATCAATTTTTGGAATCCCTGGTCCCATTATGAATTCCATAAACAATATTCTGCTCCTGGATGTTAACATGCTGAGTGTAGCAAGGAATCAGTTTACAGAAGTCCCTGTAGAGAGGGCAATGATATTACAAGCATCTGCTGTATTTTCAGGAGCATTACACTACCTTTTCTCTTAGGGGTTATTACTATGAACAACCACTGCACATGAAAAAGCCAAAAGCCATTGAAAATAGAGCAGGAAAAATTAAAAGGACTGTGTCTAGTGCTTAGAAATTCTTTGAAAGTCTCTGTACTTACGCAGAAACTTTCTTCAAAAGTCCCAAAGCTACAAGGGAAATTCTACATATTCTATAGATGGTATTACTCAGCCTCTGAACTCTAGCCTTTTATTTCTCTATACGCATTGGAGGAACTCAAGTTTTGGGCTTCTCTGTGTTAGGATCTTCACAAATGCAGAACAGAAGGGAACCAGGCCCCCAAAAACTTACAATCTCAGAAACACACAATAATCAAGCAGCAAGGCAGGGGCAACAATGAGCTAGGCTATTTGACTAGAAGGTCTTCCAGCGAGTGCAGGCCAAGTACTGTCTTCTAGCTCATCCTAACAAAAATCTCCAAACCAATACAATTACGATCAAGTAACTTAAAAATCCTTTTTTGGCTTAAAGGAAGGCTCATCCGTGTGTCACACTAATATTCCTTATCCTGTATGTCTGCCTGCATGTTAGTGTATGATAGCAGTTTATTATTTTTGTGAGGTTGATTCTAGCAATAACGACAGCCAGAGTTTGCAGTGATGGCAGATAACAAATAGCCTTCCTGGTAGTTCAGTAGGATGTCTGATGAAGATCTTTGCACAGAAGAGAAAGGATTTTGCAAATCTGCTTATGCGATTAGCAGTAGTTTCAGAACCCCTCATACAGTGTCTGTAGAAGCTGTAAGCTTGATAAATTCTTTGGTATCCAAGAAAAAAGGCCAAAACAAAAAGCAAGACTCTGAACTTGTGCAAATAAACCTTTCACTTTACACTAAAACCTCTAAGCCTATACAGATAATCAAGCATGGTGTGGTGAATTTCAATTAGATTTTCATTCAAGATTTGCTCAGTATGCTTTGGTATATTTTCCTTGTGATACTTTGCATTTGATCCATCTTTTCCAAAAAGAGAGAGGAATTTTGGGGCACAGTGTACACTTAGTACACTTCTTTGTAAGCCCAACCACCAGTATCTATTGTGTCTGTTGCCAACTGGGTATAACTGCTAAATAATATATGCATGCTAAGTCCTCCGCTTGGGGAAGTCATTACATCTAAACCAGTAAAAAATCTCCAGACCTATCAGTAATGCTACAGCAGCTACTGCCCAGCAGCTTTACCAATAGAAGAGAATTGATTGATACATCGGCTGTCTCGCCATCTCAAACTGCAGAAGAGCCAGCGCCATGTGTGCTTCCACACAAAGCAGCTGAAACCTTTATGGAAGTGATTGGTAGCTCACCAGTTGAAAGCTTAGGGCAAAATCAATGGCACTGACAGCTTTCTAGGAATTGCTGCTCTAAATTATGGTCGGTCACCTTGAGAAAAGCACTGAAAGTTGAAGAACAGACCAAAAGCCTATTTAAGTAGCTCGTCATTAATTATACTTAGACAAAACCCCCTATACTGACTTCACCCATCTTTTAAGTAATTTAGGTAACTATGAACACAAAGGGTTCTGTAATTATTTAAAGCTGAAATGCATCCACCCTTCATATATTACACAGATTCTAATGAAATACTGAGTTTGTCCCATTCATTTATGTTAACACTTTGTCTCTCATTAATGCTTCAAAAGGACAAGACTCTATGTCTTTGAATCTCTTTTTCCATGTTTAAGATTAAATGTGATTCCATAGCTCGTGGGAAAGGGCACAGAGGGCTAGAAATGAGCATTTGGCCAGAGGAGAAGAGTGCTATCATTTTCATACTATCAATTTCATTTAGCTTTGCTATCTTCTGGTGAGACACAGGCATAGTTGAAATGACTTGTCCCAGTATGTAAAACATTAATCTCCATTCACAAACTGCTGTTCCAAGGATATTTGTTTCACAAAGTCATCTTTAAAAATAGGAAAGTGAGTAGCATGAAAGGCAGCATTATTCTGAAACATATTTAAGAAAAGCAAATTTCCCTGCTGGAACTCATACTGCATCATTACTGTGATCAAAAGTTAGAGGAGGCTGTTTGATGACGTCGCAAACGCCCCCGGCAGATGTGAGAAGCTGTACAAAGATGTTGCATGAAATGTTGTTACAAATAGAGATATTCTTAAACATTGGAGACTGTCAACTGCCCTCATGTCAAGTGAAGCAAGCTGAGTTACACCAATTAGTGCTAATAATAACATCCTCAGCTGGCATGAAGTTTTTAATGAATGTTAGGATAGCAGTGCCTAACAAGCACTCAAGGACAGATCTTTGCCTTGCAGAGCACTCTGCAGAACACATTTATAACCCCATGGGCTAAACAGACAAGGCAATGGCAAGCATCAGCTCTACAATTATTACTTTCTCCTCTCATGTGGAGGTGAAGCAGTATATGGACATCAAAGCAAAAAAGAAAGGGAACTCTGGAGAAATACATACAAAGGGAACAGGAGGTAGGGTTTGAGCAACAGCCAGGTGAGTGAGACCCATTAGTTGTTTGTGGGCTCAAGCTTTCCCTGTTTCTATTGACTGCTGGTGCTACCTTCCTTATGTTTCACCACCACCACATGGCTGAAGGAGAGACTGGTGGGTGCAAATTACTGCCAAGTGCTGCAAGGGAACCCCCTTTCCCCATTGCTGGATGCCTCATGCTATGCTTACTCCACTTCTTTTAGGCTGCAGGGACTGCTGGAGTCTCACCCTAACACTGGAGTAACAACCTCTGACAAGGAGCACCGTCGTATCATTCAGACTGTCTGTGCTTCATTTTAGCACGTGGCAGGTGGCCTCAGTGCTGCTAGGTAGGGAGCATTGCTCAAAATTAAATAGCCTTCACTGGTGGGGGATGGCTCAGCATCTCGCTGGACTGAGCTCCATTTTTATACCAAATGAAGCCAGATGAAAGTAAAAGTCAAGCAGATCTTGGCCTCCAGGGTAATCAAATCAAATAGACTGCACACAGCTCATGCTACAGTGGGCCAGGACAACCAAAAGTGTCAATCAGCCATTAAGGAAATAAATGAGGAAGCAATCTCCAAAACTGAATTAGGAAGCTAATGCATGGATTTCCAGGAACAGGAATAAAGGGTTTTATTGAGCAGTCCTGAACTTCCAGAGAAGCCCTGGGATTCAGCCAGACCCCCATTTTCTAACTACATTCACCGTAAAACCATATAGCATTAATAAAGAACAACATTTGTACTGCACCTTACATCTCAAGATCTAAAATTCACCTTCTAGAATTCTAAAATACTAGTAATTTGTTATTATGCCTCAAAAATGCAGTTTGTTTCATGTTATTATGAAAGGGTTCCCCAGCCCTGGCCCAGGCTGCCCAGGGCAGTGGGGCAGTCCCCATCCCTGGAGGGATCTCAGAGCTGTGGAGATGTGGTGCTGAGGGACATGGGGCAGTGGGGACTGGGCAGTGCTGGGCTAATGATTGGATTTGATGACCTTAGAGGTCTTTTCCAACCAAGGCTATTCTGTGATTATTATATATTTCAGAACCAAAACTTGTACATTAAGTGAAGATTATAATATGGTCTGAGATTATTTCAATACACAAAATACTGGTTTAGCATTTTGAGACAGATTTTTACCTTTAGAAACCTGCCTCTGATTGTGCAAGATCCCCTAGGTGAGCATAAAGTTATTCTATTGAGCTGCTAACTGACAGCATGCAGAGGGCATCACTGTTGCTGTGGATGGTGCTCAAAGTCCAACCTAGAAATTTAAAAATACCACACAGTTCTGTCCATGTCAGGTGTCAAAGCAGCAAACTGGAAATCCAGTCTGACATGCATTAAGAGCCTGTACTCTTATTTTTCTTTCTGGTGTGTGTGTGTGTGTATGAACTGTAATCACAGCTATTTGTTTGGAGAAAAGCAAAAAATAATCTGCTGCTCTCACACTGCCCCTCATTGGATTTCCTCTCACGTGTGTGCATTCACAGACCCTAGCCTGACAAAGCAGAGTTAACACTCTGTATTTATTAAACAAAAAGATAAGGGCAATTGAATTGATCTCAGTGTTTAAATACGCCGCAACATTTCAATGTCTATAAATCTTGTAAAACAAAGCTGAAAAAATTTAACAGCCCTGGATTCAGCTGTTTACACTGAGGCTAAAAAAGGCTCAGCTGGTATTTCCTAACTACAAGGTCACAGGCAGTGTGGCTTCGGAGGAGGAAAAAAAAAAAACCCTCACAGGAGTGGGAAGGAAGCACCATTTAGTAGCAAGACAAGAATATATATAAACCACTCTCTAGTAGGGAAAAAAACCCAAACTATTAATAATTACTTAGTTTATAAATATGCAACCCGGATCCTTCTGTCTTAATTTGCTTCCCATTTTTTGCTGTGGCAATTTTAGCTTTCCTGTCTGAAGTCAGGCCTGGATACTGCAATGAAATCCAGAGCCCACCAGATACTTCACTCTGAAGTATCTCACGTAGACAAGGTCTACCAAGATCTACGATTTTAAACAGATTCAGTCAAACCAGTGAAAGGCTGCCTGGGTGCTTGTTTTGGTTGAAACCAAGTTTATTTTGGTTCAGTTCATATGAGTTTTGCACCATCTGTCCTGGTCTGGCAGAAACCAAAATAATAAAGTCAAAGCCAAAAATCAGAATTTTAAGAATTGGAAAAAAGCATGCACTTTGAAACAGTAAAATTGTCTTCTGGTCTACAAGACTTTGGTTAAAAGATACTAATAAAAGAGCTGGGTCTGTGGTATTTGTATAGCTAATCCTTATATATGGGCTATAGGATAAACAGCAGCAATCAGAAAACCCAACCTGCAGACAGGCTGCTAGATAAACCACCATAAACCATGCCTCTTGAACGTAAAGAAACCTACGTGAGTAACAATGATAGGCTATTCCTTTTGCTATTATTTTCAGTGCTGCAGGATCTCTGGGATGGCCTTAGTGCTTCCCAGTGATGAGGGAGATGGCACTTTCTTCCCTTACCACCAGCCAAGTGCTGTGTACTCCAGAGGAGAATCTCCACAATAATGCAAACACAGAAGAACAGCATTTATGATCTCACTGAAATACAGCATTTGGGTCAAAGAAGCTGAATATCTGCACACACCCTGACATTTTCTTACATTATTCATTCAACACGGAAAAATGGAATCTGCAACATCCCCTTTGTTGCAATACAAACTAGAGCAGCCAGCCGCCCTCACTGTTGCAAAGGCTCTTTCAGATTCCCCAGAAATTTTGTGCAGTTGGTTTCCTTCTTTCTTTCTCTCTTGGGGGTAAACCAAAATAATTATCCAAGTTGTCAAGAGAATCTTTGCTTCTTTCCTATCCTGAGAGATTCCCTGCTTTGCAGTTTACATCCTCTGTGCTGCACTGGTTAGGTGGTGTAGGGCAATTTGCAGAGTGTATATTTATCTTTGTGCTTCCCAGGAGCTGAGCACAGATATTTTATCATCTTCATTTCAAATGAGAGAGTTTACCTGTTTCCTTTCAGGACACAGAAAGATTACCAAGGGCAAAGAATTGCCCAACAAAGTTCTGAACAACATTGTTACTAAAAGAGGAATTTTTTTTTTTTGCTTTTTTAAAGATGAAGTGAGAGAAGTATAACTAGAGATGGAAGATGAAAGCACCTTTCCTGCTTTCATGATGAAAGGGAGATACAGCTTAAGAAGTTTTTTGGAGAGGAATAAGCATATTAGAAGAGACAAATATTTCTTTACAAAAAAAACCACAACCCAAGACATTGCTGTGCTTCGATGTAGAGATCAAAACCAGGCCTGCCATTTAGAAAATAATAGGAAGGGGTCTATGCAGGCAGGGAGCACTGGAACCTCGTCCTTGAGCCAATTCTTGTATGCTCACATTAGTGCTGGTGTGTCATTAGTGCTGCTTCAGTGGAAATACTTACTGGAGTAAGGGACAAAGTTTTCCAAATTTCATCCCTGATCCGGACTTCTTGCACACTTCTTTTGGCAAACTAAGAATGGGATTTCTTCCTGTGCAGAGCGGCCATTTAAATCTTACAGGCTTCAAGAGAATCAGCACAGGATGAAAACCATTTTTTTTTTTGAAATTTCCACCATTATATGCCTTGTTTTATGACTGAGGAAATGGATAAAATATTCTTTTTTTCTCATAGATAATATACTGTCCATTTAGAGTCAAAGCAGGGACTTCATAGTTTGCCCAAACTTTTTGTGAAAATTCTTCCCAGCTTAACATTTCAATTTACTTTTTATTCTGAACAGAGCAGCATAGCCTAATACCAGTGAAAATTATGGTTTAACACCATTTCTGTTTCTGCTTATACTTTCTTGAAGGCTAATCCTAGCCCAGGGATGCTATGTTTTCTGTATCTCTAATGATCCAGCTCACCATCTGGAGGTGCCCAACAGCTCTGGATAGAAAGCTCTATTGGCTAGCAAATCATTTTATTTTTCCACACACAACTGTCACTTGCCTCACCTTGAAAAGTCAAGTCAGCTATAGCACCTGAGAGCTTTGGCTCAGGGACTATGTAAGTAATCAGGACCATGATATCAACTGGAAATGTGAGACATTTAATATAACCTGTTTTGCTATCCGTCCAGTTCTAGAAGGGCCATAATCTGTACCAAAAGAACCACAATCAACAGCTCCTGCAACCAGCTCAGCAGGGAGTCCAAAGGAAAAACAGGTCTCTCACCCCATGATAGAGTGATACAGTTTGGGCAATGGAAATGAGATTGCCACTCTGCTCTTCTCTGGATAGAAATTTTAGTTTGCTTTTTCCTCCCAAAAGACAGAATTCATACTGAGGAAAAAAAAAAATCAAACAAATCCTCCAAGGGATGAATTGTCAGCAAGTTCTTTGTGGCTGTTATTTGACATATAATGCAATACTGACAGGAAATAATTTCCCCTTCCCATTGTTACAAGTTACTAAACCATTCTAAAGGTGTCTTCTACTGATTCAAAGAAGTCTGTACACTGGTCTTACAGAAGGATAATCTCAACACATGGTCCTTTGCTGCCAAATATTTTAGGGCTGCGTAGCACATAGGAGAGAATCCAAAAGGAATGAAGCTTTGATAGTATCTCTCCCTCCCTGCAGTCTGTCTCCAACACTGTCCCTTCTTGACAGTGTTATTTTACCTTTATAGAGTGCTTTTTATTTTGTGGAGATGAATGCCCAGAGACAAGCAGTTCTTGCCCAGCTCATCACCAGTGTTGTGTGGCTGAGTGTGCCACAGGAACCGTGGCCCAAGGAAATCAAAGGATGCCAAGGCCATTGTGTTCCTCAGTCCCTGTCAGCCCACAAATGAAGAAACAAGTTTGATCAGAGACTGATTCTCTTGTAGTAAGCTCAGCATGTCGCTGCTGTTTTCTCAGAGGGACTTTGGAAAGTGAGAACACAAAAGGCCTTTTTATATACAGAGCTGGCTCCTCTGCTCTCAGATGCTGCATTGCTTTCAGATGCATTTATTTGGAGCAATGGTGCAATCCAGTGGCCAGTTTGGATAGTAACACAGTAATAGTGTATAAACACCAATCCACTGCAAAACCAGGAAGCACCTAAAGGGAGAAGCAGTGATGTCTATCGATGAGTGACCTTAAAGAGATGCACATCCCAGAAGAGGACCTGTACCTCAGACCAGGGAGCACACTGCTTCCACAACAGCCCTCCAGCAAGGAAGGGACTCATAATCTAGAAGGCATTAGCACTGCTACTGTCAGTAATAAATTAATATTTAAAATATGTCGACTTTCTGAGGGCCAGCATCTAGAGGCAGGAATGTGGATTTATTTGATTTGTTGCCATCAACTAGGTAGTTTAGCCTGGAGAGAACGTGGAGAGGGAAAGTAGACCTGCAGGATCCTTTCATCCCAATAGGAAATGGTGCAGGCTTGATACATCACTGCTCACCCAAGGAATCACAGAGGTGAGGCCATAGAAATCCTGCACAAATAGACCATATAAAATCTTAGTCTGAAGACTGACTGCTACCCAGCCAGTTGTGAGGAAGGATCTCCCCTCTGAGAATTGTCTTTGGACTCCTGAACTGGAAAAATGTTGGCTTGTGGCAGTGACTTGAGCAAACCTTGCACTGTGTACCCCTTCCTAAAAGCCTCTGCTGGAAGGGGAAGGGTTTATGCTGAGTGAACTCCTTACTCTGTGGAGTTTTTAACACAGACCTTACAAAATTCTCCATTCAGAGCTGTGTACAATTTTTCCTTCAGAATAATTTCTGTTGGCCCTCCTCCCCCAGGGAGGCTTGCACAAGGTTTAAGAACAGGGACATTACAAAGATGCTGGCACAGATGTGAGGTGAGATCTCAGCTGCATTGGAAGTCAGTTAAGTTTTGCCTTTAAATGGTTTGCATCTTTTGTCTGCACTAGCACCCACATGCTGTTCTGCTTTCAATTTTTAGGTGCAGCATTTCTGTTTCTACTTTTACTACTCTATCTTACTGTGCAAAGTGTTGCCTGTGGATACTCCAAGAGGTTTCCAACTTCTCCAGCCTCCTGTAGTGTGTTACCATCCCAAATGATTGCATACCCATGAGGTTTAAGTGGCTTAACAATTCACAGCAAATGGAGTACTTATGAAAGACAGACATTGTTGTAGAGAATGGGAGAGCACAACTACCACACCTGTATTTTAACATAAGCTGGAGGGGATGGTCCCAGCTCTTACAAACTAGTAACCTTTACATATGTGTGTGGGGAAAAAACCAGTCTGAGTGATCATAAGAACAGAACATTATGATCTCAGTTTTCCACACTACTACTGCAAGTATGAAGATAAATTTTCCTCTTTGGAAATCAAGCCTAATGCCTTCCAGTTTTCTGACTGGAAGAGATGGATGAAGCACAAAGCAGAGATATTTGCTCCTAGGGTTTACCGAGCATATTCGAGACAGAACATGAGGAATTTCAGAGGGACCTAAGCTATTTAGGGTAATGGGCAATAAGAAGCTTGATGCTGATAAGAACAAAGTAACATGCACTGAAGGAAAAAAAAAACACTTTAAGTGCTGAAAGCTCACAGAGTATTAAAGAGGTAATATCATCTAAAGAAACAGAACCTGGTGTCATTGCAAACATGTCAGTGAAGATTGCTGTTGAGGAGGAAAGCCAAACAAGGTGCGTAGATAGATAGAGAATGCATCATAAATAAGAATTAATTAGACATGTGTTATTCCACTTCAGTGTCTTAGCTTGGTCTCCACATGGTGATCACATTCCCATGCCTGACTCCTTTTGTTTTAACCCTTTGCTTTGTCCCCTTCACATCTGTTGTTTCATAATACCCCACACCCATCCTGAGCTCCTCTGCTCTGTGAGCTTCCCTGCATTCACCGTTACCACAGGCTGCTTCAGCAAGCAGGCCAAGCCCAGCACCCTACCAGGAGACGGACATGGCACCAAGGGAGTCACACCACATCTTGGTGCTTGATGTGGGAGCAGCTCTACCACGGGGGTCACCAAGCAGAAACAGCCACAAGCCAGATTCTGGGTTACCAACTTTTGGACTCAAGAAACAAAAAAGCAGAAACCAGACTTCTGGATGAAGTAATTTCAACAACCATTGCTCTTGGTGACTTGATGGCCCAGAAGAGCAAAGTCCTCTGCCCATGGGACAGGAAGCAGCTGTGAGGGGCTCAGCTCACAGCCAAATAACACACCCTGAACCTCAGTCTGCTGGAGCATCCTCAACCTGAGTCCGCTGGGGCATCCTTGGCCTCCACCCAAACGAAAAAGCCACGACCTACTGCTGAAGCAGTCCTGACCCAGTGCTACGTGAAACAAAACGTACTGCAGGAAGTGTTTGCAGGGTCAGGCCCAAAGGCAAAGTGAGATCCTGGCCTCGTTTACTACCCTGTCTTAACCACACAGGAAAAGAGCTAAGGAATGTAACTATTTTCTGCTTAAAAGCAGCAGATTCCTTGGAGGAAAGGAAAACGCATTAAGAAATGCATTTCTTTAACTGGCAACAGGTCAGATCAATATGACTGAAAGAAACACACATGCAACAATGATAATCTGATAAATACTGGATGATAATAATAGTTGCCTGACTACTCCCAGGGAAACCTGAAATTAAAAGTCACAAGACACACCACAAGGCAGTGGGGAGGAGGGGGTAAGTACTGTGAGCTCAGTACTAACTATAAACATCAAGTGTGACAGCTTCTAGGAGCAGACAGTGTCTGAGAAACATGGCTTTGACTTCAGAAAGTGAACTCTTAGAGACTTAACTGAAAAGTGAAATCACTGAAAGGAAAATTGATTCTCTTTTATCCAAATCAGGACTTTCCACCCCTTACTTCAGACCATTTATGTCATGCTCATTTTGTCTTCAACTATTTACATCTATCTATCTCGCCAGTTCACAATTTGTCTTTCTATATGAAAGTCCATTGAGTTCCTTTAGTCCAGGATTTCAGGTTTCATCCACTGAAGCAGTCTCTCAGGGCAGGAGCGATGGGATGAAGTTCGTCGTAGTTCGTGCCCACAGGTTGTCAGCCTCAAGGTTTCTGGACACCACCCGATGAAGCTAGCTCCTGTTCCACACGCCTGTGTTACCCTGAAAGACAGTTAATGAACACTGTTAGCATTATGCAACAATCAACGTCATACTCTGGTCACTTGGCTGTCCTCCACCTAAGGGAGTACGGGGTGTCTCACAGCTCCTGTGAGATGAGGGCTGATGGTTGGACCTGCTGCAAACGATGAAGAGGGTGGTTGGGCACTGGCACAGGCTGCCCAGGGAGATGGCGGAGTCGCCACCCCTGGAGGTGTTCAAAAAACCAGTGGATGAAGCACTTGAGGCCATGGTCTAATGGTCTGGTGGTTAGGGAGATGATGGGATAAAGGTTGGACTTGATGATCCTGGAGGTCCTTTCCACCCATGGTGATTCTATGATTCTATAATAGGGATCCTCCGTTACGCGGAGAGGGAACCGCCGGCCGGATGGCCTTCGGTCTGTTCTTTCCCTTTCTCCGGCCTCCAGCTGCAGCCACGGCAGCTCCCGTCCACAGTCAGGGAGCGGTCTGCCTGTCCCCGTTCATCCCGTGCCGCGAGGGGAGCCAGGCCGGGCAGAGACAGCCCACGCGGCATCTCCCCGCGGCCGCCCCGTCCCGCCTCACCGCCAGCAGACCGGGAGCTGCAGCGAGCGCTGTGAGGGTCCCCGGCCCTCCGGCCGCCAAAGGGCCTCGCTCGCCTCACTCATGGTCCTGGCCCTCACCCACCGCCGGGAACCGCGCCCCGCCATGCTGCGGCACCGGCGCTGCGGTCCCACGCTGTGCGTGCTACCGACACCGCACACGCGGGTGGGAAACGGCGTTTCCTTACCGGCAGTCACAAACGAGCACGGCGGCGGCACCACCCTGCGGGCACCGCGGCATCCTAGCGCTATCACCGGCGGACGGGCACGGAGACCCGGGAACGCCGCGGCCCGTGTGCGGCACCGACCCGCGCCCGGCGGGCGCAGCGACAGAGGCCAAGGCGCATGCGCGGACCGCGACCTCAGTACCGCGAGAGCGCGGCGCGAGAGGTCACTGCGCGAGAGGTCACGGCGCATGTGCCGTCGGCCGAAACTACAACTCCCGGCATGCTCCGGGAGCCCGGGAACTTTGAAACACATCGGGGTGCGGGACGGAGCCGGGGGGGGACTGGAAAATAGGGACGGGGGGAGGGAGGGCAGCGCAGAAAGAGGGACGGGGGACGGAAAACACGGGGAAGCGTTAAAGACTGGGGAGAGGGAGGGAAGGGAGGGAGGTGCCGAGAGGGGAACGTGGGAAAAACGAACGGGGGCGGGGGACGGGACAGAGCGGGGGGAGAGTCCCGAGTGCGGGGGAACCGGGCGGGGGGTGGCAGAGGGGGAGAACAGAAGCGGGGACGGGCGGCAGGAGACCCCCACGGTCACCAATAACAGACAAAAGTTACAGGAACTGAACCAAATAATTGTTTTTAAAAATATAAAAATTGTAGAATTTTATTTAATTTTTTTTTTTTTTTTTTTTTTCAGTTAAGTGACTATGGAAGTTAAGAAATATTCTGAATTTCGTTTTTCCTAAGCAAAAGCCATCCAACGTGCTGGTGGCTTTACTGCCATGCCGGGTAGTGTCCACCAGAGGACACTCAAACCCCTGTGACATTACCCCTGTGACTGCTGCGAGTGCTCCAGAGAATCGTCCTGGGAGTTCATCACCAGGCAGACAGAACAGCTGGGTTTCCATGCACCTTAAAACTTCCTCAGCTCAAGCCTTTAGCTCATATATCCAAAGTGCCTTTTGTGTATAACACAGAATCACAGAATGTGGGGGATTGGAAGGGACCTCAAAAGATCATCCAGTCCAATCCCCCTGCCAGAGCAGGAATACCCAGCTCAGGGCACACAGGAACACATCCAGGGGGTTTGAATGTCTCCAGAGAAGGAGACTCCACACCCTCTCTGGGCAGCCTGTGCCAGTGCTCTGTCACCCTCACTGGGAAGAAGTTCTTCCTCACATTTATGTGGAACCTCCTATGTTCCAGCTTACACCCATTGCCCCTTGTCCTATCATTGGATGTCACTGAGAAGAGCCTGGCTCCATCCTCATGACACTCACCCTTGACATATTTATAGACATTAATGAGGTCACCCCTCAGTGTCCTCTCCTCCAAGCTAAAGAGACCCAGCTCCCTCAGCCTTTCCTCATAAGGGAGATGTTCCTCTCCCTTCATCATCTTTCTGGCTCTGTGCTGGACTCTCTCAAGCAGTTCCCTGTCCTTCTGGAACTGGGGGGCCCAGAACTGGACACAATACTCCAGATGTGGCCTCACCAAGGCAGTAGAGGGGGAGGAGAACCTCTCTTGCCCTACTAACCACCCCCTTTCTAACACACCCCAGGATGCCATTGGCCTTCTTGGCCACAGGGGCACACTGCTGGCTCATGGTCATCCTGCTGTCCTGTGTTCTTCATATTTGCATCACTCGGAGCTTGATGACTGTTGTTACTTTAAATAAAAAGATACGTACTTGCATAGCATTTTGCAGCAGTGATTGAATTTATTTAAAAGGTACTTGCTAGCACTCAGTAATAGCACTAGTCAGTTTTCTTAGTGCACCTTCTCGTATGTGCTTTTTTGAAATCCTTACTTCCACACACTAAGTGCCTGCAAGTACTTACTTGCAAAAGCTCCTTAGTTTCCAATTATTCATACTATTCTTTTTTTTTCTTCTTGAAAACATATTTTGAAGGAGAATTCAATAGCTGACTCATTTCTGAATCATCATTAATTTCAGCCCACTAGTCTTTTTTTTATCCTCATTTTAATACATGGGATTTAAAGTTGTTTGTTGTTTTCATTGACTTTAGGAATGCATTGAGTTGGTTGAAAAGACACATTTGGGAGGGTAAGAAATACTTTTCTATCCATGTCTCATAAATGCCCTTAATCTGGCCCTGTGCAACAAATCCTCCAAGGCTGTAAGAAATTCAACAGCGAGTTCTTCAAACATTAGCTGGTCTAGAAGGCCTGCCATAGTGTGAGTTATTATCTCTACATTGATGATGCTGCTCAACAAGGGATGTACTTTGCTAGCTTACAGTGAATTTGAACTTGCAATAAGTGCCAACATTGCCATTCATTGGCACTCATTGGAAAGCAACAGCAGACAATGCATTGAACAAGAAGACTCCTGTTGTTCCTAAAAAACTTCAAGAAGACTGAAGGTTTCAACACATGTAAAACTGCAGAAGAAAACTGCCTTAGCAGCAGGTACCCATGGATGGGCAAACATTCAAAATCAGAATAAAAATATGTCAAATCAATGTACTACCTAAATTATATTATCTCTTAAAACAGATTAATTGGTGAAAACAGTTATCATAATACAGTGCAGGTGGTACATATGGGAAGTCTTTGCAAGACAACATCTCTTAAGTGTTAATTTGAAAGTTGAATTAAGAGGGAAAATAAAAAAAGACATAGGAATACAGGGAACAGGATTGGTTACAGTAACTAAGCTAAACTGTCTGGCCCAACTTCTGGCATTAAAAAAGAAAATCTGCAAATAATCCAGCCCAGTTGATCCGAAAGGACAACCTTTGTGTAGGGACTGCATGCAGGGCTAGGTTGGTTTGTGTTGATGCAGGACTGAATCCCTGTACTGTGTAATTTCAAGTTAAAGAAGGAGAAAATCTTGTTAAGGAGTTACTCTCCTACTTGCAATCACCTCTTTCCAAGTTGTTGCAACTTACCTCTACCTTCTAATGACTGGCATTAGCTATTTTTGCTCCTTCCTGCCTCTTCAGTTTTTCTCTCAGCTGACGTCTTCTCAGACCTACAGTAACAAATGGAAATTGTGGTATTTTCACTACAGTTTTCACTAGTATCTTCACATCTTAGATCAGTCTCCACTGATGCTATGTAGTCAGAGGAGAACAGAGGTAAACTGAGCTGGAAAGAACTAATATACTGCACATAAACATTTGAGTAGTTTGACATTAGAAGGAATGTTTTTTATCATCCAGAACTTCACTAGAGCATCTGTTACTCGCATACATGAACCCAAGGTAGCCATTTTTTTGACACGTGCCTGCAGCTTTAAAAAAAGGGTGAAACAATCAATATGTAAAATCCAGCAGGACCTCTTACATATGTCAGGTCACATAATCATTGTTTTAATATAACCTGATGTTAATAATGGAGTAATATTTCAGGTTTTCTTGATCTTGTCAGGTTCAGTCAGGACTGGAGCACAAACTCTATGATTATATACATTGCTAACATATATTGGCCCTTGCTCCAGTCTGAGAGACCAAAGGTGTCTGGCTTACTGGGGAAGGAAGCTCCAGCAGAGATGGGGCCAACTCACCCTGAAGCTATGCTCTGAAAGGCCATGCAGGTAGAACCAATTCAAGCTGTGACTCACAGCTGTGGCAGGGGGCTGCTGTTTGACAGACCTGTGCTCTCCCACCGTTTGTTGTGAATCAGCATTCCATGTAGGGCCACCTCACAGTGCTCCAATGTCCCTGTGCGAGTGAGCCAGAGTAGCAACCCACTTTTGTTATCATGGAGACACATCCTGAGGGACACAGTGAGCAGGGGACAAGCAGCAGCTGCATGGGACAAGCCACAGCTCTGTCCCACAGGACTGCATATGGACCCTCTGCAGGGAAGCTCAACAGCCATGGCAGAAGGTATATTGAGCCACCTAAAAGCAGGATGTTCTTGGAGGATGCCTTCTGGCCTCATCTGAATCTGCATTAATACCTCTCCTTGAAAATGCCATCTGAGCTATGGGAGTGGCAGAACTCAGTAAATGTATAAAAACCTCAAGTCTAAGATCTAGCACAATACTAATATTAGAGACATGAACTAATAAATAATTTCAGTGTTCCATCAATGAGATGATAATAAAATAAATATACATTCAAATGAAATTGTCATTTACTATTTTTGCAGATACCAGGAAGAGCCCTTGTTCATTTAAGCTTTAATATGTTCTACTGAGAAACATGAAACTCTTTTGATGATTTCTTACCTGATGATTTTAGAGGAGAAGAAAATTCTGCATTTTTATACAGATGCCTAATAGTGTAACACAGCTGAGGAGATGAATTATTTAGGTTTGACAGTCAGTGACTCAGAATGTCTCTGGTTTAAGATGCAGACCTGTTATAATAGTTTTAGAAATACTACTCTGATTTTTTCCCTGCATCACATAAGTCTTATTCTGACCAAATCTCAAGGATTCCATGAGAATACATTTGATAATGGGTACACAAAACCTGTAGGAGGGCTTGGTCTTTGTAGGGTACCTGATCCTAATGCATACAGAAAACTGTGGGTTTAGGGCTGCTGGGTTTTTTCTGTCTTTGATAAACAACTAGAAAAATACATAAAATCAGGTAGCCATAGGTCATTATGTCTGCTTGATTATATACCTAAAAGTAAGGAAATGCCAAATAACTGCACTGTCTTCAGGGATAAGGCTCTGTCTTCCACAGTTCTCTGACAGAAGCACTTTGATAATGTGCTTTTTGATAAAGGGCTTTTTGATAGCCTCAAACAAGAGCTGAGTAAACACAAGGCTCATGCCCTTAAACCTCCCACAGCCTGATGAAAACATATTGGTTTGGTTATTTCTTCATTGGTTTCAGTGGAATTGTCATGATTTATGGTCCATCAAGTTGTCTGTAATGATTCCTAAGATACCTGATTTGTCATCTTTATTCAAAAGCATGGCTGATTTGGTGTAGCTGCAAATTTAAGCACCTCCAATGTAGCTTTCCTGGTTAACAAGTTCTCTTACCACCTTCGAATACAACAGGTTTCTCTTCCTCCCTGTAGGATCTTCCCAGTGATGGAGCTCAGAGGTGCCAGAGCTACCTCTGAGTATGCTGACACAGCTCCTTGCTACCCTATCACACAGTACAAAGATGCCAGTTTTGATCCTAGAATCAGTAATGTGGCTTTTCAATCAAACCAAGCCTCTCAAGAGGGTCCCAAGCCCTCTAGGATTTTTCTTTAATTATGCCCGGACTTAGATGCAGTGTTAATATCACCTGTACTAGAGAAGCTTTCATTCCTGTTCCCTTATAACACACATTGCTTCCCCACATCTGCTGGCAGTTTACAATCAGAGCTGTGATTGTAAAATACAACATCTAAACGTGCTGGGCATTGTTTTTAAGCAATAAAATGCAAACAGCGCCATGCCCAAGGTCAGGATACGAAGAACTTGTTTTCAGTGAGTACCATATCAGCCCTTTTTCCATTCCTGTTCTTACAAAGGGCAGATAGTAGGAAAAAAGGTCAGAAGATCATTTAACACAGAGTCCCTCTCTTTAGCCCTGTGATCTGCTAGTTTCTCAGACAAAGGGTGGTGGATTTTCTTTATATTAGTGCAATGCTCTCTTTCATGTCCCAAGGAAGTTTTAAGATTAAGAAAGAAAGCTTGTTTCCTAGTTTTAGGCTTGTGCACAGGACTTCAGGGGGCAGAGACACCCTTCAGAAAAGAAAGCAAAATGGCTGTGATGGTGGAGACATCACCTACAGTGAAATATCACACATCAAGTATTTTTAGAGACTTTTTTCCGCAGTAATGACTGCTGGAAGCATCCTTTATTAAAGATTCTCTCTGGACTAAGCTGTCTGTAGAAAGCTGTGAATTTGCAAGCTTTCAGCATTGTATTTCAAGGCTTACTGGAGTTGCCTTAAACAAGAAAGGAAATCTATATACAGTGGTCATTAGGATAAAAATGCCCCCCCCCCCCCATGCACACAAACAAAAAAAAATAAATCAAAGTAACTTAAACACCTATCACTTTATTTCATCAGTTCAGAGTAATTTTACTCAAACCCAATACTGAGATGTGCTGCAAAATTAATACACCACTTTCTTTTCTTCGCCATCCATTTTGATTGTTTAACATGTTCAAGACAAACACCAGAATCGTTGTGCAGTTCTTGTTCAGAGGGTGCTCACTGCCAGCCCTGGGGCTCACACCTGAGCATGGGCCGATGGACCCAGTCTGGAATGAAGAGTTGTGATCATGAACCATGCTGCAAAGGCTGTCAGAGCAACTGGGCAAGTGTAACATGATTGGCCATTTGGAGCTGTAGGACTACATACAGAGCAAGAGGACTTGAAATCAAGCCAGTGAAAAAATGGAAAAGCAGCTTATTGTGGATTTCTTATTTTTAATTTTTCAATCATAATCAAATTTATGACACTTGAAAAATTTTGTCTGGTCCTGCTGATGGTCTAGGAAGGGACTGAAAGCAAGAGGATGGGAGAGTTCCCAAAATTTTGCAAAAATTTTCCCCCTATTGTTTCAGATGAGAAGAGGAAGAGGATAGGGTAAAGCAAATTAAAAGTCAATATTTCAAAGATATTTTTTGAACCCCCAAAACATAAACTAGCTGTTGAATTCAGTAACTGGGCTCATGTTGTGCTTAGAAAGACTGAAGCATAGGCAGAGTTATGAAATAACCTTGTTTCCTTTTTTACATATAAGTTTCCTCACTCTCCTCTGAGTTTCTTGTACCAGGAAGAATTTCATTTTTGTTGGCAGTAGGTGGTTCTTTACTGGTTGATCTTTCTGGGTTTTTAACATCTGCCATCTCTTTGCCATCTGGTTTGAAGCGTTTAATTATTAAAACAGAGAGCGCTATGTTTAAGAGACAGCCTCCTGCCCGTAGTCCTGCAATGAGGCCAAGATAGACATTTCTAGGAAAAAAGGTGACAAAAAACGTTTACATTAATAAAGCTTGCCACTTCTGAGTGAAACCAAGCAAGATATCAAATACACTTTGGCAAAACCGTTTTCTCGGGCACGTATCACTCCACATTTTGAGAAATTATAGAAAGCAAACAATCTCATGATGTTTTGCCCCAGGCAGGTTCTAATCAGGTCCTGTATTCCCAGCAGAGATGCCCTCCACCTGAAGAGTGCTCCCATTCAGTAGACTACATTGTAAGGCTAGGACAGGAAGAGCTGGGACAGGCAGGGCTTTGCCTGTTGTCTCAGCCTTGCCCCAGCCCCTCACTGGCCATAGTTCTCCATGCACCACCAGTCATCTGAGTCCCCTTCCCCAAGTGGATTTTGTGAGGTACCTTATACATTAGGAGGCAGAGAAAGGAGGGATGAGGAAGAGTGTCTCCACTACTAGGACTTACTCCAGACTTCAGTCTCCCACAAAGCCAAGGTATTGCAGAGTTATTCAGTGCACTATGGCTTCAATAAAGGAACTAATCCTGGTGATGTAAGGGAGTGTACTGCAATGTCTTATGTCAGATTGAATCAAAACTATTTGGCTTATTTGATCTACTAAGGTCTAGTCAAAATAAGGAGATCTGGTGCTTTTAGTATCTTAATCAGTCTATTGACAATTGTCATGGGCAAAGTATACCTTGGTGCAAAAATCTGCCTCAGAAGCCAAATTCCCAACCCCTTACCAAAGATTTCATCTTACCTGAATGCTTTTATGTCATATATCCGGCAAGATCCAGATCCACCACAGTTTTTTGTCCCCCATTTCAAGCAGGTTTCATCTATCAAGGCACCGAAGTAAATAGGGGCTGGGAGTCCTCCTGCAAAGAAAATTCTTATTACAGGATCTCAGACATGAAGATCTCAGAACTGAAGGTCATGGTAAAGAAATGAGGAAATGACTCTGAGTTTCTGAATGATGGCTGCATAAAATGGGACTAAACATCCAGCTCCAGATTTGTAAAAATATTTAAGCAAGTGCCTAAAGGGAGTTGAACAGATGAGAGACTATAGCGTTATTATATTCAGTGAGGGAAATGTTAGTAATTCTACTTTAATGGCATTTTTGTTAGAACTATAACTTCTGTTAAAATAAATAATATAATCAATACTTCTTTTTCAGTCCTTGGTGTGGAATTACATGCCATGACAGTATTTATGAATACTAGTGTATCTGTTCAGGTATTACACAAAAGTTTGTCATTTAAAATGGTTAGCTGAGTGCAAAAGGCTGAAATCAAGCAGTTGCTTAAAAACAACTAGGTAATAAGTGTATTGCTTATGTACTACTGAAAGAATTCCTTTCAGTCATAATGCTTTAATATAATCAGTAAGCTGTTTCAGGGATAATGTGCAGCTTTGTGAAGAAAATTATTTCATAAAAGCACAAGACTGATTCTCTGCAGGATTCAGCTAAAATATGGGGAGAGATTCAAATCACTACTTGGGCTTGTCTGTGTGGGGAAGATCTCAAAAATCAGCAAGCAAGTGAAGACAAGGCAATATTTGTTAGAGGCATGGCAAACTACATGCCTGAAGACTGTAACAATTATTGCAGATAAACACAAGAAAGAAAATAATTGTCAGAGCACTTGATAGCTCTAAGAGAAAAATGCTCAGCAAAAGGGAGCATAGGTGGTAAGGATATCCAGACTGATCAAGCCCATGTAGCTGTGTCCACAAATCAAAAAAAAACCCAAACCCAAAATTACAAAGCAATTTCCTTCCTTTGTCTGATTCCTTTGCTGCATAGAAAAAAATATGAAGACATAATCATAATATGTAATTACATACCAGGCAATGTGTAGCAAATTCCTGCACAGATTTTGAAATGCATAGTCTGCTTACAAAGAAAACTATTGGAAAAATTCTTTTGTTCTCATCTGGAGCAAGGACATTGAACTGGCAAGCTTTGGTCTATCTCACTACCTACTTGAATCCCACGAAGAAATGAAATTTTACCTAGTACTCTACCAACTAAAGTCTCAATCCCAACAGCAAAGGATTTCAGGTCTGGTGAAACAGATCTAAAAAGGAAACAAAAATAGTACATTGGTTTGGGGAACAATAGAATCATGTAGCTACAGCCACTCTGTGAACATCTGCACGTGCCCCCTTGCAAGAGTATTGTGGCTTACTTAGCATAGCTCATTCAAACCCTAACTGAAAAAACTGGCCAAAGTTAAAGTTCAGCTGTAGAGCCTCCTTCAGTAGATGAACTCTCATTGAAATCAATGGGAGAATCTACAGACCCATTAGCTACATGCAGGTTAAGACCCACCTCTGCCTCTATTATTTTAGAGAGAGACAGTAAATGTGAGTTACCTGGCTACAAAAGTACCTCATTCTTACCAGGGGAGAAACATCCTGTGTCCATCAGAACTGGAGGAATTAACACAAAGCAGAGAGGAGTACTGAGCTGGCACAGGGACACGAGGGAGACTTGCTACAGCCAGCCTGTTTCCTGAACTGGAGCTTATACATCAGGATATCCTCTGTTCAGCATTAGCATGAAAGGCTTCTCATTACACACATTAGTATTCTGAAAACTTTGCCCAGCAAAATTAGCCTTGTCCATAGTCCAGGCAGGCAGTAAGAATGGCTGCACATCGAAATATTGCAGAAGAATCAGTAGCTTAGCAAACAGTTATCTAGTCATGCACACTAACTACCAAGGTTTGCAATTCACCCGTGAGCATGAGTGGAAAGAAACTTCCATGTGAAAGGCACAGAGCACTGTATTTTCTTACAAGTATAAAATGGCAGTGCTGCTTTACATCTGAAGGAATAAAAATTAAAAAAATACCGCTGCTGACATAGTTCTGTTGATACCAGTTTGACAAAAAATGGGAGTATCAGACTTCTCAGAGCACAGAAAACATTCTGAGGTAACAAGGCTTAACAAAGGTGAATGTTTTTGTCCTGAGTAATGTGAATAGCAGTCACCTTGGATGTGGCTTAGCACTGCATCATATTTCAAGTTCATTGCTTTGTTAAAAACATCCCTGCCATTGGAAGTGAAAACTAATGATCAGGATCAGCAGGCTGCCCACTCATTTAATCACCAAAGTCTACTCAGCCTTAAATTGGACTTAAATTGGTGGATGGGCATTTGCTGTGCCTCTGAACAGAGCTGGATTTCAGAGTACTGGCAAAGACTCAGGGCCCCAATTTCATCAGCATGCCATTCCTCAAGCTAGGAATGAAATAGGAGATACCATACTCTGTTCCTCTTTCCCCAAGCTTTACAGTCAAGGTAAGGTAAAGTATTTCACCTAAACATAATCATGTATGCAGGAGTGCCTCCTAAGCCCAAAAGAAACGCGCCAGCAGTCTGCAGCGCTAAAAAATAGGGAAATGCTTTGGTACAGCTTTCTCTTTGGCATTGTCCCAAAACTGCGGAGGAATTGCCAAGTCCATGCCCTTGTCCTTCCACACAGCTGCAGTTGTGAAACACCTGAAAGGAGAAGATGAGAAGAATTTATTTAATCAGAATTCCGTGCACAAAACTATTTTATTTTTCGCTCCCCGTAACAAGCAGGCTGTTGTTTACGCTGAAAGAAACTCCCTCATCATCCTTGCAAACTGGTGGCCAAGTTCATTGGTATGCTCCAGCTACTCTGAGCTGCTCCAGGGGCACAAAGCAACTGTGGCTCTAGTTTTAGCAGAGCCATTGCTAGGACAGAAGCTGCTCTGTGTATACTTAAAATGGGTCAAAGCTATAAAATTCAGATGTGACCTGTTTTCCAGCCATTCTGGTCAGGAATCCCTGGAAGTAGATGAGTAACAATAAAAATACAGAAGTGGAGCCAACGATGCAATCATGCACATCTATCCTTATGTACCTAAACCAGCTTTTTGTTTGCAAGTCTTTCCTGAATAGCTTACTTATCTCACTTTTTAAAAACCCTCCCTGCAACCTTGCACTCACTCAGTTTCTACTGCAAGTTTAAACCAAATGGACAATTGTGTGTACAGGATTCCTTAATCACAAAGCAAAAAAATTAACAGATGGAGAAATCTAGCTATATCTATAATCATCTATCCACCTACATATTTACCATATTCTTTCCAGTCCCAGTTGATGATTTACATCCCGCAAAGCAGGCTGACATGTAAGTGATCCCATTGTCCCCACATACAGGATCCCACTGATCCAGCTTGCAGCCACAGTCAGCATTGCAACTGGCCATTAAGTTGGTTTTGGGAGAGGAAAGATATTTTAATCTGGAGGAAAACAGAAAGAAATAGAATAATTGTTTAGTTGAATCATATAGTCAAATATCAGGAAGTAGGCAGGAAAAACATGGGAAAGTGAACCAACCAACATGGACAGGTATCTGCTACCAATAGACTGTGAAGTTGTCATATGGAGACTCAGCTAATTTCAGCTAAACCAAAGTTCTCTTGAGATTTTTCATCAAGCATTGACATTTTTATGAATTGTTGCTGAAAAGGCAGAGAACTTGCAAACTGGGTATTCTTTGTGAGGGAATATTTGGTGTTACTTTTTCATTTGAAAAGTCTACCCAAGAAAATCATACCTAAAATCTCTTTTTTGCCTGTAGAGAGGCCATGCTTTTCCTTAGCAGCAGGTATCACATATATCTGGGTGCTAGAAGTGGGGATATCAACCAACATACACCTACAGCAGCAACATGGCCTTGACATTTTTTTTCACTGGCCATGAAAATTGCATGAGTCAGAATGGGAAGTGCTGCTTCTATCTCAGCTCTGACAGTATTCAGCAGCACCTGGGACAGGCTTGAGCCTCATTGTTGATCAGATTTTGTTTCTTGTTGTATATTATCGTGGACTTCCATAGCTTCTGCCTTTATCAACTTTTCTGTAAGAAACATTAAACTCAGGTCCCAGTGAGCTGAACTAAGCAAATGACAACTAGCACTGGGAATTTAAGAAGTGGCCAGTGACTCTGAGGGCATGGTAGCAGGTCTCAGCTTTCAGAAAATCCTAGGACTCCACCACCTGCTTTGAAGTCACTCACAATACAAAGGAAAAAGTGTTAAAGATTTGTCTTTTCTTCCTCCCTACCCCTCAACCCAAAACACACCTCAGGGGGACTACATTTCTCCTAAGTGTTTTACAAGGGAAAATAACTGGGAGGATAAGCCCCCATTGGCCTCATCTTCAAACTACAAATAGTTAAGTGGGTGAAACAGTAGGTGGCTTGCTTAACCAGAACAATCCTAGCACATGCTAAATTCTCCAGTCTCAGTTCTGCTGGAGAAACTGTAATTGCTGTTTCAGTATTTGCTGTCTTGGTGTTTCTGCTTATTTTTAATTCACTCCCCAGTGTCAGATGTTGAGCTCAACCAGTTATCCCCACTGCATGAACCTCTGACATGGTTTATGTAACTAACCTCGAAGCTGAACTGGGTGTCAGGTTTGCCAAGACAACTTAGATATTTCCCTGAGTATAGAATCAGTTTCAATAAACACAGGACTGAGTTTGCCTGAACTGAAAATCTAGCAAGCCCTGTTGTATTCAGTTTAATCCTTCAAAATCCTTTGAAATTTGTTGGACCAGACTGAGCTAAATTTAAACAGTAGGCAATTGTGGCATTCTGCTGGGGTCAGCAAAGTGCTCGCACAACAGCACGACTGTGGTCCTGGAAAGGGAGGGGAAATGTCTCTTTGGGCAGCACACACTCCTGACACGACCACTTTCTGCCTCACCACTGGGAAAATGCACCTGGGCAGGTTGGCAGCTCCAGAAACCCCACGCACACAGATAACTACTGAGCTAGAAGATTGTCACTTCTGGAGGCAAAGCCACTGGGAGACCATGTGGAAGCCGATTCCAACACTTTTTTTACTTCCCGCTCCCTACATGGTAGCAGGAGAACAGCTTTAATTTAAAGCTTTGAAATAGAACATAAAAATTTCAATTGCTTGCGATAAATTTTGTATTAATTAGTGGTTTGCCAAAATATGGAGGTATGTTCTCAATATCCAGCAACAGACAATTTAGAAAAAAGAAATGTCCAGTTTGAACAAAATTTGAAAAAACCAAATTGGAGTATCCTGCCCATCCCCAACACTAGGTATCATTTCAGCTTGATAAGTCTGTCTCAAAATCTAGGGTTTCCTTGTGTGTATCAGCAACAAGGGACCAGTAAAATTATATAATCACAGCAGCTCTGCTGTCGTGGGAACTGTGCTGATTGACGCTAGCAGATAACCTAATACACACCAGTGCAAATGAAAAGCTCTTATCTTTAAAAAGACATATAGTTGGGGTTTTTTATGCAAAAGGATACAGCAATATGCTACAGTAAATCAACAGAGAAGTCACGTTTCAGAACTCTTCCAAATTAAAGTCAAAATGTTTCAAGTAGAATGTTTGTAAATCCAAGTGGGACAACAAATCCAAATAAAATTGTGAGTAGAGGAATACAGGTTCTGCACAGGGCAGGGAGCAACCATGATAAATGACACAACCAACAGAGACCCAAGGGGATACAAACCCAGAGTAGGGTGCTGTCAAACCGGCCACCTGGAGCACCTCACAGCTGCAGGTAAAGTACAAGAGGTTTAACAGGTATGCAATTATAAAGGTGATGCAGGCAAACTTTGCCATTTCAGTTATGTGAAGTTTGAATTTCTTGATCAGAAAGCCTCCTAGAAACATCCCCAGGATCGTGATGGGTAGAAGTACCACACCTGCAAATGGAAGGTAACAAAAATGTTAATTGCTGTCACTTGTATTGATCCATTTCAGAATAAATATCTGGTTCTAGTCATTTCTAAAGCAGCAGATACTGACCTTTTTTATGACTGATCATTTGAGGTTCTAAGAATTTTTATTACCTTTAAGTAGTTTTGCTTACTTCCTTATTTTCTTTCAAGTCATGTTATGACTTCAAAAAGCTTAGTTCCTCAATGTGCCCTATCTGTTTATTATACTGTTGTTTGCATGCATACTGCTGTAATAAAACCTATATGGGTGCCTGTTAGAAACTGCAGTAAATAAGATTAATGTCTTGGCTCATGGGTACTTCTTCATCTAATGTAAAACATCAAATTTTCTGAAAGTTACAAACCCCAAAATCTCCAAAACATGAAAGGAGGCAGTGTCTGGTTTTGCATTGGATTCCATTTTGATCCGAGAGTGAATCATGGAAAGGTTTGCATTTAGATTTAATCCCTTCAGTATTTCACAGACTCCAGCCCTAATACTTACATGCTAAACAGAGCTTTTACAAGGTTTTACTGTGAGGGGTTTGTCTTTCTCTGAGTGGTTTTTTGTTTGTGTGGGTTTTTTGGTCACGTTGTTTTTGTAAAACTTTCCCTGCATCCAAAAAAAAAAAAATAGGAAAGAGAAAGTTCATCCCACGTTTGTACCTGACCCATACCAAAGGAGGCTGCCTTCTGATTAAAATCATGGAATATTATTTCTGCAATGTCTTCACATACCCTGGTTTCCTTGCCAGGTTATGAGACCATATTAATCACTGTAAGATTAATATAATTTCAGCATTCTTTTTTTTTTTTTTTTGTGCAACACTACAAAGAACTTCTTTTTGCAGGACCTGGCAAATAGAAAAAGAGCTTTGAGCTCAAAATGACTCAAAATTTTATATTTTGGTCTCTTATTGGTTATAAAACTTGTATTTGTAATCAAAACTGAAGAAGTTTGTACAGAGATGCTATTCTGAAAGGAAAATCACACATTTCATTAGTCATTTTCTAAATTAAATTGTGGGTTTTCTCTTTTAGTTGTTACTTGTGTGTGCTTTTCGTTCATGACAACAGACACATTCATAACCCAAATCTCACTCTTTGAAAAAACCTTCAGCCAAAAAAAATCCTCCCAGTTCTAATAATCCTCTAGCTCACTAAAGTAGGAACTCAACACCAGGAAAATCAACACTAAAGTTAGCATCCATTTTCAAAATACAGCAGGAATATTAATAAACCACTAGATACTTTTTTTTAAAAAACAAAGTAAGTTCACAAAAGCTGTTCCTGAAAAGGAAGGCAAAATAACAACAACAAAAAAAAAGAGCTTCCTTTTTGACATGGGAGTTTGAAAAGAAGGACAGGTACGTACCAATTAGAAAGATGGCTCTTGCCACTGATACATTAAATTGCTGCTCCATAAACTTTGTCTCGTAGGTTATCATCCCAACCAGAGAATTGTACTGCAGAATAGTCAGGAAGATGAACACCAGGAAAATTGGATTTCCAAACAGCTTCTTCAGAGCTGGGAGGAAATCTGCAATGGAGAGGTATATGCTGTACACCCTGCTAAACATAGAGAAGAATTGTTTTGACATCCTCTAGATAATAAAACTAACTTTGATTTAACTACTGGTTCTATTGCAGGCTACAGTTCTTTGCCTATCAAAATATCTCCTTGTCCAAGGAAGAGTTTTCTTCATTGTCACCACATGGCTGACAGAAGCAGGAAGACTGAATGGCACAGTGGATGCTGGATTGGGAACCAGAAATCCTTTTATTATTTTCTTATGTGTGACACAGGACTATTCCTCAAAGGCACTAAGGCTTGCAAACACTGTTCCTCAGTGCCTGTGTAGGAGAGGGCCCCCAGGGGAGCATTAAGACTCTCTATAATGTGCCAAAAGTCTGGTTCCTAAAGCAGAAGCCTTCACAAACCACACAAGAGTCCTGCATGAGGGTGATATTCAGAGAAAGGGAGCACCTGACCCTTATGTAACACATCATATGACAACTACCATGTTGAACTGACAATCTCCAGTGCTCAAAGCAATAGCAGGATCTTTTTCCAGCTGTCTGACAGAGAGGACTGCAACACATCCCCAGCATATAATTATAATACTACAACTTAGGACATTTGTGTCCATCATTTGCACTGCAGAAACGTGCATTTTGCTGAGGGTTGTGCAAATCCATGCCCAGCTTGGAGTGAACCCGTGAGAGAGAATTCACATGCAAACATTTGGGCTGTAATCTTTCACCTTTTACTGCCTCTGAGAACTTTAACTGTGGTTGAACTGGGGGGTCTATTTTACAGCGATCTCCTTGAACAGGCAAATGACTGATCTTCAGTTTTTCATTGTCTCCTTCTTTTGGTAAGGAGTAAGGCAGAAACCAGAAAGGCAATGAAGCAATGAAGTTGACTGCTCCGCAGATGAGCAATCCAAGCCACCAGGCACCAACCCAACGGGTATCCTTCGGATTTATGCTGATGGTATCTATAAAAGACAGGAAAATAGAATAAATACCATGTAGAAAAATTAAACTGCTTATTTTTAATTTGACTCAGGATACTGTAGTTATATGTATTGTCTAAAGAACAGAACAGAGGTGATTTGTGTTTCACATGAACAACCAAAATGCAGTTTGAATCAAATCAGTCCCATGCAGTGTCCATTTAGACCCATGGTGGCATTTCCTTGCCACAGTCTTCCAACACTTTCTGTAGGAATGAGAAACAGCAAGAGGGGCCCTTCACCACCAAAACCCAACTCAATCTCAATTTCCTGCTGCCTCCTCATTCTTCCATCCCCAAACTCAGCAGTTTTTCCTTGAAGTTCCTCAAATTTTCCCTGGGATTAGAGACCTGAAAGTGCTTTTAACCATGAAATGAGTATTCATATGAATCTCTGCTGCATGCTTTTTTTAAGAGAACATAATTTTTGCCAAGTATTGAAAGTGTCTGTGAGCAAAAGGTCTTTCACTGTTCCCTCAATGTGGTGTTGGCCTTTTATGTGCTCAGTTCTCAGCTGCACAAGAGTGTAACAAGCAGAGAAAGAGGCACAAAATATTTCTGCAGCAGGGGTAGAGTCTTGCATCAAGGGCTATTATGGTCACACTACTGAATTTCAAATATTAAAATGTAAGTAACACTGGATTTTGAGTAGGAAAAACTCTCTAGGGAGCCCCCTTTTTCGGAGCAGTAAGCTGGGAAGGTGCTTCTTAGCACGCAGGTTCCTGCTGACCTCTCCATTAACCCCCGGTCTCTTACCGATATCCACAATGCCAATATCAACCCAGAGGCTGGCACAGAAAGATCCGAGCAGGAAGCCCAGAGTTGGCCCAAACATGCCCAAGGATCTCACCAGGCCTGTAAGAGAAGAGAGGCAGCAGGGGAGAGCGAGCACCACACCGAGGGGACAAACCTGCCTGCTCCTCCGAGGGAAGCACGGGAGAGAGGGAGGAGGAGACAGAAGATGGGCACAGGCTGTTGGGGGATGTCTACCAGGAAGCTTCTGAGCAGCAAGAAAATGAGCTGCAAGGTGTCAAAGCCACTAACTGCCACGTGGAAGCAGGCTCCCTTCGCCGAAGCGAGCGCGGCCTCACACGGGCCCCCACACGCAGTTCATTGTGAGAGTGGTGTCTTGGAGGGAACGGGGAGAAAGAGAATAATCACAGAATCACAGAATGTCAGGGATTGGAAGGGACCTCAAAAGATCATCCAGTCCAATCCCCCTGCCAGAGCAGGAACACCCAGATCAGGTCACACAGGAACACATCCAGGGGGTTTGAATGTCTCCAGAGAAGGAGACTCCACACCTCTCTGGGCAGCCTGTGCCAGTGCTCTGTCACCCTCACTGGGAAGAAGTTCTTCCTCACATTTATGTGGAACCTCCTATGTTCCAGCTTGCACCCATTGCCCCTTGTCCTGTCATTGGATGTCACTGAGAAGAGCCTGGCTCCATCCTCATGACACTCACCCTTTACATATTTATAGACATCAATGAGGTCACCCCTCAGTCTCCTCTTCTCCAAGCTAAAGAGACCCAGCTCCCTCAGCCTTTCCTCAGAAGGGAGATGTTCCACTCCCTTCATCATCTCTGTGGCTCTATTTATCCTTTATCCCTCCTCCTCCTAAATTCTCTCCTCACAGTTTTGCAGTTGCACTGTTGAGCTTGAGGTGGTTAAATAACAACGTACATCTCTAGGCCCGTTGGAGGTACCATAAATCTACCTGCAACTCTACAGCTTGCGTGATGTTCTGTGATTGCAGCAGTCAGAACTCATCCCTGTACTGTGTGTCACGCCCCTAGTTTAAGTAGCAGTAGTTGATCTGACGGTGTGCATGTAAGAAAGCAAACTGTGCAGTTTGGAGTCACATTAGGGTGACAAGGACAAAAAAATGTGTGTGGACATGGAATTAGATACACAACCCTGGGAATATTTTCAGTAGGCAACATGGAGATATAAGTGTGCCTGTGTGTCATCAAAGTGCATCAGACAGCATCTTTATTGATTCGTTTGGCACCAGAATGAGCAAATCAGCTAACTATTGTGTTAATAAGCACTTAGCTGGGAAAAAAAAAAAAAAAAAGGTAATGACCTCTTTAAAATCAGCTTTCAGTTTTGCTACTGGCCTCACTGAGGTTTCCATTTCCCACCCTGTCCCTGCTTACAAAGGAGACAACATGGGATCAGAAGAGGGTGGGATTGCCCCTGGGAGCCAATGACTAAGCTGTGAAGGTTAGCAGAAACTCAGGAAGCTAGGAGTTCATTTTACTGACTGGGTATGTAAATACAGAGCAATTGGATTTTGATGACCACTGCTGGCACTCAACATAAAATGAAAATATCTTCAAAATATATCAAGCATAGATCCTCACTTTCCCTTGTCACTTGTGTTGACCTGTTGAAGTTTAGTAATAGGGGGTAAAGTTTCAAGGAAAGTTCGATGATTCAGATTTCTAAATTCTAGCACTGAACTGCCAGCTTTGGGGCTGTTTGAAGTAGCAGAAGGCTTTAGTAGGAAAAAGAAAAAAAATAAAAGAATTCTTGATCAAGTGCCTGTCAGTTCGTGCCCATGTTCAGTCCTACGCTCTGTAAATCCTACTGTGTCGTCCTATTGCAGAGATTTTTCTCCTGTTAGTTTTGCAAACTGTCTTCTGAATACAGTAATCGCTCAGCTTTTGATCAAGAACTCTATAATAAATTCTTAGAGTGTAAGCATAACCAGATGATTTTTTGGTTTTGCTTCATTGCTCCAATTGCATATTGCTTTCATTTAGTTCTCTCATTTTACTTGATTGGAAAATCTGGCCTTTTAGATCAAATTCTGATGCTTCCAAAGTGTCTAACTTCTGCAGAGTCAGGATTTTGACACTAGAAGCCAGGACTTAGCTCTTTATGTTTATCAGTGAGTCTAAAGCAGAACTTACTACTCAGAACAATGCAAGCTCATCTTCAAACTTCAAATACGCAGTGGTAAATTTCTAAAATAAACAGATAAAACCCAGCACACCCATACCAATGGCCCTGGATATTTTATGCAGTATATTTCTTCAAGATACCATAAGCTATCAGATAAAGCAGCATATGTGCAATAATTTTGCATGTGTATAGTTTTTAAATTACATTTCACACTCACATACTCTTGAAATTCAAGAATAACTTCACTGAGAGAATATGCTTGTATCATGATAAAACAAAAACCAAATAAGTTCACTGTGATATTTTCTTATCATATTCTCCTTTGTAATAGTTATAGTTTACATTTAATCAACAGAATAACCACAAAGAGTAACTCATGCAGACCTGCCAGTTTGACAGCTGCTGCATATTGACATAGCTCAGCCAGCCCTTGTACTGATGAGCAATTTGGCATGCAACAGGTAATAAAAATTACAACGCACGTTGGCCTCAGATACGTTTCTACTGAAGCCATGGTTTCAATAGTTACAAGATTACACACTAGTGCTCAATTCATTCTTTCAGTGCCTCATAAAATCAGCCACCTCAAGAAAGCTACCATCCTCTATTAAGTTCCATAAGACAGCTTAAAATACAGGGTATTTTTTCCTTTTCTCTTCCTTCCAATGCCAACTCCAGTTGTATTGATGCCAAAAGGATTTTAATGCTGTATTCCATCGACACTTAATGAAAAGCTGTCCCTGCCTCAAAATAAGATATGTTCTTACTCAACAAAACATCTAAAGGCAGTAACAAAAGAAAAGGCAGGAAGGTGAAATTCTCTCTCAGGGGCAAATAATGAGGTCAGAGATCAAAATTCAACAGCAAGGCCTGACTCAGGTTTTTCATTATAGGACAATATTATTTTTTTTTTAATTTTACAAAAATTGATCCAGTCAATTGATTAAAAAAATCAGATATGAAAAAGAACTAAAGTTGGTCAAGAAAAGGAATTTCAGCTCTATGGAAAAGACTGTATTTCAACATTCACAATTTTGGCAAATTGGGTCAGTCCATCAAAGTATCAAAATATTTTAATGGAATAAGAGACTGAAAATTACTATTCCAAAGGTTAAAATGAAACATTTTAACCCTCTGTAAATAAAATACCTTGTTGCAGTTGCATGACCCAAACAAATTTCCATTTTGGCTGAATCCATATTATTCTCTCTACCAGCTTTATCTTTTTTAATCTCACTTCCTCAATAGCTCCCAACCCGTCACAATCTCTCCCAGATCAGATTCGGACATGAAAAAAAATTCAGCTGAACTCTTAAAAATACCTTTAATCAGAAGCTCAGAGGCGATTACAAATATTTCGGATAACCACTAAGTGGAACTTTTGTTTTTGTCGGCTCCCTTCACAATACTTCTATTTTCTTCAACCTGCAGATTTCCTCATCCCCAAATGAAGACATTTGCCTTACCCTGTAGCATTACTCACTGACCTCTTCCTGAAACTGTATCTTACTATCTCTACGACCTGTTCAACTTCACCAAGTTTACTTCAGGCAGCAGTTTTGAGCTCCCTCAGCCACACAAACATTCCATGCTGCTTTGGCAATAAATGAATCTGCTTTGGTGTAAGTCTCTCTCTTGGGCAATAGGCTGTCTTCCATCAAAACAACAACAAAATCCCAATCAGAAGGGATTTGTTACAGCACCCTGGCAAGGGTTCATTTTTCCCTCTGGTAACTAGTGGCTTTAAAAAGCTTTCATCAGGAAGAGTGCTGCATGTAAAATTCAGAAAGTCAGGTAAAAGCTTCTGTAACATATTTATACTACTGTTATTAAGTATAATTCTCTTATCTGTGGAACAGTGATTAGGAAACACAATAATACCACAATAAATATTGTGTGGAGGTGCGGTACTCAGGATGATGTGCCAGGTAAGACTTCTCACTTTGGAGAAACAAGTATTTCTCTTCATCACAGAGAAAACTGGCACGTGTAGCTGAAGCCACCTGGGGAAAACAAAAGGAGCATCTGGGAAATACCCTTGAGAAATAAATACAAGATCAGTTTTGCATTGCTTTTTTTGTCTCTGCACAACTCAAAATTACCCAGAATAGAGCAGATAGATTTTTGGGTGAGTATTTTCTCAGCTACATAAATGTTAAAGAAAAGAATGTTTAGCATAGAAATCATTCATTTTTGTATTACCTATGTAAAATGCTGAGTTCTCTTCTTTAGAAAAATCATCAATATATGAAACCCCCAGTGGCATAACTGGTGCTTCCCCAATTCCACGTAAAAGGTTCCCCATCAACACAAAGAGCCACAAATAGGAATTTGTTGTTTTCTCACATCCTGTAGGCCATAGACATTTACATTTCTGTGAACATAATTCTGACAATACTTTATTGCAACAGAAAAAAAAAAACATATAATGTGTTTTTTTTTAAATCATTATAGGGTGGGTTTGTATATATCATGGTTTCTAACAGGGTTTCTAACTGCTTTCCAGTGAAAGAGGGTGTATAAAATAGGGACAAGCAGAAGGGAACCCAGCATTAGAGCTTTTGCTTACCCAAATTTGTCACTGCGCTGGGTGTTTCTGTAGTGTCTGTGACTGGATGGGCCACAGACGATGCTGGGGAGCAAGCTGATACACTCGTAGAGGAGTTGTCCACAGTAACAGTTATCCTTTCATAATTATAACTGGAAAACAACTATGTAAAATACAACTGACACATGAAAGACTCTGCTTTGCAGGAAGTGTGTATGAGCCTTGTGTTCACACATGTTCATCCCCGTTGCACGAAGGCAGAGAGGAGGGGCAACGCCATTTCCAGTGCTTTTGCTTAAAAAAGACAGGTATCTTCACACCTTTTTCAAAATGCTCTACCCATTCTAACCCCAAGATTTTCTATCACCAAAATAGCAAAAAAAAGGTGCTTCCAGGGCTTAAAATGTCATTCTTTAGACTGCAGGACAGAGGCAGAGTGCATCCACATCTGTCTACATATTACAATGCTGTTATTTTTCCATACTGACACCAGTTTCTTACCTATGTGACAGATGTGTAACAGATTTCTGTGTTGGTTTATAAGGAGCTAGCTAAGGATCTAGCAGTAACGTATCTGTGCCTATAAAGAGATTAACATAGGCTGCAAAACACATGTGCCAGTTTGTCTGTATTTAGGCAGCCAGCTACGACAGCAAATCTGCTAAGTAAATTGAAGTCAGCTTCAGTACCTTTATGCTATGGTGGAATATATGGAAAGCAGATATTCCCTCTGACTGCACAATCAAGTGGCAACCTTTAATATGACAGTGAGGTCCCCATGGCCACTGAGCTTTGCTCAGTGTTGTGGAGAATGGGCAATCTTCAGAACTTGGGTGTGAGCTTGGGTTAAATCAGAGATTTCCAGAGCTCTGCTTCTGGCTTCTGCTGTCCCCTGCAGCCCAGGCTCCCTGCCAGTTCACAAGCAGAGTAGTGACTGTGGCCACTTTCCATACCGTGGTCCCCAGATAGAATTCTTTCCATACCCTCCTTATCACAGATATTGGTCTTGGAACTAAAGAAGATACAATAAATAAATTCTAATTCCCTGAGTTCAATGAAGATGAATAGCCACCAAAGAGAAAGAAATGTCTTCCATCAAGATCTCATTATAGTTCACTTAAGTATAAAAAAAAACAGAATGACTGAAAAATTACATACATATATATCTATATCTCCCAGGCCAAAAATGCACCCCATTTATACCTAATTATGTCCAAGTTCTGTAGAAATCTTGGGTATCTCTTTTACTTGCTTGTAGAAAGAGGTAAGATTTCAGAGAGGAAATCAGAAAGTCAGTACTAAAAATTCACCTTTTAAAAACTTCCTGTTATCTGGAAGAAACTACTATTGTCAAACCTTTAACTCAGGTGTATGTTTAAAAAACACTTCATACGGACAAGTTCAACTCGCACACAATGGGAAAACTCTCCATATTTACCGTCCCATTAGGAACTGAGGCATCACTGACAAAAATGCTCCTAAGGACATGATGAGACATCCAGCAGCAATTACTTTTGGTCGATGAACTCTTGGTCCAAGGTAGCTCACCAACACCATTACCATTAAGTTACCTGCATCAACAGGAGAGAGAATCAGCGAGATTACAAAGAGATATTTTTTTTTAGGGGAAAAATGTATGAAGAAGCAGTATTTATCCACTTTCAAAGAAAGTACACATACCTATCTCAAAGCTGCCATCAATGATGCCAACAATTGATGATGAGATTTCAAATCTCCTTTCAATTTGTGTGGACATGCTCTTCATGTAGCTTCCAGAAAATCCTTTGGCAAAAAAGGAAAAAGCTAGAGCTCCAAGAAATATCTGAAGAGAGAAAACAATTATGCTCGCAAAGAAAGAATTTTTTCTTCGTTGCTGTATGCCTGAGCAACCTACTCAAGAAACACAAAAATCAAATGCTTTGCTTTCTAATTCTGTGTGAAGAGATTCTTCCTGTTTTCATTAAAACAGATCTTACTTTCTCACTCAGGGTGGCCTCCAAAACCTCTTCTACTGCAAAGAAAAAGAAAGTCAACATGGACTGTGTGCACCTTCTACCTTTCTACCACATCCTGGTTTAGCTGTTTCCTTCCTTAGGGAAAACTTGCAGCACAAAGTTGTTCATTATTGGTACTATTAATACAGTGCATCTTATTAGTGCTATTTCTCCTGTTCCAAAAAACATGGATAAAAAGATATAGCTGCAACCACCACTATGACTACAGCACACCTCTAAACGATTTGTTAGCAAAATATGGCCTCACTTTTTAACTGCTGAACACATTTATTGACTCCTACGTGCTCGGAACCACAACCTAGAGCGTTGTTTCCAACACATGTAGTGTCAAACAGTGTCATACAACACTAACAGAATTTTGATAGAACTTCAAATTGTCATTTTCATTATTCCAGAGAAAATATGTAGTGAGGGCTCCTCTCCATACCTTTAGCTTTGAACAATTATGGCACATGTTCTTGGCAGGAACTGCACTGCCACTGCTGTCCTGGAAGAGTGACTTGTCTTTAAGTTGGCCAGCAGTGATTGGCCTGTCCATGGTTTTCCTCCTCCAGATCCAATATGTAGGGCTTCCTGTTTGGAAAATGTCATTATGATGAACTATACGTCAGAGAAATATCTACACCGTGCTTGAACCAATATTCTCTTTTAGATATCTGCTTCTGGTCACTGTTCCAGGCTAAATGGACCTTTGGTATGATCCAGTAGGATCCTGATACTAGGTTATATTTATGAGGATTTTCTCTAAATGCATAATCTATGAATTTGAAGAACTACTGAACAGTACTCTGTACCATTCTGTCAACATTCCTATGAGTAACGTTATTTTTTGGATAAATGTTTGTAGAATCAGACCACAAATGATGCCCAGGAAGAAAATGTGGTAGCAGATACGGTAGGTAAAGACATATTAGGGAAAAAGAGGGCACTGATTACAAGAAACAAATAATGACTACCTTTAAATCCACAAGTTCTTGCAAGACAGATGATAAATGTAACTATTTTAATGAGACTGCCAAAGATTTGTTTTTAAAAATTGGCTGTGATATAAGAAGTCATCTTAGCTACATTGGTTGATGTAGATTAAGCTGATCAGGGGAAACCAGGACACAGAGAGATCTGGAATGATAACAAGTGAAAATGACCTATTGCCAAGTTCCTCTGCTGGAAAACTGGAGCAGTAGTACCGAAATCAATTAGCTAGCTCCACTTGGCATATGTATTAGAGGAAAACAGAGAAACATAGGCCAAGAAATTGGCCTGTAACATTTCCCCCTCCCTGCAAAACACTGGGATCTTTAGATAGCCCACTCTAATTCCTCTGGGAACTTCTCAAAGGTCCCCTCCTACAAGCCCCAGAGGCCAGCCAACCCATGAGTGAAGGCCAGTTAGGTGTTGTGAGGGCTGTGGCAGGGTCCTGAGCTAACCCACAAAGGTTGCTCTGGAGAGCTCAGTTCTCCCAAGCAACATTCCCAGGAGCAACCTGGAGTCTCTGAGAAATGTCCAACCATGCCCAGAAAAGACAACACTCTCTTAGCAACCCAACAGCCCCCCAAAAGTTATTCTTAATGATTGTGAATAGGCACTAATGTCTAATAAAGAGATATAATGCCTCATAAGCACTCAAATTTTGTAGTTTTTAGTTCCTACTCCAGTAGGATCCATCAAAAGTGACTATGGAAACTTGTATATTTCAGTGTTCTGCATGAGAAATTTCTAAAGGGATCTAATCTTCCTTAGACCCTCTTTGGCAGCTCACAGATCAGAAAAACATTGGAAAAAAAGAAGTTATAGATAATTAAAGTATGGTGAATTCAGATTTACCTCAATCTTTACAGGGTGGGAGCTGAAAGACGAAGTTCTCTAAAGCAAATATATTCTTTATTGATTTGTGTTTTGCTGATGATTAACTTTGTGAAACATCTGACACTGTTAAATAAACAGCCTTTAAATCAGTGGCATCGTTTTCCTTTCACAATATCTAATGTTATGTTGCCAGCCTCATAATCTACCTTAAACTTGTACAAAATGTTAAACTGTATAAACACTTTTTATGCCTAACAAAACAATAACATTTTTCCATAATCACTCTATAAAAATCTGAACGTTGGCAAACCAGTGAATCATTGACACCAGTGCTATTTAAAATTAAATCAAGCAATAAAAACAATACAATTTGATTTATGACCATTTTTAAAAATTAATGGTAATTAATAGGTTTTGTATGGAGGGATAAAACATCCCACTGTACACTGTGCTTATTCTTTTTTTTTTTAAAAAACCTCATTTGTAGAATTGTACCTTTGCACTTTACATAATCTCTTTTAAGTTTAGTGACAGAGATGTACAAAAAGCCTTGCCTGTCCTACAATAGCACCTAACAATTAAACAAGCAAACAAACAGAAAGAAGTAGGAAGGGGGAGTGGGGAGACAGTGGGAGGCAGACGGAGAGAACTTACTTTGTGTCACTGTGGTGTCAGGCTGTTTCTTTCCTGTGCCCTAGAGCTTTCAGGCTTGAAGCCAGCACAACGTCACAGCAAAAGCGCTGCCTACTCACTCAAAGAAGTGGAGCACTCCACTGAGGGTTTTTTTTTTAAACCATGGATTTCCTTCTTATGGTCATTGCAAAACTTTCCCACAACCACTGATAGAAAAGCTTTGCACAAGAAGTCAGGTTCCTTGTGTTGTCATTCCTTTGGCAGCATGCTAGTGGTGTCAGCCTCTCCCAGGAGGAACAACTTTTTTTCTACACACTTTTTTTTTTCCCCCCTAAAGTCTAAACACTTCAGCTGCCTTGAGCACCTATCCAAAGAGGACTCCCTGCCCTCCACACAACGGCCACGGAGTGGTTCAGCTCACCTACAAGAACCCTGAGAGAGCAGGGTCAGTATTTCCAAGCATCTTACCTGCAGCATTATTAACTTTCACTTCTTGCCTTTGTCTGGTCTATTTTAGATATTTGCTTTAGGTATGAGATGAATTCCAGATACAGCTGTGAAAGAAGGCTGGACAGCAAGATCAGCTTTTGACAATGGAAAGCCAGGAGAGATGAATCCCACCACACAAGACTTCAGCGCTCCCATAAAAACAGCGTTCCACAGCTTTTGCAAAGCAAGCTTTGGGGTCTGTGACAGCATTTGCCATTGTCCATGCAACTCAGATGTGATAATGACAGCTACTAACAGAGGAGGAAAAGGACCCTTGTTATGGAAGGGCAGTCCTGGGGAGGCAAATCACAGCCACAGGATCCCCACCAGCCCACTAGCACGTGCTGGCAGAGAGCAGCATCAGCAGCACACATCAGTGCCTCTCCACCAGCCACAGTGTGGGTGGCTGTCAGCCACCAGCCTGACAACTGGCTGTACATTGGCCTTGCCCACTGGGAACCTGTTCTGCAGACCCATGGTAGCATGGAAACTCCAAACCAGGAGAGCAGATCACTGACAAGGAAATGTTTGTGGCTGCTGATGAATTGTTGCTGCTTCCTGTGTGACCCACCGCTGTCTGTCTGTGGCAGGCTGGTCACAGCAGGCGCTCAGAGGTGGCTGCAATAATCCCCTGCAAACTGCTCCAGCAGAAGGAGCTGCCTCCTGAGCCTGACTGGGCTCTGTGCTACACAGCACCACCAGCCATGTGCCCAAAGCAGGACACAGTGTCCCTTCTGTGATGCGCCTGGATGGCTCCACTTCAATGCCCTCGGTGTGTTCTGAACCGCATCAAACAGGTCCAAGATATTGTGCAGCTGAGGACATTCAGGGTGAGCAGGTGTACGTTCCCATGCTCAGCTGGCTCGTTCCTCCAGGAGGATATTTTGTGTGGCAGGCACTTAAACTGCAGTAGTTTAAGCTTGGCCTCCTGCCATGCAGCAGTAAACCAGACAGTTTCTCCTGCTCAGGAGGTGCCTGTTTGGAGCTGCATCTTGTTCATCAGGAGAGGAAGCGTTGTGCAAGGGGAACCCTCTTTGTCATCACTTTAGTTGTGCTTGGTTGCACTGATTGAGCTTTGCTGCCAAACAGAACCCCAGCCCGAAGTGGCACAAGCCCGAGTGCCAAGCCAGCAGCCAAAAGATCACGTGATGATGCCCTGTCAGGGCTGACGTGACTGCACGTGGAAGGCTTGGGGAGTTCAGTCTGTGAGTCACTTCATGGGTTTCCTCAGGAATAAGTAGTAGTGGAAGGAGAAAGAATGTGAAATCTGACAAATTGTTCCCTACTACTGCTGAAACACATTAGGACAAGATGTGAAATCTGCTTCAAAAAGAAATAAGCTTTTAGAAGTAGGATTTGTACATAAGGTGTTCAGTCAGTCTTTTTCTTGACACCAATTTTTCACTTCCAGAAAGGTGCACAGAGGATTTGGGGTTGCTATGCTAAGCTGTTATGTGATATTGTTTCAGTAATTCCAGCTTCTTTAGGTCCCAAAGAGAATTAATAAAAGACAAAGATACAAGTGAAAAAAATAATTTCAAAGTGCTCTTCTATGAGAAATTTCTCCTGTGAAACCTAATTTGGCAACTGTTCACCAGCTTCCTGCAAAATTGGTATAACCTAACTCTGCAGTAAGGGAATTTTCTCCCCAAGGATAGGGCTCCACTGAGTACTCACATGTAAAATGTGGTGATATAGTTGTGAGCATTAAAAAGGCTGTATACTCACTAATTTGGTGTTCCACTCCAGGCAGTGGCATGGTAACACGTTTCATTTTTCCCATTGTTGGTTTTGGAGGTTCTGAAAAGCAAAATCAGGAGTCCCTGAAACAAGTTTCTGACATTCAGTTACACATGGTCAATGCCAACACAGTTTACAGAAGATGGTTCTTTGCTTTTTGTTTTGTAAGAGGCACAAATTATAGAAAAATCTCAAAGGTTAAAAAAAAAAATAAAATAAAATAATCACACAGCATCAAAATGTAGGAAGTTCCTGATTACAGCAATACTAGAAGACCTTTTTCAAGGCAATGAAGCAATATGTCAGTCAAGAAACAGTTTTCAGAAAAAAAAAAAAAAGCATGTTCATTAATGAGCATCACAAATTCTGTGCATTCTTGGAACAAATCAGAAGGTACTCAGTATATAGGGAAGGTACAGGCTCACCTTAGGGAGCTTGACACAAGTAAATATCTGAAGAATATAAAACATCAAAGAGAAAAAAATGAATATTAAATTGGATGAGTAACTCTATATTAAAAGAAAAAAATGAACACAGAGTGTGAATGATACACTGGGAAAAGTTGCCAGACAGTAAAATTAACAGAGTATAAAACAATTTCAAGAGAAGTAATGGAAGCCATGCCATCTATATTTTAAAATTAGACTTCACAAGCATTAATAAATATGTGCCAAGAAATGATCTTTTATTGGCAGTAGAGAATATAATTTATTTACTGTGCTCAATTCATAAACTCAGAAGTGCAAACCCAATGTGATTAGGACTAGAATTAGAAGCCTAAATTATTCCATCTGCTCGTTATGGTCACTGCCTACCTACTCCAGCATGATCAGTTCATAAACAGGCAGTAGTTTAAATCCCCCCTGGTAGCCTGGGGGTTCCCATTTGCAGCTTGCAGTGCAATTGTTACACCCAGGATAAATGAACCAGATGTTCTTCTCCGTGCCACCATGGTGGCAATGCCAGGGACATCAGTAGTGAGGAACAGAGGCACATACTTGGTTACAAAATCAAAAGCAAAAAGGTTGCCAAGCAGGCTATTACAATTTACACCATAGTCTAGGCTGATGCACTGTTTCTTCCCCCAGAACTGTCCAGGCTGCAGGACTGTTCCAGCACACACTGCACGTGCTAAACGTTACGCACAGGAATTAATCCTTGGCTGCTGCCTGACCCACTAAGGTGTGATTCCAACAGCAACTCCTACCTTCTGCCTGCCACCCTACAGGACCTAAGCATTGGGTAAGGGTCACTGAGCATCCCGGTGTTACCTGGATTCCTTTCCATGCCAACACAGGCTGAACAGACTCTCATGGTACCTCTTCTCCTTCCTGTTTCATTCTCTGAACTAGAGGCAGGTGCAGACTAATCTTGGTGCTCTATTTTTCTGTCACTTTATTTAAAGAAGATATTGTTTAGTGAGTTTGTGATAATAAGCATGCAAATGAGCATTGATGGCTTAGCTGTTATTTTGGGGCATTCAGGCCTTTAAATTCCACAGAGTAATTCCTTATTTGTCGTCTCTGCATCTGGAAGACTGACTGAACTGCAGCCCAGTAGAGACTTCTCTACTTGGTATTATGTACACCATGAAAAGACACATCTCAGAAAATGGGGGGAGGGTGTACCAATGATACCAGCTACACTGAATGGTTGCAATAGCTCACCCTTAGAATTAAAGCCACCCAAATATATGGCAGAAGGGTCTTCCATGTGATATGGATTTATCAGATCATAGGACTGAAGAGAAACAGCCCTCCAACACCTAAAACAGGGTTCATGCCCTCTTAGAATTTTTTTTAAATTCTGGAAATTTCTGCAGAAACTTAAGCTTGTTTTGTATATGATTCTGTCTTTATACCAGAAAGTTTTGTTGAGAATGGTTTACTACCCAAAGAAAGAAAATTCATCATGTGCCAGACAGGATGCAGTTGCCTGCACTCTAGCCCTCCAGAGAGCTGCCTTGAAACAATAGCAGCAGCAAAGGTACAGCATGAACTGGGCCACTTTATGTTCATTAACCTCAAATGAGAAATTTGGTTTTTTCAAAGCCTGTTTAGGAACAATTTAAGTGATACCATTATAAAAGCCACTCAGCCTTTACACAAACACAGGTTGAAGCCTTTTAAAAAGCAAAACCTTTGTAATGAACTACTTCTTTTACACCACCATTTCCCACCTGTAATGGGCTTTCTGCCCTCTGAGTGAAGTCAGGACCTTCCTGGAGCACTGCCCAGGCTATAAGGATCCTCAAGCAAGCTGCCACCTATGCTCACATGCATGTCTGCCCCAAACAAATGGTGTTTGGATTTCCTAAGCACCTCTGCTGGAAATTAACAGGCATATATGGCACTTCTGGCATGGAGCTGCCAGATGGTCTTCTCTTGAAGGGACATTAGGCATTGTGATACCTAAGATTTCATCTTCTAAAGGGCTCTACTACTTCTTGTCCTCTGATTTGAGAAATCCATGCCCTTGGCTCCCTGAACAAAGTAAGAAAGAGGCAATTACCTAGTAATTCTCAACATTCTCAGAAAGTCCTAAACAATGAAAGTTCAAAATCCCAACCAGCATAACTGGGAACACTTTATGCCTTATTAAGAAAAGACCAACAACAATTCTGTAAAAAAAGCAGCAGTAGCCAAGAACTCATTGCTGGATATATCCAGTTTTCATCGCATGACCAAACTTACATAAACTAAAAGGTGATTTGACTTTTTTTTTTTGTATGCCACATCCCATCCCAGGTATGCTCACGGTGTTCCTCTCTCCACATCCACAGGTGGATTTAACTCCTGGTACTATGAGACTTGCTTGGATGAGAAGAGTCTGTAGGGAGGAGTTATATCTGCTAAAACTCAGCTTTGAGATAGAAAGGATACAGAAACAGCCCCTTGTTCACTGTAACTGCAATGACTGAAAAAGAAAGTGAACTTGAACTGCCAATAATACTTATCCAAGACTTTAATGCTCATGTATTCAGAAGTTACAGATGTTAACATAATAAGTTTGTATCACAAAGCCAGCATTCATATCATAAATGAGACAGTTGTGCCATCAGTGAAATTATCGTGTAATGATGCAGCTTTGGTCACCACGCATCCCTTATGCCCACTAATTAAAATCAACTTGCCAGGTAACATATTTGCCTCCCAAATGAGTAATTTCCTCTCAAAAAAAAAAAAATCTGTTGACTGAGCTGTGAAAGCCACCTGCTCAGCTCTCAGGCACTCAGAAGATAAACCTACCACTCATTTTTATTAATTTGATACTGGACTTAATCAACTCCACTATTCATATGCTACTGTTACTTCTATTGGCATTATTCCTCTCTGTGGCTTGTGCTACCCAGAGTGCTGATGCAACCCTCAGTGCTTGAAACATCAGACCAGGATCAGCCCAAAATTTCAACCACAGCAAATATAATCTGAGTACCTACTGTAACCCACAGCAAGCAGCCTCTGTTCAAATGGTTGTCACAACAGTGTCAGTTTGGGGGTCAGTCTTGAACTGTCTGATGTCACCTACTTAAACATCAATAAGGCCACTCATCTGTAAGTTAAGCACAGGTAAGTTAAATGCTTTGCTGAATCAAGGTCAGCATGATCAAAACTTGGAAGAATCAAGTCTAAAGATTGGCTTTACATTTGAAGGAATAGTTCCAGGAGCACTTTTTCTAACCTCCCAGCCTAATCCTAGGAATGCCTGTTGTACCAGACACAGCATGTCATAAGGGTTTTATGATTATCACTTTGGAGTGACCTGCACTCTGTTACCAGGTTTTGCTCAGCAGAAGTAATGTTCCCACCACATGCTTATGCCAAGAAGCCTCTCTACTGTGCCATCACCCAGCAAGCACCATCTAAGCTGATAAACAGCCTGAATAGCAGGCTAATGACTTCAAGGTGTGTGCTGAAGGTGGCCTGTTTCACTGCTGTATTCTCAAGCAGATGAACTGGAACAACTGAAAAAAGTTAACGTATCTACTAAAATACCAAATTTAAAACTTGGAAACTTTGCTACCTGCTTCAGAACACACTGAGATAACTAGGCCTGACTCTCTGGCAGTGGTCCATTTCAAAGTCACAAATTTGCCTACCTAACAAAGCCCTTTTGTTTCCTACAGCTGTGAAAGTTCAGTGCACTGTAACTTGTCACGTTTCCCAGGTTACCTTGGCACCAAACTGTGACTAAATGCCTGTAAAAGATCCTTAACCCTAGCTTTGGAGGAATGATGATGGCTTTCAGTAAGTGCCCCATGGTGGCAAGAACACCACTGAAAGTGCTTCAAATGTCCATGAAGCTTCTGGAAGACCTGTGGCTTAATAAAGAACTGCACTCTCCGCTCTGTTACAGGCTGCATCATGTTTGTCTTTTCTCCTGTTTCCCTCCCTCACATTATACCTGTTCAGCTCCATCATCTGATGCAAAGTGAGGAAAGGGCTGTGACATACCTTTTCAAAAGAATTAATTGTAAGGACCTCCTGTATTCGAAGGAACTAAATTCTGGAGCTGATTTCCCACTCTGTGGGAAGAAATGGATCTTTTGTCATTGATTCTACAAGGGCAGGAAGCAATTCCAAGCACATACATATATGGTGTTAATAAGACAACTTAAAGTGAAACAGAATATCACTTCACTAATGTGACTAATTCAGGGAAATATCTTTCCCATTTTTTGGTGGCTGCAGAAGGTCCCAAGTGGATAAAATAGGAGCAATTCTGTCTCATATAGATTAAATAGGTGGGAAAAATTTGCAAGTGCTGGAGCATTGGTTTATCATGGAATCACAGAATTGTCTATGGTAAAGTTCCAGAAGCCCCCTCCATGCCTTATGCAGTACAGAATAATAATCAGGAAGGTGTGGGTTTTCTTATTTCCAAGAGCTGTTAAAAAAGGGCTTGAAAAGTTATTGCATGGCCACCTCCAGACAGACCTAGGGGTCCTCCACACTGGAGCCAAATATGAGGCAGTTCCAATCTAGAAGCTGAACACAGATGAGCTATACTCAACCAAAGATACATCTCACGTGACACATACCCTATCAGCTAGGTTTTCTGTATGTTTTTTTCCCCCAAGACATTCAGAGTCTTTTCCTGAGATATTTAAGACATCCCAGGGCAACAGCTCACTGTCAGTGAACCCCAAATACATTCATTGTAGCATCACATCTGAGGGAAATAAAAAATGTACAAAGACCAGGAAAAACACATGTATGACTATGGTTAGGTACCATTCAAAGAACAATTGGACAAGACATGAGAAGGTATCGGATTCAGCAGACAGCAATATGATGGGCAAAATATTCACAAGTGTCATTCTCTCACACTTAATGTGTGAGTTAGTCCCCTCTAGAGGTAATTCAACTGGAGTAACAAATCCTGAGAACTTTTCCTTGTCCATGGCTCTATGCAAACCTTAAAACATCACCATAACACTACATTTTTAGAAAAAATTTTTTTTTTTTTTTTTTTTAATTACCACAACACTCAGACCATGTCACAAACCAGGTTCCCAATGTATTGGCCACCTACACTATGCAGAACAACACACAGACCCTGCCTGAAAGGACTAACAGCACAATTAAACACATTTATAGAAAACTTGGGGGAAAAAAGCTACAAATCTTATCTCCAGTCAGTGAGAGAGGCTGTGGCAGAAGCTGTTGGAGGATTCCAGGATGAAATCTAGCATCACTGGAGTCAGTTGCAAAACTCTCACTATCTTCAGTGAAACCAGGACTGAAAGCATATGTTTTTGTTTCATAGCCCTTTGCTCAGACAACTCAAACGAGCCATTTGATAAGTTCTCTTATTTCTGCTCCTTGTTCTTTTGCACGAAATACATTTTTCCTGTAACTTCTGTTTATGAACAGATATTTTTATAATATAATTAGGATACAACTATGTGTAATTCTATTAATCTCTGTCCAAGTGTTCACTAGTTAAAGTATGAAGTCTTTCACGAGGGTATATCCAAAATTTACACTGCAAGTATTTTTCACAATATGTCCTGCTTTGAAATGCTACTTCAATGCTTCTTGTTCTTTATCTTGCATTTCTACTGGTGCATTCAATAAGACTTGGCTTTCAGATTTCAGTTTCTTCTTTAAAATAAGGAGAATTAATGCACTGGGGATATAGGACACTCCACGTAATATTGCTGGCAGGCCAAGATACAGCCACCTGAAATAAAGGATAAGCTTCATTAAATATATGCATTCTTGAAAAAAATAGCAAATCTATTCAGCATACATTGTTTTGCAACGATTTCCCAGCCACTCTAAAGTGTGTACTCTGATCCTTTTGTATCTCACAGAAGAGGAATCAATACAAGAACAGAAAATATGTCAATGTCAGCAAAATGGCTATTTACATCACCCAACTTCAGGCAACTAATTTAGCCAGTGACATCAGCCTCTTGGTACCCTTATGGCTTTCTCCACAGGGAAAAGAGAGCAGCTCAGACCACCTGAGTAAACCTTCTGAGTACTCATGAGCTAGCATTCTTCTTCCAAGTCAACCTCAAAGCAGTATGAAAAAGGAATCACCCCAAGTCCATCAGTACAATAAGACTTCAAAATCCCCACAGTGCTCCTTGAAGGACTACAAAAGCACTAAGCACAGTAACCCACATTGGAAATTGGCCCAGGAAACTATATCCTCTCTATAAATATCTCCTCTATTTTAATTCAAGTACTATTTCAACCATTTTCTATTCCAAGATATTGCATAGTCAGCCATTAAACGTTTTTCCCACAAAGGCTTACTGCTTTTAATTTTTTTTAATCAGAATTCACTGTTTTAAGGTCTGTTCTCATGAAAGGCCATTAAGTGAATGTAATTATGGAACCACAACATTTCTGTTTAAATGGTGTCCCAATGCCTCTGGCAAAGGTTGCACTTGACAGATAAAGCCAATGCCAAAGAAGAGTGATGTGTCAAATCTCTAACACAGAAGCAGTTTACCTACTATGAAAAGATAGCATAAAATTGTATCTCTATGCATGTAATAATACAGTAAGAAGAAGAAATTAAAATAAAGTAGAAAATATACCTGTATGTGACAATGTCGTACAACCTACATGCTCCTTCTCCTCCACAGGTCATATTACCCCACTTCAAGCAAGTGGTGTCTATCAAAGCTCCAAAATAAATGGGAGATGGAATTCCAGCTAAAAAGAGTATTAGCAACATGTTTGTGAACAGCATATTTGTTCTGATTAGCAGATAGACTGTAGAACCTGTGCTGTTCCTCACCTACTCCATCTGTCCTGTCCTCTTGCAGCATGAACCATGTTAATAAATGCAACCTGGAAGCTGTTCTACTTTGCCATGCTGCCTAGATCTGTAAAAACCCCCAAATTCTTCCTGATCAAAGGCATTCCATAGAAGTAGACTCCTGTGCCATGCCCATAGCCCTGATGTGATCCTTATGTAACTCTAGATCAGACCTAACTGTGCTTCTGCAGTGTGTTAGAGCTTTTCTTACCAAATACTCTTGAAGCTAGTCCATGGATACCCACTCCAAACGACTTTTCTTCAGGCTTTAGAGATCTGTATGATAATTACATTGTTCACTGATTAGTAGAGATGACATTAATAAATGTTTTTGGTTTTCTTTTTGCTTTTTTAATCAAACTCTTCATTGCATTAGACCCAAACTATTTTAATTAGAGCACTGGTTGAAAGAGTTCAGTAAATGTCACCTAATGAGGATAATGAAGTTCCTTAACTAGGACTGCCAAATCACAAAAGGAAAAGCTGTTGTTCTGGTATCATCCACTTGGACTGAGGCCAGCACAAAGTGCAAGATGGCTGTGCCTTAATCTACATCATGCTGATATGATCAGTAGACACATGGGCAGCACACACCTCTCAATATTTCAGTGAACTTACTCACTGGTCGTAAATTAATTCAGGATACAGCTGATAACCAGAAGCAACAACAGGTTACAAAGCTAACATGACACTAAACCATAACACAGCATAGAAGTGACATAAGATCTTGCTGCTCTTCCCCCCCTCCACACCCAAACCACCACACTTAATTCCTGGGGGTGTTTGACTGTACCTTATTAAGACCATGTACCCAGGCATGGCTGCTAAGGAAAAAATGAAGCTGCAGACTAATGACAATATTAAAAAATAATGAAGCATCTTGTCACAGTTTTCTTCTCCACCACACTGGCCCAGAATTGCAGAGACATTTTGAGATGAAAACCCTGAGGCTGCAACACAGGTGCAGTTTTCAAATACCTGTCAAAAGAGTATTTTAATCACACAGACTTGTCAAAACTCATACACTGAGTGTGAAACTCACACAGTTAGCACCTAGCTCACTCTCTCCTGCACTTGAATATGTTATGCACGTGCAACACTGCACTGCAGCCTCTCTCCCAGTCTGCCAGGCACAGGTCCAGCCATCACCTGCATGTGGTGTATGGAGCAGGAGGGAGCTGTGGTCCTTTCATGCAACTGGGATTATGCTTCCTCAAGGAAGCCATGATCAAAAGAGTCCTTGTATTTCCAAGCACAGACTGGTTATGTAGTCCTTGCAGTGCTAATAGATATGACCCTCTTTTTCATAACCTAGCGTGTGGTCTTTCATATGCCAGAAGAGAAGAAACCAGAGGTGTTTCACTGAGGCTGGGTTACAATACTCTCAAACACTTGTGTCTACTGAAATCATTGAGACTATTGCCAGAATAAGAGCTCTCAAATGTCAGCCAAGGTGAGCAAGGGCAGCAGTGTCTGGCCCTTACTACCATCTAATACTTCTCTAAAATATCTGTAAAGTACAGATGCTTTCTAAAATCTATATGATTTCAGGTTTTATTAAACTCTTTGTTTGTTTTCAGTCTAATTAGAACTTTGTTTTAATGGGAAAATTACTACTAATTAAGATAATAAAAGCTCTATAATACCTGGTTACTTGTTTAAATCTACAGGGTAAAAGAGATTATTAAATCCATGCTACAGAAATTCATTTTGGCTGAAATGTTCTTGTGCACTCAGGTTTCCAATTGGCAGTACCTTGAGAATAATTTCTCACTCCATTTTGAGCATTTAAGATTCCTTTGATTATTAGAAGAAAAGGAGGCTTCTTCATTATATTCTTTAATTTAAATTTAAACTAATTTTCATATTCAGTTTGGAATTTCTGTTGCCACTCAATGAATTTGTCCAACTCTATCACCTTATATATCCAATTAAATATACACGTATAGATATTTCCCACCCTATATTGATATGGACATTTCTTACCTACTATATTTCATAGTTACAGCACAATAAAATGTATGCTTTACCACACTTTTTCCAGTTCCTTTTGATGCTTTACACCCAGCAAGACAAGGTGACACGTATGTGATTCCATTGCTCCCACAAACAGGGTCCCATATTTTAAGTGGGCAATCACAATCCCTGTTGCAGCCAGCAAGTAGAGTGTTTTCTGCATGTGAAACTTGCTCTATTCTGAAATACATTTAGAAAATAAGTAAATATTTCAGTAATGAGATACCTACAGTAACCCTTTGTAAGGGTTAAGATTCTATTGTAGCTCAAGTGTTGATTCAGGACACAATCCTACATGCTCCTATCCTGGAGTCATGCCTTTCTATAGGATATTACATTACATCACATTATATTCACATTATCATAGATATGTATGCATACCCTACAAAATTTTTCTATGGCATGTATGCTCTTGATTTTCTATAAACATTACATCTACCTACATGTACATTTTACAGACACACAGCCCCTCCCAAAGATTAATGGTAGGCTTCAAATCAAGAAACTGTAGACAAAATATCCTGTGATAACTCAACAGCAATCAAATTTCAGTGAACCAGCATAACAAAGGGGTTTACCCCTCTGCAATACTGCAAATGCATGTATGTCTAATTTGATCAACAACTTATTTTTACCTGCAGTTATAGGACTTGAATGTATAATTATATTAGCAAAAGAATTAATATGGGCATGCAATTGCATGAGTCTTGATGTAGGGATTTTTTTAATACACTTTATTGTTTAAAACAGGGATAACAGAAGATAGACCTACTGTCTCATGCAAGTTAAAAACCTTGAGAATTTAGATCATAAAATTAAAATCCTGAAAATTATGGAGTCCCTGGCTGATTCTTGACAAGAAAAATCATTTCAGTGTTTTAAGATTTAAGTTCTCTTGTGTCTTAAAGAACATACCCTTCATAGGAAACTGTTAGGCCAGCAACTGGTGAAGTATCACAGACAGTCCAATAAGCAGCAAAGTAAAGAAGGTATTCCAGTAAAGATACCCAAAATGCTATCTTCGCAGCCTGATAGATATTTATCTTGAATTTCTTCATGAACAAGCCTCCAAAAAAATATCCAACGCATATAACTGGTAAGTTGTAAACACCTATTTAAACAAGTGAAACTTTCATGTTAAAATAAAGGAGATGACAATTAAAATACTCATAAGGGAAGACTGTGTTTGGCAAAGACGCATAGTGCTTGTGACTGAATAACTTAGTAGACTCATTTCTGACTGTAGTTAAGTTCCCTTGCACACCCAAAACATCTGCCAAAGTCAACAGCAATTGGGAACTGCTCAAAAACAAGCTAGAGGATAAGACTGAAATGATTTCATTGAAAAATTGCAATCTAGTTCCAACATACACACACAAAAAAAATAAGCAGGATTTCATACAGCCTCTCCAGCTGAGAAACTCAACAGGAAGATAAGCTAGTGGAGCACACTTTGGTGCACACTGAGCATCACAGAAAGGCAGAGAACAGACTTTTAATTTTGCTACGAGACTACTGAACATGCTCTCACACTGCTCTTTGATACTTTCTTTAATGGAGCAAAGACATTTAGGAAGTAGATGTCTGGAAAAAACCCAAACAGCAGTGCAATGTCAATGCAACACGTAAGAAATATGACAGTTACATGCTTTTGGATGCACAGCTTCAAAACCTTGGTAACAGGGAACAACAATAATATTCAAGGTCTGGGACATTTTGTGTGGCAGGTTTTAAATAAAATGGTGCAGCTGCTGTGAAAGATGAGCACTGAGTTAAGGAACAGAAGTACAGCTAGATGTATTTTAAGACATTTCTTCTGTAATGATTAGATAAATTCAAATCTAATTAAGTCACTGTAGTTAAACAAGGGAACTGAATATTTAAGACATGATAAAGGGGAACCATGGAAAGGCTCCTACAGTTTCAGTGTATTTGCTTTGTGCTACAACTACTTGCAATTACCATTTCCCAATGCATGACACCTTGTCCTCACTCATAAAAAAAAGACAAGCTGATAAAGAAGAGTCAAAAAAAGACAGCAATTTGGTCAGTACTTTCCTTCCACAGAGTTCTGCATATGAAAGAGGGTCTGAGGCTTTCAGAAGGCCCAAGACCAATACCTGAGGAGTGGAGGTGACACAAAGCATTGAAGATGACCAGCAATTTTAGCTGTGCATACATTTAACCCATCTATGACCTAAGAGTTCTAGTGATGCAATTTTCATGAGCATGAAAACTATCCTCTACTTTATAGTATACTTTTAAATCAAGATAATATAATCAAAATAATTGGGCCCATACTCTCTTGAGGCAAATTAGAATATCATCTTTGAGATCAGTGCCAGTTTTACACCAGCTGAACTTTCTGGGCCAATTAAAAGAAGGGAAGTAGATTATTAAATTCTGCACAGAAAAACAGGAGATGCTTAGCAGAAAATGCATGATTATTTAGAAATGCTTTGTATTGTAGAGTCTCTCATTTGTAGAAGCAGTTGACCTTAGTATGTATATGTATACATGTACACATGAATATATATATGTAAACAGAGAGAATCTCCATAGAGACATCACTACTTGGTAGAACACAGCAAAGAAAAATGCAAATATACCAATTAAAAAGATGGCATCCGATGCAGATTTTCCAAACTGCTGTTCCAAATACTTGGGCATGAAGGATATCATGCCATTGAAGGCGCTGAACTGTAACACAGTTATGCATATATATAACATATAGACTGGGTTGTGAAACAGAGCCTTGAGGAACGGGATGAAATCTGGAATGAAATAACGTAGTGAGTTAGTGTGATGCTTTATGAAAAGAATCACCCACCACTCAGTGTGGTTGAAGGGAGGGGGGAAGAGGGAATAAGAAATGGTCCTTAACTGGATCAGGTTAATTCTTGTGCTTTGCCACAGGCCAAAGTTTACTTGTTTAACCCAGGCCACCCCAACATGTCTCCTCTATCCAAAGATAACCCCACACACAAACATGCACACTAGCACATGCTGCTGGCTTATAAAAAGTCACAGTAATAATCTCAGAGTTTCCTGAAGCTGTATAGTGACTAAATTTTTCACCTACAGATTTGCAGCAGCAGCTACTCCATCATTCCTACTCCTTTTTCTCTCATCCCAAGCCCTCAGAGCATTCACCAAAACCCCTTTCCCCCACCCAGCACACCAAGGCAGTACAAGGGGGAAGGGGTGCAAAGTGAAAAGACTCTGAATTTGGGATATTCAGGGACAGTGGATATTCACATTAACACAAGGAGATAACAATGATGAAAACAAGCTCTGAAGGGACTCTGGAGTACAAGGACCCACAGTCTGAACTAGGAACCTTTCCTCACCTGAGCAGTACTTGATTCATGGATACATTATAGGCTACATGACAGCAGAGAAAGATGCTGCCTTTATCAAAATGAAGTTGCAATATTGGCCAAGATCTGAGTACTCAATTTAAGTATGGTGAATTTGCAGGACTCAGCTTGAAACACCATGGAGAGGTAGCTGGCACTTGGAACTTACTTTATGAAAATGGAGATCCTGTCAAGGAGCCCTGAGCTGGGTATACAGAATCATGAGACTACTCTGAAGGTCATAGCCTTTGACTTATTTTATTCACCTATTCCAACTAGCACAAAAAATTGAAGGAAAAAAATAGCTTCCTACAGATAAATAGATCTGAAATACCACAGATGTGAATGTTGCCAGTGGTAGCACGAATAAATGCAAATCAAATACACCCTTGTTCAACAGCCATTAAATGTTTGAGACACTTCAGCACCTGTCAATTCATTTTTGTGGCTTTAAGCTGGACTCAAGGAATGCACAATATTTGTGATGCTTTTCTGCATAGTGAATGTGGGGCACAAGCAACTAGTAGCTGCAACTTGTGCACAGCTCACTGAAGTGTAACGTTAGTGAGATTTCAGTGCATTAATACTCTACAAGAAAGAAAAGCTCCAGATTTACATACACCTGAAATGCAGGAGGGGGAAAGGAGTGAATTCCGATCCTGGACCTATGAAATTAGCTTTCTAAATCTCTGCACAAACCCTTTGTGCTACAGAGAAATGAGAAATCAAGTATGCATTTCATAGCTTGGACCCATATTTACCTACAAAAGCACACAGACATAGTTCACACCTCAAGGACTAAATTAAGAAGGACGTAAAATACCATATAAGTTACCTTTAGCAATTTCATACATGCTCTGTTTGGCTTCGTTTTTATCGTTTTCTTGGCACAGTGCTACACTTGTTTTACTTGTCTCCTCAGGCTCATTGGTTTCTCCTTCCTTCACAAGTGACTTGGGCAAAAAACAAAAAGGTATTCCGGCGAGAAAATTCAGTGATGCACAAATCAAAATGCCCAGCCACCATGCTCCAACCCAGCGGGCATCAGTAGTTGTTATAGTTATGTCTGCTATAAAAAAACCCCACACATCTTACATTAGCTGATAGGTTAAAAGCATTTTAAAGATTCTTAAAATGAGGCTGATGAAAGACAATAGTCTCCAGTTTTCTAATGTTGCTAATTTTCTGGCAAATTTCAGTGTTCTGTAGTACATCAATTTTAGCTCTTTCCGATGTTAAGCCAGATGACAATTGTTCATCAGATAATTTATATGCAGATTAATTCGTGTACATGTGAATTCAGGATTTTGATTGAATTTAATATTATACACAGATTTTCCATTCTAAAAGAAACAAACTCAGCTAAAATAAAGACATTTTATATTAGCAAAAAAACACCTTTTAGGGTTGATAATACAACCATCATGCCTACTGATTTACATGTAAGATTTTATATATTCAGCCATTACCTGCATCTACTGATTCCAGATCAACAAAGAGTTCTGCACAGAATGATGCCAACAAGCAACCGAGGAAGGGGCCGATTACAGTTGCTGTGTGTAGACATCCTAGAGTATGAAAAGGAGAAAGCATACTAAATTACAACCTGGACATAATTATTTTCTTGAAATTGTTATATATGTTTAGGACAGCTCTACTGAACATTTGTAGCTAAAAATGGCCTCACTTCAACAAGTTCATCTCTAGTTAAGTTACAAGTTCTCAAGTATTATTATTTTGATAAGGCAATGTCTTTCTTCTCTCTTCCTTTACTGGACTAAGGGGAGTCATAATAACTAACTCTTTTGCTTTTGTTTATATTTGTGTTTGTTTGGGGGGGGTGGGCAGTTATCACAGTAAAGTAGATTTACCCAGGTAGAAAGGTGAATTCTCTGCTTTGGCAAAATCCTCCAAATATGAAATGCCTAAAGGCATGATGGGAGTTTCACCCATTCCTCGTACTATGTTTCCAACCATCACAAATATCCACAGCAAGGACCCAGGCTCTTTTTCACATTCTGTGAATAAAATAAGAAGCCAGAATTAATGTTTTAATTCCAACTATTAATTAAAATCTAGAGATGAAGACAAATAATTAATAGCTTCTGGTTAACTAATGTTCATAAACACCCAGAAAAGCATACGGAGAGTAAATTTATCTGTGTTTAAATCTTGGCTGTGTACAGAGAACTTCAGCCAGCACTCTGTACAATAGCCCTCGCCACCTGGAAACCCCAGCTTAGACCCTTACCTCAAAGTTTTGTTCTAGCACTACAGATTTTTGCATCAATGACCTACAATGAATCTACATCAATGAATCTACAACTTTCATCTGCCCTCACACTATCTGTTCAGGCATTCAATTTCAGATTTGGGACATCTTGAGGACAATGCAAATTCTGCTTTGGCAAATAATATCCAAATTCTTCCATAACTGGTGCATGTCATCAAATGTTACAGAAAGGTTTTCTACCTCCATCATACCTCTGCAACTCAGGTCGGTGTTTCCCTGAGCAGACACCCACTGGGACATAGCCCACAGTCTGCCCATCTGGACACTGTTCCAAGGAGTTTCTGACTCACTGTGACCTTTATACAACCCTTCATCAAAATCAAGATCCATAACAATATACCTGGCCAGCCAGCTGAATCTATCTGGGGTCTAGCTCTCATTAATTCACATCTGTCCTCCTACATAACAGAATACTGTGCTGCAGCACAATCTTGTTTGTCCCACATCAGGACAGTTGTCAGGAACTATTATGACCTTTAGTACTTTCTTTCTCTCCCTGACATTGAATTTCTTCACCCTATACAGCCTGCTTCATATTCCACCGTTCTCTATGGTGCACTTTGTCATGCTGAGACTTCTCAGTGCCAATTTGTTAGCAAATAAAAACCAGCTTTGTTAACAGCAACTGATGACTTTCTAAATTAAAGCATTACTGTTCAGAGATCAAGCCTCGATCTCCTGTATCATATTGCTGTCAGCAAACACGGGTGAAGCAATCCACACACAGATGTGGTCAAAGTCAAACCAGTTTTTGCATCACACAGGAGATGGGCTCATGTGTACGAACATCAATTTTGCTTGTCCATAAACTACCAGAGAAACAACCACCTTACCCAAGTATAGCCATAGGTTTGAGGACCTACAGGTTCCAGTGTGTACACTGAATGGCTCTATAATTTAGAAGAAAATGCTTTACCTATCTATACCTTCATTTGTGCATTTATAAAAGGAGGAAAAACAGTCTCTGAAATCTTCAAATGAAAGATTAATACCAAGCACTGTTAAGTATACACTTTTCTCAGCTTTTCATTGTTAAGGTAGAAAAGTCAATGCCTTAAGTGACGCGCAGTCCTGGAAAGCTTGGAAACCAGATCCATTACTAAATGGGGACACAGAAAGTTACAGTACAACACTGTGGTTTGATCTCATTGTGTACATACAACATTACAGTAGTGGCTTCAGTTCCAGTCTCGTTGAACATATTAATCAGTGACCTGGATGAAGGGACAGAGTGTACCCTCAGCAAGTTTGCTGATCACACAAAACTGGGAGGAGTGGCTGACACCAGAAGGCAGCGCTGCAATTCAGTGAGACCTGGGCAGGCTGGAGAGCTGGGCAGAGAGGAACCTAAGAAAGTTCAAAGGCAAGTGCAGGGTCCTGCACCTTTGGAGCAACAACTCCATGCACCAGTACAGGTTAGGTGTCAATCTGCTGGCAAGCAGCTCTGTGGAAAAGGACCTGGGAGTCCTGATACACAGTAAGTTAACCATGAGCCAGCAATGTGCCCTTGTGGCCAAGAAGGCCAATGGTATCCTGGCATGCATTAAGAATAATGTGGCCAGCAGGTCAAGGGAGGTGATCCTCACCCTCTACTCTGCCCTAGTGAGACCACATCTAGAGTACTGTGTCCAGTTCTGGGCTCCCCAGGTCAAGAGAGACAAAGAACAACTGAAGAGAGTCCAGCAGAGGGCTACAAAGATGACTAGGGGACTGGAGGAAAGGCACCTGGGTCTATTCAGCCTGGAGAAGAGAAGACTTAGAGGGGATCTCATCAATGAGGAAAGGCTGAGAGAGCTGGGACTCTTTAGCCTGGAGAAGAGAAGGTTGAGGGGTGATTTACTTAATGTTTACAAATACCTAAAGGGTGGGTTGAAGGAGGATGGAGCCAGACTCTTTTCAGTGGATCCTGGTGACAGGACAAGGGGCAATGGGTGCAAGCTGGAACATAGGAGGTTCCATTTAAATACGAGAAAGAACTTTTTTTCAGTGAGGGTGACAGAGCACTGGCACAGGCTGCCCAGAGAGTGTGGAGTCTCCTTCTCCAGAGATTTTCAAGACTCATCTGGACGCAGTCCTGAGTGATGCGCTCTAGGGAATCCTGCTTTAAAGCAGGGGAGTTGGACTAGATGATCTCCGGAGGTCCCTCCCAACCCCAAACATTATGTGATTCAGCTGTAGCATACATTGATGGAACACCATCACAAAATTTAACAGTTACCTGTGGGATTTCTCTCACCTAACTTTTGCCACCCACCAATCATCTACGTTTCCAATGGTCAGGAAAAAGTATTAGACGACATAGGAAGAGTCATACCTGTTGATAGTTCCTCTGTAGGTAAAGAGAACAAGCTTTGATTAACAAGGCACAGAGGCATGACTGAAATATTCTCCTGTGGTAAAATACTGCTTTCAATACGGTACCTGTTTAAATCAAAGGAAGGCATGTATAGGTTAAGAAGAAATACATCAGAACCACCTCATAGATCTGTACTTCAGTAATGAAGCTACCTATAAGAAGAGTGTGTAGCTACAGGAAGAAGGAAGCCCATGTCAAAACTGAGCCTTGGTAATGAATCAGGCTAGAAACAAAGAAAATGTAGCAGGGAATCACCCCAGTGTTTTATTCAGACTGTTATGTGGCCTCTAACAATCTCCTAACAGATGCTTCAGGAGAAGTTGAGGAAATACCCCAATGAAATCCCTCGTATCATCTTCTCTCCTACTCTTCTTATATTCTAATCCAATTTACTCTCTAAGCAGAGGGTGCTACCAAGGCTGTCAGAGCCATACCACATGGGACATGAGGTTAGAGGATCTTTTCTCATAAGATATCACACTGGTTAAGATTTAGACAAGCCTAAATGATTATTTTATTAAGCCAAGTAAAAATAGTTTAAAAGTGGTTAAAGAATCATTATGGTCTGTAAAGGTCTTGACAACACAGTGATCAGGTATGATCTGTCAGCCAGGCTCCAGACCAAAGACATCTTTAAGAATCATCTTGTATTGCCCATCCAAGCAGATAAGAGCTAGTAGTGACATGTGACAGTATCAGAGGCCACTGTCTCTTCAGAGAGTCCACACAAGAGGCAGCACAAGGATAAAGACAAGGCCAAGGGAAGGTGTCCAGCAGAGGGTTGATGGCAACTCTCCTCAGGAAATGATGATTGACTTTTGAAGCAGTCTTAGAAGCAAAACAAAGCAAGCTGCTCTACAGTTATCATATTGTGCCCATGCTCAGCAATGTCTCTCTCAATAAACAATACTATTTCAGTGGGAGAAGCTATGGATTAAGGCAAGTAAGGATCACAAAAACTGCTGAGAGCTAAGCAAAATACTCACCTTCCAAATAGGAAATGAGGAAGTGATATCAAAAGACATCCAAATGACAGAATGATGCAGCCCAAAGCAATTATTCTGGGTCTGTGAAGCTTTGCTCCAAAGTAACTCACAAATGCAATCAGCAGCAAGTTGCCTGCAAAAAGAACCCAGTCCTTATTTATGAACTAAGGCATCCTTATAACTTTTAAAGTGCAACAGAAATTTGAGTGTATCTTGTTAGCTCAACATCTGTTACTTCCTGTCATGTAAAAACTGTAGCTAGACAGGGAACTGCCTACATGATGCAGTAATTCCCTCCTATCTGATCTTTTTCTGGGAGAGTTACACCACGTGGAAAGAACATGAGAATAGAAGGCAGAATGGAAAAGATCATGGGGAAAGAGATTTCTGACTGCACCTATGTAATGATGACATTTCCCACTACTTTATATAGAGACCAGGCCCAGGGGCTGCAAAATAATAGCTGGTTTAGGAAGTTATTCTCCTAGGATATTCTATTTTGCAATGTGTGGGAAAATACAGAAGTATATATCCAAGTATTTTTGTACTGAAAATAATAAACACAAGATGACATACAGAGAAAAAAAGTACTAATATTAATTTCACTAGTAGTTTAAAAGGAATAAAAAAAAATACAGATTTTTGTACCTAGTACCATTTAAAAATATAAATGGGCTAAAGATCTTCATTCTCTTCTCCTCCATTGCAGGAGAACTTCAGAATCAGTTGATTTTCTATACTCTTCATCTATTGCTATGCAACTAAGAAAAGAATCAAGCTTCATGTTATGAATCAGGTCCTATAAAAATAACAATTTAATAATCATACACCTACTAATTTTTGTGATCTTTCTGTCAAAAGAACAAAACCATATCTCTGAGTAAAGAGCATCATGCTCTGAAAGAAGATATCATCTTTTTTATGTATGATTGCTAGACTGTATCGAACCAGCAGCTTGAATGACACATAAATGTACACTTACACAGTCCTAATAAGATCCTTGTGCCTGCTAAATACACTGACTCTTAATCATTTCAAATACTAACATGATTATTCACAGTTATTTACAACCTTGGAGATAAGAATGCCACAACTTGATGTATAAAAGTGCATATGAGAATATATATATAATACATCATATGTAATATACCATATAATTTATTTAAAATAATAAGCCTTTTACATACTACTTCATTAATCTTGGCCATTTCATATTTCTTAGAGTCTGTTCCTTATCAAAAGCAAGAATACATTCTTGGTATTCCTTCTCTATCATAACTCTGAGCTGCCCATCAGACTGCTTTACAGGTAGCAGCATGCTGTTGCCAACAATTTCTTCTTGCACATACAGACACAGGAGACGAGGAAAAGGGGGGGAAGGAGTCTTGTATCCCCTCCCCAGCAGTGCATATGAGCCCGTGGAGACCATTTATTATCCCTGGCTCAGCTGAGGAAAAGATCCACATTCTAACTATAAGTGTAGAAAACACATCCTCCAAGGATCTACATTTAGATGGGTTTGAAGCTATCAAGCTTTTGGCTTTTTTAACAGTGAGAAGACATAAGTCTGTTACTGGGCAAAAAAACCTCACTGACAGGCAAGGTAAGAGTCACTAACAGTAGAACTGGAAACTTTCTTTACAGATGCATAGGTAGGAAATCTTGAAATATTGTTGAGTTTGAATAATGACACAATCCACTCCACCCAACTTTGAGGTCACTGATTAAAAGAACTGTAAAATACTAAATATGACCTTAATTTCAAACAAAGTTGATAAAATCTTTCTGGTTTGTTAGTTGATTCAATACAAGCTCATAAAGTACTTTTGTTAGTTGCTCTGTCATATCCTAACATAGTGCAGAAATTAACCAAATCACTTTTTAATCCTCAGCTTCCTCATTTGAGTTGTCCTGCTAGTTTCCAAGCCAGTAAATATGTAAGTACCAGCTGAAACAGTAGGACAGATTTGGTCACTATTGTCACACACAGCAATTGACAGATTGCTTTGGACATGAGAGTCACTAACACAAGCTCAGCCAACATACAGTATTTTCAAAGAATAAGAAATATTAAAGTAAGTGATTACCAATTTCAAAGCTTCCATTAATGATCCCCACTAAAGAAGCTGGAATATTAAATTGTTTCTCTATCTGTGTGTACATGCTGTTCATGTAAGCATCAGACATCGTTTTACCAATAAATGCAAGTGATAGTGCCAGCAGAAATACCTAGGAAGGAAAGAGGACAATGCATAAAGAATACAAAGTTATGTATTTAGGAATATTCCATAGTTATTTTCCCAACCAAAGATGTGCTTCCAGACAAAACAAGTAAACAGTCCTGATCCACTGATGTGAGTGTAAACACAAGTTCAAATCCCATCATCTATCCTTGTCCACAGAGTTATGGCTTCACTAAATCAAAAAAAAAACAAAGAAAGATTTTGTTCTTTTCCTGCTCCCATTGACCACGACTGTCTTCAGGATCCTAAGTGCTGTGCCTGGGGAAATGGGACAGCCTGTCCCACCATGTGTCTGCTGCAAGATTGCCATCCACAGGACTGCATAATGTCTGCAGCCAGATCAGGGTGCAGAGACCTTTGCACCCTTTGCTCATCTGAATGATAAATCACTTAGAAAACTAAGGTCATTTTCTTTGATTGAATTACTTGATCGAGTATCTGCTCTCCCACCTCAGTAGAGGTCACGAGCCCAGAACAAGTCATTTCAAAGAGAAGTATTTCTTTTCACAAGAATCTAGTAGCAGTTAGCAGTAAAAAGTATGAATATATGCAGTAGTATTCTAATCCTTTTAATTTTAGGGTTCTTAATAAACAGTATTTATGAAATAAAATCAATGGTATTTTTAAATACATCTGCTGCAAATGCTAAAAAGCATAAGTAGTGGGTTTGGGCTTTGAATTACTGTTTAAAACAAGCTATTTTACAATCTTTTCTATATAGAGCTTCTTGACAACTTGAATAGTCCAGGGTATATCAACAGCCAACTTTTACTGCCATGTCACAATTGGTAAGGCTCATTTCACAGGTTTAAGGACGAATGGTAAACATGCCAGACTTAGGGGAATTACACAAATTCAGGGGTAGAGCTTCAAAAGGAGCAATCAACCATACCTCCAACACATCACAGAGTGTAAAGTTCAGGGACATAAAAAGCAACATGATTGCTTACAAACTTGCTTGACCTTAGTTAAGACATTAAGGATAAGTAAAGAAACAGAGTTATTCATTTAGTCAAGACTAACTTCTACCAAACCACTATAAATGCAGCAATTACAGTTGCTTTCATGAAAAATAGCTAAAATATTTCTGTACCTTCAGCTTGGAAATGCAGCAGAACTTTTCCTCTGCGTGTGGCTTCTCAGATTTTTTCATGTTGCCTTTTTCAATTGATCCCAGAGTCTGTTTCTGAGTCTGTCCAATGATCCTATTACAGTGTTGAAAAAAAGACAAAAGAAAAGAAACATTTTTGTCCCATGTTTGCAAAAAATCAAGTTCCTTCTAAGATACTTGATATTTGAACACCTTCCTGAAATAAATGCAAGCTGGATTCCAACAAAACTAGATTTCAAAAAAAGCTACAAGCCTATAAACTTTATTCTAATCGAGAAATTTTGACATGTGAATGTCAATGTAACAGCTAACCATTTGTCATCAAACACTGAATGCTGTCAGCAGCATACAAACAGCAAACAAAGAACAGAGAAAAGAGACCTTCTGAGGGCAAGCTAGTTTGTCTGTAACACAGCTTTTTAGACTTCTTCACAAGCATTTGGTAATGACCATGTGGGATACAGGACTATGAAGACCTATACATTTCACTGACATACATCTGTCTCTGTGGTTTTTATGTACCACACCTGTCCTTCCTAGCCACAAAAAGGACGTTTAGTTCTGCTCTGCATGTTCTGTTGAGCCCTTCCATCTTCCACTGGCATCAATGTAAATTTGTTAATTTAAATAGAAAGTGCATCAGAGATTAATATCTTGGCATTAAAATCAGAGGGCAAAAAAAATAAATATAAGTTGATCTGGTAGTTTTGGTTTTAAGTTCTAAACAGAAACAAACCAGACTCCATTTTGCTTCCCCTCCCAAAATTTGCAAAAACATTCCTCTTTAGTTGTCTGCCTACTTTTAGTCATCTCCATCTCAACTTAATGTTTAGAGCTTCTGGCAACGCTAAGCCACCTGCTTTCTTACACACCTTACATATTTCCCAAAAATGTGTTCAAAGAAGGAGCAATATATTCTTAGGACTTGGAATACACTTTACCTGTAAAAGCCCCTACACATCTGCGGGTTAGCATGATGAGTTAAACAGGGAGAACACCAGTTTAAAGATTTCTCTCTAAGGATTGCCACAAAGGCTTCATTACATCAAGTTATTCAATACAGTTCCCTCTGCCTGATGGGGCAAGCTGAAGAAAACCAGGGCAAATCAGAGCCTTACCTTACAGTCGGGATAGATACAGGTTAATTTCCTCTTTTTCTGTCTCAGATACACTTTCCAAGGGTGATCTTGGGGCACCTGCTCTTCTCTATATTTTCCACTTCATGGAGCCATGGCTGGAAAGCAAGTTGTCCTTGACAAGCTCACCAACAAGACTGAACAGCCTTTCACATTCTTCAACCCAATACCCCCCAGTCAATCTCTTCAAACACTAATTTCTACAACAATGTTAATCCTCTCAAATGTGTTTCTTAACTAACTTGCTTCCTAGCAGATTCACGGGCATTAACTCCTTCTACAGCTGCCTCCTCACTTTCAGTCTCTACAAGTGTGATGTATTATTACAGCATTCCTGGAAATACTTTACAATGAAGTGTAGATGATCAGTAACTTGGACAATTAACCATAATACAGAAAGAGTTTGCATTTCTGCTTTGCTTAAAGATGTTCACACAAACTGTGTTCAATCCCCAGTACTAACCTGTGTTTACAAAGCTTTGCACTTTGGCACAGAAGTTTATATCCCAGGAAATTGTTTATGCCTTATCTTAATACTGCTTTATCCAGACTGTAGCTCACCCATGATGTCAAAAGGTGAGCAACAGAACAGATTGCAGTCCCCTGTGTCTGTCCTCTTCTGCTCCTAGGAGCTGGCAAAGAGAATCTGTCCCTTACTGTACCAGTCCCTGCATTTCTCAAACATCCAGAGGGAACATATTCTGGTGAACTACAGGTTTCCTCTTCTGATGCTAAAAGAAATCAGCCAGCAACCTCTGCCCAAGTTTCTCCTGTGGCATTAGAATCATCACCCTGCCCCTCATACAATTACAGATGACAAAATGGTGATGTTCTCCTTTACTTACTATTATCTTCCCTCAAAGCATAAATTACGGTATAAAAAAATGTATTTCAATCATTTTTTTTTACTGGGAATATTACAGTTATTAATTGAATAACAAAATAGACAGAATTATTATTTCCAGCTATGTTCCTGAGGTTGTTTTCCCCAGTTTTAAAATGTTTTAGTGGTCACACCTGGTCAAACTGAAGCCACACAAATTAACAGCCTAGGTTATCAGGGAGATGTAGGTGCATAAGTCATTCAGCTCAGGTGCATTTATACCACTCTTTAAATCCAGGTTAGAACTCAGATTACCACTTTTGTGCCTAAAGGTGAACCAATAGTGCTCTCACTCCTTTATCCCATCTCCCTGCTCTGTTGTGCATTCTCGTTGCTTTGCCTTCCACTCTTGGGCTACCTGGGCTCATCTGCTAATCTTTTTAACCATTAAACAGGCAGAAAGTTAATGCAGCAAAAATACTGCTTTCCAGGTAGTGAGCTGAATAGTTCAACAAGGGTCAGACCCAGGTAAGCAAAAGGGCAGGAAAGTGGCACCAAGAAGAGGAGAAAGCAGGGGTGAAAGCAGAGTAGGAAAGGATGGAGAGTGAAACCTGCCCACATGAGCACCAGCCATGTCTTATGTCACCTCAAGTATTTGTGGAACTAGTCTCAAGCTCTAACCCAAGCTGCCCAGGCAGCCCCTAACACACCTGGCCTCCTAAGACCACCACAGCTGTAAGAAATTTATCTCCTTCAGTGAACATTAATCAGCACCTCTTTAGCCAACAGGAAGAGAAGAGGCAGCTTATGCTACTAGGATATTCACATTGTGACCAAGTCCTGTAATGAACCACTAGAGGAATTTACACAGGCCAGGTGAGCCTGTATAGTTATGCAAAAGTTTGCCCTCTGGTTTTAGTTGACCTACCAGCTATTATGTAAGCACACTTGAATCCTACTCATAAGTCTACAAGATCCACTGAAATCTCAGGGAAGAGGGCAATAAAATCCCTCCTTACAAGATCTTACTCCTTCCACTTCTGCACTGAGTTTGGAACATACTTATGGCAGGCTGTTAGTTAACAGTGACAACACAACTGCCTCTTCCAGCCATCTCCACTACTACATTTCTTCAGACAAATAATCAGAAGACTTGTTTCTAGGAGACAGCCACTTCACACAGGGCACAGAGAACTAAAGCACACAGTGTGGACAGGCTACAGTTACAAAGCAGATGCATGAAGTACAGCTGATGTAACTTGGGCTGAACCAGGTTGGCTTAAAAACAAAGGGAGATGAGATCCTGTGTGGATCACAGCAGGCAAAGTCAGCATGGCCAACAGCAGGAGGCAGGTGAGCATTGAAAGATACAAGTTTGGACACATTTGTCCTACACCAACCTGTCAATACATTTTGTATGTGTAAACCACATTTCAGCTAGCTAACCAATAAAAAAAAAAGAGAAAAAAGCACACAAATATATGGATTTAAACACCTAGGAAGCAATATTCTGCAAGTTGCCCTGCCAAAGTCCCAAGGGGACATCCTATTTTCAATGTAAAATACACCTTCCATTTGGCTCATCTTAGTCATATGGATAAATGGACATAGTCCTCGTTTTATTTACAACCAGGATTAAAAATCACTAGGTAACCAAGGAGAGGGCAATCATGTTCTCAGAATTTTTAACTAATTTTTTTCCAGTTGCAAAAAGTAATTTGAAATCTTGTTTTACTAGGCACAGTTCAGACTGCTACTCAAATGCAATTACCCTAATGTTAGACTGAGACAAAGGAAGATATTCTCATGGCAAAACAATTAGGTACTTACAGCTTTGAAAAGGTTTTCAGAAGAAATGACTGATATCATACGCTTAAACTTCGACTTCTATTCTAAATTGTTGAAAATTAACCAAAGTTAAACCAAACTTACTGCAGAATTTGTGTTTTTGCCAAATGGTTTCAGCTGTGTGTTTTAGAGTACTCACTCAGATATGAAAGATACAGGCCAAGTTCTTTGTTAGAAAACAATTAAGCCCATCTCTTTCTCTTCCCCACCAAAAAAGGTCAAGAGCTATAGCAGTGCCAGATCCCTGAGGATGAAGTGGTGCCCCTCATGCCCACCGAAGACATCTGGAGAGTGCCCACAAGGAAGACAAGAACTTCAAAAGTGTACATAACTGTGTAGATATACAGGTTAAGCAGTGTCCTAGCAAAGGGTGACACAAGGTCAGACTGGAAGAGGGGAATGAATTTGTGTTTCTCACATCTTGAGGGGGTGCTTAAGCCCTGAGTTAAAGGATGGGGAGCTTCTTGCTGTCTTGGAATGATTTGGAACAAAGCATAGCCCTTCCCAGTAGGTATAAATCACTCATAGGCTCAGCTGCAGGGCAGAACTGGGTCAGAACCAAAACTGGAGTAAATTACATCAGCCCCTGAAGCAGAGAGGCATAATATCACTCCCCTCAGCATCCCCAGCTGCTGGTCTTCACCGTTTCTTCTCAGTTTAACAGCCATTCTGGATCTATTTTCGGAATATCCAAGTCTAACTGCCTACTATACAACTGAAGTGCTGTTAATCCTAAAAGGGGGCAAAGATCCTAATAATTAGGCATTGCAACATTCACTAGGAGCACCCTTTGTGAGTTTTGTTGAATGATGATGGTTCACCATGTAAAAGTGAAAGAGTTGCCTATAGTCACACAGCCAGTGTAGTTGTCCTGCAGGCTGGGGAGCTGCTGGTTACTGATTACTGACATTAAAAAAATCAGAGAGTAGTTTGACCAGGTGTAAATCCCTGATGTGACAAGAGGAGATCATTTGACTTTGTTCAGATCAGGATACACCTTCAAGTACTGGTGAATACAGAGAGAATTTCTAACAAGGACAGCACATGATTTTCTTCTCAGGGTTCCAAAAGCTTCACTGCAAAGTTAAACCTCTGAACACACCAGCAAATCTGAGTCTGGAAACATCACAGGACAGGCTGATTCACAACATTTTCTCTCAGCTGCTCATAGAGCTCACAACATCTGCACAAAGCAAAAAACCCTTCTCAAAATATTTTGGGAACCTACTCTCTCAGAAGACAGAGAGGAAGGATGCAAAATGAAGATGTAATATTTTAACTGATCCTCTTCTAATTAAAAATATATTTATTCTGGCAGTTGTTGTACTAGACTGAGGTAAATCCTGGGGAGTCACAAGGTCTCAGTGTACTGGCCAATGAAGAGACCAATAAGTAAGAGCCTGATCTATCCAAGCCAGGTAGGGAAGCAACCATCTGCATTTAACAAAGAAAGTGAGGTGTTTATCCCCATATATGCAGAAATACAGAAAGGCACAAAAGCCTCCGCCCATTTTGAGCCTGAATTCAGAATCAGTTTGACTATCCAGTAACATTTCCTTTCCTCTCACCTCAGAGTGTGTGTCAGCTACGGACTAGATGAACATTCAGATCTGTCTTCCATCCTCGACTCTGCCATTGACTCTGTGCATCCTGCTTAACTCATCATCATCTCAATTTTTCTCCTGTAACACAAGGGCAATAGAAAGTCATTTATTGCAAGCATTCAGATCCATACATTGGAGATAATATTGCCTATTAATTGTTGTTCGTTTTCACGACTGTTTATTTGTTTAAACTAGTGAGACTGTCAAAACAGTTTGTGCCTTAAGTAAGTAATTTAGTACATTGATTTCCATGTGTGTGGATCTGGGTGGTTTGCTTTTGTTTTAGCAAAACAGGTTCATGTCTTCCAGCCTTGTGGCAAACTTTATGAAGACAAAAAACCCTCTATTCTTTGTAAAATTTGCCATGAGACTGGAAGACATTCTGTTACACAAGCTTCTATTTTTAAACGTTAGAAAACATAAATGTTCCAATTGTCAAAACAGATTTTCAGGATAAATTACCTATGGGAAAGAAGCAAAAAAAAAAAAAGGTTGAAAACTTAATTACATACTTTTGGGCAGTATCTCCTTTTTAAAGTACAAAGGGATTTGTTGTGTGCTCAGGTCGGCAGCTTTCCACTAACAAGGCAATGTTGTCTCATGAATATACTTAAAGGAACAAATGTAGTGTAGGCTGACTGGCAGTTCAAAGGCTTTAAGTCTCTCTGGAGTATTTTCCTCTAAAAAAAAATTACATTAACTATGATTCATCAATCAGTGGTTTATGTAACCTGATAGCATTTCACTTTTGCTATCCATCAAGTCCCCAAGTTTTTTGGCGTGTGATAATAGGCTTTGTGTGCAGAGATATCATCAGGCTAGATACAGGCTACCAGAAAATGCTTAAAGGTGATACACCTCACCTTTCTAGCTACACTTTAGGTACACATAGGGATTTCTTCTAAGACAGCTCCATCCTAAAAGGTGTGAAACATCCAAATGGAAGCTCTAGGAACATGGCTGAACTTTGGGGAATCACACTTGTAGCTCGGCATCTACCTGTGAGCATGGCTTTAACCACAAACACCCATACTTTCCTCATCTCCAAGTAGAATGAAAAGGTCATGTCTTGAACATCCAATAATCCGAGCATACAGTAAATTCAGCCCTACTACACTTCTCTTTGAAGAGGGCTATCTTATTTTGTAGTCACATGTGCTGAGATACCATAAATAATTTATGTTTCATGATATTATCAACGTAAATCCTCCTACGTAAGCTAGTACACTGCATTTGCTCTCAGTGAGAAATTATTGCTAACATGACTGATTCTTAGTTCAGCACAACCCTCCTTTTTAAACAGCAGAGAAAAATGTCACTATTAATAGCAGAGCTGTCAAGACAGCATCATCTAGAAGACTAAGAGTGTTTCAAGACAAAGTCAGTTTGTCACTCTCTTGCTGCAGTTTGCAGTGGAGGGGGAAAGTCTGATTATTGAAAGTGAGAGAGTTCTCTTTTAAACTTAGTTAAAACTTGTGCACTGGATCAGACAGGAAGGGCTGACATGATTCTGTGTAGATTTATGTTGAAAACCAGCAGTTTCTCTTACTGGTGAATGGTTCCATTTGCTCGATACTTGTGATTCACCTCCACGGAAATAAGCCTGAGGAGCACGAAAGGTGGTTCCTGGTCTCACTGTATCTTCCACAGATACTTATGCTCTTTATAAGACTCTGGGGTGGGGAAGAGGGGGTGGAGAGTTCTCACAGCTACACTCAATTAATGTATAATTACTTAATTATACACATGCCTAAGTCTTTCATCGCTTTTTTCTCCTTACAGGAGCATTCAGGGAGGCCTCATTCTGCACATTCAGTAGCAATATAGTCACACTGGACCCAGAGAGAAAGAATAGTAGTACTCTTTCATACTACTTACCATTAGCACTGTCTAGAACCCTTGTAAGAGACATGGATAACCAAAGGAGAGTTCTACTTTTGGCTGCAGAAGCAAACAGAGTTCTGGAAACAGCTTATAGAAGAGACAAGGGGAAAGGAAATCAAGGATTTCGACCTTCTGTTGTATTCAAACATAAATTGTTGGATGCAAGCCAGTAGAAGCCATGCAACTAAAACTCTATAAACTTTAAGTAGGAATAGCATTAGGAACTATATAACTCAGTCACTGTGCTGTCAGCTCTGACTTTTCTGATCTAAACATGGGATTTATTCCTCTTGCTTGGGAGATTCCCAGCTACAGGGACTGATTCAGCACCAGCTGCTGAGCTCATTCTCAGAGCGATAGCAACAATAGCCCTTTGAGGCTACATCATTGTTCTGTCAGTGGTGTGAGCTAAGTAGCACAATACATCATAAAAGCCAGATTTAAGATATTGTTAACTATCCAAATGATTTCTTTCCATTTGCTAATCAATTCCATGGATGGCCACCCTTCATTTCTGAATCACCTGTTTTTTTCCACTGGGGGAGAAATGATTCACTTTGCTCCTATTACCTCTTCTGCTGCTTCTTCCACACTACTTCCACAACTTAACATCAGTTTTGAGATCAACAAGAAGAGCTCTTCGAGTTTTTGTCAGTGCTGATACGTCCCACACCAAACAGGAGTAACAAAGTTGTGCTAGCAAAGGCATCTTTGATAAAACAGCATTTGAGCAAAGCAGATACACGTAGCTTAAGTGCGAACAGCACAACTCCACACACTGGAAAGTACAAACGTTGTAGTATTCATAAACATAGTACCAAGCCAGAAATACTGGGAAGAGAGTATGACAGCCACAATTTTCAGACTTTGGCATCCAAATATGAAAATCTTGGGGACAATCCAGGTTCTAATCATGATGTCTAGTGTAATTTTAGGCTCCCCCTGATGTTCCACCTAGTCTGCAGTTGCTACAACAGTGTCCTACTAGCCAGGTTCATGAATGTCAGTCCTGGATATCCTAGGACATTTAAAATGACAGCAGAAAACTATGTTTGGGCACCTGATTAACTTAACTAATTTCAGATTTGGCCATGTGAACACAAGGCATTTACACTTTTTCAGAGGTGCTGACGCTATTGATTCACACTTATTGAAAAGAAATCAAAGGCTAATAAAATTATTATAAAAATGAAACTATTTTGTCAGATCACATGAAACACTCTGCTCAATTCATAACAGCTACAAGCAGTGACACATGCACCATTCTCTTTCATTACTGGTAATATTTACACTGATGCATATTAATGCTGCTGTTATGATTTCTGGTTTAATAAAAAAAAAATGAAATCAGCTGATTTCAGGTTAATGCCTAAAGCTTTTCCTTTTCTGTTTTGATAAGACAGGCAAACTAAAGAGTGAGTTACTCACACACTTCTAGTTCCTGGTAACTGAGCAACGATATAATTTACTGGAGACATCTACCTCACACAGCAGAACAGCATCTGGTAAAGTGTATGCAACAGGTAATACAGCTTTTTGTCACTCTAAATGGGAAAGAGACATCCATTACCAAAAGCCTTAATGCATGTTATTAATGTTATTAAGCAAATGTGGAACTCAGAAATGGAAAAGCAGCCATTAAAAGTTGGAAACAGCTGTCGAGCAGGTGTCAAGAATAGCCTAAGGAAAAGGTAAATATGAGAAAGAGAGGGAGACAACCTTAAATGTTAGGAACTGAGTGTATAAGAGAGTTAAAGCACCCCCATGGAATGCATTTCACATTCACTTAGACACCTACATTGTATACATCTCTGAGCGAGTCACCCGAGGCTGTTTTTATAGTCAGAAAGGAGAAACAAGCACAAATCATCTGAGCTATTTTAGATTTCTACATTAGAAACAGGCACTAGAATGGTCTCTCTATTCATCTCACATTCAGTCAGATGAGTATTACTCCCCAGTATATAAAAGCAGCACAGTCTGGAGGTGAGGCTGGTTCCCTGTACATTTTATTGCAGAGGATGTTCATTATCTTGCAACTCAAGACATTTATGTAGGTAGTTTCCAGAAGGAACCAGGGCATACCATGTCTTCTAGATTCTTTGTAAATCTCAGCTCTGGTGTCCCCTAACCCTCATACAGGCACTATACTTTAGACAAATCTTTTCATACAGACTTAAACACTATAAATATGTAAAATTATCATGTAACTACTCAGAACAGTATTGGTCATGGGTTTCTTTACTGAGAATACTTTTTCCTTATGCTGATAACATTTGTTATGCACAGTAATTGAGGGTTTTTTTCTAAGATAAGTGAACTTTTCTAAGTTAAGGTACTTTGCCAGTGATCAAAATAAATAACTACTTCATTGAACAGCACTAACTGCACAGTACTTAGCATCAGGTTCTTGAAATTTGCATTATGACTAGTGCTGCTGTCAAAGAGATTCCACTATTTCATGTTCCACTCTTGTTTGTGCAGGAAGACAGTACTCCTGCTTAAGATAACTTGTAACAGAAGCCATAACACCTTTATTTTGTTAACACTACAGCTGGATAATAGCTGGATAGACTTCTTAGTGACTCTGCTGCCAAAATGCTATGTGGCCCTGGAGGGGCATCCTTGGCCATCAAGAGGCCAGTTTCATTTCTACAATGCACTCAAGAATCAGCCTTTTTCTTCTTCCCTCAAAGCATTAAAGGCTCACCAAGGCCCCTTGCAGGACAGCTGGAATTAATCATGTTCTGTGGGGATATGGAAAATGCATATGATAACTTCTTATCACAGAAAACTTTACCTGAGCTTTCGTGCCAGCATCTTAACCTCTATAAATACTTGAAAGACCTCTTTTCTGAAGGCATTTGGGCACTTAAAGGCAACTAATGAAACAGAAAAAAAATTAAAATTGCCTAATTCCCACTGAAATTAGGGGAAAAAATGGTTCTAATCTATGTCTTTGGAAATCTGCAATCAGGTAATTCATTAAGACAGGATTTAGCCTATTAAAAGCTGTATATTTTTCCCTGAACCATACTCAGTGCACACTAGAGAAATAAAATTGCACAGGTAGCCTTTACTCTGGCATTTCCTAGCTTTTTAAGCATAGCCTTTGCCTTCCTAAGAATATTAACTGACACAATTTCCATGCATGACAAAGAATCTTACCAGTGTAAGTAAAACATAAGATTTTACATTAATAATGACAGAATTTTCATTCATATTTATACTTTACTGAAAAACGTACATGATTTCTACCTTGTTACTCTGAATGATCACCCTGTCTGTCACTTCAAATAATTCCCATTCTTTTCTTATTCCTCATACAGCTTTTATCCCTTCAAACATTTTTTTTTCTGTTTTGATCATTATATACTTCCACAACAAACCTCCACAACTTTAACTATTCTATCTTTTCTGGAATATCTATTTCCTTATTTTTCAATTACTGGTGATCTGGTGTTTCATTTACTCTGCCTTTCTTTATAACTTCTGTTACCTTATTTAGCCCTTGAAAACACCCACAGGGAATATTACCTCAGCATCTTGTCAGAACTGTAAGATTGAGGCTACAGTTCTGATGTGCAATATGCTATTACAATATCTTCACGAGGGCATCCTGCATATACTAGGGTAATATTTACCAATGTGCTAATGTAATAATGACCTATGTACCTCTGCTCCTCTCTGGGGTACTTTCTATCTATAGGGATGGGAATTAATGACAGTGTCTCTGTGCTGCCTGATGTCAGAGCTGAGAAAGGTGTGAAGGGTATATAAGAGCTGTATCACTTGTTCAGCAAGGAAGGGGGAAAAAGGATACTCCAGAGCTACATGCAAGCGTGGAATTGTTGCGTGCTTCTTCAGTTAGCTCCCTGACCACTAAAAGGTAAACATTTTCCCTTTTTTTCTTACTTAGGATGCAGTGCAACAGATGCGTTTTCAAGAAAGCTCATTATGCCACATTATTAATCAACAGCATTTTTCAGGCAAAGGCTAAGATAACTTCAAGGTCACTTGCACCTGGGACCAGATTTTGAGACTGGGACATGTCAGCAGATGCAAACTGGAGATAAGGGAAAGGACTGAAACTACTAGATGAAAAATGAACATTTATTGCTGAGAGCTACCTGTCTGAAACTGCATTGTATCACTAAACTTAGGGGGATCACTTTTTTTTTTACTCTAGCCTGTGAAAGAGACTAGCTGCTGATTTAGGACAGAATGGGCATCAGTAATAGGATATGCTGAAGAGTATTTGGGTTTTCTTTCAGTTTTGAATCATTATTCTTTTCAGAAAGTTTGGAAGCAAAGATGTGCAACCTAAAGCTGTCAGTTTTCTTCATTGCACTTTCTGTCACTCTGAGCTGTTTGGAAGCTACACCTATTGAGAAGTGAGTAATAAATAATCACATTTATTTCTTTTTTATGGGAAAAAGTGTTCAGATTATTACATGAATTGCTTTTGCTTTCATATTTCAAATAACATGAGCAAAACCAGAGCTATTCAATTTCACAAGGTACTTTATTTTTGTTAAAAGATTACTATCTGTGTCTGACAATCTATCTGATGGTACCTCCAAGAGACAAGGATGGATATTGCCAGTAATGTCACAGAACACACTCTCAGGACTTAGTGAGGAAATGCCAGAACAACTGTCAAAAAAGACAAAAAGGTACTGATTTTCCTTGTTCCTTCTAGTCATATCAGTTAGGATTTAGTTATGAAATTAACTTCGTGCCAGTGATATTCTGTTACTCAAGACACTGTGTCTGTTGTTTATTCTCAGAAAGATCTTAAAATACCCTTCTTGTAAATAGAGCTATTCTGTAAGCATAAAGATCAAAGCATTCAGGGTAGAAAGTGAAATCCAGAGACAAAAGTTGCAGATCATCTAACCACTTCACAACTATAATGTTTTCTTCAATTAAAAATGCTACAGATAATGTAGTATCTTGAGAAAAAAGGTAAATAAGAAAGCCCTTTCAAAATACAAGTTTGTCACATTTCTGAGTCTAAAGAGAAAAGAAAAGAACCCTTCTTAATAATATTAATGCCCTGCTAGAATGGAATTATTTTATAACATAACTACCTCCTGCAAGCAACTAATATTTCATTACCGAGTTAGATATCAGTTTAATCACAGGAAGAAGGAAAATTGGCTCTGATAGAATTTAACTAGTCTGAAATGCATTCCTGTTTACAACTCCATAAATCAAATTTCAGGTAACTTTATGAACAAAGTAGCATTTCAAAAATTATTTGCAATTGGCACTAAATGATAAACAACTCCAACTGTTCATCAGGCTTTTGAGTGAATTTCTTTCGATGACAATTCTGTTATGGATAGATTCAGTAAATACATGTGTCTGTATAGTTGTCTGTTCCTCTGTCCCCAAATTTATTAAAAAAACCCTATTATTATTATGTGACAATTTTTTAATCTTCCAAAATGTTTTGATAATGGAGACTAAGTTGCCACATTTTTATAGCTATTACTTTTTAAAAAAAATAAAATAATTTTAATACTCAAACACAAGGCATCACCTTTATGAGTGTGATATGTCTTACCTGCTTTTCTGGGGCCTTGGTTTGCAGTCTCTTACTGGGTGAACTGCCTCATTGAAGGACGTATCCAATTAAGGGCTACAGATCAGAGAGCTAACAGGTATAATGGGTTCAGTCAGGCTATGTATCAGCTAGAAATCTAGCAGTTCCCTGTAAGGACTAGAGTTTGAACTTGGAGTGTCAAGGCCTGATTTTGCACCTTTAATGAAAGGGAATTCTGCCTCCAAAAACAAATCAGGATTTCTGTGAGAACCAGTTGCTGTTTGAATCTCATAAGGTTAAGGCTTGATTAAACTCTTTAAATTAATAGAAATACCCATGGAAACCTATCTAATAATTTCCTTTAAATACAACTGCATATTTAAAAGATTAATTACTGATAAATTGCTGCCTATCTGCCAACAAAGAACCAGTATAATACAGACATTTCTTTCACAATTGCTATTCCATTTTGATTCTTAGATCAATACAAATAACTCTAAAGAAATAGATGACATTTTAGATGACAGATTAAGTCAACCAGTAGGAAAATGTACTCTGGTAATTTCTCAGAGTTTGAAACTGGGAAATTGTCACTCTTTGCAGCAAATTTCTGCTGCAAATTGTTGTCTACCTCATGCCACATCAACATAAAGAAACACAAGAACAACAATAAGTTAATAAGCAATCTCAGCAAGCAAGTAATTCTGTCTGAAGGATCATAGTGGCCTAAGAAACAAGTCTGAAAACCCAAGGTCTCTCAAGTTAACTGTTGTATTGTGATTTAAAAAAAAATAAACAAACCTCATGCTACTTAAGTTTTGCACAGAGCTCTGTAAATGGTCTTTTGTTTCAGACCATAAAATATTCTTTTTAGATACAGATTCTTCTATGGGCACTTTTTAAAGTCTCATCCAGCAAATTACCATCTCCTACCACAACAGCACTTGCAAGTTGCTGGTGTTTCAAAGATGCAGCTGCTTTTCAGTAGTGAAGAAATCTGTTTAAGACAGACCAAAGTCTTAAGTGGTAGTGAAGTCAGTAGAAGTTGGCAACTTCTGCCATCTTTCATGATATGTGGTGCAGTTGGCAGAAAGGCTCTCTGGGCTCACTTGATGTGGACTGAAAGATTACTGTTCACTTCTGGGAAGAAGAGAACTAAATAAGTGTTAGTGACTGCCATTATGTTAGTAATCCTCATGATATCAGCAAGAGCTCTAAATAGATTTAGAAGTTCAGCTTAAAACTAAACATTTAGTCATTGTTTTCACTTACTGTCATAACTACACTACCATTACAGGTTTTCTAGATGTCACAAACTGCTATGTGGAATAGCAATAGAAATGACATATGACTATTAAGGTCTTTGCATTTAAATAACCCCCATCATTACAATTGATAATAGCATACAGCACAAGAGTTTTTCAGGCACAAAGTAGGTGGTAGGAAGATTGTAATGTTCCTGTATTTGTGCACATAATAAAAAGAACTCCCACATTAGCACAGCTCAGATGCCTATTAGAAGTGGCACGCCTGATTGCTCATCATTTGACTTAGTCTTGGCTCTTTTTGTTTTACCTTGGTAGTCACCACCTGGAGAAACGGAAATGCAACACTGCCACATGTGTGACACAACGCCTGGCTGACTTTTTAGTTCGTTCCAGCAACAGCATCGGAGCAATTTATCCACCTACGAACGTGGGGTCCAATACATACGGAAAGAGGGACACAGTTGGGCTTTCAAGCAGAGAACCTCAAAGCAATGCACAGCTTTAGGGTGTTAAAATGACTACTAATAAAGTTTTCATTAGGAGCTCAGTTTTTAATGTATCAATAACCTCTTGGTCATTTATTACTTGTACAGTCTTAACAGTGCCTTGTTTTCTGTGTGTGTGCATATGTGATTTATGTCCATCATTTCACTATGCATGTATAATGACATGCATAGGCTATTGTTTCAACTCCATGAAGAACTCCAGAAATCTGCTTATCAAATTCCTTTGTAAAAAAAAAATAAAAATGTCACAATAATAAACGGAAAAGTAATTGCAACAGGGTTTATTATTATTATTAAAAGAATGAAAAAGATAACCATGATGTGTATGTCTTTCTAGTCACAGTTTGCTAAGAGAACGAAATCACCTTAAGACCAACAAAAATCAGAATGCTAACCAAAGTTAGGTCCTAATGAATAGAACAGGAGAATCGTCTGGTTTTGTCTTGTTTTGCACAATTGATGGAATGACTAGATGAGAAAAGATGGCTACATCATGCATACAATTATACCAGTTAACTGACTGGTCTCTTTCCACCTTAGCATGTATTAAGCAAGTAGAAGTGATCTTGCAGCACAGATTTCCATATGCACCAAGCATGAGATTTTAAGAATTTACAGTTCTTACTGATATCAGTAAAATGGACACAGAGTGAGCATAAGTGCTTTTAAATATTGATGAAAGAAAACTCAGTTAACAAGCTAGCAGAAACACTTGTCCTTGGGTATTCCTTTCCTTGACCTACAGTAACAAAGGGAAGAGACAACCAACAAGCAGTTCAAGCATCAAAACATATCATAGAAACAGGGTAAATTTGCCCACTGGCATACTTAATATTGCTACCAAATACTTAATATTGCAACCAAAATCTGAAAAAAACTAGTTTAAAGATGGAAGGACCCTAATGGAAATTTGACAGTGTTATTTTCTCCTACCTCAGTCCAGTATCAGTGCAGGCTTAGTAAACATTTTTGTTCCTTCAAATTGTTAAGCAAACTTTCATAGACGTGACATCCTATATCACAGCAATGATACTCCTAGTGAAGTGTTCACTATTATCTGAAAAACATTATTGTCCAATCATGAAAAAAACATTTAGCAGAAGCTTAGTGCTGGAGAAGTGAATGAATTCTCAATAACTGCCTTTTATTGATTTGTTTCTGTTACAAACTATGCCTCAAAATATAAATGTTTTTGCTAAGTTTAATGTTAAATGCAATATTCCTTATGTTTCACAAATAGTACCTGGGAATAAAAATTAGTGCACAAAACTTCTGCTGTAAAAGTGTTACTGATTACCTCTTTGTTGAGAAAAGTTTCAACCTTCATTAATGTTCTAATGGATATCTGTTCTGACTTTTACTGAGAAAAACCATTCAGATGGTATTAAACTTGTGTAATACTTCTGCCAGCTTGAAATGCTTTCTATTCAAGTTACTTTTGAGATATATTTTGTACCCACTGTATGCTTAATTTGGTTTTCAGCTAGACTATTTACTTTTCAGGAAAGAAACAAGATAGTGACAGGATAGGTCTGAAGTGCCAGTGTGACCTTGTTTGTACAGAGGAGTAACAAAGTGGAGTCTTCACTGTGGGTGGATGCTGATTCCTAAGCTGATCCCAACCTGAAATAGGTACAAAGCTTGATATCTCAGCTTTTGCTCCTTAAGTTACCATCTGACAAACCAAAACAAAGCACAGACCGACTATGCACAAGTTCAGTGGAACTGTATACAATATTTTCTGCCTTATATACTCCTGAACCTGATGGATTTGATACTGACTTCTATTTACCATGTTTGCCCTATTTGGAAAATACTGAGAAGTGTTACTCAGCTCCCAAACCAGTGAAATAAAAAGAGAAGGATAAGAAATACATCATTAACTCGGAGGGGGACCATCTCATCTATCTTCAGCTCATTTTTGTCTAACCAGTTGTCAGTGCTCCCCTGTCATTTGATGGAGCAAGATAGCTCCTTCCAATTCTTCCCAGCTTAGACATCTATTTTAGGATGGGATGAATCACCCTCTTGAAGTGCCTCTATTTCTTCATTGATAGAGAGTGTCTAGACAATTAGATAAAAATGGGCGCTTTAAGATCACTAGAGTTAGGTGACAGGAATCCCACCTACAGTTCTTATGAACTGGTCAACCTAAAAAAGAGTTTGGCACAAGAAAAAACAAACCAAACAACCTCAGGCTCCAAATCAGAGTGATCAGCTCCCATATTCTGAACTTCATTAGTTAATTCATCAGTTGGAGCATCTTGAGAAACTGCCTACACTGAGGCTTGTTTCCCTGTATACACCCTTGAGAACACAATTCTGCTACCCTTCCTCCTGCTGCACAGTTATCACAGACTGCCCTTAGACCTCCTAAAGAACAATCTAGTTACAGTAAGCCTGGACACAAACACAACCCTGAGACAAACAGCCAGGAAAAGAGTGGATTTAAAACAGAAGGAAAAAAAACCCCCAGCATTTAAACATTAATTCATCAGAACCACAAACAGCATAAATTCAGACATTTAAGAATATGAAGACTGCTAGGTGAAGCCTAGTTAAACAACAAAATATAAGTGCCTCTGCATTTTAAAATCCCAATGTGTATTTATCTGCAACTTTAGGGATGCAAATATTTTTAGAGAATCAGGTCTCACACAGCTTTCATTCTCTTTCAATTCCTCTGGATGCCCTACCATCTTTCAGAGAATATGCAAAAAACATAAAAGAAGAAAATCAAGAATGTGTGCAATATGATAAACATGGCTATATTCCCTTTAAAAATATAAATCTCTGCTTTTTAGTGTCTTCTATTAAGTTGTTGTTAAAAGGAACAGAATAGGGGCATAATATTGAATTTCTCTAAATGAGAGGTGGAAGAAAAGTCAGCAAACCAGGAAAAGGAATGTTAACAAAAAAGATTATATGAACATGAAGAATGTTTTAAATGGAGTAGTAGACCTTAGGGTCTAATATTTCTCAGGAACAACGACAGCTTCATAAAAGACAATTTATATGTGTTCATGATGAATAGAGTTGAGGTAAGAAATTGATTTCCCTTTTAAAGGCTTGGGCTAAAACTAAGAAAGCACACAACACTCATACAACATGAAGTGTGCTTTCATTGAATAGTAAATTTTGAATTAATAGTTTCAACTCCAATTAAGAAAATATAAATATTTTTCAAAAAAATAAGATTCTTAGCGAGAGCTTTAAACACTAGGTTGGCAAAGTTGCCATTCACTTGCAATAGTATAATGTTATTAGCAAGTCTGGATTTTACTGAATGGCTTGCTAAAACTGTTTGAAAGTTAATACTTTGGTATTATTCATAAAACCTATATTCTATAATGCACTACTGAATATCTTCAGCAGCTGCCATATTTGATCTCTAGAATTATGCTGGATTGGAGTCAATTAGCTCACTCACAAATATAGTTTGACAGGTAGGGTGGACTTTTTGTTCAGAGTTACAAAGTTAAGTAATTTTGTTGTCTAGCTTCATTATCATACAGAAAAGGGACTGCTCAACATTGCTTTCACAATGCAGCCAGCAAAAAGCTGTGGTTAGGTATGACATCTCCTTGCTGTATACAGAAAATAAAAATAATGGTTGTAGTAACAAGAAATACAGTCTGTTTCAGCCATCTGTTACCTCTGCTTTTTCACACTTGAAAAAAATCCTATACTGAAAAGAAAATATTTTTGTGAAGCTGTGTAAGCTTCAATAACTCAGACCTGAAACTCACCATTTGAACTGAGCTTCAATTCAGGAACAAAGCTCCCCAAAATCTGGATTCTCTACTGATAAATTTTCCTGAAAACTTTAGACAAAATTAATTCCAGCTTCAAGTGCAATTAAAACCATATATGCTTAATTAGATCCAGTAAGAAGTGTTTCTCTAACTAAAACCTATCTTCATGTCAAAATGTTAAAAAGAATTCTCAAGTTAGGGATCATATAAGCCATCAAAAGCTGAAAGTCATGACATCAGAAGCTCGCTATAGAATGAGACAATGGTGATAAGACACTAGTTGAAACTGCTGTTCATTATGCAACAAATTTCTCCTTGAGTGCTAAAACACCTGAACAAAAGAACATTCATATGCATTTTAATCCTAACAATAGGGCTGATTTGAGTAACAATCATGCCATAAAGTCACTATTTCCTAGAAATGCTTTTATAAATACAAAATCAGTTTAATTATTCAAGTTAAGCATCTTAGACTTACCTCTACTTTAATAGCATTTTCCCTCTACATAAAAAAGCTCTGATCCCACATTAGAGACAGTGAAACAGTTGGTTTCAATATCCTTAATATATATGATTACTGCACAGGTAGCCTGAGATCTGCTGCAGAACAACTGGTGACACCAAGGGTGATAGGAACTGATTGAATTGAATTCCTTCAGCTCCAAGTTTTGATTAGTGCATCACCTATGTAGTAGATGGGGTTTTTTGTTTTGTTTTTCAAAAGGAATTAAAACACTGGGATATATTAAAATCATTGGAGTTGTATTAAATAGGTCATTGCATATGTGAATTGAAGTAGCTAGAATCATTTTGGAATGAAATGCTACTCAATATGACTAAAACCAGAAGCTGCTTACTATTTACACTGTCAGAGGCAGATCACTTTATTTGAATAGAATCAGTCTTTATTCAATAAGCAGTCCCTTTGGAAAGGCTCAAAGTGGGACTTACCTCCACCAAGAGAATTGTGTAAAAATTTAATCAGCCTGTGATTGTCAGTCCAGTACTAAAGAAGCTGAGCTACTTAACTCTCAGAATATGGGTCATTTTTAAACACCATTCTTGGATGAGCTCATTATTTTTCTTGTGTATGGAACTATACACATAACAATGGGAAAAAAAGGGTTTTTTGTGGTTTTTTTTTTTTTTTTTTTTTTTTTTTTTACAGGGGAAGGGAGAAAGAGGTCATAAAAACTGGAGGAGGAAACAAATAATGTCAAGGTTGCAAAATACTTCAATCCTTTTCCCATGATCAGTAATCAAATGATAGTCATTTTTGTATTGTCTGCAGTGTTACTATACACGAAGGAGAGAGAAAAAACTAAGATCCTGGGACAGCATATTCTTTCTTTCAGAGAAAATACAGATTTGAAGCAGACAGAGTGGGAGATGTTCAAGTGTACCTTATGAGGAAAGACTGCCTCCCTGCTCCAAGCACCACTTCAGACTTCAGGATGACCACATAGTGGTATTAGAGAGCTCAGAAGTTGCTACCTGCACTATAATAAAGATTTTCACATCCAGAGCAAGCGAGCAGGACCAGCACACTGGTTCTGGATGCAGTGCCTTCAAAGACACTGCTGGATCAAGTGGCCATCTCCTGTACTTCCTGGGAGCTGCTGACTTCTTAACCAATCTCAAAGATCAGGCTGGCTCCCCAGCACTTGGTGCTTTGGGCATCTGCATGCAGTACTTCAGTCCGTTTTGTTAACCTGACTTCAGACACCCTGCACATTCTCAGAAGCCATTGATGCTGCTTGCACCTGCGGGAGGAGGTGTTAAGGGTGGGCAGCAGGGCTAGTACTGGAAGCCACAGCACATCTGTTCATTTTCTAGCTGCTCCTTTGATTTTCTGAGGTTATCCCTGCACATCCTCTTTTTTTTTTTGAGGAAGACTTATTGAGCAAAGACTTTCTAAAAACATTGTTCTTGATTCCATAGTTACTTGTTCTTAACTCACTTTTTTTTTTTTTTTTAAAGAAAACCCTTCCCTAAATCAAACATCAAGTGTTGCCACTATTTTTTCCTATAATTTTCTTCCTCATATATTACAGTAAGACTTGCCCAGGGCCCTTTGCACACACCCCACCTGCTAACATGCAGCTTACACACCCAGAACAGAGCCAAACCAGATACAAGCATGTTTGGAAAAGACCTTAAAAGGCATCATTAGATGAACCCAGAGAGTGCAAATAGTAAAGAAACCTAGCACAGTGCTACAATTTATTTCTGGAAGAGAAAAAGTTCATGTTTTACTGAGTATTGATTCAGTGTTTCATTCAGCTTTTGTTCCCTTTTTTTTTTTTTTACCTGCTTGTCTTGGAAAAGTTTGAAGGGAAGAAGGAAGTTTGAAAAAATGGACCAAACACAAAACTAACCATTGCTTTGAAAACAGTACAGCACAGTCAGCATAACCATCTGAATGTTTTTCCAGGCTGCAGACAGATACAGCTTCAAACAAACAACAGACTCTCAGTCACAAGGACAGGCCAACTTGAATACACAACCCTAGCAGCTATGGAGAAACAGTGTGGATTCACCACACAAGACAACATGGGAAAGCAGAAGAAGTTTCCAACACCAAAGTGAAAAACAAAACCTTGAAATGAAATGGTGTATACATTTTTGTTGCTTAAAAAAAATTCTTGCCCAAGAGTCAGAGAGACTTTCAGAGAACTGCATCAGAATCTTCACCTTTAAAAAATGTGTTCTGTCTTTCAGGAACTTTCCACCAAACATCCAGGTAGCTATTGCATAATACATTTAGAAAACTAGAGGACACATCTCATTTCTGATGTGATTTTTCAGAAAAATATTTGTGTTAAGACCACTATCAAGTCTGGCAGTACAAAACCCAGCTACAATAAAGAAACACTAGTAACTAGGCAATACCTTCCAAGTCAACTTTAAAACCCCAGAACAGTAGGGTTTCAGCTTACTTAGGGTACTAATAAGAGCAGAACTGAAGCTTTGTGAAAGTTCTGCAGCAAGGCAGCAGGAATGAGCCTGGCACACAGCTCATGTCATTGACTCTGTATGTGTGTATGCATGCACCACAAGGCAAAATTCTGCACCTTTAGGCAAACAGGAACTTCTGCTGCACTTTTCATTTGTGGGATAACACACTGAAGTTCCCAGTTTCTGCTGAGCTTCAGCTGATTAATCCAACTGATTATAATAGTATTACCAGAACTAATATCAATATTAATTTTAACCTTTTATACAAACTTTTTGTCAAAATTCCTTTTGATGAGTGCCAAAAAAAAGATACAAATACCAAAAGATTGTGTAATAACATGTGTACTGATTTCAAAGTCTGGGAAGTGGGGAAGAATGAGTTAAGAAGCATAATTTATTAATACTGTGTTTGTTGGCCTTGCAGGTGAAGTAACAAAAAATTAAGGATATCATGAAGAAACTCAGTAGGCACCTAATCAGGAGCCTGGAAAAAAGATTGTGTGTATTTTAAGAAATTCTTTTCTGTACCCTCTATTCAGAAATGCAAGAAAGACTCTAGTGAGATCAATCAATGGTCATAAATTTTACTGCTCACATATTGCACTATATTTATTTATATATCCTGAAAGGGACTGGAGATTGGGCATCTGACTAATGCCAAGGTTATAAATTGCTCAGAGAGGAAATCTAAACATAACTGTGAACTTCCTCCTCATCCAAACACATCTATCACATTCCAGTAATTTGAAATGCAGTTCTAATCCAAAGTGATCTGAAGTTTTTATTAATCCAGATATCTGCATCCAATGCATATTCACTGACAAATTAAGATTCTTGAGGTTTTGTGGTTGTATAACTGGAGAATTAAAGAACTAGAGAAGTAGCACAAGTCACTGCAACAGTGGCTTTTCTTGTTTTCCATACCTTACAGCTTTTCCCCCTCCTCCCCCTCAAAAGTTTGCATATCTTATAACTGAAATCAAAATATCTGTCAAAGGAGCTGGCACAGACTGTGAGCTTTTTCTTTTACATGCTAGGTGCCACTGTGCCTCAGAATCTCTCTCTGAAATATCTCTTTGAAAAATGCCTGTTGCTTCAGACAAGACATAAAGAAATTGTGTAGCTGCCTTATTGTTTTCCATTGTGTTTCACCTGCAAACCTAATAAACACTGAACATAAATACTGTTAACTATTTCACTATGGCTGGAAGCAGGCAAGAAGAGCACATAATTACAAAGGTGATTTTTGGGCAACATATTTAGCTATCACTAGAGGCTTGGATTGTCAGAGTGCTGTGGAACTCTCCTTTGCAAAAGAATAAGTTTGATACTCAAAACCATGTGATTCTTCAGAGATACCAGTTGGCAAGGTCAATATTTCAAAGCAAAAGGGATTAACAAAGTCATGTACACCACATACCAGGTGAAGTTTAAATACAAAGTAAGTCCCAATAAATCCCAAGTCCACAAGCATAAGAAAAAGCATGAATGTTTTTCTAAGGGTGTATCACTCGCCACCCAGTACTATTTTCTATTTGATCTTTCATTGTACCTACTTGTATTAGTCACTCTTTAAACCTGTGTACTTTTCCCCCACTTTCTATGTAGTGTTTTTACTTCTCAATGCATTAAAGGGTATTGTTGCAGTCACACAACACTCTCACTGCACTTACATTTCCCCAATATGCAACAAATACTATTAAGACACAAACTCTTCCAGAAATGTCAGCCTTCTGCCCACAACTCTTCCCCTAAACATTGCTTTACACAAGATTTATCACTACATCCTGAGTTTGCTGCAGGCTTCCTTCCCCTGCTCAATTGCTTTTATCCAGTGTTCTTGCTCTTTTCTTACAAAAGATAACCTAGGAAAAGGTTAGTCTCAGCAACATCCCTGCACATAGACAGGACATCTTATACCATACAGTTGTGAATATAACTAGACACATCCTAGTATCAAAGGTACTAAAAGAAAGAGAAAGGAGGACTTATATGAGAGTACAAGGAATAAGAGAAAGTTCTGTCCCAATTTTTTTTGGAGCAGAGTCATTCTGAACAGAACACAGCAAGAAGAGGGAAGTACACCTTGTCAGTAGGACACTGGACACTTGAGATCAGACACTTGGGTAGGTCACAGGTGCAGTTATACTCCCTCTGAGCTCCTCTTTTTCTCCCCAAGTGTTACAGAGCAGAGGAAGGTAGTTCTCAATCAACAGTAAGGCCAGTCAGGCTCCACTGCACATATTGTGTCCAGGTCTGAGTGCAACCAAAAAGGACATGGCTGTAAGTTATAAGGCAACAAAGTGGGCAGAAGCTGAAAAGGGCAGCACAGATCCCAGTGCAGTGGAGGCATCCCATCAAGAGGACATCAGCCAGTGTGATGACCCACAGCACAGACAAAGAACTCAGTGAGGGAGAGAAAGAGGCAGTGGCAAATGAAATCCAGCCTGGTCACGCGACCTTCTCTTCAGGTATAAAATTCCACTTCATCTCTATTACAAAGACCCCCTCCTCCATGTCCCCCTCACCTCCTGCTTCTTACCACGGCCACTGCTCAGCCTGCCCAGATCTACACCGTACCAAGTTCTTCCAAATCTTTGGTTCTCCAGTGCTGGCATGGCCCCTGCTCTCCTGTCCCTCATGGCATTCTAGAGGCTGATGACAGCTATCCTGATAATGCTGTATATCAGCACAAATGTGGTACTTGAAAAATATAAATCAGTGTCACCTGGAATAGCATTCTGCTGCAATCAGGTGCTACTGATCAAGGAGTAAAAACAGAAGTGGGGAAACTGGCTGGGCACTTGAATACAATTACATGGTTGAAGCTATACACAAAATAAAACTGTTATACTCCAAAGGAAAAGATTACCAGTTTTCTAGTAAAGCACAGAACAGCATAAATTTGCACAAAACAGAATCAGACAGGAAATGATTGCTCTGAGTCTATGCTATGACAAGAACATGAAAGTCACTTCTGATAGTAAGGCAAAAGGGACCCAGAGACCTCATCACAACCCCACTACCAGAACTGATCCTTTCCTCCCTTCTACCTCCACATCACCAGCAGTGTCAGTCCCTCATTGGCAAGCCACGGGGTATTGGTTACCATCCACACTCACCCTTGCTCCAGGCTGCACCTGCCAGATGAGCTAGAGCTGCGGACCCACAGTGATTACTGACAGCCCTAGCACTGCCCAGAGAGGACTTTGCTCCTCCCATACCCAAGTTCACTCTATCCAGCAGAGCAGCAACATCCAAGTTCAGTGTTCAAGCTGTTCTTCTCTCTTTCAAAGAAAACTTAGAGACAAAAGCAGCTGTGAGCCCAGGAAAACAGCCAAGTTTATTTGCCCTTGAAAGGAGGTGGCCACATGCAGGGAAAGACAAAATGAGCAGAGAACTCCTCAAGAAATACATTCATCCTGGTATCTTCTCCAGGCATCAGTCAAAAACCCCACAAGCTGGGACACAAGATACCATTTTCACAATCCCAAAGTAAATTTTTTGTGCTTTTTCAACACAAATAAAGGAAATGCCAACACAAGGGCATACACATTGCCATGGAGAAAACACCTTATTCCACAGACACAGGCCATGGCTGTCAGCAACAGGACTGAGGCTCCCCCTCTCACTCTGAATGATGAACCACTCCACACAGGTCACTGGTCTCAGTACGTGGTTGTCACATGCCATGCTCAGCACCTTTGTGACATGTCTACATTTAGCCTGTACCCAGGGCTAAACCCTAGCAGTTGTTCTACCACTTGATGACCCCTCCCCAGCTGAGCAGGGCAATCAGGGAGAAAAGGGAGAAGCCCCATGGGTTGAAGTAGAAACAGACTTAATAACAAAACTAATACAAACACCAACGTAGTGTACAAGCTTATCCTCAGCCTCATCCTTAGGATCAGCAGCAGGAGAAGGCAGCCAAGAAAGTCTCAGGAAGAGAAAAATCCACCCTCAGTAAACTCCCTCCTTTTATAATGATCAATGTTCCATAATGTTAATATTAATATTTCATTGCCTAGTGCTTTTTTTTTCATCTTATGACTCAGGCCACTTGAGTGAAAATTTAGTCAATTATTCTTGAAAGAAATAGCTTGATACTTTGTTTCAGGGACTGATTTGCTTCACTACAGAAATGTAATGAGCAACATTAACTTCCAGAGGAAACAAAAAATTAAAACTGTTCAGTCTCTTCCCTAGTTTGTGATGGTGTCTGTTAAATTCATTGTTTAGGAGATTAATTCTCTTTTCAAACTGAGGCATTTACAAAGTGATAAAATCTTCAGGGTTTCCTCCCAACCCCTAGTGCTTCAGCTCAGATGAAAAAGAACAGCATCTGTTTGTACTCTGAGGTCTTTTGCAGGACTTCAGGTGGCTCAGCAAGTCATGTATCTGTAATTAATGCCATGAATTTTCATTACAAGGCTATGGTTACCATTTACTTGGGAATAAGTTTACTTCAGAACAGAATCTTAACAGTAAAATTCAAGAATATAGGGGAGTAGGCTGCTGTCATTACATCTTCCAGTATGGAAATGACACTTCCACAATAATGCTGTGCTCTTAGGATGCAGATGAAAGCAACAAATGGCCATTTCCATCACAAATAAAGTAGATTTTAAAAGCTAATAGTTAGTGATATTAAGACATTGTAATACAACTCTGCTTTTTGAAAGAGCTAGTTGTAGTAATATCTATAAATACCAATTGTTCAGGGTAAACTAAACAAAGGCCTCTTTGAAAAATAGAACTAGTTGCACTAGATACATAATTTGTGAATTAACTTTTGAGACAATGTAAACCGTGTCCGAATAATTAATTTCCTCAAAGCTGATTATTTCAATGCTTACTGCATCTTAGGCTTCTCAGTTGCATATGAACTTCACACATTCATTGTACATGTTGAACTTCTGTTCTATTCTGTCTAAACAGAAAATGTTCTAAATCTTACCATGAAACACAATAATGGACCGTGGTCACTGTGACCAATAACTTACAACAGGATTTCCCCTACCCCAAAACAGACACAGAGACTGTACTTTTAATTACTTGGCAGTAATATTAACTACTCACATTTGAAGTGCCAGTGCTCAGACAGCTTTATTGGGGCACCCAATGAAAAAGTGAGCAACAACAAAGCCTAATTGGCTTTGCTTCCTGCTAGAAGGACAAACTGAGCTGAAAAATTCTGGCTACCACTGAAGTCAGACCTGAAATTCACAGGAGCTGTGGATGCTTAATGCCTTGCAGAAATGGGCCATTTGTTAAAGCTTGCATATCACATCAGAAATAATGAATCCACCCCCTTTAAAACAGGAACCAAGAACTAGTTTATAGTTTCCTGAAAAATAAAACAATTAATTTAATTCAAAGCAATCATAGAAAGCTCTGCTGAACAGAATGCAACTGCCCATATGTCCAAATCAACATGTGCTTACATACTTTGCTGGTGAGAAGTCTGTATTTCTCCCCTATCTCTTCTGCATTAGCTACAACCCTACTCTCACTGATGCTCCTTGTCCTTCCTCAACCCTAATGTTACTCCATGTTGCACACACTTGTCCCACACCTGTTGAATTCTGTATGGGATTCAATCTTTTCCCTTTTAGCCAGGTAAGATATAAGGTGTACAGAGCAACTGCTATTTTTTATCTTCCACACACTTTCTAGGCTGAAGCCTTTTTAGGGGGAGGTAGGAATAATGGCACAATCCTTCAGCATCATGTTGAAGTCCTCTAGGATCCTGTCTACTCCAGGAGAGAAGACAGTGGGGCAGTTTACAAGTACTGAAGGGTATCCTTTAGACCAGTCTAGAATTTATTAGTGGGCAGGAATTCCCTTCCTGCTCACATGTTGGCTCCAACCTGGAACAAACTTCTGTGGCACCTGGTGGAAAAGAGAAAACAAGAACTACTCATCCCATCAAGAATCTCATGAAGTGCTACCAAGACCAAAAATTGCCACCAAACACTTGAAAAACTTGTATGTCAGGTGAGATACATGACAGCTGGACAGGCCACAGGACAGTAAGAAACAAGTTTTCATCACTGAATTTATTAAGCCATTTGTTTGATCATCTGTTATCTTTGAGTAGCCTCTCTTCACCAGAGATACACCTGGAATTGTAACCCTCAAGTCCACAAAGGCAGCAATAAGCACTGGATTTATATGATTTTTTTTTCAATACTCCTCAGATGTTATATTTAAAAATATTTCTATGAATGTATGTGGTAAATCACATTTCTAAATTGACCTAGATTTTTAACATATTTGTATAAATCTGCACAAACTGATACAACGTATCTTTTACAAAATGTGATTAATTGCTCCTCCAAAAAATGTGTTTTTTAGCAAGGGCCTTAGGGGGCCCAAAAACATCAACAAGAGTCTTTCTCCTGATTTAAAAGCACACAATTCTCTTATTCTCTGCACTAAAAAGGACACTGCTTGCTGTTGTCAACATGGCAAACACCCAACAGGAAGTACCGGGGCATGTGAAATAGCATATTTATTTGTAAAAATCCCTTTAAAGACAAAAGTTTGTTTATGGATGAGAAAAGACCAAGGGACAGTTTCCAGTTTCTCACTTCTTTACTTGTGGTAACTTTAACACGTACTGTAGCCAAAAAAGGTAAACAGTCAGAATCAGGCTGCAAAAGATGTGTTATTTAGTGTCCTTCCCTCTTTAAAAATCATATATTGGGGGGGAAAAAAAAAAAAATAAAAAAATTACAGATCATTTTAAGTTGGCTCCTTTTCTTTGTAAACTAAGATGGCTTGCAGCCAAAAGAACTGTGCTGATTCACACTCCTGGCTCAGTCCTTATTTTTGCCTCCAGTAAATTCCTGTGGATTCTGTATTTACTTGAGAATATTTTCCAAAACTGCTAAAAACAAATGTAAAAAAAAAAAAAAGTGGCTGTAACTTGAAAGTTGTTTTCCAAATGTGCATTTTCAAAGGTAATTTCCTTATTATTCCTACTTATATAAGGCCATATTTTCTCATCCCTGTAAGATGACTGCTAAGGTCATGGTTATTCTGTCCAACAAGGTTTTGACTTTAAACCTTGACCAATGTAGTTATAATTTTATGAATTCTGCCCAGAAGATAGGGCCATGCTGACCTTTTCAGAGAAATTATATGAAAAAGAAGAAATCAGTTATGATAGCTTCCTGCTATTAGAAAAAAAAAAAAAAATGTATGTGCCAAAAACTTGCGATCAAGTGGAGCTTCTGATGCACCAGCACAGTTAAATGACAGCATCTGTGTTAAAATGAATCATCAAAAGCCACTAATGAAAAAACATTGTAGGGGGAAGGGAAAATATAAAGGTAGAAAGCTATTCTATGAAAGTTACACAGTTGGAAAGAGGCCAGAAGACAAGAAGTATGCTCTTCTTTGAGTAAGGCTGTTAACATTTTGATGGGTAGTTGTATACTGGTTATACCTGCTCAGAAAATGAAATATTGCTTAGTATGGCTATTAGTGCAGACCTTTATGTTAAATCAATTTAACATGCACCAATTTTTCCTCCAGTACTATTCACAGCTCAGTCTGAACAGAGCTTATCTAAGATGCCAGACCTCTAAAACAATCTTCCTACAAAGAAACACCAAAGAAACACCTTGCTGTATCAGACTGGCCAGAGACTTAAGACAGGCAATATTCAGCCCCCATCCTGTGAGAATTACTGTGACCATTCATCTGCCATTATTCATATCAGAATTAATAAGGCACTTCTTTAACGACACAATAACTAGCAAGAGAAGCAGAATTTGGCCATTAAGGTCTACCTTTTAATGCATCTCAGAGCTTAAAGCAGAACTTGAAAACTACTAGAAGGAGGACATATTTGACTTGCTGTTTTGCCAATCACCAGGCCTAGGACAAAGGATGCAGCAGCAGAACAAACCAGTAACCAGACTCTATTGCACACAAAAGGGTCAGAACATGGGTGATGGCTGGGGGTACAAACAAGTCAATGAGGTTATACATAACAGACATCAACTCCAAGAATGATGTAGCACGACCAATAACTGGTGGAACAAACAAAGCCTCCCATAGAAGAGATGGGAGACAACGAAGCCAAGAGGCTGATAACATAGGACAGAGGCAAACTCGTGCTGTTCCCACAGAGCCCGTGTTTACAAGCACCAAACCTGACTGGGGTGCAGTTGCAGGGAGAGTCAGGAGATCCTTTCCCCAACAGGGAAACCACAAAGGGCATCCACTTCAGATAGACATCCTGCAAGTGGTCCCAGCTTTTATCCCCAAAGCAGGACACCATTTACCCAATGGGGGGCACCTGGGGCTCATTTACCCAAGGGCTTTCCCTGCCATTGGAGGAAAGCCAAAAGGCAAACTCATCTCCTCCTTTTGAAGGACCATGGGAACCACCCATACATCAACCTTAATTCAGGGCTCGGGGTTCAGACCCCAGCACTTCACTTGCTGAGTGGAATACATACTAGTCTCAGACAACTCTAGGGCACAAAATTCTAAAACTGCTTCATTCCAGTAAATAAATTAAGCACATTATTTCTAGAGATTTTTATGAAGTTGCTAAGTATAATTTTCCTTTCAGCCTCAGTCCTGTGCTGTTGGAATTATGATTTGTCAGACTTAATAAAACATATTTTAAAATAGTAGCCTTAAAATGCTGTGGGCTTTTGTTGTTTGTCTGTTTTTTCACTTTGTGTGTACGAGTACACAATTTGCCTATTGGGATCTCTACGCCAAAGACAAAGATGCCACAAGTAATTTACAGTCCATCCAAAGCCATGTAGGCCACCAGGTAATTCCTATAACTGACAGTTAAATGACTAGATTTTCTAAGCCCACTGTTCTGAAGAAGTAATGGCTGTACCAGAATTTATCTCTAGCTGCGAAGCTCTTTTGATCAGTATGTCTACCGAGTAATCTCTGGGCCTGCTCGTGTAAAAAAACCCAGTAATTATACACCTTATTCAATTTATTTCCATGAGGGGTTACTTCTAGGGTTATTCTATTCTGATAGTTCTATTCTGATAGTTCTGATGGTTTCATTTATCAACAAACAGGTTTAGTTCCGTGACAAGACTACATAAAGGGAACTATTAAGCTAAATGTGACCAAACGCTATTTGTTTTACCTATCAAAACTTATTACTATCAGAACCACTGCCAACATCATGGACTTGGAAATAGAGACTCAAAATCTGTTTTTTTTAAACTATTCTTTTAAAAACACAGTTAACACATAGCATGGATAGAAGCTTTTTTCCCTTACCTTGTGTTACCATGACAAACCAGGAAATAGAACAAAGCCTTAACAAAAAATTAAAGGTTAAATCTTTATCATAGATGAAAATCACCCTGGGGAGAATTATATGTACATCACTAAATCACCAATGAACATCTTATATATCTATTTGTGGATACACTGAGCTGCCTGGCCACATCAACACAGGGACATTGCTACAGGGAGATATTGCTAGGATAGCTAGCTAAAACTGATCTGCAGACATAAGATGTTTGAAACACCTGGTTTAGTGTTATCCACAGAATTAACTTATCTATCATTTCATCCAGACTGCAGAGGGTAAAAACCTTGGCCCACAGGCAGAAGGACAAGGAACATCTCTGCATCTAAACTACCTTCTGGCTTGATGCTAGAAGACTTTGCAGGGAGGATGGCTCGTAACATCTTTTGGCAGCAGTCCTTGCAGTAAATTACCTCCAGCATCACCAGTGAGTAAGGGGCACAGCCTGAGTGTGGGTCACCCCCACTCTAGGCTTTTCCCCTTTCCAGGGGCAGCTCTGCTCCCCCAGTTTCCCAAGAAATCACTCCAGCTGGTGGAGTGCCCAGCCTGAGGCTGTGCAGGACCTGCCCCAGCGCCCAAGGGCCATGCCCGAGGCAGCCCAGCTCCCCCTGCCCTCTGGCTGTGGCTGGAGGGGTAAGGTGTCCTCCTTAGCACCATGGCTCAGGATCCTAATTAGGAGGAAACAGCATGGGTTGAAATATCAAAGCTTCTTGCAGGACAAACTGGTTTTGACTCATCTGGCCCTTAAGGGCTTTTCAAATGTGAGCTCTGCCCAAAGACAGCAGGTTTACTTAGCTATTTCTGCTGTTACTTTCATGGAAAGCAACCCTGATTTCCACAGAGTTCAGTAAAACACCTCTTAAACAGTACCTATAAATTTTGAAATGTTTAGAGGACAACACATCCCTCCATCAGTAATTTAGCTCCAGTATCTTCACAGCACAGGCTGCCACAAGGCACCACACATCCGCCGCTGCCCCGCGAGCGAGACTGCTCTCCTCATTCACTGCTTCACTGCTTCACTCCTGCTCTGCCAACAAAGCTTTTCTATCAGCTTGGAAAAGACGAGGTTTTCTTTTTTTTTTTAATAGTTCAGAGAAAGTCCTGTTCTGAGAACATAATTTCTAAGTGTTCAGGACACCAGAAACAACCAGACGAAGCGATGCTTGCCATGTAGATGACGCTGGGCAGCAGGGGAGGGAGGAGCAAAACCACATACAAAAATAAAGCTATGAGGAAAAATAAATGTTCTATCCTGAAATGAAATCACTTCCCAAAGCTGAATTGTGAGCCAGACAATTTGCTGAGGCTGTTCTCTGCTTGACCCAGTCAGGCTTCTCCTCACAAGCAGCGCTCTGTCCTGGTGCCGCGCGGGTGACAAAGGGACGCGGGTGACTGCCTAGGGAGCAGCATCACAGCCCTCAGTACTGTAAATTTCCCTGGCAGAACTAATCCAGGCTGGCAGAGGCAGGTTCAATTAATAGGAAGTGACACAAGTGTGATCTGATAATGAGGTAACAGAATGGAACTGTCAGAGTGCTTCCCGGGGCGATGACAAATGATGTCATCTCTATTTCAGGATGTTTCAGGCAGAAAGCAAGCTTTCACCACACAAATGACAGAATGAGAATGAAAAGGTATTATAGCCAAGAATAACAACAATAACAAAAAAGTAGTTACCATTATATTGCATATGTTTGGGCTTGCATTCTTTCCTGTTGTTACCACCTCATTGTGTACACTGAAAATCTCTGTGCTCATTCCCTGGGTGGATGCTGGCTGAGACCACAGGCCTTGCTCAGCATCTAGGTGCATATCCATTGCAACTATTACTTTGCTCTTCATATGTTAATTCACAAGGGGGTGGGTTACAAGGTGGCTAGGAGCTACAAGATTCAGGTAGTCCTTAAATGTTGTTCATGGGATTCCCCATTTCCAGGTTTTTTGAGTCTCTAGTACACACTTTCCTGTCTGCTTTCTATTCCCCAGGTAAGGATGGCAATTTATACATCCATTTCACAGCTTCACAGATCAGCCCAGACTATCAGCCAAGCCTCTAGACCTCCCCCTCGTCCCTGCTCTGCCAAGCCAAGAATGTTTCTGCTGTGGAGCCAAATGCATGAATTACTGATGACAACTAAAAGGTGTGTGCCAGGCCCCACAATTGAAAGGTAAACTACAGGTCTAGCAGGGCTTGTGTCCTGTTAAACAGTTACAATTGCTCCCTGGGCAGAGGGTCCAGTGTAGACCAGACCAAGCACTGGTGAGGGTACCTACATAAGGGCAGACACAGGTTCACAAACCTCCTGCAACTTTTCTTGATCCTCATTAAGCACTGACAGAAATTAGGGGATGACAGCCCCCATTGTCAGAATTCACACACTGTCCAAGAGCTCATGAATTCCCTTGAATCAGACAGCCCAGAAACTCTGGGGGACAAACACTTAACCACTGGGTCACATCACAAGTACAAGAAAAAGCAATAAGAAGGAAAGCTTATAAATGATACAGCAGCAAGCTTAATATATTGTCATTAAACAGGCTGCAAATTTCCAGAATGTTTGATAGACTATAAGAAAGTATATTGGTTTCCTTTAGCAGTCAGTAAGTCTAATTATACTGTTCATATGTGCTCTCTCACATGCCTATAAATCCTGAGTTTGCTTAGGTGTTTGCTGTAGATCAATCAATTCTAAAGAAACAGAAGCTGCCAAGATTTCATTTTTAAATGCTAGCACTTGCACAAGGCAATGAAATAATAACCTGGTAACACATAAGGTGCTACATTAATATTTTATTTGGCAAATACATCAGTCCCAGAACAAATCATATTATTAATGAGGTAAAATATTCCCCAAGCAGATGAGCATCTCCTTCACACCAAGAGGTTAAAAAATAGATTGTACTCTGGCAAGAAAAAACATTGCAAAATGGTACAACAACTTGCATGGCATTTCTCCAAATTAGCTACTCATATATAAATGCCTTACAAATAAACATTTCATTAAAAGGATTTGTGTAGGAGTATATAGGGCATTCCTAATTTCCCTTCTCTCTGAACCCCAGGGTGTTATGGCTAATTGAATCATTTTCTGATTGTGAATTAACTAAAAAGACCATCAGGTTCTCTCAGCTGTGTCAAGACTGAAAAGTGTGAGACAGGCTGCTGCTCTCCCATCTCATGCCCTCCCTGCAGTGCCAAGGCTTTGCAGTCACTGTGATTTCCACTGTTTTCTTTGGCCCACGGGCACTTGTGTGTGTCGCACAGCTGGTCAGTGCACCTCCAACTCACTGGCTAGGTCCAGGTACGCTCTGAGCCAAGCAGAGTCAAGGAAATAGTGCTGCAGCCAGAGCTCCTTCCATAAGATCTAATTTAGGGCAGAGGACTGCCTCCCCCGTGTGTGTTAACGAGCAGCTACCCATTTACCCCTTGACTGGCATCTGTCCCCAGAGAATCCCACCCCCAAGTGTGCTTTTAGCCCTTTGCACACCATGCAGAGGGCAGCCAGCTGTGATCAGACACACACCAGATGTGGTGCTTGTCCCTGAGCAGCTTCCCCAGCACGCTGTAACTGCTGCCAATGACACTGGCCCGCTGCTGGAAGGCCATATTAGCCTGTACAGGGCTATTCATGAAGGAAGCACTCTTCAGAGGCCCACATCTTTTCTCTTTTCATCTAACAAAGGAAAACATACAGATTAGTGTTCCAGTAACAGCCATACCAAAACAAACCTCTCAGAGATCCCTGGTAATAATGTTTACTCATACTCACAGATATGAAAGTAGAACCCAGTCAACATGTTTTCACTGGCAAGTTCCCGGATATTTTTGCTAATTGCTGTACTTCCAACTAATAAAAATATTATGACAACACAAAACATTCATTTAGCTGGTATTTAATTATCCATTACTTTATTTTCAAGTCCAACATGTCAAAATTATAATGCTTGGCACGCAGACATTTCTTGAGAGAAAATCCTAGTAGCAATCATTTCAAAAAAATAAAGCAAACACACAAATCTCTGGGTGTCTTGTTTCAGAACACATTAAAACCAGCTAAAAAACGTACTGTGTTTGAATGCACTGAGATGACAATGGAATGCATAAGTGCATTATGAAGGTATTTCCAAGCAGCCTGGTGATGCTGACCTGAGGACCACTGTACATGGAGGACTCAGCCACCCCCCAAGCAGTTATCCTGGCACGTCTGGCCTTGCTTCAGGCCGTGCTGTGCTGCACACAGCACAGGTTTCACCAGCTAATTGCAATCAAGGAGCCCAACAGCAGCTCCCACTCGGTACTGGTAATCACACCACCTGCATGGCCTTGCCTTTATCTCACAGAGCAGTAACTAGTTCTCATGTGAACATCCTTTTTGTTTGACAGCCGAAATGAATGGAAATGTTTTGTCAGAAGAAAATCCTGTAAGAGCTCAAAAGAGCACAGTGCTGGGTAACCTTTCCACCAAAGGGATCTGTACGGTGTGCGTTGTCAGAGACCCACCCAGTGCTGCACAACTCTGGGCTCCGAGCATCTGAAGGGATGTGAGATTATCTCTACTATCCTCTTTTTTTGTTACAGTGTTAGCTCCAATAAACATCATTTTAAATGAAACTTTACAGAGCCTGGGTGCTTTTCTTACTGGAATCATAACGAACCAGTGCCTTCTGGTGCCAAAACATTCAGGTTTTTTCCCAGAAGCAAGCCTGTAGTTTTAAACACCATTCAGATTAACCACAATGATAACATTACACCTTCTGCCTCGGTGTGAAGCAAGTAGTGACTTGTGGAGGATGGACGCAGCGAAGTGTCTGCCAAGGATGGCGATACCACCAAGGACGGCGATATGGACATCACACAGCTGGTTGGAGGCAAGCCATGGGAGAGATGAGCACAAGAAGGGAACAAGGAATCAGGAGGAAAGTACAAGGAGCTAACCTTGATCAAAGCGGGATGTGCAGACGCTGCTTTTGTGATAACACGATCCATAAGGCTAGCAGGCGATAAGCTCGTGCAAAGAAAGAACAATACCTCATTTGAGAATAAGAGAAACAAGTATTGCTGCCCAGCGCTTCGCGAGGCTGGGGCAGGGGTTATAAAAACCAGAGTCGTGTCACAATAAAGCATCTTCTCTTCACCCCACAAGAGGAGTCCACGTCATCTGTCATCGCAAACGGCGCCCGAACACGGACCTTTGGATTGAAAGACACGAACCCGTGCTGGTGACAGCAACCCTGCCTAGCAAAGGAAGCAGAGGAGCTGGCCAGCAAACCCCCGTCGTGGGAGAGCGAGGTGAGCGACGGGGGAGAGATGGGGAACGAGTTAAGCACAGACGAGAAAGCTGTCTTACGGCTCATGGAAAGTCTGATGCAAAAGCATAACGTCCTTTTGGACTCTCATAAACTGCATGTGCTTTTACGTTGGGTGTCCACTGCAGTCCCGGATGTTAATGCAGTCACTATTTTTAATAATGATACGTGGCACGCTGCAGGGATCAAACTGTATAACAGAGCGACAATGGGGGATGAAAATGCAGCACAGTTGCTCACCCCGTGGTGCACTATTTTTGAGATGCTGAAAAAGAATAAGCCCTCCAATGAGACTGCTTCGCAGGAGGCTGGGACGCCTCGCACGGAGGCGACTGCGCCAGAGGTTCCCGATGAGAATGAGAATGATGAGGCATCTCAGTGCCCGAATTCTGTGAGTGAACTCAAAGTTCTACCCTTCTCAGCTCCTGAGCCCAAATTCTCGGCTCCACGTCGTCGTCAGGGGATTTCTGTGACTGTTAAGAATGAACCAGATGATCCCTTTGATCTGGGTGTGATAGACCCAGAAGGCGAGCCTGACCTGTTTCCCCCAGACCCTTGGGAAACTTGGGGACGTATTCGTGCAGAGGCTCAAAAGGCAGGGGATGTTGATATGGTATCTAAATTAACCTTCCCAGCTGTTTATATGCCGGAGCAGCAAGCAGCATTCCGACCGCTAGAATATAAGGTCGTTAAGGATACACGGCAGGCTATTATTGATTATGGTCTGCATGCCCCCTATACCCAACAGCTGTTAAAGGCAATTCATCGCGCCCAAACCCTCACTCCGTACGACTGTAAAATGTTAGCCAATGCATTGTTAACCCCCTCTCAGTATGTGCTTTGGCACGGAACGTGGAAAAAATATTTAGAAGAGTTACATACCTATTATTCCCGACTGCCTGATGGTCAGCTTTACTGCCAGGTGACCATGCAAACGCTTTTAGAGGAAGGGGACCCCTGGGTCAACCCTAATCAGCAGGTTGCCCTGCCGCAAGAAATCTTGCAGAGAATAAGCGCTGCATCTTTTCAGGCTTTTACAATCTTACCCTCAGTGGGCAAACCCTCGAAAGCTTTTACTGATGTCAAGCAAGGAGAAACTGAGCCATATATGCAGTTCATTGATAGATTGCAGGAAAGCTTGAGTAAACAAGTTCCTGATAGCGAAGCTCGAGAATTGCTTTTGAAACAACTAGCGCTTAGCAATGCTAATGAGGACTGTAAACAAGTGTTAATCCTGCTGAAAGACCCTTCACTGTCCGAAATGATTGAAGTCTGCAATAAAGTAGGCTCGCTGAAACACAAGTACATGGAAATGGCCGCTGCTTTTGCAGCCATGAACCTTAACTCTCAGCAGTGTTCCAGCTGTGGTCAGAAAGGCCATTTCTGTAAGCAGTGCCTGGGGAAATTTAATAAGCCGCGGGCCCCAGGAGTCTGCCCCTGCTGTAAAAAGGGGCGTCACTATGCAAACCAGTGCCGATCCAGGTTTGACAAGGATGGAAAGCCTTTGCAGGGGAACAGGAACCGGAGCGCGAAAAGGGGCCGCACAATGATACAAGTGGCTCCTGTCCAGCAGCCGGGATGCCAGGCACAAGAACCCGCAGCAGTGCTGGAGTAGACCTGGCCACCGCAGGGTCGGTAACTCCGAATAGTTCGGCTATAAAAGCAGTGCCAACAGGGGTCTGGGGGTCACTAAGCGATAACAACAGTGCTTTATTGTCGGGACGGTCGTCTGCTACTATGCAAGAACTTTTCGTGTTACCTGGTGTGGTTGATAGTGATTATTGTGGAGAAATTAAGATTATGGTGTGGATTCCTACACCACCCTGTTTTTTATCAGCAAAATCGTGTATTGCATGATTAGTGTACTTTGATACTCGCCCCCCTCGAGCCTCTGCCTTACAGCAAAGAGCCCAAGGGTTTGGCTCGATGGGGAGCCCTCAGATATTTTGTACTCAAAAGGTTTCTAATGCAAGACCACTTTTAACTTGTCAATTGAAATGGGGAAATCCTAAACAGACAATAGAATTGTACTTGATTGATGCAAGTCTATCAAATTTCTTGCACTGTTTAGGTCAGGTCATCTACTCAGGTAATTTACAGTCGAATGGGATGTGTTCAGAGAACAGAATTTCGTTTATGACCAAAATGGTCAGCAATTGTGTGGGCTGTGGAATTGCCTTCAATGCTAAGAAAAAAAAAAAAAAAGTTACTTCCTAAAAAAAAGGACAAAATTAAAGTATCTATAACTAACTGCCATCAGGAAGTGACTGTTTTGAAGGCTGTGATTGATGTCCTGATAGCTACACTGATGTCTGAACAGGCATCGGCCATAAAATAGTGTTATTTTCTGTGGTGTATGCAATTAGTAGTTTTATCTTTTACAGCTTATCCCTTTCTCCAAGAGGAAAAAAAAAGCATTGAAGGTCAGTGTTAAAATGAAAATCATACTTACTAATATGCTGAAAACCCTAAGGTTTAAGGACTGCAAAAGTTTCAATGCATTTTAAGCTGCTCATCTCAAACTACAGGCAACGCTGGGCAGTTCACCACATTTATTTCTCTCTTTACTTTGACACACTTGTCACATTGCAGTCCCACACTTCTTACCCAAGCCTCAAAAAACAAGAAGGAAAACAGCGAAGTCATTTTGCTGCGATGCCCCAAAAGAAAACTGCAGATTCTCCACCACTGAACCTGGGTGCTGGTGGCAAGGGACACCTGGTGGGGAAGCACCGCGGGGTTACACCTTGTGAAGGGAGGGTGACAGGTAGGGCGAGGGAACATCCCCTCAGTGTTCACCTTCACCCCGGGGCCTAAATTGTACTTGTGGTATTGTCTCCGAGACTGATTGTGAGAAAAAGCACCCTGGTTATTAATTTTGCTTCCTCAAACAACAGAAATTGCTAGCTTGTAAAGGAGTGAAACATGCAATTTTATATCCTTCTTTTTACTCTGCATTTTTCTACTGAAACATGTACATTTGGATCATTTTTGTTATATTCTACTGCAGCTAGTTTACTAATACCTGTGTAAATTTCCGTTGTCGTTTGCTAATGAATTGTGTAAGTTTTGATTGCAGGAGTGTGAAAACCAGACTGATTTTATCCTTACGGCCACTTTGGGTGACTGATTTAAACCTGCCCAGGCCCAGCGGTGCCTGCCACCTCCTGAAGGCCTCAGATAAATACACAAGGACCAAGATACGAGACTGGTGACCTTTAACAGCCAAAAAGATGAGCCAAGACAAGATCATACACGGCAGAGAAGGCCCAGAGTTCATGGAAAAGACACTCAGAGACATCTCTCCACCAACTGCAAGGGGGAAGGGGTTTTACAGGGGGGAAGACCACCTCTCCCCTCCCCAGAACTGCAGTGAATATGGATTAGGCCAAGGCAATAACAAGTGTATAGGTATTTAGTCAACCTTGTAGACGTCACACCTCTGACTTTTGTTGTGTGCCCAGCACTATTCTTTCTCTCTTATTCTCTTTTCTCTCTTTTTCTCTTTCTTTGTCCCCAAATAAACTTTATAAAAATTTTGTGAGCATGTTTCTCACACTGATTATGGGGGGGTCTCAGGTACACAGCGCCTCTCACATCTCCAACTTTTTTCCCCCATGATTTCCGGTTAAGGAGTGAAGAAAGTCCTTGATGTATTTTTTTTTCCCCTTTAATTTTTACCAGAACTGTTTGCTAACTGTTCTCTTCGGTCCCTTCACGAAACCCATCGAAATCCCCCAGCGTTCAGGCCCGCACAGTCCTCGCGCCGGCAAGGGGAGAACATGAACGCCAAATTAAAGAAATAAATTTAAAAATAAAGTAAAAATTCGGGGGGGGGGGGGGGGGGGGGGGAGTTGCTTTGAGGCGGGGTTTCGGGGCGGGCGGGACGCGCCGCCACCGGAGGAAGATTGGCCGCTGCCGGGCGCCGTAGGGGGCGCGGCGGTGAGACATCGCGCCCCTCAAGGGAGCGGCGATTTATGTTTTTGGTTTCCTTCCTGACCGGCACACCCGGGATCGGACTGGGCAATGGCGGCTGGCCGCGGCGGGGCGCAGAGCCGGTTCGCGGTGGTGGGCGGCGGGATCGCGGGGGTCACCTGCGCGGAGAAGGTAAAGGGCCGCGCGGCCCCTCTGCCCGCCGGGCCCCTCTGCCCGCCCTGCGCATGCGCGCATCCCCCTGTGCGCACCCTCCCCGCGGGGCGTGGGGGGGGGGGGGGGGGGGGGGGGGGGACCGGAGCCGGAGCGGCCGCCTCAGGCAGCGGCGCCATGTTGGCCCTGGGGCTGTGGCCGCCAAGGGTGCCTCGGCCTTGAGCCGTTAAAGCCGAGATGTGGTCCTTGGGCTCGGGATAATAATAAAAACACCCTAATAATGGCGGTATAACAGGGTACGAGCCCTGTGTAACTGCGGGTCCGCGCTGGGCTCGGCCAGCTGAGTGAAACCTGCCAGCGCGGCTGTGGGGAGTTCGCCTGACTCAGAAACTGAATGCTTTCGGCGTCAACTCAGGAACTCCTGTAGAAACAGCTCATTAGATTTATGTAGTAACTGAATATTCTGTCCCCTCCCCGATTTTTTACAGATCCCTTTAAATCCCCCTTAAAAAAAAAAAAAAATTAGGGAACCAATGAAACACAACCAGCCCCAGGGAAGCAGTGTTGTAATCCAACAATATTTATCTGCCTAGAAATTTTTTTCAAGAGGATAAAGCTGTCCCGCACATAACCTGATAAGGGCTTAATGACCACTTCATAAAAAGAGAATTAAAACTTTGTAACTGGAGAAAGCAGGCGTTCTGTATAGTATTCAAGAGATTGGGAGCTTGAAGGAGCACTGCCTGTGTTACTACTCAGAACCATACAGGATTGTACCATGGCTAAGGTGAAGGCTGCTATGGTCTGCTCCTTTTCATAAAAATATTGGTCTGTTTTTATTGGATTGATGTTTAGGGCTATAGTGAGGGTAATTCTTCACTTTGTCTTGGGGCCTGTAGAAGTCTTGTATTGCTTAGTAGCATTCTGAAGATGATAATCCATTTATCAGTTTACTAAATAACATAAAATAACCAATAGGAGTCAGCATTTCCTCTGTGAAAAAAATCTGTGAACAATTAGTCACTGCTATGCAATAAAAAACGGTTTGTTCAGCAAGTGAGTGCTTCCATAAATCACTTGATCATAGTCTGTTCCTACAGTTGGCCTTGAGAATACTGTGAGAATAGTCTTTTGAGTAGTCATTTATACCATGCCTGCAGTTCTTGAAGATACATTTATGTGTGCATGAATTAAAATCTTGGGTCTCCAAATTCTGTTCACTTTAGTCGTTATACTTCCATAATCTTGAAGTACTGTCTATCCAATAGGATTCTAGTAGACTGAAGTAATACTGCTTTTCACCAATAATTTTATTGTCTTAAAGTCAAAATCTATTGATGACTCTATTCACTGATCATGATTTCTGTTTCTTTCCAAGCTGGCCATGGAATTCCCATCAGAAGACATTTTTTTAATGACAGCTTCTCCAGTTATAAAAGCTGTAACAAATTTCAGACAGGTAAAGGGAGACTTAATTTTTCTTACAGTAAAACCTCTTTAGAAGTTTGTGTCTGTACAGATAATTTAGAACCTAATCCTGAAAATGCTTATGATTTTGAACTTGTTTTCACCTTAGTGTGACTGCAGTGGTAAGTGTTGATAGGACTGATGAGATATTTTATAGTGATTCATATTCATTCGTAATTGGTGAATATATTCACAAGATTCGAGAAAAGGTTAAACGAGATACTTGCATGGTAAGTTTTTTAAGTTCCTGAAGCTTCATTTCATTTCTTTGTTAATGGGTATGCTCCATTTTAAGAACTGAAATGGGATCTTTGCATGGGGAAACATGGCTGAGTTATTTTATCAAAGTTATAACAGAAAAACAGGGTCTTAACACTGCATTAGGTAAGTTAAAAAGCAGTGTTACCAACTCCAAAAATATAGTCTGTATATGGAATAAAACATTACAGCAGTTATAGCAGCCATCAGAATTCTCCAATTTTGCTTAATCTCTAGCTTTAGAATTAAAATTCTCTGTGCTACTATGATTCTTCACAGGTATAGGAAGGAAAAGATTCTGTATATAACAAGTAACTTCTGGCAGAAACATAACATGTTTTGTGACAATGTTGTGATTTCTTTGCTGGAAATGAACATAACGTGTTTTGTTACAAGCTTTAGAAAGATATAAATAAATGATTCATATTTTTAAATACCTCTGTTCTTCCTACAGGTCTCCAAAACACTTGAGGAATTTGATGTAGAAGAGCAACCAAGCTCTCTATTAGAAAAACGATATCCCAATATTAAAGTTATACAGTCTGGAGTAAAACAATTGAAAAGTGATGAACATGTAAGCTGATGTTTTCTCTTTTATGTAGTTTTTCAAGTAATTTTTTAAAAAAATAATCTAAGAACAGGTGGATATTTTGGGCATGAAATTCTGTTGAAGAACATTGTGGTTATTAAAGTGTTAAGCTACCAAAATTACAAGAAAATACTTCCTCACTTTAATTTCACTTATTACTTACACTGTTGTTCAAGTGAAATATATACAAGGGACATAACTGTAGATCAAAAAATTACTTGTTCATTAAGGAACTGTATCTTCTGGATTTACATCTATGACACCTTGGAGTATCATAGAATTGAATACCCAATTGGAATAGCAGGGGAACCAGTCAATGAAACCAATACTGTCTATCAATAGGTGTCGGAAAATACCTGTAACCCTTGACTGGGGATCTCTCTGATTCCTCAATTACTGCTTAGATACATAGACCAAAATATTAACAACTTTATGATTAAAAAATAAATAAATTCTTGAAAGAATCATCGTTTCCACCTTTTCTTCTTTCTTTTTTAGCAGGATGTTGTGTTTGTTGCAAGTATGAGCAATGTACAGCACAAACAGATCTTTGTTAGTGTCTGTGGCAACTTGACGTGGTATTTTTCACTTCAGCAATTACCTGAAACTGACATTCAGATCCAAAATTGGTTTTGCTCGTTTTGATTCATAGGTATATGATTCCAGTTAGATTATAATTCTGCTAATATTTGGAATCTAATTATATTCTTGTACCATTACTATAATGTTGGTTTAGTTTAGGTATATCTCTGTAAGCATTAATATTTTGTGTATATGGATTTGGAGGGTCTTTTGCCTCTGTTATCCAAAAACCTTTAAAAACTCCCTTTGTGCAAAACCACTATAAACTATTTAGCTTCTAATTTGGAGAACAACAAATAAGGTCAAAATGTTAACGTATTGCTTGTTGCAAAATCATGTAGTTTGTTTAATACCTACCCTTTTTCTTTAGCAAAGAACAGAATTTGTGGTCTTTCTAAACTGTATTGTAGACTGTGCCTGGTTAAGTTAACACAAACTATTGACATATTTTGAATGAGATTCTTAATTGCTAATGTATAGTAGTGCTTAGGTCTGCATCCATGAACTGGGGATGTAACCACGTAGAAAACTTCTTTTAGCACAGATGGTGAGTACAGAGTGCCACCAAGTGGTAATCTTTGTATTTCATCTTTCTTTGAGCACACCATGTACACTTTCCATTTTATCCATCATATAATGTCACATGCTTAGGCTTCTAAGTCTGTGGTGAGTGTAATGCAAATAAGTGTCACACAAGCAGTGAGAGTATGAAGGCTTGCTCTTTAAGAAGCTAGTTACAGCTTTTAATATCTGCAATCTACCATGACATTAAGGAAAAAAAAAAAAAAAAAAAAAGCTGATATTCTTTTAGATGTCTCCAATTGTTTTTTCTTTTATCTTAATTTTTAACAGAAAATTTTCACTGAAGATGGGAAAGAATATATGTATGAAAAACTCTGCCTGTGTGCTGGAGCAAAACCAAAATTAATTTTTGAAGGAAACCCATATGTATTGGGAATCCGGGATACTGACAGTGCACAGGTACGTGTGTTTGGGGCTTACAAGTGTATAATGCATTCCTGCTTCTGATGCAAAATACTAAAAATGATTGCAGAGTAAAATGGAGAAACATAAGATGCTGTTTGTTATATATCCTTAAATAGGAATGCTTTCAGTAGCAGAGAAATAGCCTTAATATATCATTAAATATATTAATTAGTCACTAAATTTATTAAGTCCGTAGATAGCTCATAGACAGTTTTCTAACATGGTAATCTAGAATAAAGGGTAGTACATGGTACGAAGGGCTGCTTCTTACAGTGAAAAGCTACCAAAGGACACTCTTTTTTTCTAGTTCTACTGTAGCCCCTCATTGTAGTGAAAAGAGCTACAGTTACAGTCAAAGATGTGGGAAAGTTTTCACATGAGGAATGACTTAATAGACTAAAACTTCAGCTTGGAAACAGAAAGTGAGGTTTCACTGCTATAGGTCTTAAGAACTGGAGGAGGCAGGGTGAAAGTCAACACTACTTCTCTATATCATAAGAACTGTAATTCAACAAATGAAGTTTGATGTCGAGAATAAAAAAGGAGATACTTTTCCAAGCAAACTGAAGTGAAACTGTGAAATTGGCTTTGTTTGTTTTGGATATTAAAACTTTACTTGAGTTTTAAAAAAGAAAAGAAGGAAGAGGAAGGAAGAAAAAGCACACAGAAAAAGATAGCCCTTGAGAATTTGTCTTGTCTAAATTGAAGAGAAATGTAATTAACTTCTGTCTCAATTTGAGACGTGTAAGGCCTGCATCAGGAACTTCATCCCTTAATATGTGATCAAACTTCACAGGTTTCAGTAGCTTCTGCAACAGATCGTGTGATTCTGTGATAAGTAAATGTGTGTCTGTAGTCTGAGAAAATCAAAAGACTAAGAGAGCAAGAAGAGAGTGAAAAGGATATAACCGATCAGTGTGAGGAAATGTATGATCTAAGGTGTAGTTGACTCTTTTTCTTTCTTAATGCAGGCTTTTCAGAAGAATTTGGCTCAAGCTGAGAGAATAGTAGTGGTAGGAAATGGTGGGATTGCACTTGAATTAGTGTAAGTAAATGACTGAGTTTTAAAGACACGTATGCAAATCAAATCTTTAACAATGCAACCTTAATTCTAGTGTGGACGAGTTTGGGAGAAGGTTGACTTATAAAATTGTAGCCCTTATAGCATTTAGTAGCAAAATTGATTAAAATATATTTTTTTCGCAGTATAGTGGTGCTGACTGACACAGAAAGTAGTAGTATAAATTTGATCTGCTGCCCCTCACCCCCCACCCCAGTTCAGTCGAGGTTGTGCTGGTGAGAAAGTATGACCAGTCCACTTGAAGAGACTTTTTTTTTTTTAAAAAATGGGTTCCTTATATAAATATTTAGAAGCAGTAGTGAATTTGATAGGTTTAAATGTCTTGGATCGCTTATTTCTGGCTTGTGGAATGAAACCTGGCACACTTCTAGTTGTGTTGTTAAGAGTCACATCCTTTTCAGGTAGTCTGTCACTTTATCCATTGTTTAAATGCCCACAGGTATGAAATTCAAGGCTGTGAAGTGATCTGGGCTATCAAAGACAAAGCTATTGGGAACACTTTTTTTGATGCAGGAGCAGCTGAATTTCTCATTCCAAAGCTAGCTGCTGAAAAACGAGAGACTCCAATTGAATGTAAAAGAACAAAGTATACAATGGAAGGTATGTTGGTTTAGTCTCCTAACAGAGCAGCATTTAATATTAAAGAGAGTCCTAAGATCAGTTAATTTAGCAGGCTGTAAATAAGATTTACTGTTCTCGTCAATGGCATTTCCTTCTTTAAAAAAAACAAAAGTAAAAAAGTGATTTAAAAAACCATCCAGAATTTATGTAGACACATGTAATAGTTACCTACAAACTGTAAAATATGTGCTTATCTTTATATCTGTGCCAAGCTTACGTTTCATTTCCTGTATTCCATCTGCTGAAGAACTTGTTCTCTTTTCTGTCATATTTTAATGTCTTTCTAATTATGTCAGCATTATGTAGGAAGGAGCTCTCAGGTAATAAGCTATTGGAGGACCAGATGAAACCTCACAGGAAGTTATTACAGATGCAGTGAAACTGCAGTCTTAATAACAACAGTTAACTGGAACTGCATGAGCAAACATTACACAAACATATATATGACCAAAATATAACAAAGAGCATAGTTCTAGACTGCAGGTCAGAAGAGTAAATTGGAAGAGTCAGCCTAAACATCACAAGATGGCACCCAGCGTTCTTCGTATGCATTTGTATTTTTGTGTAAAGAAGGGGACAGTGCACATTTGCTAGCAGATGGACATCAGTTTAAATATTTGCAGTGATACTGAGCACCTAAGCCTACAGTGGGTACAGAACCCTGAGGCTGTTGGGGCCTGGCTGGCTCTTCAGGGTCCACGCAGGCACCTAAAACTGGCATGGTTGTTTTGGAGATGAGTGAAGTAATGAAAAGCATAAAGTTGAAAGGTGTTAAAATACTGGCTTGGAGTCTGTTTTGTCTGCAAATTATGGCTTTTGGGACATTACACACTTTTGTCTTCCCTTTTGGCAACCAGATTGTATTTCTTTTAATTGAAAATCTGTGTCCTGAATTCTGTGGGCAATGAAGTATGCACGCTAAGTCTGGTATTCTTCATCTCTTTCCTTCAGGAAGCAAGGAAAAAGAGAGACCTACAGCAGCATCTGGCAAACTGGGCAGTGCCTTAGGTCCTGACTGGCATGAAGGCTTACATCTTAAAGGGACTAAACAGGTATGGTCGTAATCTCGCTTACACATTTGTTTAAATGTTGCTTTAAGTGGGTAAGGATGACAGAAAGTGAAATGTCACGTTCAGTATTGTTAGAAAAATAAAATGTTTGCTAAGTGGAGAATAAAACTGTTCAAGGCCTGATCCACAAAATAGTTTAGAGAAGCACGTAACTTCCCAGCTTCAGTCTTGAGCTCAGAAGCTCATGTGGTTGAAGCATGGGTTGATGGAACAGGATATATTTTTTCTTTTTACAGCATTTAGAACATAAACTTATTGTCTAATTCTTGATAGAAAAATCAAGGATTTGAAATCCTGAAACATAGAAGAGATGAGTTTACTTTTTTTTTCTGTTCTGGTAAGTTCTGAATTTTCTTCCTGTAAACTCAAGGGAACTTGAATATGATTTCTGGCATGCCAGAAAAAAATCTAAATTGTCATGACGTGTCAAGAAACATCAGGCATCTGCTGAAAAAAGCAGGTAAATTGCCATTTGCTATGGTTAGATGTGTGCCAAAAAAAAAGGAAAAAGTGTGGGAACTCAGTTAGTGTGTTGTGCTTTAGGACAGGTTTTATGGGTTTATTTTTCCAGTTTAGTACCATCAATTTAGGTGAAAGTATACTTGCTATTAAAAACATTGTTATTGCTAATCACTATGCTTATAGTTTTGTCAATCTTTCTTTAGTTTTCTCATAAAGTACATATTGAAGTACTGTGTGAAGTAAAGAAAATACACTCACAGCAAGAATTTATACAACTGCAACAGACTTCTTTGACTTTTCCTAAGGAAGAGAAAGATGTGGAACCAGATGAGGGTAAGGTGCCAGTGCTGGTTAGAAATAACGTGCTGAATATAAAGCAGTGCTAGAGCCTGCCTGGTCTTGTTTGCTGTTTTAGAGCAAATCCTGAATTGGAAAATAAATCCTTTATTTCTATAAATTAAATGGAGCTTTAGCAGTTCATAGTAGTTGAGAATTTGATTTATGGGCTGCAATTGAATTTCAAAATGTTATGGGTCAGATCCTTTTTCCACAGAGTCACCTAAATCCCATATGCAGAATGTTCCCTCCTTGTGACAGTCCAATAAAATAATGTATTAATAGTGGAGTTAAAACAGAAGCAAAAAGACCCAAAACATTTAGTGTCAAAACTCAAGTAATCCTTCAAAGAAAGCAGCAGAAAATACCACTTGTTTCATGAATAATTCTATCTATAAATTCCACTGAATGAAAATTAATATTTAAAATACTATTTTAATAGCCACTTATTTCCAGATAAGTTTCTAGGAAGTCAAATCTCTGACATTCTTTTTGCTTTTGAGGCATTTCCTGTGCATCTCTAAACTTACATATAAAAGAATATTTGGCAGGTGTATACTTGAGAGAACATCCCACGGGTCTGAAGCAGTGGCAGGACACAGTAATTTCCCTGTACAAAGAAGGCTTTAATTTAGGAAAATTCTGGAGAAAGTTAATAGTCAGACTTGGAGCTCAGCTCCAAAATCACATTTTTCTAGACCTGAATAAAGGTAAGAAGTGTAATAGGTAATATCTGATTATTTTTTCCCCCCTACCTAATCAGTTAGGTATCTCAAAAGATTATTTTTCTTCTTTTTATTTCATATTTTATTATAAGACATAATTAATAAAATAACTTCTGTTGGTTACATTCTCAGGGCAAAATTTTCCCTTTTTTCAGTGCTATGGCCTGTATATGTGGAATTAACTAATGGAAAAATTTATGGATGCAATTTCATTGTCAGTGCCACTGGAGTTGTGCCAAATGTTGAACCATTTCTTGATGGCAATAACGTAAGTATACTGATTTATTTTGAAGTTTAAGCTTTTTCTTTTAAGTAAGGTGAAATAATCTCTTTTAGCTGGTTTATGCTTCTTCCAGACTAATCTGTGCAAATACTTCAGTTTGCTGTAGGTGAAGATGGGGGTCTTAAAGTAGATAAACACATGCACACATCCCTGCCAGATATATACGCAGCTGGGGATATCTGCACGGCGGCGTGGGAACCCAGCCCGGTGTGGCATCAGGTAAATCAAATCACACGATTGTGCACTCAGCAGCAGTCTGATCTACCAAGTAAATCACACACTGGTACACAGAGGGGAGAAAAGAAAGTTGAATTGAAGCAGAAACCACTCAACAAGTAGATAATCCCAGGTGTGTTGATGACAGATAATTTTATCTCTGTGGCAGAAAGCCAAGCTGTTCAGCCCTTGTGAGTACAATGAAAATACACAGTATGCACTGGTGAGGCAGCGAGTGTCAGTCACTGCACAGTGTCTGTGGTGTTAAATATCTGGAGGGTTTTTTCCTAGATGAGACTCTGGACTCAAGCCAGGCAGATGGGATGGTACGCAGCAAAATGCATGGCAGCAGATGCTTTGGGGGAATCTGTTGACCTGGATTTCAGCTTTGAACTATTCGCTCACGTTACAAAGTTTTTCAATTACAAGGTAAGTAAACAGTCTACTAGTCTGAGTAACACACGTAGTGGTTGCTTATATTCACTTACCAGCACTGAGCAGATGCTTTAGGATTGACAAAACAGTATTCTCTATGTAATAGTTAATCTTACTTTAGATTTTCTCCATTCATACTGACTTTGAACGCTGAAACTGAAGAGGGCAAAGATCTTTACAGATCTATTATACATTTTGAGTAGTGAATGACAACTAATCTACTTGGCCTCTCTGCATATTTTCCATTTCATTAAGTTTCTGTTTGTCAATAAATTCAGCACAGCTCAGCATGGTGTAACTGGTTCATTGTTAGTTTTTCTGTATGATATTCAAGGTGAAGATTTTTAATTCTGTTGTGTGTTTGAAACCTAATGAAGGGGAGAGGTTCCCTAGGGACAAATATTTCCCTGTTTTCATCAGCCTTTTGAAGCTTAGAACTGTTATCAGCAGAAATACTAAAAGCAATCACTAAGAGTTATCTGAGTGCTTTTTCCTTTTCCTTCTGTTAGGTGGTGGTTTTGGGAAAATACAATGGTCAAGGCTTGGGTTTAGACCATGAACTGATGCTGAGGTGTACCAAGGGCCAGGAGTATGTGAAAGTGGTGATGCAGAACGGCCGAATGATGGGAGCTGTGCTGATTGGTGAAACGGACTTGGAAGAAACCTTTGAAAACTTAATTTTAAATCAAATGGATCTTTCAGCCTACGGTGAAGATCTCCTGAATCCAGATATTGATATAGAAGATTATTTTGATTGAACAAAAAATCCATTTCCTTTTTGACATCAAGTGGTACCTCTTAAAGAACTGTTTCCTCAGGATTACCAGAAGTGAGGGATAAATGTAATTCTTGATAAAGATTTTGTGTTGATCTTGTCAAAATACAGACTGGCAAATGAAATAAAAGCTCTTTGCCAACAGTAATCACTTGCTTTTGTTGCTGCATTCCCACATATTAATTTGACAAGATTAGATTACAGGGCTCTAAGAGTCTTAAAGTGGGCTTGACTGTGCTGTTAAGGTGGCACTGAGTTCCCTTGAATGCAAGGTAGCCTTCACTTTTTAAAAGTAAATAAAATTGTTAAATACTGTCCTTGCTGGATTCCACAGTGCCATCCATGGACATCATATTGGCTTGTGGTTTTGTTCTACAGTTGCTCCTTAGGAGATGCTGTTTACTTAAGGTCAAACTGGGAACAGTTTGTTGTACTCCACTAAACACAAAGTTGGCAGCACATACTGGGACGTCTCCAAGAAAATCACTCCAATTATTTTTTAAGAAAATGACTGTTTGATTAAATTAATTCATTCCACTTTTGGCAAAGGTTTGTTAAATGATGAGTGAAATACTAAGCTTTAGTCACTGACAAGATTCTACCAGAAAAATAAAGATGAAAAGGATGTTCTTAATCATGTTTGGTTTATATTTAAGTTGGCAGACATCTGAATGGGTGTATGGGGAGCTCCAAAAGAAAACCTACCAGAACTTATATTGATAATGAGTTTGAACTTGCCCTACTGATCACTGGCTGCTAAGATCTTACAAAAATAAATAAATAATAAAAGCTAATCTAGCATTCAACCTGGTGTGTGCCTGAGCAATGCCTGAAGTCAGCAGTAGGTGTTGGGTCTTTGCCACTCTGGCAGCACAGTTACTCAAAGGAGTTAATAAAGGTAATTTCCTGATTACTGAATTAATCCCAAGAGATTTTACAGTCCTGGAATTAAGGGATCAATATACATCATCTTCTAGCTTAGAAGAAATCAGAGGGGAAATCCAGAACCCTGAGGGACAAGGACAGGACCACTCATTTGTAACTTCCATGTGGTTCAAGGACTCTTTTTTGACAAATAGCATAAGCATAGCATCTCCATCTCTGAGATGAAGTGCTGCTTAAAGGTTAAGCATAAACAAAATCAAAGCCCAGTAGCTGTTGCTGCTCAGGGCAGAGCTGCTCTTCAAGCCTTCCCCCCCACCCCAGCTACTCTTGCTGCCAAACACAAGTGGAACTGAAAGCACCAAGTCGCCAGTCGCAGCAAAAGGCTTTACTGGTTTTCAGCAGGATTTCAGGAGCAGCTCATGGTTTTCCAAACTCAGCAAGGTAATAGCTCAAGCATTCCTTTTCTGATCGTCTGTCCCTCTGTACCTAGTACACCTAAGGTCTTCCCGTGTTCAATCTCAGGTCCTGACAGTATTCAGCTTCAGATAGAATTTTTCTGCCTTTCTAGAAAAAAAAGGATCAATTTTAATCTAATTCCAAACCTCAAAAGTCAAATTCTACCATAATTTCTGAAATACCAAATTCCCACTATTTGTGAAACATCTTAAAAACAACTTCTGTCCTCTGTTCTCCTCTTACTTTGTAATCCTGAGAGGTTTTTATCGTCTTTCTTCTCTCTGCTCTTACAGTTTTGACTCAGCTTGCATTGAACCTGTGTATTATGGAGAAACACACTCAGTGCTCACCCAGACAGGTATTTAATGCCATCAGCCACTCAGCTTTGTGGGATGAGTGTAAGAACATGTCCAGCAGTAAGCACTGGCTCTCTCACCTTGACAGAACCAAGATGTTACATCAAAGGAATCGTAGGCGACTCAGAAGTCACCAGCTGCTCTTTAAAATGGTGGAGACACACCTTTAAGGCGAGCATTTTTTCTAGAGGGTTTTAAAGATCCTTGTTTCCTTGTTTGTTTTTTATTTAAAAAAAAAAATGCACGAAAAATACCAGTACTAAAACACAAACTGAACTTACACACTGCGTTGTCCATGGAGAAGCAAACATGATTAGGTCCTAAGTGTGGTCTGTGAAACTCAGTTGAGAACTACTGGCTGGTCATCTCCACCTGCCTGAAGCTTCAGCTTCTTTGCTTTTAAGTTAGCACCACAGTGAGGGCGTTTATGTTCCTGCAACTTCTTCACCTCTGAAGCTTGGACAGTCTTTGTAACAGTCTGAGCATTTTCTCCGTTTCCTTTTGAGTTCGAAGAGTGCGATGTTTTGTCCTGTAAAAGTGACACAAACAATTCTATTAAAATTCTAACATTGTTTTCCTTTTTTAGTGTTCTCACACGAGAGTACACTAAATGTTCTAATAATGAGGTCTATTTTAAATCCTGTTGATTGCATTACTTTAAAAAATATATTGAGCAGTTCACAGGATCACAGAATGGTGGGGGATGGAAGGGACCTCTGAAGATCATCCAGTCCAACCCCTCTGCCAGAGCAGGATCCCAGAGCAGATCCCACAGGAACACATCCAGATGGGTTTGAAATGTCTCCAGAGATGGAGACTCCACCACCCCTCTGAGCAGTTCCAGTGCTCTTGTCACCCTCACAGTACAGAAGTGTTTTCTTATGTTAAGATTGAACCTCCTGTGTTCCAGTTTGTGCCCATTGCCCCCTGTCCTGTCACTGGACACCACTGAGAAGAGTCTGGCCCCATCCTCCTGACACTGCCCTTTAGATATTGATAAGCACTGATGAGATCCCCCCCTCAGGCTCCTCTTCTCCAAGCTAAACAGACCCAGCCCCCTCAGCCTCTCCTCACATGGGAGATGCTCCAATCCCTTCATCATCTCAGTGCCCTGCACTGGACTCTTTCCAGTAGCTCCATGTCCCTCTGGAACTGGGGATACCAAACAAATCAAACTATAATGGAAAAGATATCTATATAGGGGAGGTCAGTACAGATATAAATACCTTGTAAAGACTTTTCTTGTTCATTATCCCTTGTATAGTGATGACGTGTGCCTCATTTTTCAGCAGACTTGCTTTTGGTCCTATCTTCAGGTAGGATATTGTAGCAAATGCTGTGAAGCTGAAGTCTTCCCTGCATAAATTAAATCAGTGTTATAAGAGAGGGCTGGAGACAGACAGGCTACACCATGCAGGGTAAAAATGGGACACATCAACCCTTCTGATGGATGTTCTAACGAGCAGCTTGATTCTGCTTTATCTGTTCAAGTGGATAGTCAATTTAGAGTGTGGCCAACACTTCACATAGTGAAGTTCATGGAACTTTACACACACGTGTGTCAATCTGTTGGAATACATGGAGGAAAATAAGGAAAAAAGATTTAATAAGTCATCTGCTCATCCTCTTAAGAGTATAAAAAGTCACCTGTACAAAAAGATGCAAAAAAAAATTATGACAAAAATAAAGGCATTAAATATCTGATTTGTACATATTCTTGGAACTTCTAAAACTATATGAAAAAACACACACCACACAGACAGCCAGGCTGCAAGAGAAGCACTGTTGTTATTTTCATAATGCTTTCTTAAACTTTCCAAGTACCACTTTCCACATCAGCCAGCCTGTCCTGACTTAGACTCAACTGGCCAACCCCATTTGCTTTGTTAACCATGGACTGTAAATGGACCTTGTATAAACAATGTTTCTCCAAAATTAATCCTGTTGCAGACTGAAACCTTCAACTTGAATACAGAAGACTGCAGCTTTTTAAAATGACAAGAGATGCAGCATTTCAAACGTTCCTCCAACTTGTTTTAACAGTTTGAAGTGGAAATAATAGTAATCTTTTGAGGGTTTTTTTAAATACATTAAATGCATCTGAAATTAAAGGCTAAAATTGAGACTATGAAAGTAGCCATTAATACTATACAGAAGTAACATCAAAGAAAAATGACTACTAGATGTTAAAAAAAAAAAGTAGTCATCTTACATACTTCAGATACTGCTGCAGCAGTAAATGGGCAATAATTCTCTCCAGTTCCTCTCGTGGGTGCTTTGGTGGAGTGACTTCAGCCACCCTGAATTTCGATACCCCTTTCCCAGACCATGCATCGATTAATTTCAGTGGGGTGAGTTTCTCACTCATGTTCTCAGCTTGCTCAAGTATCTTGATTAGATCCCTGCAGTATCCAGTTATATCCATTTTTTCAGATGCTACAAATAAAAGTGAAGTGACATTTAAATAGGAAGTAATTTACAGTTATTTAGATAGTATCCATCTATACACCAGGTGTATCTTTGCTTTGTCTCCTTCTGCACCATCCCCCACAAAACGTCCAGAGAAAGAAAGTCTGGTTATGAGAACACTCTTGAACACAGAGTTGCTCCTAAGTTTTTCAAGTGCTGATTACCACATTATCCAAATGCTTTGCCACAGATATGAGGTATGAGGAGATGGTATTTTCCACAGACTACAATTCCCCTGGTCCTCAAAGAAATTTAAGGTGGTTTTGTGTGTCCAATTAGAGATGCCCAAGTCCAACTTTTTCTTACCACTCTTTTCAGAGCTAAATATTCTGCACAACTGTCATGCACAGTGCTGACACAGGTAGGTCTCAGCAGTGTGCAGCACTGAAACCCTCAGAGATTTTACCAGGCAAGCTGTAAAAGGACATGTGCAACCTGTGCCTTCTCAAAGCCTAAGCGTGAACAGGTCAGCAAGCAGAGAGCAAGAGGCTCCTTCTCAAAATAAAGCTTTCACACACAAAAAAAATGCTGAAAAAAACCCCAGTGCATACCAGAATCTTTTTAAAACAAGTAAGCCAACCTGCCCCTTGCCCCAGCTTCACTTTTGGGAACAGCTGAGCCTGAAAGATACCAAAGTGTTTGGTCTCGGACAAAAAAACAACAAACTGGGAAACATCCTGCTAAACACCCTGAATTTGGCAACACTAAGCCACCAAAAACTGAGTTCATAACAAAAATTGAACCTGGGAAAGAGGCAGTATTATGAGCACACTTTACAGAAGTTGCTCACGGTTTGTCTAGACTAGGTATTTCTTTAAGCTGACCTTCTCCACGTTCTCTGTCCTTGGTTACAAACCCAATGTACTTACAGTTCTCCCTGCAGCAGTTATCACACATTCTGTTGCAGTTTGCAGAATCCCATACTTCATCAAAATGATGGGCTATGAGGACACGGCGACACCTGAAAGAACAGAGAGCAAAGAGGGACTATGGAACATAAATGTATGCACCTACATCATAAATCAAGGAAGTGGCAAAAGGAAAAGTCCCCTGGGTCAGCTCACATCTCAAAACAAGCATGAAGAATTATCACAGGAGAAAAAATAAAATCATAAAACAAACACTGCACCACAGTATTCCCTGTCAGTTATGCTAACAGGAGTAACTAGTACCTATCAGCAATACCAAACACTGCTGGAGGAAGAGTTTGGTTAAAGCAGAATAGTAAGTATAATCTGCAATTCCAGTAGAATGAAAAATCATAAGAATGGGAACTAATTCTTAGATGGAGAACAACAAAGGCTGTACTGAGTGCACGAACTGCCCACCACATAGATATGATACTTCATGTTTTCCATGGAGTAGTCAATACACCTCAATGCAGCAGATGAAGCATTAAACACATGGCGATTCCTTTATGGCCACGTAACACTGGTACCTTAAAGTGCAAAACAAAGCACTTTTGATTTTGATTTTGCAGTCTTTGCTCTGAATGGGATTCGAAATCCAAATGCTGTTTGGTGACAGGTATTTTATCTCAGCATAACTGCTTCCAGAACTTCATCCTGAAGCTGGCAAGCAACACACCAACATTGAGTTATGCCCAAGAGCACTCATACTGAGCAGCCAAACCACAAGCTCAAGACTGGTAGTGTTTCTGTAGTGTGTTGGGGGCTTTTGTTTTGTTGTTGGTTTTGGGGGAGCTTCTTGTTTAGTGCTTTTCTTAAATTACCCTCTAAAGAAACCAACAAAATTAGCCTAACTATTTAAAAACTAAGCAATCCAGCCAAGACAGTAACTTACGTGTTCATATTCTGGCAGTAAGACACCATATCATACAGTTTCTCTTGCCCTACATTTTCCATCACTACCATTGAGCTGATTCTGAATATATCTCCAAAACCATAATACAAAATGCAGTCAGCTTTTTGGTCATCTCTACCTGCAATGCATTAAAATAAACAAAAAATTTAGACTTTAAACTATATAAGAGATTTACTTTAAGCATAGCATTTTCTGGTACAGATTCTACTCTTATCTGCATGGGCTTCTGCATATAGTCTGCATGACTGTAACAGAGTATCAAGCACAACACAGTAGCCAATAGAAGACAGCATGATACAGACCAGAAATAAAATAGATTTACAAGAGTCTTCTACAACTACAGAATCAAGCTAACTGAAAATACTACACAGTGAAGATTTTGACTCTTTAACAACTAAAATAAAATATTAATGTCATACAGAAAGTCAGTGGAATCACAATTTTCTCACCCTAACACCTCTTGGAAAATCCTAACCAAATACATCTTGAAGCCTAATTCTTATTTGATTAAATGACAAACCCTCCTGCTGTTTACAAGATCCAGAGAGCAGAAAAGGTCTAAAAACCCTTACTGTAACAAACATCCAATCAGTCAATGTCATATTATGAAATTATTTTGGTAAGCCACAGATAAAAATCAAGTAATTAAAAAAAAAATGCTGAGTAAAGAGCTAGGTGTCCAATTGTTCTTTGCCACACTGCAATACAGAGACCTGAGATCATTAATGTAATGTAATTTAGATTTGCTTGAAAGCCTCTTTACAGAGGAAGAGTGGCATTGTGCACTTTAGAACCTGTAAAGACAAGACACCTTGCACAAATGACTGAAATCAAAGTACAGTTTTATTGGTTTAACAGATGGAAACAGCTACTTTGCAAAAGCCATTTCCTACAATACCTGCTCGGCCACTCTCTTGGTAGTAGTTCTCCATGGATTTGCTCATAGAATTATGAATTACAAACCTCACATCAGGTTTATCAATTCCCATGCCAAAAGCAACAGTCGCCACTACAACCTGAAATAAGATTAAGAAACCATCAAGGAACCAAACCACAAAAATCTATGAGACAGAAATCTGTGAAAACTAGCTGCTTTACCTGGATTTGATTTGCTGCCCATGCTTTATGAACTTTGGTCTTATGTTTAGCATCCATGTTTGCATGGTAAGTCCCTGCCTTGATTCCCAGTTTCTGCAGACTCACAGTAACTTGCTCAGAATCCTTCTGAGAGAAGCAGTAAACAATTCCTGCACAAAAGTGAAAGATGCATTATTGTAATGTCTTTAAAAAAAAAGAACAATCCCCAGTACTTAAAAACAACTTTGAAAGTTTTATTGACTTAAAAATAAATAAATAAAACCCAGTAAACAATCTTTGTGTGCACTCAGTCTGCAGTATTGGTAGCAATGAATGGAACCTCAATTATCAGCTTTGACTTGGAGGCTAAAGAGAACATATGGGTGCCAATCCACATAATCATGGAAGTATTCTATTAATATTCAAGGAGAACAATGGTCATTACTGCTTATGTAACGGGGTGCTTTTTGTCATTAGTCTGGACTAAGTGAAGGAATACACACAAACCCACACAATTTGTGTCTTAGCAGAGCCTCTACTCAGGGAGCTGCTCAGCACAGCCAGAGTTCCACAGCAGAGACATGGACAGACTGCTGCTCTGGAAAACTGAGTTCTGGTTGCCTTTGTAATATGTCTCTCCTCTTTATTTGCAGTACAAAATTTATTGATTACACGAAGGCCAACTTTTACAGTTCTACATTCATCACAGAAGCACAACTGACTTCACCACAAACACCCATTCTGGGCATGGGATAATAAATGAATCTTATGATCAAACATGAAAAAGTAGTGCAGAGACAGTGAGTATCCCAACACAGATACTAAATGGCATGTGCATGATTTAAGAACATAGAAATAACCTTTTTTTGAGCTCTATTTTTACAATCTTAAAAATTGCTATTATTCTCATCTGTGTAAGCATTGTTCTATATACATCAACATTGTATTTCAATACTTGAGAAGACATAACTGTAAAGACATTTAAACACTAATGACTGAAAAGAGTAATTACTCAATATGGATCTTATTAAATTTCATTTCTTTTAATCCCAGATGCTTAATGTATGGTGAAAGCAGAATTTCTCTACTCGATTCAGGAGCACTTGGAAACATCCCTGTAATGCTGAAGATTATAAAAATAACTTTTTTTTTTTAATTATTTTTTTACACTTCTTACCTGAAAGTCCTTTGTATCTGCCATTAATGGTCTTAACTATGTCCTCAATGAAATCTTCATTATTTGAAGGCTTATGTCGAACCTCAAAAATAAACACATGCCATAGAGTTCTTCAAGTAGGCACATAATCTGTCAAACAATCCTATTTCGTCCAGTACAATGAACACAACTACTCTGCCATTTAACCAAAATTACTAGATTCTTTTTGTGGATTCAGATTACATCTCAAAAAGAAAAGCGAGCAAGTTTTTCCACCATAAAAGAAGCTGAGGTCAAACTGAAAATAAAGTAATTATTCACAACTTTTTGCAATTACATGACGTATTTTCAAACAATTTGGAAGCACTCCAAGTCTGCTACCTACCTCCCCCCTGGTACACAGCCCTACCTACTAAGCCTTGCTCAGAAAGACAGAGCAGCCCAAGCTCCTCTGTAGGTGACAGCAAGTTCAGCAGGATGAAGTCATCAAAGAACACCATAATTCAGTTGAAAAGCTATTTATTATTAAAATGTATGACTGAAAATCTATTTCAAAATTCATGAACTGTAACTTACAGGAGATAATATGACTGCAATGCAGTCAAACACACAGGCACTAAGACGTACCTCGTAGTAAAGATTGGGCCGGTTGAACGATGCAGTAAAGGTAATGCACTTCTGAACATGCAGAATCTTCTGAGCATCCTTTAAAACATGATTCGTACCAGTTGCTGTCAATCCAATCAAGGGAGCATTGGGAAACTGTCTTTTCAAGATACCCAGAGACTTGTAGTCTAAGCAAGAAAACAAAAAGGTGAAAGAAAAAGATTTCTCAGACCATAGATGCAAAGCTAAGAAAGACATTAATATCAATAGCACTGAGTGAGGTAATACTGCAATAAACCTTGTTACTGATCAACTCACTAGAGAACTAATTTATACATCCAAATGATTAAAAAAAAGAAAGGTTGTACTTATCAAAACAGATCCTTTCTCTCCTAATTGAATTTTATAAAAGCAGCCACAATCCAGAAGGCAAAACATATTGAAGCAGTAGTTCTTAAAAAGTTAAAAACATTCAAGTTATTTTGCAGGTCTGGTTTTACAAACAGCTTTTCAGTAAACATAGCTCTGCTAATACAAAACAATGTGGGATTTGCATACATAGACCAGACTGTACTAAGGAAAGACTTTAAAGGCTTGGTGCTGCTAAGGACTTGCTGCCTTAGAACAGAAATGCAGCCAGAGGTACAGAGTCAAATTCTGTGTTGCCTGTAACTGGCACAGCTCTCTGCTCAGGCACCACTTTTTAACAGAACTGCAAAAGCTGACTTTACAGTTACTATTGCTTCAAATCAGGTTTTCTTTCAAAGGCAAAGAAACAGTAACCAGTTATTAACAGTCTTCTACCACTAGCAAGACAGGAAACTGAAGCACATTTTCTTTCCCTGCAAGTCAAGGGCATTTCTTTCAACTTGCTTTAGAAGCAATTAAAATATATCTCACGAATTTAAATGCTCTGCCTCTGTCACCCAGAGTGTTGGGGAGCAGTGTACAGAGTGTGCACATTTTCATGTAGCAGTAGATTAAAGGTGACTGTATTGTCCATATTAAAGATAGCAGCCAAAACCTTTAATTTTATTAAGCTCCAATTATAATAAACTGATTTGGGAGTTTTTCAGAACACTGACAGCAAAATCTACATTGAAATCACCCCCATTTGCATGAACTTACCTCCTGGACAAGGACATAGTAATTTGTGAACTAACGTTATTGAGCTACCACAGGTACTTGCCATACCCTAAATATTTGTTAACATGTGAAGAAAGCACCTGGCCTAACTCATTATTCATTGATGTCTGAATAACACCACAAACTGGATTTCTAATGAGCATACCAGGTCTGAAGTCATGGCCCCATTGACTACAGCAATGGACCTCATCTACAGCGATGCGAGCAAGACGCCCTGCTTGGTAAGCTTTCTCTAGCTTTGACATGAACATTTTGCTTTTTGCAATCTTCTCCGGGGTCACATAAATGAGCTTCAGTTGAGAATTTCTGTCTAGCATTTCGGTATGAACCCACTTCACATGTTCCTGTTCAAAACAAAAGGAGAAATCAGGGGCTAACAAACCAGGACAACACACTTAGTGCTAAGATTCTTAAAAGGTTATTAACAATTCATAAGGGGTAATTAACAGAGACTGATGAACTGTTGCAGTTTATAGTATTTACCATTACTATAAGTCTTTGCAAGAGACCATTATATATAAAATGTTAATTTTAATACTTGGAAAATCTGTCACAGAACTCTGAAAAAAGCTATTGAAAAACTATTGAATATTTATCTTAGCTTCATCACATGGTATCAGTATTTTTTCAATAAACTACAGTGTACCAAACATGCCTGTGGTGCTGCAAGCGTTAAATAATTTCTTACACACAACTGTAATCTTTATTACTGAGTTTTCAAAGTGCTCTACTTCAAAGCAGGCTCCAAGTTTGGCACACTGCATCAAGCTGCTAAACTATCAAATCCAGTGTCACGTGCAAGTTAATGACCATGGCCTCCTGGTAGGCAGGAAAATATATTTCACTGTAAAAAGCAATTGACTAATAACAGTCTGGGAAATAAGTTGCTTCTTGGCCTCTGGATCAAACAGCTTACCATCCTAAAGATAAATAATTATATGTAAAAGCCTGTGCTGCTTGACAAAAATCACCTACTCCAATCTTATTTTAAGTCAAGAAACTGAGTAAAACTCTGCAACACACGTCAGCCAAAGGTACTTCACATCCTCTAAATAGTCCCATGAAACCTATTTACTCCATGAAAGGTGCTGGCTTACATGTGTTCTTGCCATTCAAACAAGAATGCAAGACACTTATTCACATTACCCATACCACAGCACACAGCTGGCAAGATACTGTTGACAGAATGGCATTAGATGATAAAACTGCCATTCATTCAGAATTCATAAATATCGTAGAGGCAAGATGCTGTAACATACACCACAAAAACATGAAGACTTGGCAGTTAAAACATACCTTACTGCTTGAGGCATTTAATAAAGTCGCAGAAACACCAAGCTGTTCCAAACCCATGAGCTGATCTTCCATGAGTGATATCAAAGGACATATCACGAGTGTGAAGCCTGTAACAATCAATCATTGGGCAAACTGAACAGTTCATCTCCTCTCCTACTTTTTTTTTGCTAATGCATCAGCTCTGTTCTGAAGGAACTCCCAAACTTGAGCTTAAGCTTCACAGGTTCCCCTCATAGACAGCTGATAAGCAAGTGCTAGGTCACTACTTCTTCTCAGCTGCCTGTGACATGCACCTTCTCCTAGAATCTAGACCACAGAGCTGCAACAGAGTGTAAGAAATAATATACAAACCAAAGTAAGTTGGGTTCACATGTGTTGTGAGGTACTACACAACTAAGCACTGCCTAGGTACTGGCAAATTTGGTCTTTGTTTATAAGTAAACTTCCATGCAATTGGATGGGTTATTTTTTCAAACAAAAAGCTTAAAAACTAAAACTGGATATTTATTTTTAAAAGTTAATATGCAAAGTCTTCCCCAAATAATCTGAAGCTAAAACTTGAGAGTGGAACAGACAAATAACAGATATCTATATGTCAATAATTTACAGTCTGTATATTGAATTAAAAGAGAAAGAAAGAAAAAAGTGGCAAACTTTTAAAAAGTTATTTCAGTGTTTAATAAAATAACATACTGAAAGGAACCTAGATAAATTATTTAAATCTAAATCACATCTCAATGGCACATCTATTTTCAAGCTGCTATTGCATCTTCAGAGAAACTAAAGTAAAAGAGCAAAGCAAACATTTCTGGGAAATCTTTCTCTCATCTTTGCTCTTTTTTCCCCATACTGTGTTATTAGACACCAATATAATGTTGATTCTCCAAGTAACTATAAAAGGGAGAAAATATATCCAATTGTTTATATATGACCTTTTCTTCCCTTACTTACCATCAGAACAGACAGCTGGTAACTGATAGCAAAGGCTCTTTCCACCACCCGTAGGCATGACAAGAAATACATCCTTCCCTGCCATTGCAGCATTTATTGTTTCAAGTTGCAAGGACCTAAACTTCTGGAGTTTAAACTTGCCCTGCAGGGCAGTTTTAATCTTCTCAGACCATGGAAAATCTGTTAAGGGGGAAAAAAAAAAAAACGACAAACCCACACATTTCATAACCAAGTTTTTTAAAACACAAGACAGAAGGGCAATTCACATATTTATTTAAATTTAAAAAAAAAGGGGGGGGGGGTAAGGGAAGTTTAGTCTTCCCCAAAATAACCACCCCAACATGCTTATAATAATTTTTTCTTCAACAAAGAGCTAAAGACTGCATCACTTAAAGAGATAATACCATAAAAACTTAGATTTCAGATGCATCAGGAAGCATATAAACCATTTTCCTATTAGTAAAATAAAACGCAGAAAAACTGTAGGAACTCCTGGCTACACCACATGCAATGCAAGAATTAACTTTGGTACTTGAGGTGACATTGCTTGCTAGCTTACAGAGTTCACAGCCAAGATCCAAGGCCCTCTGAAACCAACAAATCCCTCCCACTGATTTCAGTGAGCTTTATACTGGGACCAGATTTGGCTGCTGCTTTTATTCAACATGTACACAGCATCTGATTGCAGAGATGTTAGTTTTCAAAGCACAGGAGGAGAGAATTAGGCACAAAGGCACCTAAAACAAATCTATTTGTTCAACATCATCAATTTGCAATTATAAAGTATCAGAATTCTTACATATGCATAACACTTTTCTCAAACACAAATGTGGATTACTCTACAAAATTAATTTCATTTTTTAAAAAGCCAAAAGAGAGAATACATACAATAGATACAGTCAGAAATTAACTGCATTTCCAACTTGCAAGTGAAGTAAAAGAGGAAGGGGAAAAAAAAATAATCAAAATATCTGAAATTAATTTGGCTAGGCATCACATGAGCAAGACCCACCAGCTCTCCAGGACTTCAGTTAATGTTGAACTTGAAAGACAGCACTTCTAGAACAGCAGCCCTCACACTACCACTGAGCACTTGCCACTGGGACTAACTCTGCCACACTAATGTACTCCACATCACTTTTGGCAGTCAGCATCCATCTAATTTGCATAATTTGGTAAGACAGCGAGGCTACGTAACCCGCAGCAGACACAATCAATGTCCTACCCACTCAAGCAAGAAGAAACACAAAGACAGCAAGAAGTAACTTAGAGAGTGCAAGACTGTTATTATCAAATCCTGACAAGATCCAGAGTAATTGTTTTTAGAACATAAACAGGGAATATAAGTATTGCAATAGATCCAGATTGACTCTGGGATTCTTACAGCAAACCAAACCAAGCTGTGACTTTGCAACAAGAACAAAAGTAGTTGTAACAGGCCATTCTTGTGAGAAGTCTGCCCAGAAGAACATGGATTTTTATTAAGGAATGCCCAGGGAGTTAAGTACAAACATTACTCTGTGCAAGTAAGATGACAGGGCATCCATCTGAACAAAATGAATTAAGACAACATCATTATCCAAACAAAACTTTCTATGAACACACATTTTCCTTACTGAATTAGTTTACTTCTATGTTAGAATATCTGAATTTGACTCTGCAAACCTTTTTTGTTCCATGCCTCAGCTGAGGTTTCAGTGTCATTACTTCCACCCGCCTCCAAGTCCCCCGAGGACTGCTTTATCAGATTCTTTACCCTCATCTTCTTTTCCATGAGTTCCTGCTGTTTATCCATGAGCTCCTGAATCTGCATCTCCACTGCCTGCAGCTCATTTTCAATGGAAGCCAGAACCTCCTCTAGCACTGAAGGGAAAAGCAAGGTGAAGGCAGAATACAGACTACAGTAACGTGCTAATACCAGTTTTAAAGGATATTGTATTGCACTTGTTGACCAAGAACAATCAAAATTAAACACCAACCAAAAGCAACTAGGTACAGCCAGCCTGCCAGGCCCACTTATAAGATTATAGCATCTAATATTGTATATGCCATGTAAAAATACTTAGCAAGGCTTAATGACATATTTCTTATACTAGTAGGTCATACATACACAGGTATAGTGTAAACTGTCATCTCCAATACGGTGTATGAGACACACAACACTATCATTGCCTGTGTTGATTAATAGAGAAGAAAATGTATGACAATCCAGTTTCTCAAAAGCAGTGCCTCTCCAGAGAAATACTTGAAATTATTTTCTTTTCTGCAGATGCACGTTAAGCAGTGAAAAGCACATTGCATGCACCTAGATCTCCCTTTGATGCAGAACCAAAGGACCTGCTGAATGCCAAGGTCTGAACAGAGGCAAAAGCTTTTGCAAGCACAAAGCCTTTTTTCAGATCTGGAAAAGCTGAAGCGAATAGTCTGGGGTTACAGATGGGAATCTTTGGTGGGAATTTGCCTCTTTACATCCTTATACACGTCTGTGTGAATCATGGATTGTGTTCTAGAATCCAGTCCCCAGGGTTTAAAGAACAATTAACACATCCCAAAGCGTGCCGAGCGTGTATCACTATTTCAGAGCCAGGTCAGAAAAGCACAAGAAGAAATGTCTTCCTCCTTGCCCCACCCCACAAAATAAGGAGATTGTGATCCAAGCATAGCAGATATTATAATCTGCTTATGGAAACAAAAACGTATGATATGGAAAAAGACATCTCCATTACAAATAGCACAAAATGGGGACATACGTCTTCCTAAGTGTCCACTGTTACTCAGCAGGAAAGAATTTAAAGTGTCTTAAAATATGAAACATATTTTCAAACTACTGAAAACCATGTGATTTCGTTGACAAACCTTTTGTTTTAGTTTTTATCTAAGAAGCAAAAAGTTATCCAGTAAAAGAACTTTTTGTTCAAATATGAAGTAGAATAACATAGACCCCCACAAACTCTTTTCTGCATACATTAAATTCATATAAATACCAATCAATACCATCAGGTGGTTGTATCTGTTAGCTAACCCATAGCAAAATGAACATATTGGACCCTAATTTTGAATTACCTGCGACAGCTGTCATCTTGGGAGATTAGACTGTTATCCTTGAGACACCTTATTTAACCAAGCAACTGTCACTAAGAATAAAATTAAAAAAAAAATATTTCATGAGTAATCCTTCTAAACTGAGAACAAATTTCCTGCAAGAGATTCATTAATATAGGATGTGTTAATGCAACAGTTCAAGCACTGCTTCATTTAACCTGCCTATATGAACGTGCCCAACCAGATAACAACATGGTTTTTCCCATTTGCAAAAGGAACAGAACCAACTCACAACTAATTCCTAAGGCTACAGCCCTTTTCTTATCCAAGGAGCTGGAAGAATATAAAAATTACCTACGAAAGCTTCCCTATATGCTGTTAAAGCTCCACACATCTTTAATTAAGCTCCTGTCTCTAAAAGAAGTAGCTCAGCATACCTTATAATGGCTTATATACCGCCACTGCCAACAAAGACCAGAATTACCATTTGATTCCTCAAAAATGCAGCTCCTCAGAAACTGAAGAACGATGAACTCCTAAACCACAGTGGACAAACGGGAAGCAGAAGCATCTTGCCCATTAGGCAGTTTCACCCCACTGTAAAAACATCTCAATTCCTGTGAATTCATCACATAACGGCCTTTTCTAAACAGCCGACTTGCAGGGGAAAAAAAGCCTCTAAGCACTCACACAGCGGCCAGGCCTAAACCAGACGGTCAGTAACCAGCTCCCCCCGCACTGGGCCCTTTCTTACCCCACCTCCCCTCCAGCCTCCGCACCGAAGCTCTTGAGTCCCTGCCCCAAAAAGCGAGTAAAACCCTTCAAATTAGGGGATAAAGCCAACAATAGCCGCACAAGCACAGTACAGCACCTCAGCAGCAGCAAAAATCCCCCAGCCAGCCATAAAACCCCGAGAATGGGCACCTGCCCGCTCCCAGCCGGCCGGCCGGCTCTCAGACCCCGCCCCTTCCGCCCCTTCCACCTCTTCCGCTTCCGCCTCTTCCGCTTCCGGCTTCCCTCAGCCAATCGCCAAGAGAGCTCGAGCACGAGGCTGATCACGTGCATCCCCTCTCCCCCAATCAGCAGCAGCTTCGCCAGGCGCCCCCTCTGTTTCAATGAAAGCGGGGAGGCGGGCACCGAGACGGGAGGGGGAGCGGCCGCGCGAACAACGCGGCCGCTGATTGGTGCTGGCTCCTCCAATCGGCGGCCCCCTTTCACCCGGCGGCGGGGCGAAGGGCTGCGTGTTTCCGGAAGACGTGGCTGTTGTGCCCGCCGCTTCTTTGCCTCCCGCCAGCCGCCCCCTGCCCCGCCGCCACCATGATCTCCCTTTCGGACACCCAGAGTAAGCGCTGTCCCCCCGCCACCGGTGGTCTGAGGCGGGGAGCGGGTCATCCGCCGCGCGGCTGGGAGCGGCCGAGCTGCAGAGGGAGGAGGTGGGGGCTGGGGAGGGGGCCCCGGTGGCGGCGGAGCAGCGCGGAAGGAGCCAGGCCCGCCAGGCTCGCCCGGGCCCTCACCCTTTGTTCGCGCCCGCGGCGGGTCGGTTGTAGCCGCCGGAGCGGTGCGGGTTTAGGGCCCCGGTCCGGGCCGCAGTGGCGGAGCGCACATGCGGAGAGCTCTTCTCACACCCGCCCGGGGCCCCGGCGCTTGGGCTGGCCGTGGTGTGGAGAGGGATGGCCGAAGAGCGGTCCGGTGTATGCAGGCGAGGAAGGGCCGTCGGCACAGCCGTCCCCCACCCTGCTGCACTCCCCGACGGGCACGGGCTGGAAGGCAGCGGCGGGGTGGGAACGGCTCGGCGCCGGCGGAGCTCACCTGGCCGCGCTCGGCGGCACCGCCGCTTTGTGAGAGCTCTTAGCACCGCCCCGGCCTCGGACCTAGCGGCGGTACCGGAGCTGCCAGGTGGAACGGGAAGGGAGGTGAGGTGCAGGGTCCCTCGCCCTCTGGAGGACACTGTCACCCGCACCGCTGCTGGCGTCTGCCCTGGGCTGTGATATCCTCCGTGTGGACGGGGCTGAGGGGGGAATGAATGGAAACTGAACAGTGATCAGAAGTAACAATTGGCTCAAGTCCTCTAATATGCCTCCGTGTGGACGTCAGGGGTCTGGGCTTTCCTAGTTATACCTCAGTGGCTCAAATTGAAAGGGTTTGTAAGAGTTTAATCTGCAAGGTAAAGCAGAATGTTAAATCTCTGAGTTAAATGAACATCTCATGTATGACAAATTTCTGACGTGGTTGCCATGCAAGGAGGTGAGTCTGCTTGATAAGCACCGTGCTGTCGGTTATGGAGAGTAAGTGTGAAAGATGTAGACAAGAAAGTTAAAAGAACCAAGTTTAACTGGGTAGCAGGAATCTGGGAATGGAGGTACTAGAGAGCCAGTCAAGTCCAAGGATGAAGACAGGCAGCAAAGCGGGCTGGCAGCATTCAAGGCAAATGACTTCTTGAGAAAGTCAGGTGCTGTGCTCTGTTACTGGTATGGATATTAAACCATGGGGAGAGGAGCTCTGCTGATGTTTGGAAAGTTAACATTTGCAGCTGGAGTCTAGAACACTTTTAAAATGATTCATTGAATAGAGTTATAAATCACCAGTAACTGCAAAAGAATGCACTTAGTTTCCCCCAAGTTAGTTTTTCAATACTAAAAAAATACTACAAGCAAAATAATAAAAATTGAAAACTTCCATAACTTGTAAACTGCATTAATTTTACCTTTTGAGAGCCTACAGTGCACAATTCCATTCCTATTTTGTACACAAAAAGTAAAGCATGTACATTGTCTTCCCTGATATTTCACGAGCAGGACATCTTAATTTTAAGCTACAATACTTCTGCACAGCTTATGGGATTTCTGCAGAGATATTGAGAAAGCATTGTTCCCTCCTCTCTGCAAATCATAATAATTTTAAAAAATCCAGAGTAAATGTCATATGGCTAGTACGTATTTCTGCATTTCTAGGCATTAAAGTGTTGGATTTGAGTAGTATGGGAAGGCTCTTCTAGTGCAGGAGAAAGCATTTAAAAATAGTTCACACCTAAATTCCTAGTTCACTGTTACAAAGGTTATCTAAAAACTGACAGTGCTTTTATGTTATTGTTCCCCTAAGAATGCTGATCAAATATATTTCCAAATTCTGATATGAATCAAGTCAGTAATAACTTTTAGTGAAGAATTGGCAACAGAGAACAATAGTCCTGGACTGTTCATCTTCTTTCAGTTGTAATTTTGGGACGATGAGAATGGTGTTCCTTTTTTGTTTGTTTCTCTGCTAGCCAGGGAATGTGGTTGACTTGTAAAGTGAATTTGAATCCGTTGTAGCAGGAGGCAATTACAAACATGTGATTACAAGCATGAATACAGAAGTGTCAGAGTAGTAATTGCAGCAGCTGTTGGGAGTTGGCCTCTGCCTTCTTGCTAGATCCCTACTTTGTGCTGTCTGTGGGAGGAATAAATACTCACTTCCCAGGACTGCATATTTATCTTGTTGGCAGCTGGTAATTCCTCTGGAGTCCAGTCTCCAAGTGTTTTCCTCAGAATACAGATTGTTTCTGCTCTTCTAAAGTAAAGAGTACTAGAGAAAAGGGCAGATTGCAATTGTTAAATTGCCTTCAGTCAGCAGATTCATTGAAAAAACAATTTGCAATTCCCTGTTTCATTGTAAACAAATATTGAGAATGTCTGCAGTAGATCAACTGTAGCAGGTTACTTTGTAGTTTTAATTCTGGGTGGTTAAAATGCTCATAGCAAACATTTAAAGTGGCAGATGATGATGTAGAACTTCAGATTTAACACCATGTGGTCTGCACCCTTGCTGAAACATGAGCCCTTACAGAAGTTAGGGACGTTGAATGTTGCTGTAACAAATCTTGTTACTCTGAGGTGTTTTGCAATAAGTAAATGGAAACTCTGAAATAGGCAGAATGATACTCTGTTACTCTGGAGCTCTTCAAGCAACAGTAAACAATCAGCTAGATCCACATTGCAGTGGAAGCTGGCAACCGGCTGGAGACCCCAGGAGTGTTCAGTAGCTGTCAGTGCATCTGGAACTTGGAAAAAGCCTCCAGCTTTCATCTGAGTTGTGCCCAATCCACAACTCTGGGATGTGGAACTGCTGTGTGAGGTTATGGGAGGTGGAGTGAGAAGTCTCAGGAGGATGAAAAGGACCAGGACACTTGTGTTACTGTGGTAAACATAATGGGATAAAAGTTGCAAATGGGAAGAAGTTTCATTATCTGTTCACAAAGCAATCTTATCTCCAATCTTAGCAGTAAATCAAAAGGGATGTTTTTGCCATATGTGTATATGCATGCATGCTTTTTTTTATTGAGTTCAATTTCAGTATATGTATTTTTTTGATAAGCAGCTCCCAAAGATCTGTCTGATATAAAAATAATTCATGTCTACAAGACTTACTGAATTTGTACACTCAGGAAATTTTTTAGGTGGTCATAACATAGGCTGAGTTTTTCCTAGAGATTTAAAATGCCTGTATATTAGATGTTCTAAGTTTTTCAATTTACATTCTAAGTTTTTCACAGGTTTTATGCATGAGTTTTTTATTGTACCATGTTTTCTTACGTGCCTATATTTCTTTTTCAGAGATTGGAATGGGACTAACAGGCTTTGGAGTGTTTTTCCTTTTCTTTGGAATGATACTCTTCTTTGACAAAGCTCTTTTGGCTATTGGAAATGTAAGTGCCTGCTGTTTAATCTGAGGTTCTGCACTGCTTAGAATTAAGTTTATGAGATGTTAAAAATAAACTAAAAATAGAACAATATGTTATCAATTTGGAACGGGATCACAAAGTATTTTGGCAATATGGTGTCAAGGAAGTTGTGTTTGGTAATAGGAGTGAATCACTTTGCCTGATTAAACTTGGAGCAGCTCACATCAATCCTAAGTATCACACCTCCAGGTCAGACCTCTGGTATGTTGGTCAGACAAGCAGCAGCTTGTTCCACAGTTGTTGTGCTGCTGAGAATAAGATTTTTACATTGGCTGTCATTACTAACAATTTATTTTTTGTGACCCTGTAAGATAACTGTAAAATTAAAGTATCAGTTTGGATAAGAATAGTGAAGTGTTCTATACATGCTAGCAAATGTAGCTTTGCTATGCTTTGAGGAAAGGAGGAAGTAATTGCTGATAGTCTGGGTTTAGAAGAGCCACTCACCCTTCATAGTAGAGAGATTTAATATCTTCAGTTTTTACCAAATCAAAATTTTCACTTAAAACAGGATAGAAAATAAATCCTAGTTCTGGTATACAAAATTCCCAATCTAAAGCAAATATAAAATGACAGGGTATTTTTCTGAATGTGATAATCTCTGTGCCTTCACTCTTCTCAGCTTCTCCAGCCAGCCAAGAGCACAGCCTAGTAGAAAGTTTCACCCTCTTTTGCTGATGCCTTCAAATCTGTGGTCAAAACTGATCAGTTTCATCTGTGGCAGCAGAGTCAAATACTGAGATTCACTGAAGGAAGATTTAAAATTGTGTATTTGAATTTGGGTGCATTAGATGAAGCATTGTTCTGAACCATTGGTGAAGTGTATAGTGGAAAAGAATAAAATAATGCTTATTTTTTTTTCTTTTCCTAAGGTGGAAATACAAGATCCTATTTAGGGAAAATGATGAAAACATAGGTAGGAAGAGACAATGACAGGCTATGTGGTAACCAAATAATAGTGCAGTAAAGGTACTGTATCCTTACAGAAAGTTTAAAACCGAGAATTATATCAGACAGAGGGAAAAGTGGTAAAAAGTAGTTCATTAAATAACATACAAAACTTAAATTTCATCTATCATCTTGAGTAAAATCCTCTTTTCAGCAAGAATTGTATGCTTACAAGCTGAAATAATTACAAGTCCTGTTGCTGAAGAACACTAAAAATAGTTCTAACCAGTTAGGACTAGTGTGGTAGTGCTCAGTCTATACTGCAACTGGTAAATGCTAGAAAGACTATATACAGAGGAAAAAAAACCAACCCAAAACCCCACAAAACCAAAAGCCCCCCCAAAAAATACCCAAAGAAGATGACACACAAAAACACAACCAAGGAAGATAACTGATAATCCTCTTCAGCTGCATTCCTTTTTTGGCTTTGCTCTGTTCAGTAGGTCAGCACACACTGATGTGTGTGGTACAGAACAGAGGTGCTTTTGTAAAATGCCTGTTCTCAGCCTTCAGGAACCTTTGCTGTCAGTGGCACTAAGCTTCAGCACTGCTTGTGGATAGCGATTGTACTTATGTTACAGGAGGGATAACTGTCACCAGGTCTTTTGACACGATTGTGTTTGTCAGAGACCACGAAGGTAGAGTTTTTACTTTGCAAGCAGCTAAGAGAAGAGTTTTGAATGCTGGCTACAAATGCTTTCAGATGGACTGTACAAAATAAAATTCCTTATCCATATTTTGATATTAAAGAATTTGTGCAAGAAACACAGTGTAATTTTCTAGAATATATATATGTGTACATCCTAAACTTAGGAATATAATTAGCTATTTTCTTTGGTTGGTTTTTGTCTTTTCTAGGTTTTATTTGTGGCTGGCTTGTCTTTTGTTATCGGTTTAGAAAGAACGTTTAGATTCTTCTTTCAAAAGCACAAAATGAAAGCAACGGGCTTTTTCCTGGGTGGTGTTCTCATAGTTCTCATTGGTTGGCCTTTAGTAGGAATGATCCTTGAAATTTATGGGTTCTTCCTATTATTCAGGTAAGCCCTGTTTCAAAATACCTTTCTGTATGGTGTATCTAGGAATAAATGTATTTTAGTGTACAAAGCGGCGTCCCGTTAATGTTGGCTTTTGATAGATTATATATAAAGTTGTTAATTCACATTTGCAAGAGGTAGAAAGTAGGTAAACTCAAATCTGCTAATATTTGTGAGGCATATACCAAACTGACTTTGTCATTGTTTATGGTTAACCAGAGAATTGTAAAGCTTAAAAATATCCAGGAGCCCAAATTTTTAGCAGTGCAAACTTTAAATATTTCCTCATAAAAATGGCAATGTAGGTACTCAATATTTTTTTGGTGGGGGATTTATTTTCTTTAACAAATGAGTCAAAATACTTGGTCACAAACATCCTGGGTTTGTAACCTTGTTTCATTATTTTGGTAGCCCAATGAAAAGTGGTTTTCTGTCATGTTGCATTACACTTGTGCCCTAGTATAGTCAGAACTGTAGGTTTTGGTTAGCTTTATCTGGCCTGAGTTAAAGAAAGATGACAATTCTTATCTTCCAACAGCAATCTTGATAGGTTATAGGTTTCACAATGTGTCATTTAATTTCTTAATAAATACAATTGTCATGGTGAAACACATTGACATGTTGCAACCTGTATATCTATACTTTATTTCCGTGGTTGAAGTTTGATACTTCAGTATAGAAGAAAATACAAAACATGCTAATAAGTAAGAAGGAAGTTGTTCTTGGACTTCTTTTCAGATGAAGACTGTTCCATTCATGCTTATTAATTTAATAAAAGACCCCTAAAATATTTTTGAAGTGTTTAGCTGCTGGCTAAAGAATACAGTTCTCGTTAATCGAATTCAAACCACTGTTTGAGCACAACACATGGTGCTTTTTTTTCCCACTCAGTAAGATTGTGTGTTCATCTTGTATTTAGTTTAGATAGACTTCAAATATTTAAACATTTTAACTTTGCTTTTAGTATATGCTTATTGTTCTACTCTGTATTACTCTGAACTCTGTCACTGCAAGTGTTTTGAAGACAGTATTTTACTGAATACATTTTCACTTCTTGCATGTAGTGCTTGGGTTAAATCAGTCAGTACAAAGCAAGTAGAGTGTGTTTCCAACCAAACACCCTCTTTTTTTGAGAAAGATCTCAAAAGAATTACAAATTACTACATCTAAGCAGGTATGGTTATGGTTTATCTATTGGTGCTAGTCAGGCTCGCAGGGGAAAATAATCTTGAAGGGCTTGTAGAATGTCACTAGTTATCCCTAGGTCACTAGGACTATCCGTTAGCCAGAAGAGTATCAACAAGGGATGGATAATTCCAGGTGTGAATGTTTATCTGTTCTGTTTTAATTTAAAACATCTCTAGATCTTTTTCTAATGCTTAATAGTTCTTAGAATCTAAATACCTTGCTCCAATATTAGCTACTTACTACTTCGAACAAAGCTTTTTGCTTTGCTTCAGTCTTGTTCATTTCAACCATTACAGTGATTTTGGCAACTTGCTCCTTTTTGTAGTTGATACTTGAGGAAAGGCTCCATTTTTATTTTGTGCGATTCCTCAGGCTCCTGCTATTTGATTGCATAACAGAAAAATTACCTGGTTATCATTGGTCTCTGAAATACATGATTTTCTTAGGCCTAAGGAATACCAGATCAACTTATGGATCATTGGATTTCTTAGGGCAGTATGTTGTGAGGATGGGCATTTCTGTGCATCCTAATGGGTCTAGTTGTTACTGGACCACTGAAATTATTCAGTCTTTAAAGACAGAAAATCTCCAGGAAAAACTTGTGTTTTCTGGATAATATCAGTACCAACTTGTATCAGAGTAGTGAAGAGGACGATGACTTGTGAAACTTCACTATTTCAGTGTGGCCGAGGTGTCATGACATGTTAATTCTTATTCTATGCAAGGAATGTATAGCTCAACAAGGGGACTCAGAATGCCACCACCAGCTGAACTGCTGCAGTTGGCTGCAAACAGCTGAGATACTGCCATAGAAAATTTGTTTTCCTGCTGCAGAGATGAAGTGGACAGTGCCATACCATAGCAGCTATGCTAAGCAGCATCCCCTGGCTTGTGATTCAAATTCCTGACTTTACATAAATTTGTCAAATAAGTGAATATACAACTCTCTTGTGCTAATTTTTTTTTGGTTAATGTAAAGAGTACCCTATATGGTTTCAAAGGAGATTACTCAGAATTAACTTCAGTTATTTTTACATCAGGTATTGCAGGAATGCATTTCCCATAACATGAAAAGAAATTAATCTAAAATGTGTATGGTAATTTTGGAAAATTAATTGGTAGTATCAGTTCTGTTGGCTGAGTTGGATATTCTTTAGTTATGTTTTGAAGAGCTGACTGAGGTTGCTAGCTCTGAAGAAAATTAAGTCAGTTCTAAAATGAAATGTTCATTTCCTGTTTTTTCTCCTTTCTCTGCTGAGTATATGTTGATATTTTTAAGATTAATGTGCTGCTAACAAGCTACAAGATTTACTGTAATCTTAATTTTTAAAAACTCCTGTTTCTTCATTTTATAGCAATATGAGAGCCTTTCAATTATAAAAAACTAATACAATCTTCTGATGTCTTACCTAAAGGGGGTTCTTTCCTGTGGTGGTTGGCTTTATTAGAAGAGTTCCAGTTCTTGGATATCTCTTGAATTTACCTGGTATAAGCTCGGTAAGTGTTTGGTACTTCATGCAAAATTTGAAGCTTTTACTGGTTTTTATTCCAGTCTTATAGCAGTAGTAGAAATGCGTCAGAAATACAGCAAATATAACTTCAGAGCAGTGACTTTGAGTGTGTTCCTGTGTAGTTCTTGCACCACACAGATCGCCTTCATTCCCAGTGAGACTTCTAGATGTAAAAGGAATAAAAGAACACCTTTGCAGAAGCTGCCCCTCCTTACGTGTTGTGAAGTGGAAAGAGCCCTGGACTGTGACCCAGGACGCTGGGGTTCTGCTTCCTGCTTCACTGTTGGCCCTAGGTGACCAGATAGGAGATCTGTGCCACTGGTCCATGCCTCATCTCCAGTCTTTATGATGAGGAGGACACAGTTCTTTGTGGAGTATTTGGATATGTTTATGAAAAGTGGCCCATAAAAGCACGCAGTTTAGTTCAGTGTGAAGTTGCAGCTTGTATGGTGAACCCAGAAACTCTCATGATGCATAATCATTCATCAGATGTATTTATTAAGGCCCACTGCACCAGACTATGGCTTGCTGTTTACTGAGATATATATTTTTTCACATGCAGTTTTCCATTTTCTTAACCAAATAGCCAGGGATTTGAAGACAATTAGGAGGTGCCAGAAAGATGGTAATCTAGGGTGTTTCAGTCAACTACTTTTACTGTGCTAATTTCTGTACATGTATTAACACAAGTATTTTTAACCATAGTTTTGAAAGCAACAGTTTTAATAGCTACTACTAAAAAATTAACAGGGGGTATAACTTAGATGTATACAGTTGTTTTTTAAAAAAATTAGTTTTCAAGATCTGTTCCAATCTTAGGCCAAGTTCTGGCTCATAATTCCTGATCAATTGAATGTTTCATTTGTCAATTGATCTTACTTAGTCGCATTTAATTTGATCATAACGGGGTTAAATCTTGTTTTAAAAAGATAATTGTTAATGTTTTATTCAAAGCCTACGTAGGCTCAGAAGAGAATCCACAGTAATGGTCAGTTGAAATATCTTACTTGGTCTACTAATGCATGTGTGGCTGATACTGTATTGTTTTGTTTTAATCATTAAGCTAGCAGTGTTACCTGCATTCTTCTATTTCCTTTTTCATTCTGTTGCATCTTCATGTTGCACTGTTAATGTCTATATGAGAAAAACATGTCATGCAGAAGCACAATTGCAATGTAAGACTTTTAATTTTCACAAACTTAAATCATGAAACCTTGGTGAGTACTATTTGACTCATTTTCAGTCGCATACTAACTGTGCAATTAGCAAGTAATATTTGAGAGTAACTTCACTGTAAATAAATGTCATGCCACTTAAAACCTTTTTTTGTCTCCTTTTCTACAGCTTGTAGATAAAGTTGGAGAAAGCAACAACATGGTATAATGACAAGAGGGCAGAAGACTGATTCTAAACTTATTGTGTTATTTATAAAATCCTTTTGAAGAATACTCAGCACAAAGATTATGTTGTGTACAAAGGAAAAGCTTGTTACATTCTTTACATAAGTTTAATTTAAAATGTGTAGTCAACAATATACATTAGAAAAGAAGCTCAGTGAGTATGCTTCTAGGAAAGTAACTCCAGAGTTCAGGAAGTAAACTGAAGAGGTGAAAGTCATGGAATAACCCATGTTACAGCTGTTCAAGAATATTTTTGTTGGTTTTGGAAAACATCCTAGAGGCAATGAACCCTTATGGAATTAACGGTGCCTGTACTTTACCTCCTTATTTTGAAGGTGCAGTAGAGCAAACAGGCCTACAGTTTTAAGGGTGACCCAAACTTATCCAACCCTCTGCTTGCTGTCCTCAGAGTGCAAAAAAAAAAAAACAACCCACCACACAAACCAGAAAACTTGATGTGTAACAAGAGATGCGCCTTTGCATGAAGGTTAAGATGACTATTCATCTTTAAGTGTATTATGACAAAAAAAAAAGGTAACCCTATACGGTTCTGTTGTAAACATTTTTGTAAATATGTGGCTGAAATAAAACATTGTTACCTTAATGTTTCAAAGCCAAATGTAAGTTGATTGTATTTGCCTTCCATTTCGGAATATGCAAAAGGTCAATCTTTAAGGACTTCACTCTTAAACGTTGGTTCTGAACGTGTAGAGCTCAACAGGGAACTCTGGAACTGACTTGCACTCCTTCCAGTTTGTTCTCCCTGAGTCATGTCGTACGTGCATCCAGGTGAGAATGTAGCTCCATGTCACTAATGTGAAAACTTGGTGAAACGTGCTTAGCTCACAGAAAAATGCTTTTGGTTAAGGTGCTGACATGAACCCTGTGAAATGTATCTCCTCCAAATTTGAACCTTTTGTTTTTAAATACTTTGAAGCTAAGGTTTCTTTACTCTGGAACTACAAATTGACTTTTATTTTTTACAGTAATAAAATGAAAACTTACCAAGTGTGTGTATGCGATTCTCTGGGGAGAAAATTGAGCTGATGGGGTTAACTAAAGATCAAGTGCCAATATCCATATGGTTTGTAACTCGTTGTTTGGGTTATCTTCAAATAACTTCTGTCAGTCACAGCGACAACTTTGCTATGAGGTTATTAGCTAACCTGGAATAAATATCCCCTACTAATGCAAGGGTCACATTTCTGCTTCTATGGGAATGTTAAACATTGTGCACTTTCAATAGATTTCGTTATGTAGTGTCCTCACTTAACAAAACGTGATTGTGAAGTAAATGGTATTTGTGCAGGCTTTGGGGGAGGGTTCTGTTGTTTTTAACTTCCTTTTCCCTTACATGTAATCCTAAAAAATTACCAAAATGCAATGTTAGTATTTCAAGTAGCTATGTAGTCTTAAAGCTCTAATGACTGGTTTTGGGGGGGGGGGGTTATTTCTTTATTATGCAGTTAAAATTGGTATTTTCCAAAATAACTTCTAAAGAATCCTCATATACCAACCCTTTTGGAACTTTTTTAATGCAAGATGTGTTTTCTTTTCATTACAACTGTATAAATAGCCACAATCTACTAATTCCAGTGTTTAATTTGCTTCTTTCTCAAACAGGCACAAAATCATTCAGTGAAAGAATGCCATTATATTTACATATGAATAGCATCTGAAAAATCAGTGGGTTTTATTTTTTGAATGACAAAAATTGGCTATATTTGCCTGATAGCATGTGTGTTATAGTTTACAGATGGGACTAAACATGACTTGTGGCTTCTACCTCAAGAGATGAGCCAATTTTAACTGCTCCTGTAGATTTGTTGTATGTTAAAATGACCAGAGAATAACACTACAGCAGTTTAGCAAACTTGTTTGCATCTTGCTTGCTTTGGTAGAGCACTGGTCTGTACTGTGGGAGTTGAGTGCTGTTTAAAGCAGACAGTGTTCATCATTTACCTTGGAAGTCAGCTACCTTAAGACTTTTGTTCTCATCTTTTGGAAAATAATTTGATGGGAAAGGTGGATTGCACCCCATGACTATGGAGCTCTGACTGAAAGCAAATTGCTTGGTAAGCAATTCATCAACAAGAAATCCGTTTATTTTTTCAGAGGTAATCAATGGGTTCCTGTATACAATCTTTTAGCCCTCTGAAATGCCAGAATAGAGGCAGTTCATCTCTCTATTTAATTCACTGTTTAAAATCAAAAGTTTTTTGTTTTTTTTTTGGTCAGATGTGAACTGTTGTGAAAAGCATCTGAGGGAACAAAACTGTATGTTGAATTTAGCGTAGTGTTTATCCGTCAAGGTAATGTCTTTGAGGCAGTTTTGCCAAGATAAACATGGGTGGCAGCATAGGTCAAAATGACTTAGCCTTAAAGTGTTTCTGTCCTTGTAAAAATATCTTTAACAGAAACATGCTTAGAACATTTCCCCTTTTAAATGTAATTTATAATTGCTGCTTTAAAAAACGTAAGGATGGATCTTATTCTGAGCAAATGAATACTGTAAATATCCTTGTAATACCTTGAATAAATGTGTACCTTTTTCTATAATTTGTCTTTGTGTCTCTTTATGTGCACATTTTAAGGAAGTTTTTTTGACAGGTTTTAATTTCCAAAGGTTTGGAGTGCATGCTGTTACTGCTTGCCTATCTTGCACTCTTGTGACTTTCATGGTAAGTAGTGTCTTTGATTAATCTGAAATGGAAATACTTCCTTGTTTTCTTACAAGAAACCTTTTAATGCAAACACCTCCCTAGTTATACAGGTTCCAGTTTGAAACACATCACAGCAAAGTGTGGAAATCACAGTTACGTGGGAAATAGTTTCTTTGTTAAACTGCCTCCTTTCCTTTCTGAGGAAATAACTGAAACTTCAGACACGTGCCCTTTTTCTCCTAGAACTTAGAGCAGGTTCTAGTCCCTGTGCTTTTAGTTTAGTTTAAGGATGTAAGCATGAGTTCTCTGTATCCTAGAGAGTGGGCTGATGAGCAGCTTTACTGTTCTGGGGTGATCCACAAGTTTGCAGACCCTGGCTGAAGATTTTCAGAGGGTAGAACAATGAAGCAGGGATTTCAATTGGTTGTTGAGATGGTGTGTTGGTGCTATGTGCTAGTTAATGCCCTAAAAACACTTTGAATTTCTAGCCTCTCAACTAACTTTTACTGAAGTTGGTTCTATCCTAAGAAGTCCAAAGAATTAGCATTTCCCAATTTACAAGGAAAAAAATCTCAGCTACATCTAGTTACATTTGTTAAACTGTGAGAGGTATAATGTTAATCTGTATGTAGCTCAGGGCCAGTTACTTTCAGTGAACAGTTACCATTTATTAACCAGGAATACTTTGACTTTCTTACTGCTCACAATGTGGTACCACTGTGGTTTAGAGTCCGTCAGAAACATTGTCAAGAAAGGCATCTTGGCTCTGCAGTAGATGTCGAAGGCAGGGTTTTATTGGATTACTTTAAAATTATTTCCTCGCCAGATTTCAAGGTACAGACTCATCCAGTTGTTGCCTTTCTGGTTTGCTGGATTATCAGGCTGGAAAGTAGAATCCACATCCCTAAAACAAGTGTAGTATGTGTATCTCCCTGCTGCCTCTTCAGATGTGACTGCCAACCCTTGAACTCAAGTCTATTTTTCTGGCTGCCATGTCCTGGCTTGCTTTGCCTGTTACTTCTACCCTTCAGATTGCCATTACCAGGCTAATTTACCCAGCAGAATTTGGCCTTTATGGCCCGTTTGTTCTGAGCTTTACCCCTCTTGGTCTTGGCATATTAAAACATCTTTCAGAAGATTCAGTCCAACAGAGATTCTGCAGCTGTTGTAATCCCTCACCAAGCCTAATTTTAGCACAATTATATGCTAAAGCATCTTCCCCAAATATGTAACAGTTTACAGAAAAATGACAGGACTCATGTGGAGTAATTTGGTGTAGAATTCATTATCTCAAACTAAGCATTATGACTGATTATCTGGGGTATTGCTCAAGATCTATTTATAGACATGCATTTTTGTGGGTTTTGCCACTCGTTAGTGTGCCTAGTTTACCTGCTCAAGTAGTGCATGTCTGGAGGAACACTTGCTGAAAAGCATGTGTGTCCCTGTATATTTTCTAGCAGACACCATTTTTCATTGAAGTAGTAGTACTGCTTTGCTGGGGAATGAAATGGTTTTATAAAAATATATAGATATGAAGTATCTTGTTGCATATGATGCCAAAAGCTCGTAAAAGCATTGAGTTTCTATCTGACTTACCACATACAGGAATTGACAGTGTAGCTGACCACAGGCAAAATCTGGGTGACCCACAACCACTTTATTTTCCTTTTTTCAGTGCCTTGCCCTGAAACTCGGTTTGGGTTCATTAAATGGAACCCAAAAAAGATCTTGAAGATTTCTGGCTGGTTTGTCATTGTACTTCTGGAGTCTTTTTAAGCTTGATTTAATTTAGTCTGGGGAACTGCAACGTGGCTTTAAAACACAAAGTGGATGTTGAATTTTTAATAGCGAGCTGCTGGTGCTGAAAAGTTGTGTGCTGGCCCCTCTCTCGCAGCAAGATTGGCAGCAGCTGGGCTGTGATGTGGGTGTTGGGAAAGGGTGCTTTCCACTCCCCACAGCCTCCTCTTCTCCAGGCACTCAAAGGGTCATCCAGAACATCAGAGAAATCGAGATTTCACATTGATTTCTACAATTTAACTACTGCTTTGAAATAAAAGGTGATTTTGGCCAAAATTAAAAAAAAAATACCTTAGGTTAGTCTTTAAAAGTATGTTGCTCTAATTCTGTTGAAACCAAGCAGTTCAGCAGTGAGTCCTCCAGGTGGCCTTGATTGAGTGGCTTGTTATCATTAACCACCCAGCATCTGTGGAGAATTATCCTCAGCTTGCTCCCCCACACCAAAAACCCACACCAGCTCAACACATGCAGTCTGTGCCTTCTCTCACTTCTCTGCCAGTTGTTAGGCCTGAGTGGGGAGAAAGCAGTGACTTAGTGGTCAGGAAATCTTGGGAGTTACTTTGGATGAGGAAAATAGGCTGGAGAGGAATCCTGGTGCTTAAAAGGTGAAGGAATTAATTGATTTTGATGAGAACTGAGGATTCCCACGGCCTAGGTGACAAAGCCTGAGGTGGTGCCAGCTGAGGGGAGCTCTGCAGCTGCCTGGGCCTCTGCTCTGCTGCTGCCTGCATCTCCCCCCTCTGCTGCACCTAAACTCGTTTTAAACGCCTTCTGAAGGCTTTGCTTCTGACACTTCACCTTCTTCAACGTGAAGGAAGCTGGCCCCAGTGCAGCAGGGCTGTGGGGCAGGTGGCGCTAAGGCCAGGTGGCAGCAGTGGCCCAGAACCTTCTGGAACAAACCTGTGAGGGAAGAGCCCTGTCCTGCTGAGGAGGTGGAAAGGAGAGGTGAGTAGCTGGAAAACAGGAGTCTAGAAGAAATGTTGGAAACAAACGCTGGTTTTGGTTAATTCCCAGAGCATAAGGTTTTTCGTGCCTCTCAGGGCAGAAATAAGTGACACATTCACAAAGTGATTATGTAGAGAGAATGTGTAAAATGCTGTTTCCTTGAGTGAGCGGGGATGAAAGAGCAGGAGATGTTGTGTTTGTTCCAATTGCCCTCACACGTGCAGGCCTTTCCCTTCATTCCTTGTAGAATTATGGAATTACACAAGCTGCTTCTTTCAAAATTCCCCATTTGGCTTTATATCATTGAGCCTTTTCATTTTCCCAGCGGTATTTCCTCATATTTCTGTGGCTAATATGTGACTTTATTCAGTTCTGGCTGGGATAAGGTGCACGATTGAAACCCCTTTGGTCTGCAAAAATTCCACTCATAAGCCCACAGCACGCAGGAAAGCTGTGCTCTTCTGCACAGCTTCTGTGCAGACTGGCAAAAGGAATGGAATATACTAATCACAGGGGTTTGTGGCTACTCTACAAACACAGCCTGCCCCTAGGGCCCCAGGTATCACAGCTCCTATTCACCTTGTGAATCTCTAGAACTTGTGGAAACACTTTGGACTCGAAGCATATAAATTACCTAGTTCTCTCATATCTGTGAAAAACTTACTCATTAAAACTTCTAAAGTTTAACAGTGCTGTCAAGCGTTCATGGAATGCTTTGCATTAATGGAAAATCTAGCGTAGAAATGAACAGTGGCCTGGTTTATGAAAATGAAATATTCAGAATGTAGAACAATTATGTTATAATTGATGGATCAATACAACTGATTGAATTAGTAGAGGTAAAGATAAAGTCAATGTCTCTTACAACTTCTGGAGTTTTACATAAGGAAGTGTAACTAGGTTGAGGTAATGCAAAATATGTCTGTATGGCACATCTAATGGCCATTTCAGTTTTCTGGGTGTTGCAGCAAGATGCGAGTTTTGAGGTAAGTTCTGTAGCTTCCTCTGAGTTTGTGTTTCCTTTTTCTGATTTTTATTTGCAAGCTCAGGGTCAGCTTGCCTACCAATAGAAAGATCTTTTTTTAAGTATATATCCTAGATAACTTGGTGTTTTGGCTTTGCACAAATCCTCCATAGTTCAGACAACATTTCTCCTTTCCCTTTCCTCTCCTTCTCCTATTTCATAGTTATGCCCAGACCATGGGTTCTGCTCATAGTTGGAAGTAGTTTGAGGTGAACTTGAAATACATCTGCATGAGGGAACTGGGGCTGTTCAGTCTGGAGAAAAGGAGGCTGAGGGGAGACCTCATTGCTCTCTACAATTACGTGAAAGGAGGCTATAGCAAGTGGGCAGTCAGTCTCTTCTCCCAGGTAACAGTGACAGGACGAGGGGTAATGGCCTCAAGTTGTGCCAGGGGAGGTTTAGATTGGATATTAGGAAAAATTGCTTCCCTGAAAGGGTTCCCCAGCCCTGGCCCAGGCTGCCCAGGGCAGTGGGAGAGTCCCCATCCCTGGAGGGATTTCAGAGCCGTGGAGATGTGGTGCTGAGGGACATGGGGTAGTGGTGACTTGGCAGTGCTGGGTTAATGGTTGGACTTGATCCTAGAGGTGTTTTCCAACCAACACTATTCTATGATACAAAGAACTTACAAAGAAAAAGGGCTCACAGCACAATACTGTTCAATCTGGCAAATTGAGGTCTGGAAACAGCAAAACTGTGTTCAAACAGCTTTTGTTCTAGAGGGACTCATGACACTGAAGTAAGTCTGGAGAAACTGTAGAACTTGTGATAACAAATGCAAAAAGACATATGGATAAATATCACATTGAGAGGCAAACTCAGCATGACTTTTCTGAAAGGAAATCCTGACCTGCCTATCTAGAAACTTCTCTGAAGGATTCAATGAACATGCAGACAGTAGAGGTCCAACTGATACAATCCACATGGATTTCCAAAGGCCTTGTCAAGGTCCCTTACCAAAGGCTTGTAGAAAATAAGCTCCCATAAGGAAGGTGGTTTTACAGTTGCTCTCATTAATTGGTTAAAAGATAAGAAACAACAGAAAGTCAGTGCAATTGAGAAAATGGTAGGGAAATGGAGGCAAATAAAGGGCAAAGGTTGCTGATGACATTAAAACCATGAGGGTGATGATGTTAAACAACTTGGCCAAACTAGAGCTATCTGCAAAGAGCTGCAGAAGGACCTTAAGTTGAGTATAGAATTGTCAAAATAACATATAATAATGTCTACAAGTATAAAATTATGCACATGGCAAAAAAGGAGCTAAATTTATGTAAACAGTGATGGGTTATGAATGACTTGTTAACTTTTGGGAGAGAAATCTTGGAATTAGTTTGTAAAAATACCAGTTCAGTTTAGTGCTCAGGATCAGTGAAATTAGGAAACAGAACACCAGGAAAGAACAGGAAAAGAAATGGGGTGGGGGCAAAGCGCAAATTAAAAGTGAATATGGTGATTCACATTTTGAGAGTTTTGTGTAGTTCATGTCCCCATCCTAAACTGAGGATCATCAAGGGTATGGAACTGTTCTTGTATTCAGAATAAAAAGATTGGGATTCTTCATCTGGAAAAAGGAGATGGCTGACAGAGGATTCAAGAATAGTCAGTAAAATCACAAGTGGTATAAAGAGGATGAATATTTTGGTCTTTGTATTTACAGTCTCAAAATATCAGAAGAAGGGACCATGATGTGAATTTTTCAAGTGGCAAGTTCAAAATAAACCAAAATTATACATTTTTCCACAGAACAGAGCTAAATTGTGGAACTCAATAGCACAAGGTCTTGTAGATGCCAAATTCCACGTGGGTTCAAGGAACAATTAGATCAGTAGAACAAAAATCCACAAAGAACTGTTAAGCCTAAAGAATCCATCTTCCAGGAAACTGCTGTGGTACAAACTCTTTGAGGCTAAAAGAGCACATCAGGAAAGTGCCCCTCTGTGCTTTTCCTGTTCTTGTAACTTGTCCCCTGGTAGAGACAGGATACTGAATGAAATGGACCTGTGGCCTGACCCAGTATGGCTCTCCCTATGTTGTGGTTATAATCTGAAGATAACTCATTGTGAATGGATTGAATTGCTCTCGTGAGCACTGAGGAGTAGTTCACTGAGGATGAATTGCATCTGTCTGATGCTGCTTTGCCTTCTCTGCTTCCTGTTTTTCTCTCCATCTTTCTTCTCTCCTAAAGAGCCACCGAAACATCCCTGCTCACGTGCACTTTCATTTTGGGTGTTGTCATTTACCTGCATTTCTTTGGAATCCAAGTTTTTGTAATTCCATTAAATAGCACTACCTGGGTGAAGAGCAGCAGGAACGGAGATTTTCTTATGTTTATGTAACCAATCTCTGGCACTGTACAAGAGCGAATAATTCATGTACATCGTGCAGAGCAGAACCTGACACTTTTGACAGTAGCATTGAGATGAAACAGCTTTCTACAACTACTTTCAAGCAGATTAGGAGGGGGAAACGTTTACAAAAACAGTAGTAAAGGCAGGAAAAACTGTCAAAGCAGTAAATATGAGAGTAAGCACATTGTGGATACTACACTGTGGTTATACTGGGCTTTTCTCTTAAAAATTCACAGTTTTGTTGTACTACTACTGTACAGTTTCACTGGCAGCAGCACTGACAGAAGTAACAGAGTAGTCTGGCCTCTGCCTACGCACGGAAATCAGATGAAGTAGCCCAAGATCATAGAATCATGGAATGGTTTGGGCTGGAAGGGACCTCAAAGCTTATCTCGTTCCAACCCCCCTGCCATGGCAGGGACACCTCCCATCAGACCAGGTTGCTCCAAGCCCCATCCAACCTGGCCTGGAACACTGCCAGGGAGGGGGCAGCCACAGCTTCCCTGGGCAACCTGGGCCAGTGTCTCACCACCCTCACAGGGAAGGATTTCTTCCTAATATCTAGTCTAAATCTCCCCTCCTCCAGTTTAAAGCCATTACCCCTCATCCTATCACTCCATGCCCTTGTAAAAGTCCCTCCCCAGCTTTCTTGTCGCCCCTTCAGGTACTGGAAGGTGCTCTAAGTTCTCCCCAGAGCCTTCTCTTCTCCAGGCTGAACAACCCCAACTCCCTCCGCCTGTCCCCAGGGGGGAGATGGCCAGCTGAGGTGTGAAGAGCTGTGAAGGTGTAGCTACGTGGGTTCCAGCGTGAACGAGGCACTGCTTAGAAGGGGAAGGACCCAGAGCCCCGCTGTGAAACCTCTGGCACTCTCACTCAGCTCCAAATGACCTGGGTGGCGTGGGCCCTGCCCGTGTGGGTGCCCAGTGCTGGAGGGCTCGGCACAAGCCGTGTAGGGGCGGCAGGCTGGGGGGAGCCGGGAGCGGACCGCGAGGTGCTCGGTGTGCTGGACCGCTCGGAGGAGCGGGGAGGAGGAAATGACTCAGGGGCTGGCAATGATGGGTTTCTTCATGCTCGCTAAGGGAGAGGGGTAAGGAGAACGTGCGGTCTTCAGCGTAAATTCCAGTGAGAGCATCTAATTGTGGCTGCTCGGTAGGCACGGCACGTGATGGGGGGCCATGTTAGGGGCGAGCCCCGAGCCTCCGGCTGACCCTGCCCCCCGACCTGTCCCCGCCGGTAGGTGCGGGCGGTGGGTCAGTGCCCCGCTCCGGCCCGGGGCGCTGCCGCTGTCCCCAGCGCGGGGTGAAGCGGGACGTGCGGTGCCAGCAGGAGCGAGGCGGGGTGACCCGCAGCCCCTCGCCGCTCTCCCCAGCGGCCGCCGCCGCCGTGCGCGCCGCCCTCGCCCGCTGATGCAATCGGAGCCCGCAAGCGGCGGCAGCGGCCACGGCAGCAGCAGCAGCAGCCCCGGCGGTGCCCGCAGGCGGATCGGCCGGCCCTGAGCCCCGCGGAGCGCCCCGCCGCCGCCGTACGGCACCGGCACCCGGGGCTCAGCCACCCGCCGAGCTCCATCGCTTCGCGGCGGCAGGGCGATAACCCCCCCTTTGCCAGCATGAGCAAGGTAAGCGGGGCGGGTTCCCTGCCCGAATCCCCTCGTCCATCCTCCGGGGGATGCGGAGAGACTTTCCCTCGGCAACCAACGAAGGCGAGAGTTTCCTGATGTGTATTTACGGATTTTGATGCTCCTGTTTGGTATTTGTGCTTTGCGAAGGAGATTTCGGTCCCCAGGAAATTTATTGTTTGAGATTCAGAAGCAGGATGTGTGTGATTCCACCTTTTTCCATGTTCTTGCATTGCAGACAGCATGTGTGGAAAAGAATGAGTCGAGAGGGAGAAGTGGGGGGGAAGGGAAGGTGTATGATTTCCTCCGGGGGAGATTTCTTACTGTTTATGTGTAACGTGGGACTCTTAACGATTAGAAAGAAAAAAAACAGCCACGGTCTCCTGGCATGCATCATGACTTTGTGAGTTTATTATATGTCTTATGTCTGCCAATATACTAAAATAGACCATGGGTAAAAACCAGTAACACATATTTAGAGGTTTTGAGTAATTTCAGAAATAACTTTAAATAATGGAAGAGGAGTTGATGGTTGGGAAGACTGAGAGATGAGCATCTGTGGGAACCATGCTTTTATAAATGTCGTGTTTATGTTCTTCTGCTTAGTGAGTCTGATCTGGGGATTAAAAAGAAGCTTTCCCTGTCAAGACAAAGGGCATGGAGATAGCACAAGTGCTTTTCAAGTAGGTTGAGGGAACATCACAGGAACTTTGTGGAACAGCTGCGCTAAGAATAATTCTTGGGCTTTGAAAAAAGGGCTGTGCTGGATTTACTGTGAACTTCACAGCTGCAGCCTGATGCCAAAGTTAACAGCTGAGGATAAACAGGACTGAGTTATTTGGTCTCCTTGGGTGTATTTAACAGATGGAATATGGGCACAACAGGTATGTGACTGGCAGGTGTCTCCCCAGCTCCGTTCTGCCGCTGATGACAAGTGCTACTCATTCCATTTTAGGTCTCATCACCATTTCTCTCTCCTGGGTGGGTCTAGCAGTGGTGCAGGTGCTACTGATGGTGGCAGGACTAGAACGGGTGAGTGCTCAGAAGCCTCAGGAGGTTCTAATTAGTCCCATTTGCACTTTCTGCAGCAGGAGAGTGGCAGAAAACCGATCTGAAACTGCTCAGGGAAAGTACCCAAGCAGCTGCCACCAGCCAGAGTGCTTAGGGACAGGATAGAGGCATGTCAAGGAGACACTGTCATGTTTTATATTGTTATTGATATACCTGTTGTGTGTCTGAGCAAGAGGGCATGACCCCAGGCTCTGGGGTGTTACCCAGCACCTAGCAGTAAAGCTCTGGCATGCCCATGCCAAAAACAAGCAGCAGGCAAGCCATGGACCTACCTGCCTGTTTGCTCATAGCAGTGCTGACATCTCATTGGGTTCTCCTCACCTGTGCAAAACCTACCTTTGTTTTGTATTTTTACTGTGAAAAGACAGCATGCAGCAATAGCTACATCGGTAAGAGTACACTCTTGTCACTTGCAAGTGGTGTAGCCTTGGGCAAGTCAGTTCTGTGTGAGCCCTTTTACCCTTTATTTGCCTCATCTGTTCAGACTGTAAGCTCTTCAGGGTTATAGCTGTCACTGTGTGTTTGGAGAGCATGTATCAAAGATGCAGAAAATTACCATTTGATTATCACATCTCTTATGCAAAACCCACCACATTTATAAGGGTATCAGAAAGCAACAGCATTGTTACAGCTCCTTATCCCTTCATCTCCACTTTCATCATTTCCTGCTTTTAGTCACAACCATCCCTTTCTCCCTGAACCGTTTCCAGCCCAGCCTCAACCCTCTCTTTCTGGCCTGTTTAAAGGAATGTTATGTGTAAGAAAAGAATTATGCCTCTGGTTTCTGCAGTCCTGCCTCATCCAATTGCACTGATTGTTACTGACAGGCCTAGCACTCCTAGCATAGTGTGTTCCAGTGGATGTTCTGATTTTTTTTTTTCCCATGGACACTGAGAATTGAGATCTGCTGCAAAGTCACAGGTAAAAAAAGAAAATTGTTAAGGCTACCTGATGATTTTACATAGTTGATATCTTGCTCCACCATCCATAGGCCATCTCCTTGGTTTAATTTGATAGATGAAAATAATTCAGATGGAATTCACTGGTGATGAATTTATCCCTGGGAGAGCAATGTAAGGAAAGGAGGTAAATCAGCTCAGGTAAAGCACTCAGTTACTCTGAATTTGTTTAGCCATTTTAAACCAATTTATTTGGTGTGGGTGTGCTAAAGAATCAGAACAGACATTATTTTCATTACTTCCTTATGTTATGCTATTTTTTTAACTGAACAGTCATAGCTGAATGTACAGCAAACTGCTGATCATTAGTAGGTGTGAAGGCAGGACCTTCAGTGTTAGAATGAAGGAGCTAAGGGGTAAATTCTGTTTGGAAAACGTGCACAATTTGCCTTCTTAGGCCACACACGTGAGGACTGGCATCTTCATGTCACTACAGTGACATATTATGTACTCTACAGTGCTAGATAAGCTCATCAGAGACTGCTATCAGCTCAAGTCACTCAATACTGATTGTGGCTTTTGATAATAAATTGTGGCTATCCAGCTGCCACGATGGCTGTAATGTAGAGATTAAATGCCCAACCCACATCTCGAATGTCTGAATTTTGGTGGTACTTGGGCATAAATCAAGGTAACACGTCACCCTAATTTGTTATTCATAGTCACTTACATGCTTGCAACTTGATACCTCCAGTTCTTACATAGGATGAAATGAATGGGTGGTCCCATTTACCTTGGAAAGAATTTCATTACTTTATGACTTTATACATTAAAGGGACAGGTAATATTACCTCATAAAATAGAGCACCTGTTGTAGAAGGGCAATTTACCAAGTATTACCATATGCTATTGCAGATGAAAATCCAGTGCTATGCTTATGGAAAGACCTAATGATGCCCTTTGATGTGTATATCAAATAATCCAAAAGCATTAACACAAACTAGATAATTGAAACTATCTTTGAAATTATCAAGAAGTTTTGCTCATCTGGCTTTTGTGCATCTTGGCCTATAGCTTATTACTTGTTTTTACAAACTGAAGTCATAACCCCCTTTCAGCAGAGTTACTCATTTACTTTCTTCCCTTGAGGTTCGCAGCTTTTTCCAAGTTTTATTTTGGAGTATACCTGGTGCATTAATGAAGTGCAGCATATGACTTCTCAGTAGGTACACAGCTGTTACTAATTTAGGTTGCCTATTAGAGCATTGCACACAGTATTTGATAAAAACACTCCTAGTAAGCACAGAAATTACGTTTTTTTTTCTGGTACATGAATAGAGTTTAATTCCACAAGGTTCTGATTGCATCAATTTCCACTGGCATTCAGAGACATCAGTGCCACACAAGTCATGTCCATTTGTTTAATTTTATTTAGACTGTTGTCTTAGGGGTTATAACTTCTGTAATAAATGCTTGAATTTATGCTACCCTTACTGAGAATGAACATTTTTTTAAACTTTGACACTGAGAGGCTGAGAGAATTGGGTTTATTCAGTCTGGAGAAGAGGAGGCTTTGGGGTGTTGTAATAGCAGCCTTCCAAAATCTAGAGGAAAATCAAGGAGATGGGGCAGGCTCTGCAATGACATAAGGTAGGAGGACAAGAGACAATGGCATAAATTGAAATTTAAAAGGTTCAGACTGGATATAAGGAAAAAATTCTCCCCACAAGGACAGTCAGGAAGTGGACAGTCACGAGTTGCCAAGAGAGGCTGTGTGTTCTCCATCCTTGGGAGGTCTCAAGATCCAACTGCACAAAGCCTTGAGAAACCTGGTTTGAGCTCAGAGCTGACCCTCCTTTTAGCAGGAGGTTGGACTACACACCTCCTGAGGCCCCTTCCAGCCTAGGTTTTCCTACAGTCCTGGAAAAAAGCTTTTGATTTAAGATTTTATTTATTTATTTATTTATTTCTAATCCAGACTCAGTCATTAACACAATAGTGTGGATCAGTACATGTTTGTCCAGAGCTCTGCTTCCTAGGCTTTTAACTGTACAAAGAACTCTGTGCAAAGATGGTATTTAAAGTCACCAGTACAGGCAGATTTCTTTGCAGAAGGTCATTTCTTTAATGTGTCAGTATAGCAGTAATATTTTGTACTTCTCTGTTATCTTGAAGAACTCCAAGTACTTAACAGGAGAGGCTGAACTATAATGTTGGTGCAAGTCTCTTCACAAGAATGCTGCTTTATTTGGACACTTCTGAGTTTGTTGGGGATTTTTGTTTGTTTAGTTTGGCTTTTTGGATAAACACACCTCCCCTTCCCCCCAGCTGAGAGCCTTGTTGCTTTAGTTACCTCATTAGGATCCACGGTAAGGTTTGTCAATACTCCATCAGTGTACCTGCCACTAAGCCAGCAAAGAGGACTGTACCCCCTTCCTACACTCTCAACACCTTTCCTCTCAGTACTGTACTTTCCTGCCCTATCTGCATCAGAGAGCCAAGATGGTATTTTTTCTCATAATCAGAATACACCTAGTTTTGCTGGACTTTCTTTTTTCTTACCATGTGTTTTAAGAATAATTCTTTAAACAGGCATCTGTACCAGTAGGCACTGGCCATGGGAAGGGAAGAGGTATGCAAAACTCCTAGGGAAGTCACTAACATCAAGGGAAAGGACTCAAACATCTTTTTCTTAAGGTTGGGGTTTTTATAATACTGCTGGCTTTTTAAAAAATAACAGCTTCTTTTTGATTTTGAAATTAATTCACAAGGTCTTCTCTTTACATCTTTTCAATGCAACTGACTCCAAGTAAAGTTCAATGCACTGTCAGGATTCTTACAGCTTTTGAAAAGGCTCTGTCTAGCAGTTTTCACTTCTGTAATATTTGATGCTAAATTTTCTAAGTTGTGTAACTTTTCCTCAGAAGTACCATAATCACTTTTGAGAACAGAACACCAAGATTTATTAAGATCATCACATTATCGAGGTCACAGCCAGTGCTAGTGTTTAAGAATCAAAACTGTAAGTCCTTCTGAATCCTGCCCAACACTGTGGCAATGCCTACTTGCAAACTTGAAAAAACCCTTCCTAATTGCTAGACAGCATTGCCTGAAGTGTAGGGGGTGAAAGCTATAAAAAAATGAATAGTTGTGGACTAGTATAAAAGTGTAATGTAAGCCAAGTTTATTCTTTACACAATATAAAGTAGTAGCTGTAGCATAGGGTATTGCAGCATACAGTGGCTACACAGCCACAGTTTTTGCCACAGCTGTACAGCTGCACACAGAAATAAAAGAATCATATTGTATGTACATGCTTGTATATTTGAGGCATTTACCCATCATAAGTATATAATTTGTTTTTTAGGCAAGTGTGGTGGTTAGATATGTTGTAACCTATTTATACATGCATGGGGACTAAATTGCAGACTCTGCCTTAAACTGTCTTTAGGAACAGAAGTGCTGTTTGGGAGACAAATGAAATAAACTTTGCCATGACGGGAAGGGTTTTGTTTGTGTAACAATAAAGGAAGTCCATGGGGTTGTTTGACTGTATTTGGATCAGTTCAGTTTTTCTTCTTTCTATATCTTTCTAACACTGCCCTGCTTTTTTCTCGATCTGGTCCTGTGCTGTGGCCCAATCCACAGCCCAGGCTTCGTTCTCAGTATTATGCAGTGCTTTATAGAGTACAAAGACAAATTCTGTAGTCTATGCCTTTTTCATATTGACAAGTGTCTGTACCATTAGAATAGCTTCATTTTTAAACGTTATCCTTTGCCTTTCAACGCCTTTTCAGAGATTATTTTTAGCATTTACAGGTTAATTCTCTTATTAACACCTAGAGATAGAAGTTCAGTTACGTCAGCATGCCTTTCTGGTTCTCCATTGAGATGAAAATGCTGCGTTTACAGTTGCAACAAAAGATGATCCTTTTGGATCTTCTTTTAAGTGGTTTTGCTGTAGCGAGCAATGTTTTCATCATGTCAACTTGGCAAAATATTCATTGTGACATACATATAAAATTGTCAAACCTTGTCATTTCCAGGTGAACTGGATTTCAGCAGTGGGCAAATAAGATCCAGTTCTAAACTGTTTTAAGATGCCTAAAATTAGCTTGATAAATTCAGAAATGACAGAGACCTTCTAGTCAAGAGCATTGATATTCATGTGGGTTGAAGCTGGGCGAAACCCTTGGTTCATGGGGAAGTTATAAATAAGTCATTTGTCAATTTAGATTTATCGAGCTGAGCAGGGCTGGCTGAACATTTGTACAGATGTTGAACTGGAAGAGGACAAGCCTAAATTACTTGTCATAGGCCTGTTTATTATGTTCATTACTAGTGCCTTTCCTTAGTATTTCAAAGCTATCATTTTTCTAATAGAGACTGTATCACTCTTGATTTGTCATGACCTTTTACCACGCTATGATTTTGGCAAAGGGTCTGTTTGTTTTGTGTGCTTAATGCATGTTTAATGCTGATACCTCTACAAATACCTCATCTGTGACCATACTTGTTCAAGGCCACTTTTAATGTGCTGAGTGCTACTTTGCTCTCAGTTTCACTAAGCAGAATCCAGTTTGCTTTGAGCACTGTCAGCAACTGATAGGGGATGTCAGATGAAGGGCTTGCTTACAGGGTATTTAGAAAGGATGTGTAGGGTGACTTTAATGGAACTCCAAAATTTTGGAGTGTTATAATGTGTGATTTTTCCCTGCTTTAGCATTGTTACACAGTTGAAAATATACTAAGCAGGTGGAGTATCTGGCTTTGTTACTAGTTGATTTGAGCAGATGTCATCAAGTAAAGCAGCTTCTTGTGGCTGTTAGCTTGGTGTGTTTCCACATTCAAGGGAGTAATGTGTGACACGGTATGGTGACAGTGCAGCTGTGTTCTGCTTTTCTTGGCTTGTTAGTAACCTTCCATGGGATTTACATTTGCTTGGTGTGGTGGATTATTCTTTTGTTGCCTTCACTGAAATTCATAAAGACTGTAACTGGAGGGGAGGGTTGGTGATCATGAGATTAAGTCTCCAGGGGCCACAAGAGAAGTTCTTAGCATATTCTGAGCTGGATATCTAACATGAAAATATGTTCCCTCTCTGTAGTTTGTTGTTAAATTGAACAAGAACACGAACGTGGTTGTAGGTGCTGTCTTCAAACAGGTTCCTAGGATTTTCCCTGCAGGTTAGCTGTGTTCCTAGTGCCCTTTACATCAAGAGGAAAGCTTCTGCTTCCTTTCTACTTTGTTGAGTTGTATCCAGTTAAATCCAATTAAGGCAGTGTTTGAACATACAGCAAAAGACACATCACAAGGTTATAACCCTGGCTTTGGTGAAAAACAGGGAGAGATTTCCCATTACTTCAAACCAATTATTAAAACCCACTGGAGCTAGTATAGGCAGGTCTTCTGCAGCCATCACCTGTGTGCTGTTATGCAAAAAGCTTGCATAGGGCATAGCTGCGAGTGCACAGCGAGAACCACATCCATCATCTACACTTGTACTTCTTCCTTGAGAAAACCATAATGGGTCTGATGGGTATGTCTCTATAAGGAAGAAGAGCTACAGATTTAGTTCCTGGGGAGCTGTGCACAACCTATGCTGGCACCTGTCTGCCTCCCAGTGAATTCTCTGCAGCAACTGCCAACCGATGGGAGGTACTTCAAAATTTCCTGTCTGTAGAAGAGACAGATATTCCTACCTTCCTTCACTTAGGTGGTGTGACTGTAGAGCCAGTATTAATTTTTAAGGCTTCCAGGTTCCATTACAGTGAGAAGATTTGTTTAAAGCTCATAAATAATGAAGGTCTCAGTTCTTTAACTGGAACAAACTGTAAAACAACTGCAAGCATCACAGACCAGCCCACCATCAGAATTCAAGAGAAAGCACAGTATTTGCAACACCTCTAGACAAAGCTTACTGGCTTTCTGGGTTTTTGGTGGGTTTTTTTCTGTTATTTTTTTCTTCCTGGCTTGCATCACCCGTTTAAAGAGACATTCTGGATCACTCACTCCACTGTAAGCCTTGAAAGCTCAAGTCTGGGGACCAGCATTGTGGCCAAATATCCAGGCAAAACACATATCTAGGTGTACACAGTTCTGCCTGCAAACTAAAACCAGGGACTATGCTCAGCCATCTGAAAAGACCAACATGGTAGAGAAGCATGGTTATAAGGAGTGGTCCTATGACTCGTCAGGCAGTGTGTACCTGCAGTATTGAGCCCATTCAGATCCCCAGGTTAGATAGCTGCTGCCATGCTTTATCAGCTTCATCTGTTGGACACTTAACAGCTAAACAAACCACTTGGGAAGCAGGGAACAGGCAATAACAGCACTTAGAGCCTAATTCAATACAGAAAGTCATGCTGCTTATGCTTTTGCACCGGTGGCATTTGATTCTCAGTGATGAATTAAATAGGCCGTGCAAAGTTATCAGGGCTAGATGTGATATCAAGCCAGCATATGTCTGCCCTTTACAGACCAGCAACCACATGCACAGTTGCATAATGTTTTATTGTGCTTAGTGTTATTTGGGAGCCAGCTGTGTTAAGTCACTGTTTTATTATATCTAGTGGGATTGTATACAGGTCTTGTGGTGAAAAAAGTAAAACTTTTCATCTCCAAAAGCTTTTTTTTCTTCATTCAGAGCTTTTGTTTTCAGTGTGTGATTCATCATTGCTCAGCACCTTATGTAAACCTTTATTCCAGTGCAAAACGTACTGAAATGGGACACGGTCTAAGCACTCTGAGAATATCTACAAGTGACCCTTTATACAGGCCAGTGATTCAGGCCTGACCCTGTGTTTCTTCTGCTTCCACTGTACTTATGAGGGAGCTGAGCTTACAAACAGGAGCACGTCTTTAAATACAGGTTTTTGTCTGCTAGCTCTTTTCTTTAAGCATGTCAGTTCTCATTTTGGAATCCATCACTCTGCTGTGTTTTGGTTTTTTTTTCCCCTAGGAGTCTACACTGATTTATTTGCAAACTGCAGAAGCTTAAGTCTCCCACACTAAATTGTCTGCTTCCAGTTCTAAACCCTCAGTAACTCTTCAGAAAATGATTTTATTTGTTTCTACTGTGTATGCAGTCATATTATTCACATTATCATTTGGCAATCGCATCAAGGCACTTGCCTTGGTCATCAGCTGCAGGATCTGTGTGTAGTTTCCACCATCAGGGAATTTCATAAATAAATTATAAGCTGTATTTTATGCATCTTTAAGTCAGATCTGTACTTCACCTGTACAGCTGTCTCAGGATAAAAAATATAGCCAGTATAACTGAATCCCTGAGGAAAATAAGCAGAATAATTTTTATTGTGCTTAGGCTGGTATAACAGTGCAGTTAGAATGCATCTGATAGCTCTGGTTAAGTTTACTATAAAATCTTAAAATGCCTCGAGTCAGTGGGAGATCCACTCAAGGCAGCTGACTCACAGGTGTATCCCATACCACCTCATCATGCTCATGATAGAAGGAGGGAGCTCACTGAGGGCAGAGCTCCTCTTCCTGGGGCTTTTCCCTCCTGGCTTTCTGCTCCTGCTGCTGACCTCAAGGACCAGGCTGAGTAGAACCTTGTACACTTTATGTTGGTGATTGTATTAATTTTCTTATTTCGTTAAATCTGTTTTTACTTCAACTCACGGGGTTTCTCCCTTTTTTCCCCAATTCCCCTTCTCAGCTGGGGAGGGGGCACGTGTGGTAGAACAACTGCTATAGTTCAGCCCCGGGTACTAGATCCAGCTGGTTGCTTTAACATGTTTTTTTCTTTTTGCCATTCTAGCAAACAATGCACTTGTTAAAAACCTAATTAATGCTAGAGCGGACAAACAAACCAACAAAAGAGGCAGTTAGAGGCACTGTTCATAGGAGCTAGAGATAGAAGAGCTCCATTAGGTCAGCTGCCTGTTCCTCTAATAGTATGAGGCTGTTTTCCTCAATTGGAAGGGAAGAGTTGGTGAACTGAGCAAGGGGGTAAAGACAGAGGAAATGGCACTGGGGAGTGACAGAGCAGCAAGAGAGTCATAGAAAGGAAAACAAACAAGAGTATGAGCAATGGGCTCATACTCAAGGTTAAAGCACATTGCATTTGGAGGTCATTTGTGAAGAGGATTTCTTTAGGGTGCTTCCCTGTTTCTGTGAAAAAAACAGGAAGGACAACTGTATGGTTGTGTGGGACATGTATTATGACAGAACTAACTATTGAATAAAGGGAGACCATGCAGAGATGTACAGCTGCTTTATGCCCTGTACTGGCTGGGGCTGATGGCAGGTTTTCAATATTTTTAAGTGGGGAAGAATCACACTTTGGACTCCCTTTCATATGAGTGTAATTCACAGCTCATGTTGCAAATTTTCTGAAATATCTGGCAGAATAACTTTAGCCTGAAGTTGAATAGATCCTGGTCAAGTTCTCCTTAGAGTTAGTTAACAAATTAATCTATTTTTTATTTCTGGTGAATTCTTTCCTTCCCTTTAGCCTTCTTGATAATCTAGTTTGTCGAGCACACGTTCTTTTTGGGTTTCAGAAGTAGTTATCCTCCGCCTTGCCTAGCCTTGCTACCTTTCAGGTGAACTGATTCAAGCTTTATTGTACAGCAGGTTAGGCATTACTGATCTCATTCATATATTAATTAAAGCACTGAGTCAAAAAACTGGCATCATTTCCTAGAGAGGTTTCTCATCTGAGTGCTGACTGCAATGGCTTGACTTTGGCAACACTGTCCTGCATTTATTTAATCTCGTGAAACCAGCTTGGTCTGGTTTAGAGTTGTGATTTAGTTATAAATGTTCCTAAATATGAATCTTGGATGGACTAGCTGAATATTTCCTTTTCTTTATGTTCTCTGTTTTGAGGTTTTTCTAACCAATAAGTTGTGCTCATATAATCTGAGTTGTCTTTTATTTAAACATCATAAAAAACAGCAGTACTTGTTTTAAGAGGAGCATATTTCAGTTTTATTCAAACTACTTAAATTGCTTTAAACAAAATAAACTGTTCAAGCCAGAAGGCAAGTTTATGCACAGTCTTTTGGACTAATTTAATGATAACCTGTTAAAATTTGACCTCCCTTTATACAGTGCAGCTTTCTTATATAAAGAAACTCCTGTATGTTCTAAGACCTGATGTTTTTGCTCTGATTCAAAATTATCATTGAATAATGTGAAAGCTTTCTTTTTCTGCTATGCTAGTTGCCTTGTGTTTGGGTTTTTTTTGTATGTTGTTGTTACACTGCCTCACTGTTTTACCAACATTAGCCCCAGTTCAAGGTTGAACACGTAGCCACAGTAAGGTGATAATGCCCAGCTCACAAGGCATCAGGGCAGATATATGTTAGGTAAGAGTAGTCTTAAAGAAATGTACTGGAAGTGCAAAAATCAACACAAATGAGAATTCTTGGCAATCTAAGTAAAAAGCTAAGCACTGAAACTGTTTTTTGCCAAATTTTTCTTCTCCTTGCCTTTTTTTTTTCATTTTTTTTTCCTTCCTTTTCTCCCCAGTGCTGATCTGTGCATTGAAGTGTATCATTGAAGCTATTCTGGGATTTGTGCTGCACATATTCTTTGAATTCATTATTGAAGACTGGCAAGCCAATACATGAAGAGTACTCCAAGCTAACAAAGAAAGATAGCTCAGAGATCTCTGTTTGGCTTGATAAGTGGTTAGAAGTACAATTTAGGAATTAGTCTTCTTGCTTCTTTTGTCTTGAATTTGAAAAAGTAGATTTAAAAGCAGTTGTGTAGATAAAGCATGCCATGCTATCCTGTAAAAGACCCAGCCCAATGAATGTACTCGGTGACAGTTGTACAGTAAGACATACATATGTGTATGTTCACATTCACCTACACACCTATGTCACCTACATAAAGACAGTATTAAAGTGCTGTTATATCATACAGCTACTTCCATGACAGCTGAGATAAATATCCTTGGCTGTTAGATTCTATAATCGAGCTTCCTCAGCTCTGGAAGTCTTTAATAAATATCATTAAGTAAATATCTTTTTTAGTTTATACTAAAACCGACATTATATGACTCGGCCCTACAGCAATATTCAGAATTTCTCTCTGTCTGACAGTGGGTGGATTTTTAATTTTTTTTTTACAAAGCTATGAACATAATTACTGTGGGTTTTTTTTCTGCAAATTCATCTTTTATGTGGTGTGGCTGCCAAATTGTGCTAACATTTCCTAGGGGCAGATGAAAACTGTTTTGAAGTCATGGAAGCATTTTATATAACTGTAATAATACACAAAATATGTGGCATTTGTGCACGTTGGACTCTACACCTGGAACAGAAAGGCAACTCTGATTTGTATGGCTTTGAATGCTGAAGTACCTGTCATCACACAGCTGATTTGGCTTGCCTGTAGGCAGTACCATAGCATAAGTCATGTGTTGAATTAATCGATCTACTAGATTCCTGGAATCTCATAAGTATTCCAATTTAATTATCCTTCCAGTGTAAACTGGAGCATGAAATATTTCTTAGACACTGGGTAGCAAGCATGAGAAAAAACAGTAAGACACTGTTAGCTTGGAGAAATGTCTCAAAGGACTTTCTTCATTGGAAACTGTTTTTCATATGATTGCTGACTGAGAGGAAACTCCTGCTCCATTCTTGCTGGGGCCTGATGACTGCTACAAGATAGTCCTGGTTTTAAATTTCTCTGTATAACAGGAGATGGGGCTGCCTCAGTAGAAGGAACTATATGCAGCCATAGCTGTGTGCCTGTGGCTTATTTTCTTCTTCAGGTTCTCATCCTCCATGAATAGCCAATGCCTGCCAACAAAGCACTGTCTACAATTCATTCATAGGAATGAAACTGGGTTTTCTGATGTTCCCTGTCACTGGTAGTAGTCTAACTATGGTGCTGATGCTGTTGATGAAATTCTCACTTGGAGTGGAGACATCAGAGCTGTCTGTGGGCTGGCTTGGATGAACACACACTGGTAAAACCGAAAAGATGACTAAGGATTTTGTGAAGCTGCAGATCTTGAGTTGTTTTGAAAAGCAGCCAATATGATTTCCCAGCTGAAAGTGTGAACTCTGTAGGAATTATTTGCAATTTATTTCTTTACTCCTGCCTTCCACTAGGGAAAGTGTTTTGTTCCCCAGTGGTGAGGCAAGTTATCAAACAACAAGGAAAATTGAGCACAGAACTGATTAAAGAATTGGATTACTTTGAAGAAGGGTGACAAAATATATGGTATATAGAGATAACTGCACATTTTTTTTTAAGAAATGGTGCCATTTTTTAAAGTCAGATAACATCATACACTATAGATTAAAGAAGTGCAGTTTGCAGCTTAAGTTTACAGTGATGAAGCTTTTGATATTTTGATAATCTTCAGTTCCTATTTCATAATTGAGGATGAGCCTATGGGATAATGGGGGACCTAAACCCGAGAACCACAGTTTGATAAAGGATCTGATAGAATCACAGTTCATGGAACAGATAATCCCAAATGAGAAGAAAGATATTGGTGCTACCACTGGGCCTCAAATGCCACCGAGTGTGAGGGCAGAGGAAAAACTAAGGCAGATTCATGTAGTATAGGAAGTCGTTTAGGGAGGAGATGGGCCTGGTTTTGTAGCAGAAGGTCCTTCCAGCTGAAGGAGAGTGATCTGACTGTGTCAAAGAGGTAGACTCTCTGTTTTGAAGAAGCTGTGAGATGCAGGAGGACATCCTAAAAGATGAGCGTGGCTAGAGGCATGGCAAAATGGTAAGAGTGAAGTTGATTCGGTGCTCTTGCAGGTTGATACTTTGACTACAAGTTCTCATGCCCCTAACAGAACAGCAGACAGAGGTGTGCCAAACACAGCAGGGAAAACCAAGAGGCATTGATTGGAGCATCCGGATGCTAAAAGATTTGAAAATACATGTGTCTAATGCAGTCTGAGGACCAAATGCAGGAACTGAATGTTTGGGTTTGGGAAAACCCTAGCAGAAGTGCAAGTGACAAGTACAAAATTTCCAGAAGTCCTGCTGTTACACACACAATGGTCCTTCATGTGTTGGGAGGAGAATAACCCTTTCCCTAAGGTTTACATCTTCTTTATGTAAGAGTTAGATTGGAAGTAAGTACTAGTGTGAGGGAGCACTGTTATCCAACTGAGTAAATAATGATTACATTTGTAAATGCTAAAGGATTTGCAATAATTATTACAGCATTGAGACCTTCTGTAAAAGTAAAGACAGAATTACTCATCACCAGGTCTTTATTTAAGTAGTGTTTGTCAGTGATACAATGACATATAAACCCCATTTTTCAACAAAATTTTATCTCGTGTAATGCTTTACATTTTTTTCTCATACAGGCTTTATAGCAATGATAAAACCAATGTGAAATTTCAATATTTTTGAAGGAAAACTGTGAAATACTGTCCTATATCCCATTTAGAAAAATCAGTCACATACACCATAAAGAAAATGTTGTTAGCTCTACACCATAACCTAGGAAATGCTGTCATGCTTGTGTGATTGCATAGCAACTTGAAACAGACTTGAGTGACTTTTGAGGAGGTATTGACCCAGTGGCTCAAATATATCTTTAGGATAACAACAGTGTTTTAATGGATGCAGTTTTAAATCTGCCATGCTATTAAACACAAAGGGCAAATTTATGCTTGGCATATCTCCCTTGGCAATGTTGGCACTAAACCAGGGAGTAATTTTCCCTATTGCACTTAACAACATGTTTCAGATTTAAAAGCCATGGAACCATTAAAATATGACTCCATCAATTAGAAAGTAATTGTGGTATGTCTTTCTAGTGCTGAGGGATTAACTGGGTTTAATCTCAGTGTGGTTAACAAAGGCAGTTAGCTACTTGCTTTAAATGTGAGTTAAATCTGTAAAACATAATTACTTCATGGAGAACAGGATTGGTCTCATGGCACATGAACTGAACAGCAACATGACTGAGCCCTTAAGGGCCGTTCCTGTAGGTGGTCCATGCTTGAAATTCACATACAATTTTTGAATCTTTTTAAAGATCATGAAAGAGAATATTAAACTATATCCAGCTTTGGTCCTCTCTGTGCTGACGCCAACACTTGCTTTAGGGCAACTTCATAAAGAGAGATGGGAAGAAACTGAAGCATAATGGTTGAGTATTTGTTGGTATTTGCTGTCACCAGTAATTATTATTAGAAAATCCAACTTTGCATACTGGATATTAAACAAAAGCCACCAATGAAGCTGGAACTGCTTGAAAATTTCTTGCTCCACAGCTGGTAGTGACCATTCTGGTAACTGGTAACCAGCATGTTCCCATCCTAATTCACTGCAATGCAAAGAAAAATCAGTTGGCTTAATTCATCTGTAGAATACTTAAGTATTATAAACTGATGGTGTCATGAAGGCCTTCTGGGGTCTTACCATTGAATTTGGAAGTGTTTGAAGGATTACAGTGAAAGCAAGGCCCTATTATACAGTGCTTAGTTCAGACTGTCCCCACTTGGGTTACACTTTAGTCCTGCTAGGGTCTGTCACTGAAGGCCACTGAACAGACTCTACCAAAAAGGCTTGTCTTTTTGGAGGAAAAAAACTAAACTTGAAGGCAAATAAATTATATTTTTAATAAAGTTTTAAGGTAAACCATAATGGAACATTCCAAAGGGACTTGTGATTTCTCTCAGCAGATCCTCCATCAGTTCATAGGAAGGAGCATGTGGCTGTGAAACGTGTCTCATTGTAGAGTGTTAGAAACAAAGAGGAACAGAAGGGTTAAAGCTGATGGTGAGAAAAGGCAGGAGGGGTGTGATGGCCTCCCTGGGGCACTGGGGGAAGGGAGAGGAAGTGAGATCTGCTGTGGCTGGGAGTTTGCTTTTTCTGTTGGTGGTAGCAAGCCTGCTATCTGGTAAAGGCACACTGAATGTACTGCTGGGGTTTTTTTGGGTATATACATTTTTTTTTTTTCCCCTGGCCACCTACTATATCCCCAAGATTTGCAAAAAGTGAAAAAAAAAAATCATGTTATTTGTCTTATGTGTGTCATGCTTCACAGCCAAAGAGCCATGCAGCCTCAGTCCTGGCCCCACAGGGTGGTGGCTGCTGCAGGACTGTGGTGCTGGTGTCTTCTGGGCACTGCTGTTCACTCCTTGCAGAGTGAGGGCTGCTCCTTGGTTAGGAGCTTGGGGCAGTGATCTCACAGGCTGACCAAGAAGGCTTTCCTGTGCACCTCTTTCCTTCAGGGGATTGTACCTTTGACCCAGGGCTTTCCCACTCCAGCTGCAGCAAGGCTGAGGGGTGGAAGGGTGAGAGGCAGCCACGGAGTGGTAAGCAGCCAGTGCAGGCTCCTGCTAGGGCTTTTTCCTTGTAGGCTTGAAAGTCCCTCACCTGTCAGACCTGGCACCAACATCCCTTAGTGCCTCTGTCTTTACTTCACCCCCTTAGACAGCCCTTCTGACCAGTCTGCCCACCCATCCCCGGCCTCATCTTCCCTTAAGCCATCCTCCTAGCCATTCCCTCTATGGCCCATCCCCTAGCCAGTCTTGCTCCTGGCACCTTCCTCCCTCTCCCAAATCTCTACTCCCACTTCTCCTTTCCAGTGTAGTAAGTAAGCCAGTAAAGGCTGCCTGGAGATGAGGAATGCTGTCAGGGCTGTATTTGTCCCTTTCACTCCATGCTGTTGGGTGTAATGTGCATTTACTGGCCACTGGCAAGGAAGGTCTGGCTAGTGTGGGAGGGTCCATAAAAGATGCTAGCCTGATGCTGTGGAACCTGGGGATCTTGCTTTTAGGTAGATGGCTTGCACCTGTCTGTTACCTTTCTGTTGTGTCAATCCTTTTGTTTCAGTTCCTCTCCAGCCTGGTCAGTGGCAGAACACTTAAGTTCCACGTAGTAGGTAATTCAAAATACTCTGATTATATATTTATATAGGTGGGTGTTCCTTATCACTGCCTTCATTTAATGAAGGATTTAACAAAAACACTTATTTCCCTTTTTCTTCCATTCTTTCTTCCAGACTTCTCTGAGAAAGGGCAAACCCAAATCTGTTAAGTGGATGCTTTAGTAGAGAAACTTGGATTTGATGAAATTGTGTAAAACCACAATTTATTCAGCTTTGAATGAAAGACTTGTGATATTGTCCATACCCTTCCTCACTTGAGAGTGATGCTCTAAGACGTTGTCTCTCCCATAAAGCCCTGAAATACAGTTGCACAAAATAATGCAACTGAAGTAAAAATAAAAACCTCGAAGGTGGAAAGTTGTGCTAAGAAACTACGAAAAAGTTCTTGCTGGTATATTTACTGATGACAGTCTGAGTGATCATTCAATACAATTTGTCCCTAAAATAATTTAACTGAATGCATATCAACTTTTATGGAATGTGCATTGAAATTTATTTCCTCTTTTTATTTCTTCCAGGGCTGTCAGAATGAGTGCACGGCTGGAGGGTGTTCAGGAGACGCAGCAAAGCATGTGACCGAATCTTTCAAGGTATGTTGTTGGTTGGCAGATGAGTGTCTGAAGAGTTTCAGTAGATGGTGCCAGACAGCATCCATAACATGGCAGTGATTGTTGTGCAGGCATTCATAGCTGCTGACATGCTTAAATGTCATAATTCTGTAAATAATTCTGTAAATAATTCTGTAAATAATTCTGTAAATAATTCTGTAAATAATTCTGTAAATAATTCTGTAAATAATTCTGTAAATAATTCTGTAAATAATTCTGTAAATAATTCTGTAAGTTGCATTTGCTGAAAATGTTTTCAATGCAGAAATTAAGAATGTTACAAGAACTTTAATTTATTATAGTTTCAGTTATTAACTAAAAGGTTAGTAGTTGTTAAGCAAAAATTAAAATGGTATAGGTGACTTTATTTTTAACTCTTACCTGCTCCAAAAGCAATAGAAATAGAGAATGATTCGTCCATTAAGGTTTTTTCCAGATAAAGTCTATGTAACACTCTATTATTTTGTTAAACTTTGGCACTGTGAATGGTGTTCAGAAGTAGGATTTTCCATCTGGTCTCAAAGTTGGTCTCAAAGCGAAGGATCTCGGAAGGACTCCAACGCACACCACAGCACTGGCACATTGTCAGCACTCCACAAGCAAACAGGGCTGTGATCATAAGGAATGCTGAGCAGCTGCCAGGACCTGACATGAAATTGAATCCCTCCTTTTTTTCCTTTAATCCTCTGCTTAGGACTGAGCTCAGTTAAGATACCATTTTTCCTTTGCCTTCTTCCTCAATGCAGTGCTAGTAACTAAGAGCTCATTTTAAACACTGTATTGGGCACAAATGTCAACTTTTAATTCTCTGTTGTAAATGTAAAGCCTATGAGCATATGCTCCTTTGAATTCTACCTTCTGCCCTCATTCCTTTCTTTTTTCCCTGCCTCTCTTTTAGAAGGCTTTTGCATTTATTCCTTATGCCACACATCTGTAATTTTCTCCCCCTCTCTTTCTCTGTTTTGCAATCTTCAAAAAGCCTCATCTATATTTTGCAGATGTTTAAAAATAGTACCCAGAGAAAGGTGACCTCATTCATGCTTTTTCAGCAGTTCCCTTCCTGTTATTGCTGACTCTTGCCAGCAGTACATGAGATGAAATTATAACGATACACTTTGTAACTGCCATGTTCTTCTGATTTTTTTGGGCAGTGTTACTGCTGTGCAGTCTTCTGAATTATGCTTAAGTAGTTATTTTCTTTTTAGTTGCCAGGCTTTAACCAGGTAGGGAAAATAAATGCTGCAAAGAATACATTGAATTCCTTGATAAGATTTATTCTGATGCTAGTCTGTTATGCAAAAGCAGAATAAAGTAGCTGTAGTTGACAAATGGGTCTGGATTGACTTGCTTTGTGATGGTGGAATGAAAAATGTTTAAGTGGAGCTTCTGTATCTGAATGGCTTCTCACATTACTCTAAATTAACCATGAGTGTTCCTGCACAGTCTTCTGCAGACAGACCCAACCTTTCCAGGCTCCCAGCCAGTGGGATGTGAGCCCGTGGCAGACTGGAAGCTATATAGTCAGGTTGATGCAGTGCTGTGCTCTAACTAATAATCCCTGCTGAGATCTTGGACTTGCTAGACTGAATACAGTGCTACGCTAATATGTTTGCATGGCTTCCAGTTTGAAACTAGCTCATGTCTCACTGTGTGAGATGCTGGGTATAGTGAATTTTCTGTAATGATATATGTTTTAGCATTTGTTTCTTGCATTGCTATAATGTTCTAGAGCCCAAGCTGTGTGCTAGCTCACATTGTGCTAGGTATTGTACAAATTAGAACATAAAGATTATTTCCACACTATAGGTATAACCTAAAAATAAACAACCAGATTCTCTGACAGTTTTCCCACAGAATCTAATGCTATAGTGTATTTTATGTATGGATGAAGTGTGAAGAAACTGAAAATTTATTTCTAACACATGCATTTGTGGTTTAAATTGAGAGATTCCCGATTAATGTTTTACAGACGTTGATCTTCTTCTTGTAGGTCTCCTCACACAAATGTAGTCATTCCTTATAATAAGACCCTTAGTTGCATATTTTGAAATGTGTAAACTTTGCGTGAAATGACTGTGAACTTGGTTGGCTCTGTGCCAAACATACTATGCTGATTCCCCTTCCCTGCCTTGTTTCACGTTCTTGACAAACAACGTAATAGCATTAAAGATAAAGAATAGGTCTGTATCTTACTATGGAAACATTCAAATTAGAAATAAGGTGCATACAGGAGTAACGTATGCAGTTAAGATGTAGGTTAGATGTTATTGCAGTATGCAGCATCTCTTGTTATATAGTGTACGTTAGAAAGAGTTGGGAAGATTCCTTTTTTCCTGCAGAGAAAGATAGGCCAGTCTTTCAAAGGAAAACCTGACTAATTATTGCATTTTCTATGTTTACATTAATGAAACTACATTACTATGATTCATTTCCATGTTTATACTAATGAAACTCAAGTGTGTCTATAACTCCTGCCAAATACACTGGGATATAGGATTCCTTACTCTGGGAACTGGGAGAGGAAGCAATCCATTTTCAGATATTAGACAGTTATAAAATATTTTTCTAAAATAAAGCTTAAATGTGAAAAGGTTGCTGACAGAGATAAAGAATAAAGAGTTCTCCAACACCATTTTTTTAACTAAGAAAATTGTTTCTTCACCAAATTTTTGTCACAGAGTAGTAGCAGTAGTATCACTGCTTCAGGATGTTAGTGGCCAAGAAATGCTACTGAGCAACAAGTTCTTAGTGTTGTGAAAATAATTCACCATGGTTCTTCCATGATAAGCTAAGGAATGATTTCCCAACAGTCTGAAAGTTTCTCATGCTATTGGGAACCCATCTATGCTGTGGCATTTGAGGTCTGTGGCAGCTCTATTCATCTTTAGCTTGGTGGCAAGTAGTTCTGTGTTACTCTTCAGGTTGGTAGGTGCAGGCTTTTAGCAAACAGGTTTTCTAAACTGTAGCAGAGAAGCTGATTGTCCTGTTATCTGAAGGTATAGGATTTGCAAATAAAGCTACCTGTCTTCAGCAAATAACAGGAGCTTTTAGCTAAGATAAAAGGAAGATGAAAAACAGCCAGGGGACAGTTTGGCTGAGTTGATTTATAGCACAAAGAAAGTGATGCTTTATCTTCTTTTTAACTAGGAGCTTAAGATACAGTTGGTGTCTATAAAAGCACAGAAATTATACTAGAATTTTGGAAATTCCATTTGGCTTGTACAATTTTATGGATTTTATTTTTTCCAAGGTGAAGAATTGCTTTTAAAATGTAGGGCTTTAGCACCAGCCAGTGAGTTCCAAAGGAAACTATCTGACTCTAAAAACTTATAAAATCCGTGGTGTCTATATTTATTTCCAAGAATTCTTGAATTTTAGTGTCACTGTGATATCAAGTCCCCAGATTTGATATTAAATGTTTTCTTTCCTGGACACAAGGTGTCAGGGCCAGTTCTCTTTAACATCTTTATCAATGATCTGGATGAGGGGATCAAGTGCACCCTCAGTAAGTCTGCAAACTACACCAAGTTGGGCAGGAGTGTTGATATGCTCTAGGCTAGGAAGGCTCTGCAGAGGGATCTGGGCAGGCTGGATCGATGGGCCAAGGCCAACTGTATGAGGTTTAGTAAGGCCAAGTGCTGGATCCTTAGTGGTGAACTTGGCAGTGCTGGGTTAATGGTTGGACTTGATCATCTGAAAGGTCTTTTCCAACCAAAATAATTCTAAGAATAGGAACGAGGATTTTTCTGGCCTTTCTGTTTGCTTTTGACATTAAGTCTATGTCCTAACTCTCATGAACTAACAGCCTAGAGAGCTGGAAGAGTTTTATCTTAATCCCATACTTAGTCCCTGTTTCTAGGAAAGTACTGAATGCAATGGATTGGCAAAATGTGGCAGTTTCAGTGGCAGATCAGATGTTGAATGCATGGCAATTTACAAGCGTACCTTCTGTCTCCCAGAGTGAGAGGCAGATAGGATAAGAGAAAAAGGCAAGTGTGGTTAAAAATGTTTGATATTATTCCCATAACCTCTATGTAAGAGACTGTACCATGAAGGCATTTTGTATTCCCCAAAATTTTTGAAATTCCGTACAAAATGATAAATTCTGGATGCCTTTATTCCATGAATCCACTTCCCTGCATGTCTGCAAGCTTATTAAAATCAGGGTAAGAAGATTTAATTGCAACTGCTCAGGATTTGGACATGTGAGATTACGATTCTATTCTTGGCTATTCCGCATAATGTGTTTGTGACTAGCCAGGCTACTTAGGCAAAATATATCCTACTTGTTTCTCTGAAATTTAGGTATCCAATTAATTTCTTCCTTCAATATGGCTACTTTTTAAGAAAAGCTTAGAAGGAAATATCTCATTTTTTGTTTCACTTTCTTTGTGTGAAATAGAAATTATGTTTCTCGAACCAGGAGATGTAGTGTTTTAAATCTTTGTGGACCAAAGTTTTGTTTTCATATAGCATTATTTGAACATCTAAAACACTGCGTTGCTCTATGAAAATGTGGTATCGGTGAAATGTCACAGATTTCTCTATTCCAGTTTTGTGTCACAGGCCAGTGTGAGCCCTCAGCTTGCGTTAGACTCAAACCTTCTCCCAGGCAAACTCTTTCTAAAAATGGAACACTGTGTTTATGCTACAGTGAAGAAATACAGTGGTTGTGAGGCAAGGAACAGCACAGCATCAGGAATTGCATTAACCAAGCTGTCAGATCTTTTGAGAAGAAGCAGTATATACTTATAGTGAATAATATGAATAGTGTAATTAAAGTGTTCCATTAGTGAGGAATGGTCCCAGTTTTGTATTTATGGAAGTGTTTGAGTATGAGCCTATGGGAGGACTGTCTGTGCAAGGGAGCAATGGGAAAGTTAGTCCCATTGAAATCAATGATATTGTGGATTATCCGTGTGCTTGTGTTTTGTAGGGCAAGATTTGTTTCTTTCATGCTTTCTCTACAGTCTAGCTGGACTGTAGCTTTCCAACATCTTTATTTCCCTTCTGGTGCATTTTGGGAACTGCATTTTCAGCTGTGCTGCTATCCTGACTGTCCTTTTCATTCTCTAAGGCAGGAAGTTTGTGTCAATTCCAACCACTTACCTGTTGTTTTCTCAGAGCAGGTTTACTTCCCTGCCTACTGCTCCAAATCAAACATTCCTGCATCAGAGCTGAAGCATCCATCGTGTCGTGGGAAGGGTTAAAGAAGCCAACAATATATTCTGTCCTTTTCCTTTTATTCCCATTGCTTGCAGAGTGTTAAACGTTCCTTTGTGGCTTGTATTTTGAACTACCTCTTCTGTGATATATTCTTTTCCAAAGCACATGATAAGGGTTGTCAAGTAAATTTTTATTTTCAGGATATCATTAAATAGTGCTTTTCCCAGCGAAGCATTCACTGTCAGCAGGATAAAGGGTACTCTAAAGAGTTAAGAAGAGTAATGGTTGTTTCATCAGATTATGTATTAGTTCAACCAGGCTAATGGACTGTAATATCGAGACAAGCCCTATAATTTGAGATAATTTGAAACAAGCTTTTAGCTGTTAAGTTAATTTCACATCTAAGCCATTAAACAAAAAAAAACCCCAAACCACCACAAACCAAAACCAACCAATCAATAAAAAAATAGGCCATTGCTCATCTTGAAAATCAGGTTGTTTACAGAGAGAGGTTGTGTGTGTGTTCTTTTTTCAAAACCCTGGGACTAATTTTTTCTCATTTTACAAAATGTGTGTTGAGTCTGAAAAGTCAAAGTCAGTGCTCTCTTTTGCAGAACTGCCTTTTTAGTGCACGTGCAAATCATCTGAACAAGTCTGAAGTACCTGTGTTCCAGGCCATCCTCTATGTACCTAACACAGAGGAGTAGGATTTCACTTGGGGGTCTGTAGTAAGGGTCAACACTTTCTGAGTCATATTGTGGAGGAAAATGGATCTTCGAATACAATTCTTTGTTGAATTCTTCCTTGGCTCTGACCAGCACAGTTTAACTGCTCAGGTGGCATAGAAAGAGAGTGAAGAGGGTGGAACAAGACTCTGCCCACTTCATAGCCCTCTCTAGTTGTTTAGCCCCTGCCTGAGTATAAAAAGGGGAGTAACCTGCCACAAATCCTGCTTTCATTCTTCCCCTGCTGTTCTTTATTATGATTCACACAATACGACCTACCATAAAGAATATTAACTCTATCCCAGCCAAAACCAGTAAAAGAAATCTGTGCTGCATTTCTGCAGCTAGCATGGCTTGTAAGAGAGAGTCTCCACAGTTAATCATGCAGGGAAACACTCAGCCTTCTTTGCTAATGGGATCTTTCTAGGTAAATATGAACGTGAATGAGCAAGCTAGAGTGGCCCAAGTAATCTACTGACTGCTGACTCTGATCTCTTACACTGGTTTTATGCATTAAAGGAAAATCAGCGTAGCGTATCTACTTAGTTATGAGGGGGATTAGTTTCTGATGATCAGCTTATGTTCTGAGATACAGCAATTGGCTATTTCTGGAACTTGTATAGATGTGTTAGTCAAAATGTCCAAGAAATTTTCATCTGCTAATTTTATGTTTGTTCACTTTGTACCGTTTCCTCCTTCTAACAGTGCTTCAAAATATGCTAACTACCCTTGCTATAAGCACACTGTGTATAGTGTGCATACACACTGAATACTTTACCAGCTACTTAGAGGTAACTGCCTTTACCATTCTGTCATTAAATGTCCCCACAGATAAAATATTGCATTTGTCCATGTTCATTGATCCGGAATAATTTTTAAATCAGTCTGACTTAGTTACTTTTATAATCTTCATTTTTGTTTTTATGTTCCTTCAGGCTTCAGACTTGATTATCACCCCAGCTACGACTTTCAAGGAAAAACCAGACCCCAGTGGTTTGGTATTTGGAACTGTGTTCACTGATAATATGCTGACAATTGAATGGTCCTTGGCTTCAGGATGGGAAAAACCTTATATTAAGCCACTTGAAAACCTTTCGTTGCATCCAGCTTCCTCGTCTCTGCATTATGCAATAGAAGTGAGTCCTGAATTGATTTGGAAACTGCTGTTTTGTTTCATTAGCTCTTGAAGCCATAGCTTTGCATTAGAAGGACTATTACTGTCTGTTGTGGTTTAACCGGGCAGGCAGCTAACACCACACAGCCATTTGCTCACACCCCCCCCCAAGGGGATGGGGGAGAGAATCGGGGGGGAAAAAGGTAAAACTTGTGAGTTGAGATAAAGACAGTTTAGTAGGACAGAAAAGGAAGGGAAAATAATAATGATGAAAGAGTATACAAAACCAGTGATGCATGATGCAGTTGCTTACCACCTGCTGACAAATGCCTGGCCAGTCCCCCAGCAGCTGCCACTGCCCCCTCCCAGCCAGCTCCCCCCAGTTTTATTGTCCAGCATGTTCAGCATGATGTCAAACAGTATGGAACATCCCTTTGGCCAGTTTGGGTCAACTGTCCTGGCTGTGTCCCCTCCCAGCTTCTTGTGCACCCCCAGCCTTCTCTCTCACAGGGCATGATGAGAAGCTGAAAAGTCCTTGACTCAGTGTAAGCACTGCTCAGCAACAACTAAAACATCAGTGTGTTATCAACATTTATTCTCGTCCTAAATCCAAAACACAGTATTATACTAGCTACTAGGAAAAAAAATTAACTCTATCCCAGCCGAAATCATGACACTGTCTTAGGTTTACTAGTATTGAGTTACATTTTGTTTTGTTAACTGTTATCCTTCCAGAATAACTCCATTATTTACAGCAGGGTTATGTTTATGTTGATATCACACAGAAGCAGCTCTGGTCTGTAGATTCTAGCTCACTTAACTTTCTAGCCTAGTGAAGGTGAGCTGGTTTTTGTATGGTGTCAAATTCATTGGAGAAAGCATTCTAGTTCACTGACAGTGGATGGTCCAATTATTGTCCATGTAACTTAATGAACCACTGGATAAGACCATGTGAGATTCTGAGTAGCTTTAATTTAGGGACTAAACGTGCACTTTGCAGAAGTTATTTTAAGCTGTTTTAAAGATCCATAGCCTGGACTGCAGGACAGACTAGACAGATGCTTGTTTGCAACTGCAAACAAGTCTGGAGAGCTCCAAACTAGATCTGACACGTTCAGCATATACAAATGTATTTAAGCAGAGAATATAGGGCAAGAAACTTTGGAAAGTGAAATGTTAAGTCGGAAACCAGTGTGGTTAACAGTTTCCGTGCTTAGCTGCTTACTGTCTGAAGCTGCCTTTTGTGTCTCCAGAACAGCTGGGGTATAGTGACATCTGTGTGAGGGCCTCGGTAGGGTGCATGTGCTGAAATGGACACTTGCTTCTCCTCCCACCTCTGAGCAGGTGGGAGTGTCTCCACTGAAGTTAGTGGAGCTGCTTGTGCTTTTTTTTTTCTTCTTCTTTTTCATTCTTTTCCTTTTATTTATTTATTTTTTAACCATTAGTGTAAGGGAAGGATCAAGCTTTTCCCTGCTTGTTGTCCCTGAGCTCCTGCCTTCACCATTTTTTTTGTTGTTGCTGTTTTTTCCCCATCTAGTCACCAAGCCTCCAAAGGCCCTGTGTGAATTACAACAGGCCCCTGTGACTAAGGCTGCAGCACTTGAGCTGCTCAAGAAATAAGAAACCATGCTGGAGTCCCAAATCTGTATTTCACTCTTAGTAGCATATTACTTTAATACTCGGCCTCTGGCCCAGTTTGAAATCATTGCTAATATGAATATGCTCTTATTTTTTTTCCATTTTTTTTTTTATTCTTTTACCCTTATTGCATCACGTTTCCTCTAGACAAGAGGACAGACAGAGGAGAATCTGGTGCCAATGCTGTGGCTCAATGAACACACAGTGGGTATAAAAAAAAATGATGAATTTGGCATTCCCTTCCCTTTCTCCTTGCCCTCCATAATGCAGTGTGATAGTCTGGATCTGCTGAACTCCAGATCCAGCTCCTGTGATGTACACATGTCAGACAATATTGTTTGCACACCACTGTAGCAACCAACCATCAAGCAACCACAGCAGTTGCTTTTTTTCAAGTTGAGCATTTCTGGAACACATCACTGTCTCCCTTTTTAAGGAGTGAAAGGTGTTACTGAGCTCTGGAAGGAGAAAAGTATTTTGTTTTGGAGAAAAAGACTAAACAACTTGAGAAGGCTTTGTGTTTCAGTAATGATGTGATTCTTACCTCTCTCAAACCATTTATCAAATCTTAGTAGAAACATTCCTTCCTCTTCCCTCTCGTTAAAAGTTCTGTGAGTGTGTTTGGGAGAAGGGTGGGGGGAAACAGCTGTTCTGTGATATGGAAGTAGCATTACAGAAATGTGATATTAGTAACTGGCACAATAGAAGTCATATCAAAGTATCAACTACATCACCAGTTATGCCATCCTTTATTAAAGATAGATTTTTTTTTCCTTGTAGCTACAGTATCTATTCTAAGAACAATTTCTTTTTCAAAACTGGGTACAAAGCTATTAAGAAAGTTGGCATTGTCATAGGGATAAAATAAATTTCGAAGGCAAAAAGTTCTGGTTTCTAATTCTGGTTCTGCCACATAGTTGGCCTGGAGCCTAAGGAAAATTGCCGGGATTCCTGCAACCCAGTTACAACCGAATTAAGATTTGTCATGTGGAAGGACCTAGCTCTGTCATGGGACTGCACAAAAGCTGTCTAAACATTGCATTTCACTGATTCTTATGGGAAAATTATATAGAATTTAATAATAATAATAATAATAAGCCCTGAGTATTCAACTAAAATTACTTATACGCAAATACAGGTTTTCTTTTTTCCCCAAATAAAAAAAACCTGCATGTGTAGACTTCCAACCTCACAGAATGTATTTCCAACTTTTTTTTTTGTGGAACAGTCAGGAGGAGAAGTCTGAGGAGGCTGGCAGCAGTGTTGCAATTAAATTCATAGAATGTATACTGAAATTTTATGTACAAAGAAATGCTTTAGAAAAATTCTGAAAATCTGAACTCTTGTCTATAAGCATAAGTGATCCTTTAACACTTAATCTAAATCATACCTGTATATATATGTATTAATGTGAGTTTATATAATACATGTGTTTTCTGACTATAACTATAGCTGGAAATTATCAATCTGGAACTGAAAATAGCTATGGATATTTTGTGGGCATATGTTTTTTGCTATGGTTAGGAGATGCTGTAGAGCACTCTGCTGGGAGGGCACTGGTGGGGTAAGGGTTTCTGGTGAACTGATTGTCAACACCAGTCAGCTGGGTTCTTCAGTTCAATGGGATAATTATGACTAATTTAAGTCTCCTGTAAAGTATAGTTAAACATTTTCATGCATTCTTCCTCTCCTGTAAGGCTGATGTATCAGTCTCTCATGCTAGCTAAACCCTGTTTCACAGCGTAGGGGCATATTAATTAAGTTCCCTTAATTACCGTATTTTATGCTTCCTACCAAAACGCATTTTGGAAAGAGCCTTAAAAATTATTAACTTATATAATTAAATTCTATAGATATTTTCCATAAGGGAAAATACTCTTTTGGCTCAGCCTTAAGTATTGATCAGGATGTGAAGGAATAGTGAAGTCAAACACATGCTACAAATTTTAATTGTTGCAACCAAATTAGGAAAAAAAATGGTTATCAATAAGTCCCCTGACAGAGAAAGATATATCTGAAGCATAGGCAGGTCATCTTTGTAATACCAGCTTCATCATTCTACCTCACAGGAGTGTGTTGCAAGGATTGACTAGTTAGCATTTATGCTTTGAGTCCTGTGAGGAGGATAATGAAGTTCTTTTGTTTCCAAAGGGTGTGTTCTGCTTTTGCACAGATCATCATAGTATAAAATGTCTCAATTATTATTTGATTTTTTTTTTTCCTCCTTTTTGGCTTGGTAGCTGTTTGAAGGAATGAAGGCTTACCGTGGAGTGGATGGCAAAATCCGCCTCTTCCGACCAACCCTCAACATGGACAGGATGGCACGGTCAGCAAGACGAGCAACTCTGCCAGTATGCATCCAAGGCATCTTATTCTCCTCAAGTCAGAGTGTACTGCTGTTTTCAGAGTGCAAATCTCTGAGACTTTACAGTACTGTAACATCTATCAAGCACTCTAACTCTCAAATAGTTCGGTTAAACTTGTTAAGAGATCTCATACAGTGAACTGTTTGAAACACATTTCGCTTTTAAATCACAGCAGTGTTTTGCTTTCTTTGCTGTTTCCCAGCTGCCTCAGATATACATGGTCTGTTCCTGAGGGGTGAGAGCTGCTCTGCAGGTATTTGCATGCAGACAGCTGATGAAATTGTTCTGGCTCTAGTGTTCTTCCTTTTCTCCTTTCCACTTCAGTTAAGTCCTTCAGCCTCTGAGTGCCTTCAGTTTCAGTCATGCTAGCAACTTAACGCTGCTTTTAGCAGTTGTATTTTGGCCAGTGAATTTTCTCCCATGCTTATTAGCTTTATTACTGTAAGAACTTTGCAACTTTGTGAAACTGGGAGATTTGCTGGGCCCCTTGGAGTTATAAGACAAAGCACTCTTGTGCAGAAGAGGTGGTGCCATAACTCGCAGCATGGCAGAGTGAAGGTGTTGGCTTAAAAAAAAAAAGTATTGAGCCACAGTTACATTTCACAGGTAGAAACCAAAGTAGAGGATTATGGATGGAGTCCCTGTAGCATGTCCTGATGAAGTGTTCTTCTTAGCATATGGATCTATAGACACCACAGTGTTCAGGCTATACTTCACTATTTGCTTTTATCCCTTTGCTTTTCCTTTCCAGTGTTTTGACCAGAATGAGCTGCTGGAGTGCATCCGGAAGCTTGTGGAAGTGGAAAAGGAGTGGGTCCCATACTCAACTGCTGCTAGCCTCTACATCCGTCCTACCTTAATTGGAACTGAGGTGGGAAACACTTTTTTCCTCTTTTAAATTTTGTATATTTAAGCACGAGGCAAAAGCTTGCATCCATAAAGGGAAATACACACCAGTCACTACACAACAGTATTGCAGTTCAGGGGCAAATTGTTTCTATGTTTTTTTCCTTCTGAGTTAGTCACCTGTAGCTCTACTTCACAAATTTATGTTGACCACACCACCACCTAGTGGACATATTGATTCACATCACAGAGAGTAAACTTGGATTAACTCTTCTGAGTTGTAACTGCAAAATTTAGATTCACTTTAGGTTTTTACTAAAGGGATAGTTATTTGTGACATGGTAATTTATGTCTTTAAAATACTAATAATCTGGAGAAAAATGTGAGGGAACAGAAATTTTCTGTGTAGATTTTGTGACTTCATCTTGTGCCTCCATCCTGACCTTAGTGAGGAGATTTTTGAAAATTCTACCCAGTAAATTGAGTCTTTTGAGAGAGACTTTTAGCAGAACTAAGAACAAGATTTTGTGTCAATTTATTCTTGAACCCAGATAAACCTGACCTTATAAGAGCCTCCTTAGCAACTAGCTATTAATGTTTACTCTGAGTTTCCCATGAGTGAGTCCAGCCTATAGTATTTATAGAGGGAATTAGAAACAGGGAGTTTAATTATAAATTTAAGGGATTTTGGTCTTTGTTTTTTGGGGTTTTTTAGCAGTGGCAAGAGAGAAACCTATAATGGTAGAGCACAGGACAAGGAAGCCAAAGAATGTGTGGTTCCCAACTAGGCAAGTTACTCTTCTGCAATGCCCACATCTGTAAGCAGTTACCATACGTGAGCATTACTCATTTCACATGTGTTCTAGGACTCCATTAACTTTAATGCTTGTAAACTAGCTGCAGATTTCCAGATGGAAGGATCTCCACTCAGTGACTGTAAAGCATTAAGAATTGACCTTTTTCCCCCTTTTTGTTTTTTTTGAAATTTTTTTGCTGTTGAATTTTGTTTCAGGTTAGCCAGTGTATCTGGCCTTTCTGTAATGTCATATATTTTCTCTGGGTTGCCTGTCTTGTTAACCTTTTATGAATCAACACAGTCAGGAAACCCAGTCAGCACAGTCTTTTGAATGATCATGTAAGAATCAGGAAAAATATCAAGATCTCAGTTAGTTAATCTTTCTCTTGTTAGAAGTTTTGCTGAGGGAGTAAGGTAGACAGAAATTGAAAGAACCCTCTCAGCAAGAGGAAGGCTTATCTGAATTTTCCAGTAGTTCCATTATTACACTATTATTTTCCCTCCCATCTCCCAGTTTGGCTTCACGTGTGCACAGTGTTTTGTTTAGACCTTTGGTACTAAAGTTCAGTAACTTTTTTTCAATGGAGACCTAATCTTAGAAACCAGAGATGAGTTTGTTCCTTTTATGAGGTGGGTTTCTCTGAGTAGAGAGAAAATAGTAACCCATTCAGTTGTGTAGAATATCCTAAGAATCATGGGCAACCAGCTGTACTTAGCCCTGCTTGAGCAGGGGGGTGGTGGACAGGGTGAGCTCCAGAGATGTCCTCTAACCTCAGTCATTCTGCGATTCTATCAGTTCTCAGACTTCAACCTGTGCCAGACTTTTCACCTCCATCTTTAAGTATTGATGGTGATGACTTGAAGTGTGAGAAGCCATCTCTCAGAGAGGAGGGGAAAAAAACCCCAATACATTCCAGGCTATTTTATGTGCTGTCCTGTGAACCATTTCCAGCAGGCAAATCATTTTAGCTTGTCACACTGCCATTCACAGAGCCAGCACTCAACTCTGCCAGTGTTAGTTCTAAGTGGCATTTGCTAATTGTCATCACTGATGCAGCTGACAGTGGTTCCTCCACTGTTGTTACTGCTAGCAGTGACCCTTGACACTCCTTCCTTCAGAAGGCTTTGCAGGCTTCTGCTTTGATTAATTCATATATAGTATCTTGTTAAGCTAATTTCCAAATTCTTAAAAGCTTAAAACTATTTGAGAAGATTAGAATAATATATAGATAAATGAAACAGCTGTAAGTGAATGGTGACAGTATGTAAAATTAGAGTTATGTTGCTTGGATGGGGGGAAGTTATATAAATATTTTCTCTTTATTGCAGTGCTTTGCATTGTCCTAGTAAAAGCACTCTAGTGCTGCAGGTCCTCTGAAAGCAGCACTTCAGAAGCTAGTTGTGCAGCATCTGATGTTTGAAGTATACCAGGAACTTTCACTTTGTTTACGTGCCTTATTTTCAGCCTTCCCTTGGAGTGAAGAAGCCAACTAAAGCCCTACTGTATGTCATACTGAGCCCTGTGGGCCCTTACTTTGCAAGTGGAAGCTTTAATCCAATATCCTTATGGGCAGATCCAAAATATGTAAGAGCCTGGAAAGGAGGAACGGGTGACTGCAAACTGGGAGGGTAAGAAAACACAATTCTGCATCTTCTACATAGCTCACAAAGGAGATTTGGGTTTTAATGAAGTATCTAATCCAGCAGAAGTAGAGGTATTAAATGCAGCAGTTAAACAAACCACATGCTATAACAGAGACTTCAAAATTGTGCTTTGCAAATGTTATTTATACAGTTCAGTTGCATACTTTGGATATTACAGCCAAGGGGACTATTTGCAGAGGCAATTTTGTAGCATCTCAAGCTGAGGAACTGGACCTGGAAGGTGTCCATGTAATACTTTGGCTGTTCCCCTTGCAGAAGTCAACACTAAATATATCACTTCTGTGATGCAGCATTCAGTACAGCAGCCTGCTGCCAACTGGGCAGTGAGCAGCATTGACTGCTGACCTCCTTCCTTGGCAGACTGTCCTGACAAGCCATCTGCAGTTAGCTAGGGGACTATGGGTGTTCAAGGGAAAGCATGAGACAGTTATCTGCACTGACTTGACCATGATCTGGCAGTTTTCTGCTGAACTAGGCCAAAGCACCAGTTAAGTAGAAACATAGATTTTAATGTCCTAGTGCTTGACTTGTAGAGTGAAGCTGCTTAGGACTTGACTGGAGCAAACAACATGGGTGTGACTAAATAAATGACTTGATTATACATCCTTGGGTTTTGGTTTAAATGAAGCTTATTGTCTCTACCTGTTCTAGGCAGGGGTAGGATAATCAAAGGGCAAGAAAACAGCTTTCATTCAGTGTGATGTTCTGAGACCTTTACTCTTTGTTCATGAGTTTTTGCTTAGTTTAAGAAATATGAAGGATGTGCAGGAAACAAATAACATGTGTCAGCTGTGAAAAAAGGAATAGTCTGGAGTCACTACTGACTTGATTTGTGCCCAGAGGTGAGAACTCCAGCGTGGATAGTACTTTGGAGCTGCTGACTTTGGGTCTTGATGGCTGTTGAACATCAGAAGTGAAAAGTTTTTTTTTCCCCCCCTCAAATCAGCTACAGAGTAAACACATACTGTTCTGTCAGGTTCACTCTGTAGGCAGCGTTTTAGGAGAACAGTTGGTCCTCAAGGGTATGGAATTCATCAAGGCCCATCTGCAGCTCCTGAAGCTACTAATTCTGTGAATGTCTTTTACTGGAAAAGAAATAACTTGCCTCTGGTGATTTTTGTGTTCCAAGAGGTTCATCTGACTTATATGACCCATCTGTTCATCTGACATATATGAGATGAGGTAGATGGTTTTGTTTTGCTTTTTTTAAAACTATGAGCTGGATGGGAATGGCTGCTCTCTCTCTCCAGGATGTCAACTGCTAAATAAATGTAAATGCTGTCCTAAGGTGTCTAATTGCAATGATTAGAATGTCCAGAAAATGGAACAAAAGGTATTTTTAAGACAATTTGGATGTATGTGTTTGAGCTGTTGATGCCCTTCAAAGTCTTTGGGTTGTAGATATAAATGATCTAGTAAAATACTATTAGAGTACTTCCAAAGAAAATATCCAAGGGATAAGCAGTGACTGTGCAGAGCACTTGCTTGTAAGGTAGATATGTGCAAACAACCATGCATAGAAATTAGAAAATACCCAACCAGATACTCAGAACTCTTTTCTCTTTCCTTTTCTTTCTGGAAGGAATTATGGTTCTTCTATTTATGCCCAGCAAGAAGCCCTAGAGTTGGGCTGCCAGCAGGTTTTGTGGCTCTATGGAGAAGATCACCAAATAACTGAAGTTGGAACAATGAATCTGTTTCTCTACTGGATAAACGAAGATGGAGGTATAGTAACACAAAACATGAAAACTTCAGTAGAGTAGACAATTGGGACTGTAATCCACAAAGTTATCATTAAAGTGCAGATCATAAGCTTTTCAATGAAGATGATCTAACAAAGGAAGAAACTGATAGGTGACTGTTACTTACACCATTGTGAAAGAGCGGATTCTGGAGCAGCTGTGAGTACTACCTGGTGATAACAAACTACAGTGTTGGGCCGGTCCATGTGCTCAGAAGAGTAGAGCCTAGCCATACACAAAGTCATACTGTAGGTTTGCTGCCAACTCTAGCAGTATGCTTGATCTTGAAGGATCAGAAACAGTACAGACATACTAAAGACACCTTATGGCTGTGTAACTCTTCAGGCTCTTTGGCTTTGGGCATGAGTGGTTGCCATCATTGCTTTCTGGCAAGTCAAATGTTCCTGAAGCATAGGCAAAAGTATTTCAGTATCCAACTGATGAAGAACTCTTCTCTTTCTTTGAAGACTTTGAAGTTCTGTCCAGTGGATGCAGAGAGAGAGAAACATGTCAGTCAGCGTTCCACATCACTAATGTTCACATGATGCTTTCAAGATATACCATCATTCTTGAATCCATTTTTACCTCTTTGTTCCTGCAGTTGTCTCTGAGCAATGTATATGGTGATTAGAAAACTATCTAGTTAATGAGTAGCCAACCATTTTGGCATCTCAGAAGCACCCATTGGGCATGCAAGCATTCAGTGCTTGAGAAGTGATAGCTGCACCTGAGAACTGGTTCCAAAAAGTGCATGACTCAGTCCTTAAACGATTGAGCCAATGTATAGGCAAGTGAATAAAAGGACATCTCCTGACTGCCATGAGTGCTGACTCTCCATGAAAATTAAGGGTTACTGAATTTTTCCATGGCAGCAGATGCAGGGTTCAGACTGATTTCATCATGGTGCTGTGGGTACCCTTGAAAATTAACATTTTTCTGACAGTGCTGAGCTGCAGTAAAGCAGCAGCACTCTGTGGGGACAACAGTGTGCTTTGGATAGTGCACAGTAATGGGAATCCAGCTACCTGATTCTCCAGTTTCATTACTTTTTGTTATGCAAAATCTTTACCACTTTTGTAAGAAGAGGGATGATACTCCCTCAGTGTTGAAGTCTGTGAAGTCTTGTGAATGAAACTATAAATATGAGAAATCTTGTTGTTGTTGTCATTACAGCAGCAGTAGGTTTGTCAGTGTAGCTAGATGGCCAAATTCATGCCTTGTGTAACTTTGCTGGAGAGACATGAAAATAGATTTTGGCTCATTCTGCCCAGGGAAAGGATGCTGAAGGGGGGACATAATTAGAATTCAATGTTCTTATTGTACTTAAACCAGGAACATGCTGGAATTATCCAGCTGCAGCACCGTACTGTTCCAAAGATCTGCCAATCACTGTGTTACCAGTGGACTACTGAATAGTACTATTGTGAGGTGGCTGTAGCAAACAACTTGTAATTCATGCCACCCAAGCTAACTGTATACAGGCAAACCTGCCATTTCACATGACATGGTCATTAGCATCATTGGAGCTCTTTGCTGTCTCCTGGTGTGTTGATTAATGCTTAATTTATTGAATATTTGGTTGAGAATCACTCTTGCTGCCAATATGTGTCATCACATACCTGCCTATGGCTTTATATTGTGATTTTAAAAGTGTTTGCCATTATGTTCTGTCACTTCACAAAGGATACTTGCTTAGGCTGTGGTTTTGTTTTGTTATGCAAATTCTGCAGCTGAGGGAGTATCATAAAAATAGTGAGGCAGAAATTGCAGATTATCATCAAAAGGAAAATGCCCTTCTTTGTTCAGCGGTCACTGCAGTGTAGTCTGAACATCTCTCCTTGGTGTATAACAAATCAAAGACCCAGTCCAGTAAAGCTTAGACTAAAGGACATCTATGCTTCCAATGAGAGCAGGCTTTTTCAGCAAAGCCTTTGCTATATATTTTCAGTTACAGCATTGTGACTAAGCATGACACGTTGTCTTGGGCAGCAGGAGGAGCCTGGTAAAGTGTTTCATTTATAACATCGAGGAGGGAGGAAACTATTCAATCTTGTACAAGTACTTATCTTGTACAAGTAGACTGCTAACAATATGGGAATCGTATCTTCTGCTGTAATACAAAGCCATAGCGATGGCATGGAGGGGAAAGCAGCAGATGGATAAGGTGGCAGACAAAGAAAAGGAGAAGAAAGTAAATTGACAGAGAGCTGAAGGCAGAGTGATTGCATGAGGGGAGAATAGAAGAAAAGCCTGAGGGAAATAAGGACAAAGAAATAAAAAGGTCTGGAACAAACTGGGAGCAGAAGTCAGCTATTAATGATAGTGAAATTAGGGTTTCCTGGGTTCTCCTTGACCCTGAAATTCACTTGGTATCTGTTATCATTGTGGTAAAATGTATTTTGGTGAATTTCTCTGTGCTGTTATAGCGTGACTAGTACTGAAGGCATCCAGTGTTTGGAATCTTATCTGCTACATGTTCATAAATACAGGTGTGTAAAAGTTGGAGTTGTTTAATATGCAGTCCCTTTAGACACTCTGATGGAGTTCCATTGTTACAGCATGCCTGGTGTAATGGGGCACTGGACTGATAGTGCTACTACTGTAACAATAACAGTAGTCAACTGAAGAGAAACGCTGACATTTTCCTTCAAATGCCTTTCCCTTCCTTTTTTTGCTACTACAGATTTTAAGGCTTCTAGCCCATCAAAATAATTCAGAAGGCAAATGGAGTCTGTGAGCTCACAGTCTGTTTTTTTTTGAGATGGACAAACTGATGTCATATGGAGCCTGGTTTGGCCTCGATTCACAGAGACGATGAGCGTTTTGGCACGCCGTGTTGTATAGTGTTGTCTCTGCCGGATACCAGGGGAGCAGATGTTCCTCGGGTGGCCCTAGGCTGGTAGGCATCGTATGTATACTTGACAAAATTCTACAGAGCAGGCTGTTTGGAACATTTTGAGACTCCCATGCCCTGTCTGCTCAGTGCTGTTTGGTGGCTGGTTTGGCTTGGCACCTTTTCAAACTGGTTCAAATCAATTAATATAAGTTGTTGAGCTTAAACAGGTCCTGGCCAAGATCTGTGGCAAAATCATCAAACATTATCTGGTGTGTAGCCACAATCTTTGGTGTTAAGGTCCATGTTATTTGAAGCTTTCTGTTAGAGATAGGGGAGCACTTGTATATGACTGGGTCACAAATGCAGAACATCAGGTTTTCAGTGTTCAGAATTGGATGAGCCCTGTGGCTCATGGAAAGTTTTTAACTCCTCTTGATAGTTGTGTGAGAATCAGGACCAGACAGGCATCATGCTAGACAGACTCCAAAAAAGGAAAACAATTGTTCTTGGCTGTATGAGAGAGAAGAGACTGCTGCTGTACTTAGGACTCTGGGATAGGTTAGGGAATGGCACTATTGGTTAGTCAAACCAGGGCAGAATATATAGCATGTTCTAGGGCAGCTTTTTTATACTTTTCACTATGGTGGTTTTCAGCTATTACTTATGTGTGTGTGGATCCTCATAAAAGGAACATGGAAGCATAGGTAGGAAAAACCTCTTGTCCAAATGAATAAATCCAGGGGTGGCTGCATTAAAATGTAATGAACGTTTCCCAAGAGAAAGGGCAGTGAGTAGCAGATTCAATGAACAGTTCCATCTATTTATCCTCTGTTTCCCCTATCCCACCCTAGCTCCCCAAATCCCCTCTTGCAGAGCAGGAGAGAGCTCATGCTGCAGTCAGTCTGGGGCTGTGTATGCACTGGCTGACAGGCAGTGTTTGTGCACAGAATTATCTGACTGTTGAAAAGGGTATTAAGCAGATGAGCTCAACCTGCTTTCTCAGTTCAAGGATGAATACTGTGTTTCTCTCTTCCACCCAGCTGCAAGTTTTTGTAGGACCTATAAAACATTTTTACAACAGCTGCTCATTTGAGACTGGTTCAAACAGGCCTGGGTGCAATGATCGTTTGCGTGTAGAGAGAAGGGGGCATAATAAAACCATGAAGATACATATCTTGTTCTTTTATATGACCTAGGTAAAAATTAATCAAAACCCTTAATGGTTTGTGGATTTAATGAGCAGGACAGTATCCTTATAAGATCAAGAAAGGTAATGGATTCTCGTTGGAAAGAGAAAATGGTTAGAAAAAAAATATAAAGAGTATTACTGCAAGACCAAGGAACAAAACCTACTACTAGGCTTTAGCCATGTATTTATTAATGTATTAAATGTCTTTCTTCCCCACCCACTGAAGTGTACTCAAAAGGTTCCAAATACTCAACAGAAACTTACTGAAATTGTATAACTTGTGCTCTTATAGAACTCTGATAAATGTTGCATCTTGCTGGGTAGGAAATGTTTCTGATATCATTCGACTTCTTAATTTTCATTTTTGGTGTAATATTGGTAAACATTTTTGTTTGTTTGTTTTTCAGCCAGTGTTTGTTTCTTTTGTGTTTGACAGAAAATGAACTGGCAACCCCACCTTTAGATGGCATTATCCTTCCAGGAGTAACTAGACAAAGCATTTTGGATCTGGCATGCAACTGGGTGAGTGTTTTGACCTTGGCAGTAATGGTTTCAACTATCATAACATTGATGAAAGTAAGCGTTCCTGGTGCTCAGTGTCTTGAAGTTCAACTGATCTGGTCAAATCCTTTAACCCAAATGGGAACTAAGGACATGTTAATTCATAGATTCCCAGCAACATCATCAGAATACCCACACCTGTCACACAGAACAATACCAAGCTTGTTAAAGTAGCTCCGTGTAGTATTGAACATGAAAATTCTCATTAAATCCCCTGTTACCAGCAACTGAAAGCAAGGAAACAATTACCGTGCATGACCACAGCTATACTTCAGTCATCAGCACCCTATTCCTCAATTTAGTTCTCATGGTTCCACCTTTTTTTTTTCTTCTAAAAAGCAGCATGCAGCCTAAAATCCAGCCATAGTCTTGAAGTCATCTGTCTGCTTCCAGATTCCAGTTCTGGCTTCCTTGAGGGTCATTCTTTTGATTAGAATCTGTCTTGTGTGATATTGGGAGGTTTGAAAAGATCACAGCCAAAACTTAACTGGTTGCCACTAGGCTAATAGTTCTGTTAGAGACATTTCAACATGGAAAACAAAAATACAAACCATTTTAAAACTTTTTACAGTTTTTATGGTTGATTCTTCTTGTGCAGGGAGAATTTAAAGTGTCTGAGCGATACATCACCATGAGTGACCTGACAGCTGCCTTGGAAGAGAACAGAGTAAAGGAGATGTTTGGTGCTGGAACAGCTTGTATTGTATGTCCTATCTCTAAAATTTTGTATAAGGGCAAGGTAAGAATATGTACCTTTCTTTACCACCTCCCCCCCACCTCCTTTTCTTTTTTTCTTCAGAATTTTATCATAATTAATTACAGCAAATACCAAGTGAGATAGAAAAGGAGTGCTGCCAGAAGCTCCTGGAAAGATGAACAGTATCAGTATGTTGTTTCCCAAGTGAACTACTGCTATGTTGTCAGAAAAGAACTTTCCCTCCTATCTTTTGGGTTTTTTTAAGTAGTTAAAATAATAAAATCTCAATTCCCAGGAAAAGGTAAAAAAACCCAACACAAAGCAGTCCCCAGCCTATTTGAAAATATAAAAAAAATACATTCTCCCATGTTTCTCCTATTAAATTTTTTTTCCAAAGTTAAGACACCTGGGAAAGGTGAAGAGAGGAAAGACTTTTGCAGGGCACCAAATTTCTGAGCCAGTGCATTCTTTCCTTCTCAAGTTCATCTCTTCACCTCTCATGGCAGGAAACCCAGCTCTGATAGAAAAGCTGTTATAGGAAGGGTGCTACCACCTGCAATACACCATGTAGGAGATTTCTCCTGCACAGGTGGAATTCCACGGGCATTCAGCCTGTTAAGCTGACTTGATGCTATTTAGCCAGCTCAAAGTTCAGAAGGCTGGGATATTGCAGCTGCATATATGGATGTGCTTTGTTCCATTGAATATGACAAGTACAGTAAATGTCTGTTAGGTGATAATTCTTGAATTAATAAGATGGAATGAATAAAATAGAATATTTCAGTTGGAAGTGACCTATAGTGGTCATCTAGTCCAACTACCTGACCAGGGCTGACTAAAAGTTAAAACCTGTTATTAAGGCATTGTCCAAGTGTCTCTTAAACACTGACAGGCCTGGGCATCAACCACCTCCCTAGGAAGCCTGTTCCCGTGTTTGACCACTCTCTTGGTGAAGAAATGTTTCCTAATGTCCAGTCTGAACCTCCTCTGATGCAGCTTTGAATCATTCACACATGTCCTATCACTGGATATCGGGGAAAATATCTCAGCACCTCCCTTTCCACTTCCCTTCCTCAGGAAGCTGTAGAAAGCAGTGAGGTCATCCCTCAGCCTCCTTTTCTTCAAATTAGACAAGCCCAGTGTCCTTAGCTGCTGCTCATAGGACATGGCTTCCAACCCTTTCACCAGCTTTGTTGCCCTCCTCTGGATGCATTTAAGGACCTTCACATCCTTCTTAAATGGTGGGGGCCAGAACTGCACATAGTATTCAAGGTGAGGCTGCACCAACACTGAACACAGAGGGATAATCACCTCTTTTGGCCAGATGGTTATATGGTGTGTGATGCACCCCAGGATGTGGTTTGCCCTCTTGGCTGTCAGGGCCAATATTGATATTATCAGATGCTAAGATAATATGGGAGACATCAAGGTGCTGAGTGTTGATAAGAACTATTAATTTACCTGTTGTGTTTCTACACGATATACTTTGAAATGAAATAGTGTGTATAGTATTTCTACTCTTGCCTCTACAATATATTCTCTGTTTTAGTCAGATCTTTTGGAAGGCTTAGATTAGCCTTTGTTTAAAACCAGCATAACAATTCAACTAATTTAACTTTTCACTGGCTCATCATGCTCTCCTATAAAAACATTACAACAATCCTTGCGTACTTTAAGGAGGGCTAGAAAGCTTGATAAATATTTATTAAAATACTTGATGACCCTAAAGTATTCATATGTATATATATTATTATATGCTATTCTCTCTCTCTCCTCTCTTCTTTATGCAATGTCAGCATTTGCACATTCCAACTATGGAGAATGGACCTCAGTTAACAACCCGTTTCCTGAATAAGCTGACTGATATCCAGGTAGGTTGCTTCCTCTTCTTTAACCAGATAAAATAATAAAAGGTGAAAATTTGAAAACATCAGAAAATAGTCTTTTTAATAGTGGTCCTATAGGCAATATATGTTAGGGCCTTCAAAAATTTGTGATCACTTTGGGTCTCCGCTAATCACTTCTACTTGCAGTCATGGAGCAGCTCAGGATCAGAAAGGGTTGAGGCCAATTCTAGCTCCTTCTTGAGTGTTTTGTGAGGGGAAAGGTACTACTTAGCAGTTTTTGTTGTGAGTCAAGCAAGCACCTTCTCTAGAAGAATGGCTTGTGAGACCCAAAGTCCTGTTTCAGAAGACAACACTGCAATATGTTTCTTTCTCCCTTGGCCAATAGATAGTGCGTGGATTATTAAGACAATTTTATCCAGCCTGCTCCCTGAGGCTTCCTCCCATCACCCTGCTTTCATCCCCCAACCAAGGCTCAGGTGGAGGCTGAAATATGTGGATTGTTTCTAACCATTATCTTTCTTGGACCTTTTTACTTTACAACTTTGTATATAGACCTTTTCTGGCTTTTCTTCCTTCTTTAAACAAGCCAGGAGAGTTAGAACACTTTGTTAGAAACAGGATTTTAAAGAGAATGATGGCTGCTTCCCCTTTAAAAGTCAATCAGTGGTTGCTGATTGTGTTTCTGCACTTATCTGTCTGTGGAGAGATGAAGTCATATCCAAATGGACCCCAGGTGGTCATACAGAAAACAATGGTGCGACACGGAAAATGGAATATATAATACTCTTAAAATGTTGGGGCAGTTTTCAGGATCTTTCACAAAGATCTTTTAAATATATTCTAACAGAAAAAAAAAAAAAATCTCCGTTTAGTATCATTGGAGTATTGTCATACCATTGGGATGGTTTGAGGCTGTTACTCCAAAGAACGTTTAAGTTCTGAAGGACAAAATGCAATGGAAATTACAGCCAAACACAGCTTTGGTCTCTGTGCTGTGCTCTTGCCTGAACTAGGGCAACGTATCCATTTCATGTTGGGCAACAGACATTAGTTAAACAAGTGAAAATTCTCAGTACCAACATTGTCCTGCATTTGAACCTGTGCCCAAGAGGTGCGAGGCTCCATATCCAGTGTCATTTATACTGATTCCCTTGTGTACAATACATGCTTGTTTAACATTTTCAGATTATCATCATTATTGTGTTTCCAAGTCTGTTTTCATGCTGCTCATTGTTCTTTTGCAAGTCTTCTGTGTTCAACAGGATTTCTTTGGATTTGAACAGCTGTTCAGTGGAACTAGAGCTAGAGTGACAAATTAGAAACTCATGGGCAGAACTGATTCCATTTCTCATGCCAATTGAGACACTAGTAGCACTGCGATATAGGTTTCCCTTCCTATCACAGAGTGGAAATCATGATTACTAAAGACTGCTAACAATTTTAGATTAAATCATTTACTTTGTATACAGTAATGGTGTACTTATGAACGAATTAGTCATAGTACACTGTCTTCTATAACCACTTGAGTTAGAGATGAGATTCTTTTCTCTGGGAATATACTCACTGAAATACCACTCAGATGTTTTTATGGGTTTTGCATTCCGTGCTTTGAGAATAAACAAGCTTTTGCTATACCCTTTAAAGTGTAGATCAGGATGCAACTTGGAAGGGATAGATAGAAGTTAAGATACATTGTTTATAAACTACATTTAAACACTGCAGTCAAGACAGCAATAAACAGACATATAGTCAAAAACCCTGTCTTTCTCAAAGTTGCATAATCTAAATGGCCAGTGGAAACCAACCAGGGGAGGAGAATAGATGTGTTATTTTTTACAAAGTAGGACCTGTGGGGGGAAAAAGAGGGATGGAGAGGGATGGAATTGTTTAGCTGGAGGTCACAAAGTCTTTGACAGAATCCGAAAAGGAAGCTAAATCTGCTTTTATTTCTGGAATGAAAACATCTTGATTATGATATAACACACCTTCATTCTCCTTTTAATTCTGGAACCATGTTCAAACTATAGTCAAATGCAACTCACACCAGATGAACTAAAGCTAGCAAAATTTACAAATAATACCCGGCCTTTGCCTGCTTTCGTATTTGGGGGAGGTGAGGGTGCTGCCTTTTCTCTGCGAAGCAATGATATGAAGGTCAAAGGCATCTCTTCTCCCTTTGCCCTCATTCTCAATAAAATTGTTTCACATTAGGGTAATCCAATGTTTTGTGGTTAATCTAATGACACATCTGCTTTTCCTTGGTTAGGGTTCCCAAGGCAACCACACTGACATCTGGGAATGTAAGCTGGAAATCCTTTGAATGAGTAATTTGTCCAAGGTCCTGTGTAGCACCATACCAGTATTTAGTCAACCACTTCCCAGACTGCAGAACAAGAGCAGCAGAATTAGTAATGAATAGAAAAAGTAGATGTGATACATGTGGAGGTTATTTAGATGCTTCACCTGCTAGAGTAAAGAGTAAAACAGAAGCAAACCGAACATCATTCCTTTGTGGATCCAGAGGTGTGTTTTTTCTGGCTCAGCCTTATTTGGAGCTGTTGTCTTTCTGCTGCTTTAATGTCCCTTTATCTCCTTTCCCCCTGATGCAGAATGTGGGTTGGAGGAACTTCCTTTTATCCTCTCTGGAGAAATGATCATCAAGTGATCTTTTTCAGCCTACATAAAGCCCCTGAAAACAGTCTTTATTCCTTGGTTAAAAGTGTTTTCAAGCTCCCTGAACATGGTACTATGAGGGAACAGGCTTACATCTGCCACTAGTCTTTCCACCTCCACTCTACTTACATACTTGAGCCTTATGTGCCTTTCTGGGGCATTGTTTACGGGGCTGGTGACAAAGAGCTTTAGAACATGGAGCCAGTTTAACAACCAAAATGATGCCTTGAGACTATTTTCACCTGGAAGGGATAGAGCTCCATGTGGTAGGCTGCCTTTGTTTCTGCCTGGTGATCCTCTTGGTTTGCGTATTGAAAGACAAATTGTTTTATTTGGGTTACAGTTCTCTCTAATTGTACTCTGTGGCATTTATGATGGGTTTTATTTCACATTCAATCAAAATGCTGTAATAAAAAGCCACCTTGAAAATAAAAAGAAATAAAACCAAATGTGTTTGTTTATTGGAGCTTGAGCAAGGGCACACTTATGAAGGAATTAGTGAACTAACCTCAGGGAATAACTGTATTAAATTGATGGAAAGCTCTAGTGAAGCAGGACTATTCTGTATTACCTCTAGTGAGTATCAGTATTGCCCCCTAGTCTACTTATTGGAAGATGGATAAAGCTTCAAGCTGCCTTTAGGCTTTGCTCAAATCAAAGAGAGAAGTAAAGGCACTGTCAGGTTGGTGGATATTAAATCTTTCTGAGGATAATAGACCTAAGAAGTTCTCATAATTGTACACTGTTACTTTTAACTTTTATTCTTAATCTCCATTTTTGCTTTGTTCCAGTATGGAAGAGAAGACAGTGATTGGGCAGTGCTGGTGTCATGAATGTGGAAGAGTTCAGACCCTCCAGACAGAACAGACACGAATAATGACAACTTCTGTAGCTGCCTGTGCGTAGCATAGTTTCTGTATCAGTTTGCTCCCTGGGATGATTGTTTCCACAATCTGGCGAATGTGAACACAATCATTTTGATTTCTACTGTAATCCTGTTAGTAGAAGCCTGTCTTCTTGGTAGAGGTGCTAAATGTTAGCAATAGAACTTCCCTAATGGTTTTCTTAGTGCCTCCTTGTGTCTTATGTACAGTCTGAAAACTTGCAAAATGCTCTTCAACTGCTCTTCAGTCTGTTTGATATAACTTCCATTGCCAGCAGAACGTGTTGTCACATAACACAAAGACGTTGCCTGTTAGTTGGCCACAGGGTTCTATTGACATTAGTCTGCCTTTTGCTCTGTGTTCAGGAAACAAGTTTAGCCATACATTCTTTCCTTTTATACGCTGCTTCTATGGGAGATTCCTGAGTTTGCATACCCTTCTCAATCCCCTCGTGCATACTCTGTCAAATAACTGCTCTGTCCGTTAGGCCAGAATTCCCCTGAGTCTAGCCTGCAATATGCTCCCTGTTGGCCTGTTCCCTTTCCCTCCGTGGGGAAACGCAGTGGCTGCTTGGGCAGTGCATACATCTCATAGTTGAATACGTCCTTCCATACGTGATTTACAGAGCTGGGCCAGGCCCTGCCAAGACAAGAATCACGCTTTGTCTGGCCTAGCACAGAGCTGGGCACTGCAGACAGTGTTGCCTTCTGATTGAATGTCTAGAAAATGAGATTAGACAACTGTGGCTGTGAAAGTTGAACCACTCTTCAGAGCAACCCCACTTTTGTTTTGAGCAATTTCTTTCAACATCGAGTCACATAATTTAGGTCAGCTCAATGTTTTTCTTGTCCCCTTCACCACTCGCTGTGAAATGCATCCAGCCTCCATTGGTACATGTGTTCCTTTTTAGGGCCTTCTTGTTAAGGAACAAGCTGTTTTGTCAACAGAAAATACCTACAACAAGAAGGAAAGATATTTCATTCAAAGTCTGGTTTTGTTCTGATTAAGCACATGCTTTGTCATATACTGCTACTCTCTCACATACAGTCTTGATGCTATTTGGAGGCAATATAGAGCATGTAGCCCACAGTTAGGGAAATAACTTATACAAATGTTCATTAAATATTACACTGTAATATTTATTAGCTTTCTTTTTTTTTGCACACAGCTTTGTTGAACAGCTTTAAGATATCTCTTGCCAAAAAGGATCACCATATTCTGTATCAATGATCCAAAGTGCTACTTCTGTGTAAAACTGGTGGAACTTTATTGACACTAATGGAGTCCTATAAGAAGTAAAAGCGAAACATTTATTGCCATAGTTTGCAGTAGAGATGCACCAGTATTAAGGGAAATATTCAGCACTTTATTTTTTTAAGACTCAACAGTGTCTCTTCCATGCTTTATAAGTCCTTTTTAGTTACTGGCATTTGTTAACATAGTTTAAAAAGGCAAAATATAATTTCTAATAGACCATCCATGCCTTATGCAACTGCTAAAAAGTAGCCTTATGGCTTTCCTGTTCATTTTTGTTCAGATTTTGAAGACAACTCCTACTTAGCCATTACTTTCTTTTGCTCCCTCAAATCATGACTTTTACTGTCTTTCACTGCAGTCCAATCTGATCATTTAATGAAGAACAGTTGAAGGTTCTCTCTAACAGTATAACCATTGTTAAAACTTGTTGGATAGATTTCTCTTTAGAATACAACCGCAAGCACAAAATGTTGTTTCACTTACAGTAGCAATAGTATTGTGTGTCTGCTTTTCTGACCATTTGAATCTGTATCGTATGCTGGTCTTCATTCAGTATCTTATTATGTATTATAAGCTGCTGGTAGTCTTTCTTTTTTATTTAATTAGATGGGTGGAAAAATTAACATGGGGAATATGTCAAGATGCAACATGGGGTAGAGAGTTTTATCCAATGAGACAAGTATTGTAACTAAAGAGTGCCTTTAACTAGAGTATGGGATGGAGCTCTAAAGTTTTTGTAATGAGCAACCAGATGTGGCTTCCTGTTACTGAACTATCTAATTCATCCCCTTATGTTCATCTTAGATTTAGCAGCAAAAGGAAAAGTGGAAACACCTAACCTCAGATGCGTGGCAAAGTGGTTGTATGATACCTTAACATCTCAGGATGTTGATAGAGGTGACAGGTATCATATATCAAAAAATCCCCATGAACACATCAGTATATCTATTCAGAAGTCAGAATGAATAAGGACCAATTAGAAGAATTGTTTTACTGCAGTGTAAACCTAAAAGTTGTGTAAAACTCTTCTGAAATTGGATGCAAGTAATTTAATGTGAGGAAACCACGCATTTTCATTTATTGTGGTTTGCACCGTTTCCTGAACTGACCAAAGTGACACTTTTCCTTTTACTGCACGTTTTGAGCTGATGGAGACTTCACAATGATGAGAGTTGAAACTGGAGTGATCCACAGAAATGCATAGAATTTTCCAGCAGAGAAGAATGCAAACATGTAGTGTGTGTATGTTAGCTGTTGTCTTTAACATCTTGGTTAGTTACTTTACTCTGGCTGTATCAGCTCAAAGTTGTGCTTGTTTCCAGATGGGATCCAGGTGACTACATTCTAGATTTTAAACTTTAAAACCTAAATAAGGGAGCTGATGGGTCAGAATAATACAGGAAATTCTTCTGATGTTGCATGCTGTCCTACCCTGTGTTCTGCCACTGCTTTTTTATCCTGTTAACCAAAGGAAAGAAATAATATGTGTAAATAATAGTTCTCCCTATTTTTGCCTGTAAAATTTAAGAGGGAACTGTGGTATTCCCTGAGCTAATAATAGCTTGTAAAAGAACATCTGCACATCTTTTCTCCATGTGCCCTACTTGTTTAATTGCAATAGATTTACACAGAAAGAGTTTGGTACATCATAACTAGGCAATTATCCATTCTTCATCACTTAGTTATGGTTCTGCTAATTGATCATTTAAGACATAAGATAGTCTAACATTAGGAGAATTTGAGACTGTGCAAAAAAGATCAACAAATTAATATTGTTGTGTGATATTTGCATAATTGGCTGCAATTATTTAATGTTTAATTGGGTTGATCAAATGAGATTCTGCCTTTCACATGCTTATGCTTTACAAATACTGGTACTTTAAAATTATAATAATGAACTCTAATTTTCCTATGTTCTTTCTTCTCCCCTTCATTCTTTTGATTGTTATTTTCAGTATTGAGCATGTCCTTAATTTTCAGTTTGGTGAGCATGATTCATGCATAGGAATGAAGTCCTTTAAATGAGAGAACTTTTCATGAAACTGGCATTTCATACAAGCTGTTCTGGCTTCAGCAACTTAACTAGGTTTTTATCTGCAGTGAGGGCAAATTCGCTGAGAATTTACAGTGACAGATTCTGGTGAGAATGCTAATAAAGGTTCCTGCTTAGGGTAGATAATCTGTTCAGTCTGTAGCAGTGTGAAGCAAACATGATTTTTCTGGGACATAGAAGGGAAGTCAGATAAGTCAAAAGCAAGACAGTGAGAGATCTCTCTGCCCAGCCATTGTTTACACCTGTTCAACTATCTCAAGCCAAAAAGCAGTTGTCTTCCACTCCTCTTTCTAGATAAACTATTGTTTAGGGTTTACCTAACTCAGCAGAGAGATATCATTTATATTCTCCTGTATACTTATTCTATATTTATCTTTCCTCAGGCATGAAGAATGGTAGTTTGGAAAAATGTGATATTTGAAAGAGTCATTTCGAGTGCAAGTTATTTGAAATGTCAGTCTAATACGTGATCTTACAAGGAGGGAGACATAAAAACATCTGGGACTGACCTCATAGCCACCTAATTAGAGGAGGAACCCCCTCAAATCCAATGGTCTCTCCAGAATAATCTGCACAATCTCAACAGATGGCTTAGTGTGAACTGTCTGTTGATAGTGCCTTGCTATGAAGTAGAATACAGAGATGGTAGCACAGTCTGCCACACTATGGCACATTGTCTCTCTCTGCATGGCATTCACCCTCCTTGATGGTAAGTTTTCATGTTCTAGTATCAGGCTCGTATGCTGAGAGGTGGGCAGGTGTAAATGATGGCTGAGTGTGCCCTGAGGTGGGCTATTCCTTGCTGTGTTTCTCTCCCTTCCACACAGACTTGCAACCTCTTTCCCCAGCCTTCTATCATGATGCCACTTAGCTTCACATCTAAAAGCGACCATTTAAGCAAATTTTGTATTCTTTTTGCTTTTAGCAGTAGTGGCAGTTAAGAAAAAAAAAAAAAAAAGTGTTTTGTTCATCTTGCAGGTGTTCAGGGATCAGAATCGCACTTTACCACCTACACATGTAGTGCCTGAACAGACTGCCACTGACTTTGTGACCCTGGACAAGTTATCTAACCTCTTTGTAAGTGCAGAATAGTACTACTGCCACTTATACCACTTTTAACTCTAATCCAAACTTTGCATAAAAAGTTATTTTACTACAGGTCAAATAAGTTTTCCAGAAAGCTTTTTAAGCAGCAGAGAAAGATGTCATGTGAAGTCCAGTATTTCAAGGATTGCATTAGAGCAGAAGTATCTTAATTATGCAGGAGAAAAACGTTGAATGTTATTTGAATGAGAAATATATTCAAGGTTTGCTGTATGAACCCATTCACAAGTAAAATATATAGTTCAGCATATAAAGTATCATACAGAAAGATGCTGAAAAGAGAATTCACCTCCACCTCTCAAGTAGTGCTATCTTATTTAAAAGTGGTGCTTGAAGCAAGCATTGTACCTCAATGTAGAGTCATTAGACTACAACTATTCTAGAGGTATGCTTTGTCATGTAGCCCTGAGACAGACCTCTTTATCAGTCTTGACTACAAATTTTCAGAACTGCAATCTTCAGCAAATATGAAGTGTCAGAGAGCTGTGTTTTACTGTATGTTGTCACTATCTTCAAGATTTGGAAAAATAATTCATAGGTCCTAAATCATTTAAGCTAAGTATATTCTTAATAAATATTTGTATTTTTAGTTACAATAGCAAAAGGCAGTATTGGTATTGCATTGGTGAAAAATACTGTTGTAGCAACCCTTCTGTCCATGCCTTGCTTTAAGCATGATGGTTATTAGTGGAAATTCTGCGATATTTTCCCTGACTATGCAAAATCTGAGTGCCATCTCTAGCACAGTTGGCAAATATATCCCCAACTCCATAAAGAAAACGAACTACTCCTCTGTTACCTTGAGCTAGAACAGTGAAATACATTAGGGCTTAGCAGGTGTGGAACAATACTGAAATAGAATAGTCAAGCCTTAGATTTGAATCAAAATTTTGGAATTACCTCAGATACAAATAAATCTCGTTGACCCCATTAGCAAAGTTAACCCAAATGTACAAAAAATAATGGTGTTTAAATTCACTAGCAATAACAGCATGGCTAGATCCACATCCCTCTCTCTGAACATGAATTTATACTGTTTGCTAATTTTAAAACTTAATTTATTGTGTCTGATTTTTACCACAATGCTGAATTCTCATGCTATGCTTTAAAAAAAAAGAATCTTAAATTTCCTGTTCATAGGAAGATCTTAAGGAGCATTTCAGACCTTGACATAGAGTTTTAAAGTCTTTATCTGCTGGATAAACTTAAGGTAGAAAAAGAGAAGACAACTTTGTGGAAGTAATTAACCACAGTGTTTCAAATGGTTTTCCAGCACTAATCATGTTTGGTTTTTACCAAAGTATGCAGGGAATAGCAGATAAAATAAGAGTAGTGCTTTTTTTCCTAAGCAAGAGTTGGGAAAGTTTCTAAGAGCTGGTTCTCTTAATGCTAACTCTTTATAGGACTTGATTCTGTCAAGCTTAGAGTAGTCATTTAAGTGTGAGATTCAGGAGCTCAGAAGTTCTCTCAGGTGGTATTATCTTGCTGGAACAGATTTTCTTTCATTTTATGATCAAAGTGACCAAGGTACGAACACAGAATCTTTTACATTTTGCACCTTTTTACAAAAATTTTGCGTTTAATTTTAGAATTCTGATACAGTATCACTGATGTATTATCTTAAACTATCATGACTAAGTAGGTTATGAGAAGAAAGCAGACATTCTTATTCTTTATGTAATCACCTTTTTCCTGTTTGCCAAATTCCCTCCTCATTACGATTTGGTCACCACTAGAATTGTGACTTTTTGAGGTGAAATAGCAGGGTTTTTTTTCTCTACTGTACCCTACTAGAGCACTCTTGGATTTTTAGTAAGTGCTAAGTGTTTGCAACAAATGCCAGAGCAAAAAGTAAAGTGAAAAGTCTTCTGTCTCCAGAACAGGCATGCTAAGGAAGGAGAGCAAAATTACCCAGCAAGTCAGACAAGACAGGAGGTTAGAAGAACGTCATTACCATTCTCACTCAGTCCAAAGCAGAGAATACCCAGGTATACCAAATGTCTAGCAAGTTGGTAGATTGCTATTGCTATTTAAGAATGCTCTTATTCACTTGTTTAAATTCTTACATATGTGCCTGCAGTTTCATAACTTGGGCCATAATATCTTAACTGAAACCTGCAACACACTTTTCTGTGTCATGTAACAGCAAAATATTAGATCAAAACAAACAGGTAATGCTCCAGATCATCTTGCAGTGGGAAACTGTTTTCTACAGTCAGTGGCCTGTTCTGTTCCCATAATTTATGTGCATTTTCTAATGGCCCCATAGTTGACTAGAACTACAAGTAGGACACAAATATATCATTAACTCTGTTCCATAGTCGAGGATGTTGACAGAGTGAATCTGTTCCCTCCATCTCCTGGGGAGATGGCTTGGACTCCAGCTTGGCCACTGTAGGAAAGAGTGACAGAAAGTAAAAGGTTCTTTGCCATGATGGACACAAGTAAGAGTTTTATCTGAGGCTATTTGCAAACAATTTCTGCTGAGGCAGTACGTTTGGAAAAACAGATGTCCCAATCTACCTGACCATTGAGGCATTTAGAAAGATGCAGTAGTAGTTTTTGGAACTGTAGCATATAAGTTGTTGGTAATTAGCAACTTAAAGAGGAAGAAGTAAACATCTCTGAAGGGTCTCTGTTTTCTTAAATGTAAAAGTTAACGGAGTATTTTACAAGGATCTGAGCATATAAAAGCAGTAAAGGACAGATGTGAGAAAAAATACTGGATAAACTAAAGGAAACTCTACCTCATTCTTCTCTAAAGGTTTTGTAGAAGCACAATTAAGCACTCCTAATGGCATTGTTACGTACAGACCATCTGGCATGAAAGAAACACTTTATATTTGTATGTCTATAAATCCTGTAATAACTGTATTTTGCTGGCAGTAGAAACAGTCTATACTATTTGCAGTTTTCCTCATCAAATCTGTAATTATGCAATGTTTCTGTCTCCAATAAAGGAATTTAATGGGCACCTGTTTGTGGCATGTTATGAAATCATCATTGTTGAGTACAGCTAACTAAGCATAATTATTCCATAGATGGGAGCTGTTATGTAATACATTCTTGAAGGCTGGATTAAAAGAAAAAAGGATTACTGGATGGAGTATGGCATTTAAGAAGAGCAGAGCAAGATGAAAGTGGTGAGAGAAAAGCGAACTCTATAGTCAAAATGTAAAGACCATATTCTGCCTTCTGGTTTCCACGGAAGTCTAGGGATATGACACTCAGAGGGAAGAATGAGGCCTTAACAATGGCAGACATGCATCTACCCTGCCCAGCCTGGAGGCTGAGCCAGTTGTTTCACTTACAGTAAAATGCTGGACAAATCCAGAAGCAAAAAAAGCATGTTGTCATGAAACAGCTTTTAACATGCCAGGATTATGTAAGAGTGATTGAATTCAGCCGCCATCCTAAGGGTTTGGGGCAATGCAAGGGAGAGAAGAAAGCCAGAAAACAACTTTATACTTTGAGAACTTACTTCAGAGGGCACTTCTGAATAGTCATTACTCTAAAGTATGTCGACCAATGGGAAGCCCTTTGAAGGTGGAAAGTAAGTGTCATTAAAATCTTGACATTTGCCATATGTAGTAGCTATATTTACCAAAATACTTGATATATTTCCCCTTTTCAGTGCAGGGAATACTGTGATTAAAGGTAGTACTGATCCATGGTGTGGTAAAGTACACATCAGGGTAAATTTTCCATCTGGTTTGGTTCTCGGTGACTTCAGAGAAAGCTGGCATGGATACAGAACACTAAAGAAGCTGTAGACAGGTAAGTAAGAGCTGTTAATTACTGCTAGGTAACATGTCAGAATCAGACTTTATTCCTGTATTTTGGCCTCTCCGCTTTCATCCTAAGGAAACTTAGCTTAACTGTAACTCTAGCTTGAGCTTCAGTTAAGACAGCTTTCAAAAATTGCTTATCCTGCGTAGTAATAACTTGAGGACTGATCCTACAGGGAGCTGAGTGGGCTGCAGAGACAGACAGACCTGTGTCTCTTAGCAAAACTTAAAAGACTCCTTTTTTCCTCCCTTTTGAAGCATCTCAATAGCTGGCAATAGTTCTGTTCAATAAAGTATTTGTTGCAGTCCCACCACCAGCACTGTGTTCTTGGGGATGGAGAGTATCAACTCTGAGGATACAGATCGACTCTGATCTGGGATACACAGTCTTCTAAAGCTGATGTGACAAAAAAGGTGTTTTAAAATAATACAGAAGGAGGACAAAACAGAAGTAAAAAACTGCATTCTGTACATATAAACAGGGCAAGGGAAAAAGTTAGAGACGCCAATATAGACAGTCAATATTAGAAATGCCAGTTTTGAGGGTATATCAACAAGTGTTGAATTTCAGTTTTTCTTCTTCCTTTCCTTTTGCTCAGTGTTCTGATACTGTGGCATCACAGTGGTGATTTTAACAGAGCTGCTAAAGAATCACCCTGTTGCCAAGAAGGGAAAAAGTTTCTGTAGTAGCACCTGTGTTGTTCTGGATGCTTCTCCAAAGAGGAACTTGTAAAAGCAAATACGAGAATGTGGAAGGTGTCTACTTGTCTCTCTCCCAAGGGAATGATTTTTAATGCCAGGTAAGAAAATGTTTGTCATGCTTCACCTGCAGGTGGTATTACATTGTACCTGTACAAATTTAGGATATTAAATTCTGAGCATTGGCACTGCCATATTATACAAGACAAAGCTCTTTTTTCTCAACTCATATAAATTCTTGTGGATCATTAAAAGAAATTGTGTTCTTCTGAAGTGATTTCAGAACAACTTCTGTTTTATAACTTTTTTTTCATCTTACTCAGGGAATAATTCTTTTCATAAGTTTCAACTTTGGTTAATTTATGCTCTTAGTGATATGTAAGCATTTATCCTTTACTTTGATGGCAGCGTAGGCTAACATTTTTTTAGAGTGAGGTAAGGAAAAACCACATACAAAGAAAATATCCTAACCAAGTTCAGTATTTGTGAGATAAATACCTGACTTTAAAGGATAAGCAGAAAGACAAATGTTGAATATAGGTCAATTCTAAACACAGACTGTGTAAATTGCACCCACACTTTAATTTTAGACACTCTATATGTTATCAAAGGGGTTTAATAATGAAATATTTTAAATTTTCTTCTTATTGGGTGAGAAAACAATTACATGTAGGCATGCATATTTATAGTCTACAAGACATATGCCTTTCAAACAAAGGACAGATCAAGTCAACACTGATTTGATACGTGGTACTATCTGTGAAGTAGGTGTTTTGTAACTGCTGGGCAAGCAGGCCAGTCATCTTAAGTACACAGCATATATTCAGGGGCCACTCTGGGTCTGCCCAAAGGCAGGTGTAGGTAAGCCCTTGTCTAGGCAGAGCCTATGCAGATGAAGCTGTGTCATGGTATGGAAGTGTGTGCTTCACAGGCTTGTATGTATGGAGGAGGTGATTTGATACCCATCCTTTATAGAGACACAAATTAAATACATGCTGGGAGGCTGTGACTACCAGAACCACTATCACATGTGAAACAGCTGGGGCTGTCCTGACTCTCATTTTGACAGGGGTGAAATTCATCTAGTGTACCAAACCTAAGCTGAAAACAAAGACTGTGACTCACCTGCCTTGTAGGTAAAGTTTACATGGATCATCACTAAGCAGAGCCAGTGGAAACACGAATTTCAGTGGAAATGTCATATTCAACTGGTATTACCTCAGACCCTAACTTGAGGTGACCTTCATGTTCTGAGCATGATGAATGGCTCCACTCTTATTTCCAGCTGCTCCATCCCTGACCTTCCCTTTGTGGCACTGCTGGCACTAGAGCAGTTGCAGAGTGACCACAGAAAGGGAGAAGCATATACACAGACCTCATGCATAGGAAAAGCTGGGCTGTTCTTCTAGCCATGGCAGAGATTTTAAAGAGCTGAAGCCAGTTAAGGAGTCTACACCCATATGAAATGTTGGGATTTTAATATCTCCCAGGTGCTAGGCACTTTTATTATGGCTCTTAAACTTTTATGCACCAGACCTTGCTTAAGTCATTGCTGAGTTCTGAGTTCATTTTTTTTTTTTTCCTTACTTTAGCTCATATAAGTCTTGTGCCTGTGCAAATACTGTAATATTTGTTTTGCTGTGAGGTCCCAGGTTGGAAAAGAAAGGAATTTCCAAAGATGCCGTCTTCATCACAAATAGACAAGCTAAAGAAATAATATTGCCTGGATTCAGTGCCTGTATTTTTGCTGTCATGGAAAGAATGTGGTGGGACCCCAAATGCTGGTGTATTTTCTTCCTTGTGCACTATGACCTCCAAGAGGCAAAGCATTATTTTTTTTTATTGTTTCAGTGAGACCAGACTATAGTCTGTAAGCTTACTTAGAGGCTTATTTAACAATATGTGCATGAAAGCCTTGTAACTGATACTGGCATTATGCATATGAACCATAACCAATCAGGAGATTTTTTTAGGTCAGGTGGCTGCTCTGTTTTTGAAAGATAAGTGTTATTGAGTTCCTACCTTGCAACTCCTTACCTCTGCTAAGGTGAATCTTAAGAGCTTAATCGTACCTCTTACAGCTGTTTAACTCTCAGAGTCCCTTAGAAGGATTCCCTTTGTTAGCCTACATGCTGCTACATCCAAGCAGCACGAAAGCGAACTCCTTATTCCACATTTCATTTCACATTCCAACAAAAAAGATATCAGCATCTGTATTATTTCCCCATTTTTGCATATGTGTAGTATTAGCAAGCTTTTTCAATGCTTTAGAGAGATGTCAATAAGGCCAAAGTTCAGGCTGACAAAAGGGAAATTCCCACAATTTTACATGATAAGATTGTATTTAAACACAAGCTTTAGTTTTTGATCATGTACGTATCTCTGCCAAACCTCACAGCCTCTTTGTGACAACTTTTTCCTGGAAAGAGAAAATAACATGAACAAGGCTTTATTATCTGTTACTATGATTAAAGCAGCATGAGGGAGAGCCAACAATGTTTGATCCAATGAAACTCTCATAAAGTCATACATGACATTCAGGACAAAATTCATCTGCTGTAGAATTTTTTAACCTACTTTAACCATTTTTTTTTTTTCCTCTGGTAAAATACATATTGTCAGGAAAAATAATGTTGTGTTTGTGTAGAGCTGGTAGCAAGAAAAATGTATGGTTTTCATTTTTAAAAATGAAAAGTAATTTCTCAGGGAAAAAATACAATTATGACCCACAGATCATCAGTAATCAACCAAATATATTTTAACAATTACTGTTTCGTTCAGTCATAAGATGATGAGTTTGAGATCTTTCACAGGAAAACTGAAAATCAAACTGCAATTACAGTAAATTGCTAAAACCATATTGGCTTGTAATGATTTATTTTTAAAAGACACTGCTGCTCTCGGTTTCCTCTGCAGGGCATAATGTAAGTTTATCAAGAAGTGATTTTCATTAGGGAAAAATTATAAGCAATCTGGAAAGGAAGAAAATATTAGCAGTTACCCTTGATCAGTTCTGTTCTGCGCCTTTGAGCAAGGCAGGTAACTCTCCTAGCTCCTATTTTCCAGCTGTAAAATGGGGGTAATGGTTCTCAGCAAACTAAGAGACTCCTGTGAGGATAAATGCATGTCAGGCTGTATGATCAATGAACAATGGAGGGCCATATGGACCCAAAGACAGATTCCACCATGGCTGCCTTCTCCACATTAATTTGTAATAGTGTGCTTACTCTTTCAATTAAACCTTACAATCACATTTCTGCCAAGCTCAGTGTTGCTTCCAGTTTCAGTGAAACTTCGCAAGCTGGAACATTGCCTACAGCTGACAGTGACATTTAAATGCAAGAAAATCAAGCTTATGCATGGCCAAACCTTCTATAATTCCAGGCCTTGTCTGTCTACAGCATTGATTCTGGTTTAAACAAATAAACGCCCAGCTCATTTTCACCTAACCTTGGAAGAGTTTGCATTGCCTAAATGTTTCACTCTGAATCCCAGGTGATATCTTCTGGGATTATGAGTGTTCAAAAGTAAATTAATTATGCCAACAACAGTCATCTAGGCACAGTGCTTCGTTTTTTCAAAGGAGTGTCTGGCCACCTGAAATTTAAGCCCTTCACCTTTGTGCATGGGCACCAAACACAACTTGGACCTCAGGGGATGGAGGCAAGTTGCAAGAGGAAGGACTTTGGAGACTGCACCAGAAAGAAAAATTTCTGAGCCTATGTGTTTAGTGGCTGTATTTGGCATACACAGTTTTCCTAATTGAGGACCAGCTGTTTTGCAAGTACAAAGTTCTTTTATGTTACTAACCAGCACAGAGTAAAAGAATGCACACAGGTGAGACTTGAAGCATTTACTGTGTTTATTTTTGTGATCTTGACCCAAGCCCATACATCTAGGAAACCCCACAGCCATCTGTGGAAAAAAACAACACACTGGTTATTGCTTAGAAGAGAAAAGATGGACTTGAGAGGCAGTTCAGTGCTTAACCAAAATCTTTCTGCTCCAAAACTGCCTGGCTGTGCGTGCAGTTCATAGCTGCAAGAGCCCTTTGGTGCCTGCCTGTGTTAGTGAAGAATTGGGTGTTGTGGGCCCTTGCTTGGCCAGGGAAGGGCAGGATGAGGTCAGGCTGGCTCAGCTCCCTGTACCTGCAGGAGTGCCCTCCACAGGGAGGTTATTCTGCAGCTGCCTTCTGGCTTCTTTGTCTAGCACCACGCTTATTTAGCTGACCAGATAATCTTTGGGTGTACAAGATGAGGGAAGGTGGCTGAGACATAGAAAGACAGACCTGTGTTTGGCCTTCCTGCCCACAAATGAACCACTTTTGCTGCTTAAACGTACTCTGTAGTGCTGTTTTAGAAGAAAAAGAATAAAAAAAGTACCCAAAAGATTCTTCCATGACCTCCACTGCAGAAGTAAGAGCTGACATCTGCCCTGGAGCCCCTGCAGTCAGTACCTATTACGCTCATGTCTATATCTTGTCCCTGCTTTGGCATTTCCAGGTTAATATGATTTTTCGAATGCCTAAACTGCAGGAACATTCATTCTCTAATAACACACAGAGCTCCCAACTTTTCTTCATTTAGCTCGCATCTAAAACCTGCCTTGTCTCCAGCAATCAGGTTGTGACCCCTCTGATTTCCACTGGCAGAATGACCCTAGGTTGTTTATCACAATTTTAACTTTCTAGACAAATTATTCTTTCAACTTGAGGTGCATGATTAGATCTTTCTTTCTACCTGAAGAAAGATGTCCATTGAGGGATATCTGCAGTTCTCCCCTCCCTTGAAAACTATAGGGAATATGAGAAGTGGTGTTTTTCATGCATAAAAGAAAGAAAAGAAAAAAAAAGCACCTTGCATATTTTCAGTTCGCAGTGGCTTCCTCTGAGTAAACACAACACTGCAACAGAAAGCAGCAAAGCCTCTGGGTGGTAGCAATGGAATTTTAGATCTGCTGTACACAATCAACCCCGATCCTGCTTACAACCTAAGTGTTGCTTAGGTGCATTTTATCAGTGCAACCTAATGTTTAGGTGCCTTTTATCAGTGCAGACATACAGCTGCAGCTGTACCAGTGAAGCTGCTTTTTTTTTTGTTTCTATCATAAGACCATACCTGGCCACAGCCCCATGCAGGAAAGGCTATATCAAGAAAAGCACGTTTTTGCTAGAACAACGGAGTCATCTGGGGCTTTGGTTGGCACAGCTCTGCTGGGGAAATCACAATTCACCATGCTCCTAGTTGGCACTGCTGTTAGCAGGAGTTTGGAATGGAGTCGTAGTCTCACAGGACTCTCCTAGCTCAGGAAGAACAGATTGCCTTTAAACTTACTGATCCCAGGCAACTCAGGTCTTTGGTGTTTTCTTGACAGCCCTGGGAGCTTGTGTGAGTTAGAACAGGCTTTTTCAGAGCTTTTGTAATGCACTGTGATTTGTTTTAAACTAGAATATCCCCCCTTCACCTGTAACTACCTCTACCACATTGCTTATAGGAGCAGATTTGAGTATTGCCTTCTCCAGAAGATAATTTGTAACCATCTGTACTTTAACCCATAACCACTTATTTACCTGATACGAGAAGTTTGCCAATAGATTGGGAAATTGGATCTTGTTCTAGTTACCTTCCCAGCTTTCAGTCTGGTGCGCAAAAAGCATAGGTCACCCCTCCAGACAATACAGCATCCTCCCTTTCCCCTGCCATCCAGCACCCTGTCCTCAAAAAATGAAAGCAAAACTAGAGAGAACAGAGGTAGAGAGTATATTTCAACATGAAACCTTCTACATCAGTCCTGCCAAGAAACACAACAGTATTAATTCATTTTGTACTTATTTAAAAGCTTTAGTACTATGTTTCTTCCAAACCAAACAAAAACCGAAATAAAATCCCTCTTATGCTGGAATAATGTACAAAGGGGAGCATTTGGAAGAGTCTGCTGAAGAATGGACCACAACCATCATCCCATGAGCACTACCTTACAACTTTAGTTTCTTATGGCACATTCTCTACTTTTCCATTAATACATCCCAGATCATTACCAGTAGGATTCAGATTCATAGTAAAGTTATTTTTAATTCTTCACTGTTTGAAGTTCAGCCTGCCACTCACTTTTCAGTCTTTATGCTGGTCTGTTCAGCTACATTCTCTTGGGTGGAGGATGCCCCTGGCAGACACAGGGCAGCATTACTGCCTCTGAACCCTCTGTGCTTGTCTCCCAGAGAGCTGGTGGATTGGAAAATGGGTTTGCACCTACCTGGCTGTACCCATTGTGTGCCAGACCTGAGTGAGCGGGTAGGTGTCCTGTCAGGCACACACTCCTCTGCTTCAGTGTCTCTTCATCCCACTGGGGGCTCCATCTAAGGACCACCACTGATTCACTGAGTGGAAGTAGCAGACACTAATGGATTTGGACAAATTTTCCCCTACTGAGTGTCTGTCTTGACTTGTCCTTTATATCGCTCTAAATTAGAGCTGGCCAGTGGATGGGCCAGATCTGGTCCATAATAAAGTTTCACTCTCCCCTTCTCTCCTCCTGGCAATGCTGGCAGGACAACCTGATTGCTACCACTGCTGATGTAAGGCTCTGGAGAACAGAGATGGGGGTAAAATAGAGAGCCACAGTCAAAGCTGTCAGGACTGGCTCAGTGGCAAGGCTGTGTGAACCAGGCTCTGTTCTCTAAACACATGGTGGGAAATGAAAGTGCTCTTCTAACTTCTGGACAGCAGTGGGAAATTATCTGGGTTATTATATTAAATTAAGCTGAGGGGTTAGCAGAGCCTCAAGGAGAACATACCTGAATTTGAGTTATTTAATTCTGATTTTGATTTCTGGTTCACCCTTCCGTGTCTCTGTGAGGAAATAGGAGGTTTATCCATTTACAAAAAGCGAGAAGTCATTAGCCTGCTGACTGCACAGTTTATGTTGAATTTTTAGGATCAGTAGTATAGCTTAACCCAAAATCATGAGACAGGTCTTGCAACCCTTCAGGACAACCTTAAACATCCCAAGCATCTTTTGCAAAATAAACCAAACATTTGGATATCTCTTTCTTGGCTTTCCTGTTGTTAAAGTGCATAATACACATATTACACCTTTCTTCTCCATCATATGTGCTAAAAAATAATGTTTAAAAATAATTTTTTCCTGTCTACAGTGTGTAGAGCTTTTTAAAAAAAAAAGTACTAGGTATTACAAAGCTTGCCATAAGACACAGACAGCTGCTTACACTGTATCAGGTATTTTTTCTAATAGTTCTATGATGTCCCTACTTTATGGCTGCAGACATTTTGGAGTAGTGCTGCTCATCTGTTTTGTCATTTCTTACCTCTCTTTTCTCAGGAATCTTTGCAGCCATATCTGTGGGAGATATCATAGACTTAGACAACATGTTTCTGGTCTTTGCAGGTCCTGGATAGAAGAATTTTGGTTTAATAAGTGTTTTCAAATGTCTGCTCGTCTATCCTACTAACTTGAATTGTCATCACCACAAACAGTCTTTACCTTTTCATGAAAAAGACTGCCAGATCAGTAGTTCTTTATAGTGAGAAGCAGAGATGAACAGCATTGTAATCTGGTGCTCACATGCCATGCAGCTAACACACGTCATGTCAGATGTATTCAAATGCTGTGGGGCTGTGAAAGGACCCAGCTTTTGCTTCTGTCATGGAAATCAACACACTCTGCTCTCTTGCCCTTGTCTCTTGATAGGACTTTTTGGGGTTCTTGCCTTATTAGGGGTATACATTTGTAAATTATTTAATTCTATGCAGGTAAAGACCTTTGACATTAATATAACCCTCATCTTCATTAATGTCTGTTCAGAAACACAGTCCTCTCCCACCAGCCAGCAATGCTGACAATTTGGTCCCTTTCTCACGTGCTTGGGGTGTTCCTCAGCTGCAGCTGAGCTCAGGGGGATGCCACGTGCTATCGAGATTACTGGCTTCTCTCACTTGCTCACAGTAGGAAAGGGGGTACAGGGTTGTCAAGGGCTTGGTCCTACAAACTGTGAATAAAGAGACCAGCTTTATAGTTTTACAGTGGTAGTTGTACAGTTTCTGAGATTGTTACCAAAATGCCAGTAGGGTGACAGGGAGAGAGAGAGATTAATGCCATCGTATTTCAGGACAAACTTTAATGAAGAAATTTTAGAAGTTGCACAAGAAAGCCGGTTCTCAAAATATTTTGAGGTTGAAGAAATTTGCTAGGGTCATTCTCCAGACTTACATTTTCTAGAAAACTGCAAGGCTTTAACCATCAGTTCAAAGCAAAAGAGGTTCTAGTGGCCATGGGGGTGCTTCTCCTGGACTGCAGGAATCCTACAGCCAAGGCTCCCACAGGGAAAGGACCTTTCTCGCATTCTTACCGAACGAGTGTTTCATTAGTTAGCAATAGATGGCGCTAAATTTCCACCTGTCCAACGCCGTCAGCCAGAAAATGTATTTGAAGTAATTAGGCCTGCAAGATAACACTTAAAAGGGTTACTGCTGAAGTTGATGAAAGTGTGTGGGCATAGAGAGGCAGGAGCGCCAAGATGCTGCACCATCTGGAGAAGTCTTAGGTGAGATAGTCTGGCTGCCAGAACAGGCTGCCAAGATAGTCAAAGGGAAGGAGCCAGGATCTGGAGAACGATTTGAAAATTCTTGAGAACAGCTATTGCGATCCTCTTGCTGGCTGGGTCAGGTAATGCCTGTCATTATCAGCGACTGAGGATCCCAGGCCAGACGTGTTAAAATCCCACTAGAGATTCTCAGACTAGTCAGGGGTTTGTCACAAACTCCCCTTGTCCTGGGGTTAACCCGTTCCCCAGCGCAGGGGTGTTCGAGCCGTGTCATTTGGAGCGAGGCTGCGCTGGCAGGACCGGAGGAAAGGGCTTTAACAACTTTCTTCCAGTCCTGCTGGCTCATCACCCCATGGCTCTTGCACCTACAGGTGTGGGGAGCAGGCAGTCTTTTCTCACGTGAAGCAGAAGAGAGAAGGAAGAGGCTTCCCTGCTGGATTTTGTGCTCGTTTTGTGGTGGCAGCAGGGAGCACCTCCACAGCGTGGGGCTCAGCGCTTGCAGTTTTCCTTGCACTGGCTTTTTCTTTTGTATGATAGCCCAGCATCCCGAAGGTGACAGGTATAGGTGAGGAGAAGGACGTGACAGCTTACTGCAATAGCAGCTCACTCTCATGCATGTTGTGGAAGTTATATCCATAAGAGGAGAGGCTGTCCTGCTGGGAGCCAGAGCACAGCTGGTGCCATATGGCCTCCTGTCCTCACCTGGCCACGCCGAGCAGCTGCCTGCAGCCCCCTCGTGGATTTCTTGGTGCTGCACAGTCTGCCCTCATGCAGGATCACACCTGAGATCCCTGTTTTTTGAAGGTATGGACATGATGTTACGTAGAGAGGTGTGGAGTGGGGGGATGAGGCTGTGTTTGCTGTGGTTAGTTGGGAGGACTACGTATCACAGGCTGCCAGCCCTCAAAGAGTGAAATATGTCATGAAGACCACTTACAAACTTGTTTTCCTAAACAGTTTTCCCCTCACAGACACACCTACACATAACTTGCAGGGTGGGTTTTTCCATGGTGGAAAATCTCTTTCTGCCTTTCTCAGAAGACTCCTCCCCAGAGCTATTTTGCGCAATGGAGTGAGCAAAGTTAAACTGTCTTGTGGATGATGGCTGTATTGCATGCACGCTTTTCAAGTACACTGGCTTCTTTATTAGGTGGGCAGGAGCTGGCATTGCTGGAGCCAACACAAGTAAGAGTGTGCAGAAAGGAAAGGAATAGCCCACAAAATAAAATCCTGACCAAGGATGTGAAAAGGGCATGGAAGATACAGAAACATAGTGTCAAAGGAAAGAACACAGGCAAATTTTGCTCAGGGACACACCTGTGCTACTATTTCAAAATGAAAAACAGAAATAGAAATCTTGTATTCACTTTGAAAAATCATCACAATTTGTCAGATCTGCCCCTAGGTTGAGTTGGCCAGCAGGAATAACCAGGCTGTGACTTGCCTTGTGTGAGGAAAGGCATCCAGGTTTGTGAGGCTCATCTGGACCCTCAGTCCTGCATCCTCCAAGCCAACTGAATGCTGCAGGACCTAATAATCCTCCTCCTGAATAAAGCCTGCTGCTTTAGAATGTGACTGGTCACAAGCTTGGCACCATTAAAGCAAAGTATAGTGGATTTGATGCTTGAAATATGTAGCCTAGAGAGGTTTAAACGTAGAAGCTCCTCTGCTCCTCTCCTTGCCTCTGAAGCTTTCTTGATAGAAGCTTTCACCAAGGACTTCAATTCTCTCTCACTGCTCCTCTAGTAGCATGCATCTCACAACAGCAGAGTGAAAATTATTGGTTGCATCTCTGTTCAAAGATCTAATTAAAGGTGGTGTTGGTGTTATTATTATTATTATTATTTATTATTATTATTATTATTACTACAATGGTATTTCTCTCCAGTACTTTACAAAATAAAATACTGCCATAGATTGAAGTTAAAGACAGAGGAGTCCCCTTGCCACCAACCCACTGTTTCCTCCCTGTGCACACAAAGCTGTCTTGTAGTGACATGCAGCAAGGGTTGCTTGTCCTCTTTGGCAAATACTGAAAAGCCCCAATGTCAAAGGCTCTTAAGGGCTCTTCAGTGGCTGAGGTTGGTTTATGAAGACACTAGGAAGGCTGTGGTGCTTATCTAAGACCGTGAGACTTTCAGGTGCTCATTTGATGTTAAATGTAGGCTGTTGCACTTTGGTTGCCCACCTGTGACTTCGGGAGCTCTGCTGTAGGCAGCAGGGTTTGGCAATGCTGGTCTTTGTGCTGGTGGCTCTGGCTGTTCTTAGGGGGGAAGCGGTGGCTGCTGCCACCGAGCAGCCAGGCTCTCCTCTGCTTTTTCATATCATCAGACAAAGGGTGTACAGAGCAGAGACTTAGACTCATAAATCCAGTGTAATTAAAATACTGAATGTTAACTGCTAAAAGCACTCTGAACAAAAAGACTCTGAAAGAGTTATTAAAAAAACACAGAGTTTTCAGTTACTGCTAAACGAAGGAATAAATGCACATAGAGTTAGTGATTTATCCTAATTATTATTCCAAACTTCTGCCTTATTAGTAATGTATGCTGGCTAGTGGGTGCAACAAGCTGCAAGAGGCAGAAATTATTTCTCCAGTGTCTCCCTTCTTCCAGAAGGTGTTGCTATTATACAGCTCTGTTAAAGACACACAAAGTCGTGTAGAAAGCAGGGTGGAATAAAATGTGGTAAGGCTGGATAAAAAAATGTAAACCATACTAAGTATATAGAATTCAGTCACAAGGATTTCTATTATGCAGGGAAAAGAGAGCCTTTAGTGTAGTATGTGTCCACAGTATAAATAGCTTGGCAAAATGTAAACACCAAATATTTCCACCAGAGATCTTTGCAACCTCACATACAGTAGCTCTACTTTTCTTTTTCATTAAGGACTTCTTTTAATAAAGGGGCTTTTGTGGACTGAATTGGGAAAAATAGCAGCCACCTGTAACTTTTTTTAAAACCTAACAGTACATACAGTACATCTATCAAAAGCGGAGGAATTTGAAACCTGCAGACTTTTTAAAGAAGCAAGTTCCACACATGATATAAAACAAATGCCATGTGTGCACCAAGCCAAGCAAATTAACAAAAGGGCAGGGGCATTTCCAATATCACTTAAATAACTCAGGCTTCATAATGGGCTCTTTTCACACAAACTCACAAAAGCTAAAATGTGTTTAAGAAGAAAAACATGCATTTTCATTGTATTGTGTGTCAAGAACTCTGATTTTTTTAATATTTTGTTTTTTAAACAATTAGCCTAAGAATGTGAATGCTCTGTGGGTTTTTTGGGGGGTGAATGTAGCACCTTGATGTAGAGCTATTCTCTGTGGATAAAGGGGAGAGACTGGTTTGCCTGGACTGTTATGTATTGCTTGCCTATCAGAGGTACTCTCTTGAGGTCCCCAGAGAGAAAGGCATCACAGAAGCCCCCTGGGTGTTTCTTTGTTTGCTACCAGCTTTCAGGGAGAAGCCAAGTGGGTGCAGAAACTGATGCAGTGCAGAGGCTGGTATTCAGAGAGGCAGAACTCTCTCTGTTCTTGCTAGATCCAGGTTGGTGTCTTTGGATGCTCAACAGTTCCATGTGTAAAACTATGAAATGTTCCCAATGGTGGCACCTTTAAGTTAGGGCAAGTGTATTCAGTTAAATTATTCTTCAGAGCTAGCAAGTTCCTTATTTTTCACAGCCTCAGATAACTTATAAACTCATTCCTTAGTGTGACCATTCAGCTTCAGCTCTTGGTGGCTGGTGTGGTGAACCATGGTGGTGCTTTGCAGGGATCTAGACTCATTAGGATTTCCTTAAAAAGGAAAAAAAAAATATTTTTAACATGATTGTGCTTCTGTTTTTCAGACCAGTGGAAAATGGCAAAGAGACAGGACAAAAAGATACCAAAAAAATGACTCACACGGGAAATTTTAAATTATGCATTGGTTGATATAAACACTCTTTTGTATAGAACTGTTGTTCCCAATCTTTATTGGCTTTGAATAAGCAATACAACATGTCACACTTTGCTTTTCCTCTTGGCCTCCGTTTAAACTTCTCAGTTTCCTGTGGCCACAGAAACATTAAAAGGTCTTGTGAATAAAACATTTACTCTTCTTCCATATAAAAAAAAAAGGACTTCTACCACAGATTGAGTAGAGATGAACTTGGACTCCTCTGTCCCTGTGATACAGAACTCTCTATGACCACAACACTTTAAAATTACCACCTTTTGGCTCCAGCCCTGTCTGATTGCCTGAGGCTAAGGACTGAGATATCACCATGCCACTGCTATACTTGCTAGGTGTCTGGAGCTTGTTCTGTCTCAGGTGTTACAGAGGCCTCTGCACCAACTGCTCAAATACAACTGGCATGCAAGATGTTCCAGAAACACTTCAGAAACTCCCCAGGTGGCATTTTGTCAGTGCCAGGGGCCAAAGGTGTGAACAAGAGCCACCTGCACCCACCAGAGACTTTGTCACAGTAGGGGAACATTGAGCAGTCAGCTAGGCTTTATTATGGTTCCTTTGTGCTTCCATAGTGTCAATCAAGATTTTCCTTCTGGCTAAAAGTGCTTTGCAAATATTAACAAGTAACTGTATGATTTAGGATTTCGTTCCCCTTTGGAAAATACAGAAGTATGTTAGAGAAGCTAAGATGTCCAAGAATCACAAAGACACACCAAGGATATTAATAGAAATTATTAGTTCCCAATTCCTCTTTTCCAGCCATGGGTTTTTTCCTTGTAAGTTATTCTCAGTGGTCTTCTATTGTCTTGCCATAAATTGAGATACAGCTTTTTGAGACAGGGACCTCCCTTTCTTTCGGCCTGGCATTGTTGTCTCTAGAGACATGAGAGTCATGAGCATTACTGTTGTGTTGAACTTTCAGCTGCTTGGCTATGTGACTTCAGGGCACCTGACTTAGAGCCTGAACCTTGTTTTGACTTTGGATGCGATGGTTCAGATGCACAACCAGAACATCCTGGATCAACAAGCTGCTGTGCATCAGCTGAGCAATGGTAGCGTGGATGCTGAGGCCTGATGCTATACCAATGCTGGTACTGGTTTTGCTGGTTATTTCAAAAAGTTGTGGCTCCATGTACAGGCTACTGTGACATTTCCAGCCTACCTGAAGACCAGCTGTTACTGTTATTCTCTGCTATCATACTAAATAGAGACTTCTTTTTGTTAATTATTTCAGATGTACAAACTGCATCATCATATCTTGGCCTCGTGTGTGTATGGAACAATTGCCTTCAGGGGACAGATTTAGAAATGTTTAACTTTATCCTATGCTTGTGTATATTTGTTACAGTGTTAATTGGTATTGAACTAAATAGCTTAGTATAGTATATATGTTGTACCTAAGCCAATGTAACTAAAAAGAACGAGCCATTACCTTTTTCCACCATTGAAAACTTCTTCACCTTTTGAAAAGTATTGGGGTTTTTGGATCCAGCTGTAGCAAAGGTGGATTGTCACTATACAGTTCCAGAAACAAGATACCAGACTTTGGAAGGGGAGTTCTGTCAGCTTTGAAAGTGCCCTAGTTTGCTATTCAATCAGTATCTCTGAAGCAGAGCTGTTTGAAATTTGGTTCTTTTCCCCACATTTATTTCTTTGTCATTTTTATTCACTTTTTAAAACAAACAAAAAAGAAAAAAAAAAAGTGTCAATTCTAACCAACAAATAAGTGTCCCCCAGCCTCTCCCTGTATTTGTCTTTTTCAGTATAAAAACAAAAAAAAAGAAAATGTGAAGAAAATTTTTTTTTAAAAAAAGAAAAAAGAAAAGGGAGGACACCAAACAGTCAACAAAACTGCTTTAAACTGAAAAACTGAAGAATATTTAAAAAGGAGAACAGTTATTTACAAAAGACTCATGTTTCTAAATGAAAAAAAGATGGTGTTTTTTTTTTTTTTAATACCATTACGGCCTTCAGGACAAAATATTGCAGCCAGCTTTACTACACTGCTGTCTGTGTTGGCACTGATTTCCCTGACCTGGCTCTGCATTACTTGCCTACCATAATAAACTATAAAACTGTCTTTGATGAATGCTGAGTCCTCTCACATGGCTGGCTGCATTCTTAACCTGGTGTTTCATGTGATTAAAGATGAGGCAGCTGAAAATAATGACTGTCACTTTCTGATCTGATGCTGCCCCTCATCTCTCCTGGGCAGGGAATTCCATCCACAAAAACCAACAGGCTGAGGATTGCAATGGCCTCTTCTGGGAAATTGTGTCAATAGATCAGCCAGATTTCAAAACTATCTCTGATTTACCTGTAGCAATAAAAAGGGCTGTCTTGAAGAGCCCAGTAACAGAGCAGTCCCTGATCTCCAGTTAGACCAGCACAGGTCACTGTACTCTATGTGCAGCCTGTGTCTGGTAAGGAAGCTTGTTATGCCACCAGCTGTAGAAACCAAAGGAAAACAATTGCATCACGTGGGGATTTTTGCCTCCTGTGAAGGAAAGGAGAGGTTATGTAGTAGTCATTAAGCAGCAATCTGTAGGGTTTGGTTTTGATTCTCAGTGTTGAGCAATTTGGTCAGTCATCTGCATTTAGCAATTGAACTCTGTGTCCTGGTGCTGGGTGTTTGTGGCTTCTGTGTCTCTCTGCTGATCAGTCATTCAGGACTATGTGCTTTATCACTCTCCAGGCAATCAGGATTTTAACAGGTCTCCTTTGGGGCTCTGCCCCTGCCAGTTTCAGACATACCCCTCACAGACTGTAGGTGTAAGCCATATCACTCTCCCTCCCTTACCCTACACCCTTGTGGCACAGCGCACAGGCAGAAGGAAGCTCCCACCGTTGCTCTCTCTAGTTCCAAAGAGCATCCTGGCTATGTGAGCCTTCCTTGTGTGAGGGAGGGAGGGAGAGCAGGAGGAAATCCATCTATGATTTTCAATAAATAGACAAATTTTGCTGGGGAAATGGCCTGTACATGGCTTGCTGGCTGGGTACAGCAGCAGGGGAGCCCACAGTTAATCAGCTCTGCCTTCGCCACTGGGTTTCACAGCAGCTGGAGCCATGTCCCAGAGGAGGCACAGATGATTCAGCTGTTGGACAAACAAGGAATTAACACAATAAAATTAAGCAAGAATCATGAGCGCCTACTTCTTTGCCCTCATCCCTTCCTCCCCTTATGTAAAGCTGTCTTAAAAAACCAGACCTTGGCTGGTGGTTGAGAGAGGAATGTTTGACGTGGTGAAATGGGTAACTGTGGCCAGTGTTGGGGCTGCCTTTGGCCAGGGCAGAGCTGGGAAGGAGGCAGCAGAGCCTTCTCAGCTGTGCTGGGTGCTCATGCATGTCCAGAAGCCCTGCCCACCCCTGGCTTTTTGGCATGCCTGGCCAGAGAGAGCTTACTGTGTGCAGCCACAGCAGTGTTCTGGAGGCTGGCAGGGACTGCCTGCTCTGAGAGTCAAAGCTAACAGGTAGGAGCATGGGGGGTAGGTCAGGGTGGTCAGGTGTGCCACAACATCACCTCATACCAGTGGGAAGAAAGCCTTCTTGAGCCTCTGGGAGAGCACTGCAGGAACTGGCTTCTTCCCTCTGCTGCCCCAACCCTCACCCCTTCGCAAGCAATGCCTGAAATCTGCTCAAGGCTGAAACAGTTTTAGTGGGAAGGTGAAAAACATGCCAGTGGTCCTTTGCTGGCTTTCACAATCTCAGTGCACCAGGGATCTCTTTGAATTGAGCTGACCCTGAGCACTTCTTTGGCTGGTAAATAAAGTGAAGAATATCCTGACCTATCTGCTTAGAAAAAAAGGCACAAGAGGGACATCTGGCATTACTGAGCTTTCCTACTCAGTCCTAACAAGTAAGTCACTGATGAAATACCCGAAGATTGTCTTCCTTTATGTGATCCAACGTGCCACAGGATCTGCTTTTCACCTGAATTATGAAATGGCCACCCAAGGGAGAGAGGTTTTATTTAGGGAACAACCTAAGATGGGGATCCCACAGACACAGGGAGCCCCCCAGCATCAGTTCCCTTATTACATTCAGGTCTGATGCAAAGCACCTGCGCTGGGCTGAAGTCCTTCCTCATTTGGCTGATACTGACAAGTTTTAAAATATGTGTATATCACCCCAGATCAGAGAAATGTGCAGGATATTCATACAGACAAACAGAAGCCATAGAAAAATGGTCTCCAAAATAATCAAGCTATTCCTCCTACCAACCAAGGCAGTAAAAAGAGAAGAGAATTGCTATTGTCATTCAACTAAAAATGCCTAGGCAGCACTCAGCCACAATTCTATGCTGGATATGTATTGACACAGATAAGCTCACCATGTCAGACAAGAGTGAGATGTTGGGCAGCTGAGGGGCATACACTGCCCTCACAGTTGGAAGGAAATTGTTTGTGATCATAGTTGTCCTTCACTATTGCTTATTATTATTTAGTACTCTTACTACAATAATGCCCTGAGGCTTTGATTAAGAACTGACAATGAACTAGAGTGCAAACTACTCTTGCTGTTACTGCAGTTGTGCCCTGTCACTGCAGAAATCACCTGTCCCTCCTTGTGCAGGTTTTCCTCTCCTTTTCCTAGTCAGCATGCAGGCATGTCAGCAGCTTGCCCTCTGTGCAGTGAGATGTGCTTACTGGACATATATCCATCACCTCTTAGACATCAGCCACAGTAATTTTGATTTGCATATGCTTTTGGATATGCAAAATCCTGAGCTGTTGGTGGGGGATATTGCTGGTATCACTTGATTTCAGATGCAAGTTTGTGTCCCTGGCACCAGTTGTGGTTCTGGCAGTCCTGGTAGGTGACCCTTTGCAAGTCACTTTCTTACCTGCTTCTTCAGTCATATGCTGACTGGTATGGGTAGCATAAAGTAGATGGGGAAAATAATATTGTTCTGTATCTAGAACTTCACAAATATTAACAACTACAATATATTCTTTACATTTTACTTGGTAGTATAACTTGCCTGAGACAAGAATTCAAGATAGATTCAATTCCTCCCAGAGCACTCCCTGGTTCATCTCTTAACTGAAGCTGTCAACTTGTCCTTTGTATCCCACAGCCTAGTGTTAAATTAAAGCAGGATGCATTTGTCATATCAACTAGTGAACATTATTATAGTGCAGCCCTCTGCTCTTCAGACTTAAATATCTGAAAGGATTGATCTTTCTACCACTAAAGATAAATAAATATGTGATATTCAGTGTCTCTGTAACAAGTGGCATTAAAAATCTGAAGAAAGCAAAGCTGTATCTAGATTACATAAGATATGAAATACGATAAGAAGTACAGGGTAACAAGTTTGAACTGAAAAACAAGTAAGGAGATTGGAAGTATCAATTGTAAAGTCTTTGTTTATTCTAAGAAAGAATTAACCAAGGAGATTATTATAGTTCAGTCACTCCTGTCAAAAATAACTGTTGCGCAGAAGCTCACTTGATTTGTAGAAATGATTTGTTTAATTTACTAGGCATTTGTGAAGTGTACAATCACTGTGGAATTATAATGCTTACAAACACCACCTGTTGAGGAAACTAAGTGTTAATATTTCCTAATTTCACAGGGAGAAATGGAGAATGGGGAGATTAATCTCAGACTAGAGACTGAAAACCAAGCATTTCTGCTTTCTATGTCTTTTTCTGCAGGTGTGAGCCCATGAAATGAAGATGTCCTTTGCTCTACAGGAAATACAAGATGCAAAAAGTGTTCCAGAGAAGTCGTTGATGACAACTCAAAGAAAAAATACACAGATGCTGTAAGCAGTAAGTAGTTACACATCCAGTATTTTCCATATTTTGTTTTCCTTATAAATATTGATCAAATCCTATGAATTTATGTAATGTTTCAATACATTATGATGTCTATTTTTAGTTTCTTGACTCATGAGAAAAGTTTGGGAACTTGGAAACCCAGGTACTTGGCAACCCAGGAATTCTTTTTCTTTGTTTTTCCTCTCATGTAATACGCTAACTAAATTGTTGAAAACATTTTTGAAACTCAAGAAGCCAAATGGTTAATTGAAAATAATTAATTGAAGTGAATAACAGCAGATTAAGGGTCTGCTTCTCCCTTACCTCACATCTTAGTTAGCAACTTACAACTGCTATGAGTACATGAACAGGTCTGATCCAGCAATATTCAGATGATAACTTTGTTTTATTATAAGTGATGGTGCAGTGTGGTGAAAAATCTGGTCTTCTGCATTATTATGGTCCTCCTCTCCCTGGTAAGAATTAAGCATCATATTTAGAGTGACCAGATTAGCTGAGTACATTCTAATCAAAGTTAACATAAAAATAACTATCTCTTAAGTTAGATGTCTAAGACCTTTTTTTTCATGGTAAATGTTGGAACAAATAGTATCCCATATTGGTTCTGTAATTAAGATATGCATATGTTGGCTCCAAAGATCCCTAATTACATCTGCTTTAGGGATGCTGTTAGAGACATGATAATTGTATACAGTTGCTGCAGAGATAGTAGAGGAGCTCAATCTGTAGCACAGGGAAAGCTTAGAATAGCAGCTTTGGACCACCATTTATCTTCTGAATTCTTATCCACAGATACTACTGCAAGCATGCATTGTCCTACGCATTTTCTTAATAAATGATAGATATTTATATTTTGGATGTAGCTTTTCAACTATAGGCTTCCTCTTCTTGATGAAATCAATGACAATACTCCCATAGATTTTAATGGTGCAGCCTCAAGTCCCCAAACAATAGATGCTGCTCCTGCTGCAAATGGCTTTCATTATGTAGTTTCTTTCATCCAAAGATTCCTAAAACATCCCAGACTTCACGAGCCAAGTTCAGTACCATGAGCAATTCTCAAGGCTATGGGCACAACTTTATCAAAAAAGATAGATGGGTGTGTCAGATGCACAGTAGAAGTCTCCCATAGAAATTCTTCCTTTGTGGTTGATAAATCAGAACAAAAGAGCCAAGCACACAGAATGGGGATAAAAAGGCACGAAGCCATGGAGCTTCAAGCTGCAGTACACTAGAGGCTTATGGCAGACTGCAGAAAAGGAGCAGTGGTGAACTGGATTAAAGGTATCAAGACAAAATGGCCACAGCCTGCCAATGACTAGAAGAGCAATTTTAAAATTATCTGTGGATGGATGCTGTCTGGTGATGTAAGCAGAATTTGAAGTGATGCTTCCTGTCTGGGCACTGGTAGCCTCAAAACCAGCAAGAGTTAAAAATTAACAATCTGAAGACAAGTCAAAATGTACTCCCTGCCTGTAAATCAAAAAGTACTGCTTCAAACTCAGCCAAATCTGACTGCTCCCTTATCCCCCACAACCACCATCACAATTGCAGCAGCTGATTTGCCTCACACCCACCTCAGAGATTTCTGGGGGTTTTGGCCAGGTTTGTATCCCCATATGATTCAGCCTACTTTTACTTATGTTTAGCGCATTGTGTAATAAGCAAAGCTTACATAAGCCAAGGACTGTGGCTCCAGCTTCAAAAACCTTCATCAATAATAGGAGATCAGAAGCAGGATAGAAACTCATGTAGTTTCTTTCTTAATCACAGATATAGAATTCACTGCCTTTGGGCTAAATGCTCAGCTGTGTCAAATCTGTGTAGAATCATTAATTCCTACTCAACTAAGGTAATTTACACCTTGCTGAAGGTCTGGTTCTCATCAATAAGTGTCCCAGTGTTGAAACATTGACAGTAACTAATCAAGAAGAACTGGGATGAAATTTTGATGCATTAAATTCAGGGGGAATTTTCTCATTACCACCAGATAAACCCTTACCTTACTCCAGAACAACCAGCTATTCAAAGTTAAAAACAGACTCTGCTGTGTGTCTCTGTTCCTGACCTGAAACTGTTCCCACTAGAACAGCCAGTGGTCCCTGCTCCAACTCATTTTATCTGGAAAAGGTAAATAGAGACTGCCAGTTCCTCACAAGATTGTTTTATTGAACTGACACAAACTGGAATCAGTGAGCTGCAGATGCATGGAACATTTTCACATGATCCAGACCATAATAAGATTAACTGTATTATTCTAGCACCTTAGCAGCCAAGGATGTGGGTTTTCTTACAATAGGTATTGAAAAAAATATAGAGTAGGAAAGCTTATTGAGAAGTGAATATTATCTACATGATATCTACTAGCTTGAATGATGTGATGTTTTCTAAATTAATTCCCCTGGCATCTTTTGGGGTGAAACTGCTTCTAAAGTAAATATATTTTCAGTTGTGGGGTAAGTCTATGATCACTGTTCCGTTGATGTAGATCCAGAATTGTGCTGCTAAAGTTAATAGAACTATTGTAAAGTTATGCTGTAGTGGAGATCAGTCTCTGGTCTTGTATTTTAAAACATCTGAGGTCTTATAAATCTAGTGTTTTTCACTTTATGCAAAATAAATCAATAAAGGCATTCTTAGTAACGAAGGAGTTCAAAAATACAGCCCCAAAAAGGGTTGAGCTGAACCCAGGCAGTTTCTGTATTTAAGGATCTATTTTTTCAGTGTCTCTGTACCTTCAAATGTTGTGTTGAGGTTTGGGTTTGGTTTTTTCCCACTTTTACAACGTAATCTTTCACATAATGGGACAGACACAAAGCCTTGGTTGGAAATCTCCCCCTAGCCTGTTGCAATATTTATAAAGCTGTGCTTTTTAAACATGCTGCAAGATGGGTATAGTAAAACAAAAGGCATTATAATTTATTGTTCCAAGATTATTGATTCAATAAATTAACAATAATTTCCATGGAGGGTAGGAGCCCTGGCACTATAAAAGTTTATTTATCTGTGCTTTAACTAGCATTGATTAGAGTATTCAAATTGTCCCAGTGCTATATAATTGCTCTTTATAGGTGGAGTGCCCTCTGCTGTGCAGGAGACAGTAAAATAAACATTCAGCCAGAAGCGACAATGGCTCTTTTAAAAGCCACGGGTTTTTTTTTTTTATTTTTTTAAGAGGGAAGAAAGAGTTTGTGTAATGCTTTAAAAAGACAGCCAGCTTTGGCCAAACTACCATGTCACGTTGCAAGGACAGACAAACCAAAGGTAGCTATTGTTCTGAGAGGCACAAGACACAAATACAGGAGCTGTATCTTTATATTTGACTATACCCAAATGAGAGAGCCTTTTTCTCTTGTTGTTTTAAAGTGCCACTCCGTGTTGCACTGAAGTGCCAGGTGGAAATTTTCTTGCACATGCTTTTCCCTTTCTCCCTTTTGTTTCTGAAGTGCCCACTGAACCTGTTTAAGTTAACTATGAATTCAAGCAAAACAAGCCATACTTGCAGATTCACATTCACCGTGCAGGGTTGCTCAGAAAGGAACATTTTGCCACCATGGAGAACAATAGCTGATTTAGTTCAGAAGCAATTGTATTCCCCTTATGTAGAATACTTAGGACAGTTACATTTTTTTAGATATAGAGTTATGGTAGATCTATCTTCTGATACCTACAATAACGCTCCATTTTTTTTTTACAGCTCTGTTGATGTAAAAGATTACCAAAAGATGCAAAAGATTACTCTTTTGGTTTTAATAAAATATTCAACTGCTAGAAATTTCACTTAGAACCAGGATTTTGCAATGATTATAACAAATTATGCATCTTAGTAACCCAAGGTGGATGATTAATGCAGGCTTTAAATGATTGTTTGTGTTAAATTGTTTCTCCAAATGCAATTCAGGAATTTGAAGTTGTCAGATTAACTGCTGTATTTACTGGTCTGTTTGATTAGGTGAGCATAGTTTTATATTCCCTCTTGGAGACCTAAATAGCAACCATTTCCTACCAAAACAGCACACAAAACAAAGGCCCCATTCAGAGGACTATTCAGAGTGGGCAATGCTCTATAGCCCTTTGTATCCTGAAACAACATGGTTACTGAAGTGCCTCTAAAAGGTACAACAAATTTTTAAAAGAAAATAATGACTATTATAAGAATAGTTGGAATATTATATTTTTATCTATAGGTAAATACATTCCATCACCAATTAATGGATTAATTTCATTATTGAACTTCAAGACATCTCTCATAGGCCTTTATGATTAATATTGTAAAACAGGGTTTAATGAATGCTGTTAAAAGGATGGCTAATATGCATTTGAAACTGTAATCCACAGTGCCAGAGTTTGACCACTCTGTACTCTTTTCATGAACATCCATGGAGTTGAATTTTAATAAGCATTCATAGGAAATGAATTCTCGGCTTGGACGTGTAAATTTTTAACCCAAGTGAGTTTTAATTTCTTCTTCTTTGGGCCCTTTGCACCAGAAACTTGGTCATCAGGACCAGTAAAGGAAAGGAAATAATGTCATGTGTCATCTTTCTTTTTCCAGTCAACAAGTGCATAATAAGCACAGCTTGAACTTTGATCACCCCAGTTCAAATGTCAAGACAAATGAAACGTTTATAGTAGATTTTGATGAAAATTGTATGTCCAGATTAGATGCTAAGTATTTTTCTCTTAGTTTGACGATAGGGTTTTTTTATATATGTTCTTTTCAAGTGCAACTAGCTAGCAGCTTTGCTGGGACAGTGGAAAAACACTGAGGAATAATAAATATTATTAATAACTTGTTGGTATTTCTGGGCAAAGCCAACCTGATTGCCACATCATTCCTGAGAAGGGAGGGAAATTGGAGGACACAACATCCTTTACCTTCTCTTGATGCAATTTCTTTCTTTCCTTTTGAAGGATGACTTATGGTAGGAACAGCTACAAACAGCAGTGGAGGTGGGAGGGCTGTGCCTCGCAGTACCTTATGCTGATGGTCAGTAGTGCAGCTGGAGGAAAGCCAGTGATGTATGGAAAGACTTTGGTAGGGGCACACTTACATGTAATCCCACTTGATCGCAGGAAATCTATTTGTTAAGTTTATTAAATTTCAATTAGAAATTTACAGCTCATAAGGGTTCATATTCCTAACAAAGAGATGAGTGTATTTCAGCTAGTGGTGAACTATTTCTCCTGTTCTGCAGTGCTGAGGGGAAGCAACTTGTACCAGCCACAGACAGAAAAGCAGCCTGGGAAGCTGGACTGTGATTTTAGTTCAAAGGAAATATGGATCATAGGAAACTGCTCTGGTGACATATTCTGCTATTTACACTTCACTTGCAAGTAAATTTCAGCTCGGGTGTCTTGCTAGAATTGCTTCAAGCTGAGCAGCTAGGCATCAGTTTCCAGGGAAGCCTGGTGTGGTCCCTGGGCTTGTCCTGTTGGGTGCTCTGGGGGTCAGATGCTTGCCATGCACCCACTTGCTCTCTCTGGTCAGGCTTGCAAAGTCTGCCTGAGCTTGCTTTTAAAGATAACCTTCACCCACTTTACTTAGCAGTTTACTGATTAGTGTATTTGTTTCCACTTTCTTCTGGCTGCCAGTGAAAATGTCCTTTTCCTTGACTGATTATTACATGTGAAACATGGTCCCTGAGTGGGGACCAGATCCTGACTCTCTTCTTTGTTAAGGAACTGCCTGGTTGCAAAGCTCCACCTTACTAAAAATGCTTTTCTCTACCAAAGCAAACCAAATCCAGTCACACTGAAGGCACTCAAATAATTTCTGAAGGCTGTTCCACAAGAGCAGCCACCTCAGAATAAAGCACTCAAATATAGTGTTCAAAGACTAGTGGAATGACTCTGCAAATATGAAGCAGAAGTTGCACAGCCAGTGTATATATGCTACTTTGATTGTATTGGTTGACTTTTATATTGAAGAGTCCGAAGACGACATAAGGATTTCTGATTGAAAAAAAACCTGAAGAGAGATGTGTTGCAGCTTGCAGTTTTTCAGTTTTCCAGTGGACTTTTGTTTCTTTCACACAACCACATATCTCCGACAGGATGAAATGCTGCAAAAGATGTCAGTCTGTAGGTCACAGATGACCCATAACTTTTCAGTATCAGAGCTTGAGCCTGAACACCCAGTGAGACCCACTGAATTTAGGCACTCAGCTTCTGCTGCTGAGAGTCATCACATTTTGGAAGCTAATTTCCTTTGAAAATCCCAGCACAAAGGAACATATGACTGAGCATCGTATTATTGTGAAATAAAGGAGTGACTGAACATTGTATTATTGTGAAATGAAAGAAGGAGGGGATACATAGTGAAGTTGTGTTTTTTTTTCTTGCAAGACTTCATTAGCAGTAGAAAACATAGGGAGAAGTGGAGACTAGTAGAGGTAACCTCAAAATATTTGTGGCTAAAATACTCAAAACCTTTTTGTGTCAACACAGTTTGGATTCTTTTTCAGGAAAGCGCCTGCTATTAAAATGGTGGGTAGCAAAAAAATCAGTCTTCTGGCATAGAAGTCTCAACAGAAATCTTATGGCTAGCTAAAGATGTGCAATGGCATTGAGGCAGGGACAGGGGACTGGGTTGTTTCTAACATTAAAATAGAAGGGTGTTATCTTTCTCTGAAGATGTTACTTGCACTGTCAGCTAGAAGAACCTACAACTGGATATTGTGCCACTTGCAAAAGATCATAAGTGAAAGGAGTTTATTTGTCCCTTTTACTGTGTTGGTGACAGGGTCTTGAGGGGCTGCCTAGACTCCTACCCTATCCTACTCCTATCCTCCAGCCCAGGACCCCATTTGTGCCCCCAGGGCCATCAGTTGCTGCTCCAGTGACATTGCAGCAGGGCTGGTCTCCAGCTCCCCACTGCCATGCCTGGCCACGGCTCCATACCACACTGGAAAACGCTATTGCTGGTAGCCACATACAGCACAGAAATAACTCAGCTACCAGTCGCTGCTTTTTGCAGGGCTTATATATTCTAAAAAATCTATTATTGAGATTTATAAAAATAAATATTTCCATTGTCTTTAGTCTGCATCCACTGCAGTGAGAAATTTTCTCCCCCCTCAATTTTCATGGGATGAAAGGCAGGTCACAGAATCACAGAATGTTCAGTGTTTGGCATCTCATGATCTTGTCCAGTATTGTTATAAATGTGTGATACAGAAACCACTAAGTTTCCGTTTTCACCAAAGTATTAACAAGAGTATTGCCCCTAACATGAATCTTACTGACAGAAAAAAACCTCCCTAACTATTAATATGAGTTGTCTGGCTTGTTGTGTAAAAGAGGGGGAATTCACTGCAGTTCACACACCTCGTCTGTTGCTAACCCCGCAGCAACGCAAGTACTATTTTTCAGCATGGCTATTCTCACTTAAGCTTCTCCTAGCTCTAGAGGTGAGTAGGCAAGTTGAGCTAATTCTGTAGCAAATGTATAGCATGAGGTGATTGACTTTACTGAATTATTTTACAGCACAACATGCTGAATTATAGCTCATGTTGCATGTACCCAGGCTTATATACATTTATTTAAAATTCTAGATTGAGAAGACCCCTCTGCACAGAACCATACTAGAGTTTGCAAGGGACACAGAATTACCTTGAGTAAAGAAATGGGATCCATAACTGGTGACCTTATCCTAAGATGGGCAGAATTTGCATTGCTACTGGAATTTTTGTAGATAACTCTAAGCAATGACTGTTGACTGGATTAACATGCTGCCTTGCCTTCTGCTGATCTATTTACTCATGACCAAAAATGGTTTGCAGTTGTGGAGTGCTTGCATTATATACAGTCCTGGAGTTCAGAAGCATTAGATTCACTGGTAACAATTGAATCAGTTGGTTAATGAGTCTGTGAGATTTGGCATTGGCATTCCTTAGTTCACAGCAGTCAGTAATATATAGACTCTGTGTGTATACATGCTGAAGCTTAATTTGCAATCCTATTTAGAGTGGAAAAAAATGCCACACTTAAAAAAAAAAAAAAAAGTGCAAACAGGGTTCTTTTCACAGTGGACAGAGAATACTGTTAAACAGAGGAAGCACAATATCCCTTTTCATAGCAGAAGATCAAATGTCTGCAGAAGAGTTTAATTTATACTTCTTCTCGTGCCAGAGCTGTGTCTGAGACATTGCAGCATTTCAGTACTTTCAATCAGGTCATAGTTTCCAGCACAGATGACTTCATTGCTTTTAAAATAGAACAAATAGAATAAATGGAATTCCACATAATCATGGTAGGAGCTGGGATTATAGGAAATTAAAACACATATTTAAAAGCAGAGTTCTGTGCAGTAAATAATCACGACACAGAGCCTGGAAAGTTGTGCTTGGTCTCTTCTCAGTAGTTAACGGGCAATGAGGGTCTTTGGCTCTGCAGCTTTTTGTAGCATGGGGGTGTGGGTGTATCCTAGAGGAGAATGACGAGACTGGTGGTGGATAACGTGCAGTGTCACATTTAATGAAGTTTCTACCTTTCCAGAAGACATTAAACTAACGCCACTTGACTCAAATGGAACCTAGACAAACGCTGGCGGATGGGAATCGGGCACGGACTTTATAGTCTGTGCACCACCACACAGTTTTGATTGCTTCCCCCAGTCAGGTCCTCTGTTCCCTAGCTGCTACAGAGAGGGAATATCTCACATCTCCCAGCCACGGCTCTGCGTTGGCAGTCAGAGAAAAGGTGTTGATGAAATCTGTCTCAAATTTCTGCATGTCTGAAGAAAGTCCTTACAAAATACCAGCATATATTATACTGATATCCCCCAAACAGAAAAGTAGCTCACTGCAGCCTGGAATACTTTGAACTAGTAGTGCAAGACAAATGTTTGCAGTATCTATTACAACAGGAGAAAATGAAACTAGAAACATGTTGTTCCTTAATCATAGTGTTTGCCCAGCACTGCGCTCACTGTGATCCATTTTTGGCAATGGAAAAAAGAACTATCAGTAGCTTATTTGTGACGTGACAAAATTCCAACTGACATCAGAGCTATTTCATTAAACAATGTACAGTCATGCAGCGAAGACAGCCCTTGCCCTCAAAGGACCATTTTGTCTACATAAGTAAATGAGAGATGAGGATGTTAAGTGCGTTACCTCAAGTCAAAGAAGAATTCAGTAGCAAGTTTGGGAATCGAATAGTTTGTCTGTGTCACAGTCCTGAGTCATTAAAGATAAGCTCACTCAGGTCATGTGTGTTTTATGTATGTGTATATATGTGTGAATACAATCACATTTGTCTAGTCTGTCATAAAGGCTGGGCTGTGGGTCTGTAACTTGTATTTATATCCTTTTTTGCATCATGTCTAACTATGGTAAAGAGTACACTGACAAATTCCATTTGCAAAGGTTTCTGTTTAAAAGCAAGTAAAACTCTGGGAGAGAAGGCAAATTCATCACTGGTGAGTTGGCTGTATTCAGTCACATGATGTATAATAGACCTTATCCTTAGGAATTTATGCCTCCATTGGGTCTGCCTACCAGATAAGCTACAGTGAGATGAAAGTGAGTTGCATCAGATTCTGGTGCCCAGAGCACGCAGCTCAAGCTCTGTTTCTCCTTTGTTTAACTGGATGCTATATAAGAAACAGCATTCTCTCTCTCTAGGAAAAAGAAGTTAATTGAGGGGGAGATATACAGGTAAAAGTTTTATGCATGGCACGCTGTTAATATTTCTGAACACTTCAAAAGTGCATGTCAAAGTTATTTGCGTTGACTCGGCTTCTTTAAAAGTTTAACTTGGATTGCTATAATCGCAGAAAACAGAACTCTCTTGATTGATTTTGGTAAATGCAGTCTCCTACTGACATCAAAGATTGTAGCAACTGCAAGGCACTAGTTTGCCTTTGTAGTTCCAAGTTGCTCAAGAAACTTTTAATGTATTCTTGTAGGTGTAACCATGTGTCATAAATATATCCGCCAACAAGAGAGAAACCCTAACTTGAAAACAACTGTTAATCGATTACTGCAGAAAAACTGACAAACTCAAAGTGAATAATGCTAAAAGGTGCTAATTTGTGGATTTCTGTAGGCTTTGAAAAGCAAAATTAAGTCTATATGGGATTTTGGATGTGTGACATAAACTGCGGGCCATGTGCATCACTTGTATAAATCAGCACCGTTGCACTGAGAGCCAGAAGAGTTCTGCTGAGCTCTGGCTCAGAAAGCGGCCTATTACTCCCAACACATGGTGATCAACATCAGCTTTTGTTTGGTTTCATTTATTTGGGGAGGCAAAAGAACCTAATGGGAATTTGCTAGCCTGTTGCTTAAATCCATAAATGGGTTTTTTTGGTTTCTGCATGAACTTTGCTGGTACTGACTGGTGCAAACTGAATATGAAAAATGTTTCGTGCTTGCACCGAGCTCTAGACCCCAAAGCCTTGGGGACCTGGGCAGTGATGCTAGGAGTCTATATCATCCACAGGCAGGCAGCAGACAGTAACCAACGTCACTGGCAATCAAGAGGGGCAGCACTGGCAGCTCTAAGCATTGTCCTAGCTTGCTGAATGCCCCCTCTTTCCATGTAAAAATGCAGGCACACACAAAACCCACTTCTCTTCAGAGCTAGGCAGAATTTTTGCAGTGAAACTTCTTACCAGCTCTGTATATTTAGCTCCAGAAGAAACAAATTCATGAATCTGTCAAAAAAAAATTGAAATTTTGAATTTCAAAAAGAAATGTTTTGACTCTTTTTTATTTGAAGTGCTTTGCTTTGTTATCTTAACTTTTACTTACATTCATAATTTAAAAAATAATTAGCTCAACAAAATGAAGGAAGGGTTCATTCAGGTAGAATAAAATCAGAGGAAAAAATTGCATTTGGTTTGGTCAGCAAAGTAAAAGATCACTTCAGTCATAAACTTCACCGCCTGTTTTCCTTTGCTCCATCCTTCTCTGCATGGTTTTGCAGTGTGTACAGGAACATTTAACGAGGAATAAATTGAGGCAAAAGGCCATTAGAATATTTGTTGAGGTGGATACAGGACAACATCTGACTGGAGTGTACTGGCAGTCTCATGGGAATGTGGACAGTCAGGTGAACCTACCTTTGATTTGTGGTAGAATTGATGTAGGGAAAGGCAAAACAGGGAACAAATGAGGGAAAGTCAGAACCAAGTTCTATGGATGTACATGTGCATGTGTGGTTTTTCAGTACTTCAAGCTCGAATTGGGAAATCTCCCTCAGCCCACTTTTGCATTATATTTGCAAAGCTTTATGTATCTTTTTGCCTTGAACTGGTATAGAAGAAGAGAAGGTGGATCACAGCAGCCATTGAAGTTAAAGCTGGGTATGCAACTCACCATGCTAAAAGAATCAACTAACTGAAGCTCCCTCCCTCACTTCTTGGTGCTGTGAAGTGAAAAGGAAACCAAACAAGCTTAAACATCCTTACCCAACCTTTTGTCCTACAGCATTGTGAGTGAACCAAACCTTGGCAGCTCTGGGACTGCGGAGCTATTGGGGGGTGGATGGTGGGGTGAGGCAGATGGCAGGCTGTGCTGGAAAAGGGTGGCTTCGCTGGCACACACTGGTCCTACAGTCCTCACAGGAGGGCTGGTGGCACTGTCTTGCCAGGGGGCTGTAGGCAACCTAGCACTGCCACTGTGGTTGGCTTGCATTGAAGTGAAAGAGAGGGATGCTGCCCCAGGTGGGGAGGAATTTGCTCAGATTTGCTGACTTCCCATTTCTTGGTGTGGGGTGGGACTTGGAGCCAGCAGGGAAACATTTTGAGAAATTGGTGTATCTTGACACTTGGTCAGGTTCTTCTGGGTGCAAATAGTTGTCCTGCTTTAATTTTAGCCCTGGTGAGGGTTTAGGGTGGCTGGCATTTAGAAAAGTGGAGGGTGGGCATGAAAAGCCCATGTGTACCTCAACCACTTCCAATGCTACCTCTGCTGCTTTATCCTGCTCTGTGTAGATGGGGGCATAATGTGGAGCAGCATAAAGCACCTCCATACCAAAGCACTTGTGCCTTCTGTAAGGGCTGTGGTCTTTTCTGGGGTGGGAGAAAACTACTTATTGTGCAGCTGAAATTACTCCACAGTTACACAAACTACTGAGGTAGCTGTCGTGGTATGCAGGCAGTGCCTGGCGCTTGTCTAATTAGCTGGTTTCTCAAAACAACAACAAAAAAAAGCACCTCAGCCCCACACATCCTGCACTTTTCATTTTGATATTATTTGCCCAGTTTTCCACCTCACTGGCTATGGGCATTTTCTTCCCAGCAGGGCCTGAAGTTGTCATACAAGGGGAAAAAAGCTCTTATTACAACTGGTAGCTGATCTCAAAGTGCATTGCAAATTAAACCTTTGTAACCCAGGGTCTGTTTGGGTCCGTTGTACTGAGTATCTCTTTGGCTATACTGACATCAGGGAGACTTTTTTCACCATCCTGCATGATCAGGACTCAGTGTTTCAAACAGTAAATTTACTTTTCACAAATTGATGTAAAAGACAAGGTATGTGCTCTGTGTCTGAGTTAACTGTGCAGGAGGAACACGGGGCCAGATGCACAGTGATTATTGATTGAACTGAAGCCAGAGCCTCAGCCCCTTAACTTTTCAAATTTTTGACTCCATGATGTTGCCTCTCCCTCTATCACGCTGCATTAAGTCACAGCGTAGCTGGAATGTTCCACAGTTGCTTACAAAAAAAGGATCTGTGTGGGAAGGTGAAGGAGGATGGTGGGGGCGACAGGCAATTCATGGGGAGGAAAAAAAAGAAGCTGGAAAATTCAAGAAATAGAAAGAACATAAGGGGAATTGCATCTTTCCCTATATTTGAGTGGGACACTCTTGGCATTTCTGCCACTATGAAGTGCTGCGTGAAGTTATATATTGGCTCAACTCTTATTCAAATAATTTAAGATGACATTTCACAGCAGTTGAGTGTTTCGTTATCCTCTCCCTAATTATGCATTGCTCCATCAAAAACAGTGGTGAAATGAGTCCATTTAACTCCCTTGTAATGTTGTACGAGAGTCCTGAAATACTCTGGAATGTGGATAGCATAATTTTTTTTATAATCAGAATTTGCAAATGTGGTCATTCAAAAACTCCTTGACCAATTTGCCTCAGACTTTGTTTTTTCAATAGGGGCTATAAAAACTGAAGGAAACAGCATTTGAAGTTTCTAAATTTGGCCATTTTTTTTTTTTTTAAAAAAATGACATTTGAAACTTAGAGCAAAAGCATTTTCCATCCCACTCACAACATCACATGTCTAAGCAGACTTTCTCTCAAACTTTCTATAACGTAAGTTACTTTCCATTGAGACCACACACGGAAAATTTCAGTGCAGAATTTATTTCATAAAACTCACAATAACAAGAGATTAGAGTGGAATCTCTGGGTATTTAACTAAAGCACTTGCTCTTCTCCAAAGTTATGTTCTTCTCTCACACACACACACAGAGAACTATCACAACGATGCAAAAATCACCATTTGCCAACGGACAGAGCAAGCCATTGCATTTATTTCTTGTTCAGAGCAATGGAGAGGAAACAGTGGTCTCTCAGACCATACTGTGTGATAAATAATGGCTGGCAGACAGAGACTGAATTTTTAAAATGATGAGTGTGTGTGCATACACTCACAGAGGTGGTGTGCACTTGCATCTGTATGAATTTGGAAGCTGTTGGTGTGCACAGACAACACACTCATCGATACAGGCAGGAAGGCAGGTTGTGTGTTAGGGGGGCAATGACTGCCCAGAGAAGTGCTTTGACCTCCACTGTGGAACTGCTAATAGGTGGCTACTGAGAGTGAAAGTAGAGGAAGGGCTGAGAATTCCCAGATTTCTCTTTGTAATCCCCTGAGCAGCACGTAGCAAAGGATCTGCCTTAGCATATATTCCTCCTCCATAAAGGGGCTGATTTTCTTCCTCACCAGAAACCTGTTGGGGTTAACTGATGCTTGTAAAACATGGCATGTGCTGCAGAAATGCAAAATATATAATTATATAATATATTATATATATATATAATATATAATTAGCACTGCTGTCCACTGGTAGAGCTTGTTCCAAAGCCCACTGACTTCCCTAGATCATGGCTCGGGTTAAATAATTTTTAAGTACTACGATTGCACTGCAATACAATTCTGCCTCTCTGGTCTTTTGATCCTCAGTTACACAGGGGAGATAAGGAGCAGAGGGGAGAAGAAATGCTTCAAGTTTGCTGCTGAACATCTCGTAGGAAAAGCTGATATTTGGGCAGGGGCAGCCTGCTATGCAGATCTCCACCGAGACACTTCTGACCAGGATAAAAACCTGAGCTATCTCATAAGAAAGTTGTGTACCAAACCAGATTTGAACATAATGGTTTTGAAAGAGTCTTGCAGGGGAGGGAGCCAGTGCAGCCCAACCCACAGGGGACAGTATTTTTTAAAGAAGTAATTCAATTAAGAATATTTTCCTGGAGTACAGGGATGAGGGGCTACTGCTGCACCAAACCTGCCCGAGCAGAGCACAAGCCCACCACTTTCTTTCAGCGTTTCCCACCTTGCTCTCTACTGAACACAGGCCCTAATGCTCGGTGACAGCCCCGGAGAACACGGGCCAGCCATGAGCCATGCTGAGCTCCTCAGAGCTGCTCTCAGCCAAGGCAGCCATTGCTCCAGCAGAGCTTGCCAACCAACCACAGGCAGCACCAACTGGCTGCGAGGCGCCCGTGCCTGCCAGGGGCGACCTCTTTGAAGCGCAGCCACTCTTCCCGGCCCCCTTCCCTCCCTTCTGCTAGGTGTTAACACAAACATCTCCCTGTCCAAAAGAGCTTCATTATTTATTGGAGGGTACTTCTCTGCCAGCTGAGTCCCAGACTTCAGTAGCTTTGCAGGAGCCAAACAACTGGACATACGTCTCCAAAGATACCATAAAACCCTGGGTAAAATGGCTATTGAATGTGCCCACAGAGCACCTTATGAAAGTAATCTCTTGTGAGGGTCAGAGCACCCTGTGCCAAGAGAAGCAGTGAGCGAGCCCTCTTTGGAAAGAGGTGCTGACAGAGACAGGTATGAGTGTGCTGATTGCAATGGAAACATTTGTATATTAATTGCAAAGCACTCAGACTTACCCCCCTCCCTGCTTTACCTCTTTTTTTTTTTTTATAAAAGAAAAAAGGTGGAGGAGGGAGGGTTTTATTATTGCTGACCAGGGAGTATTACTTGCATCTCTCTCATGGCATATGTTCGTACACCTGTGGGCTCACACACACAGCCTTCTCATTTCAAAGCTGAGCAGCTCTCTTAGCTATTTTTCTTTTCCCTTCTTCAGGACTTCAAGGAGTGAGTAGGATGTAATTTCAGAGTGAGGAGGCTTGGTTCTGTGCCAGGCACTACTGACTTACCACATTGTCCCTCAGTAAGTCACCTCACCTCTCTTCTCCTTCGTCTTGCCACCTGTAAAAAAGAGAGTGTGATATTTTCCTTCCTTTGTTTAATTAACTAGCAGCACTTTAAAAATTCATCGACTGAAAGCCTTCACATCACTTTTTTTTTTTTTCTTTTAATTTTTAATTAAAACCTAATTGACTTCAGGGCATTGCAGAAACCTCCAGAAACATGCAGTTTGAGTCGTATCTTAAATGATTACTGTAGCCTCATTGCTTTAAATAACTTCCATCATTCAAAATGCTAGTCTGCCTGTTGCAGGGGATGTAATAAAAAGGCAGTCCTGATCCAGCAAGGCTCATCAGTGGGACAATACCTATCTAGGCCTCTGCTGAGCACTAGGAAGGGAATCCTGCTTCACTGAGGGCTATGGGAAAAGAGGATTCACCCTAAGTAACAGTCAGTGGACAACTTCCCAAAGCAGGGATTGAATAGGTACTGTATTGTAAAAGAATCTGAGTTGCAGGGAATAGGTGAGGGGAAAACCATACCACTGTGCCCTGACCCAGCTTTCTGCCTGTTGCCTGTCTTAGGCTTTTAAACTTGTCTGTATTTATACCATTGAAGCTTGAAAATCAGAGATGGAAAAGGACACTTGGGTCACCTAAATTGCTTTTGTGCACTGCAAAGTTGCCTTCTACAACACATCTCTTGTGTATCAGCAGTTAGGGCAGAAAGGAACAGGGAGGTGATCAAAATAAGGACAACTGCCCACCCTAAGGACCCCCATTCACAATTTTCCTGTAGCCCTTTTTTCAGGTACCAGCTGGGATCTGATTCTGTGATTCCTGCTAATTTGAATATAAGCCATTTTTGTATGCAAAGGATTGCTGACACCAGCAAGTTTCACTGTAATGATTACTATGGAAACGTTTATCTATAAATATAAAATTCTTTAAAGCTTAGCCTTTTATCTTTATAGAAAAAGGCCTGTTTATGTCACTTCTAAGCTTCCAGCTTTAATGTAGACGTGAGCTGTTCTCATGCCAAACAAGATAACCTCAGTGTTAGAGCTGTGTGAGCTTTGAAACATGGGAATTTGAGCTAAAACTATTATTTTTTTTAAATACAATATTAATAGCTGAATGGAAAATATTTTAAAATGCCTTTCTAAGCCCAAAGCTCTAGTTCACTTGCAGTTGTCTTTTCTATAGATTTTGTGTTAATGTTGCATGTATGGAGTAGCTGCTTTCAGCTGCCAGCCATTTGTTGAACTGTGTGTGTGTGTGCACACACACGTGTGTACACTCATGTGTATGCATGGTGGTGAGGCTTGTGAAGCAGAGTGCAAATGGAGAAGTTACTTAGTCAGTAACCTTTTTCCTTTGGAATTTTTTTTAGATGTTGCTTTTCAAAGCCTATGTAAAAATATGGTTTCTAAGTTTAGGCCCCCTAAAGACATTTTGAGGTGGTTTTTTTTACTAAATGACAAAAAAAGAGATATAATTTTAAGTTAATAAGATTAAGTTTTTTGTTACTCAAAAACCTACAGAGAAAAGGATGCATTAAGAAAGACAAGGACTAGTATTTTTTCTTTGCATTTCTATCTAAGAATTTTTTAAAAGTTTTTTTCCTTAACTTCAACATTTACACTTGAGAAATATCTATATTAACACAGAAATTTGTTTCAAACATACACACTAATTCCACAAACACCCGTATTTGCAGATACTCTAAAGCTACTCAATTAAAGTTATTCTCAAATAAGATGGAATCATGGGGGTTAAGTAATATACATTTGGGGTCAAAACTTTAAGCGTTCCAAAATGTTTGCAGGATCAGGTCCCCACTGACTTTGGATACAGAATTCATGACATATGGAGAGTAAAAGCATAGCTGATGATGATCAGAAGGTTAATTCGTTATTCATTGCCAGGGAGCAATTGATAGCAGCAACCTTGTCTAAAAGGGCACAATTCATATATATGTATTAAACTTTGCGTAGGTTTTGATTATTAATACTGATGGTTTTTTCCTTCCCCTTTTGGGTGGAATGAGAAAATGGACAATTAAATGTTTCATTTAAAGTTCAGCGCTAGCCTGATGAGCTAAAACTAAGAAGTTCAGTTCAAGGATAGAGGGGGCTTTAAGTTGCCTTTTGTTCTTCCAATTTTATAGGAGGAATAGAGAGGTCCTTGGCATAACTTAGACACTGGGGACGATCAGTTTTTACATTGAAATGTCTTTCCTGGATTGTTCTAGGGACTGCAGTCCCATCCATAGTGCTTCCAGTGTGGGTGTTTGAGAGAGAATCCCATGTTACAGGACTCAAGAGGCTGCTGGTGGTGAGACATGGTCTCATCTTCCTGTTTGATTCTCCCTTTGTTCATTTCCCTTCTGTGTTTTTTCTCACCAGTGTCCTGTTATTAAAGTTCTCTGAAATCTTAAATAGAAGTGCAGCTGAAGTAGAGACAGACCACCCCAGACTTCACTGGGGCATCCCTCTGCCTGCCCTCACTCTGCTCTTCCAAATTCACTTATGGTTTCATGCTCTGAGAATCACGGCAGTCAGAGGAGTCAATTGGACAGTGGCAGTAATTGAACAGATTGCCTGGAAATAAAAGATCTAAGAGCCAGCATTAAACCCTTAAATAGGACATGCAGTAAAAGCACAACAATATACTACAGCTCCCATAGGGCTGAGGGAAATTCAAACAGTAAAGATCTCATACTGGATTCAGAAAGATACTCCCAAATTTAGAAGCTTATTTGAATCCCATCCCAATAATTCAAACTTGTTAGATCTGTAAAATTAGTCTGTAAATCTCACAGGAAAGGCTGTGGGGTATTTCAGCACTTTCATTCGTGCTCCTGGCAGGAGCATGAGTATTAGTATAAAAACATAAAAATGACCATGAAAGTAACTTTTAAAGCAGTAGCTGCTTTTTATTCTCTTTCAAATCCTACAGAAAGGATTAGAGTTGTGGGAAAAGATTTAGCTTACTTTCTATTCAGTCCTAATTGGCTTGCCCAGCCTTGATATATTAAACCATACATTGTTAATGTCTTTATCACGTCTTTATTTCTTGTCCCATTTCAAGGTTCAAATCACGGTCATCAATCCTCACCAGGAAACAGCCTCCTTTCCTAGAGCGTTGCATTGTAAATGTAGCAGTGATTAAACTGGGAGGACTGAGGGTAGGGGGTTACCATGATAACTGGTACCTGAAAGGAGGGGTCTGGATGAAGTTCCCTGAAGTAAAGACAGGAATGTCATGTCATCTATGGCATTCTGCTCAGTCTAACACTCAGAGATACTCCTCTGCTCTCCTTCTCATGAGGTGTGCTCATTGCAGTGCTCCAGTAGCACCATAACCAGGACTGATGTGGCAGGATCTTTGGGATCTGGAGTGTTTTCTACTGGACATCTCTGTGGCACCTCATGCGAGGCAGCAGAGCTCCAGCAGGCAGTGGGGAAATGCATGGGTGTGTAGCAGAACCGTAGCAGTCAATCAGCATCTTCTTTCCTTTCATGAACTGGAACCTGACTCTCCCCAGCTATGCCCAGCAACAGGACAAGAGGCATCGGGCACAAAATGCAACACAGGAAATTCCACTTCAACATAAGAAAGCACTTTTTTACTGTGAGGGTGATTGAATACTAGAAGGGGTTGCCCAGAGAGGCTGTCGAGTCTCTCTCCATTGTTGGAGGTATTCAAAACCTGGCTAGACATGGTCCTGGCCAACACGCTGTAGGTGACACTGCTTGAGCAAGGGGGTTGGGCAAGACCATCTTCAGAGGTACCTTCCCACCTCAGCCCTTCTGTGAGTCTGTTACTATGGTATGGCTAACTGTTGAATGTATGAGTGAGACACTGCATAGGAGGGACAGTTGTGTGGGGACTACACAGAGAAATTTGCATAGCTTTGCATGTAATAAAGCCTGCCAGACCTGATTTGAGATTGCAAGCATTTACTGCGACCCACAGAAATACCCCTAGTTTGTTTAGCCTGAGGACTGGCTAGCATTTTGGGAGGATAAGGAAATGACAGTAGCTCTGCTACTTGCAGATTCACTGGTACAAGTGGGATGCCTTGTCCCTCTTCCAGAAGATGAGGAGAAGCCTGTGTGGCGTGGAAGCTAAACCCAACAGGTTTGCCTTCACTGGCAGATAGAAGGACTGTTGCAGAGCAGTAGTACTGCAAGAAGTAAAATTCAAAAAAAGCAAGGTCGATCTGCCCCGTTTGGTCACACTAGGATATTCTGGCTTTGCATTCTGAGAAGGTTCATGTGTTTGCTGTGCACCCTGGAGATGTCCACCCCATCTTTCCAGCACAACCGTAAATTTTATGCAGAAGGCCACATACATGCATTACATGTATAGCTACATGTATGTTAATATTAGGCCTGAGGGTCTGGTGGAGAAATAGGACATAGCTCAGTCATTCAGTTTAGTCAACACCTTTTTTGCTGGGAGATACTGCTGTTAGGTGACAAGTGTCAGCCTTTCTGATGTGTATGAACCTGGAGGGTTTTAGCCTTCTTAATCAAGCACAGCATAGAAGTGATGATTTATCTGAGGAACTGACCCATCAGGGCAGCCAGTTTTAATAGCCAAGAGCTAGAAAGTGCTCTTTCCAAATTAAACACATTTTTGTGTTTCTTTGGGTTCTGTTCCTGTATGGTTTGTGATGGAAGTACCTGTTTCCATTCGCAAATGGATAAACACAAGTATACATTTACTCTTCCGACTCTGGGAAAAAGATTGCTAGCAGGCTGACATGGAGGGGGCCCAATGTACCTGGAATAATATGAAACACCTTTTTTGTATGTATTAGTTTACATACTGTGTTCAGGAAACAGGGTACAGAAACTTCCTTAAAACTCCAGGAACAATAGTTATTGTTGGTTGTTGATATGGCATGAGCTCATATCCAGGATACCAAGAAAGGAACTCCTGACTACAATTATTAATATACTTCTTAACTCCTGGTGTGAAAGAATGTATTTATTGTTTTTGCAAAGAGAGATGGAGAAATAGGGCTTTAAAAAGAAGGGGTTTGCATGGCAGGACAAAGGCTCTGATTTATTTTTTTTTTCTCTTAAGAATTCAATTAAGGAATTTCTTCTGGAAGAAAAAAAGTTTTATAGTTGGGTTCCCAACAGTCTGTTGAAATCTATTTTGAATTTGACTGCATTATATGAAAATGATAAGATTAGTGTGACAGGTCTATAAAGCTATTCTTTCTATTTATTCTTGTCTGCATCTGCAGTGGGGGTGGGAAGCTATTCATCACAGCTCAAAGCTCTTGGTCAAAGTTATACAGGAATATGTTTCTCTGGATTTTTACAAAGTTGATTAGGGTAGAGGAGCTTCTTTAATGCTACAGTCAGTCCTTTAGGAGCACAGCCTTAAGCTGCTGGAAAAAGAAATTTGCAGAACCCTTGCTGTTCTATCTCAAACTGACACTTACACTAGATTTAGTGACTAAATTGTGCACTACAAAAGGAAAGGCCTTGGAGGGAGCCTAATCTTTAAATGGTATGCGCCAGTTAAAACATGGGAGTGGGAGTTAGGGGGCTCTGCAGCGTTTACGATAGTGTGGCACCAGTCACGTCACTTTAGTGGAGGAAAAGGGAAAAGACTCCTATCTGTCCTGTGCATCCTTCTCCCCCTAGGAGCGTTACCTCTTTTCATCCCTTTAATGCTGCCCCAGAGGGCCATCTGGAGCACTTTGGTGAAGCAAAACTTCAAATTCATAATTTTATCGAGAAGTTAGCCTCTGCAAAGCTTGGTTCAGATGGCTTTTGGGTTCAGAGGAAGTGCTTGCTTGGCTTGCTGCAGGTCTGGACTGTGTAACCCTGAAGTCACCCTACTCGGTCACTTGGAGCAGACACTCATACCTCTGTAGTCCTGGACTTGCCATAAGCACCCAGCTAATGCCTGTGAGGAAGACTCCCTGGAAAACTGATTTATCTTTCCTTGTTCCTAAGACAAAAGCAGTGGATGCTCAAGATTACCATCATTTTTTAAAAACATCTCCCTCCCCAAAATCTAATTCTTAACTACCCAAATGGCTATTTCAGATGTTCTCTGTGTTAATTTTGCTATACAGGTATCTTGTAAGGGCAAGTATTAAGCCTTGCAGTGACACTTCTTCAATGGTAAATATTTTAAAGACAAGCTCAATCAATATTAAAACCTCAATAAATTCTAAGCACTGATGTCCAGCAGTGTGGGGGGGGGTTAATGCTATATACAGTTTGAGGCACCAGTTTCCTGTATAATTATTTATTATTGGCTGCTGCACTATATAGATGCTGTAGAAATGAAAAGACAGAATTGCAGGCTTCAGTCTAGAGGTGAAAAAGAGAGTGTGATCTTTGATGGGTTATTTTTTCTTGATTTCTTTTAGTAACTTGCTCCTACTAAAGTGAAAAGTTCTTGGAATATCAAAGTCTTTTGCTGACTTTTGTGATAATTACTTCTTGGTTAGAGACAACTTAGAATATTTTTTTAATATGTGCACTTTATGTGTGCTTCAAAGAGAACATGGCATTCTTTTGGTTCCTCGGTTGCAAGGCTTTAAAAATAAACTCAGTGCAACATTGCAAATGAGATAAGATGCATACTTTGACATTTACTTTTGTTTCTCCAAATTTTAATGAGAAATTTAAATAACCTCCTATGAAACATGCCTAGGAAGTGGCAAAGCTGTGCAGTGTGTGGCTTCAGGGCAAAAAAGGTCCAGTTCAAGTTGGTTTCTACAAACAGGCCAATATTTGCTCAGCCTGGAGTTGCTTACACACTTAGGCCAAACTCTGCATTTTCCCAGGTAAAAAAGCAAGGAGTTTGGGATGAAGCTTGTTCTGCGTTTTTAGACTTTCTCATTTCAAGTCCACATAGGAAAAGAGAGAAAAGCAAACATAAATCCCTGCAGGGTAAAGTTGTGAAACTGCTTCATAGCTGTTAGGTCGCAAAGCTGTGATCCTGAAGGGACGTTGGGCAGATGCTCTGCACCCATTCAAAGCCAACTGCTCACACAGAGCAGCTGAGCACCACTCTGTCAGTAGCAAGGTCAAATCCTGCTCTTACAAGCCACATTTAAATGTGTTCCCAAATGAACCCCAGCCAGCATTCCCCCTGTCAAAATTAACCCACATATGTTGAAAGCATTTACCAGAGGAACAACATCCCCTCCAAACTTCCACAAGTGCACTGGCAGAGATGCAAAAAACCCATAATCTATCAGAAATGGGGCTATGTTCTGGAACTGAAAGACAGGCACTTCTAAAATTATCTTAAAATTAAAGGGGGGGCTACCATATTTCAAGAATAAGAATAGTTTTCTTCTATTGTCTAATCAATAGACAATTTCTTATGGGATTTTATTCTAGAAAAATAGGACCAGTTTGCCTTTTGATGGTTAAAAACACCACCACTTAGTGCTGAAATGATGGAGACTTTGTATTCAGTCTTATAACGTTCTTCAACATTATTGCTGATTCCTTTTGTCAATGTTTGTAACTCATGTATGGCAGTGAGAAAAGTTGTTCAGTTTGGGGGGAAAAAAAAAAGAGCATCTCCCTTGACAGATAGAATTAAATTAAATATTCTTTAAGTATGCAGAGACTTTACGTTTGTTCTAGTCTGCCTTGTGTGACTAGGGGCTAATACCACAGCTGTCATGTAATGAAGCTAGAACCAGTTCCCCTGAATCTAGTTAAAATAGCTGCCTTTTTAGGTTTGTGCTTTGGATGCGTGTTACAGAAATGTTTGTTTTTTCAGAAGCTGCTTTAAAAAGTATTCTAAGTGTCCTGGTGTAGTTAAAACCTCTTCCTCCACCCACAAAGGTACAGACCCTTTTTAATTCATTTTCCCTTTTGGTCATCTGGTGGCTTCATTCTTGTGATTACCAAGATTCTTTTAACAGACCTGGGATCTCTGCTTGGATGAGCAATTTTTTATGCAAGCATAATTCAGCTTTTCAAACTATCTGAAGGCCAAGTTGTCTGTGCTACATTGCAGAATGCGGAGTAGGTTTTGTTTTACCTTTCTTTGCTTTTTAAAACATACAATAGTTCAGGTCAGGAAGAATTCCTCTGGTCAGCCTGGGGTACTCCAGAATAATTCAGTTGCTATGGTTATGAGCTTCAGCCTATGCAAAGACAGAAACATACAGTAAGAAGATAAGCATGAACATAAGATATGTCTGTTACATGGTTCACAAGAGCATCACCATTACGATGGCATAATCATGATGGAATTGCAAGACACTGCAGAAAGCATTCAGATAGCTGATAATAAGACAACATAGAATCCAAAAATTCTTTTTCACAGTCAATGTAGATAAGGAAATGGAAAAATGATACTAGAGGGGAGGCCTCTTCCAGCTTGTTCTGTTTCTTTTTAGTGTCTAACATTCAGAGTCATCACCAAAAGTGATTCAACGGCTTTGCTTCCATCAAAGCATTGCAATTCCTCCACAAAGTTGATGTAGACAATCCATCAGGGGGAGGTGGATCCACAGAGGTGCTGAAAGTGCACTGAAACCAGATCCATTTGTGGCAGCTGCCCTTCTCAAAGCCATTCCACAAAAAAAGGCATGATCTTGGAGGACTGACCTATCCAGCTTCCTCCAGTACTCTTAGCTTTTAGCTTTACAGTTGCAAGCAGCTTTGAAAAAAAAAGTATATTTCTGACCTACAGAGAGGAGGCTTTATATTGTTGTGCCATGTGCCTTTTTTCTTTTTTTTTTTTTTTTTAATTCCAAGCGTTTGGAAGCTCTCCAGTATTTCCAATATTTGCACTCCCTGCATCCCTCTTTACTGCTGTTATTTGGTGCTGTTATTTGGAGCTGCTGCATTTCAATCCATCCAATTATAACCCCTTTTCTCAGAGAGTAACTGATTATACTTCAACAACTGCGTGCACTTCAGACATGTGAGACCAAATCTTCAGTATTATGAGTGACTTTTTAATTATGGGGGGGGAAAAAATATAACAATTTCAAAAGGAAAACCAAGTATCCACTTCCTCAGCTTCGCTCCCACCTGTAGTTCTGCATCCATATGCCATAATAGACATGATGACAGTTTACTAGGAGGTACCTTTTTAAAGCAGCCCTCCAGAATGAGAGAGATCCAAATTCAAATGCCTGGATTTAATCATAGTGAGGAAGGAGAAAAATCCAGAACTCTTCAGATCCCAGTTGACTGCTCAAATTCAGAAGCTACCAGCTGTTTTGTATGGCTGAATTTATTTCTGGTTCTCAGAAGGGAGTTGAGATTGGGAATTAGTTGAAAACTTTCAAGTTTGTCTTGCTGAAGAAGCAGATTCTGTATTCTCTGTGAGTTTACTGTGAGATTTAGTGAGGAATCTGCTTCAGTGTGCTTGGTGAGCCAGTAATCTCCAGCCTTCATTTCTATTTTATATGGTAGACATGTCTTACAAACAAGGGACTAGACAGGAGCAGGATGGGCAGTAAGATGTTAGTGAGGTGAGAGGAACCTCCCTGATTCCTGGCAGTAGTTTGTGGCATGGCCAAATGGAGAAAGGCAACTGCCCTTCATAACTGTGGGTCATGGGTTAGCTATATTATTATGCACCCAGGAGGAAGCTGTGGCCAGTGTTTTTTTATTAGTGTTTGTCAATGCCCTTCTTAACTCAAACACGACTTCCCCAAATGGAAGCAAAGACATTCAGCAGAGAAATAAAGCACTAGCTCAAAGGCAGAAATCAATCCAAAATATCCCCTTTGCAGTGGTTTGCCCCAGGAGCCTGTCAGAGCAATGATCTCAAGTCTGGTGAATACTCATGTCCGTGTGAGTGGCTGTGTGTGCTGGGTGTGAGACAAAGCCAGCTGTTACAGAGGCAGAAAGATGTTTTAAAAGAGTGTGAAGACTTAATGGGCAATATCTGGCTTTTTTTTTTTTTTTGCATCCAGCTGGTATTTTTATCCTTTAAGCTAAAAGTGGCTCAGCTGGGGCTGTTCCTTTTAGGGTGAAGAGCTGAGTGTGGGAGAGGGGAGAAGTTTCCAGCCCACAGTGATCAGGTGGGTGTAAGGTGAGTGTAAGGAGCAGGAGCTTGGGACTGATGCTCACAGGGCAAAGAGATTGCTACAGAGAGCAGGGTGTAAAACCCACAGCCAGGTCTCTGGTGATGGGGATGAGTGGTTCCTGGGTACCAGAGGGGATTGTAGTACCTGTGCAGTTTGCTGCAAAGCAGAGCCATTAATTTGTTTGAATCCATGCTTGGAAGCAATGACCTACTTGCAAGAATATAGCTAACAGGGGAAGACTTGGGTATAAACCTTTTCTATTTCTGTTCTGCTTTACCTACCCTCTTTTGAGTTTTCTCCATTTAGAATCAGTTAATTAGCTCATAATCTAATTAAATTTGGCTTTTTTATTTTTGAGCCTGGTCATCTTTAGGGAGCTCACTATAAGGCAAAGCTCTGACTGATGAGGAATCCCATCAGGCTTTCCCCTGCCTCACGCAGGGAAGACCCAACCCGCACGGCTCGCTGTCAATTAACATTTGGGCAGTGGTGCAGCCCCTTCCCTACCCCAATTAAGAGAAGGGAAAGGAAGGAGCTGATGGAGGGCAGAAGCTCCAAGTCTGTTGAGCCAAGCCATGCTCCTGTTTCTACCCTGAGCACGAATGGTGGCCCCTGCAGTCAGGTGTGCAACTTACCTTGGTTGTTCTTGTGGGTGGAAGGTTTTTGTGGCAAAACTGAAGAACCATAGCCTTGCCTTTTCTGCTCTGTGCTTGTTGTATGTAATGCCATTATAGGACTCACTATAACCTTCAGATGAATTGATAATTGTGAAAGAATAACTACACCATCTGCAATACAGCTGGGCATAGAAGTGCTTGGCTGACATCTTAGAAAATGAAAAGGGGATTTTGGAGAAATATTTCCTATTAATTCATGCTGCCAGTTGGTCCTGGAATTCCTGTGGATATTACTGGGAGTCAGTTATCTAATTATGAAGGGTCTTCAGTGACCCATTTGATTGTCTTACACAGTGATGGTTAGAGTCACAAGTTTCAAGAGCATTTTTTTTTAGTTCTTTCTCCCTGAAAATTTACTGCTGTCTGCCCATCTCTTAGAAGGGACCATTTTATATTAAAAAAGACATTCACGCAGGTCTTATTGTTGGGCTTACTGTTATCTATTTATTTCTAAAGTAAACTCAAGGTTAGAACTGACTGTAGGCATTAAAGTGGTGATTTCTTACAATAACTAGTATACATGCAGAAACCTCATTTCCATCTGCTTTTGAAAAATCTTGGCCTTCAGATTTTATTGTGAAGTTCTTACTAGGTCATCCAATTAATAGATTGACCTATATTTATTTTATTTCTCTTGCCACAGGTTAATTTTGACCTCTGGAACTCAGCAGAGAAATAAAGCACAAAATAATGCTGCATCAGATTAAAAAAAAAACCCACTATTGCAACAGAAGTTGAAAAGCCAAAACTGAAGGGCAAAGGTGGCAGGGAAGACGGCATAATTTCTGATGGTGATATTCATGGCATCTCACAGTAAGTGCATTCAAATCCATTTCTAGCAACTAACAATTGCTTTTTTGGGGGTCAGAAGGATTAGTAGTAATAGGAGGTAGGATTTTAAAGTGAAAACATATTAAAATAGGCTACTAACCAAAAAGCATGGCTCCTATGATACTCTTTTCAAGGTCTGCATCTTCATTGCTATGTGCTGTGTTTGCATCAATATAGCAATTTGTATTTGCAAGTTGTAGAAATTTAACTTAGCAGCTCCTACGACCTTATTTAAAGGGCTATGCTTTGTTGTTGGGGTTTTTTTGTCTGTTTTTTTGAAAAAGTAGGTGCAGGTTTTTAGTGTATTTCCTGTGTACTCTCCAGAAATAATATTTTATGTCTCAGGCTAACACCTCACTGAGGGGGATCACCTGCCTTTGCTTAGCCCACAAACAGGACTAGTTAGGTGTGCGGACTAGCTTGCGTTGGAGCTCGTTTGGGCACCACAGGATTTAGAGCTGTAGCTGTTCCTGAGCATTAGCATTTTGAAAGGTTTAACCAACAAAAGCACACTTGTGGCTTGGGGAATACAGATGCTGAGAAAATGTTTGAATTCGTGTAATGATTTGGATCTTCAGGACCGCTTGATTCACCCTTGCAACCTTGTCTCCAGACAGTGCCACAGGCTTAACTCACCTGCCAAGAAGCGTGAGCATTCCTTCAAATCTCTGTAAAATGCATCTCTGTGCAACTTTGATAGCTTTTACAAGGCATAAAATTACTGTTCAGAGTAACTCCCTTCAGCTACTTTTAAGTCAAGTGAAGTAAGAGTAAATATTTCTCAGCAGGTTGGAATTCCAAATGCCACTTCTCTTTCTGTCTTTGGAGTCTCTTTATATTTTTGTATGCATATATTTCATGCAGGTTCAAGCTGAGACATTTAGGGGTCAAGGGAAAAGGAGTTTGGAAAAATCACAGAACATTCTTGATAAATATTCACCAATATGATAAATTCCATGAAAGTGTGGGGGTTTTTTTGAAGATTTGTGGTTTGTTTTTTTTTTTTTCTTTTTGTAAAGAATACATGCAGTGCTAAATCCATATGTAGAACTTTTTGTGTAATGATAAAATGAGAAGAAAATCACATTTACCTTGAGATTTTATTAGTATTGTTAGTACACAAAACTTCAATTAAACATGTCCATTACTTTTTTTCTATATTGATGAACATGGGGTTTTCTGAGAAGGAAATTATATGTTGATGTGACGGGCATTGCACTAATGTGGAGTCTTATTACTGATGTGATGATGGATGGGGAAACTACATAAGGTGAAACCAGCCTGGGAGTCGTGTATCTGGAGCAGAGCTCCTGTGTCATTGCTCAGTAGCAAGGGCTGGCTTGCAAAAGCGTGCCAACGGGTGGTGGGAGGGCTCCTGCTGTGCTGTGCTGCTCTGAACTTTCAAAAGGAAACCCTACAAATACTGTGAGTGAATTCTTGCCATGACCTGGAGTAGAAACAGCCTTGATTTAAATGGTGCATAGGCTATTCCATGTTGCATGGGACGCTGTGTCATGCCAAATAGTGCTAGAGTCTCAGTACCTCTGTGATGAGTACACACCTCAAGTGTTTAGGTAAGGCTATGTATGTCTGGAGAAAACTTGGGTATAAGGCTTTTCTACATTCTGGGGCCAAGCTGTTCAATGTGTAAGAATTTACATCAACTTTTCTTGCTCCTTCTTTCTCATGTTAACAGGTTCCATGCTTCTAATAGTGATTAGTTGTGGTTTTTCCACTTCTTTTGTGGAACAGATTTTAATAGTGGCTGGTCCCATTTATCTCAGGTCTTCAATGGTGCTGGTGCACTGGGAAGTGCTGCTCTGGTCTGGGTCAGCTCTGGTCTTCCTTACAACTATTAAGCAAGATTTGTTCCTTCTCTGGTCCAGTAGTGTTGGTTCACAACCCTGAAAGACTATGATTAGCTCAAAGCATGATTCTTACTTTTTTACTCCAAATCTACCTTCCAGTAAGGCAGACAGGACATTCTGCTCTGAGTCCATTAGTTAGACCATGAAACTGGTGGTTTATTTTCTCATTTTCAGCCCCAGGGCTGAATCCTTCTTCCAAGGGGCAGAATCAAAGGGTTGAGTCTGGGCTCTTCAGGCTCTAAACAAACTCTTTCGCAGTGGCTGTGAGCATAGTACAGGTAAGATAACTCTCAGGATGACTTCAGACAGCTTAGGTTTCTTGTGTGTCCCCTCTTCTCATTTTCAACCAACATGATCAAGGTCACGAAAGATGAATTTGTTGTTCTTTGTTCAGAAGGTGTACTGGCTTTGCCTATTTACCTCTGTCTTAAAAGGAATCTTTGTTGTTATGCATGCTCTACTCAGGTCCATGTTTCAGATTCTGCTTACTTCCTTACAGTTCCTTAGGTTTTTTGTTTTCATTTTTTCTAAAGTCATGTTAGCACCTTGTGTTAACTGATTAACACAGAAAAGGGCTGGATGAATAATTCATTATGTATGATTTAATCAAAGAATTTACGTTTCCTTTTGTTTCATAAAACGTCTGCAAATATATCAAAGCTTTCTTTCAGCTATTTGTTTTTGCAAAGTTGTTTTGCCAAATAATATTCCTTTGTTTTGGAAGTGGAGCATTCTTTGTGCAAGAATTTGACACGCGTATCTAACATCATTACAATGCCAGTAGAGACAAAGGGGAAAGTTGCTATGGGTCAGTTTTGTTGGTTTTTCTCAGCTCCACTCCCATAATTTTTGCCCATGTCTTGAAGAACCAGAAAAGGACAGGTCTGCTTGGGAAGTAGGTAGGAAGCCAGATTGCTCCCTCTCTAATTCTGTGTCTGAAGATTTAGGCAGATGACCCTGTACTAATTACACTTCAACTTCTTTAGAGCTAAAAGGACTAGAAATGAGGTGTACATATATCTTCAATATTTACCTTCCTAAATTCTGATGCTCAACCATCAGGGAGTCAGGTTATCAGGAATGCACTTAATAAAGTACATGGAGCAGCTTCTCCCCAAGGAGATAGTCCTGTCATCTGTTTTGTCCTGTCATGGATCTCTTGCATTTTATCTAACAAAGTTAGAGAAGGAAATGGGATTTGTTGTTTGCAATGTTTCAACCACTCTTTGAAATCCATAGACAAGTGCTTCAGCTGGTAGAAGCACATTTAAAATGACAGAAGCTTATTTGGTGGAGGAAAGATTTACTAGCTGTGCAGAAAAGGCCTGGAATCTGGGGGCAGTGGATGGACTCTGAGCACTTCTTTCCCTGTAAATGGCTAAACTGATAAGAAAGTATTGGTATCTGGCAGTGCCTGTTAGCTGGAGACCAAAGCACCTTTACCAACAATTTACCACGGCAAATTTTGAGTATTAAAGGTATCTTCTTTTTAAAAAAAAAAATATTATATGAGTATGTATATATAAAAAACTATTCATTTTTCTTTTTTCTGTTGTGCAGACGTGTATGTATGTGTGTGTGTTTTTAATCTTATTTTCATAACCATTCCTAAGGAGACAGAGGGAAGATTTGCCCTGTTAAGATAATGGCAAAGATAGCAAATCAGATGGTAGAGGGGGGAGGAACAGCCTTGAGGAGACTGTTTATGAAGACTTTCATTCCAGCGTGTACCTTGGACATAGCTCAAGTGAGGGAGAATCTGCTATGCCAAATCTAAACTTGGCCCTGGTAGAGGCAGATAAGGACCTATGCCTAGTGCAAGGGAAGAATCGTATCTGGGGACAGGCACAGCTGATGGAATCAAAGATAGTGATAACCTGTGGATCAGACTGTGCATCTTTTTGACAAGCATCAGCTGTTCGTTCCCAGCCTCTGGGTGACTCCTTTCTACCAGATGCAGTATTTCAAAAAAAACCAATTGTCAGTGATGTGGATTAGGAGGGGGGGCGGGAAAATGTAAATTGGAAGCGACCCAAGTTCCGACTGTGCATGGGTGTCCCATGGGTCAGATGAGAGAGGCTGTTTCCCAGGAACCACAGGCCAGATGACATTTGCAGAAAATGTGGAGGCAAAGGCTATTAGAAATGGAATTGTCTGAATAGAGGGAGGCCACATAAGAGGAATTAAAATTTGCTAATGCAGTAAGGTCACCGTTAGCAACAATTAGTATCCGCAGTGTGGGCAGCTACCCCTAAACTGATGCTATTATGTGTCTGGAGACATCAACAGATAAAAGGTTAGAGTGGACAAAGGATCCAAATTTGGTGATCCCTGGAAAATCACAAGTGTGGAAGACAAGTACATTTTTGACTGCAGGAGTTAAATAGGTGACCACTGCTCGTCAGCTACTGCACACAGCAGGAGAAATCCAGCTGTTTATCCGATCAAGGCTGCTGCACAGCTACATGCTGTTTCAAGCTGGACGAAGCAAAAGTAAAAGGAAATGGTATTGCTTACTGTGAGGTGCAGTCAGTGGAAAAATCGGGTGTCTAGAAAAGAATTTCAAAGCCTCTCACAAGAGAAAGATGATGTCAACAGCTTTGGGCAGGACTTGCCAGAAGCTTCTGCTGATGGCAGCTAACAGGAAAATACAAGCTTTACATTTTTTGACAGGAACAGAGCTTTTGTAAGACTGTGCTCAAATAAGGGAGTGCTCAGACAGACAGCTTTCATGTCCTGTTCCTCAGGAATGGCAGGTACCAGGGAGAGTCCAGGTGCCTACCCTCATTGTCAGGTGAGTTGTACAGCCTCAGGTGTGCTCTGTGCTTCTGCATCCATACTGCCAGGAACATCTGTTTAGCAAGTTCAAAGAAACCTTGAGCCTATTTCTGTGCTCTGCAAAACGTATTCACCAGTCAAAAGTCACAAATCCGTTCCCTCAGTGTTCAGTTTGGAAGGACAATAAGCAAGTTGCAAGCTGACAAAGATTGAAAATGATATGGGAAGGTTTACAGATTATTTTTCTCCCTAATATTCTGAGCAAATCTACTGCATCTTTTTAAATACAGTAAAAAGGAGAAGAGGAAAGGCTGGTTTTAACATAGCATAGCCAACTGATGGGAGTCATTGCTGTGAGATAACTATGAGCCCTGAATGTTAATGGCTTTGACAAAGAAAAGTGGGCATATTTAAAGGGATGGGAAGATTAAAATATTTAAAACAGAACCACAGAGACTGGTACTCAGCATTGTGAAGATGAAGTCTAAGCACAAATTGACAGAAACACGTAGATGTTTCTTTTCTGGGTGAATCTTTCTATAATTGTCCACAAGGATTTCCTTGCCCTTTCCTCTGAAGCTTTAAAGTATGACTGCTGTCAAAGACAGTACTGCTGTAAGCTCTGTTATGAAGCTAAAAACCCAGCAGAATGGCTTCATGTTATGAAAACAGTAGCTTGTAATGCAAGCATCAGAAAACAAAAGTTCCCAGCCATGAAGCATAAGTAGTGGTAGATGTTTAAAGAGTAAAGTAAACTGATTTTATCTAAAAGGTCTACATAAGTCTTCACCTAGGAGGATTAGGTTTTCTTCTCCATCGGAGCCTTTTCTCAGTTTGTACATCAGTCTGCCAGCAACATAAGACTAAAATTGCCAGTCTGAGTCAGCTGAATCCCGTTTGGCGTGGGAGATGAGGGCTTGTTGTTTGGAGGAATAGTTTTCAAACCCTAGTACCTTGACCCAGGATACTTCAAGGTAATGAGAAGCACATTACTCTTTAAGATGAGGGATTAGCAAGAACCAGGTACAGACACTTCCTGGAGTATCAAGGGTTTCATGTCAGAACTATAACAAGGCAAATGAATGAAGTTATAAACTTTCCTCATGTGAGGATAACTGTGTGTATACATGTATGTGTGTAAGTGAACTGAACTGTAGATGAGTTCTGAAGATGCCAGGCCAGATAACTCCATGAAGTACCAAGTTCAAAGCCAAGTAATACAGATTCTTTCCCTTCATTTTGTTTCCTTAGCACAGGAATAGCTGGTTTGAAACCCACAAGCAATTTTATGTCCATAAGAGTATTAAGCGAGAAGTTTCGATATGAAATCATTACCTTCCCTCTTCTAAATCCAAATACTAATTGCAGCCTTGCTGTGAGCTTGCAATATTAAGGCTATCATAGCCATGGCAACCAAAAGCAACATTAAATGGAATACATATCTGCTGCACAAGACTGGGTGGTTTTTTTGTTTGGGCAGTAGGCACACATCTCTTTCCAGCAGCCATGATGTACAGGTCGAAAGAACTTCCAGTTCATCAAACCTCTGAGCTATTTTGCCACATATACTCTGCTATCACTTAATATTTTGTGTATCTGTATAATTAGTTTCAGTGCAGGATGGTTTGGTAATCCACAGACACGCATAAAAACACAAATTAAAATTTCAGCATGGTTTTTACAATGGCCCATTTACATTTCACGATTAAACCCATAATAAAAACTTTTGTGTAATTATAATTGGGCTGATTTTTCTCAAAACAAGGAGATAAACATCTATGTAAATAGCCTCAACAAAATATTGTGTTTAAGAAAAGAGATCTTCAAATGAGCTGCTTAAAGTCACCTTCTATTCTTTGCATGATAATTGTAATAAAAAATAATAAACAGCACAGGGCACCAAGCACAGCACTTCAAAGATGATATTGTGCCACTTCTATAAAGAGGCATTTCAAAACAATATCACTTAAAAACCTACCAATTATTTAATGAAATAAAAAAGTGTATGTGTGTGTGTGTATGCAAGGTAAGATTATTGAAATAAGTTTCCATTTGCTTGATTATCCTGAGGGTATGTGTCTGTAATGATCTGTCTGACTCCAAAGTATCTGAGTACACAGTGAAATTAATTGCCAGAGACATTGCAGTGCGCTGTAGTTCTGTAGGCCATGGGTGATGTTTCAGATGGATATACTTAACCTCTTTGTGGGTGCATATGAAGGTTAGTTTTACCTGGAAAAGATGCTGCTGTGCCTAGATTGTCATTTAGCACAGAGAAAAACTTATATTGGCTAAATAACTTACAGCTTGGATTGCTTATTCCAGTTTTGAGGGAGAAAGCTGTATCAACACAAGTGTCTTTTTGCAGGTATAATTGTATCCATGCTAATGAGATCTCTGCCAGAAAAAGCTCTAAAACATTGCACCTTAACTCAACACCACTCTGTCAGCAGAAATTTTTATTCTATAATGTAATATTTATGTATGTTTATAAATGCTTAAGAAAGGGCTAATATAGTCAGGCATCATTAGTATGGGCAGAAACTACTGGGGAGTGTTGGAGATTAGCTGCTTATGCCCATGATTTGCAGCAATTGTCCTGCTGGAACCAGTAATCATCTAGCAATTGATTATTAAAACACCCTTTAGCAAATTATTTATAAGGATGCTTTTCATGTAAATTAAACCAAAAGTTGTTCAGAGGAGAGCTTTACATTGATAAATGAATATTTTAATACAGGCTAATGAAAAAGAATTTTCAGCAAGTCTTGAAGTGTTGCTTTTAATGGTAGAAATGTGTTGAGGTGGTTCATGTACTCAACAAGAAAAACAATGTGAGTCCATTTCACCTGAAGGAATGAAATCCTTGCCCCAGATTGGGATAAATCACAAATTGCTCTAGATTCTGTCCCACAGGCAACTCGTGTGGTTGTTGGGTGTAAACCACCACGTCACTTCAGGCCTCCGTTTCCCACTTGTAGAGAGAAGAAATATTCCTCTGTGCCTGAGTGGACATTGTGGGGATGAAGGCACTGGGGATGGCCCTGCAGTGACGTGGCATGAATTCTGGTGGCAATTTTTGACGAGGCTATTTGCTGCTGGTGACGTAATCTAAACCAGAAATCATTGCAGTGCTCGGTGTACCCTGAGCCATTAGGAAGGAGCTTAGATGGAAGTGAAATAGTACCTCTGAGCTCTGCATGGGTTCTTGATTCTATGAGTCTTTGCATGGCAGAGAATATGAATCTTTTCAGCTCTGTGTAGCCATTTTTTGTGTGCAAAAGTCCAAAAAAAAAGGATTCTTGTGATGAGTCTGAACCGTGAAGTACACTTGGCTGAACAAAAGCTTGTAGATTCGACCATAGTGTTAGATGATCTTAAAAGACATCCTGCAAACTGTATCTGCTTGAGTGTTTGGACTATCATGGCTACAACTACACCATAGCTAATACTTGGATATCAGCTTGTTTAGGGAGAGGAACAGCATTTTAATTAACTCTACAAGGGCTCAGAGTGGTGCTCAACTAAATTACTAGAGGTATTTCATTTACCCTGGGCATGCTCAGAACTTTCACATGAGTTCTGTGCAGCTACTCATTGCTCTTTTCATGCTGGCTCTGTCATTTTTTTTTTCCCATGGTAATAATGTGACACCTGACTTTGTGTCATTGTTGTAGGAGGAAGAGTAAAGGTAGCTCTCATAAATTCAAATATGCTTAAACCATTTTGACACAACTTGTAAAAATTAAAAAGCTGATTGCACTTTTAATAGCAATCTTGTCAGTAATATTCATAGTGATAAGTCTCTAGTATTCCAAAGACACAGATTATCCTACGTGACTGAAGGAAACGTTAAAGAATCTATAATTAAAATCAGTAATATGTACCACACATTTTAAAATCCTGAACTCTATTTGAGAGATTAGTTTCTTTATATAGTACCTAAGAACATATTCAGATATATTGATACCACTATTGTCTTATTTAATGGCCATTCCTGCTCAAGTCTGTGTGCTGCATGTGCCATCGTAGTGTCCCAGGAGGCATGCTGAGAAAGCAACGTGTCTCAGTCACAATGCCATCCCATTCTCTTCTCTCAGGCAAGAGAAAACATAACAAAGGTGCTGTTTACTTCCCCCTGCCTATCTATGGTTCCCCTGGCAAGCATGGCATGAGCAAATTCCTCTCAGTCTCCATTCATGTGCAAAGGCACAAAAGGAGAGAAAAAATATCTGCATTTTCCATACAATGTCTGGGTGGGCAGTGTGGCTAGACAGGGATTTGGGGAATTGTTCTCCTGCTTGGGACTGAATGACAAACTGGTTTTGCGAGAGCAGAGTCTGCTGGTGTCATTATACTGATCTATCGCTGACACATCTGGAGCTGCCTGTGGATGAAAGGTACTTCATACCCAAAATTTGTGCCCTTCGGAAGGATTTACGAACCGTTTGTACAACAGTGTAAACTGAGCAGTGCTGCCAGTAAGCTTTTGGTGGTTTCACTGTGAGTTATGTATGCAGAAGAACCAAGGATTAAGCTCTCCTTAAAGGTTTTGAGGTTTAGAAAATGGAAAGAGGCAAGGGGCTGGCCTTTTTCAACCATCTGGGACCCCCTTTTTTCTTCCCATCCTCCACAGTCTCTCTAAGGCAGACGCTGCTGCAGCAAGATCCTTACTTGTGTCACAGCAAACTTCACCTGAAGAGCTGTCTTAAATACCCCTAACTTACCTAAATGTTCTTTTACTCTTTCTTAGCTAGTCTCATCTTTACCCTAATTCTATTTATTAATGTGAAATTTTGTGTGAAGATGGGAGCAAGACATGTGCCAGACTTTTGTCACTCACAGTTTGTTGTCCTCCCTCATAAAATAATGGAATTATTCTTTTTTTTTTTTGCCTTCCCCTTATATTATTGCACATGGTAGTAGCAGTGAGGAATGTGTGACTTCTTTCTTGGGAAGTTGGCTTGTTGAAAGTTGAATGGCATGGTTCATTGTGGATACAGATTTTTAAAATTTTTTTAAAATGTGAATAAAACTAATTTTCAGGCCTTATCATCTGTTCTCAGTGAGCTTTTAGCAGCTCCCCTTTAGTATGGCTTTGAATATGAAAGGTCTGGAAAGCAAAATGGGTTATCACTTAAACTGTTATCACTGGGTTGTTTGAAATACAGATTAGACTCGAGACAAAATAGTTTTGTTGGCCTGCTAGCCATTTATTTAGAGAATTGAATTCTTCCTTTCTCCTGAGTATTAAGGTCTGGAGCTGAACCCAGTAGGTCTCTTAGAAATAAGGAGTAAAGGAGTAAAGCTGAATCTTCTCTTTTTTTTTCTTTCATTGTGAGCAATGGGAAGATAATTCCTTATTGCTAGAATTGTTAGTTGGAGGTAGAGGGGAAGACTATGTAAAGAGAGTGGTAAGAAAGAAGATTTGGATTTAAATATTCATGTTTTGGGGGCTATTCAATGATATTAGGAATAAATTACCAGCTAAGGACACACTTGATTGATTCTGTCTGAATTTGTTTTATAATATTTTCACATAATTTCATTTATTCTTTCCTTTAACATTCATTAGAGGAAAAGAGAAAAAATATACAGCATGTGAAAAGAACACGGGGAAGTTTTTTATATAATGTTAATAATAGTTGATATTTAATTGAGATCGTATCTTTAATCTTTTCTTCTTTTCCCCTGCCAGTGTTTCATCTCTATTCTTATTATCTTGTTTTCAGTACAGAATTATCACCCACTGGTTTTCAATTACAGCGATGCCCATATTGATTCTCCCCTTGATTTTTAACTCGAAGCTGAAAAATTACTCACTTAAGCCAATAAAAGCAGATGATGTGGTTAGTTTTGGGTTCCTTTTTTAAAATAATAAACGAATCAAGAAGAAGAATGATAAGCTTATAATGATTCTGAGTTACAACAAACTGGTATGAAAATGCATTTTAAATCGTTAGAACTCAGAACAGTGTTATAAATTTATATTTATCTCTTCACGTCGTGGTAAGTGGTCCCTCAGGACACAAAACCCATGCCTATAATTCTAAGTTGCATTTATCTGCTGGTACTTGGGCACTGAGGCCACCTGGCAGATAATGGATTCTGGCTATGCTTTTCTTAGCTCCCAGAAACAGGGTGTCTGCATGCAAAGTGCCTGTTGGGAACGGCCTATGGTCCATGCTAGCTCCCAGACTGTGGCCAGGGATTGTCTGGGGGAGTGCCAGCTGGCATGGCCCGAAATCACCGCTCTTTGGGTTTAATAGCAGAGATGATCACATTCCTGGGCTTGGGAAAGTTCACAGGCACTGCTAAATTTACTAACACGGATGTAGCCAGAGAACATTGTCCCATTTAGAAGAAGTTACATCGCTTCTCCACACTTCTCTGCATACCTATCTTAACACACAAATAGTCCCATGATGCAATGATAACAAACTGCAAGCTTAAAACCAAGATTCGGTGGAAGGTTCGACCCTACACAGAGGCAAATGTCAAGAGTTGTCATGGCATGGCTTTGGTGGCCATGTGCAATTAAGAATCAGTCTTTATTGATGCTTAGAAAGTACAATCCGAATGAATTTGGGAGCAGAAGCTGAACAGCAGCTTTCCTGAGTGGTACACTAAAGGATTTGATTCTGCACCCATTGATGTTAACAGAAAACCCTCTTGCTAGCTTCTGTTAGAGCAGAATGAGAGCTAGGTCTAAGGAAAAATCACTTAAAGCCATCAATTTCACACAGACAACCCAAAATATAGATAGCAGAGGGTCAAAATTATCTAACTACAAAAATGAAGATCTTTCAGAACCAGCATCTTAAATCTCACAGGTCATCTCAAATACTTTAGACAGAACGAGTGGTTTGTAAGGGAACTTGCACAGATGCATGCATTAAAGTATTGGTAGGTATGTTTGTGGGTGGGATTGCTCCTCAGGAGGAGGAAAGAAAGATATTCTGTCTCAATTCAGGAAGATGCTGAATATCTTGAAGAAAATTGCCTTATCTAACTGCAGCCATAGCGATCTGGGTTTGATATTCCCAGCTGCATCCAACACCTCCTATGTAGATGTGGTATAAAACCAGTACTCATTAATCTGACACTGAGAAGCCAAATCACATATGCTTTTGTGCTGTTGCTTACATTGCTATATGTAACCTCTCCTTTTCTTTGAGCGTGTTCAGTATTCTTGCCCATGTTTTATTATGAATCTAACTTTTAAACCCAAGACTACTAATCAGCAATGATACAAATATTTGAGTCATGATTTTCAGACATGTTCTTGTAGTCCTGAAAAATCCAGTGGACTCCTCACCCAAGAGGCCTCTTTTGGAGAGCAGAGCCATTGTGAAACTTTTAGTGCCATCCAGCTGCTAAGTGTCTGCCCTGCCTTAGTCTCTGGTTGTCCTCTCCTTGCTTCAGACACAGTCCTACTTTCTCAGGGGTCCAGGTGTATTTGCCCCATTTCAACAGCCATCTCTCATGCTTAAAATCAAATATTTGCTTTAACAACAGCAAACTTCTTCCTAGACTTGGCAGTGCCCAAGGTTCTTTTTACATGTCTAATTTCTCCACTTTTTATGCATTGTAACAGTGTTCCCCTCTTTGGAGAGGTTCCAGAAGGCACCTGTACACACTCGCTCGTTTGTGAAATGCCAGTATGGTGGGCTGTAATTTGCCAGTCCATTTCTTCTCCAAGAGTAAGTTAATTAAGTTGATAGCAGCAGAATTTATAGTTTTATTCAGGCTACATATACATGCTATGGTAATGTTTTAGCATTAGGATGGGGTAAATGAGACATAACTGATTCTGGAGCAATTCCTGTCTAGGCAGTGATAGGAAATGAAGGCTTCTCTTTCCTTTCTTTTCTGGGATGCCTGCCCTGAGAGTAAGGTACCTTAAACAGTTGCCTGTCTCCCCTCCCTTTTCTTTTGCACTTAGTGTCACAGTCTTAGGGCTGGGACCTTTAAAGGGTTTGCAAAACTACAGAAAACACAAATTTTTGGGGTGGCTCGCCATTATGTGACATTATTTTACTGCCTTTTGTATTTGGGGCAGGCACATTGATGAGGGCTTCAGGCTTGCTGGGTAGTCCTGAGCATCGTACATCTTCTAATTTTTACCCCTCACCTGACAATCCTTTACATGGAACTTATTTTTCTTTCTTTAGGGTTAGGCCAGCAGGTCTGTGGGTTTTTCTGAACCTGCATAGAGGCTCTTCTACCACAGCCACTCCTCCCTCTCCCACCCCCTCCCCATCATACTAAAACATTTTAGACTACAGTACCCTCTATACTGTCAAAACTTGTTGTCGTTTCCTGTGAAACACCTCAGGTGCCAAACACAACCCCAGTGCAGCCCGAGGAAACGGAGTCTCCCAAAGGGGATGCTGAGTGTGCATAAAAGTGGGCTCTGTTTTTCCAAGGCACCTGCCACAACCTTGCTGACATTTTCAGCATAGGAAAATATTTGGCACTGGACAGCTGTTCAGAAACTTTTCCCCTTGTAGGTAGTAGAAAATGTTCCCTTTTTAAAACATATTTATATAATTCTTTTTGGGCCTATATATACGTGAAAGGCTTCATTTTTTCTCCACTGTGATCTTCAGGGAATTTACCTCCTCAGTTCTTCCTATTTGCTCTGCCATTCCTCACAGTGAACACATCCACCTCTTCTTTTTAGTCTCTGTCTTTCCCAGCAACCTGAGCTGCAGGATGGTTAATTGCTTTTACGCTGTCTCCCAACAAGCCACCTCAGAAGTCTGACTCTGTAGCATCTATTTATTAGTTTTAGATTCCTCTAAGTGCACCTTGTTGGATGCTTAACATGTTTGTTTTTAACACCTCTTCCTCCAGTAGCATTGCAAATTGTTTCTCTTCCAGGTTATTCACTCATAAAATTCATGGGGATAAGATTGGATCTGTAAGCACCAAGGTTTACCACTTTGTACTTTTCTGGCACTTGGCTTTTCCAGATCATGATGTGCAACTATCTTGTGTTCCTGTACTCAGTGCAAAATTACTGAGCATCTCATTTGCTTGTAGGTTGCAATTGTAGCAGAGGTGAAGTTGATGTTGCTATTCATCAAATTAGAACTTGAAATGTCTGCAAGTGGTGAGCAGTGCAGCACACACCACCAGTACCCATTTCCCAGCCTCCTGTCCTTAGGAAAGGAACAAATAACTAGATTGTGATAGATGGTTTTTAAAGGGTTCAGACATTTCTCTAGGAGACATAGAATGGAAATCAGAATTGAAGTGAAACGGATACAACTATCGGACAACATGAAATTTCCTTTTAAAGAGGGAGCTGGAAAATGGACACTCAAAAGGATTCTTTATGAAGAAAGTCTCTCCCCATAGACTAGATTAGTCATAAGCTGTGGTTTAAATAAGTGAAATGAATTATCTGTAAATATCAGTCCCTTGTTCCTCAAAGTTTTAAATTATTAGGATTCTGTCTTACAAACTGGCCGTTTCCTTTTTGTTTTTGGGAAAAAAATAATTTTTAAAAAAGCTGTTCTGTTAAAATGGGGCAAAGCAGTGTGGGGGGGGAGCAAGAATTACTGAATAAAGGTTTCTTTTAATTTATTCACTAAAGATTCCTGGCAGGTAAAACTCGTTTAAAGGAAACACATTTCCTTTTTCATGATCTTCTAAATTCCCATCTGTACTCAGACAGTTGTATTTACACTGTTACATTCTTCAGGAGCAAAAATGCTCTGATGTGAAACGCTGAAGGAGTTGTGCATGAATGTTGCTGAAAAATGTCCGTGTGCAGAGAATTTCTTGAAAATGACAGTGGTGTTCACTGTGACAGCTTCATGTAATCAAACTCCCAGGGTACCATATGTACTGATCTAATAAGTTGTTGCAGCCCTAGCTAAGGAGACAGGGCTCTTTTCATTAAGTTGTAACAGCTCTTGGTATTAATTCAGAGGGTCCTCAGCTTGTTCCCCGATCTGTCAAGCTCGTGGTGCTAAAGATATTTTATGTCTGGGATACTTAAATATAAGTATACCAAAAATAAAGCAAACAAGGAGGGGAACTGACAGCAAGGGAGATGTCCAGTAAGTGCAATCAATAGAAATGATCTGAAATTGCTTAAGTAGCTTTAAAAAATCCCCCAAACCAAACCCTAGCTCACACCCTTCTACGTGCTGGCACTTTGTACTTAAATTACCTCATGCATGTCTTGTCCAGATCCTGAGAAAGTTCAATTTTGGGTTTGCCAGGTTAAAACCTGTATTTACTGTTCATTCATCCAGGACCTTTTCTGTCTGTGGCCTTTGCCATGGCCTGGATTTTGCAGCATATTTGGACATCAATGCTGTAGTAGAGTTTCTCTCTTCAAAGTCTCTGATTGCCTTCATAGGCCAACAAATCTAGGTGGTATTTGGTATCTAGAGTGCAAAGGAACAAGCTGTTTTATTGATATTTAAAAAGAGCAGTAGACTTTCATTATGATGCTACTGCAACAAAGCAATCCACTTTCAGCAGTTAATTTGGTGATGCTTTCTACAAGATGCTAAAATGGTGCTGGAATAGAAAACCTATGTAACAGTTTTCCAGGCCTGGATTTTGACTTCTTGGATGGTACTGAATGCAGGTTGTCAAGATTTCAAACTCTGTGTATTGTCAGTAAGTTTGTGTTGCAGTTTCTGAAATAGCAGAAAGTAAGAAGCTGTCGCTGTTTATAGCACCTGCAGAGTTCAAGACAGTGACTTTGCCATTCTTTGCTTGAAATTGTCAGCATATGTTGAGATGTGTTCTTCCAGGATCCTCAGTAGATTAACAAATTATGTTTGCTTTGTGGGAGATGTATACCAGTACGGGGAATCCCTGGACTTCAAACACACAAAATAGGGTATCGACAAATGAATGAAGAGTTACAATACGTGCATGAGAATTTGGTAGTGGAGAGTGGATAACACAACGGTACTTTGTAGGAAGCATCAAAATACTTGAAGGTATGAAGCCTGATGCATTTCAAAGCAAATGCAGGATCCATCCTGGTGATGGATGTTTATGCAAAGCTTTCTGTGTAGACATACAGAAACAATGCAGTGTAAGGGTTCACAATCACAAACCTCGGAAATTTCTGCAATAAATTCCCAGCCAGGCAACAAAGGAGTGCCATGATACATAGACTGCCTTGCTGTCCTTGAGTCAGGTTAGGTTGTTTATGAGCACTGACAAGAAACCACATAGTGTCTGACTCCTGTTTGGGTGACTGGGAAACAGATCCCTCACAGGCAACAGCAGCCGCTCTCATAGAGAGCTCATTTGCCTGGCATGGAATTCCAGAGACTGTAATTACAGATAATGTAACTCAATTTTCCTGTCAGGAATCTGCTATTTGTAGTACCAGCAGAACCAGAGTGTGTCACATCCCTGCCACATTCTAGCCAAAGCAGAAGCAGCTGTCAGGGTTGCCAAGCATATTGGGGTAAGAGGGATGCAGAAGTATTTTTGTGTGTTATTTGGTGATCAGCAAGCCCAAGCATCATCCTATGCCACACCAGGCATTGATACTGTGGTGCACAAATGCTGCAACTCAGTTGAGGTAGAAAAGCACTTCATCTGCTGTGGTCTAATCTGTAAAATAAGACTAAAACCAAAAACAAATATCCCCCTCTGAGTAAAAAGCTCTGTTATGCTCAATATGGTACATCCCATACAGCAGCAGAATAAGAGGACTTATTTGAATAAGGATGGATGTAATTTATAGCCAGGCTCTCAGAATCAAAGCCACACACAAACTCAAAGCCAAAGTTGTTACACTTAAGGATGTTGTATTTGTTCTAATTTGTGCATTTAGCAAACTTGGTGTCTGGCTTTTTCCTCTGTTTGCAGTAAAATCACAGAATTTTCAGAGTTGGAAGGGACCTCTAGGGAGCATCTAGTCCAACTCCCCTGCTTAACAGTAGTAGACATACTTCATGCTTCAGTTGGAGAATAAAAAGCAGTAGGGGTTGTTAGGAAGATGTTCATATTTTTAGGTTTGTGTCCCTTGGAAGAAAGTCCTGGCACAGAGAATGAGCATATTAAGAATATATCCTGCATTGAGTTAAGTGTGAGGACTTCTCAATGGAATGAAGTAGGGAAAACTTTGCAATCTTTACTCACACCTGTTAATCTTTAAAAACTGCAAGTGCATTGCAGTCACATAGTGTTTGTATTTAAGGACAGTCTTCCTGGAGTAGCTTCCTTTGTATTGTGATGCTGTAGGAGCGTGCATGTGTGCAGCATGGCATAGTTGGCAAATAATTTCTGAAGTGAATGCACAGAGGCAATTACAGGAAAGGCCTTTTGATGGTGCATACAGTGAAATAGGCTACACAACTTTACATGAAAACACCACGTAAGTGTTTTCACCAGGTAGGGATCCCCAGGGTGTCTGCAAGGGGTGTGTTAGCCTCGAGTGACAAAGATTTAAAGGGTGCATAGCGAGCTGTTTTTTCTCCTGTTGCCAGAGCTTGCTGGGGCTCATGCTTAGACACAATGAATGAAGAAATTCCACGTACATGCCTGTGAACTCCTGGTATGCTTATTTTAAAATATGGAAGATTTGGCACAAAGGTAGCATGACATTTATTTTCTGTGGGCAGGGCCAGTGGAAAAATAACATGAAATGCACAATCAGCAACAATTTTCCATAGCTACATGTAAAAGAATTACATACAAATGCCACGGTGAGTACTATGGGATGTGAGGGTCAGTGTTGCATGCTAGAACTGTGGTTCTGTCCTCCAGGATGCAATTACTTTTATTCAAAGCACTGCATGTTCAGCAGGAGAACAGGAATCCGTGGGATTATTGCAGGAGAGAATATTGTCCAAAGTGTTTGTCAACAGCTTTCGAAACTGGAGCTTGCAAAAAGAGCTGGCAGAGTACTTGCAGGAGTCTGCTTCAGCCTGAACCAGTGAAGCAGTTCACATTTTTCCCAAGCAATTCAGTCCATGACACGAGATTAAAAGAACTGTCTGGAGGTAACAATTACACTGAACCTGAAGAATTAGCACTTTTAGAGGCATTGCAAAGAATAAACCGATCCGTGTATGCAGAGATTTGACCAAGTATCTCCCCAGGGGAAGGTGTTTGTGACAGTACAGTGTGTTTGCAGCCAAGAACAGAATGGTAATTCAGACTGTAAAAGAAAAAAAAAAAAAAGTTGCATTATCTTCTATAATGCATTATTTTGGACATTTACATCTGAAATCTGCTTTTCTATGAATATATTTTTCTCCAAGTTCAGACTTGTACTTTAAAATATTACTGCTCATTAACAGTAAAACAATTTAACATTTAACTTTTTTTTTTTTTTCCCCAATTTCATTTTACTTCAGTCATTTGGGAAAAAAAGATGCAGAGGTAAACGGATACTCTGCAAACACAGAGTAGTGCATCTCTTATTGAGCCTACTCATCAGCAATCCCTATCCTAGGAGAGGTGATGGATACTAAGGCACCATATCCAGTATTTCAAGGACTTGGGCACATTATACAGCATATCAGAAAAATGGCTGTGTCATTATTTACATTGTACAGGAAAGAGGAGTGTTTCAGAAAACGTCATGGATGATTCAAGCAGGAAAAAAATGGATTCCATTCCCCATCCTGCCACTAATTTTCTGTGTGTTCTCATACAAGTTTCATCTTGCAAGCTGTTAAGCACATGCTTTCTGGATGACCCATCTCACTTCAATGAGAGCACTCTGATACATACAAGTATTATATATTTGATACATGCAAGTGTTTTCAGACAGAAAGAAGGCCTTCAATTTTGCATGCCTCATTTCCCATACCCTTAACATCAGGAAGATATATTTATTAATTTTGTGGGTTTGTGAGGACATATTATTGTATGAGATATCAGAGGGAAGGTTTTAGCAAGTAAGATGAACATAGATATAGCAAAAATGCCAGTACACGTGGTACAAGTGCAGCTGAAATGAAAATATGCCCTTTTTGGGGATGTAACACATTCACTATCCTAGAATTTTATCTAAACGTTTCATCATCAAATGTTTTTAAGCTCTTGTTTCAGAGTGCTTTAAATAAGACTGCCTGCTAGAGAAAATGGACATCAGGAGAAAAATATTTATACAACTTGGGATTACAGGCTTTCAAGGTATTTAGTTCAGCGTTTACCTAAAACGTAGCCTGTCCTTAAGCATATCTGTAGATAAAAATGAATTATTTAGTTTGACACCTAGGTGTCATTCAGAATTCTCATTTGATTTGATTCTTGGTGTTTGTTGGGTGGATACACAAGCATGATGGTTATAGCTGGCTCTTACAGAGACATCCTTTGTCACATAAAATACGAGCTGAAAGCACAGCAAATAGCAGGTTCACTCCACCTTGTTCCTCAAAAAGAAACTCAGTGTTTTCAGTGTTACAGTGTTTGGTTGGGTTGGTTTTTTTTTCCTTTTTTTAGTGGTTTATCATGTCTGTGAGGTGTCAACCAAACAATCCTCCAGACAGTAATCGTGGTATGGGTAACAGGAAAGTATGATGGGAGCAAAGAGAGCAGAAGTTTTATTTGGAGGTGGACACTACTGTAAACTGTGTTTTGTTGGTTTCAAGGACTGGGATTTTGCTTGTTACTTTGCTTACCTTTCCTCGTGGTTCTGTACATCATTAGCAATTCTACAACAAAAGAAAAACCCCAAAACTCCCTCAAGACATTTTACAGATGCAATAATCTGTGACAGGATATTTGTTGGTTTACCACAAAAAGGAAACAAAAATTTTCAAGCAATGGAAATGAAGCTTACACATCTACTGAAAAGTAAAATATCTGTCTGTCCATAAATGTTAGAGTTTTTCTTCAGTCCTAGGATTACTTTTCTTTGTAGCAGTATTTGTGATATGTCTTGAGATCCAGAAAGAAATCCTTACATTTACTTCACATTGCCCAGAAGAGAAGTGTTGTACAGGTACAATTTGGCTACTTGGACCCACCACTAGCATTTCACTGAAATTGGTGTAAGTGCTTTTGAGGATCTGGGCCTTATTATCTAGGTATTATCTAGATGACTGACCCAAACGCAAAAAACCTTGTATTTTGCTACTGCTTAAACTCCCTTGCTCTTGGAAATGTCCTATTTAGACTTATTTTACTGTGAAAAGTGATGTCCACCAATCCTCTTCCAGTCCGACACGTACTGGCACACAATAGGAGCTTCCTGCTGTCTCTCTTGGTTATTAAAGTGCTGATATATGCACTACCATCAGTATTTTGGGATTCAAAAAAACTTTTCAGAATAGACTTGCCTCTGAAATCTTACCTGTCTGGGCCTTAATTTCAAGAAAATATGAAGGAAGATACTAGTAGATTCCTGCTGAAAGTTTTATTCATCACCCTGCTAGAAGCATCACTGTTTCTGGTCATCAAGTTATATTCATTTTAGACCAGATTTCACCAAAAAAACAGGTGTGAGGCAAGAGTTGGACCAGCCTTGATCAGAGCCCTGCTGCCCACCCCATTCATAAAGAAGAGCCATCAGTCTCTCGTGCCAACACATGGCAGGAAAACAAAGGCTTGAGCAACCTCCTTCCCTGGGGCACTAAAACTTCTCCCTGAAGGTGTGATTTTCTTCCACTTGGCCCCTTTTCTTTCATAATGAAGTAGAATGAGAAGTATTAAAAAATCCTTCAATTTACATATTATATTGTGGCAAAATGATTCCTTATGAATGGATCTTTTGAAGGTCTCTGAAACGAGTACTGCATTAGGGTGAACTCCATCCTCTACTTGACGGCTTTGGGAAGTTTCTTTCTCCTCAGTCCCCCATGACAGTTTTGAAAATAATCTTGTTTGTGTAACCATTAGCTATACTGTTAAACTGCACCTGAAAATCCTAGACCTTCTGAAAAAAATATTTGGCTTTATTTAGAGGATTGATTTTTCTTTAACTTATCCAGCCCAAATGGGAACCTCATGTACATGTGTATTGCTCCTGGCCATGCATAAAATCTACAGGAATAAATGAAAAAAAGGCAGAATCCCTACAACTTTTGTGTACACAGACTTGGAGTCTGGCACTTGCTGATTTGCACAGTTACCTCTCTGAAGGCAGGCAGGTTTTTGGATGGGTTAAAATGAATAGCCTGGTACTCATACTACATACAGCAGCTCCAAATTCTGCTGTTTGCTGGCTAGGACCTCTTTCTAGATAGGCTAATCAGTCCTGACTGCAGGGCTATGGTTAAGGGGTAAGTAGGTCAGTTCTGTGGAGGTGGACTGTTCTGGGAAAAAGAAGTAGTAGAATTAGTCATGGATATCTCTTCTTCAGCACATAGTTCACAGAGATTAAATGCTCTATATTATAGCTATAGATAGGGTGGGATTTGAGGCATGTCACAGCATAGAGCCAGGAGCAGCTGCTGTCATTTTTAGTGGCAATTCCAGAGCAAATTAAATTCAAAAACCCTTATGGTAAGAGCATCTTTATGAATTTCATCGTTATGAAAGTGTGGGCTACGTAGATAAGACAATGGATGAGAGGAATGTATATGAACATATATATATGAAATGCATGAACTGAATAAAACACAAGTCATAAATGCAATATGTATAAATAACATAGATTATATAATTACATATAAAATGGAAAGTTTGAACAGAAATTGTGCTATGCCTAAATCATGTGGGAAATTGGTGATAGAGCCAGAAATTGTACAAGACCTCATGTGTTAGGTGGAAGATCATTCTTCTGCAGCAAAAAGCTGAAGGAAGGTTTATTCCTACATTAACTTTCATTTTTCAGGCAGCATTGCCCTTGTAAAGATATCCCTTCAAAAGATGCACCTTTTAAGAATGTCTGCAGATCTGGACTCCCTCAGATTATCTGGGGGCACACATTTCAAAGGGAAGTGATGTTCCTGGGGAATTCTCTGCCAGCCACCCAGATCTCAGCTGCAGGAGTGAAGGATAAGTAGTAAAGGAGTTTAAATTTCCTCAAGCTGCCTTCTGTTGTGCTTTGGCTTTGATCTGCCAGGATTACCTTGAGAGGTGGGAAAAGTAGTTAATTTTCCATTTTTACTTGACACTTCCCCTTTCTCTAGGGACTGCTGAGTTAGTGCCCACTGCCTCCTAGGTGAGCTGAATGCAGTACCAGATCTTGCACTTCCTTGGCATCAGCTGCCTTCACAGGCTGTCAGATAAGGGAGGTGTTTGATGGTTTTCATGGCTTTCAGTGTAGCTACCAGCCAACTTCAACCAGCAAGGTGGACTTTCTACTCTGGTCAGCCCATGACACCACTGGCTTTACCTGGTCTTTCCCCATTCTCCCCCTGTGGTCCCACAGAGCCTTAGTTCCCCAGGGAACATGCTTTAAATATCCTCATAATTATTTCTTTATCTTTCTCCAGCTCCAGATTAAAAATATTCTTTGTGGTGATGACTACAAAGAGACCTAACTGTGCTTAGGTGACGTCTACTATGCTTAGAAAGTTAAATATGTTGTCTTGTTGTGTTCTTTTCCTCCCTCATCTCTTTGGAGTTATGTTTCGTGTTTTTGTTTTATTATTAATTAGACACCGGCCTTTTGTTCTGCTCTTATAGCACCTCAAAAAATGGATTCCCAGCCATGGCCAGGGCTCCTGACTTCTTCAGTAATACAAATATTTGGCAATAGAGTACAGTGTGTGTTTGTTTTTAAACAACTGTCACATGGAAGCTCTCATGTCCTTGCACTGTTGTCAGCTGTTGCAAAGGACAGAACAGCAGATGGTAAAATGGACTAGAAAAAAAATTACTGATTTGAGCTGTATTTCTGTACAGCAAAAATGATAAAACCAGAGATATACTTCTTGTTTCCTCTGTGGCAGGAAGCAGAGACCACTTCTGTCATGTAAACACTCTGAGCAAAGCCACTTGGATGGTCACAGCTATCCTGGAACTAATGTAGGTATTAGCAGTAGCCTTCAGAACTTTCAATGTGCCTCAGCTCTCATGGTAATAAGCACTCAGATCAGGAACAATTTTAAATCAGATATGCAAAAAGCCAAATACAGCTTCTTTACTGGAACCACATCATGATGTAAGGGATGAGCCAGGCCTGCCACCATGGTCTATGCTTGGGGTAAGCCTCTTCTGGTCTTCTCAGCTCCATTTCCAGGACACAAAAGGCAGATAAAATAGCATCGTGGCAATTTCTAACAAATGCAATGAGTCAGTTCCTGTTAACGATGAGACCCCTGTGAGTCAGATCATTAGCACTGATTTCCATTTCCATTGCTCTTGCTAGTTGTTTGTTTTAGTGGTGTTTTTTTTTTTCTAATAAAGGGGGATAATCTTCATTTTACAACTGTTTTTTAAGCTGCTTTCCTAAGGAAACAGGTTTTATGTGGTGATGATCTGTGTCTGCCCATCCTTCTTTTCCCCTCTCAGGAACTTTCATGCCCATCAACAAGAACTAGTAGAATTTCAGACTTGCTAAATCCCTGCAATCTTAATGAAGATAGCTGGCTGAATCGAAGATAAAGACCCTGTCAGTGCTGTGGTGAGAGAGATGCCACAAAGGGAACTCACTCTATTAGTCACCAGAGAATCCACACCTCTAGATGGCAGGAAAGGCTTCAGTGTTTGCATGTTGTTAGACCTCAGAGACTATTAGAAACTAAAAATAATCTTCACTGCTGCTCCCAGAAAAACTGATTTCTAATTGTATAAAATACATCCTGTAAAAGAAGCATCTGTATAGGTTCACAAGCTTCCCTCTCTCCACACACATTAAGATTTAAGGTGCCCATCGGTGGGAAATATGTACAATCTCCCACAGGACTGCAGTCTCTTCTTCAGTACTAACATATTAAAACTAGACTTCTTAAACATTCATATTAATTAGTCTGTAAGGAACCATTATCAAAATATGGTGTGAATACATAATTATGAGGGTGCGTTGCCTGGCAGGGAAATGAGGGTCTGATCCTGCCTCTTCTAAAGTAAATCCCAGCTTCACTGCTAATTTTCATACAAGCAATAGTGAGCCCTAAGGCAGCAGAAACAGGAGACAATTTTCCCCTTCCTGCCTCACTGGAAGCACTGTCCCACCCTTGCTGAGAAAGCACTTCACCCCTCCAGGGAGGGGAGATAGAAAGCAGAGCGTTGTGCAGTTATTATCAATATTCATGTACAGCTGCAATCCCCAGCCCTCATTCCCTGCTGAAACGTGCCATTAGCTTCAGCAGGGCTCGCCCCGCAGAGAGCAGGACCCCTGTTAGCAGCAGGCAGGCGTTCCCAGCCAGACCACAGCCCGTCCTGCTCTAGGTGCATCTGCTGTCCTGCTCCAGGAGAGGACAGCCTAATTCTTCTCCGGTGTCAGGGTTGCCTTTGTCACCTGCTCCTGGGGTTTGCTTGTGACAATGCTTTGGCATAGACTGGAGGCTTCAGACAGTTGCAGAAGTTCAAATTCTGCCATTTCACTGGGCTTAGAACTAGGTAAAACCTTCGTTTGCCCCAGGTAAATGCAGTGCCAAAGCCTACAAGACACAGCAATCTATGTTTAATTTTCAAATATCAAGTCTGCAGTTCACCTCAGATTAGGATCTCCTTTTTTGTTTGTGTGTGTTTGTTTTCCCTTAAATAAAAAAAATAGCATGGTCTAGGAAATGCAGAATGGGACTGGAAAACTGGAAAGAGAACTTAGATCTTGTTTTTCTGCCACTGATTTGTTTGCAGCCTTGGGAGAATACAAGGATATTATTTCCCCAGCCCCAATTACTGTCTTGTTTATTATTTGGTGGAAGAGCTTTTCCTGCTGTTTCCCATCCCCAGGTTTCCATTCTTCTTGGCTTAGCCATATGCAAGAGCAGTGGTTTCTTGCTAGCATTAGAACATTTCCCCCTTCTTAGCCAACATTTCCTTCTCTCCTATTCATTGCATGCAAGCTGCATTGCATTGGGAAGAGCAAAGGTCGAATATGGGCTTGTTCCCAGCTGCCACCTCCCTGCCTTCCTCACCTGAGTGCCGTGGGGGGAACCTGTCCTGACAGAGTCTCCTCAGTGTGTCCAAGGTCTGGGTGCTCCACCAACAGAGCTGCCCTGCTGTTTTAGGGAATAATGCTCTGGCAAGACATCTGCAAAGGGTACTTTACACTCTGTGCTGGTATAACTGGACAGGCATGCTTAAAAACAGATTTTCAGTCTTGAGCCTTCACTGACTCCTACTGCAAGACGAGCAGCCGTAGAGGTGGAAATCTCCTAATTACACACATAACCTTGACAGTGACAGTATGAACCTCCCCTTAGTGTCTTACTGTAACAAGTTCCCACCCCAGTCAACATCGATGACCCTGACGGTGGTTGGACACTAAAGGCTGGATTGAAATCCCTTCTTTATTTTAACCAAACAGCCATTGCACATAAGTAATGGTGAAGGTCAGTGATTGTTTTGAGAAAACTGGATGTTTGACAGGGTTTTCAAAAGGGAAGGCATTCAGTGGGATTTTCTGCATATGTGCAACGGAGAATTTCAGCAGTCCTTTCTAGGTGCCTAACTAGCATCTTTTTTGCATCATTATCTCTTTAAACTCTGGCCTTTGGTCACCCATCACTTGAACTGAACTGTTGTTTGTAAGTGGAGAGGAAGAGAGAACCTATATCAAGTTAGCAGCCTCTTAACACTAAAATATCACCCTTTTTTATTAGAATTTCCCCCACTTGAACATTCTGTTGGCTTTTTGGAGAACGAGAAGTTGAAATATGTCGGGAGCTGAGAGAAAAGTTTATTCTCACCCTCTGTCTAATCTTTATATATCCTTGGGATTTCAGAAGTGTCCTGTGCCAAAAGCTTGAGTTGGGTTGAGATATACTTAGCCAGAAACAAATTCCCAAACCTTGGGTATTTTCAACAGCTTTCACCTCTTTCTAAGCAATATTATTTCTGTAAAATTAAACAGCTAACAATCCCTGCAAACTGAACGTTTGCTGATTGGATTGAGTGAAGTTGGGGCTGCGTGTTGATGATGTGCTCAATAAAGTGCTTAAACCCAGGACCTTTAGCACAGAATTTGACTACAGCAGTGATTGTTTAACTAGCAAATGCCATCAAACCTGCCAGTAAAGCAGGCTGCTATACTGACTGTACCTAGCCACTAGAGAGAGACATCATCCCGTGTAGTAAACTGAAATGTTTCACTTGCGAATGTCCAGGGACCTCTCCTCAGAGCCAAGCATCCTGTTCACCTGGAGTGGATGACACCATCAACTCACTGACTAAACCTTAGAGAGCTGTGGCCATGAGCACCCCACGTGCTGTGTTGCACGTACAAAGAGGCCATTCCAAACTGCTGTAACGATGACACGAGGAAGGTGTTAAATTGACATTTATATATTTTCCATCAAATCAGTGCATCTGTGGTTAGACAAAGGAAGAAGCGAGATAACTGTCGCTCTTTGACAAAGCAGGGCAGATGCTAATCAAGCCCGTGCTGCAAGCTTCTTGCAGTGTGACACTTGGGTTTATACAGACTTCTTGGGTTTTACAAACAGACCAAGAGCCAGATCTTATAAAATGTGCGCTGAGCTGCACAAACCTCTGTGTTTTTGTACACGTTGCTGCAAAGCTTTCAGCACCAGAGGTCCTCTGTGGTGTTTGATGAAAATAAGTAATGCTGGCCTTGTTTTGTCCAGACCTGTTAAAATCCCCATTTGCTCTGAAGTGCTCCTTACAGGTGCTGCCTGTCCGCTTTCGGATGTAAGCAGGGCAGCTGCTGACTGGCTGAGCACGGTGCCTTTTGCACTTGCAGACCTGTTATTCTCAGTTTTTCAGTGCTCATGCAAGCCTTGTGTGACTACTGGGTTTGTAACTGGGATGTGAGCGTGCTAAGGTGCGTGGTGCTGTCGTCCGTGGTGATCTCAGAGCCTGCACTGGTGTGTGAAGGGTTAATGTGGGCTGCCCAGTCCTGAGACTAACAGGTGCTCATCTGATCAGAAAGGAGAACTGGAGCAGACGAGAAACTTTCATGAACTGATAGAGGAAACGTCCGTAAAACTAACACTACACTCAGGCTGATAAATGCGTGGCGCGGACTTGGATAATGCCTGGAGGTCAAAAGCTGCACTTGTATTTGTAAAGCCTGCCAAAACATGCAAGCTTCCAAGTACAGGGAAATCTAGTTAAAGTAACAGTGGTGGGAAACGTAGGAAGGTTGGTCGTGCTAAAAATGCATCTGGTTACAAACCCAACTAGTCCTGTGAGTAAGTAGGATAGTGCCTGATGTGTAAGTGGGGCTGGGGATTTAACCTGGGTGATTTTCTGGAGTCAGGTGCCAGCTTTGAGTCCCAGAAGGAATTCCTTAAGAGGGGAGTAAGCACTGCCTTGCTGGTTTGATCTGTCACAGAGTACCGAGCAGGGATCTGCTATTAGGATCAAGTGGTCATTTCCTACATGATTAGTTTTCTTTTAATGAAGGCAATGAGTAGCATAGCGTGAGTTCTCGTGTGGTGTTTAAGTTATTTGGGAAGTCATAGGGTTCTCCTCTTTCCTAACATGTAAACACTAGATAACAAGCATTTGATTTATGACTTCCAATTAATTATTTTATATTGGTTCTTTAACTGAGTTAGGATTTATTTTAGCACCTTTGTTTGCACCTGCACTTGCTCTCAATTTCTCAAAATAGAGTAGAGACTCGCATGTGAAATTCCCACTAAATTTCACAGGCTGCTTTGAAGATCTCAGTAGTAGCACTTTAGTGCTCTGGAGGTACAGATTCAGCTGTATGCAAACATGCAAAGAGAAGTCTCAGCCATGGCTTATCCACTAGGACTTAACTAGGTGCAGGTTGAAAGTGAGCATTCATTTTTTGTCTTGCAAATTAGCAAGCACTCAGCTGAGGGGAGTCCTCAATCATTATGCAAATAACAAACGGGTAAAATCCCCTTCTCTTTTTATATGACAGCACGCCCTTTAGCGCATCCTCAGAATTAATCAGTTTTAAGGATTGATTACTGTAAGGCACTGCAATCTGCTTTGACATTAAAACATTAAAATGAAACCTCTTAAAACCCCCTTTGTGACAAGCTAACCCGACGTGGGTTGCAGGCAGGGGTATTTCCTGGCCAGCTGTGTTGATTCCGAGAAGCTTTTCTAGAATCTGGCGTGACACTTTCTAGCATCTTACGACTGTTTCACACTTCTTCTTTTACCACATTTTGTGAATACTGGAAAATTACCTGTAAACACGAATGTTTAAATAAAAAAAAAAACAAACCACCCATGTGTAGTACATATTCATGTATCACAGGATGGTACAGCACTTGGAAAGCCTGTAAATCAATAAAGAGTTTTGAGGTTATACACTGAGTGAAGAATACAGAATTATATACACACAGCTATCATCTTGATGACATTAATCTTCTAAGATGAGAAAACAATTTAAAATAAACGTAAAGGAAAATGCTTCCTTCGGTTTCCATGAGAAGAAAAACAAAAAAGCGTAAGAGAGATTCACAGAAAGGAGAATTTTTTCTGTTTCTCCTCAGCTTTCAAAAAACCAGACAAGGATTTCTGCCTGTCCAGCTCCAGGCCACCACAGCACATTGCCATCTGCATTCACAACGTGGTTCCATTACCCCACCCCAAAATTCAGTAAATCCACGCTGCTGTGCAGAGGGAATAGGAAGAGGCTCAGGAACGTTCTGGAGACTTGAGATCAGCTGTGACGGGGCTTCACTTTCCTCCTTCTGAAAGAAACCTGCTGTGACAAGTTTGTGGCATTCCCTGTCCACCAGGAAATCTACACCTACCATACACACCTAACTTCGTTAGAGTTGTGCATAGGCACAACATGATTAACCCAGCTTTGCAGAGAATGCTTTCTTAAAGCTTCCCTCTCACAATTATCATTTTGCTTAATGGGAAAAAAAAAAGAGAAGTATTTCTGTGCACATACCCAAATACAAATGATGGTTTGGAGGTTGAGACCCTTTTGTAGTGTGTCTAAAAAGCCTGTTTTGAGTTAGATATGGAGGTGACGTCGTGTTGGAAGACTGTCTGTCTTTGCAATACAAGAGTTCCTGATGAGGACAAGGAGCACACGGCTCAGGTGCCATCCCTCAGTGTACCTGGGCCAGTTTTCACCTGCATGCAAAGGTGGGGGTTCTGGGAACCCAGGTGGGCAGTGTTGTGTGCTCACACACTTGTGCTGTGTGTATATACTTAAAAACTTTCCTTTGCTGCTGAATATACATTTCACCTTTGAGGAGCTCTGAGGGTAACTATTTTCACTAGTTTCAAGATGGGGAAAGTGAGATGGGAGAAAGCCAATGGTTCATGTAAGGATGGAAGTCCTGACCAGCTCAGGACTGTGAGGCTTAGAGTTCTGTGTTCACACCGTGCAGCCGCAGCACTGGGCAATAATAACTTGTTTCAGTTCATTCCCATTTCTGCAGGAAAAGGAGACCATTAAGTAACTAAACAGGCCCCTTCCCTGGAATGGGAATGCATCCTATTAAAACATGTGTCATAAATAAAGGTAGGCTACGTTTGTACCTGCCATTTTATTATTTTTTTTCTTTTTTCTCTGTTAATTACATTGTTTCAGAATCCACTTTCTAAAGGACTTTGGAACTGAAGTGGCTGTTTATTAAAAGGAAACTTCTTAGGGTGGCTCAGCTTAACTGTGTTCTCCTTGGAGTGGAACAGGATGCTTGGCCCAAACCTTATTTCCTTCATTTCACTCTGCTCTATTACAATCACTTTCCTGCATCCTGCAGTGAAATATCAGTGACACTGCATCTTTTCGAGCCTGGGGCAGTCAAAAGGATGTACGACCAAGGAAATTTTCCTTTATCAATCACAGGGGCGGTGGGGGATGCCCACGGCTGACCGTGGGCGATTCTTTAAAGCCACTTTTTCGTTTTTCCACTAGAGGGGGTTACATGTTCTGGTTGAGAGCGCAACCACAGCCCAAGATAAGATGGAGCTGCTTCTTGTCCACCTATATTTTTAACTGATGCAGTTAACTCATAAATACAATAATGAGCTGACAGTACTAGGACTTGAGGCCTTAATAACCATTACAAAAATCATTAATTATCAGGAAATTAGAGAGGTGTCTGTTAAGTGCTTAATTTGCAACCTTCTGTCTACGAACAAGAAATCCAAACGCTTGCCTGAATCATAGCTAACTTCCCACACATTGGTTATCAGCTATATCTTGTTTATTTCTGCATATATTACCCTCCATAAATGATTAGATTTGTCACCCATGACCCTGTATGCTGTTTGCAATTATTTCTTGTATTAAATTAATCACTACATATTTACTTTGAGAAATTATGTATGATACATCAGTGCACGCATGTGTATAAGTGTATGTGAGCACATGAACTTTCCTGATTGCCTCTACTCTTGTATGGCATATTAGAAATAACAGCAGTCAAGCCAGCAGAGTTATGCTGACAGGGAAACTAGCACAGAGAGGGGGAAAATTGCTATACAAACTTATCTTTCTTTCATATTATAAGTATTTCTACTATTTATTGTATTCTAATGATATGGACAGTCTAACCTCTGTTAGCAGATATGTGAACACTCATGGCTCTAAGTTTGAAGGCTGCTGGTGTGGACTGCACTCAGCCTGGCTTTTCCCACCTCCCACATCTCGTAGTTGTGCCTGGATGGAGGTGATCTGCACACATATGGACTCACCGTGTCTTTGGCACCTGGTGTAGCAGTAATGCTACCCAGATAACTACTCTGCAGAGTCAGATCCTTTGTGAACCACTTACTGGGTGAGAGCAATTCACATGGCTTGTGACTTTTTCCTGAGTAACGTAAACCCTCTCCTTTATACAATGATAATTAATTTGTAGTAGCTCATTTTCTAGGAAAACAAAAGCTTATGCTATGTATAGAAACAGGACTTCCAACAATTTGGGTTCCTGTAATATCTCTTTCTTTTTTTTTTTTCGAATAAAAAGTTTTCTATCTCTGTTTAGTTTCCATCTAATCTTCTAGACTTTTTTATTCTCACAGATTTCTGTATCATGTTTTATTTTTCATTGGAATTCTTTCTCTTCTCTGAACAAAATTTCTTCTCAGCAGAATTCACCCCCAACAAGTTCCTAGTCTGAGCTGAACTGACAGATCCATTGTGTTTGAGTAGGTTCCAAATGAGAGAGAAATATTCACTTTTATTCTGTTATATTTCTGAGGTGCTAATTACTTTGCTGCCTCTTATTTGCCACCCAGTTCAAACTGGCAACCCGAATGCTATGAGAAAATATTTTAATAATCTTTTAAAAAATTGGTATGGAGGAATTTACTTCTGCAACAAGTAACTTGCTTCAGGGATGGGACGACTGGGACCCGGACAGTTGTGACAATGTGGATTTCAAGTCATAAACACTTCAGCTTGAAAAGAAACCAGAATTATATCTATTAAGAACTAAGGTTTAAACAGCCTTGTAGGTTTCATTACTTCTGTGTGTAAACACAGTGTTCTTTATCCCCATACAAAGGGTGGAGTGGAGCCTCTAGGATGTGTATGTACAAACTCCTTTCTTGATTTTTCGACTCTGTTCCTTGCTTAACTAACACTGATAATGAATTCAGGGACCCTGGGTTTTCCATCACCTCAGCGGATGATCTTCTCAGTTACACCTTGTTTCAAAGCAGCAAGGCAGAGACGGGAGGGAAGCTGTGCTGCTTTGAAAGAAATGGCCTCGTACCTTCACAGAGCGAGTATGTGCGGGAACCCTCATTGACACACAAATGAACTGGGGTTTTTTTTGAAGTATTACATTGTTTTGTCTTCTAGGCTGCCTGGAGTTCTTCCAAGCACAACTAACAAAGGCTTGAAGAAGGAAAAAAAAAACAAAAACAAAACAACTCTTTGCTAAAGACTAGAATGGTTTTTGGTCTGTTTCCAGGTACCCAGGGGAGCGTGCGCTGAGGTGGCATCAAGCCCTGGGCAGGTACCCAGCTGCAGACACAGATGCCAGGCACTACAGGGGGGGAGGATGAGCAGAGCAACAGGTTTGGGGAGGAGGAAGGGGGCATCCCTCCTGGAAAACGCTTTTATGTGCACCAGCTCAGACCTCCTCTTAGTTTTTCTTGGTTGCTTTCTTCCCTCCCTCCCCTCTGCTCTCTACCAAAAATATTGTTCAACATGAAAGAAAGAAATACTGGTCCAGTTAGATATTAGTAATGTGTGAATTCTAGACAGACAGACAGAAAGGTGTACTGAATAGAAAATATTTTGTCTCTTTATATAAACAGAAGAACCCCTAGTAATGAACTGGCTTGCCTTCAGACCTAAAACTGATGGATGGCAGTACCAGAGGAACCCTTCTAGCCATAGAGCCATACCCAGGTTTGCTATTCAACTCAAATATTCAGCTCAAATTCTGAAGTTTCCTTTCTCTTTTGGACTTAATGGAGGCTGCTATGGGTGGTTCTGGGAAAAGGTTTCATTGTATGCATTGAAATATCTGGTGTCTGCTCACACATAGCATAGTTTCATGGAAAATTATTTTACCAGTACATGAACATTCAAGTCCCTTAGCTGTTTGTATACAGACAATATATTTTTCAGCTGGTTTTGCCAAAAAGAATATGTTAAAGGCAAAGTGAAACATCACATATCTATGTGTATATTTACTTACTTTATAACTCTGAAACTTACAAACTTTTCATTAAAAAAGAAATCCCAAACCAAACAGCTATAATTTGGCCCTTGGTTTGCAATACAAGAATTTGGCCTATGGGTTCATTTTATAGTGGATACAACTTATTTATGTACTGCATTGCTGGAAGACATCATCCATCCTGTCTAGAAGCCTCCCAGTTGCTCAAAGCATGTGGAATGAGTTATTAGAGGCAGAAGCACGTGGGGACTCCAGCTGTCACCCTGCCAGGTAGCCCCAGCGTTAGCTGTGGAAATGCAGCTCTTAAAAATGCCCACAGCAGCTTCCTACAGGGGCATCTGTGGAGCACTCCTCCCCTGTTAGGATTAGAAATCCCAGTGGCCAGCAGCATACCTGTGGAAGGCCCAGTCAGCACCTTTTAGCTGTTTTGCCTGTGTGAACACACATCCCATTGAACCCAGCTGCCAAGATGATAATCACTTTCAGCCAGTGACATTTCTCATGAATGCTGCAGTTTGAGAGGAGCATATTTTTTGATCTGCTATCTTTCCCTCCCCTGTCTGTCAGAAGTTGGTTATAATCAATTGGCACTCGTACAACACGGCTTCCAACCAGCCAAGGATCTTTAAAATAGCTTCACCTACTTCTGTTCTCATTTTCCAGAGAAGGGATTTTGAAGCCAGAGGAGCTGACATGCCTCACTCCAGGTCACACAGGAACCAGTGACAGAGATGTGGCTGGAACTGGGCATGAATCCTGTTGGTTGCTTTCCTACGCTGGGTTTTCCTCTCTGCTTACCTTAAGCATTTTCTTCTCCTCCCATTTCTGTCTGACATCCTTTACTAGAAATTTGCTAATCTCAGGATTATGCAAGGGAGCATATTTTCAGTCATAGGATGCTCACATGCTTCACAGACCAGAGTGAATTTGAGCTCTCTATTGCACGCTTGTTGTCTGCTATGCACACATGCACACACACACAAGCACCAGCTGGGCATTGATCAGTGGGGAATTGATTAGGCCAAGAGGAGTGAAGATGGGGATCACACTTACTACCTCTGTTGAATAAATCTGTCCAAAAAATTACTTTCACTACCAAAGTAACGTTCATTTATGTGCATTCTTCTCTCACGAGCTGTGTCACCACAGAACTGGTAATCCTGCCACTTATCAGTAAGCTGATTTTTAGAAAACCAGTGGGTGGGGAGGGTAAACAGGCTGTAGAGGAAAGTAACACAAGAGTAGGATCGTGATTAGTGTTCAATGTCATTCCAGCTATTCAGCACCTAACTAGATTCTAACTCTGAACAAAGGAAGCTGAAATACAAAAAGAGCTTTTCCAGCTCCTGAATGCTTCACGAGACACCAGTCCTTCCTGAGTAAAACAGCACTACCTGCTATAAACTAAATACTAGTTATTTAATTATCCTGAAACTGGTGAGCCTCTCAAAGCCCCAAAAGGCTGAGAGCAGCCTAGCTATGGTAAGCAGTGAGAAAGCTCACTACTTCATGACTGATACTCTTTAGGACTCCTGTGAGTCTTCCTTGGTGTCTCTTCCTCTGGTCCCAGGCCTGTTGTTGACCCTTTTTTCCTCCATTAAAATTCAGTCTCTGCTTCCTTATGGCTACTAGTTATCTCACAGTCACTTCTGTCTTTGAAAACCCTCTTACCTGGACAGGAAATGTAATTAATCAGCTGCATGAAGGCCTTTATTGTTAAACTATCAGTATGAACCTAAGAAAGATAAAAGAATATTCAAGATATAAACAGCTGGTGTCTGAGTGAGAAGGACTTCAGGAATATTATAGCTGGAGAGTCCTTGCTGTGAACTCTTGGATTTGCTCTTTGTCTGCAAGCCTGGCTTCTAATCCCTCCTCTGGGTTTACAAATACCAGTCCTGCTTCTGGCTTGGAGGATGAATAGAATAGAGTTTTATTGTAGACTTTTTTTTTCTCCCTGAACAGAGGCCGCCTTTCTTTTTTTACAAACTTTTTAGTTTGTTTCAAAGTCAGTTAAAAGATAAAAAAACCCCAAACAAACGACAAAAAAACCCAACTAATTCAGAGCCCTCTAATCGGTCTGACAAGAGTTCTGTATGAGTTTCTTTTATACACCTAATATATCAATTTCTGCAGTCTCTAGAAAGCTGCTTGTGTTTTGGTTTCCATTGGGATTTCATCCTTATGGCCTGCCCTCTTCCCTCCTGTCATTCTCTCCTGCATTGTCCCTTCTGCACAATGCCCTGAAACTGGTGTCGGAGGGTGGCTAAGCCTTGGGTTTCCCAGCCCAGGAGCACTGTCCAGGGGCTGGTCTTTTACTCCAGCAACTGCTGGGACAGTCCCCTGCTCAGCCACACTGCAGGCCCTGGGCTTTCCACCTACAGCAGGAGATCACACGCCGTCAGGTGTTTCAACCCACATGGTCAGAAGAGAAAATAAGCCCATTTAAACCAAAAGCTATGTTTTTTACTAGTGAAAATCTCAAGTTTATCAATAACAGTTCTTCACATAAACATTTTCAGAAATAGATCATTGGTTTACTCATCTCTTCATGTAGTCCAGAGGGAAGTACTTCTCTGGGATTCAAAAAAAGGATTAAAAAAAAGACTTTCCTGAACGACCTTCGTTTTTTGGCCAATGGTTTGCAATTGAGTTTTATGTGTCAGAATGACTGAGAGTGAATGGACTGTGGGACACATGTTCTTCTTGAAAGCTTTGCAGTGTGAACTGGGGAAGCTGGATCAGCAGTCAGACGGCATATGTTTAAAAATATTGTTGAAATTAAACTCTCTTAAAAAATAGGATACAAACCAGTAGCGTAAGAGGCTTTTTTTGTGACTACACACATACGTTTGCTTTGTGGTTTTTTTCTGGTGACTGAAACTGAGCTCCAGAGAAGCTATTTAGGGACACTTCCAAGTGCCATTGACTTTCAGTCAGATAGCAAGCATATAATTGGTTTTGAATAGTTGCATCAGTTATGTGACAATCGGGATCAATGTATTTAACACGTGCCCTCAAAGTTTTGCTCTTCTGCAGAGAGAGGGCTTTGGATGTTTGGATACTGAAATCAGCATGTTGAGATGTTTTAGGAATATCTCTGCTTTTGACTTGATTAGCTGTGATCTGCTTCTCACCGAGGTTCAGCACGTGAAACCTCTGAAAGATTTAGACAGCTTTGTGTGTTTATGTATTTTCCCTGCTTCGTGTTGCTGATATCTGGCACTTCTTATAGCAAGATCATATTTGCATCCTGTATATAATTATTGTTTATGTAATATTAAGTTACATTTCTGACTTAAAAGGAACATTATAGAAAGCTGTAAAGTTCCACAAAACAGCTCTGCAGTGTAAAATACCACGATGTAAATTATGGCATACTTATTATGGGTTTCTCATATTGTGGGCTATTTGCTTGTACCACAGAAGCATATGAAAATAGTAAGAAAGCAATGTGTTTGGGTTTGTTGGTTTAGTTCCCCCCCCCCCAAACCCATCCTATTATTTATATTTTCTAATGCTTTGTCTTGCACCCTGTTTCACAACAAGAGTGAGATACTCTCATTTAACCGCTGAGGAAGTCCGAATGATTTGATCACAAACAAGGACAGTTCTGATTAGATACACTAAGAAAATAAAAGACAAAACCCAGTCTCCTCTCCTGGACGCAACCTGACTGCCAGAGTAGTTCCCACAGTACTACACAGATAGCTAGGTTCATTTTGGAGCATCCAGCTGTGAGGTGACACACTTAATGCACCAGTGATCTGATCCAGTACAGAAAATCTTTGGGGCCTGATTCTCCAGTGCCTCTCACCTTGTGCAGTCATTTGTAGTGAACAGCCCGAATGCCTACACACTGTAAGAGCAGAATATAAAATATTTGGCACTGCTTACCCTTCGCTGCATACCTGTAACCACACGAGCAGGTGTATGAAGTGAAACAGGCTTCATGTTCTTAAGGGAATTTTATTTGTATAGAATGGCAAGACTTTTTCTTTCCTTTAAAGGGAAAATATAAAGATGTATGAGCTTTATAGACAGTGTTCTTATAGGCATTACTATAGGGTGAATCCAAAGCAACAGAACGTGCACACATTTACAAATGTGTGGGTCTAATAGTCAAAACAGAGACTAGGACAAGTGCTAAATCTGAGGCTCTCTTCAGAAATTCAGATGTTGCTAGTTGGTTTAAAGTGTTGTTTTCCCAACCTAGCAATCATTTCAGAGTTCCAATGCCAATTTTAAATCAATGATTGCCCTGTTACAAATACAAACGACGTCTCATTGCGTTGCAGCCTCCTCTCTTTGTTTTTTATGATAGTAATTTAGTGATATTAGGAGCTGTGTTACTCCACAAAAGATGCTAGTGCAAAAAAACCAGCTTTACATGAAAAATGCTGTCGCAAAAATTGGATACGTTCTATGATTTTTCAGACAAAGATCATAAATTAACACAACAAACTTTCTCGTAAGGAACAGTACCCTTGGCTGGGGATTTGGCCACTTCACTTAATTTTTGTTTGCTTTTGTTACGTTTGTTTGCTTTTCTTGAGGGTACTATTTACTGTGTACATGCTGGATGATAAACCTGCAGCAACTGTGCTCAATTTTAAACAGGGTCAGACCATTTTTTTTTTTTTCAGATTTATTTTAATAGTAATTACTGCACCTAAATATATTTTAAAAACACTCTGTCTCGTGGCACAAAGGTTGATTATATTCAAAATCAGAGGCTTGTGGCAATGACGGGAAATTGAGTCATTTTTTCTGTCCTTTTACAGCACTTTTTTTTCTTTTGTTTTCATTTAAGGAGCACTGTAGAGATACTAATCTTAATAAAACAGTATATACAAATCCCTGTTCCTGTGCTACTGATAAGACACTAAGTTCTCAGTCCTGCTAAAACTTACTCATAGGAACTGGCCTCTATTTGCAGAAGTCGCAGATGATTTTGATTACCTCCCTTTTTCATTCCATCATCCATTCTAGAAAACAGGACATCTGGTTTTGGAAAACTCCGTGCCACCTGAGGCACCATAATTTCTTCAACTTGCAGAGCACCCAAAACTTGAAAATGCTTTGAAAACTTTATGTTGCAGTCCTTGCTTGAATTTAATGTGCATGCTGTGCACGATGCTGCACCATGCTGACATACCTGGATTACTTGGGGGTCTGGAAGTACCATACTTGCACTGTCCTAATGGTCTGCCCTGACTAATTAGTCCTAAGTGACCCCCACCGAGCCGTGCAAGACACATTCCTAGTGGTCTCCATACTTAAGTAAGCATCACCATGTGGTTTCTCATCCTGTAAGTGCTTCCTCCACCTCCAGTGGAGGCTCCATGGAAAACACTATTAATTAACCTGGTGGTGGGGTAAACAGCCAAGAAAGAAAGGGGACAGCCAGAATATATGCATGAGACTGCCAGCTGTGATCCTTGACTGGTTCTCTGGCTTTTGGTAGGCATGTCAGTGAAGCTAGGGTTGGGGGTCTCTCTGCCTTAGGCTACAGTATTTCTGTTCCCTCTGTGTCATGGCATAGAAACTGTGGTCTTGGGATGCTGTCACTTGATCCAGTATTCTGGTATCAAGAAAAGTATGTTCTTCTATTAGGGTATGGTTGGGGGAAGCATAAAATGTTTTTCAGGGCCTTTATAGCACCATGGGATCATGGATAGGCTGAAAAGTTGGCTTGGAAAATGGAATATATGTGAATATACATATTTATTAATCTGTTGGAATTTATGGAAATTCTGAGATAATGTCCAGTATGGACTAAGGCCGAAATGTAAAAGAAATCTGGAAGTTTGCAATTGGATTTGTGCCTAGAAAAGAAGCAAACCTAAATCAAGTGGTTTGGGGTTTCGGTCCTCCTTCCTTTACTTGGGGAAGGGTTGCAGGGTGTGTTTCAGACATGAGCTTGTTGTAAGAGAGAGATTAGGGAGGATCTGCCCTGAATTGTAGCTTTGTAATCCCTGCACTGGGCCCACTTAACTGCTTGACATGTGAAAATATTGTGTTAATGAAGTTCCAGCCTGCTTCTTAAATCCATCCTTGTGACTGTCTTTATTCATCTGTGTGTCCTGATAGATTATGCTTATTTTTATATATGTGAGTAATCTCACTGAAATCTAACAGTTACTAATGGTAGCATGATAGATGAGTGTTGCTTGGGCCTTCAATCCATTATTGAGACTGAAAGCTGTTTACAGATTCTTGTAATACTGAATTTTTGCTCAGCGTGGACAACTGAAAGCAAGTATCTTAATTTTTTCAGCGGGCTTCCTTTTCTTGTTATCGTTCCGTACGCCTGCAATAGTTCAAATTGCAGAACCCGCAATCAACGTTTAATTTAATCAACATTTCCTGTTTCTTTCAGATTTTGTACCTACCTTCTACTAAAAATAAATATATTCCTTATTTAGTTAATAGGACCTAAATATGGGATCCAAACTGCATTTAAGACCATCAGTTACTCTGTTGAAACATGGCTCTTATGACTCAGTTCAAGGAGCAAACAAGAAACTGGGTAGAGCACCCTACTCAAGGAGACAACAGCAGCATGCTTTCTGTTCCCTAGGAAGTTATTTGGGTGTCTTTGTGAAATCTCGTAGCTGGGATTCTGTATTGCCTCTGGGGGAAGCAGACAGGACCTGCATAGAAGCAGATTGCTTCAATTTAAGCAACAGAGGCTTTTCCTGCTAACAGAAATCAGTGCAAGTATCGCCCTGATTTTATTATGGAGGAGCAGATAAGCCATGCTGAATGTAAAAGACGAGAGCGATGCTTTGACTGATTAGGACCACATAAGGGTGTTCTTGTGCTGATGCACTCTGATACAAAAACAGATGTTTGTAGGTTCCTAAGTGGTTTCTTCATTTCGATATGACTCTGAGGTTATCACAGTACCTCAATAATTGGATTACTCCAGCACAAAGATAATGTTGTTTTATAGGACTCGGGCTTTGTTCTCCAATGCTGTCATTTATACCTCTGAAAGGTGGTAATAAACCATTTCCATGTGAGAAAGGTAGCATTTTACACCAGCTCTTGTGACGAGTGAGCCAAGACTTGACGTACTGGAAAACTGGAGCTCTCTGAATGTTCTGGGTGGATGGGGCAAGGTGGCACAGGCAGCAGCTTGTGGAGAGTGGCAGTGAAGGGGTGAAGTCAGGGAGAGCTGAAGACAGGTCAGCTCTGTGCAAGCAGAGATCTACCCGTGTGTTTTTGCCTTATGGAGTCCTGCTTAAAAATGTAATTGTTCAACTTACAGGTACAGGGGTGGGGGCAACTGAGGGAAAGTGGAAGTTTATAACCCACCTTCACTGAGTATGCACAAATGGATTCCTAGGGGCGTGCTGCTCGTGGAAAGAAGGACGATACCTTCTTCCATGGCCTCAGCTAGAACAGGACCAGGCTCAAGCCACGTGCTGGGAAACTGAAAGTTAGCCAGAGCTTTGCAAATTTAAAATTTAAAATAGGTAGCAATCTTTGCACAGTCCCTTTCACTGGTTAAGTTGTGCTTAAAATTATTTTTTCGTGCTTTCTTTAGTTATTCAGGGTGGAAAAGTGGCTCGAAGCTGTGCTCCCAGCTGTGTCCAGCCCCTGTGTACTAACATCCAACATCCTGTGCTCTCAAATATGCACAGCTAAATAAGATGTCTCGAGGTTCTCCTAAAAAGCATTTGGTTGACTGGAAATTTTGAAACGAGTCAATGCAGAAATGGTAACATCCTTCCCTTAAATACTAATAATTAAAAAAAAAAAAAAAAGGGAAAATTAATCCTCAGCAATATATAGTAAAATACTTGTTGTCATTCACAATTATTGTTTTAAAAATTGTTTGAAAATGGGGTGATTGAGTCCTCGAGGAATGAAATGTCCTCATTATTTAAGAAAACTCAAATGCACTACCAGTCCAATAAGGCTTTTTTTTTTTCTTCCTTTTTTTTTTTTTTTTTTTAATTCTCTTTTCCACTGAACACCTTAATCCTATTGTAGAAGTAGAAAAATACAGCTCCTGTGGAGAGCATAATACAATCTCACACCATTGTGCTTTTGATCTTAAATAAAATGCACTCGCATTTGGCTTTTTCTCTTTGCTCCAGATTAGTTTTGGACCCAGCCACCCTAATTCCTTTCTTGTTTTGAACTGCAAAGAACTTCAGCATGATTGTAAGGAGGAGTTGGCATAAAGCAAGAAGTGAAGGGGGGGAGCAGTGCTTCTGGAAAAAAAGAAAAAAGGGTGGGAATTGTATCAATAGAGGAGAGCTGTGAAAGAAGTGGGGAGGACACACATCCCTCTGCCAGCCTAACCCTTGGAAGTCTGGCTTGAACCCTGGGTTTGAAATTACCTGAAACTGAGCCGAGCTACGTGCCCAGCCTGTTTTGTGATCCATGCCCGTACTGGGGGTCACCACCCACCAGAAGCAGGGTTTGACTGAGCTGGTAGGCACTGAGGACTTGTGACTGATGACCAGTGGTGGCTGGGGCAGCGCAGGGTGAAACTTTGCCCATTGGGTATGTGAATTTGGTCCAGACGAGGCAACTTTGGGTGGTCTGAGATTTTTTTTATGGATACAACTGTGCCATGGGCTGTTACCTGTCCGGCCTGCAGCCAGGCAGCACATGGATCTGTGAGCCACACTGGCTCCCTGGCACCTATGCCAGGTCAGAAGTGGCTGGACTTCATCACCTTGGAGGTCTTTTCCAACCAAGGCTGTCCTATGACTTTACGAGATGCTGCTGCAGAGCTCAGGAGTCCCATCCCTCTCCCCCTGTGGCTCTTTCTCCGGTGAGAGGAGCCAGGCCCTGGCTGGGAGGAACCTGGGAGGAACACTGCTCCCATCCCACCCACGGCACTCCCGGGGGAGCTGCTGCCACACAGGTAGGGAGGGAGCCAAGAAACAGTCCTCCATCTCTTTTCTTCTTGTTTTTTTTTCCCCTTTTCCCGTCAGGGTTACCACCCTCTCCCCACTCCTACAGAAATTCTCCCTGAATCAGCAGTTATGAATATTATCTCTGCTGTTAATGGTTTGCATCTTTTTTTTTTTTTTTGCATCCAAGGGTAAAATCACTTAGGGACACACACACACTGAACACATCACATACAATAACGCATCCAAGCAGGGAGAAAAAAAAAATAAATCTCTTAAAGCTCATGAATTCCAGATGATGACTTTTTAAAATCCCCAAGAAGGCAGTGAAATTGTTTGATTGTTCTTGTTAATTACCGGACTTGTCCCAGTATCAAATATTTGTAGAAGATAAAGACTTCCTTCGTGGAGATGAATAATAACCCAGCTTGCTCTTCTTGGAACAGTTTTGGCTCCGGGTGGGCAGTTTGCGTTTCCCTGCTCCGGCTCTGTAAATGCACGTGTAGAAAACACCCGGTTAAAAACAAAACACCCCGTGAGTGAGCAAACAAGGGGGGGAGAGCCCGAGGCAGACACCCCGCGCTCGCAGACCGTGATTTTATCGGCAGCGGAGCCGCTTCCCCCCCACTCCGCCCCGGGCCGTGGGGAAACACCCCCCCCACACCCACGCGTGAAGCCCCGGGAGCGGCCGGCCCGGTCCCCCCCGGTGGCTGCGGGTCCCCGGGGGCTGGCGGCGGCGGAGCGGGAGAGGAGGTACCCGGGGGTGTCCGGCGCTGAGGCGGGGTGCGGCACAACGCGAGCTCCCCGCCTGACCGAGGGAGCGGTGACACGGCGGGGCTCCCCCGGCATCTCCGCCCCGGGGACGGATTTCAGGCCGACGGGCGGAGAGCCGGGCCCCGCGGCGGCCACCCCGGGCGGGTGGGAGTCCCGCAGGCCGCCCGCCGTGAGGGAACCCGCCGTGAGGGAACCCCGCTGCTGAGGGAGCCCGCCGTGAGGGAACCCGCCGTGAGGGAACCCACTGGAGGGAGCCCCGCCGTGAGGGAACCCCGCCGTGAGGGAGCCCGCCGTGAGGGAGCCCGCCGCTGAGGTACCCCCGCTCGCGGCGATCCCCAAACCCGCCGTGGATTTCCTGAGGAGCGCGGGGCGGCGTCTGCTCGGGCGCGGGGGGGGACCCCAAACTTCTGCTCCCCCCTGGGGATCCTGCGCCGGGCCGGGGGTCCCGTTCATTAAAAGCGGGGCTGAGGCGGGCGGGTGTGCGTGTGCCCGCCCCGGTGTGACGGGCGGCGGTGCCGGCGGACACGGACACGCAGCTCCACGCGTGTTCACTCTGAGCCAAGCGGGGGAGAGGGGGTCCGGTAGCGACGTCCCCGGGACCCGCGGCAGCAGTGAAGAAGTTCCCGGGGGGGAGGCGAGAGGGGCCCGGTGCTCCCCGCCACTTCGCGCCGCTCCTTCCCCCGGCGGACAGCGGCTCCCCGGGGCACGGCGGCGGCGATGGCCGTTCGGGGGCGGCGGGCGCGTCACTTACCGTGTGCCGCCCCAGAGCCGCCCCGGTACGCGGCGGGGCGGGCGGCAGCGGGCGGCGGGGAGGAGGTCGGGGCCGGTCTGAGGCAGCCCCGGTGCCGCCGGGGGGGGACTCCCCGCGCAGCCCCCTCCCTGCTGCCGCCACCTCGCCTTCCTCCTCCTCCTCCTCCTCCTCCTCCGGGGTGCCGGCGGCGGCCAGGCGCGGCGCGGCGCGGCTCGCCCATTGTTCCCGGTCTCCCTCTCCCCCTCCCGGTTTGGTTTGTTGTTATTTTTTTTTTCCCTCCCCTTTTGTTATTTGCACTCGCATTGTGTTTGTCTCCGAAGCCGCCTCATGACCGGCAAAGGGATTTCACCTCGTCCTTGAGACAGGGGGAAGGGGGTGGTGGAAGGAGAAGGGGGGAGCGAAAGGAGGAGATCACCAAGCACCCATCTCCCGGTCCCTCCCCGCACCTCTGCCGCTCCCCTCCCGCCAGCGCCCCGCGCCCGGAGGACACGCTGCACGCCGCGGGTAGGTGCGCGCCCCCCGCCGGTTTCACTCCGTGCCTGGCTGCTCCGCGGGGCTCCCCGGGGCGGCGGCCGGGCCGGCTGTCAGCGGGGCCGGTTCCTTCCCCGGCGCTCGCACACCTCCCGAAGTTTGGCACAACTTGTCACGCCCCCCCTTCTTCCTCTCCTCCTCCTCCTCCTCCTCCTCTCCTCCTCCCCCTGCTCACCGCCGCCGGGCGGGGGCGGGCCGCCCGCCGTGCCCTCCCGTGTGTGGCGGGGGAGCCGCCGGTCCGTGCCCTGCCCGGGCATGGCTCAGCCCTCGGGATCCCGGCGGAGCCGGCGGACAGGAAGCTTTAAATTATTGTAATTGCCTCTCCGTGCGTGAGTGCAAAAGCGGCGGCCGCCGCCGCGCCGCTGAACGGGGAGATGCGCAGGGGCGCTGCGGGGCGCGGGGGCACCGGCGGGCACCGGCACCGGGGGAAGGGGGGCAGCGGGACGAGGCTCTTCACGTATCGCTGCGAGACACAGCCCTCGCTCCTGCCGGAGCCGGAGGGTGACTCCGCGGCAGAGGCTGAAGGCTCTCGGTTCACCCGTTTCGGCTGTTTTCCACTCAAAAAGAAACCGGGTGGGGAAAAAAAAATAATCTCCCAGTGAGGGTGCGGAGCGCGGCCGCGCACCTCCCGTCCTTCCCCGGCCGGGCTGGCCCGGGCACTGCGGCGGGTGAGAGCTCTGCCTGCGCAGGAAAGTTAAAGGACTTTATTCCAGCCCGGCTGCCGTGCCGGAATACCCGGAGCCGCTGGCCGGGGGGAACGGGGTGGGCTTTTCCCGGGGGATGGCTTTTCCCGGGGGATGCTTTTCCCGGGGGATGGCATGCCGCCCCAGCCCAGCTTCGGTCGGGGCAGAACCAATAGCGAGCTGTGGGATTTGGGGTAATAAGTGTGGGAATCTGCAAGAGGAGTAGGTCTAAGAGTGATTTGTTTTCTTACTGCTCATGAATAATGGCCTCTAGCTTTTTTCTTTTTTTTTTTTAATTTTTTTTTTTTTTTTTTTAAACCAGCAGGCCAGCGAAATAGGCACGTGGGAGATTTGTAGGCGTTCAACATCGCGATCATCATCAACAACAACAATAATACAGTAGGGGCGTCCGGGAGGAGGGTGTCTGAGGAGAACTGTTCCCTTCGAGAGGCTGGCAGTGCACACAGGTAGCTTTTGTTACCCTTGCTACCCCTTAACTCTTGTCAAAGGAAAGCCAGCCGTGTCCTAAAATTAGAGAGGAAATCGGGGTTTTTTTGGTTTTCTTTTTAATAGAGCTGCATTTTGCTCCATTGCTGTCAAGGAATGGCATATTAACTTTAGTTCAAATTAAAAAAAAGGAAGTTTAATTCCAGCTGTGGAACTGTAAGATAGGAACTGTCTCCTGGCTTTTCTCCTCCCTATTTAAATACAGCGAGCTGTCCGCAGCCTTGCTGAAGTGAACCACTCTGATTTAAAAGCAGCTTTTTATACATGAGGAGCTAGGACAAAGTTCTTCATCAAAATACTTTATCACCTGAAACTTACCTGAGAACAACTGCTTGTCTCTGCTGCTATTTTTACTTCCTTCTAATCCTTCCCTGTGCTGGGAAATACATTATTGCCTTAGAAACGAATTATTCATCCTGCAACATACACTATTTACAACTATTAAACTGGGGTTGCAAAGGGAGATTTTTTTTTTTTTAATTTAGCTATAATATCTGGCGTGGTTATAGCCAGCTTTGTTTTACGAGGTTTCTCCAGCTGAAGAAGGAAAGGCTGGCATCGATGTGTTGCATTTTGCAAATGGATAGGATGTCTATTCCGACATGATTTGAACGTGGGAACCCAGTAAACACATGACCATTATGCAGGGGAATCTCACAGCAGAGCTTTCTGGTTGAACTAAACCAGTTTAGGTTGAGAGTTACACTATAAGGAGTAGAAGACTTGAAAGCTGCAAGTGTCTTAGGTAAACAAATGGATATTTGAGATGTATTGACTGGTTTGAGTTAATTCAGTTAACATGTGGGTGCACATGTATTTAATTTGGCCTAGTTTAAGTGGAATGGATGGTAGGTAATACGTGCTTTGTTGAAAGAAAGCCTGTGAATTTTGTCTGTCCGTGGTCGAGCTCCAGCCCCAGAGGTTCTTGGGGACTGTGGTCATCCTGTTGTCGTGATCTCGTAGTGCCAGGTGAGAGTTAACAGAGCTTGCTAATGAATTTTGAAATGGTCAGGTACCCTTCTGAGGTCTCTGCTGGGAAAACATACAAGCACTTAAACATACATCTTGCTGCACCTTTATCTTACGTGCTGCTTGCCAAAACCAGTTCGGTTGAGCAATGTCATTAAACTGTCAGATGTATTGTTTACAATGGGATAGTTCCTCAGTGCTCAGGATGAAAAAACCAGCAGTTTTCTGTTACTCATCATGGAAACGTACCGCTGCATTCCAAGGAGGTCTGTAAGTGGCGTAGCTAACTGCATAAAGCAAAGGAGGAGATTGAGACTTGGCATCTCTGGCTGTAATGCAGCGTGTGTGCAGGAGCTTTGTTTCTGCCTGTAGTTCGTACTTACCCTGATATAAAACACTGTGATGTTGGCATATGGATCCACCAAAAAACAGAGCGTTTGTTGAAAAATAAGAATTCCGGCATTTAGGAGAAAGTAAATGAACAGTCCTTCTAAAAATACAACAGTATGCTAAAATATTGCCAAAGCACTGCTGTGACGCTGTTGTAAGCTGTCATATTTTTTTGACCATTATAAATAGATTAATATTATTGTAAGGATTTTTTTCCTATTAGCAAAGAAGTTGTTTTTCCCTGTTTTCTACATAAGGATCCTCGTGTGTCCCCTCAAGGGGCAGAGCTGTGCTCCCACTAAAGGTGGCAGGAGTGCTGCTGGTGAGGAAGTGGGCAACTGGCCCCTACAACTTGGCAATGGCCCTTGGAAAGCCTTAAAAGTCTCCTGTACTGTAAACTTGATTTTTTTTTTTTGTATAATCTGTTTTGCTTATATTCTCCATTTCTTCACGAGATTAGAGAAGGTCCAGTTAATCACTTATGATACATTATGTAGTCAAGTTCAGATCCAAATTTGGTTTAGATGGCATACAAATTGAAGCCTGGAAGAAGAATGAGCTCCTCTTTGGTGACACTGAAGTGCTGGAGGCTTTGAGGAGTTTTCTTCCTTTTTCATGGTGTGCTCAGACCCAATTAGGAAAATTTCATTTCAGATTTGTGGCCAAACTGTAGGACCAGGGGAATTTGAAGACAGTTCTTTTTCTCTATGTAAAATTTAGTAACCAATAAGAATCATAGAATAGCCTTGGTTGGATAAGACCTCTAAGATCATCAAGTCCAACCATTAAACATACCCAAGAACGTTCAGGTCGAGACCAAAACATTAGATTCACATCCTACTGCTATTTATTGCTGTGGTTAAAGCTTCGTTGAGCATTGTGTGGAGAGTGGAGGCTACAGGTAAGGTGGTTTTCCAGTGACTTGTGTACAGCACATTAAAGCAGCTTGAGTCCACGTGCTGCTCTCTCCATTGATGGACATCCTAGATAAGTATAGGATAGTCATTCTTGCAGTGCCTGTCCCCACGTCTCTGCCTTCTTCAAGCATGTGGTGAACACGCACAGGCATATACACAGTACGTTCTGTATACCTAAAGTGCATTATCTGAACAAGTTTTTCTTGCTCACAGAGCACACATCTTTTCTAGTTGCACACATTGCTAGGTGAGGAGACTATATGCTTCATGACAACTTGAGGAGGGTCTCTTCTAATATTTCTGACAGCTTTGTTGTTTGTCTTCTGCAGCCTCTCTCTTTTCCTTTGAGCTGCAAACGTAGATTGAAACTCAGGTAATACATAAGAGGATCCTTTAATATTGGCTATTTTCAGAGGCACAAAGGACAATTACTCTCTCTTCCTACTAACCTCCTGCTGGCTTACTAGCTGCTTGGGAGGCTGGTGATTTTAAGAATGCCACTTTACCCAGTGCATCAAATACAGAGCAGAACTTTGCTCACCAAGATCCCAGTTCCTACACCCCATGGTAACACCAAAAATTGAACTTGAGTGGCCCAGAACGCCAGCTCCCACTGTGATGACTCATACAACCATCAGCACTTTTTAGAGTTAAATTTGATCCCTTGGCCCTGGGCAATGCTGACAATTGCCAGCTAAAAGACCCTTCAGTGAATTGTCCTTTAACAGAAGTCTCTCCACCCCCCCACCCATTACCTGTTGTTCTTTTAAATAAAAAGAAATCCTGGTGACAAAGCTGAAGTGTATTCTGTGATTATTGTTTGAAGAAAGAGTATTTACCTATCTTTCAAGGAAATGAATTGCCTGAACATTGCAGGTCAAAGTTATTTTGTAAGAATAGTGTTCTTCACTACTGCAAAATCTCCTCAAGAAAAAAAACTTCACGCTACTTAAATTATACATTTATGGGTGTTTGATCCTTTGAATGGTTATAGTTAAAATATATGGGAGAGCCTGTACTGCATTAATACTGTACTAGTCTGATAAAGGACACAGACCACTTAAACCCGTCTTTTTTTTCTGTTTGTGAGCCTGTCTCAACTGGCCAGTGCAATTTGATGACATTCTGTAACATCTGCAAAGGAGCACAGTTGTACAGAACACAATCCAAGTAAAACCACATCTCACAGAGGAGTGATTTCCATTGTAGTCTCGTGGTGCCTGGCAGGGTGGTCCAGGTTTTACCTGAAATGAGTCTAAACGGTCTTGGTAAAGCCAGTGTCTTGTTCAGTAGGCTTAGATTTGCTACATAGAGTGCTTGTCTTTGATAGTCAAAGCCTAAGGAGATGCTTAAGGTATGTTGGAATACTAGTAAAATTTAAGGCCTTGCTTTTAGTGGCAGTGGTTTTAATGTTCTTAATTTAATTTAAAACCAGATTTTCAGCACTGGCTTTAGGTCTAGGCAGGGTAGGAGGTTGGCTAGGACAGCAAAGAACTGGTGGGACAGGGTGAAGTTGTCTGCTCAGAGCTGGGCAATACGGGCTCCTCCTGCTCTGAGAAGCTGCTTTGCCCACATTTTTGAGGAGGGAGGACAGAATGCAGTGCAATTTGCTCTGCTCAGAAGCATTGAGCTGGCTCTCAAACAGATGTAAATATGATTTTTGGTATCTTCAGTTTCTATTGGGGGTAAGTGGATACAAGGGGTTTAAATTCAACTGAGTGCCGAGCTGTGTTTTGTAGCAGTGAGTCTAAAGACGCTTTTAATTAAACTGGTTTGAGTTCTAAACTAAGATTATGGAGTCTACCTTTGGCACTGCTATAAAATCCTCGTGTATGAGTAAGCTTTCAGTGTAATGAAAAGGGCTGGGGGACACAGTTGTAATCCTCAGCTAGCCAATTAAATATTTCCTTCATAAGGATCTAAAAGTTAAGTTTTACAGTGCATTTAAAAAAAAAAAACAAACAAGCAAAATACCTGTTATATGTCAGTGACTTTGGTCAGGGGATGGAAGAGCTGCTGTTCTTAGCTGGGCACGCCATTTTAATGTCACAACTGACCTTCTAGTAGGAGACTAGTCCTAATGGACCACGTTTATACTGAGAAAAAGTCAGAAACCATTAGAGAAGTAGAAAATGAATGGTTTTCAAGTGATTTCAGAGCAAACTGAATTAAGGACAGATACTGACTTCTGTATTTAAGAGCTCTTTACAAACAGGGAGGAAATACCTCTTCTGTAACAGTGAGTCATCCACCAAATCACACTGTAGTGAGGTCTCCTTCTCCACTGACTCTAGGAGCCTGGGGACACGGAGATTCCCAGGCAAAGGCAGCTGTAGGGGCTCTTGGTCTGCTGTCCTTACGTGTGCATCCAGTAGCTGTATTTTCACTGAAATGAGATTGCTCCTTATGCCATGATATTAAAGATCATGCTTCTCGTGCTAGAATATAGGCAAATGCATAAATAATAACAAGAAATGCAATATATATGTCAATTACACTTCTGTTTAATAATACATTGGATGCATCTGCTACGAAGGGTATGCAAAATATATAAGAAGCGTATTCAGTCACAGAAAAATGAATGTGTTAATGCAATATTCTGCTTTACAAATTCAAATGTGGAAGAAGAGCGTGTTTAGTTGGAGATACTGCGTTCTTTGCTGTGCTTCAGATTGATTTTATATTTGTAATTGTGTGCAGGCGGCTGCCAGAAGCAGGACTGTCTGATTCTGAGAAAACAAAATGATTTGTTCCGATTCCTGGGAATGAGAACTTGTTTAGTGGCACCATGGTGCATTAAGTGCGTTGTGGTTGAGGTTAACAAATGTAGGACAATTAATTAGTTCAGGTTTGTGAGCTGTGTGTAGATTACTCGGTCAGTACACACACACGTAGGGTTGGCTTTTTAGTTCTTGCTGAAACTTGTTGCTGAGATCGGTTTCGTGCCTCCTGCCGATAGAAAAGGCAGAGCTGGAGTAGAAATACTGAAGTACTTGTCACTTCTGTAAAACAGTTTCCATTTGAAACCTGAAATTATATATAATGAGACATTCCTATAAACAGGGTTGCCGTAGGTAAGTAGCAGTTTGCATGGGATGATGGAAGTTTTGTGACTGCAGAGGAATAATATTAATTCTCCTGAGAGATTACAAATGAGTAAATGCTGATGAATATGTACAAATATGTATATGTGAATTTAGTGCTTCTGAAAGGCAATTGACAGTTCTGGAAACTGAAGGTTTCTCTCTGCCAGGAGAACGCCGTAGAGGAAAGCAGCACCATAAGAACGCGTGCGGTGCATCCCTGAGGTGACCTGGGGTGACGAGGGGAGCCAGGTCTGCACCCCTCCCCAGGTGTTCAGTACAGCACTTGCAGATGTGTGTAGGCAGCACGTGTGTAGTAAGATCACCATCACATTTAAAATGCGTGCTTGGGAACTTTACGTGGATGCTTACCTCGTCCCCCCGCTCCCCAAAATGCCGTTAGACCAATATCTTGCTTTATACAAGGTGTTATCTCTAAATGATAGCACTGGGTGTGCTTTTATGAGGAGTAATGCGGGAGAGGGAAGGAAGACAGAGTCTTGCACCTTTTACGACATGTCCCGCTGTTCTTTTAATAACTAATGCGTTGTGTTGGTACAGAAAGTGGCTCCTAGTGAGAAGTAACAAGCTGAAATGGGGTAGAAAATGGAGAAACCAAGAGATTCGAATCCTTAAAAGTATATTGGAGGTGAAGGTGTGGGTACAGCAGCATGAGTAGCAGCAGCAGTTCTATACCCAAGCACTCTGCGATGCGCACAAACACAGCGTAAAGAAGTAGCAATAAGAGGCTGCATGGAAGAAAAATGCTGTCGCACAAAAGTGCAAAGTTTTAAGAATGCAAGATTTTTCTTCTTGATTTGCTTAGTTTTAAATTCTATGTTTTTATGTATGAGAAGGAAAAAAATTCACTTGTATAACCATGCAGCTTTATAGAATTATTTTTACCTCAACACCGTTTTGTTTCTCCTAAGCCTAAGGTGCTTAGAAATGTTTCTGTGTCTCTGCTATGTGTAATGAACCCAGAATGTGGCGTGTGAGTTGTAGAGGTGTGGTTTAGAACAATCTTTGAGTGTAGGCTTAACTCGAGGAATGTGGCTCAGTTCATTCAGATTCAGCAAAATGTGAGTGGTTGGTTTCCTGAGTTACCTGCGTTGTTAAACTTTACTTTATTTTGAAATCCTGCAGGGACTGTGACAAGTGTGTGTGACAGGTGTTTTCCAGGACCTCCAGACACTGCAGAACTGACGTGGATTCCAGTTCTAAGGAATTATATTGAAGGCATTTAAAATGGTTAATAGGAGGAGAGATTGGCTTCTCTAAGTCCTTGTACAGTTTTGTTTACTTTCATAGCATCGGGGAGGTTGGTCAGGTTGGACCTCACGGTGGTAACCTGGCGTGGCCACCCACGTGGAGCAGGACCTGTGCTAGCAGCAGGTCTGATCAGTTGTGGTTTTGTCTAGTTGAGACTTTAAAACCTTCATGTGTGGAGGTGCCACAACCTCTCTGGGCAGCTTTTGGGTTATTTTGGTGTGTTGTCTTTGATTATATTTCAGTTTGTGTTACGTTGCTGTTAATACATCTGTGTTCGTTTTATGATGCTTTCTTGTCCTTCTTTCCTGGGTTGATATACTCAATCAATAATGTGGATATACATAGGATCTTTGTTTACAGTTTACATACAAAGGGTAGCTTTAACCTAGTGTAGCTGATCCTTCATGCCTCCCTCTGTCAACAGAGAGAAGGAGGCTCCTGCAGAAAGTATTGCAGAGAAAGAACTTCTGTCTTGCTGGTGACCACAGTAAAGATGACTGATCCAAAGCTGCCCGTGTGAGAGTGGAGCTGAAGGCATGGGAGGTGTGGGCCTGGTGTTGTACCCACTGCCATCGGGGCAGGCTTTGCGATGTGCTTTAGTCTGTTGATGCTAAAACCCTGAGGTGGTGAGCCTTGGGGAGCAGGCATCCACGTGGGATTTCCAAAATTGTGGAGAGTTCAGCAGGGAGTGTTTGCTGGTGCTGGATGGGCTTGGGAACACAGCTGTTTCCAAAACCATGCTGTTTCAAAAAACCCCACAAAACCTTTCCAAAAATCTCAGTGCCACACTGGGAGTTTTGCTATTAGTGTCCTTTATTTAGTGGGACAAGATTTTGCCCTCTTTTTGCTGTTGGGAAAGTGTGGAGTCTTTTCAGTGCCTTAATCGGTTTTGGTTCAGCCCCTTGTACAGTTTCCCATGTGGAGCTTTTGTTTGTTAGTTTGTACATCTCCAGCTTTGGAGAGCAACGAGTGGGGTGTTTCTCTGGAGCTGGGGACTTCTTTTTATTGACTCAAACACACTGTTTAGAGAAAATGGGGATGTGTTTTGGGGGGCAAATGAAAATATATTGTTTTTTATAAAGCGTCACCTGCAACACACTTTTGAATAAACTCCTGTGTAACCATGTATGGTTTTTTTCACTTGAAAGACGGTATCTCCTTCTTCTAAACATTTGCACAGCAAAGTAGTGCATTATTGCATTTTCATAAATAATTGAAAAGCAACTTAAAAGAAAGTAGGCCAGCAGGAAAAAAAAAAAAAAAAAAAAGTGTCAGTTTCAAATTTGAGAGAAGAAAAATATGTTCCCTTCTTGATAGCAAGTCAGTTAAATGTTATTAAATCCCATTCTCCCACCCCAACATGGCCAAAGACAAATCTGACAATTGACAGCTTCATTTAAAAGACAGAAACGGGGAAAAAAGGTTTTAGAATGCCAAGTCTGGTTTGGTTTGTTTCTTGGGGTTTTATTTATTTTATTTTTTTCCCCTTGGTAAGAAATGAATTGTGACCTCTTAAGTGACTGAGGAGCAAATCTCTGGAGGTCTGCGTGTTGGCTTTTCAGCGCCGTTCTCCGTTCTGGGCTGTAATAATGCGAGCTATTTTAGAACTGTGCATACGTTAGTGTTCTGGCGCGGCATGATACAATAATGTGTGAAAAAGCATAAGATCACACCTTGGTGAAACTTGCAGATTTCCTGCATAATCCGACAGTGAGCTCTTGTCAGGTTTTGACTATATGTAAAGTGAGAAGAAAGTTTCCAGAAGCACAGCGCAAGCCTTGGACGCGTTCGGAATGGCTGTGCGGGGATGCTGGCCCTGGCGTGGTTACGGCTGTGCCTGGCTCGAAGAGCTTTGGTGCCGCCGTAGGCCGCGGGGCTCCCTCAGCGCTTAAAATTCAGCAAACGCTCCGAGCACTTCCACCTAACAGGAGCTTTTGTTTTTGCTAGCGCTGGGAAAGATCAAAGAGCCAGCGTGAATAATTTCTCGAAGAACACTCGGTGACATGAACAGTTTTCATGTAACGCACGGCGCGATGGGCCTGGCGACAGCACCGCGTGGCGGCCGTGGGAACGGGCTGTGGCCTTGTCCCTGCAGGGGTGGCCGAGAGAGGATGGGTGGGCTGGCAGAAAAGACACACCCAGTTACAAATGATGAGGACCAGGGCCACTGTGCATGGGGCCTGGCCATGGGTTTGTGTTAGGCCAGAGGTCACGGGCGCGTGGTGGGGATTGCTGGGTGAGGGTCTGCATCGGGCAGGAGGAGGCCAGGCCAGCAGGTCCTGACAGTTCTTTCTGGGCTGGAGATGAAGAGATCAGGGATTGCTGGTATTAATGTGTTGCTTGACATGCTACTCAAAGAGTAGACCCCCATGAAGGGAGGCTTCACGCAACTGATCTGTCCCCCAGAGCAAAAAAACGTCCTCATGTGTGTTCTCTCTCGCTTTCCCCCCAGATTTACTCCATCTCCTTTTATTTTTTATAACCGGTGCGGCTGTATTTTAAGTCTCTGCCCACCCTTTCCAAAATGTGTGACACATTTGGTAAGGATTTGGAATTTGGGATACTTTGATATAGCTTTGTGTAGGTTTTATAGAAACACCTGACGTGTATGTTTAGTTCCTAAACACCTTCTGTGCTTGATTTATCCTCACAGGTTGTCAAGGTATTCAGATGACCTGAAACTGAGGAAGTGAGATGGAGCTCAGCTGGCAAAAGTCTGACATCGAGTCTGACTGCGGCTCAAATTTGTTTTGCAGAGTTGAGCCCAGGCTGCGTGGGTGGTGAAGAAAGCCTTCCTCACCTTCACCACTGTATCCAAAAAGCTCCGAGCAGCGTCATTTTTTTTTCTGCAGGGGATGAATAACCTAGTTAGCTCACATTGTTTCGATCCAGTGACAGTTCTCCTCTGAGAAGGCATGGTGCTAATCGCAACAGCATGCTCGTGTTCAGGCTCAGTGGTGGAGATGCTCTGGTGGTTCTTCGGTAGGTTTTCTCAGCCAGAGAAGCCACGCTGTCAGCCAGCTACCATGGCTCACCATGTACGAGTTACTCCTTCATGTTAGATGCTACTGTTTAATATGGCAGGTTAGCTTCTAGTGAAGCAGACTCTGAAATGCTGGGGTCTGAACCCCGAGCCCTGAATTAAGGTTGACGTATGGGTGGTTCCCATGGTCCTTCAAAAGGAGGGGATGAGTTTGCCTTTTGGCTTTCCTCCAATGGCAGGGAAGGCCCTTGGGTAAATGAGCCCCAGGTGCCCCCCATAGGGTAAATGAGTGCCAGGTGTCCTGCTTTGGGCATAAAAGCTGGGACCACTTGCAGGATGGATGGTGTGTCTACATGTGAAGTGGTTGTAGTTTGCAGAGTTCTCCTCTTGGGGAAGGACCTCCTGACTCTCCCTGCAACTGGACCCCAGTCAGGTTTGGTGCTTGTAAACGTGGGCTCTGTGGGAACAGCATGAGTTTGCCTCTGTCCTATGTTATCAGCCTCTTGGCTTGGTTGTCTCCCATCTCTTCTATGGGAGGCTTTGTTTGTTCCACCAGTTATTGGTCGTGCTACATCATTCTTGGGGTTGATGTCCATTATGTGTAACCTCATTGACTTGTTTGTATCCCCAGCGATCACCCATGTTCTGACCCTTTTGTGTGCTATAGAGTCTGGTTACTGGTTTGTTCTACTGCTGTGTTCTTTGTACTAGGCCAGGTGATTGGCAAAACAGGCTCACACCTTTCAGCCTACCTGGATATTTGCAAGGTCCTGCAGCAGTTGTGATCACCAGAGGCATGCAGATCTTGAGGTTAAACATGTGGAGGATGCTCGTAAAGTGGTGTCACTTTCTGTTGTCACAGAATTTCCTTTCCCTTTGGTTGACCTCACCGGTGTCTCCCAGGGTGTAAGGCCAGGCCTGTCTGTCTGGGGAGGGTTCTCGTGTAGTTTGAAAGAGGACTTCCTGGGCAGAAGACAGAATCATTTTGTTGACACAGAACAGTGTGCATCAGTGTTTGTGTTATTACTGTTTTACATTTTTTGTATTTGTAAGAACAGCATATTGATGACTGTGTGTTAAAACTCTGTCTTTTAGTGGCTTGTTTGCTTTCCGAAAAAGGAAGAAAGCTGCATTCTTTCTAAGAAAAACCCAGAATTATACTGGAACAAGGACTAGTGCTGTATTTGTACATGATCAAATTCAGAAAGATTAGGGCACTGTGTATAAATTGCCTTCGTGTTCGTTGGGTTAGCAGCTGTCAAATAAGTGATTATAGATGTTGGCAAAGCTTTTCTTTTCATAATCGCTGTGAATCAGGGATGGAAATGTAACAGATGCCATTTAATATGGACCAGCATCTAGGTTCTGTTTCTGGGTCTGGCTCTTTATTGCCTCGTGGCCAAAGTTTCTTAGCATCTTTTTTGCTTTGATTCCTCACTACTTATAATTGGAGATAATGGTACTCTCTCACTGTACAGGAGGTTTCTGAGGTTTGTTAAATTGTTTGAGGTCTTTTGATGAAAGACATGAAATATATGCCATAGCATTAATGATAAGATTAAAAAAGAATAATTCTGTTGAGATTGAGGGGAAATTATTGCTCCTAGATGAGCTCTGCTTTGCTGGACAGTGTGAACCTTCTGCAGGAAATAACTTGGTCCGAGACTGTGTTGGGGTTTCATTTGCTGGGATTTTTTAATTTATTATCTGACAAGACTTTTTGATACCAGGCACTACACTTGAAGGCCTGTTGAAGAGCAAATGAAGCGTTGTGATGCTATTTTTTACAGCATAGGAGTCTATGGTGACTCATTTAGTGTTCATAATGCCTGTGACAGATTAAAAAAAATCAAATCAGTTACTCCCAGTGAGACGGAGACACTCAGCCAGACCCTGTTTGAGAATTATTTGCTGCAGTGTTAAGACCAAAGTACACATCTTCCCCCTCCCCCCTGAAAGAATCCAGCTTATCATGAAATGTTTATCAGAGCCATATAAACATTTCTCGACTGCTGAATTTTGAAGGGAAATTCTTTCGCTCTAACATACGGATTGCAAGCAAAACTCTTCACCGATTTTTTTTTTTTTTTTTTTTTTTTTTTTTTTAAATAGTAATTAGCTCGATTACAGCCCTACTTATTTCCAAGCATGCCAGCATCTGGCAAGGATACGGCGATCTGGGAATTCACTGCTTGAAGCCATGGAACAAAGTGTTCTGATCTGACCCTAGGCAGCCTGTCCAGGACTTGAACTGGAATCTTCAGGAGCAGAGAAGTCTTAAGTGTCTGGAAAATTGGCCTGTTGAGTCACCATGCAGGCACTAAAACAAAACTAATTTTAAGCAGGTCAGAGTTCAGTGATTCCCTCTGGAATCTAATTTTTTTTTTTCCCCTTAAAAAAAAAAAGTCTCATGTTTTAAGTGAAAAGGGTCAAAGTTGATGCACTGCTACAATTTTTGAATGCTTTCCCTTAAGAACAGCCACCCAGGCTAGGATTAGCATGAAGGGCTGCTAGGCTGGCACTTCAGTGTCTGGGTTAAAAATATTTTAAAGCAGTAAATGCAGTCAGAACGGAGAGAGAGATCCCTGGGAGCCTTCCTGTTCAAAAATGTGCGAGCTCAGGGCAGCAACTGCAATGTAATTTAGGGCAGTATATGCTTCATAGCTTTGGAGAATATTGCCTCTTGCTAATGTTACATTGGAGGACAGTGGGATAGTAGTAATTTTAGGAAGGTGGTATTCTTGTTTGGTTTACATTGGAAACTTCAGAATAAATATATAGAAGCATCAATGGAGGATGAAATGTAACCACTGCAAGCCAGCGATGAATCCATCTCTGAGCAGACTGTAGCAGCAACAGGGGAAAGTGGGGATAGAAACGTTTCCGTGGGAATGCAGCTGTGAAAGGAACTTAGCAGACAAAGGCAAAATCAGGTACGTACTTTAAAAAGCACGTGGGCAAACTTCTGTCTGAGAGCCCAGGGAGGAGCCTGCTCACGTTAAATTACAAAATGTTTGGGGGGATCAAATGATAAAAAGCTTGTATTGCTTTTCCATTGCTGAAGAAGTGGGACTGTCTGTAAACAGGGATGACTCAAATAGCTCTTTAAAAAAAACAAAACAACGCTTTCGAGAATGAGGGAGGTTTGTCATTCCCATTTGTTTATTAAGATGATTTCCTTCTTTTTCCCTTCTGATCTTCTGGAGTTCGCTTTATATTTGCAAGTGAAAAGGACAGGGTCTAGGCTACCTAGGGAAGTTTGAGTCTGAGCTCTGTGTCAGGCATTGCAAGCTTGGTGATCTCTGTTTATCTCTTAGGAAATAGTCGTGCTTGCACAACAGGGCAAATGCAACGCGCAGATGTCAGGACAGCTAAAACAAAGCGGTCTGTCTAGGAAAAGCCATGCCAAACCTAATGGCTAGGGTGGAGAAGTAGCAACTAGGACTTCTGGCTTCTTTTCCTCCTGCCTCTGCATGGCTGTAGGCAGATCTCGAGGCCAAACAGAAAGCTCCTCGTTCCTGGTGGTGAGTTGTGGCTCATGTGAGCTGTACTGTTGACAGGAGGAAGTTTTGTGGGAATGGTTGCCCACATATGGGTGCAAAGATTTGTACTCTGGTCATCGGTGCAATAGTCAGACCTGTTCCACTGGCCTTCCCCTTTGGTGTGTAGTGACTGGTAAGTGTGTGGTGAAGGAGCTATAATGCTGAACGTTTATTAGGAGAACCTCAGTCTGCCTTGCTGGTACACAGAGTTATTGAAATGCTTCTCCGTGGTATTCCCGCAGGTACACAATGCACAGGGATTTGAATGGGAGGATGTGTGAGGCTCTGAGATCCAATTTGTCTTCCAGGTTATGGCAAGGCTCTGTTTTTCTCAGGCTTAACAAGTAGCAATCTTAGTTTACTAAAATATTTATTTAAATTGAGGGAAAACTTACTGACATGCAATTGCTCTTTTACTTAAGATCACAGTTTATAGCCCTTTGAAGTCTACATGTTTGAAGGAAAAAAGCAGTACTTAGGATAAGCTGAACTTGAATTAAATCATGTGGGCAGATTACAGACTGAATGTGCAGTATGGCTCGTTTTACTGAGGTAGTAAAGTCAAGCAATGAGTAGTGCTGGGACAAGTTGTATCACACCAGGAGGTGGTGTAGCTTTAGTGCAAGGCAGTGTGGTTCACTGAACCTGAATTAGGGACCAGTTCTCCTAACTTTGGGGATGGGGATGGTTCTGAAGGAAAAAAAGTTCATTTCTGATTTGTATAACTTTATGATTCACAGTCGTAAAGCTGGAATAAATCCTGCAGGTTTCCAGCCCTGATACTTTTCATGTACAGTGATTTGAAACTTGAAAACTACAAATTGTCTAAAGGTTTCACTTTTATTTTTTCCTTTTTGAATGATGTACTTCTTTTCACTAATATGTGACCCAGTGGAAACTTTGCAATAGGGGAGAATTTTGGGAGCTAAGAGGCAGAATGTGTTGTGAGTGGTTCCCGAATATAATACTGTTTTTGGGGTTTTTTTGTTTGTTTGATCTCTGTATTAGTAGCTCCACAGTCATCCTTGTGTCCAGCCCCTTTTAAATCTGCTCTTACTGGAAGAGAGTTGCAGCATGTGCGTGCTGTGCTGATCCTTTTTGTTTAACTGGCAATGTTTTTGCACTCAAGCTACCTATCAGAGTATGATGGGTCAACAGGATGGTTCTCTTTATCACGAAGCACACCTGAAATATCTGCTTAGGTAGTGCCTGTGATTTCTTCGCAAATATTCAACCCAGTGGGGAGCTGCAGGACTCACCTCCATCTCCCAAGGGTTAACAGTAGCCTATAATAGTAATCTTGTGGCACAAAAATGCTTCTTTTTATGCATTACCTATTTCTAGAGGCCTAATTTAGGTTTTGTATCAAAATGGGTATCACAAACGCTTGAGCTTCCTGCTGAGAAAGAAAGTGCTACCGAGAGACTTGGTTATCTGTTATTCTCCCGGTGTCCAGGAGGGCTGAGGAGGCAAGGAAACAATTGCTGATATCTGTAGCAGTAAGTATAAGTAGTAGTAGAATGGGTTGCAAAGGTAAAATAGTTTGACAGTGTTGTTCCTGTGAATGCCTGGCCTTTCCTTTTGGTTAGAATATATATATGTGTGTGTGTAAATATATGTGCCTTTGTATACAGGACAAATTTAAACATAAACAAGAGGAAAAAATAGTTATACTTAGTAACTGCACAAAAATTTCACCTGTCATTAAAAGACAAGATTATTTTCATGGAGTAAAATAAGACTGTGTGTTCTTGCCTAAATACACAGACAGCTACGCACCACGATCAGCACATGTGTGTCCCTGCTCTCTCTGTGAACGTTTTGTGCCAGATTCTGCTGTAGATCCAGTTGAACTGTTTTCATCAGTTTCCTCAAGGATCTGTTTGTTGAATGTTTTCACATAGGAAAAATTCTGCTTGGATTTGTTGTTCTTGTTATAAGAAGTAGAAACAAGGAAAACAAAATCTGTATTCTAAAAAAGACTTTTTTTTTTTTTTTTTGAGATCAGAAATGCTTACTGTACAGTCAGATAGTTTCTTCCTCCCTGGTATTGATTTTCCATTGGAAGTCCACATGGGAGGAGAAGGAAGATTTTAATGAAACCTAGGAGGTACTCATGTTTCCGAGTTACCTAGCAGTTCCTATTTTTTCCTGCTCTTTTGTACAAAACTTGGTTATATCGAATTTATCCCAGACCTGTCCTCCTCCTTCTGCCCATGCAGATGCCCTCAGGCAGGGAGGAGCTCTTGCCTCGCAGCCAGTAAAACTCCATGTTTTACACACAAGGTCTAACAAGACGTGGTGGTGGGGTCTGGTGGGGAGAGGACAAGAGTCCTGCCCAGTCCCTGGTGCAGGTCTGCCTCGGCATCCTGGCCAGCAGCAGGCCACGCATGTTGGGCATGTGGTGAGCGTGCTCGGTGGGGTGTGTGTGTGTGTCTACTGGCTTACATGCTGTGGGAATAGAGGAGGCAGAGGCAGGTCAGGTCTGGTGGGATTTATTCAGCTGGTTTCAGCGCTGCACATGTAGGGCTGCATCGTACCCTGGTTGAGCATAAAAGTGGTCCTTCAGCAGGCTGGCATTCGCCATTCCGGGTGTCGTGGGTGAGTGCATGGCAGAGAGCGTGGAGAGCATGAGCTGTTCCTTGGTTTTCTTGTGTTTAAGGATGTACAGACTTAGCATCACACATGGGTGTTGCAAGAATTAATTAATTACCATTTGTACGGTTTTTGAAGACTGATAACCCTAAGTAAACAAGAACCTAATCAGATATTTTTCTTCCTATTTATACTATAGGAAATGTGTACTAATTTATTTCTAAGCACATGACACACAAAAACTATCTTCACACTTCTAAGTGGAGCTGGGGCTCGATGCCAACACTTTTTTTTCCCTAGTGAATATGGTATACTTATACCCTCAGATAGAATGGTACAACCTTACAGTTTCACTCAGGAGGTGGAAATTTTTTTTCTTTCTGTGTTGTACTTACAAGCTGTAAATACCAGGCGCTTCTCTATGGCTAAGTTCTTTGTCCTCATGACTGCACCCATTGCCAGTGTCCTTTCACTTGTAAACTTACTCCTTTGGAGTAGCTCTGACTAACTAGTAAACTATGTATGTATTTCCCATATGTTCTGTAGTCTTACACATTAATTGTTGTGCTTAAAGAATCTGGAAATTAGGGAAGGAGAATGGAAACAAAATATAATAGGGATGCTTGTCACCTTTTGTCCTCGTTCCTCTGTGTGTGAAGTCCCTTAGTGTATTGCTTTGGGAGGGAGGAGTAACTCATGTCCAACACCTGATGCAGCACTCCAGAAATGCCCTACAGTGCCCTCGTTTAACACAGAACTTGTATGTACAGTGGGGTGAAGGAAGTCAGACTTTGTCTCTGCATTGGCCATCATAAGGGAGTTAAATCAGAGCTAAGGGTTTTTTTTCTTTTGTGTTTTAATTTCCTTTGTTTTAAGAAAGTGGTTTTTTTAAATGAAGTGGGGGAGGAGGGTAATATGCCACTGACATGCTTTGGGATCCCAGGCTCCTGTGGACCCCATAGGATGTCAATGGACTCATTAAGATTTAGCCAAGTTTTATGCATTATTCATAATATACATTCACAGCATGCACCCTAAAGACTGTCTCCTGTGAATGCTTAGTCAGAATCATTTGCATTCTGTATTATGGACCCATAATATAGAATACATTTAGGTACATTTTGTGTATTATCCTTTACGCATATTTCCAGCCCTTACTGTTCTGGCATATACAGCAAATGTGTTTAAACAATAGCATGCAGTTGTGTTTTGTCACTCCATAAAAACTAATGCATAATAAGGACCCTGATGAAAATTAATTATTACATAAGAGCAATGGCCAGGCTTATTCCTTTTCTATTTTTTTAACTTTAGTGACATTTTAAATTTACTTTTCTAACATGTTTAAGAAGTGTTTTAAATTCTGGGTTGGTATTTTGTCATATTTTTTGTTTCAAATACACACAAAAATCATTTTTGATGTGGAAGGTTGGCAGATGATGAAACACCAAATTGAAGCGGAGATGCTTAATAATCATAAGAGTTGTTTGCTGTGAGTTTACTCTAATCCTATGAACATTATTTCTGCTGAACATGACAAGACAAAAGAGTCAACAAAACACCACATCAGAAAATTAATTCTCTTCCTGTCATCTGAAGCATTGAAGCTCCTCTGTATTCTCTTTTCCTTGGCTGCCATTACATCATGGTTATTGGTGTCATCTCAGCTTTGCCACTGATCCACAGAGTGGCCCAGATGTGTCCCTGGGCACACCTCTGCCTTAGTTTCCCATCTATTACACAGAAACAGCAGAAATGGTGCTTCTTGAAATCCTCTGTAGTAGCTGTCTACTTAGATTTATTCCTTCAGTACCCTGTCACTGCCAACAGAGAACATTCCTGTGGGAAATACTGCTCTTGTGAGAAACCAGGATTTCTTTTGGGGCCAAATTTCAGTGAAGTCGGGGAGGTATACGAATTATCTTCCTTGTGCAGAATCTGTTAAGGGATCGTTTTTATCAAGTGCCTTCCAATTTAGGGACCATAAAATACTCCTAGTTGCCAGTCCCTGCGCATGAAAACACCAGACAGGCAAAATCCAGGATCTTGTGGCATCTTTTGCAGCTCCATTTCCTTTTGGGGAGCAAATGCCGCTTGCATTGCTGGTCCACCTCACTAGTTGGACATCAGCTTCTGAGACCAGTGAGAATGTGTTTTTTTTCCCATTGCAAATCAACGGAACAGGAACATAAACCAGGTTCAAAACACCAAGATGTTAGAATACCCCTTTTAGATTTGTGAATATGCTATATATAAGCCTAACTTCTGAGATTTTCTTTTATTCTCATGAATACCATTTACATTTGAGCAAATGCAAATTCATTTCCACTTTTGCTACTCTGGAAAGGCAGTAGAATGGGCCCTTTAGTCCATCCCAGTTCAGGCCCCAGCACTGCATGTAGGGCACCTGGATCTCCAGAGCATTTGGCAGTTCTGCTCCGTCTGTTTTTCTTTTCAACAATCTAAATTCATGTTGTAAAATATGCAGCAGTGCAATGAGCATGGGTTTTGTTAGTGTTATTAGGCTTACGATGTGGGAAATAAAGAACTTGCTTCCTACTGTTTAGCAAAATTTCTAGGAAATTCCTAGCAGTTTTATTTAATAGCTGCAATAGGTAGCTTTATCTTTCTAAATGATTTCAAACAGTCTTTCTTCAATGAACAGCTGTTTAAATAGGATCTAGGGAACATAGAAAATGAGCATTGTACATTAGCTGGACTCGCAGGGGATGGTAAGAGAAGGAGAGTTTTTGTTTCCTGTACTAATCTCTGTGCCTTCATGAAAGCATCTCACCTAAAAGAGTACCTCTATACCAGTTTTCAATTGAAGACTCCTCAGGTACTGTGTTATCATGATTAGTAATTATACTATGGAAGCAGTGGTTTGAATGGATGGATTTTTAAGAGTTTTGCTGGGTTGCCTACTGTATTGTTACTCCATTTTACAGATGGGTTTTTACTTCTGACTCAGTTCATCTGGAAAGTCTGGCTTTCCTCTGATAGCTGATACTGTTGTATGCTTTGTTCTCCTGACGTGCTCTCTGTCCTTTGTCCAAAACCATCTACATAGGATTTCTGTCCATCCATAGACTTATGTCTGCTGTCAGAACCCTCATGCATCGTGACGTTTTAAACGTAAGAGATTCTGATTTCCTTTTTATTAGTCCGGGTTCTCAGCCTTTATAGTTCAAGGTCTTTAACTTTGCAACAGTGAAATTCAGTGCTTTAAAAAAAGAAGCTGAGGTTTTCATATGATCACAAGCATTGAGGCTTTAAGGAAAGCACCAGGTATTCCAAGAAAATCGAAACAGTTCGTGGTTATTTGCAACCCTGGAACTTCTGGAATACTTGCTTAAAAGGGGCCACAAAGACTCTTAGGCTGTGTGTTCCTCCCACACAGATCTTCCACCTTGGGGTGTTTCTTGGGGTGCATAATATCCAAAGGAGAAAGGTGAGACTGTGCCTCTTATATCCCCATTCTCCATACAGTAGAGTTGGAAGAGGAGGAATACTGAGAACAGTGAACTGCATTTAGTGAAGATAACACAATCAGATTGTTCTTTCTGCTTAGGTAATATTATCAGAGGAATATTTTTTTCCCCAATTTGATTGAAGGAGAGATGCAAATTTGCACGAATTTCAGTACTGGGCATTGCTCAGCTGCTTTGACAGACTCTGAAGACTTGTGCTTTTGAGAGAAGTATTCCTCATCAGTGCTATAAATCTGGCCCCTTCCACTGCTTTTTGCTTCATTGCTCATATCATCAGGAGGCCAGGGAGCAGAGACCCTTCTCCTTCCCTCTTTCCTTCCTTACAGGAGATGCAGAAATCTGCTGTGCTCAGCCAGCAGGACTCTTCACCTCCCAGTGTGGACAAAGCATCACCTATATTCTGGGTTTTGTTACTTATCTAAAATACTCAGGGCTCTGATACGACTGTTCAGAAATAGTTTGCTGTTTTCTGTAGCGTTTTCTGTGTGCATACAAGTGTCTCCTAGGGATAACACCAGAATTCCCCTCACCCCTTTTCTGGTGATTGTGAGGAGAGCTTGAAGTCATGTTGGGGCTTGCTGTCCTTCCCCTCTGTTGCATCCCATCCTCAGCCCGATTAGTGAGATGTACAGTAGCTTGCCTGTTATTTGTTCCCAAGTTTAAAACCCTAAACTTGGTTTTCACCATTTTCTCCCTTTGCAACAGTGGCACTTGCTCTGATCTTACTGATTTGTCTTAGCACTGAAACCATTTTGTAGTGGCGGATGAAAAAGCAAAGATGAGTTTAGAGCTACATTCATTCAACTCTGTGTTCTTTTAATGCTAAATCTCAATGATAAATATTAGTGTTTTATTGCTGCTGATGAAAACGTACAAGAAGAGTAGTTCTGTTGTGGAGATCAGCCTATTTTACTAAGTAGAGGGGATGAGAGCCCTGTTTAAAAGGGGAAAAGATGAGGAGCTTGGTAGGTATGTCCATTTTAAATGTGTGCCATGTGTGCTGAGGGTGACTTGGTTCACACAGAATATTTGCAGTCAAGTCAAAAATAGAACTCATAACTCGCATGCTTGTGCTTCCTCAGGCCAGTCCCTTCAGAAACAAATCTCCACATTACTTTAAAAGAACAGAACTGAAACACGACCATTGGAGTTTGCATAGATTGCCTGGTGATCTAGAGTGAGAGTCAGGAGGTAGGCAGGGGACAAAAATTGGGTCCATGCATTGTGTAGCTTATGCAGATGTTATGAGTACTGTAGTAGCCCTGCTCTGTAGTACTTTGGTCTTCATGGGTGTCAGTCCAGCATCTTTAAGTACTGGATGAATACAAATATTTCAAAACTAGTGCTAGTGCAGTGATGATGTATTACTCTAGCTCACCAGGACCAGGGATTATATGTAGTAAATAAACTGCAGACTATTGCAGTCTTGGCTGCAGCTGGCTTGTTTCCTAAATATTAATACTAATACTGCACCCAAAAAGTAAAACAATTTTAAAAGAACTAGTTGGAAAATCTGTACAGGTGTAAAAGTTAAGCATATGGCAGAGTGGAGATTGCCAAGGAAAATGACAGATGATTAACATTCATTAAAACTTTCAATTAACACCTTGAAAAATTCCATAAAATAATACTGCATGTAAATAATGTGTGATCTCTCCAAGCATTCTTCTACCTGTTTTTAAGGGAAGGAAAGAGAGAGAGAGAGAAGAGTAGAAATGTGTTCCAAAAGTACTTGCTACAAAGATTTATATTTTTTTTAGCCCTTGGTTTGTTTTGGAGTTCAGTGGTCTAGTGATGAATAAATCAAGTTTGAGCTGTCAGTATGGGAAAAGATTTGGCTTGGTTAGAAGTTAGTCCTTTATGTTCCCAAAGATGAGCAAAGATTTTTCTTACCCATGTTTTTATTGTGAGCATGAGAGGGAACCCGTGAGAAAGTGCAGGGCAATGTGAAAGATGCTCTGACCAGTTAGCTAATTACAGAGGTTAGTACCCAATAGTAGTTGCAGTCCTGTGTGTGTCATTCCACATTGCTCTTAGCTTCAGTGGGATCTTTCCACGTTATGGAGAATTCTGAGTCTGTGCCTTTTCTTGTTGCTGCATGCATGTGAAATAGGGAAGAAAGATTTGTCTCATCCGAGTGAGCTTTGTGACACTAAACTAAAAAGTCAACATGAAGAGCTGATTTAGATGTCAGTTCTTAATGTCAGCTGTTAATTACACTGAAAAAAGCTTCCAAAATCAGGTGTGCCCTGGCTGCTTTAACCCAAAGAATTGTGTTTCTGGAGGGAAAGAAGCATCTTGGTCTCAGTGTGGTTTAAACAATGCAAATAAAGTCATTTGAATATTACGTGTGGATTCTTTGGCCCGTGGGATTTGACTTGTTGATTTCGGAGTGTCCATTGACACTGCCACTTGCAGTCTTTTTTCTCGTTGTCATTGCTGAGCACATCTGTGGTCCTGGCCAGACTCAACTGCTGCAGAGCTCTGGGGTTATGGGGATCCAGACTTCAGGCTTAATTTCCTCTACTCCACTCCTGTTTGAAGTTGTTGCATTCATTCCTTCATCATCTTTATGTCCTCTTCGTAATCGGGTCAAATCAAGGCATGAGTGTGGTGTTATAAAATGTAAACCCTCTTTTCCTTCTGCCTTAAAATACTATTTTGTAGGTTTAGAGTGTGTGTCTCTGTCATGTTTTCACACTGTTAGTGTCTTACAGCTACCATTTGAGGTAGCTGAGGACTCATGAAGAGGATGTGATGGCTAGTAAAAAACCAGTAAGGAATAGCTTCATTTGTAAAGGTATCTGCCTTTGGGGTTGTGGGAGGGATGGAGGGATAGAGGCCTTCTTATTTATCTCATCAATTGAAATGCCCACTATTTTATATGTGTGGTTAAGAATTATTTTTTCCTGTTTTGAACTTGGCTGTCACAGTGTTCCTCTTACCACCACCTGTAATTATTGACTAGACTTTGCCACATCAAGGCTGCAGCTCCTTCCACACCCAACTGCATCTGTGCTTCGGCGTGGGCTGTACCAGGCAGAGAGCTCTGGCCCTGACACCAGTTTATGTGGGCTGGCACAGGTCTGTTACACGTAGGGCTAACACCCTCTGCATTGAACTAGTCACCTCCATATTACAAAGCTGTGGGCCTGTATTTTCCCTTGGGCACTTGTCCCTAGGATGGTTTTGTGGCATGTTTTGAATGCTGGGGATTCAAAATGCCAGAAATACAGAGCAGGTAGCTTGGCAGAGTGGTGGTAGGGAGTGATTTTTCTATAACATACCACTGGGTTGTGTTTTTCATGCTCTGGGTAGTTGATTTGTGGGTGTTAGAGGATGAGAGGTCTGCCAGAAAGGTTGAAGGAGCCAAATTTGACATTACACATAGACATACTCTTGGTTTAGCATGCATGCTGGGATGAGCTCTCCTGTCAAACTGTTTCCCCTTGGAGAATCCTCACAGTTTGTTCCAGAAGGGAGCCAGGGAAAAAACTGGTTTTTTTTTTGGTTTGTTGGTTTTTTTTTTTTCCAGTGTGGATGATGAGGGCACCTCAGTACAGGAGTAAAATAGGAAGTAACTAAATAAACCATGTGCATACACCCACCTTTCCAGTTGAAGGTTAAATGAGAAAGCTGGGCTGGAGAAACAGCATCAATTTCAGTGTACTTGCAAAGGGCCTTGACCTCTCCATTCGGTCCTGGGGACCCCCTCCCTGAAAGATCATGCAGATGATGGGGTACAGTTGGATAAAACTATAATTAGAAGCAGCAGGAAGGAAAAGAAAAATCTGTCAGTCTGCAGTCTTTTTGCATTTGACTGCTCTTGGATTGCTGTTTTCAAAAGTGATCTGCAATGGCATCTCTTGGCTTCCAGGAAGGCAATGGGAATTTTATAGCTGACGTCAATGGGAGCAGAATGAGACTGATGTTAAGTGCTTTTTTTATAACCCTGTCCCTAGTGTACAGTCAGTTTCATTGTTTTTCCTGATATTTTTGTGGGTGTTACACAGATCAAGAAGGAGAAAATAGTACTTAAGAAAGACAAGTTGTGATTGTGAAACCACAAAACTGCCAGAGAGGCTCTCGGGGGCAGCTGTGGGGCTTGGGACTACTGTTAATGTTACAGATTTGACTTGGTTTTAGTATGACACTGTTACTTTGAGCACCTTTCCTTCCCTGAGGACATCACCAGTAAAGTCCACTCTCTCTGACACAAGAAAATCCAGAGCAGTTCTACTGATGAGCTCATGATTTGCTGCAGATGAGAAGAACTTGACCCCTTGGATTCCAGTTTGTGTTGTCCACCTGAAGCCTGACACCATTCCAGAGTCCATGCCTTTGACATGGGATGCAGAAAGAACACATACTTTCCTACAGCATTTTGACAGGCTGATCTGCAGTGAGACCTTCACACTGGGATGTCTGCTTGCCCTTGATCTGTGCCTGACGTTCACTAACATGAGTGGCTGATACATGTGTGTGTAGAAGGGCTATTTAGACCTGAGACCTGCTTATCCTAGCACCGAAGCTAATCTCTTTCAGTCTGCTAAGGTCAAGGTTGAAAGATGACTCCGAAGAGCAGAGAAAGGGAAGCCAGGTTTGAAAATGGATATGGGGAGAACACACAAAAAATGCTGATCTGTAATGACTCCCTTTCTCTCTTGCCATGCTTTTTTTCTTTCCCTGTCGCAGGTTATTCATGAAGTATTTATTGAAATACATCTTAAAAAGAACTTGTCTAACAGCTGAAGAGCTGATTTTTGGATTAGGCAATAGGTGGTGGATTTAAATTTGGAGAATTCATATTCAGACAGATGCCCGAGGGTGAGGTCAGAACTTTGCAGACTTTGTCTGCCTGACAGTACGTATTCTCACACAGTGCAGGAGAGTGGTGTTCTTGTGGTATGTGGGGAAAAAACTGTGGTATGTGGGACAAAAAACTGATTAGGCTGATCAGCCTTTGCCCCATCTCCAGGGGATTGCTTTTTAGGTCAATCAGGAGAAATCTGTGTGGAATGTAATGGCGTTTGTTGAGCAATCAAAAACTTACCCTTGAGCCTACAAACTGCTCTTGTGGTATTTAACAGGACAAAAAGGAAAAAAAAAAATAACCTGTGTTGCTTTTTTCTCTCTCTTTAAGCAAGGAATAATAGATGTTTGACAGGAGGCTGTCATATTGTAATTATGTTTTTAATTGAATGGTTTAAAATATCCTATGAGGGACAGTCTTAGTACAGATAAGTTAGAGGATGCAGTAAGCCTATTTTTCAGTAGTCATGTACCATCATATGTAATGCAGTACTTTTTGAAGTTATAAATGCAGTGTAACATGTGGGAAGAAGCCAAGCCTTGCACTGAAAGCTTTGATTTCATTGATCTATGTTCTGTATATTTCTTTGAGTTTTATTCTTTTAGCAATACTGGCAAAAACTCCCTTTGCCTCAGTTTCTTCTTCTAGTAGAAAGAAGTAATATGGTTTCAATGTATAGGTGTATCACCTTTATATCTGCTATGAAAACCTTACATGAAAAGAGCACTGAAATTATGATGAAGTGCAGTAGATTTGTAAAAGTGGACTCTTTAAGATAGTGTTTAAGTGTGTAAGATGAGATAACTTCCTGCTCCAGACATATGAACTCCTGACATAAGAGTGGCAGCAGCCTGACTGCTGCACTGCAAAGACAGTAGTAACTTCAAACCTCTGCAGCCCCTCAGATGAGCGTTTCTGTCTACCTGTGGTGGATTTTTCTTCAAAGTGAAGTGTGTGCTCATTAAAGCCCCAGGCATACAAATTGTTTTGCAAGAGGAGGATGTTTACTGGTGCTCTGTAGCAGCATGGAAGTCCATGAGGCTTTGCATGCACACATGTCTGGCAGGACTTTGGTCTAAGTTCTCTGGCTCGTGATCTGAGAAGAAAGAGTTCACCCTTCAGTTGTGAAGAGGCTGTTTTTTTTCTGCTCTTGTATATATAAAGCCTGAGATTCTCTTTGTTTGAAAATAATTTTGGTATTTTGTTTGTTTAGAGCATCGCATGTCACAGCATCAGCTGAGTTTAGCTCAGCATTTTGCTTTCAATGTTGGAAAGCCAAAGCTCTCATAAAGATTTTAAATTGTCTGATAATATTTAATCAGTTCATAGACTGTGCGTGCTTGACTAGTAAGCACTCCTGAAGAGCTTGCACCTTTAAAAAAAAAAGTGAAGTACACTGATAATATTGCAGAGTGTAGAGAGGTTTAAAATTATTGGAGCACTTAATTTTTTCTCTAATTGCTTCAATTTGAAGGGAACTAGGCAAAATACCAAGCTGAAAATGAGTTGCATTAATCGAAAAATTCATCAGTCAGAAAGTAGGATTTAAACCAAAATGCCCAATTAAAACAAAAAAAAATACTAAAAATGTTGGAGCTAAAGCTTTAAAGTGATGGGGCTCATATTCCTCCCTGTTGGCTGTTGACTTTGGAGGATGGTAGAACAGCTTCACATTCATTTCACTGAAAACAGCAGAGGAGCTGAGGTGGCATCTGAGGCATGTTGCTTAGCAAGGAAAGCTGCACAGAGAGACCCAGCTCCTTGAGATGCACCATGCTGGATAACAATCGAATGTGAGGATAGACTGGCTAAAGGTTAAAATCTTTTTCTAGTAAACTGACAATAAGATAAATTATTTAACACCACTGTGGATACCTTATGGTGGGTAAAGAGGTTTTTGGTACTATGTAATTATACTTCATAATGATTTAATGAGCCTTTTTTTTTTTTCTAAAAAAAAAGGTGGTATCACTTGAAAGGTACCACACAAACCAAAGCAGAAATGAGGCACGTTGCTGCAGTTCAAGGCTCTTTTTAAATTTTAAAGTCAATAAGATAGCATGGCCAGCAGGTCAAGGGAGGTGATTCTGCCCTTCTGCTCTGCTCTCATGAGACCCCACCTGCAGTACTGTGTTCACATCTGGGGCTCCCAACATAAGAAGGATGTGGACCTGTTGGAGCAAGTCCAGAGGAGGCCACGAAGATGATCAGAGGGCTGGAGCACCTCTGCTATGGGGACAGGCTGAGGGAGTTGGGTTTGTTCAGCCTGGAAGTCCTTAGAGCAGCCTTCCAGTACCTGAAGGGGGCCTATAAGAAAGCTGGGGAGGGACTTTTACAAGGTATTGTAGTGATAGAATGAGTGGTACTGGCTTTAAACTGGAAGAGGGGAGATTTAGACTAGATATTAGGAAGAAATTCTTTCCTGTGAGGGTGGTGAGACACTTTATAATAATTTAGTGACTACTTTCAAAGGTTTGTACTCCTTATGTTCATAGAGGAAAATGCTGTGGCTTGTGTGTGGCCCTGTTGACAGACTGGGCTGGACCCACAGCCCTTTCCTTTGAGGGAAGGAAACCTACAACAGACTTCTCACAGCTTCTTTGCTCCTCATCCTTGTAGGAGGACTTCAGCTTGTGCTTCATGCAGGGCTCAGTGGAGCTGGAGTAAGGGGAGTACGTTGGAGGTGGGTGATGATGGAGCCTGTGGGGAAGACAAGTGCTCAGTTTTTTGGCCAGTTTTTACTTCTGCTCTTCCAAAAGCACGTTTTTGCTTTACATTTGATGCTGCTGTGTTCAGATGAGTTCAATGTGGGCTCCCAGACTAATTGCCCAATTTGTGAGGCAAATTAAAGGAAAACACTTGTAGCTATGAAAACAGTATGTGGTCAGGCCTATTATTTTCTAAATATCCTGACTTATTTACTTAGAGATGATGACAGATAATTGAAATTTTTTAGCATTTCTCCAAAGAAAGCAATGAAGGATCAGACTTTTGAAGGAACTTGAGTGTTATTCTGGTCAGGGCTGGAAAAACTTCCTTGGACCACCACTGATACTATGTGTGAGTTTCTATCACACTCCTTTTGATGTATGAACCTCCTTACCTAACCAGCCCAAACTTCACTGTGTCTTCTTTTGTGGTGTCCCCTTCTTGTGCCACATTCACCTCAAGTTTTCCTCATTCTGTTCTTTCAGCTGAGGTTTAGCCTGCTACAGATAGTGTGCAACTATTGATCTGAGCCAATATTCTGAGAATTTTTTCCCTATTTTTATGTGCTTTTTTTCCCCAGAAGTGTGCATAATAAATAATAATCATTTCAAACTCTAAAGTACTTGATTATGACTTCAGATGACCTGATTGCATGCTAGATTTTTACTTCTGATACTCTGCTTCCATTCTTTCCTTCCCCCCTCTTGCTGGTGGTAATATAAATCATCTTCAGGAGCACAGACATGCTGGAAGTTAATACTTTAAATAGTCACAGGTTTTGGTTTTTTTTTTTTTTTGCCTTTCTCACCTGCACTTAATCCTATCTTCAGTACAGAATGAAAAGAAGTGAGAGGAACAGCAGTGATGGTTAGCTATATTGCAACTCCACTGTATTTTGATGAGCCCTAGGCTCAGTTTGCTTGGGTTTGTAATCCACTCATCAAGGTGGATACAAATTCAGAGAAATGAAACCCCAGCTGTGTTTTTGAAGGGATTTTGCTCTCCTCTTTTAGTATTGGAAACCAAATTCAAGCCATTAAGCAGTGGTGATGGGAGAAGGGAGAAGAGAAGCTGCTCCTTTTTGAAACTGTGTGCATATTTTTAGATTAATTCTTATTCTTCCATTGCCCTGTGTCTGGTAGTATTGAAAAGGACTGTTGTCCAACATGCTTAAAGGCTATTTTTTACTTCTCAGTGAATGTTACTTGCTTTTAAGAAGCTACAAAGCTGGCTTGTGTGATCTCTTATCATCCCTCCTGTGTTATGTCTCTGTAACGTATCTGTGAATACCTGTGAGTAGTTCCTAAGATTATACCACTTCTGGAAATAAGTATTTTAGTGGAAATACAACAGTGGGGCATAGACATTTCAATCATTAATCCTTTCTTACCCTGCTTTGACATGTACTTTGACATGTACATTCTATTTCTTGGTTTGAATAATACTTTTTTTTTGTTTGCTGCTTGATGCTTGTAGAATCACAGAATATATTGGGGATCTGTGAAGGGCATGTGGCTCAACCCCACACTGAAAACAAGGCTAGTTTTGAAATTATATCCTGTTTTAAAGATAAATCAGGTCGCTCAGGTCACAAATCATGCCAAGCACTGCTGAGGATTAGGCACCAAGCAGATGAATGCAAACTTCTGGAGATGATCTTGTCCAACCCCCCTGCCAGAGCAGGTTCACCTAGAGCAGGTCACACAGGATGGTATCTGGACAGGTTTGAATGTCTCCAGAGAAGGAGACTCCACCACCTTTCTGGGCAGCCTGTGCCAGTGCTCTGCCACCCTCAGAGTAAGGAAGTTTTTCCTCATGTTCAGGTGGAACTTCCCATGTTCCAGTTTGTGCCCACTGCCCCTTGTCCTGTCACTGGGCACCACTGAAAAGAGTCTGGCCCCATCCTCTTGACACCTGCCCTTTAGAAATGTATAAGCATTGATGAGATCCCCTCTCAGTCTTCTCTTCTTCAGGCTGAACAGACCCAGCTCTCAGCCTTTCCTCATAACAGAGGTGTGAAATATGGCTGTAAAGACCTTTTTCCCTGCACAGCCTGGCTATGGGAACTCCAGCCTTCACACCTTTGGGCACCCTGAAGGAGAGCTCCCCAGCTGCCAGAGACACGCTGGCACACTTTCTCTCTGCTCCCTACAAGGCCTGTGTGTAAGGACCAAGGGCTTCCTGCATCTGGTCTCCCAAGTGCTCTGAGGCTGATGGTGAGCAGTACCAGGCTCTTCAGTAGGGATTTTGTGGTGTAGAGACTCCACAGCTCAAATGTACAGTCTAACTTACTTGTAGGAGGAGACTTTATTTTGTATGCAACTATGAGTGTTTTCATCCATATATGCATTAATCCTTGAGTCCTGCCAAGCTCTTTTAGCTAGTTTCTCAAGGTAATTATATGTTAGAGTGTCTGGATCTTTTTCTATTTCTTGAAAAAGTATTTTATATATATTGTATGCCATTTGACTGTGTGTCTTGTATTAAGGAAAGAGGTAAATATGAGCAAATGATCTCTGCACCATTTACCATTTCGCATCAATGCCCTCTATGAACTGCAGAGTATATTTTTCAGGATGTTGTATAAATGACTCCCATACTCAGAAGCATGGGATAAAGAGGAAAGAGATTCTTTCCAATTTGTCCATTTTAAGACAGAATAATCAGAACTACCATTGTTTTTAAAATGGGGTCTCAGTCCACAGAGGATTTGCTGGGAAGTTCTGCCAGTTCTTTTATTTCAGCAAGGTACAGTCTTGTTACAGGAGCCCTTTTTCCAGCCTTTTCAACCAATGCAGAATGATTGTGGACTACTTCAAAGTGCCTTTGAATGGTAGCTGGGAAAAACAAGTAGTTCTCAATAGGCTTGAATTTGTTGTCCAAGGGCCTGAGGTTTTTACTGGGAAGTTGTAAGGTTTCTACAAAGTAATGGAGGTCATAACATAATTTACTAACCTGTCTTAGAATCAGTGGACTAAAAGTGACTCAAACTGTACCCATATAACCACTTTAAAGTGGCACTAGAATGGGATGTCACAGTATAGGGTGGTCATGCATCCTTTCTAGTGCTTGGTAGTTGTGTGGGGTGCCAGAGCAAGGGACTGATTTAGCTGCAAACTAATGTGTAGCATGTTTTAAAATTAAATACCCTCTCACATAAGCATTAGCAGCTGCCCTAATGATGTAACAGGAACACAGGGCTGAGGGGCAAGGGGATAAAACTCTCTTCTAGCAGATGCATTGGCCCTGGCTGACCCTGCTTTGATCACAGCTGACCCAACTTTGAGCATTAGGTTAGACCAGAGGCCTGCTGAGGTCCCTCTGAACCTGAATTTTTCTGTGATCCTATAGGAGTGATGGTGGAACTGCAGCATCTCATTTAAATACCTCAGTTGGGTGGGTTTTTTTGTTGGTTTTTTTTTCCCCCAACTGCAATGTTGAGAGTAGCTGGAGGAGGGAGTTTTTCTGTTTGGCAGTCAGGTGGATAAAAACATGGATTCTGCTTGTAGCATTTGCTTCTCAGAGAAGTCAGCTGTCCTGCATATGTGAACTGGCTCCATGTGTGCTGCACCGCTGCCCTCACTGCAGATTAGTGGTATGTGGGGAACATACCAAGACCACAGCTACTAGTGGTGTTTGAAGCTGCTGAGCAGGAGCTTTGCCTTGGTATACAAGGGAAACACACTGGGGGAACCCCATTGCTGGAGTTCATTCTGTCTCGGATGGCACAGGTATAGTTGGATCCTCTTTGGGACCATTATGGACTTGTATTTTTTTTTTTTTTTTATACAACTGTGCACCTCTACCACAGGAGGTTATGGATGGTCTTTTGAATACAGAGATGTAGATACAGCCTGGAGGTTCTGTCTTGGGGTACTGTGGAGGTCTATGAGCTATAGATTGCAAGGAGTTGGGAAGATACAGAACAATTCTTTCTCTGGTGTATCTGACTCTCCTCTGTAGTCTCTCCCTGGGTATAAGTTTCTGATTATTGCCAGAGAAGAGAATGGATGGGCCTTTTTTTCTGACTGTGTGTGATTCTATATGCACTCTCTTGGAATCCTTTTGAAACCTATTCCGTATGGTTTTGTGAATTGGGGACTTGTATCAGCAGTTCAGCTACTGTTCTTCATGGTGAGAATTTGCTACTTGGAGTTGAAATAGCTTTGAATTACTTGAAGACTTGTACTGCCACTTAAAAAAACCCGAAACAAACCAAACAAATGCAATATGCTAAATATCATTATTATCTTTTATTGTTAGGCTTCTGTTTGCAGAACCAGCTGTCATTGTAAAGCAAATGGAGATCCTGACTGCTTGAGTTAGAGCCCATTAAAATGGGACAAAGACTGGATATCCTACACCAGGCTGCTTACTGTTGTACTGAAGTATACCCAGGTATGAGTACTGTTCCTCTGAGACCTTAACAAAAGAACTAGGTGAGGCTTTATGAGACTCTCCTACTGTGTAAAACTGATCCACAAAACTGACTGTGCAGCATGGAAATACTGATAAGGGATTAATGATTGTGTGTTTAGATGCCATTTGTATACAACAGGAGGAAAAAATGCTGTACTAAATTTTTTTATAAGTTCTCCTTTACAATCTCCATTTTAAAATAGCTCTTACAGTATTCCTTAGGAATTAAGGGTCCAAATCTTGCAGTTAGGTCTCTGTGCTTTTGCAGGACTAAAACCAGCAGGGCTTCACAGCAGCACGGGGGTTTGTCCGCTAGGATCCAGCTGCAAGCCTGGAAGCAGACTTTGTTTGTGTGTTGGTCTTAGTTCCTCTGGACTGGAGCCAGAGTTTTTTGCCTCTGCTTAAGGGCAAAACTGTACTCCAAAAGGCCTTCTGCTGGTGCAAAGAGCTGCTGGGCTGTATGCTGAGCCAGTAGGTTTTAAACATATAGTGCAAACCAAATTAGTATCCCTGCTTTACCTTTGGTGCTTTGACTTTTCCTCCTGAAGGTTGGTCATACTTGCATTGAAGTTCATTACTCCCATTGAAGTTAGTGACCAAGTCCTTCACTGTGAGCAAGACCTGGTTTTAAAAGGCATCAGTAGGATCTCGTGTGCCTATGTGCTTCTTTATGGGCTGTAGGATTTGCATAGCCTCGTTTGTTTAATCTTGTAGACTAGTTATGGGCTTACATTCTTTTTTAATGTCTGTCTGGTTTGTTTTCTCAAAGTGATGGACAGACCTTTCCCAAACAACTCTGATCCTCTAATTGACCTGGTTTTGGAGCTCCCATTGAATTCAACAGATGTTCTGAGCATGAAACAATTACAGGATCAGGACAATGTCTATTTAAGTTCAGTCAAGTCATATAAAAGTGTCTTTTTTTCCCTTCTTTCCAGCAGAAAATTGATTTCATGCTTTTCAATCTCTCAGCATATTTATTAAACTATTATTTGTTCATTTAGTTACTTTATTATTTAATTCTATACCAAAACGTGGTGTTGGTCTCTAGAAGGAAAAGTGGGAAACGTTTTGATACTGTTTTGTTCTCAAAGTACTTATGTTTTTGCCTCTTCTTTGAGGTACAACACTACTGTGCACCTTGGAACAGCAGCAGCTAACAGCTCTTAACAATAGGAGCAGGAATAATGGCAGGGGTAGCAAAGACATGAAGAATTTTGAAAAGCAATATTCTTCAGAGTTGGGAAAGTAATAAAAGGTCAGAATGATGCTCAATAGAAAAGCCATTATGAAGGGAATGGGCAGAATTCTGGTTTTGTGTTGCTGTCAAGGCTTTGGACTTGTTTTCTTTCCACTCTGACAAATTTTACTTAGTTTAATTCAGATTATTATTATTATTTGCTGTAACTCATGCAGTTTTACTAGGTGTGATTTTAATGGTGCACAACTGTAAATGGCTATGTTTTAGAGACTTCTTTCCCTGTTTTATTTGTAACCTTCTGTATATAATGAATTCTTAACCAAGAATTACTGTTTAGTATTATTTACTCAGAGCCAGGCTGTGCTACTGAAACACAGACTGAGTAGCACCATACTCTGCTGTTAGTTCCCTGACTTCTGTCGGGCTGCTTACGAAGGAGGGTGGGTGCTGTTGAATGTATTTCATGTACTGTTCAAAAGTCCTCGTCATCAAATGAATTTCACTGCCTGCAGTCAGTGCTGAAGTCTTCATTGACTTCCATGCCAGCAAAACTAAATCACTTGTGACTGGTTTTGATAACATCATCTTAGAATTTACTTTCTTACCCTTAATTAAAAAAGGTATTCTGCTCCCATTAGTTATGGCAAAAGTATGTTTTGAAAATAAGACTCATAAAAGAAAATATGTAGGGTTTAAAGGGTTGCATAATGAGTATTGATGCTAGAGTCCACCCTCATTTTCGTTTGGTTTTGATCTAAGAACACAATTCTGTATGATGGGCTGCTCATGTAAAGCACAGTCCTCCTCTTCCCTTTTCCCTTCCCTATATGTAAGAGCAGCAAAGTTGGCCAATACAATTTAAAATCAGCTTCCTTCAGATAAATCTTTCTTCCAGATATCTCATTGGTTGTTCAGCAGATGCTCAGTCAATGTCCAGATAGCCAGTAATTTGATCTATTTCAAACCTACATAATGTGTAGTGACTACATGTGGGAAGAGCCTGTATAGCTCACATTCATTTCCTCTCTATTGCATTTCATATTTTTTCATCATTTTCATTTCTCCCAGCAATGTCTGATAATAAGATCCCACTGTAGATAGACCTTCCAGACTACCAGCACTATAGAAATGTCCTCCTAGAGCTGTTAGAGACAGATTAGACATTCATTTCAGCAAAGAAATAATCCGAATCCTGGACCAGCCCCTCTGGATAGTGTTATGCAGACATCTTTTTTCCTGCAGTTTTTTTTGAGCAGAGATTCTTTCTGGTCTTGATTTGTAGTAGGGGGTGGTGATTTAACAGCGCTCATGATTTCTCTCTGCTGCTGTGGAATTAAATCCTAAAGCTCTCGTGTACCTCAGAGGCAGATGAACTGTGCCGCAGGCTGAATGCCTGGAAATCCCCAGCCTAGAAGTCTAGTGATGAGCCCCATATGCAATCCACCACTGTCACAGGAGAGGTTAGTCTCAAATATAAGCAGTAAGTACAACAGCTGCTGGATTGCTGCTCAAAAGATGCAGGTCCCCAAATAAACAACTTACTTCTTCACCATTTCCTCTTCCATTATGCACGGGGAGGAGTTTTCTGTTTTCTTTTATGTGTCTTCATGTGTTTTTGCCAAGTGCATTTAACAGATGAGAGAGTCCCGTTCCTTGCCTTCACTGGATAGCAGCGTTCTGAAAAATGAACACAAAATGCATTTGGACTCTTTCAGGTCCAGAGGTTGGAATTTAAAATAATTGTAATTGAAAGTGTTGCTCGCGTTTTGAGTTAAGTTTGTCTTTTTCCTCTTAACCATTTTTTAATTCAAAATTGTTAGACTAACATTTCTCAAATTGTTTTGTTACTAGGAAAAGAAAATGTTTTCAATGTATAAATCTAATTGAAGTCTGGCTTATCCTTTTTCCTTTTTTAACCTCTCCAAACATGTACTTTTCAGATTCCTTCTTAGCTGTCTAAATTTCCCTTATGCCCTTTCTGGTTGACTTTGTTAGCATGATACATTCCTTTTATGGAGTTCTACATTTTTCATTTTTTGTCCTTCAGTGGATTCTTCAGATGGGAGTCTTGGCGCCTGCATCTCTCATTCTGGGTACCAGAGTGTACTATCATCTCTTCCATGGGAAACTGGGCTTGTGTCCTTCTTCCCTTAGGGAGTCAACATGGAGAATCAAGGTACAAAGTTGTCCCTTGCCTTAACCAGGGCTGCTGCTGAAAGCGTGCCAGAGGAAGCTTCTTCACATGTTGTGGTACTTGATAGTGCTGGGCACTTGTCTGAATTTCTCAGCTGAGTGGGTTCTGTCCTGGGTTGCTGGGATTCTGCACTTGTCATGTGCTTCGGGTTATCAAATGTTTTGTATCAGGTGGGATTGCCTTTCACCAGTCATTCTGCAGAGGACTCTGTGGATCATGCTGCTGTATGAGTGGGATCTCTGCTTTCCCTGTCCTGCAGGTGGTGTTTAGTTGATGGTCCCTTTGTGGTCTTGAAGCAGCACTCTGATCCCAGCTGGAAGAGTTTACTTGCTGTTTACAGCATGTTCTGGAAGAAGTATATTTTACACATACATGTTAGATCTTCATAGGGATGGTATATTTCCTAATAAGATACAAATGATAGGGCAAAACACTATGAGTATTGAGCCTATGTCTGTCTTCAACTCATCCTCCTTCCATATGTTGTCTTTTCCTTTCATTGCTATCATGTGTCAACTGCATACTGTAGCCATTGCTGTCTACAATGCATTGTTTCAAAGCAATTAACTTGTTATAGATAGTAGGATTAAAAAGCAATAAACTAATTCCGAGCATGTGGCCACTTGCTTGGTCAGGTTTGAATGCAGTTCTACCAACACCACAAAAGGGGAGGTCCCACAAAATAACAGAAGAGTCTGCTTTGGCTTTGCTTGCAAGGGTTCCCCTGCGGCAATCTATGTGAAATATTCTTGATAGCTGTTTGTGTTTTAGATTAAATTAATAGACTGAGGTTGGAAAACTAATTCCACATCGCAAACATTTTTCATTGCAATATCAATTGTGTATTGGGCTTTTTCTAATCCAGTCATGACCGTTTTTCATATTTCAGTACAGCATGATTTACTACAATGTAATTAGAAGCCAAAAAGATAGACAAAATTGTAGAGCCATCACTGAAAGCTAAGGTTACTTCTTTAATTTAAGGATTTGTTGGTTTTTTTTTTCCCCCTGAGATTATTCTATATTCTGTCTCTCTCTCTTAGAGGCTTACTTTTACATTTAAGTAAATTGTTATTCTGCTCTGCCAACTTCAGGCATTACAGGAAAACTTAGCTTGGGTTTTTCATACATTGAAATGACTGATTCTTAATCTAATATTCTAAGATCCTTAATCTAATTGCAATTTGTTTAACTTTGCGTCCAGTTTAGAGCTTTGAATTTCTTGTAAAACACAGTGTAAAGTACTGGGTGTTCTTGTACTTCCTAATTCTGTCTGGCATTTACAATTCTTTCACTATCTGTGAGGGTATGGCTCCTTGCTCTGCCAAGATGGGCTTGGAGTCTGATCCACTCCATTGCTATGAATAGGAGTCTGTCCATGGACTTTAGTGGGAGTTGATTCTGACTCTTTATTGCTTCACCTTTACAAACTGAGTTCCAGGCTATTCTCCACGGTAAAAAAAACTTGGCAGTATTGAAATGAATGGGATATTTGCTGTGGAATTCAAAGGAGCTAGGATTTCAGCTAGAAGTTTTAATATCTCACAATTTAAAATAAACTATTTTCAGCTCTTGGATTTGACTTCGACATTCTGCTTTGAAATAGACAGGGAGATTAAGGTGAAATAAAATTTCCCTACTGAAGCTTGATTAAGGTCAGTTACTGTTAGATACTTGGTGTTGGCTACAGCTGTGTAGGACAGAATTTACTGATGTCTGTAATTTGCCTGTTAAAGGAAATTCTGCGACATGCCTGAACCAAGGGGATACCACCCAAGCAGGAACTCGGACTTTAAATTTTGATGTGTGTCAGTATTTCCTTTTGACTAGTAAATATTCAGAGTTGGAAGGGACCTCCAGAGATCATCTAGTTTGCTCTTGAATCCTTACATTAAGGAAAATAAATGTTAAATTTGGTAGGAACCATAATCTTATCTGTATTGTTACTATATTTTTGTTTAATCTTTCCAACCAACTGAAAGAGAAAAAAAGACATCAGGAAACTCTTTAGTGTAGTTCATGCATCTAATATGGAAATTCATCTATAAGATCTGTGGATAGAAATACAGATTAGAATATATGCCTGTGCATATTTTTATTTATTACATTAGTCACATTTGAAAGTCACCACTTAGAATTTTAGGCCGAGGTTGCTCTATATTTCACGATGTTTTAATTTTTAATTTTTTAAAATCCCTTTAACAATTACCAAGTAACTAAACTCTTAAACTGTTTCTGTCTGCCCCAAGGGTTTTTTCTCTTCCTTTATGTGTTGAAGGGAAATCTGAGCCTAAGAACACTAAAGAGGAAAAACATGTCTCATCTACTTGTCACGGCATCTATACTTTGCCATTTTTTTGCCACCCAAATGTGACAGGGCAGCACATAAATGTGTGAAGTCTGTCACAAATGGCAGCCAGAGCTGGGAATTCAGGAAAATGAGCTTTGCCTTTTTGAGGCTTTTGCATTTAAATCCTGCAAAGTGCTGAGTGCCTTCTGAAAGGTTATGCTGAGCCTGCTCAGTGTTGGTTCACGGGAGGTGTTCACCTTGTGGGATTCAGGCTGGAAAAGACCTGTCTTCTCCGTGGAGCCCTGTGGGGGATGCGTGGGGTGGGAGAACATGACATGTTGCCTGTGCTCTCATATGTCTCGTGTATGTGATGCGTCGTACGTCAGAAAGCACAGGTGTGGCTCGGAAGCGGGGGAATGATGGCTGTGGAGACAAAGTCTCTTCAGCAGCAGAAGAGAGCGGCAGCAGTGCAGCCTCACCCAGTGCTGCGGGATTGGTTCCTTGGGAGTGGAAAGGTGTTTACAGTTCCACAATGCATATATCATAGTTCTTTATTCTAAAGTGCCTTTTAGTGTCTTTGTGTGTCCCACATCTGTGGGAGTTTATGATATGCTCAAACTAAAGAGACTCGAGGGTAATGTGACAACACTGAGTGGGAGGACAAGGCCACCACACTGACCTTACACTAACATGAAAGAGGGAGCATCTGTGCACCAGTAAAGATGGGTTGTGTTTTCAATTATCACATGAGGCTCCAGGTGTTCTGCCAGTCTGCATCCATTCAGAGCCTTGTACTTGTATTCAAATCCACCTATATATCTGTCTGCCTCTCTGTGTGTCTGTCCTTCGTGCATGCTTTTTTTTTTTTTTAATTTCATCGGCAGCATCTTGGCAACACTCATCCTCCCTGTTACAGCCAGGCCCTTCTGAGAGAAGCAGCTACATGTGACCCCAAGAGGCTCTGGTTTGGCAGGAAGACAGCACCATCGTAGGTTTCTGAAACAAGAATTGACCACATCACCATGTCCTTCCTTCTAGAGCACATGGCAGCGTGTGCTCTTTTTCTTCTAGGTCTGACACCTTCCCCTCCCCTCTTCTCTCTCACCAATGCACTACCTTTCACTTGCTTGGAGGGTGGTTTGGGAACCAGGCACATCAGCAAGCTGCTTGTCTTGGGGACCTGGCGGGATGGGCAAAGCAAGGGATGAGCAGCATGAGGTGTGGAGTGGGCACGTGAACTTCACAGCCGGTGCTGTCTTCTGTGGTGAGGTATTTCATGTGAGAAGGAGGTGGGGGTTAGGAAGAGAAGGGAGAGGGAGAGAGTGAAATGCAAACATCACCACAATCCTCAGTAAGAGATTTAAATCTCTGTGTTGGCATAAAAAGGTCATTTTGGGCCTGAGGGTTTTGACATTGTTCCTTTAAGTTAGACCCACAACACAAACTATTTTCAACACTTGCCATGAAGAACAAATGACCTTTAGTAACTTGCCCAGAAGACAAATGGTACGTTAACACAACAAATATACTTTGCTAGTATCGTGTTTCTTGCTTTAATTTTCAATTAGAAACATTACCTCTTTACACAAAGGACTGCACTTTCGTGCTTTGATTTTGTAACAGAGATTTCTTTGCCCTCTGTGGGATTGGTAATATTCACTGATAATTACTGGCTATCCAGTAAATTTCTTTCTGTTCAGGGACAGCATTTTGTACTCATCTACTCAAAGTGGGCTGGGTGGAGGGTGTCTGTGAGCATCACCAGATGGGTCTGCTGCAAGAGCAGAGGAAAGGGAGTCAAAGGGACAAACAGTTAAGAGCGGGTGCTGGCAAGTACACCTTTTGTTTGACTGAGCTTTGGTAGCATGTAAAGTGAGAAATGAGACTGGAAATGAAAAGTGAAATTATTTTGATTTACATCAGTAAAGGTAGGAGATATGTTGGCGTGCTGGCTCCTGTTAAGGGAAATTAAGGGTCGGCACTCTGTGCTCGTTTTTATTTCAGTGAAGGTTTCCAGGCTGGGTTGTTATGAAAGTAGCTGCCAAAGCACAAACTCATTGAAGGACCTGGAAGTGCATCACTGATTGTATGATGGTGGGAACACCAGGGATTTCTGCTGGGGATGCTCACGCTGTGGCTCGACCAGCTGCTCATCTCAGCCCCATGCTCAGGCAACGTGGTGGAAGAAAGAGAAGTCTACAGTGTGCTGGTGTGGGAGGGAGTACACCTGAGGGAGGAGAGGAGAAGAGTGATGAGTAGGGATGCACCAGCTTTCCTTCATGCAGTGCTGTGGCTTCTAAAAAAGGAATGAGGAAGGAGATGGGCATTAGGAGATGCTTCCAGAGAGCTGGGTAAAGCTTTGTCAAGGGCGAGATGATGGAAAAGATGTCACTGTCCCACAAGCAATAAACGGTGGTGTTGGTGGGCAGATAGTAGATCAAGGGATGGCACAGTGGCAAGGAAATATTTAGAAAAAGGAGAGTGATTTCTCATCCATTGGAGTCACAGATACAGTTCCCTTAATATTAATAGCATTTGGAAGGTAGGAAGATCTGATGCGTAATGCAGAGGCTCATTTGGCATTCCTTAAATGTTGAATAATTATTTCTAGGGCTGATACGGTGCTCTTCATCCCAAAGGGATCCAGAACACTTTACACAAAAGCAGATTTTTCAATTTGATGATTGGTTTGAGGATCACAGTTATTTCACATCAAATAAAACCATTTTGGGGACGGGTTTTTTGGTTTTTTTTTTTGGACAGGGGGAAGTTCTTTTGTTTCAACTGAGCAGAACTTTACAGAGCCAAAAATGAAAGCTTTCTCTTGTATTTAGGATCATAAATCCTTTGGAACCTTACTGAGGATGTATTTAAGTAAAGAATTTTTAAGCAAAGCTTCTGGAAATGAAAAATCAAGATACTTTAAATTGAAATAACCCTTTTACATCTCCAGAAATGTTTGTTGTTTCTTTTATATCAGACTGCCAACTCAATCTGACCTTATTTTATACATAAATTAGTCATACTTTTTTAATCAGCTATAATAGTCTCTCTTTTTTTTTTTCCTTAGCTATATGTTTATGCCCTTTTATGATCATTGAAGTGGGACTTAAATAGAGCTGGAGAAGTGTTTTGCTCTGAGGCACTTTTATTAGGGAAAAGCTGAGCTGGGGAGAAGGAGCTTGAAGTGGAAGGAAGCAAGGGATGAATGAACTGAAAATAAGGGAAAACTGAAGAGAGTTGGACAATGTGAGTAATGGTGACAGTTACTCTCCAGAGTAAAAATAGGAGCGAGGAAATGAGAATTAGGGATACAAAGATGGGAAGGGGAGTCAAGAGGGGGAAAAAAAAGCTGACGAAAAAGGCAAAAATAGGACACTCCACCTTTATTTTACTGAATGTTTTAATTCTCCATTTTCCTGAGAAATGCCATATATTTCTAAATTTGGGAAGGAGGATAGGATGGCTATTTTTAGGAATTACTAATGTTTCTGGCTGCTTGTGATTCTGTAGTTAACTAGAGAAAAAAAGAAAAAATACCAGAATGTAAAAGTTAGCGGAACTTAAGAAAGTAGTTTTGAAAAACAGAACCTCAATAACACCTAAACTTGCAGGTCACTGTGTTTCTGAAGAGGAAACATAAGGCCTATATTACTTAAATTTCCTGTGAATGTTACAGGTGTAATCCTGCAAACACTTACAGGTCATGGGTAACTTTTTTTCTGTTAATGGAAACTCATGCTCCTGTGCAATCAGGTGGCTCCAGAATCTATGGACTTGAGAAAAAGGCTCAACCTTGCTAGACTTGTCCTAAGAAATCCCAAAGTTGGGTGTGCTTTTTTTTGTGCTGGTCTTTAGCCTCAGGATGGAATTCACCCTGAAAAGGGTTTTTTGAGTGGTTTTTCTTTAGGCATTGCAACTGTGTGTACCTGGTTCCCAGCTTAGGGAGCCACAGCTTGCATTTATTTAATAGACAAGACTACTGGAAACGGAGAATTCCTATTGATGATTCCTCAATCTCACTTTTTATTTTTTAAATTTTACTCCAAATGAATCAGTTAAAATGGGGTACTCATTTTACTGGCCCTCCCAGACCCCCTGAGGTGGGTTTTGCTGATCTCTCTGATTGTTCATCCTTTTATAGAACAACACTGGGAGCCTTGAGGATATGTTTGACTAGCAGTCGCAGTCAAGCACTCATGATGTGAGAAGGGGGGAAAAAAAAAAAAGACCTGGGTCAGTAGTACAAACAGGGAAATGACACCAGCATGGTGGTGAGAGTGAGGATTTCTGCTTCGCTGGTAATTTCTAACTTTCTTTTTAAATGGGTTTTAGATGTGGATTTTCAAATGAGCTCTTTGAAGTAGAGACAAGGTTATGCAAATTTTATTTTTTTTTTTTTACAAGAAAAAAATACGAGGGAAAACTTAAATGATCCTTACTCTTTCTCCCCTCCACTCTCTCTCTTCCCTTGCCATGCTGTGTAGAGAGACATATGGTTATGGATTAGTATGTCCACGGTCCAACTACATCCAAGCCACAGAGAAGGTATACTGCAGTTACCTGGGTAGAGGACACCATTTCAATGCTCTTACTAGCATCTCTCTACCACATTAGGTCAGTGCTTCTGTGTTGGTCTGTTGTTTTTTAATGACATACTGGGTCACGATCCTTATCCCATGTCGCTGATGTCAACGGGTATTTTGTTACGTACTGAAATTGGGGTTGGTGTCAGATATTTCGTGGGTTATTCTGTGGTTCTGTTCTTGCTTGGACAACCCAAGGCACAAACGGTCATGAGCCTGTTCAGTCTCTGAGTCATGAGTTCTTGTTCTTCGGAATTGTTTTTTATGCAGCACACGTTATTCTTGCATTTGAATGTCTTCATTCAACTCAGCTTTCCATCTCTGTAATTTTACTACAAAATCTGAAAATCCTGCTTTCCTCATAGGTCAGTATTGAGTTATTCTAAGCCCTTGGTTTTAGATGGTGATGGTGGGTTGTAATAACTTGGGTAAAAATAGTATTAATTTTATTTTATGAAAAGTTTGTGGAAGTTCTAAAGTCTTGCATATTAAAATTAACTTTCCTTCACAAGTAAGAAATTATGAAACATTTAGAAATTTGATTTACAGGTGAAAATTTGGATTAGAAAAAGATGTCTGCTTTTGTTCATCAGCTTGGGGAGTGGGTATCTCTTTAAAGTACTGTAGGAAACAGCAAGTTGGCAGCTCCACCTCTGAACTGACCTAGAGCAGCAGGATCCACTGAAATCAGAAGTGAAGAAAACTGACACAAGACAGAGCATTGCCAGTGGAAGAACAAGTTTTCCTCAGAAATATCTGAGTGGCTGTGTGTGTAAAACCAAGCAAAGACAGCAAGAAGACTAAGGAAAAAGAAAAAATGTGAGGATGGGCAGTGTCTGTAAGTTGGACAAACACCTGATGGGACAACTTCAAGGGTGGAGTCTCCAGAGTTGTCGGAGCTCTGGTGATGCAGTGAGCATATGCCAAGCTGAAAGAGAGGGCAGGAGGGAGACAGGATGTGAATGAAAAGTCTCCTTTGCTGGGGAGAAGAGATTACTCGCTTGTGCTAGTGACTGAGGAGCAAATAGTTAAACTTCATAAGTGGGCTCCTGGGGAGGCCTGACCCTCCATTGCCTCTGCACATTGCAGTCACTGAGTGGTGCAAAATGTGTACGTGACAACAGCTTTTAAATTTATTGGAATCCCAACATGTGTTGGGTGACCTTTCTCTTAGTTTATTCACCTTCTGAAACAGCTACAAAAGGAGGGAACCAAAAGTGATATATGGGAAACAGCAAGGGTAGCTGGACCTCATAATCTCCTGTGACCTACAGGGATTCACCACGTCATTTGGCATATTGGGAGTAAGCCAGGGTTTGGGGATAGCAGCAGCCAGAGGGTAAATGGGAAGCTTGTAGGTCAATGGGACATTTAGGTTAGTTGAGGGGCTTCAAGGGGCTTCTTTGGTGATGGGAAGAAGCTGAAAGCTGCTGATGCTTGTTTAGTAGAAATACTGGAAGTGCATTAACATTTTGAGTTTGAGGAGAGGGAAGTAAGTGGCAGGAAATCATATCCAGTACAAACACTTTGGGGAAGCTGGAGCTCTGTTCTCCAGCCTGAGTTGATTTTCTGAGGAAAATGGGGCAAATGCAGTCCCCATAGATTCAATTTGGTTGTGCCAACAGAGAAGAATAAAACAGAATAAGGGTAGAAAATAGGACTGCCACCTTGACTATAAAGATTTGAAAGCGAGACTGTTCTTCCGAGAGGAAGTCAATCAAAATGTTAATTGGCCTAATAAGTTTCCCAAGCTCTGTATTTTGCATAGCTTCCATAGAAATATTTTTTAAGTGGCAAAATTGGAATTAAATAACATGACAGTAATATTACTTAGTCTGATGGCCTGAAGTGTGTGGTGTCATATCATAAAGGTAGTCAACAACAGCGAGGAGATAAGGAGTGAGGACTCCAAAACGACATGTGTATGGCAGGAACTGCGAAGGCACCCAGGAGACCTTTCACTGTAGGAGAATGTCATCTCGAGGAGTGTGTATTGGTTTAAGGAGTCACAGTAGAAAATCCATACTGTCAAAATTAACTGTTGCTCTACCACAGAATTTCATTACATTTTGTTTTTAAATAGTCATTGCTTGAATGCAATTAAGATACTAGTTCAGTAAACACTTCAAGTTCCTCTGAAATTGAAACAACTTAATTTTTTTTCCAGATTTGTTTGCAAATTCATTCACCTGTCTGTCTGATTCTCCTTACTGTGTTAATTATTGTGTGGTCTGTTATTGTTGATGGGTTCTTTAGCTTTTAATTCTTTCCTTTCGCTTGATTTTCTGCATGAAGTTGGCTGGTGTGGCTCTTCAGCCCTGCTAGGCAAAAAGCTGTCATTGTCAATATTGCTGGCAGATTAAACACACACACAAACTGGGCTGCTCTCATCCAGGTAAAGAGGAGTCTTAAACATGAGCTGGTGCTGTGAGCCAACAGCTGCTTTGCCTGCAAAAACATCTTCCCCCACTAAAACTTTAACAGTTGTGTGGCTTCATCAGTGGGAGTAATGGTAGGAGGAGGCCTAAAGTAAACAAAGCACAGGTGGCTGGGTGGGGGTTTTATTGCAAGGACAGCTGGACCTGTTCTGAACAAAGCTATGTACATATGTGTGTATATATGTATAAAAGCAATGCCATCATTTCTTCCACTGGAAGAACAGAACTGGTTTTAATAATGGTGGGAAATGATAGGGAAAAGGACTTGGTGCCATGTGAGGGAGCGGTGGCTGCTTGTCCTCTCCATGTGTCTCTGTAAACCTCTCTTGGCCTTGGTTTCCCAGCTGATGAGATCAGGATATTCTTTGCAGAGGTACAGGATGAGGCTCACAGGTAGTTAATATTGAAACGTGCAAAAATGATGAAAGTGGTAAGGACAAGCTGAAATACTGAGAGGCTAAAGCTCTCTCAAGCCCCAGTTTGACTGCAGGGGAAATCTATTACTCATTTCCTGCCTTTACTTAAAATAAAGAACACCCTGCTGCCCAGTACTGTGTCTAAGAAGACACATCACTAATTTTTTTGCCAGAATAATAAAAGTGACAGAAGGGGATTCCCCTGCATGTTTGATGCTTTTCTGCTGCACGGCTCCTGCAGTCCCAGAATAGCCCTGCAGAATGTGCACCGAAACGGGAAGTCAAAGGGTACGAGCTGGGCTCACACTGCCTCTGCTCTGCTGTGGCCTTACTGGAAACGTGTGTCCTTGTTTCAAGAAATACCTGAAGGGGCATGGTGGGAGAAGACTGGGCTTAAATCTAGGAAATGGTGTCATTAAGGAACAGAAGAGAAACCACCTCTTTTCAAAGAAGGACTCGAGGGGAAGGCACTGAAGTGGCTTGGGTGTACAAATTGACTCCTTACTCATAACACAACCTTATTCTTTGACATGCTTGAAGGCATACGTGCTTTTTGTGTTGTATTGCAGTTCTGGCTAAGGATGTGACATCTCGCTGGCGGGGCTATGCAGCGTGAGTCCTGAGGAAAGTGCTGTCATCATGGACATGTACCTGTGGTGCTATAGAGCTTTAACTACATGAATACAGATAAATCAGTACAGTTGTGATGTGCTGATGAGACAGGAACTTTGTCAGAATGTGGTAACAGCATTATGAATTGATGCGTTCAGCTCCTAGGTTTGGCCTTTTCAGAGCTAATGTGGTATCTGCAGTGAGGCTGGATTTGAAAACCACGTTTTCACGTGTGGAGATTTCTGCATCCTCAGTAGGCAGGCAGATGTGCACAACAGGAGCTCTTAACTGTAGACAGGACTGGAAAATCTGTGCCTTCTTAAGTACCAGTGCAGACCCCTCCAAGAGCCCTGTTTAAAATATGGATGTTGTGCACCAAAACCTCTGGGCCCAATGTCAGTTTTTGCAGTTATCTAAACCTTGGTTTTGAGTTCCTAGAACTTTACATGTCAGAGAAAAGCAGTTTTGAGGCTGGAGATGAGGAACATGCCTCCTAATGTCCCCATTGAACATGGGGCCCTCCTAAGCAGCTGCTGACAGGGAAATAAATATACTGATTACCTGGTGTGAGTGGAAAACCTTTACAATTCATTCAAAACTTGAAGTATGCTCCAAAAGGGTGTTATTTCTACATCGTCATGTTAACTTACAGGCCATCATTTAGTCAATTCTAAGAAGCAGAGTCTAGCATTACTGTTATATGCTGACAACTCGAACATCATTTTATAATAATTGAAATTAAAAAAGCCAGACCCACAGACAGCATAAATAATTCCAGAGACTTCAGTGAAGCTCCAGTGCCATTCAGGAACTGTGTCGTATGCGTTATGGTGGTCTATGGTTTGCGTTGGAAGAGAAGTTGACGTTGTGAGAAGTTGACCTTGGGTGAGTCATAAGAAGTTACCATCCTGCTTGGCTTAACTATAAAAGTAATAAATGAATAAATATGGGAAATAAATAAATACAGTGAGAAAGAGAAGCCAGAAGCAAGATCTTTAACTCTTCATTAGTATTTTTAATGAGAAGAGCAAAAAGCTGCTCTCTTTACAAACCACACGTTTTAATATTGCCTACAATAACTGGTGCTTGAAAGCATGGTCTGAGGTAGCTGGTGAGTGTCAGTAATTCCAGAGCTGGGACTTTGACTAAATCTGCAATACAGCCTCTCTCCTCTCCATGTAAATGCTGTTGGAGGCTAAACAGAGGTCATAGAGCCACATGTGATAGACTACGTTTTATCTTCCTCAGGATGCTTACTTTTAAAGCCTCTTGTGTTTTTTAGAGATGAGGACATAGAGTCTTGTCAGTTAGTTGGTGGTGTGTTGGGTGTTCTTTTTTTTGGTAATTATACCTAATGTGTTAATTTCTTGCTGTGAACTGTGCTGTAAGTGTGTTGTGTGCTGTTGCTCAGCTCTGGATTCCTCTCTGGAAGTGGCTGCGTTTTCAGTGATGAGACACTATGAAAATTCTGCCACCTGGAACATGAACATAATTCTAATCAATATTTTCATTAGGTTAAAATATTTACTCTTTTTTAATACAACAGTGGGATGAGAGCAGGAGAAAGAGGAGTATCTACAGGTCCAGTGTTTTATATTAGGAATGTTTCCATATGACCAGAAGTGCATTAAGGAAACAATGCTTATGCTTATGTGACGTGCCACCAGGTGTGTGCCTCTTATTGCTTCATACATGCTGAAAGTATGGAAACTAAATTAAGGACTGCACTGATGAGTGCCTTTACATGCTGCAGAGTCCACTGTTACATGCTCAAGTTCTTTTGAAAGAGAGTTTGAGACCTGTAGAAGGATCTTTCCTGAGACTTTGAGGTCGTGCTGAAGTGCTTTAAGAATGAATTTTCAATTTGCTCATTTAAGTGCTGTTCAGGTGAGCTTTAGGTCACTGTGATTAAGCCTATTTTAATGAGTCTTTCAAATGCAAATCAGCTTCTGAAGTTTGTGAACATCTCATGGAAGAATGTGCAGTAAACCTGTATGTATATACTATATACATGTATGTGAGTGCATATATATATACACACTTACACTGCCAGACATTTATTATTCTGATATTTGTAATATTACTGAAGTTGCTCTTTGTGAGGCAGAGATCCTGCAAATCTATGAAAGCTAATTCTGTTGCATGGTGGTGTGGTCTCAGGATATGAATCTTCTCACATGTTCATGTTTAAGTTTTTTTTTTTAATCCATATGAAGAATATCTGAAATGCCAAAATGTTTAGGCATTCTAATCCAAATGATATGAGTAAGAGGGATAAGTATTCTTCATTTAAGAAAAGATTATGTAGTTGCAATGAACAGAAAAGCCCGAAGCTAAATCTGTTACTCTTCACAAAAAATAATTTTGCTTCCAAAGTATCTCTTGAAGCCACCTGTGATGCTTGCCCAGCCACCTAGAAGAACCCCCCAAAGATGTATTCCTGACAAAAAGCACTTCCTTGACTATGCTCTTTGAGTGCTTTTTTTTTTTTTTTGGTGTCTGTTTTCATTCAGGAAAGAATGGCTTATGGGGAAAATTCTGTTTTCAGATTCTTTTTTTTTTTTTTTCTTCACTTGGCTGAGTGATGAGAGCAAAAATTCCATATTGGATTGGACTTACTAGGAGCTGCATCTCCAGAAAAGCAGGAGGCCAATCAGGGTGTATATTTGAGTAATTCAAACTGCTGGAGAGAACTGTGAAGTAGAAAGGACACTGTGAGCAAAAGTGGTTATAGTGATGCTTTTTATAGCAAGCTCAATGGAGAGGAACTACTGGAGGGGAATCTAGTTAGTGCCTTAGTAGAAATTCTGAACGCTGAAGGCTAAGGAGGAATTGCTAGTGATTAAACTTATTTTCAAGTATGGAGTTTGGGCTTGGTTCAGTGATATACTTTCTGAATCCAGCTATCAGAAATAGCATGTCTTTTCCCTTTGCTTTACATAATACAGGTGAGCTTGTGAATGAGGTTTTGATAGGACACTGCTCCCCAGTGTAAGACAGCATCTGCCAGGGGGTTCACTGAAGACTTGCCTTTGAATTGTTCCTTCCCCAAAAAAGCCTGCTCACTAAGCAATAGTTGTGAGCCAAAATATAACTCCAGTACATGATTTACAGTGAAATTCCCTCTTTCATAACTCTCTTATCTGGATGTCTTCGTTTGCAAATGAAACCTGCTGCTTCTGTTGCTGATCCTGCCACTGTTGTTACAAGAGTTTAGTATGCACACTTGAAGCTTACTGCTTTTCTTTTGTCCTATGCCAAAAGCTCACCTTCAGTGGAAAACACAGTGGTGTATCTGAAGAAAACATATTTATCATAGCAAATACCACCCGTACCATAATGTAAGCTCCCACTAATGCAAGTGGCAATGTAGACCTGCACTGTTTGTATTAGTAAGATGATAATCAGAGCGATGCTGAAGTCCCCTTTGACTGGACCCAGCCCCACCACCCCTTCCGTGGGACTTACACAGTCCAACCATGATGACTTGGCTTTTTTTTTTTCCCAGTCTGGGTTAAAAAATCTTTTTTTTAATCTGTACTCTGCTGTAAAGCTGTATCTAGTGACAGTGCATGGCTTAGCTTTATGCCATACTATTACTCAGGTATTTTTTCTTAATGAATTCAGAATATAGGATATGCAAGCTGGATAGATGGGAGGTATTCTTCCTTTACTTGTCTCTCTGTACTAACAGTTTGTGTATTATAGATCATCATGGCTCAGTAAGTATCCAGCTGTAGTTCTGATACGAAAATAGGTTTTCCTCATGACAGAAATCAGTGCACTAATTTATTTTTATTCCATTTTTGAAAGTGTGCTACGATTGGTGTGTCACCCAGATGGATTTATTCAAGCACAGTATGAAAGTGGCCATTACAGAAATAGGCACACTCTCCCCAGCCACGATGCAGAACCAGACAGAGATAACACTGGAGTGAAATGTAACTTCATAAAATCCCACTTACTGTTCTGTGTTCAGTAAAGTCCTCTTATGTAGGTATTGGAATGAAAACCTGATTTACTGCTTTTGGGTTTGGATGAAAACTAAACCCAAAGGTTTTTCCAATGGATTCAGTGATACTCTATAGAACTTCCAAATTCTAGCATACAAAATTTGTGCAACGTTACAAGAAAAAGGTATAATGTATGTTTTTCTTGTTTGTTTATTTGTTTTTTAAGTAACCATAAAGTGTTTTTGCTGTGGGAGGAATTCTTTGAAAACCTTTTGGATACAAAAAACCCCACCACGTTGCGGAATGCATTATTGTTTATTGATTGCCTCTAGTTTGATTTACTCTTGTCTTACTTGTGATTAAATTCCCAGTTATTGCTGTACTTCTTAGTAAGGTAGATTGTGTTTGATTTTTAACAGGCATTCCTAACACAGAATTACAGTAGACTTCAATTCTAAATTCTTCAAATGAAAATACTGGTTTTTCATTATTTTTTTTTTAATGCCTAGAATTGCCACACTTTTTTTCAGAGTTTAATTTTGAGGACTTGGCTTGTTATGATAGGTTATTTATATGTTTCCTTTGGAAGAAGTATGACAGTTAACAAGGGTAGTTGTATCTTTGTAGGCAAATTGTTTGTCATTTGTTGTGCTGTGTAAAACTGCTGCTGAAAGCCTGATTACCAATGCAGCTGATATTAGTTAGAATTTAACATCTGATTTTAATGCAGAGATGTCCCTTAAAACCTCTCCTAGAAGAGGAAAGATTTGGGGGACACACACAGAGGAGAGAATGTGCAAGTTTGTGTGCTTATTTTGTGCTTATTTTATGAGCTTTGGTTATGTTTGCTAAAATTGCCCTTTTAGGAAAGATGAAATATTGTTTTGTTTTGCAGAGCGAAAACTTGATGGATTGTTTTTTTTTTTTTCCCTAATGTGACTTAGGCAGGAGGAATTAAAGTCAAATTGAAAAGTTAACAGTTTGTAGATTCAAAAGTCAAATAGCTGCTTTGAAAATTAAGAGCTGTGGTTGTAATTTTAGCTGTTTGAAACAATTTTCATACAGACCAGAAGCAAGCCAAATTATTGTTTCCTTGTGTGGGTAATCTTTTGGTAGAAAAATTGTGACAGATTATACCAAGCGTGGTACTAAAGTACTTATTGCCTTTACCATTCAGTGTATAACCTGTTGATACATAAATATGGCCTGAATTTGGAAGCATCACTTTGGCCTTCGTGAGCTGATAAACCAGCTGCACGTATATATCACTCATTGCTCTCCAGGGTGGTTGCTGATGTGATGCTTGTGGTAGTATAATGCTAGTATCCAGCTTGTGTTCTGACTTACTTTCCTTTCTGTGTCTTATTTCCCACAGTGTTGTTCTTGTAGGCATATTTTGGCAACCTTGGTTTGTGCTCTTTGGAAAGCTGCCGCATCTTTGTGCCTGTCCTTTTCCAGGGGACACCACCATTGCTGTTTTGTGCCTCTGTGGGGTTTTAACGTTGGAAAACCAACAACATGGCCTCGTCGAAATGGAATTAGCCCAGCTGCAGTCTGTTCTGGCTGCTGATCTGAAAGCTGAAGTCATTCAGTCTGAGATTCCCAGCCAGCAGCACAATACAGAGTACTGTTTCAGTAGTAATGAAATTCCCTTACAGTCTATACACTGATGCTTGTTTTTGATAGGGAATATGTCTGATGTTCAGAGTTATATTAACAAAATATTTGAAGGCCAGGGAGATTGCTCTTGTGATGAAGTCCTCTGATGTTGTTATCATTAAAGCTGACTGAAAATGTGCCATTTTAAAACTGGTTTTGGAAAGCTGAGTTCTGAGAAATTTCTGTAGGATAGTTTTTACTTTGCAGTTTCAGCTGAAAACAGAAAAATCTTTGTATGTGAATGCTGCTGTGGTGCCTCATGGGAATTTCAGGTCAACTGCACCCTGCAGATCTGTGTGTTCAGTGCCCTGGCTTTCCTGTGCGTCCCTGAGTGCCCATCATCACTTAGTCCTGTAGTCCCAGCAAGAATAGGGCTTCTTGTGTTGTTTTAAATATACGAATTGTGGTGCATAGCATTAGTTAAAGCAGGTTGAAGAAGTTCATTCATCAGATGCAATGGGAAATGATGAGGTTTTTCACAGACCCTTATTCCATTGAGAGCTGCTGCCACTTTTTTTTTTTACCAGCTCCTGCAAAAACTCTGCCTCCTGCTGTACCATTACCATGATGGCATAAAAGCCTGCAGTGCCTAAGTGGAGCAATCCACTGTCATTTTGGAACTTTACAGGATATTTTGAATATACTGAAAACATGCAGTCTGCGTGATGTCTTGGAAATAAGGACCTTGTCCTTATGTCTGAAGTACTGTGGACACTCATGTAGATGAGTCAGAAGATGCTGTTACACATGTGAATTAGTGATGCTGGGGATGCAGCAAGTTGCTGTACCAAAGGACTTCTTATTGAGAGGACTATGGGGATGCTGCACACTTGGAGTGCAGGGAAGCATTTTTCAGTGGTGATATTCTTTGTTTAGGGGTGTTTTTCTTTTGGCAGGTGTCAGGGGGAAGGTTTTGAATTTCATTGACAGGCAAAAAAAAAAAAGGCAAGGGTCATTTTTCACATAAGAAGGATAATTTATTTTCTTCATTGCCTTGCTCTGCAGCATTAAGTGTTTTAATGCTCTTAAAATGCAACTTTGAAGCTATGGTGGAAAAGGGTTAAATGGGATTTGTCCAACGGAAGTAACTAACGATGCAAAAAATGAAAACCCAAAAGCCATTGTCTTCACTGCAACTCCAGGCTGCATTTCAGGCTCACTGAATTTAGCCAGAAAACTGGATTGTGTCCCAGCACTCGCCCTGCATGTTACTTACCAAGACTTCGGAAGGACCTGAGTGGTCTTTCTGTATAGCCTAGAAGTTGGCAGCCTGAGTGGTACAGTGCTGTCGAGCCCCTCTTCTGGTGCCAGGGTTAAGTGCAGGCCCAGAGATCAGAGTGCCTTTTTCTTGTTGCTTCCTTTTCTACAACATTTCATTTTCTCGTTGGATCCTGTATAGAGATGCTAACCAGGCCTGTTGTGTGACCTGAAGGTTCCAGCAAATCAGATGCCACTGGTGCACACTTGGCCATGCAGAAGATGAAACTCCTTGCAGGCAGATGCTCAGGAGATGGAGACACCAGAGAAAATAGGGATCTAAAGTACATTTTCCTGCTGAAAGGAACTGTGGCTGTGCCTTTTCACCTTTGGAAACCATTCCTCCTCTTGCTTTGCTGTGTCCCTGCTGTCAATCCAGAGAGTGTCTCAAACTTCATTTGTGCTCATTTCACACAGAGTTTGCTTATCAGTCTGAAAGGCGACTGTCTGATCTTTCCTTTTGCATGCTTTCACTTTTAAGATCTTCCCTTTCTTATGTAAAAAAGGCAATTAGAGTCGTATCTGTTTATTTTAAACAAAATGGCTGTTAATTAGCGTGATCAAAAACCCTGCCATTGTAGACTATGGGTTTCACTTTGTAGTCGCACTAAATTGCGTACAGTTTGGTGCCAGCTGACATGATAGCAACACAAAGTCTGGCTTTTTTTAACTTAATGAACAAACAGATTTATGAGGCTTTGTTATCTTCTGGTTTAGATCTATAGGTTCTGAATGCATTATTTAGAGTCCTTGTTTCTTAATGACTAATGTCATGTTGTTACTGATTAAGAGTGCTTTAACTTGCTGAAGAAGTTTCCCTCTCTTTTTGTATCTTCTTTTTCCCATTTTCCTTGGTTTTTTTTTTTTTTTTTGGATGGCTTAATTAAACAGTATGTCTGTGGTACACAAAACAGTCTTCTGCAGTTGCATTCAGGTGTTTCAGCACTACTTCTAATGCTGTTGTCCCCCTGAGGAGACTGGATATTCTCTCATCCCTTCAGATGAAGATAAGAGCAGTTCCTTAATTTTTTTCCTTGCCTCCATCACTGCCCACTATTCATTCATAACATCTGGAAAAGATGCCCTCAACAACAGCACTGTCTTGCTTTGTTTTGGAAAGGGAAAGATAAAGAATATTGATGGTAAGCTGTGATAGCTTGACTCTCATCCATCTCAACTCACGTGTGTAGACCTGCCATCTTAATGTGAATAACAGCTTCTCCTTGTAAATGGAAAAACATTTTAAAAATAAAGGTATTTTAACTAATAAGTGAGATTTTTGGGTGCATTCTTTTTTATTACTGTGACTATTACTTTTGGAGGGCAGGTACTCATTTAAGACTTTTTAAAAAGTCTCGGTTTTTTATTCAGTGTGGTAACTTCTAACTAAAATCATAGAATCATTTTAGTTGGAAAAAGCCTTTAAGATCATCAGGTCCAACCGTTAACCTAGCTCTGCCAAATCCATTGAATTGTCATTGAAACAGCAACTAGACCTAGCAAAAATGGAGACTTGTAGATGATTTTCTGAGCAACGTACTCTTGTCACTGCTGGAGAGCTGGGAACTGCAGTGTAGTTCCCAGAATTTACTTTCCTTTGAACACACATACACCATCACTGAAGTTTCCAGTGCATCCTTAGCTAGCCATTTTGATGTTAACTTCTTCTGCATGCTCATACAAGGCCTAATTGACCCAATATTTCTAAAAGTAGCCAATTATTCAGTTGTGTCATTATTTCTCTGCCTTTTTATCTGTTGGTCATTATTGAAGGATTCGAGTGAAATCCTTATTTGCATAGAGAAATTCAAAATTGAAGTCAAGTCATAAGCAAAGTCAGTGAGCTGGCATAAATTTGATTAAAAGAGAGGCCGATCAGACCATTTTACGAGTTTTACTTTCATTTAAAACGTTGGATTGAGTGTAACTCTTGGCTGTAATTCTCCAAGTACATGTGTAATTTAAAGACGTAAGACAATTAGTACTTTTCCACATTGTTATATTTGAGTGTTAAACCACATACAATTTCATATAAAATATTGAAGGAAATGTACTTGCTATTGTGGAAGGCTGAGGTACCAATATTCAGTTTGTTCCATGGAATAGTCTGTGTAGACTCATGGCAAGGAAGGGAAAAAAAGACTGGAGAAAGCGAATATGAAAATAAATTGAAAGTATTACAAGTTTTAGCGATGCTCTGATGGATTCACATATTTGCAACTGTTGCATTTGTAATTCCCCAATTAAAGAGAAATGAAAGAAATTTGAAATTTCTAGCGGAGAGGCATTTTTAGAAAGTTTTTTTGTTTTGATCTGTCATTACATTATATTGAAATAAAAAAGAGTTCCTTTTCTGTTTTAACACCATAAAATAAAAAAGAAGCATCATGTAAAAGAAATGTTCAGATTATAATTTGTCCTTAGATCTCAAAGAGCTTGTTAGGGCTAACAATTAAAATGGAAAATTTTCAACCTTTTCCAGAGGTCTTCTCTATTTTTTTTCAAAATGAAATAGAATGAAAACTGGTGTGTTTATTGAAAATGTTCAATATAGATGAAACAGTAGTTTGCATTAGAAATATAATTTCCAAGGTTTTTGAGTGGATCTGTTTGTTTTTTTTAATAGAGAACAAAAGAATAAGAAACAGTATACAGTTAAACAAAATTCTGGAGAGAATGGAAATTGAGCACTGTGGTCCATTAAAGCCTTAATTCTAGAACAAGATGTTGGTCAGTGACAATAGCAAGGAAGAAATTTTCATAAAATGAGGTTATTAGGAACTAACTGCAAATAACTTGTGGATCCTTATTAATAAAGCTAAATTGATTTTCATAAAAAGAAAAGTTAATGAATCGGGCTTTTACGTGAATGATTGAAGTCTGAAGAGAAATAAGATGTGCTTTCTGTTTCTTTATTTTCTTCTTTATGCCTCAGAACAGTAGCCAAGAGATGGTTTGTTAAGGGAGGTCTCTTATGGCAAGTTATTTCATAATTGTTCAGTTCCAGGGATTTTTCACCTTTTGATGAAGTGGCTGATATTAGCAGTTGTTCTTCATATTGGCTAGCTGGAATATTCTATTATTGCAAATTGTATAGGGGTATAAAAATTTATGCAAGAGCTATTTTTCATGTGCTTGTTAATTTACATATATTTTACGTTTAATTAACATATATAATATTTTTTCTGTAGATGTAATAGAAATGGGGCTTTGATCCATCTGAGTCCTTCAGCAGATGCTTAACCTTAAGCACATAAATAATCCCATTGTTTTCAGTGTCTTTAATCTGTGCCCTTAAGTGCTTTGTTGGATTGTGGCCTAGGATAATTATATGTTTGCAATAACAGTTGCTTATTAAAAGCAGTTGTTAGATCTCAAAAATAATGTAAAAGAAATAACATGAAAAAAATATGTATCAAACAGTATTGCAAAAATACAGAAAAATTGTTTCAGAATCCTTCTTTGCTTGTCGCTGCCCATCACATTGCAGATTCTGCTTTTTGAAACGCTCCTTTCATTTGTGAGGTCAAACCCAAGGCATATTAAGTAAGATCCCACAGATATTTATGTAGAAATTCAGGAATTTTTTAGCAAGTTTTATTTGTTGTTAGTACTGAATTCTATAACGAAGCTGAGATTTTATTTAGTGTTTTTCTTAGGTATCATTCTGAAGCACTCAGGACAATCGTTAGCTGTTGGTTCCTACAGGACTTTGGTTCTCTCTTTAGTAAGAACAACTGAGTAGAAGTAGTGTTCTGTGTTAGACATACTGGTCTCTGTCTCCAGTGTTTCATCTCTTTATGTAGTTAGTGCCTTTTACATTTCCTCACTCTTTTTGTTCCTGGGTCTTTCCTGTGATGTTCCATACTGTGTCAAACCCGCTTTATTTCTTTTAACCCAAAGCAAAGATTAAAGACCTGAGGGTCAAATACTGTATTATACTGCAGTAAAATAATCTGATGGGATGTGAGTGACGTTGTTCACCTGACTGCCACCCCAGATGCTATGAGAGTGCCTAGATTTCTAGATTGTAAATGCTCTGAAATGTAGGGTTGATATTAGCAGAGGTACATGAGGTTACCACTGACAAGCTTAAGAAACCACTTGCATGGGAAAAACTGGTCTCACCATGCAGTGCTTGTGCCTGCACCTCTGTACTTGTGTCTTCTCTCTCCATGAATTCATTTACTGCTTCATGGATCTACTTGGTCCTTTGGAATATTTTTCCAGTTTATTTTTCCACAGAAGCTCAAGAAAGACCCCAGTAGTGGTAATTTAAAGGCCAGTTTCCTTGGCTGCCTGTGTTTCTGAGTCAGAGCGTACGTGTATTTTACAATGAGTTGTCCCTTCAACTCTTCCAGTGCAATCATCTTGCCTGGACTACCAGCCAAATTTTTTTAGTGGGAGTGTGAGCAAGTGAGCACAAGCATACAGCAGCATTTAAAGGGTGAAAGGAATGTGAAGTGATCTGTAAGCATCACTATTGTGTGTGATAAAGAGGAGGGCATGGCTGTCATAAGTTAAACACCCAGCAATATTTAGTGAATATAATACCTGAATAAATTCAAAATAATTTTTTTTTATTTATATTGGAGGTTCTCCTCCAGGGTGTGATGGGGGATATGCATACTCTGAGCTGTCCCTTTGCAGAGGAGCACACGTACAGCCCAGTGTGCTGCTCTGTGATTTCATGTACGTATTGTATGATGTGTCACACAGCTTCCAACTATGTGGCCTTGTCTGAAGATGCTGTGCCCAGCCATGTGAAGTAGTGCTCTTTGGAAAAGGTGAAAATACAGTGAAAGAGTGCAAGAAAGCCTTCTGGTTGAAGTGGCAGAGTAGTCTCCTCCCCCAGCCACTTGGGAAGTAACAATTTCCCCCCAGAAATTAGTTCATTAGTGTGTGTTGCTATTCATGCAGGAAGGTGTGTGATGTCCTGCGGCTGTATGTATTTGAGTAGAAAATGTCACCTCATATCAGATTTGCAATACTCCCAGCCTGTGCTGGCCCAGGGCATAGAATCTCTTGAGATCTTCTGTAATGCACAGTGACTGCATCACTACAGCTGAATCAAAACTTCACCGCGTTCAAGGAGAGGATAATGGTTGCCACCTTACGCAGCTCAGATAAATGACAGGTTTGGGGAAGGTCACAGCTCAGTATGTAAAGTCTTCCACATCTCACAAGAAAAAGGAAAATCCCACGTCCTCCTTGGTGCCTCCCCCCACCCTTTGCTTACATGGGTGGAAATGTTGAGATGAAATAGGCGCTTGGCAGAGTGTGTGGCTGGTGTATTTTGATGTGGTTCTTAAATTGCCCTTCGTTGTCAGAAGCTGTTAGGCTGAGGAGTGAAATACACTCCATGAGTGGCAGTAGGAATTGGTAATTATCTCTAATTCTCTCCAGGGGCATGTGGAGGTGGGGCTTTTGCCTGTGTGTTGGCCAGGGTAGTGCAAGGGGAATAGAGGCGAGGGCCACCCGTGACGCCGGAGCCTTGGGGTTGTGCAGAGAAAGGGCTGCATACACAGGGGTGGGAGCATCCCTGATTGTTCTGCCAGGTCTGATCAGGCCTTCACCATCCTGAGCCCTCTGAGAAAGCAGCCTTCCCACCCCGGGAAAAGGCAGAAGCGTGAGGTGTGCTGGAGGTGGGTGGGATGCTCGGAGCCGTGGGCAATCTGCACCAGGAATTGCATTTGCAGTGATACAAGGAAGTTTTTGCAGTCACCAGCCCTCCAGTTGAAGCAAGACTGAAAAATGTAACACACCATGCCCTAATCCACTTAATATGGTCTCTGTCCATAGCTACCCTCTTGCTGTCTTGCAGTAAAGCTGCTCGGTTTCTCCATGTCCAAGCAGAAGGGGAAGATTAAGTACGCTGCTGCGCCGCGTAGTTCCTGGCAGAACTTCTTTTCTGCTACATGGACTGTAAGATGTGCTTTGTTTTATTTTCTCCCTTTCTTTTGAAAGGTACAAAGTACAGTGACAGGAACTATCATATTCAATTGGACATGCTTTCTGCAGATTTGTTAAGGATTTACTCTACACATTTGTAGCATTTAGTTGCCATGGCAATGACCTCGGTGCAAGAGGGAACAGCCTTTAGGTTGGACCTCAGATTTCCCTTTCATTTCCATTTAATTTGATTTGACTGCGAAATGTCACTTCCATTGCATTGATTAAGCTTCATTGCAGCCACCAGCTCTGTTAGAAAGGTTAAAGGGCAGGCCAGTGGCTGTCATTTTTCTTTCCTCGCCCTTTTCCCATATCAATACAGATGGGGTTTTTGCAGAGGAAGAATAAGGTTTACCCCATGGTGTTCCACAGTAGAAGCAAAACTAATGCAGCAACAGTTTGAAGCTGTGCTAACCTGCAGCTTCCTCATATGGTTTTGTAGGGCTTTAAGAAAAACAGGGATTTATTTCTTTTTTCCTTCCTGACATATGCTCCCCCCAGATAACTAAAAGGGAATGTACCCTCCGACACGAGCGACCATATTGGAAGGATGGCTGCCTCTTTTTTCAGAATCCCCAGGGTGTACAATAACTGCCTGCTGGCTTCTATGAGGTTGGTAATTACTGCGAGCTGGTGCAGCGAGTTCCCCTTTGGACAGACTCTTTCTAGTCCGTTTGGTGTTTGCTGATTGTGCAACAAGTGTAAAATAGAGAACGGCAGCGCATCGGGGTGGGAGGCTCCAAAGAAAACCCAGGCAAAAGCAGGGATTGCTTAAGCAGTTTGCTTAATGGCAAACAAAATAAAGACACAACTGTGGTGTCCTTCAGTAAGAGTCAAAAGCGTTCTGCCTTGGAAAGGGATCCTGCCCGTCTGTGGAATACAAAGGTACAAAAATTGTGCTGTATTTCTAAAGACTTCCCCCTCTTGGTGCCCTAAGACCTCTGCTTTGTACTGTGTGGGCTGTCAAGGACTTAGATAAATTAGGTCTGTTCATTTAGATATTGCAGAACCTAGGGTACCTCTTTTGTCTACATCTCTGTAAGAGCAGGCACACGAGCCTCACTGGCAAGCTGGCTTTTTGCTGTAAGCCAGGTTTTCTGCCACATGCTTCAACATCAGCTAAAATACCATCTTGAAATTTGCATGTCGCGTGATAACCAAAGTTAAGCTTTCTCCTGCCTAGTTTGGTCACAACTTAAGGTAAGAGTCTTACAGTTACGTTTGGGGTTTTTTTTTTAAACGTATGAGATGTTTATTTTGCAAACGCTGAGAAACTTGGTTTTTATCTTCCTAGTGCTGAAAATAATTCTGGTGTTGGATTTCTAAGTTTGTTCAGTCGGATGGAAATGGAAAAATGAATAAAGCAGAGTCGCTGAAACAGCTTGGTGTGAAGGGAAGGGTGTAAGGAAGGCTCGTGAAAGCAGGCGTGTGAGCACAAGCAAGTGGGTTGGAGAGGCAGAGGCTCAGGAAGGTCAAGGGGGAGAAAATGTTTGTCCAGCCACAGGGTAAACGATGCAAGGAAAAACTGGAACCCCCGAGTACTGCATACAGCTTGAGAGACTTAGCAGTTGAAGGACTGTTTACTGACTGAACTGAGCTGCAAATTAAACCTCTTCCTTTTTGGAAAAGAGGACTGAATGAGTATGAAGTATATTGGAGCCTGTATATTGGCTAATGTGGAGAAATAACTCACACATGTGAGAAAGGGGGAATGTATTTTGTTTCTTTTTCTTACTTCTGCTCTCTGTGGCACACAGCATCTAATATCAGGGCCACCCTCTCACAGAGACATCTCCCAGTCACTGGTGGTTGGGACCAGGCGTGGAAGGGTGTAAATGCCTGGGGGATACACGTCTTTGCTTCCACAGTGCAGTTTCCAGGTGAAGAGGGCTTGAACTGGAGAAAGAGCTTCAGAGGGAAATTACTTTCTCACATGTCCCTGTGTGTGATGGAGGAGGGGTATGACTTGACCTGGCAGCCTTGAAGCTCAGAGCTTCACTGGCAGTTCCCCTGCAAGGTCAGGGTGGATGGGGCTTGGAGCAACCTGGGCTGGTGGGAGGTGTCCCTGCCCATGGCAGAGGGGTTGGAATGAGATGAGCTTTGAGGTCCCTTCCAACCCAAACCATTCTGTGATTCTAATTCAGGTGAAGGAGCAGGTCACCTGGCTGTGAGCTGGGGCTCTGTTACCTTTGTTTCACAGTGCCAGGGGGCTGAGCACCAGGGTGGGGACACAGCCCGCACAGCGGGTGCATCACCCACTTGCCCTTTTTGCCAGCACCCAGTGTGCTGGGTCCTTTCTCTGTTTGCCTCCAAAAAGTTCAATGAGTAACTGGGGGGAGAAAGAAGGAAAGGAGGGAGAGAAGGAAGCAACTCCCTGCATCAAAGAGTAAGATGAAACAAATAAAGCTGCAATACCTCGGAGCGGTCCAGCTGGTGGCCTGTGGGAGGATGCTGTCTGCCCTGCTTGCTTTTCTGCTGTGGCCTTGCCTTGGGATGGGGGTGGAGGGGAGAAGTTGGATGTGAAATCCAGCAGCTGTTGAAGACTTTTGCTTAGCCATGCAAATTGCCACCATGCCCACAGAGGAGGAGGAGGAGTTTGGCATTGCTTGAGCCTGCACACGGGCCTGGGGAGGTGCCCCGAAAATCAGGATCCTGCTCATGGCTTTGGAAGCACTGTATTGTCTTGGTCTGGGTTTGTAAGAGGAAATGTTGCTACTCAATTGTGCATGTGTGCATTTGTTTCTGACAAGATGATATGACCACACTTTCAGCTTTCTGTTCTGTCGAGAGGATACTAATTTTACAGGAAGATGATCAGTTCTTCTTTTGAACAGAATAATGTTAATGTTCTCAGAGTACAATGCACTGTGGACTGGCTAGAGCTAGCTGAAAGGAGGTTTTAACAAGGTGGGGGTCGGTCTGTTCTCCCAGGTAACAGTGACAGGACGAGGGGGAATGGCCTCAAGTTGTGCCAGGGGAGGTTTAGATTGGATATTAAGAAACATTTCTTCCCTGAAAGGGTTCCCCAGCCCTGGCCCAGGCTGCCCAGGGCAGTGGGGGAGTCCCCATCCCTGGAGGGATTTCAGAGCCGTGGAGATGTGGTGCTGAGGGACATGGGGCAGTGGGGACCGGGCAGTGCTGGGTTAATGGTTGGACTCTATCTTAGAGGTCTTTTCCAACTGAGGCAATTCTGTGATTCTGTGACTTCCACAGAAGGTAGGTTCTTCTGCAGTAATGTTTCAAAAGCTCCAAAACTCAAAATTACTTCAACTCCAAGTCAGTATTTGGAGATAAAGAAAGTGTGAGACCGTGGATAAAACAACAGGTGAAGAGAAACGACTTCTCTGTGCACTTTGTTTTATTTCTTTAATGTGGACCATGTTGCTTGGTTTCCTGTTTGAGGAATTTGAGGCTCTTAGAGGTTTGTAAATGGTTGGTGTTGGTATTTCTGATTTTTGTTGTGATTTATGAAGTGGTTTTGGAGGAAAATAGTGTTTCAGACTCAATAGTGAATTTGGTGCTTGGTCTTCTTGGCAGTTCTGCCTTGTGGTAGGAATACCAGCTTCCTGAACTCTCAGCCACACTCTGACAGAGGTGGGAGAACAACAAATAGCTGCTTTCAGATCCCTCCTGTGTCATCCTCTCAGTTATAAACACTGTATAAAAAACCTGAAGCAGGTGCAGAAAGTTAAAAGCCCAATTCTAAAAATCCCATTTTATACAGTATCCCAAATCTTTGCTCAAAAATAAGACAAAGGAGATTTATTTGGGTGATTCCTTAAGGCCTTTTTTTTTTTTTTTGGTACAAAACCAATTGCCCCTTCTGTCACCAAAAGCTTGTCTGTGACTGAAGGTCTCAGCAATCAAGATGTTCCTCCATGGAGGAGCTGCTGCACCTCCTTGCCTCCTTGAGCACAGAGCAGTTCCCTTCTCTCTTGGATGCTGCTCATGGCTGCAGTGGAGCTGAGTTGACACATCTTTTTCTGCCTCAAACCCACATCATTTTATTTTGCATATTTACACTACACCATCACTGAAAGACACTATCCCACCCAGGTAAACCAAATTCAGCCTATTTAGTCAGCGAAGGGAGACGCACAAAGTGAGCAGGATTCAGCAGCTCCAGCTCCAACACATTTTTTTTTTCCCCTCTTCTCAGCAGGAGCTGAGTATTGGCGTTTCTCCCACAGCATCATTCCTTGTTGTTTTCTCTCAAGCAAAAACAACAAAAAAGGAAGATTAAAAGAAAGAAGTAGACAGATTTGAAAGAGGATTGTTAGCTCCAAGGTCTGATGGGACCTCCTTGGAAGTGTTCACAACCCTGTGCCACCCATGCCGAAGTCACACTGCAGTTTTCACAACCTTTTATAATCCCCAACATATAAACACTGCCTTTGTGTTTTCCTTTTTCTGTTTGCTGTTTGACAGAAACAGTTCATAGTGAAGTTTGTCTGTTTAACTCTTCTTTTTAGAATTTAATAATTACTTTGTGAATATTCCCGTGTTTGTGTCGTGGTATGCTATTAATATCTTTGTTTTGTATGAGCCTTCTCAAAGCATTTGTATGGAAGTATAAAAGGAGTGGAGTCTCCCCTAGTTTTGAGTTGAATTACCAATTTGAATGTCAGGCCAGGTTCACAAAAATTTCCAAAATAGGTGAGAGTTATAAATAAAACCGAATGTGTTACTGGTTTGGGGGAAAGCTGTGGAACTCAAGTTTTTTCTTCTAGCTCAGCCCCAGAATAGATACATGCTGTTAGTTTTTCACTTTGAGCTTTTAGATTCCAGCAGACCTAAAAGTTAGCAAAAAGATAAGAAGAATTTTATGAACTGAAGAGTGAGTTTCATGCAGATATGAATCAGCACTGATACCTTGGCTACGGTCATCATGTGAGTATGCTGTCATTGCAGCATATCTGATACATTTGAGAATCTCAAACTGAGCACACTTGTCCACTGTGCCTGTGAGGGAAAAGAAAATGTCACAAATGCCAGAGAGAGTATTTTTAGAGGTAAAAAAATATTTTACCTGTAGTCTCTTAATTCAGTCTGTAAGCTCCATTCAGATTTTGAGATGCAGGAGGACTTACTGTTCTTTTTTTCGGCACCAAGCCAATATAAATATTAAATATAAGAGGAAATCATAGTGCTGTTTTCTTATTGTTAATAGAATAATGCATCTTTTGTTGGGTTTCCTCCTGGCAGGACTCTCCCTGCTGCAGTAGAGCTGTTTACCTCTGTCTTGTCTTACAAACACTTCCAAAGGCCCTGTTCTGCAGAGCTGCTTCCACAAGCTGTACTAAAGGCTGCAGATTCTTGCAGAGAACTGCACAGATGTGAGTGACCAAGTAAACTTAATTCCCAGTGACAACAGAAAAATTAATTGGAGCATTTGGAGAGATGAGATTTGGGGGAGTTTATAGTGTTAGTCTATAATATGAGTCTTTAATGTCTGAAGGCTTCAAGTCTGTGTTTATAAAGAACCCTTTTCACTTTGCCCCCATTTTGAAGCAGTTATTTTCCTCTCTGCTTGCAAAGATCTTAAAAAAATCTCAAAGCCTTTGTACTCAAGGTTGCTTTTGTTCAGAGTTGTCCAGTGTTTTCTGCCCTGTTTTTTTGCACTGTTTACTTTGCTGTGTGTGAACATGCACCCTGGGCTGTGTGCACACAGCGAGTTTTCTGGTGGGTGAAATTATGCATATCTCCTCCTGTCCTGCCCTTTCTTTTTACTACATGAAGGAACCAGCAAAAGGGAAAATGCTGTTGCTGAACATATAAGTAAATCATAGAGTGGTAGTTTGATAATCAGTTTAGCAGGTTTTATTCTAGTCGATATATAACATTGCATGTTTGTATTTGAAAACGAAGAGAAAGTAAAAACAAAATTATATTTATCATCAATTTTGTTAATTACGAGAAACTAGTTCACAAATACACAGGAGTACTATCTTCAGCAAATCCTTTGTCTTCTTGTTTGTTTAATAAATTAGATGGATGTACCAAATAGCATGCTGCTGGGGCAACATTAATTTTATTATAGAATTAAAAGTAGAACTATTAGTCTCTGTTTCTGGCATGTTTGTAAGCTATCTGACCTATTTTCTTCTCCCACCCCCTTCACAGTGCTTACCAAATTTCCCTCTCCTATGCCTAGCATGAAACTCTCTTACAATTAAACCAGCTGATAGTCAGCCCTGGAGACATTACCCAGTATCCTGGCAAATAGATAAGATATATTGTTTTATATATTTGTGCAACAGGGAGAGACAGCTTCATCACTTGAAGCAAGGGAATAATCTGTTTACACTGGAGGAATAGGCTCACTTGGATTTCTTCCCTCCAGTTGTGGAGATGTTTTTTTTACCTCATTTTTACCAGTACAAATATCTGTATGGTTTGTCTTAAATTTATTACGTTTTAAGAGAAGAACAAGATAGGGGACTACAGTTCCCAGAATCCTCAAGAAATGTCTAACATCTAACACAGGGCTTCAATTTTAAAAGTCCATATATGTGATTATTTTTTTGCTTCTGCTTGTCTTCCCGAGTTGGACGTATCTGTCTGGTCTGGTTTTAAGTGATATTCCTTGCAAAAACACGAGCCCCAAACCAACCAGAAAAGATCTACCACTTAGTATTGTGTTGTCACTGAAGATGAAAAGCAGACCTTTAAGATCAAAGAAGTGTTTCATTGACAGTGTAGTCATTCCAGGTCTTCAGAAATCCTAACACTGATGTACTAAGTCTGTCTTCACTGAAAAATCTTAGATGCATTGAAAGTCACAAGTATTCTTGCCTCTGAACAACTGTCTGTCTGGCTTTTTGTTTTGGGCAGTTGGTGATGCCTTTCATGTTTTAGGACATTGAAAGAGGTATATTTAAGGTTTTATGCGTTGAAATAAAAACTACCAATTGCTATAGCACTTAATATAACACAACTTGGAGTTTCTGGTATGACCTTGATCTGTTGTTTTTTTTTAGTAAGGGCCATGTCTGCAGAGAAGGGCATGGTCAGACTAGTTTGGAAGTCAAGAAACTTAAGTTAATGTATCCCAGCACTGCAGCTGGATAGAGCATCATGGTGAGGTGGCTGTATGGACCAGGGTGGATTCCAGTCAGACAGGGCAGAGTGCAGTTAACTGTCTCTGCCCACATCTTGAACTGCACGAGCATTTGTGTAGTCCTCAGCTTGGCCTGACCGACTGCACACTTGGCCTGAGGAAAACAAGTCTCTCTGAGTTACAAATGCAGCCCCATGCGGCGTGATGCCCAGTTCAGTGCCTTAACCAGTAGACTGTGCTGTTTCCTCATTTCAGTCATCATCAATCCCTCCTCCTCTCTTTTGTCCAGAGTTTTGAGCCTTTTGTCATGCATTAGCTGTGAAATGTTTGGATATTGAGGAATGCAAGCTCTCAGGGATGATTATGTTTTATTATTGGACACAATTATAATAATATTTTCCCATGTCCTCTATAATTTTCCCATTGAAAGCACATTGTAAACTTCATCTTATTAATAGTCAACAATGCATGAGTAGTGGATTTTTAATGGTAGTAGAGGGAACCGCCATTTTAGAAACCTCACAATGTGTTGAGATCCTAAAATACAACATTGTCTCCTTCTCCACCATCTCTTTGGTTCATACGTTCTTTCAAGATGTGCCAAAACAAGTCTTAAACTCTGTCTTTAAGATACTGTGTTGTAGTGTGTGTTTCAGCCTAGCTAAGCTATCTGGGATGGATTTTTATTACAGTGCGAGGTGCTATTATTGTTCATGTACAATAATTGCCAAAATACTGATTTTTCATGTGTATTCTTTGAGCTTTGTATATACCCCAGAGGTAGATAAAGAGTTTATGAAGAAAGGTTATATTTAAGAGAAGTGGGTATCAGTGCTATGAGATTATACCCATGACAGATGGTTGTAACTAAAGCTTCATCTTGGTGCTGAAAAGCTGAATGAAACAGTATTCAGATTTTGAAGTAATGTTGGCTTCATTTCAATGGGACTTTTGCCTGAGTAAGAACAGACTAAAAACTCTCTAATGACTCTAATTTTTTGTGTCAGCTTTGAATAAATTTTAAAATTTGAATTTTCTTGTTTCCTTATTTTGGGTTGATAAAATTCCAACAGAAGACGTGGAGGGGTGGGTTGTTTGTTTGTTTGTTTAAGGAAATGTGTGCGACATTATGCCTTTGTTCGCTGGTATGACAAGATATAAAACAACGTTGTTTTGTTCACACTGAAAAGCAAAAACATCTTACTGGGGATCATGAAAGAGTTGTTAAAGTAATTTCTTTCACTCTTAGATTGAGTTGGTTGTGAACCTCAAAATTTCTTGAGGTTCAGTCTGAATAGTTATGTAAAAGTTCAGATGCTAGCCTTAAGTAAATCCAAATATCTTCAGGCTGGAAATCTCTACAAGAACATATTTCCCCTTGACTTGTCTAATACAATGAGTTCAGCGAGGCTACACCCTGGGGAGTTTTGGCCCACCATGTAGTGCGTGTGCTTTAAGTGCTTACACTCAGCCATGAGGGTATTTTTAATTTCATCTGGAGAAACTAAACTGAGGGACGTCACAAATGAAACCATCAGGAAGACAAGGTTAATTCTGGCCGCTGTTTGTGGGAGTATGGTGCCTTCAAATACCAACACATTTTTTTTTCAGTGGTGGCATTTGGAAGAATAAATGAAGTGTGACTCCCGGCATCTCTTTAGTTGCCCTGAAAATGGAATGTCAAACAGCATATAATCATCTTCCTTGTTTAAAGAAAGAGGAGCAAGTGAGAGACCTAGTTTTCTATTTGTGTCAGTTTTTGGATGTCTTAATATTCTATCTTGTCTAATTTTCCAGAGAGTGATAATAGAGTTCCTGTCAAATTAGAGGTTACAGACTTTTTAACCTATGTCACCAAAACCCCCCTACATTACTTGTTATTACCATGAATATAATCCAAATAAAAATTTAGTTTTTAATGCTGTTATGCTGAAGGTTGCATTCCAAGCATATAATTTTATTCATTATAAATATTAAAAATATTCAGCCTGACATTAGCCTGCTTGCTCCCCCATTGCTTCAAAAAAAAAAAGGCTGAATTTGATGTGGAGCAGACGTGCTGATGCTTGGTCAGGGGAGCAGGAGTTTGGCCTCAGCCCCTTGCTCCATCAGGAGCGAGCAGGCACTGCTGCTGTTCTTGGGTTTAGCTGCTGTAGCAGAGAGTCTGTTTTCAGATGGGCCATCTGACGTAGCCATCTTCTAGGAGGGAGCAGGAATGAGGTGGGAGGGTAAGTTAAAAGAAGCACATGTGCCCCATGTTGGGGCTTTGCTATGGGAGGAACCTGATGTGGCAGCACTAGATTTATAGGGAAGATCATGCTAAGGTGGCTCTTTCCTTTCAGTGCTGAAGGTGCTGCTGTTGAAGCACACTCAATTGCAGATAATGGTGCAAAGGTTAAAGTTTCTTTAAAACTAAAAATCCCCAGGCCTCCCCAGTGTAAGCAGAGCTGTGGCAAGTATAACCAACTGTTTGCTCAAGTTTTATTCTCATTTACACAAATCCCAACAAATTAAACCTGCTGTAAAACAGTCCTACTTTCAAGCTTGTAATGAATAAAAGTATCTCATTATCTCATTATTATTACCTATTTTTGGTTCAAAATCCGAATTCCCCGGGACTATTTCACTGTAGTGCCCAGTGTTCACAAAGATGCAAATCCAAGACGGTGTTTTTTTGGTTTTGTTTTAAATCAGGTGAGTGTCACATGCTTCATTCTGTAATGAGAGTTTTTGTACTGTCCTAATTAATACAGTGCGCCTGTCCTGGACCTTTGAAGTAAGTGGGAGTTCTGCCACCAATTTAAATAGGAGAAGGATTTGAGCCAATTTGAACAGAAGTTTTCACTTATCTTAGTGCCTAATCTTCTTTTTAAAGGGATGTGGGAGTATCAGCACCTCCTACGTAACGCTCAGCAGCGTGCAGAAGTAGACTAGTCTGGTCACTTATGGAGGCCCATTTAAAACCAGTAGGATTACTCAGGTGAGTGACAAGGCTTTCAGAACAGATTTTTAGGGAAGTTAATTCAGAGTGAAAAATGACATTTAACCCATCTGTGTGAATATTACCAGTTTGAGCAGGTCACAAAATAATTTAGAAAGATTAAAAAAAAAACCCCAACAAAACTCCTCTATTTTTCTTGGTTTTGAGTTGTCAGGGTTCACACTTTCAAGGGTGTTTGTGTTTGGTTTGTTTTTTTTTTTTAAGCATCAGAGCTAGTAGCTCCATTTCTTTGTTAAATTTGAGCTGATAATTCTCCAACAAGCAGAGCTGATCTTTAAGAGAAATGCCTGTTATGAATCCCATGATACACTCACAGTATTTGACAACACTAGGTGTGTGTAAATACATATGTATCTTTGCAGTGCTTTGTCCCTGGAGAAACATGGTTGTCTAGACCTCCTCTACTGCCTCCCTGAATTGCAATGTATAGCTCCAGAGTGGCTGACCACGTATGGCTGATTTATCAGGAAACTGGCAGACTCTGACTGTTGTCTTAGGAGGGTATTGCAAAAACTAAGGCAAATTTGCTGTAAGGTCTCTGCGCTTCCCTCGGATATTTCAGGTATCTGTAAACAGAAGAAGGTGGAAAACTGATGTTCCCTTCATACCCTGTCTTTTTCTTCACTGAGTGTGGAAGGAGCCCATAAATACTGGCCTCTTCTAGTCTACTCCATGGTATTTTTAGATTAACCCTGATTTTTCCCAAACCACCAGTAGAATGATGTGTTGGAGTTTGTGTACTACGTGCATGTCTCTTCAGTCTCCATACAACAGTCACCTAACTAAAGGCTTGCAGATAGCAGCATTAGGAATTTGGCATATTATGTGAGCTTTATGGAAAGACTTTTGTCCTCCATTCCATCACGTAATTGGCAAAATGTTATTCATTTTAATTTAAAGGGAGTCTCTTTCCCTTAGATGTTTATTTTCAGAGTGGGAGAATAAAGAATAAAGTAGCCACGACTGTGGGTACTGCTGTGTGAGGACAGGACTAGGAAAAAACCCACATTTCCTCTGGTGCATCTGTGGCTGCCACTTAAAACCGGTCTGCATTTTTTAAAAAAATGACAATATAGCTTTATTTATGTGTTTTAAAATAAACTTTAGAAGAATATTTTATGCATTCTTTGAAGCAAAGACAGTGAGATTTTTTTGCCTGAAGTTTTTGTTTTGCTCTGTTGCATAGAGGCCAGCTAGTTTGCTAGCTTGAGTGACCTCACATTCCTTAAATGTACTCATAAATCAAGCCAAGGCCATGTACTAAAAGCTCAGCTCTGACATTAATTCAAAGGAGGGAAAGTTTGGTCCATTGTGGGAGAAGTACGTAGCTGGACACCTAAGGCCAGATTTTTCAGTTCATACTCACATTTAGCAAACCAGTCTCATGCTGAGTTTCACAGAAGACTTAGAAGTCAACTGGGACCCTGTAGTACTTCTGGTGAATACAGGTTGAGAAAGCATGCCCTGAAGAGCCAATAATTATTTTAAGTAGTGCAAAGAAGCTTTTAAAAAAAAAAAAAAGTGATTATTTAATACTTAATTGCATGAAAATGTCATTCTTGTGAATGTCTCTAATAAAGGAAGTTTGGCAACATGTTCAATGAGATTGTCACAATGGAAGGTTTTGGTGTGAAAAGGATGTAAAGCATCAGGTTTGCATTAATAGGTTAACATGTTGTTATATTTTTGGAAAGTAGTGACGTTTCTGGGTCACCCAAGGATTTTTGGTCTCTGCAAATGTTTCAATATGAGAACCCAAGAAATGGTGAGCAAAACTGGTTTGATTTTAGAAGCAGAAAGACAATGATGATTAGAAACATGAAAGTAAAATACTGTAGTTTTTAAAATTACTCTGCTTTTTGAGACTTCTTGGGTCCCTAGGAGATTAATAGTGGTTAATTTAATATCGACTTTAAATATGATAATTTATTCTTATTTACTGTAAGAACTCAATACAAGAACTGAAACAAACTAGAAAAATAGTGTTTCCAAGACTTAAAGGCATTGTATTTCTGTCTATTTACCACCATACTTGCTGAGTGATCCCTGTTAGCACAGAGCCACTCATCTCTTGACTTGGTATGAATGAAGGCAGACTCAGGCTTGGCACCACCACGGCTGCAAAGACTCTGGGGTGAGTGTGTGTGACTTGTGTTAGGGAGCACACAATAAGAACATGCGGAGACAGCTCTGGACTGGAAGCACCTCCTCATTAATTAAGATGATATAGATAGATTTGGTAACGTGGGAGAGAGAGAGAAGGACTGCATGAATTCTTGATGTTCCTGCTGGCCATAGTAGCTGGGATTTGGTGATGGATGAATGCGTTTTGGTACATGGCCTCATCAGCTTGTCCACAACACTATAGAGTCATTGCTTAATGTTCCCTGTGATGCTCCCTCTCTCATTTGCACTGTGTGTTATCCAGCTTTATCTTGAATTTTTGCACAGTGCTCACATCATGAGTGTCTCTTAGATTTTACTGTTGTTTATATCAAAGTTTAAAGTATAAGGTACTAAAACAGTACTTATCTGGGGTGTTAGAACATGATATAGCCATAAAGTCATGTGGATGCCTATCCACAGGGACTAACTATAAGGTGATAACAGCAAAGTAGCACTGCAATCTGGTTGTAGTAACTTCAGGTCAATTCTGATTGACCTTAAGTTTAAAGGGTATATACGAGGACCTTAACTGAATATCAGTAGCAAGAGTCCACAAGAATATCAATAAAATAAATCATATTATTCTGTGAGTGGATCCAAATGAATACCTCTCAAATCTGAAATACTTCTACTTAAAAAAAGTTACTGAAGCATTTTTAATGGCACGTCCACATGAAAAGTTACAATTTGGGAATATTTCAGTAGGATTTGGCTGGCAAAATTGAAGCACTTGAAGTTCAAAATAAAACTGTCTGTTAAACCCTCTGATTAAAGAGAGAAAGTATATGGGAGTGCTGTTCACAAACGGGTTATTCAGAAAGGTTAACTTAAGACTAGCTTTCATCTGTTCCTCTCTCAGTGGGGAAGGATGTGAGCAGAAGATGGTTCAGAGACAATGTTTAGCTTAGTTGCTCTGAATCATTCCTCCAGTAAGCTTTTATCTCTTTACTATTTATGAGTAACCAAAGAAGATCAGCTGCCTGGTGCCTGAAGTAACCTATTTGAATATACTGCTCATTATTGTTGGTTCCTGACTGATTTCTCCACAAGAATAGAAGTCTCCACCTCTTGCATTTAAAACACAGTAACAACAAAATGGAAGTCTTCCTACTTAAAATATTGTTTGGCCTGTATCGACATGCTATCCTTTTTCTGTACTTACTAAACACTCTCAACACTGTCCTTATCAAATGTCTTTTATACAGTCACTCTCCAAGTAGTTGTTTCATATACAAAATAGAACATAGCTAAGTGTACTCTAAACAGTTATATATGTTATCTGTTCCTTCAACAGATAGGATAAATCCTGCACCAGAGTTTGTATCAGTAGGTAAAATGTCCTTTCAGGTGAATAAGTGGGAAGATAAAATGTACCAGCAAAAAAATAAGACATATTATTAACACTAATATTTAAATACATTATTGTTGAGAAAATTAAGTTTATAGTACAGACGCTGAGCCAAATAAGTCTTCAACATAGTGTGACTGCACAAATAAAAATATTGTGATAGGAACCGTATCATGGCATAACACCTGACTGTGTTAAGTACTATCCCAGAAGTTTACTGTTTTAGACCAGTCTATACTACAGTGGGGAAACTGGTTTAAAATATCTAGCACCAGGTGTTCCTTTCTTCCTTCGCACCTCAATTATTTGCACTTTAACTTGTGCCTTTGCAGCTGCTTATGAGTCCATGTAAACTGCAGCCAGGAGCAGTCTTAATAGAGCAGCTTCACCACCAAAACCTTACATGGTGCAAAACTTTAACATACCTTGAAGGTTAAAAAAAAACCCAACAGGATATGGATAAGGAGACAGAGGGAATACATAAAGAAAAATTATAGTAGTCAGTGCTGGTTACACCTCTCAGCATTTTGGTTTGGAGCACTAGTTTGGTTTTGAACCAAATCTCCCTGATTGTTTTTCCTTAGCATATGTCAGCTTGGTTTGAAGAATGGTCTTGGTTTGTGCTGAACCAGATTCCACTGGAGGAAGATAAAGCAGAAGTTCATTTCCAGAAACACACCGCAGGTGCTCTGAGCACTGATGGAAATACAAGGATCTAAACCAATGGTTGGTCCCTTGAAACAGATATGAACTCTGTGAAAGATTCAGCACAGAGGATGAGGCTGAATCTAGTTGATAGTAAACCTGAGCCCCACATAATACAGATGTAGGTGCCTCAGTATCAACTTCTACGATCTACTGCTCTGCCTCCAGTGCACTGAATTGCTTGCTAATGTAGACATACTTATAATAGGCAGATATCTTAATACACCAGCTGCCCAGCAGTCAAGATATCCTTTGTAGACATCAAGGCAAGGAAGGAGCCTTGACAGAAGATTTGCAGGAGGACAGTGAGGTAGCCTTAACTAATGTAATTTAGTTAATCCATCTTGATAGCATGCTCGAGAGGAAAATGCTATCACCCCATTAGACGTGAAGGGAACTGGTCTAAGAGATGTTGTGGCTGAACCAATTTGATGTAGGCAGTGTGGAATTAGAGCTAGGAGTTCTGAGTGTCCAGCTCTCTGTTTATTCTTCATTTTCTTACCACCTTTCTTAAATGCTGGGCATAGACCTTCTCAACTTATTGGCAACTGAATTCTTAAATGGATTTCAAAGTAACTGTAAATAGATTAGCCATGTCCATGTAAGACATTACTTCTCTCACTTCTTTTAGCCACTTTCTTCAGAGTTTTTGTTTCTGCCTGTGCCCCAATTTTTCACACCTTGTTTAGACTTGTGTTTACTGTAACTCTACTGTTTCAAGTTTCCTACCTCCTTAAGACCACAAAGCACTTCAAGAAAGGATTTCCATGTATTATATTTTGTTCTGAAAGCCTTATCTCATACAGACATATTTGCCATTTTCTTTTATATATATATATATATAAAAATTATGTTTCAAAACCATTATATATGCAGCATTTTGCTTCCATAGCCTGGGTTAACATCTCTTTCTGAAACAGTAGACAATAAAGCATTTTCCCTAAGAAAAGTTAAAAATGTGATAAATACTGATGCAGTGTTTCAACACATTTAATTATTTCTTTTTGCATTGTTTATCATCCTTTTGTGAACTTTCCATATCATTCCCCACAATGCTTTGTGCTAGATTTTCTTTGAAAATTCCTTTCCTCTGAACTTGCCATGAACTTGTCTGTAAAATACGGCCATAAAACACCACGGACAAAACAAAACAAAATCCTCTATTCACTAATAAAAGAACACCCTGTCTCCCTCTCATCCCTCATGGAAAAAAAAAAGAGAAAAGAAAAAAAAAGAGAGAATTTGTATAGAAAAGTAGTTTTGTGATTGGGGGTATGAAGCAGAACGTGAAGGCTGAGGAGAAAACAGAAAAGATCAGTCATGAGGATGCGGTTTAAGCCATGGGTAGAGTTTGTGCTTCATTCCATTTGTTCTCACTGTACTGATGGCTATTTAGTGGGTAATGTCAGAAGCGTTGGGATTAGATTTGGTGTGATTGAGGGGGAGGAGGAGGATTGTGTTTCTTGAGATGCTCTGTGGGAGGAGAAAGATTATGCATGTGCCTTATGTAATGAGGAAGAGGCTGAAGAACTTGCATGTCTAGGAGGAGGAGGTGGGAGGATTAGCTTTTGATGTAAACGGCCCTGGTCGCGATCCTTGGAGAAGGAAATCAGAAATACATTACCCTTTTTTAACATATTAGAGGAGGAGATTTTGTTTGGATTTTTCTTCCAAGGTGGAAAACAGCTGGATTATGGGAGAGGCAGGAAGGCAGGGGGTGGCGTGGGGAGGCTCGATTGTGCCGCTGAGTCAGGCAAAGGTTTACAACAGAGACCTGAGAGAGGGCTACAGCTGTGACCTGAGCTACCTTATTTCTGATGATGGGATGTCCTTATGGTCCTCCAGAGGACCAAGTCTGTCTCACTGTCATGTCTGCAAATGCTTCATAGATGCATTTATCCTGAACACATTAACATTCGTTCTCTGTAATGTTGAGTTTACACTTCCTGTAGCTGTGTGAAGAAGGTAAAGATAATCTGAAAAACTACTCCCAGGAACTAAGTAACAATAAAGCAGAGCTTGGTTGCTTATATATATTCTCTTATAATAAATATTTATAATATAAATGCTACTTAGACTGTAATAACACCTAATTATGAAATTCAGCTGTTTCATAGTGCCTTTTACTCACAGATTTCAAAATACTTTATCAAAGAGGTAAGTTACTATTATTCCCATTTTATGGGTGGGGAAATGACACCACCAATGGTTAAGATCACCCACTCAAACAAGGATCAAGCTGGAATAATACATGTGTATGTTTTTACTCTGAATCCAGTATGTAACCCGGTGAATCCTGATATTGTTTTCATAAACGTGAAATTTTGAAGAGTTCTGAGGAAAGGACTAGGTTCAAGATTTGGTGATTGTTTGGGGGAGCAGAGCTGAACTTAAAGATCTCCAAAAGTCAGTGTTGACTTGCAGGTTCACAGTGGAGGAGGTGATTAATAGGCCTGTCACCTTGTCACATCTGGGCTGTCCTCTATAAACATGCCTGTGGGACTATATGCAATGTGTGGTTCAACAGTTTATCCCTTTCTCTTGTACTTGGCTCTGCTTTCAGTGTGAGAAAAGGGGTCTCAGGACAGGCTCAGGTTAGGCTCAGCCCTACTTCCTGACTTGGTCTAGATTATTTAGAAAATCTCCACAGGAGTCTATATTGGTGTTTGTGGAAGCCAAGCCATAAGAGACATGCAGATTATAAAAGGAAGTGTTTTCAGTGCTTTCAAGTGTCTGATTTTTGTGTTTGGGCCCAGGTGTGGAATTACTTTTATTTTCTGCATAAACCCAGCAATATTTATGGTTGACAAGTTCTGGAAGATACCTGTTTATAGACTTACCCCATCGACTTTCTGAAGCAGCAATGATATTTTCTTTAAAGAGGTGGAATAGTTTCTGGAGAACTATCAAAAATAAGTCAGACTTTATTGCATCATTTATGTAACTCAGAGAAAGTGTCATAAGTAGTCGGGTCCAAGGTGAGGTCAGTGAACAAAGAGATGACAAAGCCCACCACAAACCTTTTAATGCCTGTGGATTTACAGTAGCTTTTGTTTTCCTGTGCTGTTGGTTTTTTTCCCAGCATGATAATTTCTCTTTCTTCCCCCACTATTGAAAAAAATAATAAAAATTACAGAAGGTTTCAATATACAGTAGTTAATTACTATATCACTAGTTCTAATTAAATTCTTGGAGACTCTGCACAGTATGATGTCCATGCCAAGAGGGACATATCCCGTCCTTAAGTGAATACATGTTCTTGTCAAGCTAACTTACCCGCATTTTACTCACATGAAATATTCCTCATCTCTTGCTTCTTGACACACGTGACTGATAAATGTTTTAAAGGCACATTTAACATTGATATTTTTGTCATATGAAATGACAATGGCTTCAATAATTCCTAGATTTTATTTTATAGAAAGTGACACATTATGTGATGGCAGACTCCCCGGACCATAATATAAGCCACACACTGGTAGGAATATATATTGCATCAAAACTTGCTCTTTGTGTGATTCAAACCTTGACTTCTAATGTTTCAGCCACATGTGAGTAGTTAAACCTAAGGAGCATTAATATTATGACACGGCTTACAAATACCATGGACTTTCAGAATAGGCAGAGCTCAGGTTCCTCTATCAGCTTTTCAGTTTTCTTTGAGACATTTAATGAAGGGGAAATTTTTCTTACTTTTTTGCAATAGAGTCATCTGAAAAGGGAGATACTGTAGAAAGATAGCCAGATTTTTATCAAGTCATTTGCAAATTTAAATGAAGTGTTACGTAGGATTTTATTAATTCTTCTACACTTTTTATCACACATCTCTCAGGGTCATAGTAAGTGTTTTTTGTTCAGATTTTTAGGTAAACATTTAAGTCCTTGTTGTATGTATGGACAAGTCTGTCTCAAACAGCTTTACTCTTGAGAGAACTTTTGTATTTGCAAACCAATTTATTTTGGTTTCACATTGAAATAGATGGGAACAATCATTCTGATTGACCTTAGAATTCCAGTAGATCAGACATCTCCAGGAATTATGTGTGTATGTGTGTAGCTTAATGACAGTAAAATTCAGCTGAATGAGCTTTGTGTTGGCCTCATTATTCATTTGATATTAAGCCTTAATATTATACCATGTCAACACTTATCCTGACTTTGGCCCTGATTCAGCTTAGTACTTAAACACCTGGCTAACTTTAAGGACTTTTGTAAGCACTTATTCAAATGTTTAAAGCTAGGCACTTGCTGAATATGGGCCTGTTTATGTCACAATTAAATACTAATGCAATATTTAACAAGTATGTTATATTGGCAGCAAGCAGATGGACTCCAATGTATGGTAGCTACATCTATATCATAATATGCATCTTCATTTGGAAACACTACAAAGTACTGCAGAGCAGCCAGATATCAGGTCTTGATGATGGCCACAATAAGTGAGAAGAAATAGTTCATGCGATTAGAACAGCGTATCCCAGACCTGGTTAAAAATGTAGTCATATGATTTGATGCTTCAATTTGACTTTTTACGTGAATTCTAAGTAAGCTTTGGACTTAAATTGCTCTTCAAAGCTGCCAGAAATTGCTTTGTTCAGTTTATGATGGTGCATAGTGCTGACCAAAGCATCAGCGAGAACCGTGTACAACGGTTTGAGGGTTTATTTATTTATTTTACTAAGTCTGTCTTTTCCTGTACTGTTAGCAGTGCAGGGTTTTTTTGGTTTGTTTTATAGTTTTATAAATGGGTCGGTTTAAAAGAGACAAGTTCTACCTCTGAAGTTAATATTGATCAGAATGTCAATGTATAAGATACATTGCCTTCCAAGCTGATGACACAAGGTCAAGTATGCTTATCTCACTACTGTGAGTAAACACGTGACAAACCTGTCATGGGCAAGTAAAGCAGATTTTGGTCTTTTTTAATGTATGCATTATTTATGCAGTGAAATGTCCCATAGATGAGGAAAAGCTATCACAGACATCTCTCAGGAGCCAGTGAGAATTTTGCTAAGGACACGGAACTGGAGTCTATAGCTTTGCATGGACAAATCTTTTGAAGAATTGGCTGTGGGGTTTTTTTGGGTTTTTGCCTTTTTCTTATCTTAGGCAAGAATTTTGGAGAAATTAATTGCTCTCTTTTGCTGGTCAGCTTCACTTCTTGGTTTTCATTGAACATAAAAAGCTTACATCATTTCTGTTTCTGTTGGGTCAAGGTGAAAGCTAGTCAAGTCAAGAGGGTTTGTCTGGTTTAAATGCTGCTGTGTTGATCTGTAAAAGTTGAAGTGCTGGCCCATTGTACTTTTCAAAAAAACCCCTCTGTTCTTGTCTTTTTCTGAATCAGAATGAAAAAGGAAGCTTTCTGAAATTTTCAATTTAAAAAAAGCCCACCATCCCAGAAGTCAAATGTAACCTTGAGAGAAAGGCTTCACTTCAGAGTAGGTCGCAGCCAGAGGTTAACGTACTCCCACAAGAGTGAGTTGAGAATTTTGCTATGAGTTTAATTGAAGAAAGTCAGACTAAGTAGTATTGTTGGGTAAATTCTGGTTAGTGTGCCCAGTACAGCACTGAGATGGGAGATAGAAAAGTTGCAGCAACTGAACAAGTAAATTGTTTTAGCCTGTGAGGAACAGACTCGTACCCCCGTTGGGAACCTCTTGAACTCCAGGAGAAGGGGAAGGGATGTGCACTAGCAAACTGCCTTGCAGGGCTGTCATCTGCAAATTGAATTGTGGCTGTAGGGAAGAATCAGCACTAGAAACATATGTAACTGTCGACCTTTGATTTTATTATTTCTTGTTACACTTCCATAGATCTCTCTGTTACTGATGTTATTTGGAAGAAAGTACTTTCTCTGCTTTTCCACTTCAAACGATATCTAACATCACTCTAAATGTAGTATTGTTTTCTAGTCATGTAATTAATATTTTTTTTCCTTCCTTAAGATGGAAGCTATTTGCCCTGGCAGAATGAAATGCCACTGTCTGAGCTGGAGATCCACCATCTGCATTTTATTGCACCAAAGCATAAAAGAAATCAGTTCCTTTGCTCAGAGTCATCTCTGTTGAAGAACTGTCCCACAGAGCAAGGTGAGATGGCTCAGAGGTTTCAGTGTGAGTGAACTTATTTCTTTAGGAGCAATGTGCAGCTTTGCTTCTTCTGTGAGTCAAAGCACACTGAAAGAGGGGAAGGATTTCCCCTGACTTCTGTATCCCTTGTATCAAATGCTCCATCCTGTGCTGCTGTCCTTTACAGGTGATGGCAGTCCTGACTTACAGCTGTATGTTGTGAATGGTCTGGGGGTGCTAAAGGTGCTTCTTTAGTGTGTGTTTGTGCAGTCTCACGTGGTGAGGCCCTGTTTTTTGGTTGAGGACTCTTAAGAAGTAATGAAATACAAATGCTATCTAGGAGTAGTGATTTACTCTCCTGTTATAATACCTGTGAAATTGCTGCACCAAACTGGGAGCTTTGGCACAGCTGCCTTAAGTTATGACAGGCTAAATCAGAAGCTTTTCCTTTCCTTTTTCCTTTATCCTTTCCTTTTTCCTTTCTTCCTTCACTTTCAGTATTTCTCTGTTGAAACAAATTATTGCCACGCTCAGCCTTTTTTTAGTGTAGGTTTTCAAACGCATTGTTTCTTGTTTCAAGAGGAGCATTTCACACGAGGTCCCTATTCAAAGTGAATATATATGATAAGACAAATTGTTTCAACGCTTGCTTGCGAGGCCAATAAAAAAGAGATGCTGTAGTGCAAATTACCCTTGCAAATGCTCTCTAAAAAGCTAATAACATTTTTCCCCCCAAAGGATAGTTCCCAGCCATAAGGAGAGTTTCTCTTTCATGTTCATTTGCCACACAGATTTATGAAATGATCCCAAATCCTTGCATAGGCTGTGAGGGATTGCAGCTTTGAACTGCTGAATTGGAAAAGCTATTAATGGAAGAGGAAAAGTTTTCAATTTCAGTCAGATTGGGTCAGGATGGTATAAACTCAGCCCTCCAAGTTTTGTTGTAAGATGGAAGGCTGTTGCTTCTTTGTTCATAATTTTCATAGTAAGATTCACAAGGGTTTTTTTCTGTTTAAAGGCATGAAATGAGATGATAAGAATGTAAGGAAAAATCATTAGCATATTCACTACTTTATTATTTTTTTTTTCAAGTAAAAACAGTCATTTTAATTTGCTTTCTGTGGAACATTGTATAATTGGAAACATTTCAAAACCAGAACTATTAGGCAAGTGGTCAAAATCTTCAGAGAAAAGGTCCAACTGTTCTGCACTGGAGCTCATCCTCCCTGCAGGCCTGAGGGCAGTGCTGAGGATGGTCATTTCCCCATCACTTGGTGTGCTGGCACAGGGTGTTTTCTCCTGCTGCAAAATCCAGGGCAGTGTAAAGAGGCAGCCCCACAGTTCTCACTCGTGTTTAGCCCAGTAGTGACTGGGGGTGGGATGTGGGCTGCCTAACTCCCAAGATGAGCAAACCCTGGAATTCTTCCACCCAGGGATGATTTCCAGCTACGCACACTTTTCCTTTTTGAACGGACCTGTGGTGGCTCAGAGACTGTAAAAGGGCTCCAAAAATCGGAACTCGGCCAAATTACTTCTCCTTCATGCCATTTTGACAGAAGGCTTTCACAAAAATTAAACAGTAAATAACTCCTGTGAAACTGCATCTCATTTTTACTGCTTTTAGTGATGGTGGGAGAACTGATCAACTGGAAAGCCAGGCAAGCAGAATTTCAGTGTTTGTGTGAAGAAAGGCTTCCACCAACTTTTCCCACAGTGCCACTCTACATGCCCTGGGTAGACTGGGAGGAGGATTCTGTCTGTAAACAGAGTGGCTGTTTGCAGTCCTTTTCTTCCCAGCCTCTGTAAGGGGCCATGAGACTCACTGGGCTTGGAGCACTGACTGATTTTATATGGGCTCCCACCAAATACCCAGTGGTACCAACTCTCAGTGGTTTCCAGCCCCTCTTGGATTTGAAGGAGTGGTGCAGAAGGTTTGCCTGTAAAAGGCTCCCTAGCTTTACCTCCCCTACACGGAGATAAATGGGACTGGTGAAATAGTACCTGCTGTTTCCACTCTCATAACTCTTTGTGACATCCTTTTGAAGCCCAACATGTGTAGTGCTGTGTTCTTCTGATGGAGCCAGCCCTGTCTCCTTCCCCCGTTTCCTTTCTGCTGTTAATCTGGTAACTGACCACTTACTGTATTTATTATCTTCATAATTGAAACTGAGAAAGCCTATGGCAGGTAAGCCCTGTACCTCTCTGTGCTCATTCCTATTTCTCCTTCTGCAGCCCTAAACCCACAACCCTTCCCCCTCTCCCCGTAACAGCAAGCCCTGAACACAAATAACGCTCAGAAGCCTGATGCTACTATATATTTTATTTTGTTTGCAAGCTTGTCTTATGACCAGCTCTCAGCGTGGGAAGAAGCAGGGAGTGGGTAGATGGAGAGAGAGAGTTGTTGCAACATATTTTAACATATGTGCTTTAGGCCTCTTGGTGGACTCCCTCTTGGGAAGAGGGGAGGGAGCGTGCCCCTAAGCAGTTGGTTGGCTTTGCTTGTTTCTATAGCAGCCTGAAGGAGGAAAACCATGTTTTAACACTAATATATTCAACCAAAACCCCCTAACAATTACAGGAAGAGTCTTTTTTATTATTATTAAAGAAATTGCATTAAAGATGAATGAGCATATATTGGAATAATTATGTTTTAAGGTGTGTAACATTAAAAGGTACTGAATGGAATATCGACTGTTTTGTAGGAACACTAATACTGAGATTTCTGTCACCTAATCTTACAATAATTGGGTTATTACTATGCAAATTAAGGTATTACTTAAAAAAAAAAAAAAAGAGGAGGTAAGACAGATCCTTGAGGCAGCCGTTTATCTATCCTTAAAGCTATGCTGCCGATTCTCTTTAGGCTGAAGATCCTTTTTTAAACAATTTGGAGATGCTAATTTCATTATTTTTTCACCTGTGTTTCCCACTAGAATGTTTTTTATTCTCCCTAGGTAGTAGAACAGGAGTGGTGGTTTTTATATATTTTCTAGTCTCTTATGGATTCCTTTGGCAATAATTAGATCAAATAACTATGATTATTAACTTTTTCTCCCCTCTTTCTTTAAAATAAAATATTTTTTGTGTATTTTGCCTGAGATTTTTACAGCAGGATCACAGAGAATATACATGAATTATTTTTATCCTTCTTTCCCTTTAGCAAAGAATTATTGAGCAGCTTGTTACAGTTTTCTTGATTTCCATTAGTTATTAAAGTTTGCTTCCTGGCCAGCTACTGACCTTGAAAAGGAGTTGAGGAGTGCTCAGCATTTGCATGTTTGTGACTTGGATAGCTTTTACTGGGTCTGCCAGAGGCCTGATGGCATTTGCTCTGTCCCTGGTTGTTAGAAGCAATACTTAAGACTCACTCACCAATGGGAGTTTCCCTGTTCAGTGTATTAGTTCCTTTGCTATGCGTAATATTGGCATATTTATGCTCTATGAGTCACTGCCAGCCCATACCTCATGCCACCATAACTCCCTTGAAGCATATACTGCTGGTGGCACTTATAAAGGAGAAAGCTTGGTGAAAGCTGTCAACTTCAACAATGTACTTGAACATAAAAACAACTAACTACACTTTAACAGGGATGTGGGGTCACAGTTACATGTTTCATGGTACCTGCCATCCATCCAAGAGGAAGCTGTTAAGCTATTAGAGATTCACAAAGAGATGAAGTCCTTTTATTGACTCTTAACAGACAATTTCTTCTATGCTCAGTGTATTAATTCTTGCTTGATTAACAGCTCAGGAACAAACTGAGCCATTGACCTCATGGACCCCAGGTTGTTTGACTTTATAATCAGGAAGAGTCTGTTTAGCTGGGTGTGCCTGAAAAAAAAAGAGTTGTGATCTTGGTTTAGATCTGAATCACAGTGGCATACGGTGAAAGAAAATTCACCATAATAGAAATAAAAAGACCTGTGCAATTTCTTCCTAGAAGGACCATGTAAAACACCCATTTGGTAACCCCTAAGCCTTTCCTGCACCAGTTTTCCTAAGGTGGGGAATGGTTGAACTAGCTGCAGTGAAATAAAATAATACCAAACCATTTTCCAGAATTCTGAGAGGGGAAAAAAAAAAAAAAAAAGAAAAGATGTTTGAAGCTCAAAAAGATGATTTTGTTTAAGATTTCAATTTAACACATATGCATCCTGCCCTGGTGATTGCTAGTGGTTGCCAGGAAGTTCTCCAAGAAATCTGCAAAATGTCTAGTCTGTGTAACAGACGGGAGAGCTGGAAAAACTGTGTGAAAGTCCAGAGAGTTTTAGATTTCTTTCTCTCTTTTCTCCAGAAGGAGTTTTGGACCGTTTAGATAAGATGTGTGAAGATGAAATTTTCTCTTTATACCCATTTGAACAAAACCACCGAGCATTTATTGAGTCTGTTCTTCCCTGGCAGTTACAGGTTGAGAACAGGGTGAACTCCCAAGCAAGCTGTGCATGGCAGCATCAATGAGGGAACAAACTGAGCCTTCCTTAGGCAGGAACTGAAATTTGAGCAGCCACTTAGCATGTCTGGGTTAGGACTGCTGCTATATTCCATGGTGTGGTGGACCAATGGGATAACTAGCTAGGTAGGAACATCTCCTGACTCTGCCATGGCATGGGTGACACATCCTTGGAGCGCTGGCTCACCTAATGGAGTGGTGGGCATCCCATAGTGGCACTAATTAATTAGTGAAATAAAAACTACCACACCAAAGTTGCATTTCCTCTTTACTTGAGTGACCATTACTCCTCTGACTGGGGCCATGATTCCCCATGCTAACAACAGATCAGAGCAAAGGAAAGGAGACCCAGTTTGATTTTATATCTGCCCTGCAGTCCCCTCAGCTTTACATGCTTCAACAACTACTTTTAACTCCACCTCTTCCAAGGGTCCTTTGACAAAACACCACCCCCCCTCTGTGTGGCCTCTGGCTTCCTCTGCGAGCCTGGGGAAAATCAGAGGAGCGAGGGCTGCAGGTGGAAATTCCTGATGGAGCTAATTGCCAGCACCTGAGCCCAGGGGCTCACTAAAAGGTGGCTCTGCTGCAGGTGAGCTTGTTCAGTGGGTGAGAGCAGTGGGGGCATGGAGGAGAATGGAGGTAGCAGCAGAGAAGGGGGCTGCAGGATCTCTGCAGGTACTGAAGTTTAATGCTATTTTTCTTGGTTTAATTTGCTGTTGGTCTCCTAAAACTGTTATATATCATTTGATAACCGTTACTAGGTAGGAAGTGTAAATTTGGCATTGATTTATAATGAACTCACCTTGTTGGTAGGTAGTTCTACCAGCCAGATGGAAGGAGTGGTGTTTCATTGGTTTTTTTTTTCTGTAAAAAACTGTAATTATTTTTTGAAATGACTTGTGGAGTTTACATACGGAGCCTAGAAGAGCTCCATGATCTTTTCTAGTGCTGTTGCCTTTTAACTGTAGATATCCAGTAATTCCATTAGATATCACAGAATGTATTGGGTTGGAAGGGACCCTCAGGGGTCTCTTTATAACGGCGAGGGGGGATGCTGTCTCATCCATGTATCTGAAGTCACTGCTGTTGAGTCTTCAGTAACAGACGGAAAAAAAGGTTTTAACAGTTGTAAGATGAAGCAAAACTGGCTGAAATGTGTGTTTAGATAGGAGAAGATTGGTTGGGAATGAGATGTGGGAGTCATCAGCACAGAGGTGGTGAATTGAAGCCATCATTCCTCGATGATGTGAAAATACAGAACTATAATGCATATAATTGCTCGGGTTCTACAGAGACATTAAAAATACACAGTGTTTTATGTAACATGGCAATTTATAAGAATGCACTAGCAGTTAGTGTGAGGGTAGTGGGGAAACCCTATAATTATTTGGGACATGATGTTAATAGATCCAATAGTAAGTTGAGAATGCAGCTCTAATTCATTTTTGGTTTACATTTTGCTGGCTTTCCTCTTTTTCTCTCCCTTTATGCTTCTCATTTTAAACTCTGCTGTCTCTTTCCTTTCTCACTTACTGGCAGGTGCTTTCACCCTCCTATGAGATGGCAGGCAGATGGCTCTCTCTGCAAATAATATTTAATGCTGTTCTGTCACTTGGCCACTGAGCAGTGTTGTAGCAGGAGGGCAGTTGAACTTGCTGTGTGAAAAGTATTAACACACTTGGCCTCTTCTGGTGTAAGGTTTGTGATTCCAGGCTTGCTCATGAACGTGCTTTTTCCCAGGAGACTGTGCAAAACACTTGCAGAGGCACCAGGTCAGCTGTTAAAAGCTAATTCTCAAATGGGTTCAGCTCACAGTCCATATGTGGATAACCTGTAAGTGGGAGTAATTTAGACATTTAACCAGACAAAAATCTATGCTGCAAACCAAATGAAGATGTTGTTATAGATTCATAATGCATTGGTTTTGTGTGTAGTCAAGGATGATGATACTGGGTATATCTCAGAAGAAAGATATATGTGAAGGTATAAGTGTTTATATGTTTAAACCTGGGGGAAGAAAAAAAAAAAGCTATTACTTTAATCTTAGCATCTAACTGAAAACATTAATGGATGATACAGGGCCATGTCCTTCGAGCTAAAAGTCTGGAAGGTTTTGTGAATGAAAAGTAATTTCTCTTGACCTCAAATTTGAGTCTGGTGAAGTATGAGGAATGACTCCTCACAGACAGCAATAGTGAAGACTGGAATTAGCATTAGCACTATATGTATGGTGAATTTTAAACCCCAGGTCTGTTCGTTGGTCAGGGATTTTGCCCTTCTCCCCTCCTCCTGAAACTTGCTCCTTCTTTTCAGTGTTCATGCAAAAACTTGTGTCTATTTTGTGTTGTATGGTTTCATGTCCTTTAGTTTCCCTTAGAGTTCAGGTTTTGAATAAAACCCAGACCCCTGAACAAAACTCAGCTGAAACCACCACAGTTTGCATAGTTTCCACCAAAACCATGAATTGACCCAAATTCACTCTATATTTGGCCTGGAGACACCAAAATGTTACTGAAGCCTTACTGAAATTTTCTGTAAAACTGGATTCCTTGGATTCTGTGTATAACCCCTTACTGCTTTATTTTTTACAAGCTATGTGAAATGCTTTGAACCTGTAAAGGGTTGGATCTTTACCTTTAAACAGCTTCCAGAGTTTTCCCCTGTTGTCCCTGCTTCTGGGCCCAGGAGTCACACTTCTGTTTGTGAGCCCAGCTTTTCTGATTTAATTTTGCTTGGGCTCGTGACCCCAATTGTCAAGGCCCTCCACCTCTGAATTGGGAGCCACTGGCTCTGGCAATTTGTGTTGTGTTCTGGCAAATTGCCATTTGGGTAATTACATACTGTTTACTTTTTGATATCTTCTTTGACTTCAAATCTGGGAGCAATTCCACTTCATTTCTTGTTGTGAAGTGGTACTGTTGCTTGGTTGCTGCAGTCTATTTTAGAAGAGGGCTGCCTCTTGAGTAGCTGGGGGTGGGGGGAGATGCCTGTTCATAATCTGTAAACGATTGCTGGGTGCTTTAAATTGCAGGGAAGTTGGTGTCTGTGCATGCATATGTTCATGTATGTATGTTTATATATAGTTGTTGGACTTGACCAAGCAACAGTCATAATGAAGCTGATAACATCAGTGTGTGACAGCTATGCTCTTTAAGATCAGTGAATTCAGTTGGTGAGCTTGTCCTTCTGCATCTCTGGATATGACAGTGGGATGCTCTGGAGGGACACAAGCTCTCTAGTTGGGTTGTAATGGGAAACTTCATTTGTGATGCATGTTTCGGGTTGCTTTTATCCATTTGTCTTCTTTCAGAAAATGTTCATTTAATTTATATCTCTACAGCATCTTCCTGAGCAATGGGAATACCATGCATTCCCAGGTGGCTTTTTTTCTTTGCTTTGGGAAAACTGGCTTTAAAAATGTTGCTAGGGGATTTCTTGGGCAGTAATTCAGTAGGTGACAATATTACAGTCCAAAGTCAAATCTTTAATCCCAGATTGTACCTAATATAAGGAATTAGTACCATTTTGATCCAAACTTTCTTGAAAGAGTTTGTTTCAAGATTTTCTTCAAACCAGAGAAACAATTTATAATTCTGATTGGATTTGCAGTTCTAAAGAGGTGAATATCATGTTTATTCTTGCAAGACATCAGTATCCAAACCTTGACCACTATTTGACTCTGGAAAGAAACAACAGCCTGACTCAGTACTGAAATTTTCCTCCTGACCCATTTGCCACTATTATATTAATAACTGTCATTTATGTGACTTCTTTCATCGCGCTGAATATCCAAGCAATTTACAAACACGTGCCTTGATTCCTCAAAGAAATCTGCAGCTAGTTAGGTTTAAATTTGTCTGGGGTCACGGAGGTTAATAACTCAATTCCTTCAAAAGGTGCCGCAGTTTTAATGACCACAGCCCTTAGGACCTCTGAGACTCTCCTGCTGAACCCAACACCTCTGTCTGCAGGGTGCCTGCAGCACCACGCTGGCACACTGACCGACTTGTGCAGCCCAGTGGGGAGAGCACTACCTCTTGGATTAGCTGTGCTTTCTGCAGGACCTTTGGGGTTTGGTTCTTTAGAGGCTGTCCATCTCCATACTTGCCCATCCTGAGATATGGGTCTTTTGGAGATGCAGGTAAGTCAGGTATCAGGGTAATAGGATATCTGTATGTATGATTTTCTTTTAATTAAAAGTACTATGAGGAGAGGGGGGAATATGGACCTATAACACTTCCAAAACTGAGTTTTGGCAGGTAACTTATTGGTTAGGCTTTATCCTAATATTTCAAAGGAGTGATGATTTTAAATAAGCAGAAATCTGGGAGTGTTTGAGCCCTGGTGATTCCGAAAATAGATATTTATGCAGATGAGCATGATGTGTGCATGCTGCAATTCACCACTGTCTAACTCCAGATGTCAAGCACTTCACTGTTCCCAGTGCATAGGTCCAAAATATGTTTGTGCATAACATACACTTGGTTTTACAACCACTTGCATTTAGACTGATTATAGGAGCTGAGCTACATCTGTGTACTTCGTGCATGACTTCTTGTTCAGGAAAGTATCAAAAACAAGATTACTGAAAGGTGTATTTCATTTGTTGCTTCTGAGGTTTAAGAGGTTAGTCTTTAAGTAAATAGGTCTCATTCTAACATACAGGACTTTTTTGTTTCATTATGACAGATGTATATTTTATATGGAGGTATTAAGACCCCTATGTATTGAAACAGCATTCAAGGCTCTTTCTGAATTGGGCCTTAAATTTTAAGCAGATACATAGATTATTGGAGTCAGGTAAGTGTGCTCTCCAAGATACCAAATGGAGGGGAAGTGCTAGTAATTAAACTGTGTGTACAATAATTACATCCAAGATATCATGTTTAATGTTTACATTCTGCTGTTAACTTACTATTATCTGCATTCATGAGCCATTCATAGATAGCTGCATATTTATCCAGATAACTAGTAAAGCAAACATGCAATTGATGAGATTTTGTCTCTGTTGAAATCATTACAATGAAGCTGGAATTTTATCCTATATATGCAAGGAGAGGGTATTACTGTAAGTGCTCTTACAGAATATTCTCATATGAACTATGCTGTAAAATGTCACAGTAAAATGTAGCTGCAAGGCTATTTGAAATTAGTCATTTAGGTAATATAAATATTATTTTAGGAGGTTTATCCATTTATCAGTACTTCCCAATTCTGTTGTATCCTAGAGAAATGCCTTAACAGTAGACAGAGACAAATGTATATGTATAATTCTTGGCAGGGAAGGAAAGTTATGATTTCAGCTGCTCCAGAGCAGAGTTACTCTGTGGTTATCTTCTGTCACTATGACTGTAGTTTGTATAACTACTGATATTTTTGATAGATATACTTTTGGCAGTTTAGTACAAAATATACATCAAAGGGAGAAATTAGTACAGTACTTGTCACTGTGATTATAAGAAAACTTTTCACCTGTGTTTGAGCTATTGTCTTAAAATACCAAAGAATCCCTCATTATAAAAAATGCTATTACTCTCAGTATTGCAGTTTATAATAGTATTACTTTACAGCATTTGGGGCTGTAACTTTTGCCAAGGATATTCTGTGTCTGGTTTCTAATTCTGTCTCGGGCTGAGCAACCCAAGCCCTGTGGTGGGAGCTGGTACTGCTGAGCTCTCTGGAGCATCAGAGCCTTCAGTGTAAGGCAGTCAGTGACACAGCGCTTGGCGATGGCACAAGTGGAGCTTGATTTAAAAGTGCATGTCATGAAACACTGTTAGGCCTTTCTATAAATAGCTTTGCAATAAGGCAAGCCAAAGGAAGACCAGTTAATAATACTCTTTGGTTTGGGGAAAATTGGGCATTGCATGCTTGAGTATTTGCTGTTCCTCATGTAACAACTGTTCATCTTAGAAAGCTGCTTAAGATTGTTCCCTGAGAGGAAAGACTGTGCTGGGCCAGTGGTGCTGCTGTGGCCAAGGTATTTCCAGAGCAGGCTTTGGGATAGCTGTAGGCGAGCAGCCCTGTGGCAGCAGCACTGGAAGCCTTGGGCTGCAGCAGCCAGGCAGCCACAGACTGTCTGCACGCATTAGCAGCAGCCAAGCACTTACACAGCATTGCTAATGCTACTACCTAGACTGAATGTTTTATTTTGACATATTATTTACTATCAGCAGTTTCTGCAAAAAAAAAAAATAAAGTACATAGTTCTCCATGAGCCTGAGTTGATAAAATGCATGGGGTTAACTCAAGGTTAGTAGGACTTTCCCAGGTGTGAGGAATCAGGTGCCAAACTGATGGGAGCTGTGTTCTTACCCTGCAAAAAAAAAATCAAAAGAAATCAGCAAATATCTTGCAGACCTCTGAAATCTGCCTGACCATTGGGGCCTGGGTTGCACGCAGGAGGGGAGCAGGGGAACAGAGTGAGCAGTTGTTGTGGTGACACCAGCAAGGGTTAATCAGCCTTGCCAGCCTGAACAATGGAGACAGGGGCAGCTTTAAACGAAATGAGCTGAATATTTCATTCGGCCACTCAGCTGCCTGCTCCAATTGCCTCCTTTGCTAAACCGAGAGCTTAATCTAAAGTGACAACAACATCAGTTTCTGTGTGCTCCAGTCACACAGAACATGACTTCCTTAACATAAACACTATTTACATGGGCCGTCTGGATATAGCAGGGAATCGGGAGCGTGCCCAGCTAAGACAGAGGCTACAATGAAGGAGGAATAACAGGCAGCTGAGAATTAACATTGCCAAATGAAAGCCTGACCCTCAGAGGGCATGTCCCTGTTACATTTTAAAGCTGGAAAGCCTTGCATGGGTAACCTTACTTCCAGTGAGGACTATATAATTTAAAAGAAAATAGTACCTTTTCAGCTTAGGTACTTAACCAAATGCATTACATCTGACCCATTTTCCTACTCCGTAGGACACGAGAGGAAGGACCCCCAGCTGCAATTACCAGTCACTCAAAGAGCTGTAACTGATAAGCCTCCCCCTTCCTTCTCTCTCAGCTCAAAGCAGCTCCAGCCTTTTTGACATGAAAGGGGGAAGCTGCTGTGCAGAGGCAGGGTCCCAGCCCAGCGCCCACCCTGTGGCCCCAGCCCCCGTGCCACCAGGGTGAAACCTCTGTGCCACGCTCTGCCATCTGAAGAAGCTGTTGCTGAACCTCAGAGCTGCTTCTGGAAGAGCAGCCTGTGCTCCAGCTTGCCTTGACAAGACACAAACAAGGGGTGTCCACAGCCCAGCTTCTTCCCCCAGGCTCTGTGGAGACTGGCTCTCTGTAGGAGTAAGGGTTTATGGACCCCTGCTCGCTTGGGGAGCACAGAGTTGGCCTCTTCTCCCTCTTTTGTAACTATAAAGCAGCGTTGTTTATTCCAGCAGGATTCCAGACTTGCAGTCTTGCTCTCTCTTTGCTTTTGGCGAGGAGGAGGCGGCCACTGGAGGGTTCAGGTATTCGTGCTACTCGGTGTTGTCAGATCTTGGAAAAGAGAAAGCCTCTTCATTGGGAAAACTCCAGGTAATTCATTCACTGGTGGGGAAGGCAGAGATGGAGGGAGCTTGGAGCAGTGTGGTGCTTACCACAGGTAAACCCAGGAGAGGTTAATGCAGCTTCTTTCTGCCCTGATGTGGGTGCCATGAGGACCTGACCATGCTCCAGGAGGTAACTTGGCTTCTCCCATCTCCTTTGCAATGCATGCTGGCACTGCCCAGGCAGCAGGATGGGCATGGCCACGATGGCAGCCCTCATATTCCCTCCTTTCCTTGTTCCCTCCCCTCTTCCCCCAGGGTTGCTGTTCATGCAGAGTCACTTGTTTGGCTGGGCAGGCAGGGCACTGTGCAACAGCAGGTCTAGGTATTCCCCTTTGGGTGGTATTGGGAAAGTCACTTTTCTTCACAGCTGGGTTAAGCTGACAGTTGCTCAAGCAGGTGTTACTCACTGGTGATTTTATAGGATGGTTTTTTGCTAGTGTTATGATCCTCAAGTTAGAAGTGGGTTTTTTTTTTTCCTTTTAAAAAAAAGGCATGTGTGGGATAACTCAGTGGTGTGTTGAGCTGAGCAGTGTTGGCAGTAGGGTACCTACATCTTAATCAGACCCTGCAGTTAGCCTTGAGAAACAGTGCAGGGCTGTGTGTTTCTCTGCAGTTTTGTTCTCCATCTAGTAGACAAATACATGCCCTCCTTTCACAAAGGGTGGACAATAGTTCTGTCCTACTGAAGAAGAAACAGTTTTTCCCAGCATCGGGCAAACAGCAGAATTTACAAAAAACTACTGCTCCCGAAAGAGTTTTTTAAAATCTTGTTGGAACATTTACTATTCTGAAAATTCAGAGCATGCTAGTGCTTGTAGCATCATTTAATTTTTCCCATCTTTTATTACTGAGTGCTAATGATTAAAATTTAGGAAGTTTTTGAACTGGAGAAAATGAGTATCTGCATCAAAATGAGAGGTCCAGTGAGTATAATCCCATAGCTGAAATCCTGAGCAGCTCCCTTTTCATATTAAAGAGTGATTACTGTTGCCAAGTTCAGTGGACTTTTGTGACACTTTTTTTAAAACATGCTGTAGTTAACTTTGAGCTGCTGTAGCTTCACTTTAAAGAAGGAACACAGATCACTTATGGTGTCAATACAAGACTTAAAATAGTAGCCAAAATCTGTGCTTTTTGATTCTGTCTGACTACCATCTTTCCTTTTTCCTCACTTTTCGGTTCCAGAAGGGAGTGTAAGCAGTCACAGATTTACAGAATTACAGATGTATTCCTTACACCATCAGAAAACAAGGTCTACTATTCTTGAGATGCAATGCACTGGCATTGGTTCAAGAACTAACACCTCTTCAAAGAGAGCAGTCACTCAAATCAGCTCATCATTGAAGTGCAAGGGAAAAAGACAAGAGAGAAATGGGGCTCTAGGGATTTTTAAGGGTCATCCAAAACACCATCTTGCAAGTTGCCTTTGGTAGGTACTGCCCATCAGCTGGGGGTGATATGTCCTGCACCTCTGGAAATCTAAGTTTATATTCTTACTGTTTGGTGAAATAGCCCTTGCAGCTTCAGCTGAGAGATTGGTGATCATTTTATTAAGCTTATTTCCTAAAAAGGCCACTCGGTGCTATTTATGCTATAAATAACTCTCATAGTTCCAGTCCTAGAAATGGGCATCATGCCTATCTGCCTTTGGCTGGTGCCTAGCTGGAGTTAGGTACCAGATGAAGAACATGATACGCCTGTCTCCTCACAGCCTTTTTTTTTTGAAGGAGGTACCGAAAGAACGTATGAGAAATAAACCAGCAAGAAGGACATCTCTGTACAGCTGGATATGCATTTAGCCTTATTTCAAGGAACTGGGAGCCCTAGTGAGTTCTTTGTTTTTAGAAAGATTTATCTTGTTGGATCCACTTATCCCTTCTGGACCAAGTCCTCTGTCTTGAAAACAAGGCTGTTCTTCGGCCATGTCACGTGGTTACGTTAGGAAAGGCTGGGCTCCTTTCTGGAGAGGTGTCATCTCAGGTGCTTCAAGGGAATTTAAGAGTTGTAGGTAGGTGAACTTCTTCAGGCTCCCCTGTCCTCATTCTGGGGCCAAAAACCATTGTAAACCAAGGAGTGTTAACCCTTTCTTGGCCCCCATTTCTAAAAGGTAAGGAAGAGGTAACATAGTGGCCTTTGTGTTGGAGAGTAGCTCTTGGGTGCTAATATAAGTGATTATTAAGAAACCTCTTTTTCTGAGGATTACTAATCTGTCTGTTAGATGTATGCTTATTACATAGTTATTAAACCTAATGAATGTATTTTTTAACATGCAATAATTATCTAATTAAATATAAACCATTAGATTAAGTAGGCTAGCTCATACTGAAATGCTGTCTATTGCAAGTAGATTTATTGAGGATTAACAACTATATAATAGAACTGTATCTATTTCATGATTGTTAATCCTCAGTGAATGTTTTTAATAATTAATTGGCACTTAACTAAAGGATTATGTTCATTGTGATGGAGTCCATGAAGCAATAGAACATTTTTTGCGGATGATTACGTGCCAAAGGGAATATTCCTATGATATGGCTAAATAATTGGGGGGGTGTGGGGTGTGTGTGAGGCAGGGGATGTGACACAAAAACCCACACCCAAACCACAAAACCCAAGAAACTGGGGGGGAGGAATGAGCACATCACATGTAGTAGCAAATTTTTATTTCTGCTCTTACCTGATAAGAGTTTGAAAGTTTTGTTTGGTTTCTTATGTATTGTGTAGGAAAAGTGAGCAGTTACTTAGGCAGCAAGATACTTAATGCTGGAAAAGAGTTAAAAGGGAGTGTTGTGGTTAAAGATGGGGAAATATTTCAGTTGACTGATGAAGATCCTTCAATATTTATTTCATTCTTGCAATCTTTATTCCATGAGTTAATGAGTGAACTAGAACATATATGCAGTATACATTTTGACTAAATGACTTGCAGGAATGTGTCCCTGTGCCAGCTGCTGGAGGTTACAGAAGAAAGTTGCATGTTTTACTTGAGCACAAGTAAGAGCTGTGAATTTTTTTTTGTAGAGTCAATTATGGAAGCAAACAGGAGAAAACACACGTTCTATTGGTTAAGCTGACCCCAAGGGAAGATACAGGTTCTGGCATCCAGTTAAGGTTCCAGCTGTTAACAACCAGAAATGCTGAGTCAGTGGGATTAATCGTTAGCTGTCACTCTGATCACCTTAAGATTTTTTTGTGGATGGAAATATTCTAATGCAACCATGAAGTTTTCTAGGGAATTCCTGTAATTAAGGTGTGTGTGCAGATCCATGCACAGGTATACACAGCAGGTTGCTTCAGAAAGAAGTTGTTCCATGTATTGCACATTTTTCAAGTGGAAACTGATAAATTGAAATAAATAACAAGTATTTAATAATGGAGGATATTGATAAGTAAATATTCTGTTGACATAAACAAACCTAACACGATTTACTGTTGGAAGACTTAAGAAAAACTATTGAACTTCATGAAAAAATGCAACACGTTTTCAGGTGAATTGAATGGGGGAAAAGGGAGCAAATTTGTGTGTGCATGTGAACATATATGCATATATATTTTTCTGTTTGCACAGGATAAATTCAATTTTCCTTATTTTTCAGTGAAGTTGTACTTATTAAAATTTGCTGCAGTTATTTGGGGGGGGCTGTTGCTGGGGTGCTTTGTAATCAGACATCTTAGAACAAATGATTTGCTGTGATTTGTACTGGGTGCTGTTGACATTTGATCTGTCTGGATTGGAATGTGTTTGAATCAGGTCATTTTTCTGATGGGTTTTAGAAGTGAAGGTAATGATGCTGTCTCTTTCTGGCAGTGTTGGAAGTGCCAGTACTATATGGGGCTCAGAACAGTTTGGGGGCGTGGAGGAAGCAAGGTGTCTTAGATATCCAAAAATCACACTCTATTTTTAAAAATCATGGTTTGTAGTCACTTTCTCTCTTAAAGTTTAGGAGTAATGAGGGAACTGGAGTGTAGAGCCAAATCTCAGTCTGAGGAGAAGTCCTGGTGTCCTTTTCAAGCTTAAGGTCTCTGAACTCAGCCTTTAATTGGAGAGACCCTGACGGCTGGGAAGGCCCTGAAGGTGCAAGTTCTGCAGATTCCTAGGACTTCACAGTGTGCCATGCAGGTGACCATCACCTTCATACACAGCTCTGCAGGCTTTTTAAAAGTAAAAATGAAAACCAACCCAAATAAAATCCTGTTACAGGTTAATTGCATTTTCCAAAGTGTGGCAACCCTGACTGCCTACAGGATTTGGCAAACTACAAGACAAAGCCAGGCTTTCCCCCTAAAGCTTAACAGCAGTTGTGTTGCAGCAGCAGCTGCTGCAGAAGGTGAATGTGGTGACGATATTGATGAGATTACTAATTTGTTTAGTAGACAGGGAATGAGGATTCGTCTGTTGGCTGTCATCATCCATCAGCCGTATGTTGCCCCAGGCAGTGGGTATATGCTGTTAGCCTGTTACTAATTTTACTTTGTTTTTTCTCAGCTTAGTTCTTTTCTTTGGTTCACTTCATTCATTTGTTGTGACTGAAAACTAAACAAGGAGGAAAAATAAGCCCGTTGCTACCTCTCTTTGTTTGTCAGAGCAGGTACCCTACAGCTCCTGCCTGCAGCCTCTTCCGTTTGAGTTGGCTGAAAGCTGTCGGCGAGAGATGCGGTGGCCTAGAAGGGAAATGCCTTTTAGGGTAGAAGAAGTTTTCTATAGAAACTGGGGTATTACCCACATTTACCCCTCAAAATCATTGGATGAGAGCTACTTAATCACTACGTAGTATTGCATCAGCCTGTCAGTGAATTGCTGATGCCTTGACATTGCCGTACCTGTGTTGATACATTGAGTTCTTGCATGTACCATAACTGAGTTTTTTCTTTTAATTTCTGAGGCATTTTAGGTTGTGCTAATCAAACTTCCAGGTCTGCAAGGGGCAGGAAGTTTGTGCAAAGGAATTTTGAGGTCAGCAGTATAATTTGGAAGCTCATAGAGGGTTTTATCCCATTCTGATTATAATTTCCTATTAGGCATATTCTAAAGGGGGAGGTTTAATTTGTAGCTACAGATTATTTGACTTGGATTAAGCTTTTCAACTTGAGCATCCTTGTCAGAAATGATGTTTAATAGTGTACATGAGGGGTCAGTTCCCTCTGTCATAAAATCTGAACCATAATATTGTCACACTCATTCAAAACGTGCTTAGTATTGTGTTTATGAATATCTTTAGGATCTTTTCCATGTGGAGATGAGAGAGGTGTAAAGGGCTGTAAGGCAGTCTGAATTTCCAGGCTTTATTGCAATGTCTCATTTTTTTCATTAATGGCACCAGCCACAGCTTTAGGTATTTGCTGAGTTTTGCAGCAACTTTGAAAATCCTAAGGAGCCACCCACAGGGAAGTGAAGTTGGTGGTGCTGTTATGTGTGAATTTGGAAAAAATGTAGTTAAAAACTTAACAGGAGGTAGATGTTGGTAGGTAGTGGGGAAAATGTCTTGATTATTCTCTTTTGTCCTGTAAATTTCTTCTCCCAGTAGAAAGTAATTTAGGACCCACATCCTTAAGTCTTCACTCATTCAGAGTGAGCATATTTTGATGATGAGTATACAGTTAAATAGGATTGGTCTTGTGGTCAGCACAGAGTACACATCATCTTCGTACCTAAATGATGGTGGAGGTGGCTTTGCTGGGCCCTATTGAGCTTGTGGGTCTGAGGTCAGTCTCTTGTCTGCTCCCTTCCCTCAGCACTGGGAGGGATTTGCCAACCCACTGTAGGGCCTTGAGCAACAGCTTCCCAGATCCCCTTCCTGGCTTCCTGCCTGATGCTGTGCTCCAGGAGAGGTGGTGTCCCTCAGAACAGGTCTTGGAAGAGTTTGCGAATGAGATGTTGGGTGTGGGTGGCTTTCAGTAGTGCCTCCTGGGTGCAGTGACTCTGGCTGATGAGTCTCTTAAGTATCAGTATCATTTCTTTCCTTACAGCCCCTGCCCTCTTCCAAAAATATCTGAGGTTATTTACAGTACAAACACCACCCAGAACAAGTGCTCAGTATGATCTTGTGATAGCAACTTCATAAAGAAGTTACAGGTTGTGTAGGCAGAGTAAGATTGGACAAGCTCAAGGGGATTTTCAGGGAATAGACAAGTGAATCTTGGTAACACTTTTTTTTTTTGAAGATGTGATAATCTGCCTGCAAAACAAAGGAATTCTACTAATCTTGTCACAAAAGTGCAGTTTTCTAACCAGATCTTTGTGTCAGGCTGGTGACTTGGTAAGGCCTGAGTGGAGGGATGACTTTGGACAGACTGGAGAATCCCAAGATCCCAACTTTGAAAGCTTGTTAGTTTAATCAGCTCCCCACATGTAAACAATTTCAGCATGTTTTCTGGGTGGCTTTTAAAATCCATTGTTAATTTTTAAATACAATTGTTGATGCATATCTAGCATAGTTTTATTTTGCTGTTTTTAACCACTTTCTTGTGCTTGATGCTTTATTCCAGGTTATGTTGAGCCCCAGACAGGGGAAAAATAGCTGCAGAAAACATTTAAGGTAGCAATGAAGTAGCAAAACCTATCAAGGGGCATGGAGGAACATAGAGGGAGAGCAGAGGATGGCCAGAAGAACTAGGTTATAGCTTGTAGGTTAGCATTGGTGATCACTGAAACACTCCCCCGCTGAAGATTTTAGTAGCAAGTTAGTGGGATGAGACATACAACATGGTCTTCCTTGAGCAAAAAACCTCCCTGTATGTCCCTTGGCCCTATATTTGGAGAGGTGGATGCAGTTTTCAAGCTCAGTGTGACCATCTCAATGCCTTGATAGATATAAAAATATATGTAAGTATAAATATAAATATAAATATAAAAATACATATATATATGTATTTTATGTATTTATATATATAAAAATATATATAAAATGGATAGCATAAGGAAGTATTACACATTTGCATATAGAATATGCCTGTGTTTATGACATGGAAATTAGAGAAGAAGAAGCACTTTTCAACATGCCACAAGGACAAACAGCATTTTTGGTATCTCTGGGGGAAATTGGCTATTGGTTTTGCCCTTTTTATAGTCATTAAAGTGTCCAGGTGCATTGTAATTCTCTTGTCTAAAGCTTCAAATGGGAGCTTTTTCAGCTGAAGTGTGTGGTGATGATTATGATGAGATTCTTTGTGGTATCTCATAAATTCCTGAGGTGAAAAGAGGTTTTGCTCTCTAGGAACTCATGATAGTTTGTTTTTAAATAGGCAGGAGTAAAGTTGGTGTGTTTTCCTTCTTTCTTTTCAACTGACTTCTGTGGGGAAAAAAAAAATATCAAGAAGCAATGAGAAATGTGAGAGCCCTTTCTGTAAAACACCACTGTTAAAAGATGGCAATATTTTGAGTACTTCCAGCTAGTTACAAGTCTTTTATCAAAGTGTTGTTTTTGCAAATTGTTTCTGTGCTCTGCATGTGTGTCTGTGTACTTAGAGCAAATTATAACAGTGAGAGAAGAAAGGCATCCTTCAGTAGGCAGCAGCACAGCACTGGCTGTGTGTGCACGCTGGGGACTGCAGGGTCACATCCTGGGCTGCAAGGGGGCAAATCAGTAGAAGGAGGAAAAAGTAAAAACCAAAGGAAGGGAAGCAATGGGTGGAGGAATTTTGCTTCTGTTAGCGATGCCTCTAACAGCAGTGCTTGTACCTAGAGGATCCTGAGTAGAGGCAGTGTCTCTTTAAAAGCAGTAGGGGGCTGGAGGGGGGGGGAGTGCTCACAGCAGTAAGTATAACACAGCTGTGCTCTGTTTATGCTTAGGCTACAATAAAAAAGCTATAAAATGTGAGATGTCATAGCTCCACTTTGCTTTATTTATACTATTTCCTCTGAGCTCTGTCACACTGCACATTCATCTGCTAAGTTGCAGCAAGAATGGAGATTAAAATATCACAGCTCAAAATAGGAGTCAAGCGGAAGGAGATTCATCATAGCCCTATTAAAAAATATGTAAATATGGGAATGAAGTCATTTTAAAGCTGTATGGCTCTCCTCCTCAGTGGGCTGGGGAAAGCTGTGAGTGATGCGCTATGCGAGTGACAGATTTATGGGACTTGTTCTTCTTTCTATTTTTCACTCCATTCCACCAAAATACTTTTAAGATTAAAAATACCAATTTGAATTGCAAATGTTCTCTATGCTATATATATATATATATTTTAAAAAGGTTTTCTTCTTAACCATTGCCTAAACTAATAATGGAAAGAAATGTTATTCCCGATTAAAAGAGGTCAGGAACATGGTCTGATGTTGAACTTGCAGTAGATGAGATTTGCCCTTCTTGAGTGCTTTTCATCCAGGGTCCCCGGAGCACTCTGCAGGCATTGTGTCAAGCCTCTTGTGCCTTTGGAGATAGAGACCTGCCTCACCCTCCGCACACGAGAGCACACGGGATACTTGCAGCTGCAGTTCTCAGAAATACCCCGTGGCACCCAGACCACAGTGTTTTTAATGGAGGCTCGTTCCTTTTCTCCCCTGCAGCTATTTGGGAAATGGAGCTGGGGTAAGAACTCTGAAGTCCGAATTTCTGATTGCTTTCCACAGGCGCTGTGCAAAGAGAGCTGCCTCCGCTAGCAGGAGCAGTGCTCTTTTGAACTTTGCAGCGAGCCTGTGGTCTTTGATGTGGTCAAATTTGGGTCTAAGTTTTCCCCTGGAAGTACAAAGCACAGATGTTACAAGATATTTGAGAAATGAGGGATTTTAATTAATACCCTGAAGATACAAGATAGTTCACCCACGTTTGTTTCTGAAGCCTGTTTTTGAATAAAGGAGGTGAAATGTGCTGCCACAAAATGGAGCAATGGTTTGTAGGTCAGTGTGGGTAGAGTGCAAGGAGAGGAGAGCCAAAGGGGGGAGCCAAGGAAGAGGAGGGCTGCCCTGCCAGCGCTGTCTCCTGAAATTGGCAGTGGGAGCTGAGGGGCTGTAGGAAAAGCTGGAACATCCTTGGTGCAACGTGACCAAGGCAAAGCAGCAACTATGTCTGCATGACCTTTGCAGCCAGTCAGTTGGCCTGCCCTTCCAGCAGAGTTTTGTATGCCTGTCCATCCAAGTAGGAACACTGTTCAGCTTTTGATCAGCAATTCCATCCAAAGGAGGGGTTGAAATTTATCATTAAAGATGGTTGAGAAATACTAGCTTTCCTCTTTCTTTTTTTTTTTTCCTTAAATGATGGTATAAAAGCACTGGAAGCTAACCAAAACTTGGTTGACTGACATCCTGAGAAGCTGGTGCTTTGTGGATAAAGAAAAATTCAGCTGAGCAAGACCAGGTCACCTCTGTCCTGTAACTGTCAAGTGCAAAGCTGAGCACTGAAGGAGTCAGACCTCAATTTGGTCTCCCCTTATCTTATTCCTGGGATTGCCAGCACACCTCATAGCTCCTGTGAACTGAAGTGCTGGCACAAGGGGAATGCTGTCCATTAAGAATGGGACTAAACCAATCTATTTCTCGTGGTACTTGGTTTGTTTCCTGGAGTGGTGGCTTTTCTGATTGTGACTTTCGCTGTCTTCTGTGTCAGTGTGTTGGCAGGAGTAAGGAGAAGTATCTTTGGGTTTGGGTGTCTGGTTTTTGGTTTTATTTTTCCTATTTTCCTTTGATGCTATGAATTCAGGAAAAGTCAGCAAATTCTACTCTAGTATGTGATTCTGGAGTAGTCCTAGGATGTGTTGATTTATTCCCATGGGGACTGGCTTCTTCTCCCAGGTAACAGTGATAGGATGAGGGGTAATGGCCTCAAGTTGTGCCAGGGGAGGGTTAGATTGGATATTAGGAAACATTTCTTCCCTGAAAGGGTTCCCCAGCCCTGGCCCAGGCTGCCCAGGGCAGTGGGGGAGTCCCCATCCCTGGAGGGATTTCAGAGCCGTGGAGATGTGGTGCTGAGGGACATGGGGCAGTGGGGACTGGGCAGTGCTGGGTTAATGGTTGGACTGGATGATCCTGGAGGTCTTTTCCAACCAAGGCAATTCTAAGATGATTAAGCTCTTATTGCCAGCAGAAAAGAGATAGATTTCCTTGATAAGATGCTTTTGTGCCATTCATGTTTGAGCATTGCTGCTTCTGGCTGAGGGCAGGTACTTTTGAGTAGTTTAACCTGAGGAGAGCTGTGGATACAGGATGCTAACACCCTTCAAGGAGAAGAATGATGGCTTTGTCCCTCTAAGAAGGTGGTATGCTCAGTCAGTTTGTTATAAGTATCCAGGAGATGCTTTGTGTTTATGAACATGCAGCCTTCTCTATACTGGGTGCAGTGGTACCCTGCTGTGTTCATCAGTGTTGTGTTTATCCTGGAGCACCTTGCTTACTATGGGATGAGAGTAGAGTGGGCTTGTGCAGGGTAGTTTTTCTTCAGTATGAGCCTATTGACCTGATAACATGTATATGTGTATTTTCTTAATGCAGCTATAGTCCTGTAGGTTGTAGCATACTCACAATAGTGATCTTCCTTCTCTCAATTCACTTTTTTTTTCTTATGTTTGGTTTTGCTTCAATCAAATGATAAATTATTTGGTGGAAGAAGTAAGAATGACATTTTTCAAGACCTAATATGATTTATAAGCCCAAATCCTGCTTCAAAAATGATGTGGAAAAAATTTAGGAACCTAAGGCTTGTTGGAAAACAATGGATTTGGCAAAAAAAGTGCTTTGTAATATCTTTTGTTTTGGTAAAATTTATTGCCTAAGCAATCTATCAGTGGGGTCTGACTTCTAGATTTAAGTCATACACTTGTATATACATATATAGCTTTGTAGGGCTGTCTTATTGACTGATTGGATTTACATATGAAATCATCACAGTATTATGCAAAGTTGAAGAAGTGAAGCTATGATACATTTGGTTAAAATTGGAAATTAACTTTGGAATTAGTTCCTAAATTTGAACATCTTAGCCCAGGCAAGAATGTGATTTAATTATTTGGGCTTCTTCTAAGGAAGTCTTAGAACTGTGAATTCAGTTGATTATGAGAACCTCATTTGAGACTAAGATATACTGACAGTTTTTATGATATAACTGAGTTCTTGGTTGCCCACAGTAATCTGTCCAGTTGACATGACCCACAGCTGTTTTCCTCTTTGTTTGAATCCAAGCAAGGAAATATTAGGTAAGAAGTCAGCATTGCTACATGTCTCTTCCACGCTAGCAATGTCAGTTTTCAGCCAAACGCAGTACAGCTGGGCTATGCTGAATAATAAAATACAGGTAATCCAGTGAATCCACTAAGGGATTAATATTTACAAAACACAAGGCTCTCCCAGGCATGCTGTATCAATTTGGCTAAATATGGAAGACTATTAAAGCCTGACAATGCAACAGGGGAAGTCATTTGCTCTCAGTTACAGTTTAACAAGAGTATTTTCTAATGCCAGTTGGTTGATAGTGATGCTTCACAGCCTTTATAACACTTACTGAATATATATAGTATCAAAATTGCTGCTAATGCTGCCCTGGTTAATTTTTTTAAAAAGAAGAATACTTTTAAAGAAACTTTTACAGTAAATTTTAAACTGTTTGCTAGAACAGCATATTCCTACAGTCCTGTTGATACTGTGAATATTTTTTTTAATGGACGAATTACAGTGTTTTTACCCATTTCAGTTGTTTCTCTCTTTGAAGGAGTAAGCCTTTATCTAAACTCTCATTAGATTAATGATTTTCAAAATGGCTGCACTGTTAAAATGTGTACACAAGTTAAAACCACAAAAATGTAAAACTTCCACTATTTATAGACTTTTTTTTTGAGACACTTGCTAAATCTGAGTTGTTTCATAGAAATAAATTTGTATCGGTGCAGAGAAATTAATGAAATAAGGTTTATGATTATTTTGAGATGGGTCTGTTAGCAATTAAAAAGGTCAAAATTGTTTTTTTGACTTTCTCAAAATAAGCCCTAATCCATTATGCCTGTAATGCTCCTGTGATTCGATGGCACCAGAAAATCTGATTTCCTCCTCTGTTCTGTTTTGAAGGCTGTGATGTTCCTTACTGTTGTCCTGTTACCATGCATGGCACTTTCTCAGAACCAGTTGTACAAAGCATAAGGCTGTTGTGGCTGTGGGCATACACCTTGCTTGGAAGAACTAGAATACCCATGTTAACTGGTTAGTGGTTTATTCTTGTGGTTGGATTAAGTGTAAAGTTGAAACAATCTGTTTTGTTTGATTCACAAGCACTTGTGGCTCCTCAGAGGGGAGGGAGGAGAGTTGTCTTTTACCTTATTCTCTGCCTTTAGAAATACAAGTACTTTTTGTTTTGTGTATTTAGGTGGTCTTGAGGTGAAGACTCTGTCCTCAGTTAATCTGCCTCTCTTGCATCACAGCTTGCAGGTCAGTGGGTGTTTGTTCCTTCCTGAAGTCTTCTGTGATTTCAAAGGTGGCCTTCTGTACTTAATGAATAGCTCAGTCTTCCACAGAATGACAGTTTCTTGCAACCTGCCTTGGGTTGTATTGGTTAGTAGTGTCTGTCTTCATGTTTGCTTAGTTGTACTGGGATCTCTTCCCTCTTCCATTCTGCCAACCTGCATAGAAATGAGCAGCACTTAATGCACAACTTCTATTTCCTCCCAGCCCTCTTTTGTATGATGTGGACAGTTCAGATGGGGGACTCTAAGTCTTTCCCAAGCCACAAGACGTGATCCAGCCCTGTATATTTTTGTGCCTTGTGTTCTAATGCCATAATTACTTCCATATTATATATTTTAATGTGGGTCTCCGCTGGCTACCCACAAAAATTGATTGAATAATAAGAGCAAGCAAAGAAACTAAACTGGAAGCTTCAGGCTTAATGTGGAGTTGACATCCAAGTCAATAAAAGGGTCAATTTTCTTTTTTTGATGTATTTGCAACTCCCATAAGCAGGAGGGAACATGTCTCCCTCGTTAGCTTTTGAGGTAGGCTTGCTAGCCATAATTGAGGAACTGCAGGGAGTGGTGGAGCGAGTAGTAATAAAAGTGGATGGAATAAATTCCCCTGGTGCCTGCAGCTGCCTGGATGCTGTCCCACCACTGCCCAGGAGCACCCTCATTTAAATTATGAGATCCTGTAGTGGCCACACATCATTTTGGGGACCACACAGATGTGGGTTTCTTGAATGCAGCAAGTGATCTTTCTGGCCAAATCACTGGGGTTACAGAGCAGATCCAAAGGCTTAGCAGTTAGTGAGGATGATTTGGGGGGAGGAGAATCTTTTAAAAATACTGTTCTACAAAATTCAGTCGAGAAAATGGAGTAAATGTCATTACACACTACTCACCTGCAACCCCTGCAGAGACAATGAGTTTACACTTAAATTTACAGCTTCCAAGGATAATGAGGAGCAGTAACTACATGACTGTGCCCTGGAGAAAGAAAGAAAACTGAAGATAATGTACTACTTACTAGCTGGCCTAATGATGGCTATGAGACAGTACACTATTAGTCCTACCATGTGCAACAGTTTATTGAGAGAGACTCTCTGCCTCTCTTGCTCTCAGTGAAGTCACAGTTACATTTTCTCATTAACAGAAAAAGGATAGATAAGAAGATAGATTCTTCCTTTGGACATGGTGGGTTTCTTTGTCCAGGAAACATCACAGTTATGTTTCAGGGAATAAATAGAGTGAAACTAAGTCTCAACTGATTTATTTAGCTGGAGAAGTTTCACTAGCAATGTGGGAACGCAATGTCAGACTGTAAAAATAAGCAAATAAATAAAAACAAAGCTGCTATTCTATTTCAGCAATCATATTAAAAAAAACAGGTGACTGTTTAAACTTTAAATATTTTATTGACTTCTTTCCTACCACAATTTTTCTGGTATAAAAATACAAATAGGAAAATATTATGTAAATAACTGGGACAACTTTCTAGTGTTGCAAAAGATTGTTGACAGAATATCATCGTGCCAGACTACCATGTTACTGTATTTCTTGATTGCACTTGGTTTTAATACGCTGATTCAAAGAATCCTTAATGCACTAATTGTGTTATTATTAGGAGTGGTAACTACAATGATCATAGAATCACAGAATGGTTTGGGCTGGAAGGGACCTTAAAGCTCACCTCATTCCAACCCCCTGCCATGGCAGGGACACCTCCCACCAGCCCAGGTTGCTCCAAGCCCCATCCAACCTGGCCTGGAACACTGCCAGGGAGGGGGCAGCCACAGCTTCCCTGGGCAACCTGGGCCAGTGCCTCACCAATGATAAAATATTTATTTGAATTGCAGTAATTAATTGAGGTAATTGTCTCTTATTAATTGAAGTCCAAAGACTTAAAACACCAATGGAAATCTTTTCACTGACTTTAGAGATTTGAACCCTGCCCTATGAGAATATTCAGATATATTCTTGATGCTCTTGGTTATGCTACTGTTCACCCTGATAATCATCATAACTTATAGAGTCATCACACTTGCCTGTAATTAAACTTTATTTTCAGAAGGATGATGATAATTGGGTTTCTCAGTCAAGACAACTGCTGACATCAGTGCAAGAATAACTGCACAGTGAGGATCCTTGAAGTCAGATAACACAGAAGTATGTTAAGAGCTAAATTTCAAAACGTTCTGAACTGTGGCAAATGCAGTGGTACCCAGCACCCTGTGGAAAGTGTGAAGGGAGTTAGATTGTCTGGGAAGAGGAGCTGCAAAAGAGACCTGCTGAGCAGGAGCAGTCTGCAGCAAACCCATGCTGAGGATGTGGGGCATTACTGCCCCTTTTATGGGGGGCAAAAGCTGTGATTCACTGTGACAAAGAAAAATAGAAGCAGCACTGGGTTTTAATGGAAATAGTGATATTTCAAGGATGGTGTACCACATAGTGTTTTTCTTCCCCAAATTGCAGGTTAAGCATCCAAAGAACCACAACTAAGCATATTGTGGAAGTACATGGGTGCTGGGGATCGCTGCCTCTTGCAGAAGCCAGATGCAATCCATTAGCTGCTCGGTGGTGCTTTGCTTTTTGCATGGTGGTGTCTCACGTGGAGTTGTGGCTCTGTGGCTCCCAGCAGGAGGGAGTTTGGTGTCCCTTCTCAGGGTCTCCCAGCTCTGGGCTGGGCCTCCAGACAACCTTTCCAAGGGGTTTGGATTGGTTTGCTAATGGATGCTGGTACTTTGCCTGGAGTGAACATTTTGCAAATACTTCTCAGTCTCTGGAGAAAACAGTTCAGGGTTTGGTTGTTGTGTTGTGCTTGTTCTGATCTGGTTTCTTTTTTGTGAACCATCCAGATTGCTTGCATGAGTGGACTGTAGGCAGAAATGTGGCCTCTATACTAATTGCTGCTGCTTTTGTGAAGGAAACAGGTGGCACCAAATCTTCCTTTTCCTGCTGGCACCATCACATTTAGGGGATAGTGAACTGCATTCACTCAGAACTGCAGTAAACATCTTCCTTGGCAGGGAGTGAAAAGCAGGGAAGAACTCAAAATATGTGACTCAGGATTCCTTCTTCTTGGGTTTCCTGGGGCGAGGCAGCTTTGTGCCACCCATAAAGACTCCAAATCCAGGCACTGCTAAATGGGGAGGTACTCTCTGCTTATCAGACAACTTGGAAAAGAGTGGAATGACTGAATGAAGTTGTTTTACAATAAGGGAAATATATTGAAACTAATGCTGTTATAACTGCTTAACAAATGATTTTTAAAAATGGAGATTTCATTACTAAGGGGTAAAATAGTTGTCACCTTTTCTGTACTTTTATATATGAAGAAATCTGTCCTGTACCAGTTTTATCACTGGCACAATAAGCACCTCGGGCTGTATTATATTTGTGATGTTGCCACATCATCCAAAGTGAAGTTGAACATTTGGCACACTAGTTATTTTATAATAATAAGCAGGACACTTTGCCCTTTTTGATATGTGTGTAGGTATAAAACACTTCAATAAAATAAAGTTCATGTAGCCAAATACTGTCTTTTTAGGGGCAGACCAGATTAAGAGTGGATTAAGCATTCACATATATCATGTTAGGTACAGATCTATACCATGTGCATTTCACTGGGCTGCATTTGTGGCTTATTCCCTGGGCAGGGTAAGTCAGCAGTGTGCATTAAAGACAAATTATGTGATAGGAAGGGGAAGTGATAGAGAAATAGCTTCACTAAGAGTGGTCAGGGGCCAGTTCTGTGTCGCGGAGTGCAGTCACTGGAGAAGTGGTAGCCTGACCTCAGCTTGCATTTCCCAGCTCCTGGTCCTTACTGTTTGGGATGCTTCTCAAAACTTGCCTCTTGTGCATTGCCATCCACCCCATTCCCAAACAGGAACACAAACATTATCCTGTATGTGTTTGCTCTTAGATGATGTGTGTACTACCATTGCAGCACTTTTCCTTTGCTGATAGGGTGTGTGTTTCTCTGCTACAGGGAAGTTCAGTGTAAAACCAGCAGTGGGTAAACTTGTTTGGTTAAACCAGCATCCTGAATCTTTGATGTGGTCCAAGTATAGATGAGGTTAAGAACAAAACTTGAAAACTTTCACTTAAACATACTGCTTCATTTGGAGCTATTCAGGAACAGAAGAAAAGGTGCTAATGTTAAAACTGATTAATTCATTAACTAATACAACACAGGGGCAAGTGTATGTTTTAAGTTCTACTCTTTAATCAGGAGGATATGAGCTGTTAGAGCCTCCAAGCAAAGGAGCCTCTGCTCTTTGCTTTAAACTGTAGCTGCTCATGCTTTCAGTTTGTGATCGCTGGTCCGTTCCCCAGCGTGTTGGCCAAGAGAGCAGCTGTCATACTAACATGAGGCAAGAACAGCCTCTCATGCAATGTTTCTGGCCTGGAAATGGAGAGAGAATATTTAAAATCTCATGAGAGAGAGCTTGTCCTGATAAGCTTCTGTTAAGAAGATGTGATGGTTGAGTGAGCCGTGGGAATGGACAGGCAGCTTTCTGCAGGAAGTCTTGAAACAGTGTCCGTGCCCAGCAGTGAATCTGAGTTTCTAAGGACAGTAGTGCTCATGTAAGATCTGAATTTCTCACAAGAACAGAACCAGACCCTTAAAAAAACTTGCTAAGATTGTGTAACAAGATCACATGGGGAAACAGCCACAGAGGAGAGAAATATCTGACTGCAGTCACTGGTGATCGGGAGGTACGCTGCCATGAAGTGCCCAAAGCACTTTGTCCTGGCCAGTGTTGCTGCCAGACCATTGCTCCTCTGGGAACAGTCCCCCAGGAGCACCAGCTTTCCCAAGCAGTGACCTGGCCCCTGGCAATTAGATTAGTGCCACTGCAGGCTGAGTTCCAATAACTTGTATTTGGACAAAATGCTGCAATGTTATTTTTATTTTTTTTTTTATTAACGTGCTTTATACTGCAGCTGTGTATTTGCTAAAGCTGGGATGGATTGGTGCTTCTGGATGCCTTGCTGGGGAACAGAAGTGGAGGCAGCTAATCTGTATGGATTCGGTGAGAGCAGAACCTGGTGGTGTGTAACAGCATCCAGATTCTCTGGGCAGCGTGGAGACAAATCTGCATGTTTGGGTGTGTAGTCATCTGGCTGTCCTCGTTTCCCAAGATGTTGTTAATCCAGGGTGACAGATAAGGACGAGTATGTATTCTTCACCACTTCCCTACCTTTCCTGTCAGCACAGCAAAAGACAGGCAAGAAGTTGTATGCAGTGGGTTTCTCCCTAACATGGGATATTTCCCCTACTATTAGTTCTTCTGTAATTAATAAAAAAGTGTAATGTTAAAAATGGTAACATTTCTGGATAGGTGCCATGCTTTCAGGTTATTTTAAGAATATCTTTTCATTATGAGGAAAGATGAAATTTCTTTGAGACTTGCTGCTGTCACCAGTACCCAACATCAACAAACAGCTGGATTCACAGCAGCCTTCTCTTGTGACTGCCTTTCCTTTAAAAGCACGTGAAGTTCAGCATGCAGAATACTGTGGGAAAGTTGGCTTTCATCTCCTGACACTGTTTAATGTTCAGGATTTATGATAGTTTCTTGTGTGTTAACACAATAAATGGGGTTGTTCATAGAGTAATATAAGACATAAATGATACTGTTCCTACTGGTTACGTTATATAAAATATATAACCAGCTGCTCAATTTGTAGCACAGGCCTGTCATACTGTCTGTCTTTAAGTGCTATGGGATAGGTACATCACATACATAACTTCATTTACTCCAAAAGCTTACTTTTGGAAATATTATTTCATATAGTGGCTATGAAAAGAAGTACCTACATTTTGCAGTACCAAGGGATGTAATGGCAATTTTCCAGAAGCCTTGAGATCTATGTGTCATTTGCTTAAAATACAGCATCTCTGCATTTTTTTTCATCTCAGATAAATGTGTGCTAATAAGCTATGTATTAAGTAGATGGATGTATATTAATATTATTTGTCTCATCAATAATCATTCCGTGACTGGTGCTTTCTATGCAGTGTGCCAGCATTTGTAACCATCATGTAATGTTTAATGCAGAATTATTTTGGGGGGGGAGGAGGGGGTGTGGTGTTATGTGTTTTTTTTTCCTTAGGTATTTTAAAAAGTAAGTAGCAAATACATATTTGACCAAGAAAAATCTGATCTGCAGCTTTCCAATGTGCGTGAGGAGCACCTGAGTAAAACGGTGATGAGGATGTAGCTGACACCAGTATCTGTGAAAGAATCTTTCCTGTAGTATAAACCAGAAATGGCATTATCTGGCCTTTCTAAAGGGCATTTTAGCACTATCCCTGTGTTTCAAATCCTGGCTGAAGAGTGGCTCAGTGAAGAGTAATCAGCAAAGTGTCTAATGACTAAATGTAATGATTAGTGAAGCCAGCATCAAGACAGGACCATAATCCCCAGAACAACCAATGTAACTTTTTTCCTTCCAAAGCTGTTTTAATACCTTGCCCTTTTAATTATCCTAGCATCAGAAGGAAGTGCCATCTTCTACCTGGTTCTCACTATTCCATCAAATGCATTAATTCAAATACTTCTGAACATATAAAACAGGTTTCTGAGCAAGAGGCTTCTTTTTTTATATCCATTTTTATACTTCTGTGTTTTTTATGTATTTTATAACCAGTTCTAAAGTGTGCAGCTCCTATCAGCTGTGCAGCATGCAGAGCTGGGGTCTGCTCAGGATGTCCAGGCTGGATTTGGCAGCTCTTGTGACACTGGGGCTAACAGCCCTGCCCCAGATAGCAGAAACCCATCACCATCTGCTGTGATCTCTGAGATCTGGTGGAGAAAACTCTGATTTTACGTGGGATAAGGTTTGCTTCTTCCCTCTGTCTGAAACTTCTATCATGTGCAGGAAGCAGGAAGGAGCTGACTGGTTCTGCCTTACTTTTTCCAATCCTGATCAGCAATTTGAGCAGCCTTGGAATAAAAAGAAGTGGAAGGAAAAGACGAGTAGAGAAGCAGCAGGGGTAAGCTGTGGAAAGAGGGAGTAAAAGCAGCTGAGAGAAGGCCTATGGAATAAGTGAAAGAAATATATATGCTTAAGCTCCTGCAGCTTCAGAGACTTCGTTGTCCAAGACTCATCTTACCTTTAAGCACTGATTGATTTCTTTTTTTTTCTTTTAATCCCCCCCCCAACTGTATGGGTTTTGTCCTCCCAGGTCTTTTGGGGAGTGGAGGTAGTTGTGATTTAATACTGTGAATTTTTGGTGTTTGCTGCACAAAGTAATGTTGATTTCAACAGGGATTGTAAAGCCCTGTTTCATTTCACTTACTATTTTGACTTTTGAAAATTCATTTGGCACTGATGATGTGAGTGGAGCTTTTTCAGAGGAGTGAGGATACTGACCTTTTTTGTGTTACTGGCAGTAAGGAATGTTGTATATGCCAAGGGACCTGGAAGCCTGGATGATGGAGTTTGAAGGTGGCGGTCAGGCACGTAACCTTCTGCAGAATGGTATCACTAGCTTAAGGCTCAACCTGTATCCTCAGCAGATATGCTCTCGTTATCCCTTCACACTCCAAAACTTATCAGTGGTTGCCATTTATTTTTGGATGGGTCGCAAGCCTAACAGTACTGTTCCCAAACCTGCCTCTTGGCCTTCTCCTGGTAGCAGAGAAGTCCCATTTGTTATGAGGAAAGGAGCATGAGGTATGTGCCAAGGAATGGGAATGTTATGCAGCTGCATAACACCCATATGAGTGCTGCCTCACCCACAATGTGAGTGCATTGCTTGGATAAGGTAGATAATAGTTCTTTAAAAGTTCAGACTTTTGTGTTCTGGATGCTAGTTCAGATGACTGTGATAACCACACATTTGTGGCTTCCAGCTTGGGCAAGAGTCTGCTGTTCCAAACAAATACTGTCCTATGGTATGCAGGTTCTCAACTGAAGTATTTCCAGGTTTAGGGATAGTAGAACGCTTTCTTTTTATAAGTAGGGTGCAAAGAGCAAACCTGGAGGGATGATGATGAGTTAGTTCAGGAGAATAAAATAATATTCTCCTTCTATTCCCCAATAAGAAAGGAAAAAAATTATGCTGAGGAAAATTAAAAGTGGTAGTTGTTCCTATAAAAACTATGGAAGGAAATGAAATTTTTATTGGCATTTCAGTGGTGGGTTTTTCCATTTCCTATGGATTTTTTTTTGTTCAGTTTAATTTTTAATATAATCAATTTATTTTCAGTTGTGGGTTATCTTAATTTTTTACTTTTTGCCATTAGAGGAAAGAAAGAGGAGTGCATTTAATAAATAAAAGAAGAGTAAAATGATTATTCAGAAAAAAGAATAGGTTCAGTACGATGTGATAAATTGAAACACTTAACCAAATGTAGAAATCTTTGTACCATCTGAAAAGGTACACTAGCGAAAGCAACCTTATTTTATCCTTTTCCCACTCCTTACTCTTTTCCAGTAAGGTAGAGACAGAGATGCAAGATTATTAGGATGAAAGTGTGTGAAGAACTGTAGGATGGCAATGTATGTGTGTGTGAAATGTCAGAGAATTTCAGGGAGTGGTAGGTAGCTGGACTGAAAATTCACCGATATGCAATCATCAGTAGCTGATACTCTTGAAAAACATCATGGGATTTGTACTGATCTCAAGTGGATGGGATCTCTTTCTCCAGCAGTATGGAATAACGATAGAGGAAAAGGATTGGTGCCCTCTGACAGTGAGCTGGGAGCTTCTTTATAATTTCCAGTGATAAAAACAAAGTCAATCTTAGATCATTTTAGGAAGTTCTGTGCGTATTGTTGGTAAAGAGTTAACGGTGGTTTTTGGTTGACTGCCTCTTTTATACACTTGTGTGGAGGAAGTAGTAAGGAACTTGTGTTTCCTCTTGCTTTATTGATATTTTCTTTCATTTTCATTCATGAAATTCAAAACCTCTCAGTTACATAACAGCACATAACAGGGCTGCTGCTTTTATTAATGCCTTTGGAGGATAACAAAAGGGATGGGTGTAACCAGTTGAAATACTGCCCTTGGACAGTCAATATTGGAAGGCAGTAGCAAAGCCTTTCCAGTCTCTAGATGAGCAAACGGATTACTTTCCCACTAAGGCTCTGCTAGTTCTTTAGGGTGATTGAATTTGAGTCTTTGCTGCTGCTTAATAGAAACTCTTACAAACAGAAAAAGGTTAGAGGGAGAGAGAAATCTCAACATCCCTTATATGGACTTCCTTGTGGACATTTTTGTTGGGTTTTTTTTTATCCTACCTCCAATTAAATCTGTGTGGAATTACACTTCAAAGACTGTTTCTTTAGGTCATGATTAGAGAGATATGAAATAATGAGAAAGTGGGAGGCAAGGAAGAGAGTAGACTTCTGCAAGGATTTATAGCATTGGAGTGTAAAGAGGGGTCTTTGTTTTGGGGTCCAGAATGTGCCACTTCTGCTCTGTCTCCACCTGCTAGTTGCAACCTGAGCTGACCATCCCTGTTTGGCAGAGGGGAAAAGTGGCAGTGTAGCCTGGCTATTGATATTTTTTTGTTTGTGATACTCGTAACTTTTCAAGAGAGAATGTCATGAATCTGGGATTTCAGTGCCTTGTTTGTCACAGCTCCTCAGCTGTTTTGGGATGGTGGAGATGTAAGGTCAGGCTGCTCTGCGATGGATACTGGCTGGCAGGCATCCCTGGGAGGCTGCTGCCACAGTGCTGTGCCACTCAGGAGCTACTGAAATTACAAAAAGAAAACTTGGCTCCATTGCAGCCTCACACCAACCAGCACAGCAGACAAAGCACGAAACACTTGTGTTTGTTTAGTTGGTGTGAAAAATGGTCAGAAATGACCAAGTTATACAATTATTTAGTTACTTACCAAGCTTTTGTTTCTGGTTGTGTGGCTCAGGCAAACTTTCCAGACATGGGACATGTAATAAATTCCAGACATGGGAGCTTCTGTAATACTTTTTTTCCTTTTCCCTGCATTTTTCCCATAGGCTTGTTCACAGCAACACCCACTGGAGGTAATGAGCAGTGACAGTATCACTGCAGCTTTCCCCCAGGGAGCAGAACGTTGGCTCCTGTGAGCCAACACTGTAAGCAGTGGGTTTTTTACATAAAGGGTGGGATGCCTCTAATCTCCAGCAGCATGTTTTCTGTCATCTGGGAGAAAATGCTTAAATAAAAGTCTAATAAACCTGGTCAAAGCAAAGCTGGATTTGGGGTTACTCAGCTGCTGTAATGGGTTATGAGAGTGCCACGAAGTTTAATGCAGTCTAGTTTAGTTTATTCCCACAGTAGCTTTGTTGTAATCCAAGCAAGTAATGGAGCTGTTATGATAATGTGAGGGTGTTCAGTAGGAGAAGAATGAGATTCTGTTTTTAACAGAAACTCAATCCTAGGTGTATGAAAATGTGGTATTAAGAGTATAAATATAAGAAGCTCCTAGCAAAGACATGGAAATGGCCCTTGTGTGGCCTTCTGATAGGAAGACAGATCAAGTGAATGTGCAGGACCTGAGAGCTGTGTTGCTGTGAGAGCTGGGCTATAATTTAGTGAGCTGGCAGGAGGAGTGAAGTATCTCCTCAATATCTGTGTTTGGCAGAGGAGATGAATGCATACATCAGGAAACAATGTTTAAGTGTTTTATTTCCTTATTTCAGCCTGTCAAACTGTCAGCATAGTTAATGGCCACCAAGAGAGAGTGAGGGGAAGGGAGGGAGAGAGGGGAGGAGGAGGATAAATGGAAGGAAACAAAGGTGCTGTGGAGTCTGGAAGAAAGGAAAACTGGGAAAGATTAGCAGGGTGCTGAGGCACAATGGTCCCCTGGACAGAAATGTCCAAATTCTCTCTATTGGCTCAGCCCCCCTTTCCCTTCCAGCCCTCCAAGGAAATGCATGGAGATAATGAACGTTCCGGTGCCCTGCACATGGTAACTTTATTTTATTGTATTAATTTTGCAGCAGTAGGACTTAGGCCCACAGTCAGCAAGGCACGACAGCAGGACTTCATATCATATTTAAGTCAAGTATTTTGCTGAAGTGAGATCCAAATTGAACAAGATTGAATTGGCTTGTCCAGACTTTGAGATCTTGGGATCCAGGCAATTTCTTTGTGTTTTACAAACTGTCTGTAGCTGGACTTTTTCTCTTAAACAAACAAGGTTTGAATTGTTTCTTTATTGAGTATACAGGGAGATATAAGTGTCTCGGGACTTAATTCTTCTTTCTGACACACCCACGCACCTTCCACTAAAGTCAGCACAAATGGAATGCTTTTCATAAGAGAAGTATTTTTAAGGCAAAGCCAATATTATGTATTATTTTCATTGCATGGAAACAGAATGAGAGTAAAAAAATTACACTTTTTTTTTAATACATCAAAGTCTGTTTGGTTCAGTAACTGCAGAGAGGAGGAATAATGCAAGCTATTCCTGTACTTCAGTCAAAGATGACACTTTGTTTTCACTGCCTTGTTAATCATGGGGGCTGGCAGCAAAAGGGCTTAAGGTTCTGCCACGGGGGGTGGAGTTAGTTTGTACACACCCAAAAGAAGCGCCTTCTAAACTCTCTTTTGGAGGTGTGGAGCCCAGACAGGCTGGCCCCAAGTTGGATAAATGACAAAGCTGAAGCTTTCTGGGCTCTGTGGGGAAGATGCAGCTCAGTTGTGGCTTGACTTGAACAACAAAAAGCCTTCCCCGTGTGCATCAAGGCAAAGAGAGGAGCCCGTACAGGGAGTGGCTGCTGGGATTAAACTGTAGGATGTGTAGTTTTGATTCAGAGGAAAGCTTTGGGCATTGCCTGTTTGTGTCAGTAAAGTTATGGGGCCACAACGTTTTTCATGAGAAGCTACTATGGTATCATGCAGCATAATAAAGTGTGAATTTGAACTGGACATGGTAAAAATGGATTTTCCTTTGGCATAGCATTGTCCTTATAGTGTGTTATTAACTATTCCAGTGAAAGCCACTTGAATTCTGTGGTTCTTGTTTTTGCCTATCTATTGCTGCTTTAAAAATTTCCTGAAGTTGAACAAACAAATGGGTAAAATAAGGAAAGTGTGATACAATGGTATTCAGCATGGCTTAATGTTTTTATTATATTAATGGTCAGAAAGTTGTCATTTTTTTGGTAGTCATTTTGGTGAAGGAGAGTTGCTGCCTTGAGTGAGGATTCAGCCTGGTTGTGCAGAATTGAAGAGAATAAAGTAAGATGACATTAGGCTGGAGTAGCCTTGAAAGTGAGGACAGCGGCAGATATCTGCTGTGATGGAGAAGGGAGGCTAAAGGAAAACTGCAAAGGCAGCTATGGAATGAGGAAAGCAAGGCATGAGAAGGGGTGATTTTTGCTCTGGCAAGGGATGAGAGTACTTTTGTGGACAATGAAGCAGCCATGTCCTTAGGATGTGTTTTCAATGGCTTTACAGTGGGACACAGGCTGAACTCTTCATGGTTTTCGAAGTGCTCTGGTTTAGCAGCCTTAGAAAGAGGTGGTGTTTAACTGTGTCATCGTGTGGGTAACTAAAAGGATAAAGCCTGAGCCCAATCCACAAACTTCAGAAACATCATGTCAGTAGAATACAGGAATGCCTTTTTGAGAATGCAAATTTAATCAAACCCGTGGACCCTGCTTGGTGTATGTACAATCCTGTCCCCAGGCTCTGTGGTCCTGGGGAGATGCAGCAGGGTGAGAGCAGTATCTGCCCCAAACCTGACTTAGGGATTTCCAGTGACTCAGGGCAGGTGGAGCTGGTGATGGAGTGATACATGAACTGGATGGGTCAGCCATTGCTGTGCTGGGGAGAACTGAGCTGCCAGTAAGCCTTCGTTTCCAGTAAGACGTGAAGTCCATGGCTCATTGAAAAAGCACATGCTTCATTTCAGACCTGTAGGAGCATTACTAATGTCTGTCTGAATACAGAGAGAAGTAACTGTATCTGCATATTTAGATGTTACATATGATCCTGATGCAGACCTGAGTTACCTTGCCATGTTAAGCTCTCATAGGAGCTCAATACTGGATGACTGTGTCTCACCCCTGAATTGAGGTTCTTTGCTAGGGTGGACAAATGAGCCCAGTGTGCAGGCTTGCATGGCTGGAAGGACTGAAGAGCTGAAGCAGAACTTGAAAAGGAAGTGACTTTGTTAGTCAGCCAGTTTTTCAAAATGAAAAAGAGTTTATGTGAATCACTGGAAACTACTTCACATTGTTCTCATTCAGGAATATGCACAGGAGACCCTTTTTGCCAATACAAGCATTAATTCACGGTTAATGAGGAGTCCTTGCCATTCCCATGTGAAAGCTCTGCCAGATTGGGTCAGATGACTCCACCTACTAAAACTATGTATGCTTATGACATGCACTGCTTTAAGCCATAAATAAATCTGTGGCATTGTGCCTGTAATAATCTTTCTGCAGAGCTGTACAGCCTACTGCCCATTAGCTGATGTGTTTATCATGCTTACTGTCCTTCTCCATTATTTCTGTAGTATGAATATGGTGGTTTCTGGTAAAGTAATTTTAAAAGTATTGTTAAAGGTACAAAAATACAGATTGTATGAAGTACCCCTGAAGGTAATGGAACTCTCTGTGGGCACAGAATTATTGTGGATCAGCTTGTTGCTCATACACCTGAAGTTCTTCATCCGTATACACTCACTGTGCGGGTGTGTATGTGTGTATATATATATATATGTATATGCAAAAATACCTTTATTTGTGATATATTTAAACCCTCATGCTTGTGCATACTTGACTATTACAAAGGCAAAGTGAATATAAATATATAAGATTATATGATTTTACATGTGGAGATGTTCATAGGGAGATGCTATTTTAGTATGGAGGAGGAGGTGATTGTGTCATTAGGCTTAGGGTTTTCAGAAAGGGGCAGATGTAATCATTATGCCTACAGAATGTTAGGGGGGGGACAGGGACCAAAAAAGAAAATAAAAAAGAACTGCCCAGAGGAGCTTCCTTTTTGATCAGTAAGATGACATCAACATATTTTTGCTGTTTAGTATACATTTAGAGACTGCTTTGGTGCCAGGACTTCTGCTACCTGTTCCCAGCAGGACAATGTGGGGATAAGAAGAAAACTGATAATCTTTGAGAAATAAAATATACATTTGCACTAACAAAGTGAACTTTGGTTATCTTTTTAGTGAAGGAGATAAACCTTTTCAGCATCACAAATCACTTGGAGGATGAACTTCTTTAGTGCAGCCCAGACAGCTGGGGACTATTTGTTTTCATTTATTTAAAGGAACCTCAGCAAGCAGTTTCACAGAATCACAGCACAGCCTTGGTTGGAAAAGACCTCCAAGACCATCAAGTCCAACCATTAACCATCACTGCCCATTCACCACTACACCACATCCCTTAGCACTTCATCTACATGTTTCTTAAATCCCTCCAGGGATGGGGACTCCACCACTGCAGAAAGTCTTGAGGTTTTTGTTTTGTTTAAAAAAAAACAACCCACAAACAGAGCAAAAAACCCAAAGCAATCAAACAAAAAAATCCCAAACTCTACCATGATAAAAGGTCTGTGTAACATTCTTTTTCTTCTGGTTTGGTTTTTTTTTTTATTCTGCTTTTCCTAATTCTTTCAAATGAGGCAGTGAAATTCATTCTAAACCAGAAGTGATGCTGCTTGGTGTAAACCAAGAAGTTAGAGTAGAAGTCATACAGATTTTATGCTCATGCAAGTCAGAGTAACTTCATGCACCTCAGTGGCCTGGAGGACCTGACCTGTTAGGTGGTGTGGAGGCAGGACTAAATATTGATAACCATTAATAAATTAGGAGGTGCCATAAGCAAAACAGAATGCAAGAAAAAAAATATATTTGCAGGCTGGGATTGGGCTGGGTCCTCAGCATGAAGGCCTACTTTCCCAAAGGCGTTTTCTCATCCTTGCTTCCCCCAGCAGCTGTTCTCACAGACCCTCTCTCCAGCAAGGGAAGGGACAAGAGGAAGGCAGGGAATTAACCCTCTGCTTACTAGAGACTAGGCTCTGCCTTGTAGCTGGCAAATAAGAATCAGAAGATACTACCAAAAAAAGAGAAATCTGCATTTGCTGTGATTGGAGGGGTCAGAGGTAGCAGATAAGAATGTTTAAAATAGATGTTGTACAGTGTCGCTCTAAATGGATGCTCTGTTAGAACAGTGACAGCGGGGTCCTGCATTCTGGTAGTAATTAAGGGGTTAAATAATTTTTGGCAGCCCGTTGATCATGTAAAACCATAAAGCAGTTCCAGTAGAAAGAGATGTGTAGAGGTAGAAAATATCGGACGGAGTGCATGCTCTCTGTGGATAATAAAAATTACCCACTTTCTCACAGATGTCGAATCTGGCAGTTTTCCACTAAAAATTTGGATTGCATATCAACTATCCAAATTATTTTAGTGTCTGTTAAAGAGTGTGTTTGGCAGGGTTTCCAGTAGGAAAATAGGAAGTCGATTTGAAAACATTAATACTATTTGAATACAACTGCTTAAGCTGATTGTTCCTTAGATGAACTCCAGTGGAAACACATTCTGCCTTGCAAGTCTCCAGCTGGAGAAAGTGGAGATGTGAAACTGGTGCTCAAGAGGGCAGGGAGATGTCTACTCCCAGGACGTGGAGGTTTTACCTTCCTCCTTTTTTTCCCCCTCCATCTGCTTTTCTCACATATAGCCTGCTTAAATAAGAGGGGGATATAATAGTTGGAGAAGCATTTGAGAGGAACAAGAACCAAAAAGGAGGGTATAGTCATTGAAGAGAGCAAATAGGCAAAGTACCTATATATCTTTTAGGGTTCTGAATAAACTTCACTGATTTGGGCAAGTGAGGTGAAATCACTTGAGGTCTCCACAAAGATGTTCGTGCAATGGGCAGATGCCAGCAAAGAAGTAACTGAGGGATTAGATGCACCAACACTGGGAAAAGAGACAGCCTAGAAAGCAGTCAGAGGTAGCTCCTTATTTAAACCAGTGCATGCGGCACTAGTCTGCCCCTCCCATAATAACACAGGGTTTGTTGGGTTGCAACTGGACCTTGTCAGAGGATGGACAAACACGCGTAGGGCTTCTTGCATCTTTCTCTAAAGCAGAGGCAGGATAATAAATCAGGGGTGTGGCAATAGTGCTGTCCTTGGGCTGTAATTGAGACACAGTAGGATGAAGTCAAGAGAGGAAAGTATCAGAAGAATAAACTGAAAATTTCCTGATGCTGACTTTGGCTAGAAATGAACTTATAACTATAGGTCATGGATATAAAACTAAATAACAGGACACTGATGCACTTCTGAAGGGAAGTGATGGAAGTGACACTCTGGCAGGCACTTCCACTGGCTTTGAGAGACTATTTTAATGCCAGCAGGAGTTAGTATTTCTAACTGGGGATATAATCAGAGTAATGCTTTACTGAGGTTTTTCACAGAACAAAACTTAATAGGAAAAAAATGCTTTCTGTCCTGGTGTTCTAGATACCTTCTGTCAGATCTTGAAGATGTCTTGTTCCACTGAGCATCATGAAGGATGGGAGTTTGATGGCTTGGGCCAGGAGAAGTGCTAGATGGAGCAGAGCTGTTGCACTAATGTGGCATTCACTTATTAAAGCTGCATCAATTCAGAGCCAGGGCAGTGTTCACAGGGCTGCAGACAGTGTTTCTCTTGGTAAATCTTGTGGCTCTTCTGTTTCCCTCTCCTATCTTTGTCCCTTTACTAGACTAAAACATGCTTTGGCAGAAAAGCTTGGTCCTGCCTCCCTATTTATTGCTGTTACTGCACTGCCAAGGAAGACTGGCGTATTGCTGTAGTATGAAGTGTGCATGTGAGAGAGGGAGTTTCTGCTCCAGAGAGCTCGTGCTCTGTGGAGGTCAGAGTCAAGTGCTCCTCCTGTCTCTGATCTGTCAGTACGTTGATACACTTCTGAAAACACTCCTCATAAAAATTCTCAGGCTTTACCACATTTAATCTTTTGATCTGGTGCTTGGAGAATTATTGTCAAGCCCTACTGGGTATCTGAAGGATAACAATGGAAATCAGGTGGTTTTTTTTAGTCTGGTGAAATCCTCAACATAGTGAAATTGTTAGAAATTTATTTATGGATTTCAGAGAGGAAATCACAATTTCATCTTCCGGACTTGGAGGAACCTTTCAGTAGGTGGTCTGGTCCAGTGTTCCTCTTTGCTTTGGGTCAAATGAGATTCCCAGAGGCTGTATCTGACCAAGGTGGTGTCTCCCAGGAGGTGTTACGTGCTGTGGGGGGATAGGTCTGGGGACAGGGACTGCAGTAGGATCCTTGTGCTGGAGTGGAGCGTAGGGTAAGGCGTAGAGGATAGTAAATACATGTGGACTGTTAGTCTGGAGCAGTCAAGAGGAGGAGAAAAAACAAACAGGAAAGGATATTTGAAAAAGTTATTTGTTTTTGTTTGAAGGGAAAGGCATAGCTATCAGGTCATGATTAGATTGGGGTATTTTTTCAATATCTTTTGTTCATATTTGATCTTTTGAGTCAGGTGATGTGTTCCCAGTTACTTAAATGACCTACTGGAAGTGCTAACTTCATCTGTGAATTATCTAAAAGATTTTTGACATGTCTTGTAAAATGATGACCACTGTACCTTTCTGAATAGGTCCAGTTTCTTGTATCTATGTGTTAAAGCATTGTCTATCTTCAGCCATTGCAGTGGCCTACAAGATATTGATTGTAGGATCTCCTACATGCACAAATGTGGCAAGAAGTTTTTCCTGCACTGTCCCTGGTGGGGAATGTCACTGGCCAAAATGGGAGGGTCTGGTAGAGGAGCTTCTCCTCTTTTTCAGGGCATAATCCAGAGAGAATAGGTGAGAGAATTCAGAGTGTGCATGTGAGACTTGTCAGCTTGCTGAAATGTGTCTTATCAGCTTTGATACTTTAAAAAGGAGAAATTTAGGTCAAACCCAAAGCAAAGCTGTACTTGACCATCCAACCATTGAACAGGACAAGATTTCTTTTTATTATCAAGGAGGGCACCTGACAAAATAGCTTTTGGGTCTCTTCATCTGTGTCTGTGGTCTCAAACCCTCAACAAGTCTCAGTTCTGCCTTAGGTAATAAAGCTTGTTTATGCAAAAATTCAGACTGCTTGATAGATATGCATCCTATGTTTGTCCATCCTGAAAGGATGAGTAAGCCAACTTGTATAAAAAAATCTCTACTTCTTCCTAATATTTCGTATCAAAGGCTTTCAGTATTCCATTGCTTTAAGTTTTCTCTAACTGGGAATTGAAAAAGTAAAAAAGCAAGTCAAATCCTGATGCTATAGTGGAGTGTAAGTCCAAATCTTTGTGGCTTCAGCCCAGAACTCCCCCAAAGATTACACAGGAAGCTGCTTTTGTCATTCCTGTCACACAAAAACAGGAAGTTGTGGGAGTTTCATGAGAGTCAGTTTTTGTAATATTTCAACTCCAATTGCAAGAATTGTTTTTGATGGTTTACTTAAGATCACAATAAGACTTTATTTGCTTTATTTTTCCCAGTGATTCAACAGAACCAAGTTTAGTGTTTTGCTCACACTGCCAAATCTCCAGTGCTCAAATTTACCCAGTCCTTTAACTTTTGGGCATAGTTTTATACGTAAAATAGGATGATTTAATTACAGAGGCTTCCTTGAAGCCAGAGGCACTTTCTCTTCCTGTTCTTTGGACACTTATATTTCTTCTGGTGTGACAGGTATAAATGTCCTTGATCTTCACCAACATATAGCTAGTGGGCGTTATAACAAGTCTCAGCATGCTGGGAGAAGTCTGTAAAACTAAGAATGTTTTCCAATGTAGGTAATAAAGTACTTTCCTGCTCCTTTATACGGTTTTAACAGACATTCAGGTTTCCAGTTCCTCTTAACCTGCTTTCCAGATTTCTTTGGAAATCAAACTTTAAGTTGTGAGAGCACAACTGACTTAGAAGGGTCCAGATCCTTCAGGTTGTGAGTGATCGAATCTGGTCAGGATTTGTGGTTGTTCAGAGTTAAAGTACGTGGGAGCTTATGATGTGAGATACTTCTGCCATCAAAGCTTGGATTCATCTCTCTAGTCCTAGTAATAGAAATTTCATGAAATCTTCCCTTTTGATCTCACTCTGTGAGATCTGTGGCTTGGCCAGAGATCCAGTTGTCAGGATTTTCAGTTTGTTTCATTTTTCATTTTAAAATGGGTTGATGTATTTTTTTCTTCTTTTATTTTGTTAACCCCCAGTTGAAAACACCAGTGTGTGCTGGCAGAGGAAGTTAATGCTGGTCAGTCCTAACATAAGAAAATAACATGACCTTAAGTGAAGCGTTGGCAAGTGTGTAAAGAGAACATGTAATTTTCTGATTCTCCTTCTCTCCTGCCCCATCCCTCATCCAGCTTTAGGTGAAGGTGATAAGACTTGGACTTACCTGAAACTAAGGCTTTCTGTCTTGTTAAGTCTTCCTGTATTGATTTAATTTTTCTATATTTGGATCAACTGTTTGTCCTGGTGGCTCTCTGATATTTCAGCAGGAAATTCAGCTTGCTTATTCAGAATACTTCGGTGGATCAGTGTTTTTCAGGCTTTTCCTAGTTTTTGTAGCTTGGAGGATTTGAAAAATCTTCCATGCATTTCTGCCACAAGGTACCACACATTTATTCTTAGTGACTGAGAGAAACCCTGCCCTGTTACTCATGAGGAGTGGCTTGGACCACTTCTTCATTTGCAGCTTGGAATTTGAAGAGCTCACATATCCAGCCATTCTGCATTTGAAAAACAATTAACAATTATAGTGTTGATAAATCACTCAATTTGGTATCCTGAATGCAGGAAAGGGGCTTTGCAAGAGTCAAACCAATAAAATGCCAGAAAAGCTTTGTGGCAGCTGAACCTGAAAACTGGCACGTGCAGAATTGTGCTGAACCCCCAAGTGCCAGTGTGGAGGGATGGGTGCAGGAGTGAGCATCGTCCAGATCTGGGGCAGCTTGTAGCCCAGGCTCATAATCTGATGGAGATGTATGAGTGGATGGTTGCCTCTGTATGAAGTAACTGAAGCAAATACAAAGCTGGTTCAACTCAGACCTATTTATGCAGTCAAATGGTGAAACCAGGCCCGGTGAGCAGCCCAGGTGGGTCTGTGGAGCTTTCTGGAGCCTGTTGGTTGACTCACCGTGTCTTATTTTTACATATGTACTTTAAAAAAACCTACATGTATTTTTAAAAACCATTCTCCCACTTAAGTGAAATCAACATAAGGATAATGTCTACAACTCTGCAGCTGCCTTGGAAAGGAAATGTTTGCCAGCTCCTTTGTTGGTTGCTCCTTGTAACTGGAAAATATAATTAAATTTTCCTTTATGCCTTTTCCTTTTTTTTTTGCAGGTAATTTTTAGAAGTTTGTTTAAATACCTATTGGAAAATGAGCTTTATCCTTTTAGCACTTTCTTAGGCTGGGTGGTTCCTACTAGCTTTTGAACAAGATTTGGCCAAGAAAATTAAGCAATTTAGCGAAAGAAAATAAAAAAAGCAGCACATTTCAAATGAACTGCATTCTAAAATAAAACCCTTTTTTTGCCCACACCACCCACGTATATGTTAACATACAGAATTAGTCCTAACCTGCCAAAAGAAGAAAATACACAACACCTTTCAAAAGATGCAAATTGACAATTAACAAAACAATAGAGTTCTAGCCTTCCTTTGCCGAGGTGCAAATTGATAATCAGATTGCAATGAAAAACTGGTGGCTTCTGTTTAAGATTTAGTTGGAGATGAAGGCTCCCTATGGAAGGAGGGGAGGGAAAGGGACAAAGTAATGCAACCAATTCTACACTGGAAAAATCCTGCGTGAGGAGCACTGGGATACCAGACTGACATCAACACTAGATTTCAATTGTGACAACAGTAATGAGAAGGGAATGGTGAAATTTGCTGATGTTGCAGAATTGCAGAGGGCAGAATCTGAGGGGTAACAACCTCTTACAGTTCCTATACATATCCTGTGCCCTACAGTGATGTAGATGAGAGAAGCTGCAAACCCTGTGTAAAAACTGTTTTCCACTTACCTGTGACGCTCACCTTCCCTCTGCCCATCAAACTCCATCTCCTGTGTTTATCCTGATATTTCCCATACCCCCGAGCTGCTGCAGGTAACTGCTGGTTTATTTTATCCCATCTTGCATCAGATATTTTGTCCTTTCTAAAAAGTTTTTACATAATGATTTCTACTTGGAGTTTAAGAGCAAATAAATGATGAGAACCTCCATTGGTTTTTCTAGGAGTTTTAGTGACGAGTGCTTGGAAGATGGCAAAGCAGGCTCTTGCACTGTGGGAAGTTCCTGTCTCACAAACTGGACAGAACATGAGGAACTGGAGATCTGCTTGGAATGTGTAATTTGGATGAAAATTTTGAGGAAATTGTCATAAATGGTTTTGTGTTTTCCTACCATCTGAATTTGCAATGAAATAGGTGCCTTAAGTCACGTCCCTTTGTGGCTTTGTCAAGGTTTGGGGTATTCCTACCACTGTGTACTTATGGATACTGCTGCTTTTAATGGAATTTTTGCTTGGTTTGGCTTGCCAGTGACAGGTTCCCAGTACTATTTACTTGTTAACACCTGATCTTTCTGGAAAGATGTGCATCATGGCACGCGTACGTTCATTTTAATTTTGTTCTGAATTACTTTCACTTGAAGTTTTGTTACTATGGGAGCTGAATTTTAAAAGTAGAAGAGTAATTTAAGGATAAGACCTTTTTAGTCTGAATAATTTGTGGCGTTTGACAAATATATAGATGCATAGTCTGGGATTTTAAGACTGGTTGGAGTATTTGAGACTTTGTTAATTTGAATCCAAGCCGTATGATTAAATGTCCTAGATATCTTGGAAAGTTTCAGCCATAATTATACGATTTTAATGAATTTGTTGCTCTTGAAAATGTTGAGTTGACAGCTGCTTAGGCTGAAGTCCTGGCTAGTTGCAGCACATGATAGGTAGGGGATTGCAGAGCTCTGAGCGCGCTGCGCGTTACTCAGCGCTCTCTCAAAACACAAGTTGAAGATCGCTCTGTAAATGAGCGCCTGAGCCTTCCCTTCCTATCAACAGAGCAACTAGATTTAGTTTGTGGAGGAGCAAACGCTTGACATCTTCCCCTTATTTGTGGTTGGCGTGTGGCAGGGCATGTCTGTCCATCAGGGTGGTTGCCACAGCCCTTGTCGTGTGAGGAGGAATGGAGAAACTTTGGACTCCGACACTGGCAGTGACAGTACTCTTGAGCCTGTATTCAGGGAACATATTAATCCCTCTTTCAGGTGTCAAGATTTAGCACCTCTTATGTATTTTGATTAGCACTGAATAGGAGGTTTTTATCCTTAGTGGTGTAGTCGCTTGTTGCATTTAGATACCATTTATTATGAAGCACATCCTGACATTGAGTATTATCTGACTTCTCTGAAAGCCAACCCCTCTTGAGTGAACGTGGTATTTGACAAGTAAATAATAGTGTATGGTGCCCTATGAACGTGTTTTAACCTGCTCTGCATAACTTTTCATAGGCTTGATGTATGCAAGACGTGTAAGGATGGACAAGTTTGCTTATGCATTCAATGATTCCTTCTTGGGCAAGGTTCATGTTGCTGTCGCTCTGCGCAGTATTTTATTATCCTGCCTCTGGTACAAAGGGGTATGTAATCTGAAGTTGGAGGGGTGGACTTATTTTTCAAATAAAAGCCACTAAGGCCAACACTTTTGTCCCTTTTCATGTCTTGTGAGGTCTGTGTGATTTCTAACCCTTTATTTCTTTTTTTCCAGGCTATTCATGTTTGCTGACGGGCAGGGCAAATCAATCTTTTCTAAGTACTCTTTAATCATAAATCTAGATGTATTAAGCTTGCTATTACCTAGCCAGTGGTAGTCAGAAACAGAAAAAGGCAGGGGGGAAATATCTGGTCAGTATGGCTGAAATGTGATTGGGTTCACGGGGCTTCTTGCTCTCTGCACCTTGATTCTTGACTGCTTTTGGATTTTTTTTTTTCTTGAGCTGCCTTTTTTTTTTTAATAGAGGCTGCTTTAGTATTCTGTCTAATTAATGTGCTTTGCAATGTCTGTTTTGTGTGTTCCAAATGTTCATTTCCCTTAGATTACATTTCCCCTCTGGTTTTCAATAAATCTTGGTGCACCTTTGTATCCTGCCATCTTTTCTGCACTTTTTCCCTAGAGTGTTAATTCCCACCCCCTGAATATCTGTGAAATCAGCATTTTATTTTTTCCCTCCTGAGCAGCTATTGCCATCAGCTGTTATAAAATAATGGCTTTAGATGTGTCCCTTATAGTACATTGACCCCTCTGTCTGATTTATCATTAATTTCCAGAGATTTGTTCCAGGCTTGAACTAATTCCTTCCCCCCAGGGTCTTGAGTTAAAAACCACACTGAAACCCACTTCCTTGTTCTTTTGTACCTGGAACATTAATCATATTGTCACCAGCATCCCTGACAAATGGAGGCATCCCACTATGGTTAACAGTATTCGGAGTGTCTTGCACTGGCTTCTGTTACAACATTGAAGCTTCTTGAACTTATTCCTGAGCTTGTGTCATATTTTGCTGCTGTTTATATCTGGCATTTTCTTCCCCAACGCCCACACTTACTTAGTGAAAAAGTAGTATTTGTCTCCCCCAGGTTCTTGCTCCATTACTTCTTTCTGCTTCTGCTTTGTGCAGCTATAAGGGGGTGTGCTGATAGTCTGAGCAGAAGCTGTATATGTGTATTTGCAATGGAACTTGGGCTCTACCTGACAGTGTAGGAGTATTTGTAAGTTATGAGGCTTGCAAGAGTTTCTATGCATAATTAAGAATATTGAAAGAGGGTAATCTTTTAAGTGCTGTGATGTGGTCAGTGAGCAGAAAGTATTGTATCTTGGGTTGTAAGATTTCTTTATTTGAATGTATTGGTTTTAAAGTGGGATGCGTTTGGAACTCGCAGGGAAAAGACATGGTCCCCAATATCTGCTTGGCCCTGCTGTGCATAGGACACAAATATTGGTGTGTTCACCACAGGATTGTTTGGAATGGAGGTAAAGGAATGTTAAAAGACATGTGACCCATCAGTGACATCTTCCCTTAAGTTACCTTTCCTAGGCACTCAAAGCTGTCTTGCCTCTTGAAACTTCAGATCATAAATACAGTCTAGTTCTTTGGAGATGATAAATGCACCCTAGCATGGGAATTAACATCCTGTTTCTTCTTAAAATTGAAGTCTGCTCTTTCTAGGAAAAGAATTGAAAAGGTTGTTGTGCAGGAGCCTGTTCCTTCATAGCCAAGGCTCATCGATACCCTCTATTTTCCTGTTCCTGCAGTGCAGCCTGGCAAGCAGTTCCAAACTGCTGCTTGGGATGTGATTGCAAATGTGGTGTACCCGTATATCTTCTTCTCAAGACTATAAGCACTGTCAGTGCTTGCTACTTCTGAAAATTAACGCCCCAGCAAACTAAATCCACCCTGACCCACTTTGAATTTTAGCCCTCTTGATATTAAAAAAAGAAGAAAAAAGCTATTTTGGCACTGAAAATGTTGGTACTGGCTTGCTTGATTCAGAATTGCTTTGTACATCTACTGGAGTGGTTTAGTAACCTTTGATCCATACAAATAAAGTGTGTGAACATCTATGTATGTGAAACAAAGAATAGTGAAATGTACACTCTGTGTTTTCTTGTTTGCAAACCTGATGCCAGCTAAATTCAGTTGTGATCTACGAGGATCCACAGGCGTATCAGCCAGCAGAGCTAATATGTAACAACAATACAGACAAACACTTTGAAAGGAAAACATCAAGTCCTTACTCATCTCAGTATCTATTGAATTAGAGACACATCAAACACTGGAGCTGTAGCACACAGCTTGCTCCCTGCCTCTGCCCCGTGTCAGGAGGACACGCTGCTTCTGATACCTGTAGGAAATTTGCCCAAGCATGTCTTAAAGTTTTGTTTCTTGCAGGGATCTTGTGTATAAAGACTCCGTTTCTGAGGCTGAAGAAGCTACAAATAGTATGTTGCAGTAGGGTTAACAAATGATATCAAGAGCTGTGGAAAAGTCATGCTGCCACATTTTCAGGTCTGCTTGCCAGATTGGGGGCATATGTGGGGCTAAGACATTGCTACTCATCCCTTTGCACTCATGCCTGGTATCCTTGGTTGTTTATGTCTGAAATCTCAAATACCTGGAGACCTTTTCTAGTAAAGTTAGGCCAGTTTTGGGTTTTGTTTTTTCTTTTTTTAAAAAAAAAAGTGCTGATCCTAAAAAAAAATTCTGAGATTGATTTATAAATGCTAGGATGAAAACAAAATACATCCCAATGGTTTTGTTTTATTTCAGGCCTTAAGTCAGAAGTAGTACTTATACGAGCTTTCCCCAGAAACAGGAGCAATAGAGATCTAATGAAAACAATGTATTCTGGATTCTCATGTATTCACAGGTGTGAAGGGGATGGAGCTTTAAGAGAAGTGCAGATGCAATGATTTGTGTGCTGAGAACATCAACAGCAGTGTTGTGGTGTGTACAGTGTTACCAACTGTTGGTCTGTGATAAAGCTGCCAAAGTGATGGCAGCCACTTAGCCATGGACTAGCTGCCCTTAAGTGTCACTAGTAGCCTGTCTGTCCTTCCTTGGGCTGGTTTACCTTGTGAGCTCCATGTTGTGGAGCATCTTTTGGCTGCAGAGCAGATGGACCTGTTTTGGTGCTTCTGTAGTTTAAGTGTTGTGTGTGGTGGTGGTGTTTTTGTGGTTTGTTTGGGTTTGTTGTTTTTTTTTAAATAATTTTTTAACATATCTGCCCATTTTCATTCTGGAAACTTCACCCATCACACTTCTGCTTTGCAGTGGTTGTCTCCTGGGCAGGTGAAGGAGCACGATGCTTCTGGTTTGCTTGTCGCCCCTCCTGCCCATCCGTGCTGTTGCAGACACCTTGCAGAGGTGTGGGTGGCATGGCACCGAGCCAGGCCAGCTCTGAGCCCGTGTGCCTGAAGCAGGACTGGGCTGCACTGGGCAGAATGGCTCAGGGCAGGCTGCAGGAACAGTATTTCAGACCCCTCTGTGGCACTGACACCTAATAATTGGGGGATTGTTTGGAAACGTGTGCATTTATGGTTGGAGTCTTAGTGCTGGGTCTGCGCTGCGAAGAGGGGTTTACAAATAACTTCAGAGGGGGGGAGGCTGCTGGAAAGCTGCAGTTTCTGCCTATTTTGGTTAACTGATTCAGCCTCTCGAGGTCATTTAGGGTGGATTGAGATGTTCTCATTCTCCGTATGTGCGGCAGAGCAAGGATCTTGCAGATTGCAGTGAACGGGGAAGGGAAGGAGCAGATTGTCCTACCGGAAAGTAAAAGACTCTTTCAGGATTGTGTAGGTTGTGTAATTTGAAGATCAACATTGCTTATGGTGAACAGATGGAGAGGATGATTAGAAGCTACAAGTGCCCTCCTGTGCTATAGGCCCAATGTCAGATAAACTACCTCTACAGAAAATTATCGCTTTCTGCAATTCTAGGACAACTGTAGGTTGCATTCTATAAAATTGAGAGAGAAAACTGGTGTGAGGAGGAGGAAAGGATCTAGACTGTTAACTGTGAGAGACTGCAAACTGCCTCTCAGGGAGCTCAGATTCAAGGTGGTTTCGTGTCTGGGAGTGCTTAGCATTGTTTTTATGAAACTGTGCAAGAGGAAATTCCCATTATTTCAGTCCTGGAGTTCACTGTGGCTATCATTAGTACAAACCAGGGTGATTTTTTCCCTCAGTGAGGGCACACTCACCTGCCTCATGAGGTCCAGCAGTGCAGTATTTATTGTACACCAGAGCACACAAGCTGAAACCTGACCAAACAATGCATTTTGTCGCATAGGGCCATAGTGAAAGCATGTTTCAGAGCCTCTGGCTGAGAGCTGTAGATAAATGAATGCATATTACAACAGTGTGTCGTTAGTATTTGAAGTTGGTTGTGTGAGGGTTGTTTTTGTTGTTTTGAAGGATGTATTTAAGGTATTAGTCAGTGATAATGTTACAAAGCAGTGGGTAATGATTGGGGAATAAATGGTGGGTACACACTGAGCTGACAAACCTCCTGGGTGGGAATGCAGCACCTTCTTACTTAGCTGGCAGAAGTACCTGTGTGTCACAAGGAGCCTAGTTAGAATCGATACTGTGGGAACTGGGAGGGCAAACAATATCAACAATCCTGTAACTGGGTAAGTACATGCTCGTGTCTGACCAGAGCTTGGCGGACAAAACAGTCAGTGTTGGAGCAAGAAAGCACAGCGAAGTGTCTTAGTGGAACACTTTCTGCCAGTTCTTTAAGGGCTGGGATGAAAGTTCTGCTCAGTAAGTGGAAAAAATAGTGAAATCAGAAGAGGGGGAGAAAAGTGTATTTTCCCAAGAGTAACCAACCTGAACTACAGCGTATAAAAAGGATGAATTTGGTGATACTCATGGTTTAGTTCATGGGCATTATGCCAGTGGGTTAGGAGGGAGGGTGGTCAAGCTGTTTGTCCACCTCTCTGGTGCCAATGGAGAGACTTGGCACTGCGTGTGGAGAGCAGTCCTTTCTCCAGCCCTAGAAGCCAAGGTTTTCTCAGGCACCCCCAGCAGGCTGAATTGCTGTGTGTGCCATGGGGCCAGAAGCAATGTCTACTCTAATCCTCCCTTCTTAAAGCACCAGGGAGTGGTCACCTCTGCAGTCACTCCCTAAGAGTTCTGTTCTGGGCCAGGGTGAGAGCCCTGCATACGTGTGCTCTGATCCTCAAATGGCTCATACAGAGTAGTTGCTATTTAAAATGCTTTTCAGCAGTGGGTAAGAAGCTGGGAGTGTTGACGCATATTCTGTGTACTTAAAAGTAAAAGGTAAAAGAACATTTTAACTGCTGGCACCCCTGAGAAGTTTATTCTTGATGGTGGAAAATAGAATGGTGAGAGTATACTGCACAAGGGGAAAAGGGCAATGTCCAGTATATGACTGTGTATTGTTCTGCTTTGTGGCATGGGTATGTTCATAAGTGTGTAAACATACCTCACAGAATGAGAATGTGCAGCAGTATGGAGGAAGTTACTGACACGTGTGTATAATGTATGGTATTACATACAGAAACTGTTGGTTAAATGAACACTAAGATTGTGAAGTCAGGCACTCAAAGCAGAGGAAATGCCAGAATTAGATTTGCCTGCACAACCTTAATTCAGCCCCTTTGTGCATATGCATTATGATACAGTCTTTAATTACATGATCACATATCAGACCACTGAAATGATGGTGCTGACAGAAGGGGAAGATACTCAGTATTATTTTTTTAATCCTTATTGTTTGTGTGGCCCTGTGGCCGGCATCTTCTGCACACATTCAAACCCCATCTTAAAAACAGCAATTCCATAATGCTGTTTATATAATAAATACATGGGAAAAGTAATTAATTCCTATGGACTTCTCTGATGTTTATCACTCTGTTATCTGTATAATGTAAAGGTATTAATTGGTTATCACAAGATCCATCTCAGTGGTATTGTATCCATTTCACAGATAGGGGAAATAAGTTTTTGAAGGGGAAGAAGACAGCCCAATTCACTCGAATCCTACCTATGCAGCTACAGTTGATGTAAATCCTGGCAGCAGTGTAGTTCATTTAAATCTGCCTAATTCTATATATTTATTTGTCTGGGGGATTCCTGGACCACCTGAAAGTGTTTGAACCCATGTACCCCAGAGAGGTGCCCTTGTCACCTGGCTTAGGGGAACCCTGAGGAAAAGCATTTTCTACCCCTCCAAATCAAAGCTACTGTGCATCCAGGAGGCAAAAGCCATGTGGCAAGCCAGGCACCAAACTGGCCTGGCCAGGCTGGCAGAGGGACTGGGCTTTTGGAGAAGTGGTTGATCCCAGGTTGACACAGGCACTTGCTCTCTTCTGTTAGCTTCCCATGATGATAACTGAAGAAAAGCTATGTAGCTTAAGCAGGAGTGATGCTCTCTGAAGGCCTCTGTTCAGTCAGTGGAGAGAGGGAAAGGCAGGGTTTTGTTGGCCCTTACCTTCTCCCTGCAGGACCTCAGAGGTACCCCTCTGTCTCCCTTTGACGCGCAGGGAAGCCACCCCTGCGCCCTGGGTCAGATCTGCCTTTTCCAAGTGTTATCTTCACTTTATTATCACTGCTTGCATCTTTAAAATATAGCATCAGTCGACTGCAAAACACAGCATCCGCAGGTGTGTGTTCAGGTGTATCAGGTCAGAAAGTGGGGCTTCCTGCAAAGATTTGTGGATTCCTGCAGAACTGTCCTCCTTTTTGGCTTGCAAATCTGTGCCGCCTTCGATTCTTATGTTCCAGTACCTAAAAGGAATGAGTTAATGGTCCAGCAGGAAACTTTTAAGTATGCAACTCGTGTTCATTCCCAGAGCTGGCTCTTCTTGGGTGATATCCTTCTAGAAAGAAAGGGAATGTGATGGTGTAATTAGAGAGTATCGTAATGCGTGTGCACAGAGCCTGAATCCTAGCTCGTGCTTTCAGCGGCTAAATTAGGAATGATTGTGTGATCTTAAGTGCATTATTTTGTAATTAAGTGTGGTATTTAGTTAAATGCTCACTTCTTGTGAGCCGTTTTTTAAACCAGAAAATTGTCATAACGTAAAACTGGAAAAATAAGCGTGTCCTGTGGAACTCCACTGCCCCTTCCCTCTCCCTTGAGTCATCAGAGGGCTGGTAAGATACTCAGAGAGCCCTGCCATCAGAGCTGGTGGTTTAATCGGTGGTGGGAGGCTGTTAGTGCTGCATGCACTGGCCACTGAGGTGTGTCTCTGCGTAGTCGTGGACAGCAGCCGGTGGGTTCGGTCGGTCAGAAGTCCAGCAGTTACCCCAGTTTGTGGGGGCACTGTCCTCTGGCAGTGCTCATGCATGCTGCAGGGCACTCTAACTTCTTTTTCTTCTTCTCATCTTCACCCATGCTTCTTGCTCCTCTGCTCCTGCCAGTCCCTATTGCTCCTTTTTTCTCAGTGCTGCTTTTCTGTGCTTTTCTGTCTTTTTATTGTGTCAGGTTGCTTTATCTGTCTTTACAACTTGGAGGCAGAGGGCAGTGAGGTTTCACTGTCATGCTGGTGCTTTCCAGTGCTAACGCCTGGGAGCTTTCTGGTGGCTCAGAGCTGCTGGAGGAGAGGTTTGGGAAGCCTTTGGGGTGAAGCAGGTTGGCACAACAGGGGTGGCATGCAGCGCTGTGTAGGATGGAGCATGCCCAGTGTACAGCCTGTTACACTGATTTTCAGCAGGTCTTTTCTGCATGTGTGCAAACTGAGAGCCCCCTCTTCCCCATACGTGGTCAATGTTCAGGTGGGTGGTAGCAAAGAGCAAGTCACAAGGGTCACATTCCCCCAGTCTCATTTCAGGGTCATCCAAGAATGGTTTAACCAATCCCTTCACAGCTGGGGTGACCTACGAGAAGACATGTGGCTCAGGTCATGAATGGTAAGGCATTTAGCCCTGGTAGCTCAGTTTTTCAATTTTTATACTCGTTGTTGTGGTGGCATTGGCTGCTGCATTTATTTTCTTAATATATTATATAATATTAGGCCAATCACCATTAGGAGCGTGGCATTTCTGATGAAGTGGTGGGAAAGGTCTGACCAGCAGCAGTGTGCTTCCTGCTGGTCCTTAGAGCAGATGTTTGGGGGAGAAATGCAAACTGCATTACAGAGGCTTTACAGGATGGGTTGGAGAGAATTCTGTCCTCTGAAGAGGACTAGTACAGAGGTTTAGTGAATTATTCTTCAACTTTGCCTTTTCCTGTGGGGCTGCTTGTGCTGACTGGTTGCATGTACTGCATTTGCTGAAGGAAGAAACGGCTGCTTTGCACTCAGGGAAACAGATTTTCATGGTTGCATCTGAAAAAAAAAATTGCCATAGCTGAAATAAGCAACATTATCAGCAATATCGATTTCCAAAAATAATCTGTATTAAAATACTATAATTCAAGTTTGGAGTGTGTAAGGTGCAGCCATCTTTGGAGGTTCTGGTGAGCCTGTTGTGTTGGTGGTTATGAACTGTGAGGAGGGGCGAGGGTTTGCTGCTTTGCCAGTTTTAATAGAGGGGAGGTAACTAATTTGATTCTGGATACTCTCATCATGAGTTGCTTGAAGGTGTTCGAATTTGCTTATGAAATAGTCCCTTCTGAGCTAAGGAGATGGAAATGAGACACTAAAAGGCTTTCTTGAAGTGCTTCCATGTTTCTCAGCTCAGAACATCACATTTGATATTAATATTAGGTACTGAGGCAAAGTCATCAGGTAGAAAAGGGAGGAAATGTAGAAATAGTCATTTTCTTGTGTGTTTCCTCGGGATGCTATTTTGAGGCTTTAAAAAAAATTCATGCTTTGCTGATGAGGCTGCTGTAAACCAGGGAAGTGGCAGATGTAATTGAAGTCCCAGGGCCCTGCCCTAGAAGAGGTCCAATACTGGCAGCGTACATATTGCTTATCCGAAAGCGAACAGATGGATGCATTTGGTCAATTCTGCTGGGTTCATATGGAAACCTTCAGAATTTTTCTTACTATTTTGAGTGGAAATACTTAAATCTGTTATCTGCTAAGAGGCTGTACTTGCCTGGGATGGGTGCTTTTGTAGCTCTGAGCAGGGAGTGTTGCCTTCCTGTGCATGCCTTCAGATCAGATATGTTCATCTGACTGATGGAAGTCTCCCCTTATCCCCCCCTCCATACTCCAGGACCAATTCAGCTACTGGAGGAGTGAGCTGGATTTTTTTCAGCTTCTGTGGCATGAGAACTGTCAGCTGAGTCTTAATCATGGAGTTATTACTGGTAGTGAAAATGCAGGAAAGAGAAGAAATCCAGCTTGCTTTTCAGATGCTAGATTGATTGCAGAGACACATTTTGGTTATTCTTGGGGTGGGGAGGGGAGAACAAAACCATGGTATTTTCTTTAATTAAGTAAAACACTAATTTTCTGATACTAATTCATGCTAAATTCTTGCTGACAGTTTTTGATGTTTCCCAATTCAAAACAACTGAAAGCAATCAAGGGAAGGGAGAAGAATGGAGAATCAAAGAGGAGGGGTGTAGCTGTATTAGAACACAGCTTGAAGTGTTAATACTTAGTCTGGGGGGGGAAAAAAAGGGATTTATCTGTAATGCCTGAAATGAGTCTGTTTTGAGTGTCCTCATAGGTTAGTGTGTGTGCACATGTGTGAAGTTCTAATAACATGTTATCTGTCACGTCAAGGAAGGGATGGACATATAACTATGTCATTCTAAAAGCCTGTCAGACAGATGTGCCAGCATCTGTATTGTCATCTAGCTCTGAAATTATAATATAAAAATATATATATCAAGCCTTTGGATACTATCAATGATAGCTCTGTTCAGTAGTAAAGCTCTTAAACTCACTCCTGCATTTCGAATCATGTAAGAAATAGGATACTTCTATCAGAAAGTTTTAACTTTAAAGCTTTCCAGGACAGCAGTAAACAAAGCAGAAAGCAGAAGGAAATCTCTGATATTAGAGGTATGCTTCTATGAAGACTGGAGCTGTCCGAGTGCTCAATTATCTTTCTTTTTAAAGAAAAAAAAATTCTCTGAACCATTAGCAACATAACTTTGATTGAAAATAGGGGGTTAGAAGAGCAGAAGCTGAATGCGTTGGGGGAGAGAGAGAGAGGGCTTGAATTTGACAAAATAATTTCTTGTCTGTTCCCATCTCATCCTCATGAGCTGCATTCTTCTCACAGAAACACCTCCACTCACGATCGTAGCAAATGGCCATCTCTGGCTGTCTTCTCTGGAGGTTTTCTTTTGGTAGTGCTCGTGCTAGTTTTGGGCATTAACATGAACAGCCCCATCAAAGTTGGCTAAGACGTGGTACCAATGCAGAAAGATCCATGTGTACTATTTAAAATACACTTGTTAACAGCGATTTAAGTCATTTCATTCTCCACTGTTCATCACATTCACACATGTGGGATGGGCATTAACAGATTGAGCTACATCTTTTCATTTCAATTCTGCAGCAGCATCTCTTTGCAGGAATATTTTATGTAGTAATAATTTTCTCCCTATTACAGGTTTTCTAACTATGTTAATGGCAGCAGACTGGCCACAGAGACATTCGTGAGAACTACCTTTGCAGTGACATTTAAACAATTTATTTGATCTTGCTTTAGCATACCTGCTCATGCCTTTTTCACTCTGTTGTCGACCTTAGGAGAACTTTGTGTATAATCGTGGGTCGTTCAGTCACATTGAACTTTACAGAATGGTATGCAAATTTCTGTGATGTGTTCTTCCTGAACTCTTTGGGATTTGCAGTGTGTATGCCATCAGATGGGTGGCCCCTGACTGCATGGGCATGTTTGAGTAGCAGCTGTCCAGCAGCTCCGAGGCCGGTGTGTCTCAGCTGAGGATGCTCTTATGGGTATGCAGTGTTGGGTGTGCCTTGACTTACCCAAACAAGAAGGTGCTATCAGTATCCCCCTTTTTTTTTTTTGTGTATGATAATGGAAAAAGCAGAGCAGAGGTTGATGGCAAAGGGAGAGTTCTATATATCTCACACTTACCATGTTGTATTGATCATCTTCTTGTCATTTAGAGAAACTGAAAGTTGTGGATTTGTGCCTGAAATGTGTGACTGGTGTGGGAGTGCTCTTGGCTAAAAGCCTAAAATGAGGACTTTTGCTTTGTGAGGGTGTATCTTCTCCTCTGCTTGATATAGCTTCTCCCATACCGGACCACGTGTAAGAGTGCTCGTAGGATGAGAAGGGTTAAAATCAATTCCCACTGGCACTATAGTTAACACTTGCATCGGTTTCTATCCAGATCAGAAGTCCTCATGTGAAGTGGTGCTATAAAACCATCCAAGCCAAACCCAGGAGAATTGAAAGGCAGGAAATGAACTGCATTAATTGACAAAAAAATATATTTAACAACTTGTTGATTTTTAGTATAATTCATGGAAGTGAATTTATGAAATTTTCATTCCGTGATAGCTGATTAGATTGCTGCTGAAAGTTTACATTTGCAGGAGCATTCCTATTCATTAAAAATAAAAACCTTGGACACTAACATCACAGAAATGTGTGTATGTGGGTTACCTGATGTGTTATGTCCATAACCTGCAAAACACTTGATGCACATGACTATTCTCTTCAATTTATGTTGAAATAATCTTTTTTTTTTTTTTTTAAACCAAAAGATAAGTCCACATGTTTTAAGTTTGGCTTTTTCATAAACATTTGTAGGATGAGGTGCAACTTACTCTGCTGGCTGTATCTCATGCCTTTCCGTTTCCTAATCCTGGTTATGAAAATGGAGTCAGTGCCTCAGAAAGTTATGTGAAAAGAAAGCTGGTTGCTTGGATGGGCTGTACAGCTGGCCTTAGCATGCGTTTGTGCACAATGTGTTGTTCCTGCATTACTGAACTGGATTCTTTGTCCACATGTAATAGCCTGCCTACAAACGACAATAATCACTGTACGTGTCATGCTCGGTTCTCCACAGCACTGCAGCTCCTCTATTGATGGGGAAAATTCAAAGCAATCATCAGTTCTCCTAAAATTGTCAGTTTTGGTTTCCATGTTCATACCAATTTAGTGTCTGGGTCTGATTTTTCCATTATCCTGCATCTTGTATACAGCTATGGTTTGCTGTCAGAAACGAGTCGTCCGAGGATCAGACAAGGGAAAATCAAGCTTTCTGTCCCTGGGGTAAAGGAAATTATATGTAGTTGAACTTTCTCAAGTGACAACATTCATTAGACTGTTACTACAGACATCTGTATGTAGGCACAGATAAGTTGGTGTTTTCTGGGCACTTCCAGTAATAAAATCCTAAATCGATGTTTGCGGAAGACGTTTAAACTTTTCTCAGTGATTCCTTCACACGTAGCTTTTCTTTAAAAATCTTTGATGGAAGCGTGCAGTCACAGCAAGCTAAACTGGGGGTCCACTCTGAATTTCCTCAGATACCCTTCTTTTGCCCCCTTCTTTGGATGTAGGTCCTGCTTAACGTGTACTCAGCCCCTGTGTACATTCTGGGTGCTCCCATCTGGGCTTTGCATCAGTGCCAGCTCCACTGTTGCCGTGTCAAGACCACCTTAGCCATGTCTCTACCAAAAAGAAATAAACCCCAGAGTTGAAGAGATGTGTGGGGAGGGAAGAGAGAATCCTTTCAATTTATTTCCTTGCATGATTATTTTTTTTTTTTTGCTTTTTTTGGTTTGGTTTTATTTGTTTGGGCAAGTTTCTTGCCATTTACCTTTGCATTTGCATTTCCTATTGATTGGCAATTTTTAAACTGTTTATTGTGCTCTTTTGTTTAGCTGTTGAAGAGCTAAAACAAAAGCCACCAGGCCCTGTGAGGGACACATTTGCATGCGGCGAGCGTTGCCCGAGGAAAAAGTAATTGCTAATGCATATTTATGTGGCACAAATTTGCCATTTGTTTATGCATAAAATTATCAATAGTGCAGGGCGGCCCAGCCGTAGAAAATGGTGACCTTTTTAGCTTAATAAATAGAAATCAGCTGTTATTGTGAAGAGATCAGCCATTTATTCTGTGTTGAGGGACACTGTCGGGAAAATGTAGATTGGTGCCGGCAATATCATTAAATGGAAGGGCAGTGACCCTTTCGGTATAGTCTATTATACTTTATCTAATAGGGGATAAATGACTCTGGTTGGCAAATAGATTAAAAAAAAAAAAAGTGTTAAAAAAAGAAAAAAAAAAAAAACCCCACTCCTCCAGACTCCTCTGTTGCTGCTCAGCCACACGAACAGGTAAATACTGAGGAGGTAATCTTGCACAAGCCGACTCATATTTTTCTAGCAGAAAAGTGACTTAAACAACAAAAAAAGCCCCAACCTCAAACCAGCCCCTAAGCCCACCCTGTTTAGACTAGTTTAGACTGGTTTGGAGTGGGAAAAACAACCAGAGCCAGCCTGTGATTCTTCCCAGTTCATCCCATCAAAAGCAATGTTCTCCAAGGCCAGTGCATGGATGGGATTTTGGCTTGTGAAATGAGTACTTACAGGTTGAAAGTAGGAGGTAGGCTCTTTTCTGGAGACAGCCAGTTTTCAAAACCAGTTATGTTTTTTTCTCATATGCATTCAGTTTTTTACGAGTGGATAAAAATTTGCCAGATTATACCCGAGACACTGAGGACCTCATCTGCAGAAGATGTAGCAAGGCAGTTTTCTTTGTGCTGCTCCACTAATTTACCTCAACCTTAATGGGCAGACTTTAGACTTGAAGAGTTAAAAACTAACAGCCATAAACCTCAGGAAGTTCTTGTGAAAATGAAAGTGTTACGCAGAAAACCTCATGTTTCTGTGTCTCATTCTGTTCTCTACAGTGCACTGCACCACGCATAACTGGAAGTGGCTTTAACCACGCCACAGGTGAAATGTGGTGAGGTGTGAGTCACAGTGACTGTAAATGGTTGTGTTTTCTGTGCACACTGTGTGGTGGCCTGGGCTTTTGAGTTTTCTTCTTTTTAATATCCCTGAGAAAGATCCAGCAGATGTTTGCCGTGGCAGCGTTTCACTTCACAAAGGCCATGTTAAGATTGAGTTAGCTTCATCTGCATACCCAGGCTGGCTAGGTGAGATGAGATCCCACTGCTGTGGGACTGCCCACCTTCTGAGGATGGTGGCTGGCCTCTACCCACCCTTCTCCTTTGTGCCTTCAGAAAGTCCTGCTGTTGTTCTGTGCTGGGGAAAGACTGATCAGATTAATCTGGGGACTTTGCTCCTTTTGCTTCCTAGAAACCTATTACAAGCTAATGTTGTCATCACAGAAAAGCCAACCATAATGTTTGTCACCGAGTGACGTCTCCCTTGTGGCCTTAGTAAAGAGGCAAAGGGTTGAACAGGATGAAGGAACTTGCAGATTGCATCAGTGGAAGCCTCTTTGAGGCAGAGCTGCCTGAGGATGATGGTATGGAGACTGTGGTCAGAGGCAGGACTTCTGAAGGTTGCTTCTCTGTTTTCACCACTATTAAAAATCAGGGAAATTTAAAAAAATAAATTCATTTTGGTAAAATAGGATACAATACCTAAAACTTAATATAGGATATATTATACAGTATATGATGTATTACTCCTTACAGTAATGTTATAGAAGTCTTTGTAAGAATGTGTGCTACAGTTCGAGGCTACTTCATACCCAAAATTTTCCCTCATTGGGACAGTTTTTGGAAAGGGTTCCTTCAGTCTCCTGTTTGTGCTTTTCCATGCATTTAACTTCTGTGCACAGAGCTTTTGCTTGCTTCTGGAATGCTGCCCTTGCAGGCTTCCCAAATGATGGTCCCCAAACTATGTCGCAGTGGGAACAAAAATACAGTAGGACATCTTATGGAAAGAGATAAAAAGTCAAAGAAATAGCTAAAAATATACATTTCCTTAGGTACATACTATGGAAATCATAGTTAAGATGAAAGAGAGTTTAATTGTGGAGTAGGATCTAGGTTTCTTTGTATGTCAACAGGTCTTTTTTTGCTGGTTCTGTCACTCCACTCAAGACCATAGACGAGCACCACAATTTCTGAAGTATCTACTAATGTTTGGGGATTGCCTGATTTTCTCATTAATAAACAGTTGTAATGAGGTGGTATTTTACTTTTACAAAGACGTTTTAATTTTTACTTTGACAAATTAAGCATTGCTTATTCCAAGTAGATCTGATTTTTCTGAAGGGTCTTTTCCCATATGGATATCCAGCTCTGCTCCTGAAAAAAAAATCACAGAATCATGGAATGGTTTGGGTTGGAAGGGACCTCAAAGCTCATCTCATTCCAACCCCCCGCCATGGCAGGGACACCTCCCACCAGCCAGTGTCTCACCACCCTCACAGGAAAGGATTTCTTCCTAATATCAAGTCTAAATCTCCCCACTTCCAGTTTGAAACTGTTACCCCTCATCCTATCACTCCATGCCCTTGTAAAAAGTCCCTCCCCAGCTTTCTTGTGGGCCCCTTCAGGTACTGGAAGACCACTATAAGGTCTCCCGAGAGCCTTCTCCAGGCTGAACAACCCCAACTCCCTCAGCCTGTATTCATAGGAGAGTCTTCCTCTTCGTGACAAAGCTCACAGCCACTTGTTAGCCTCAATTTTGCTTTTTGTTTTTGAACAGTTCTAAAACAACCCTTTTGAAGTATGCTGTGAGCTACAAATGAACTAGACACCAACCAGAAAGTTTTATGTAGATGAGCATTTTCTACTTGTTAAGTCTATTGTGTGGGAATAAACCGGGAGCCACGCTGTCATAAACTAACCTGGATCCAGCTGAGATTCTAGCTCAGGATATTATTGTCATTACTACTACAGCTACTGTTATCACTATATTATTTTTTGTTGTATCTGTACCTGCCCAGGCCTGGTTGTGGAAGATACTGTGCTAAGTACAGAGAAATAGAAAGCAAGGCATCTTCAAAAATCTAGAAATATGGAAAGAGGTTTATGGAAAATCACAAAAGTTGTGTAAACAGCAGTTAGTTAAGGGAGGAGACAGGCCAGAGACAAGATGAGCAACTATCACTGATCAGAGTTTGTAGCAGAAAACACAAGAATGAGCAAAATTAGTATTACTTTTTACTTGTGTTCTGCTTATATGAAGAAGATGGAGTAGCACCGTGCCTTGGTTCCAGGTTGCTGGGAAAGACAAATCATAATGGGGAATATATTTCTCTGTAAAGAAGCATTACAGATGTGATCTTCTTGTGACTTGTTTTCATTGTCCTAAGTAGGAGTGAATTGAGTGGAGCTTGTTCTTTCTTTAGCTTCTGGTGTATGTTTGCTATATTAATGTGTTGGTTAGGGAAGGAAGATAAAGAACAAATTTTATATTATGCTAATTAGCTGATGAATGTTTAATAAGATAACCAAGTAGCAAGGGTTAAGCAATTTATATTTTCTGGTTCTTTGTGATGCTGGTAACCAGGTAGTCTGATAGGTCCTACAGATCTTGACCTTTCTTTCTAAAAGGAAATTTTGATGACTTATTCTCACTGAAGGCTGACTTTTCCCCCCTTCTTCAACATCATTTGACTAGTCCACAGAGATATTCATCTTTCTAGAAGCAGAAATTCATGTTTGCGGAAATTTCTATAGAGAACACGTTTCTGTTTGTTCATCTGATTGCTCGAAAATAATATAGGAAATTGATGCTTATCTTCACAGAGTTTCCCTGCATGCAGAGCTCTGTGTGAACCAGGGATGGTTGTCTCAAAACCTTATGCACCAACCTGCTCTTGGCAGTAGTCTTAGGTGCCACTGCTTTTCACAGAGTGCTCTCAGAGCTGTAGGGCTGGCAAAGTAATTACATCAAGTTAAACCAGTAGGGAAAGTGCCTGGTTTTATATAGTGAGGTTTCTGATTTCAGAATTCGGTTGGATGTGCTTTGTAGTTTAAAAAGAAAATAAATTCCTGTTTATTTTTGTTCATGCATATGTTTCATACTACAAATGACTTGTTTTGGTTAGACTAAATTGATATTAATAGATGGTGACACAGCTTAGGGATGCAAACCCTGAGTGCAAGGACAGCCACTTCACACCTGAGATGGTGCACTCGAGTCACATAGAACTTAGTTTTCCAGTTTTGCAACCAGGTAAACAGAGGCACAGAACTAGTAATGGGGAGCTTGTGGCTAGGCAGGGCCACTTGGGTCAAACAGCCCAGTTGTACTCTTTCCTGCAACAGTGTCATGGGCCTCTGCAGAGGGGTCCCAGCTCCTGCCTCATGTGTCCCACGTTGTGCCACAAAATACTTCTCCCCTCTGCTGAAGGCTGGGGGATAAAATAGCAGTAGCCATAACTGTAATAGGTGCCCAGAGAGATCTGAGGTGCATCACACTCCTGAACTGTGGAGGACGAGGTGGGGTTTGTAAAGTCATGCTGTCTATCGTTAGTCATTGAAGTTCTGGGCTTTGTCATACCTGGGGGAGATGCCACTCTGTCACCTGTGCAGGAAGCTTAGGTGCAGCTCAGAGAACCTTGAGGTGTGGGGGTCTAAGTCACAGGGTAAACATGTGAGTAACCCTCCTACTCACAGGGTGACAGCTGAGAGCAGAGGCAGATGCAGAGGACCTCTTGCTCCCAGTGCCATACTCGCACTACTAACCATGCTAAACGGGCAACCACGCAAGCCCGCTGGGCTGGGGATACAAAAACAGAATTGGGGAGTGTAGGTTAGCTGTTCAAACACTCCAGAGAAACAGGAATAGAGAGTCATATCTTCTAGTTCAATCTTTGTATTGATTTATCATGATAAGAGGTGCCACTTCTAATAACGTCTACTTTTTTTTTTTTGCTATTACATATTTCTATGGCAGCTTTTTCCATGTGATATATTTTGGGTCACACATTAATTTACACCAGCCTCTGTTCTGCAAAAAAGAGTTCATGAACTAAATGAAAAGGAACGGGGAGGGGGGATGTCTAGCAGAGCCCAGGCTTTTGTTTCATGTTTTGGATGCATTCTCTTTTTAAAATAAAATTGTTGATATGCATTTGCTTTTATTTTTCTAGCCTTCCTCTTGCTGATGACCGGGTTCCTGTTTGATCCTGTTTACAAGCTTCCGAAGATTGAAAATAACCCCAACTCCTCTGCACTGGGTAGGAAAACAAAACCATATAAAGACATGTCGCAATTGCTCTGGAGGGCTCGCAATATGGAAGAGTGTGGTACGAAGGGAGGAAAAGGAGAAGGTTACTAGGTTACCACAAAAGACATTAGTGTACACAATTTTTCTCACCCACTCTTTTGGACTGGGGAGGAGGGGGAGGAGTGGGCAAGTAAATAAGGATATTCTCCAGCGAGAGTATTGCCAGTGTAAACGTTTTAAGTTTATCTATACTTTCTGTTACTCATTCAAGCTGCTTTGCAGTTCTATTTCAATCTATTCAAAAAGCCCCAAAAAGACAACTTTAAAATATTTTTGGGTTTAGTTTTTTTTTTTTTTCCCCCTTTAAAATGTACTGACAAGATAAAGAATTTTCCCTAAGTTACTCTGAACTTGTGGGTATATTTGCAGTGTTTCAGTAGCATTGATGTGTAAGTGTATATATCCCAAGTACAAAATGTTTGCAAACACTTTATAAACTGACGTTTCCTGCACTTAGGGAGAGGGGATGGGGAGCAATCTGGTTAGGTGTTGTTGGCCTGACAGGAGATTCAGTTACAGATAATCCCAGTTTATGTCTCTCCTTGATCCTGTAGTAGTCTTTGTGCTTAACCTGAATAGTTAGTGCCATGAATAGTAAACGTTTGCAGAGTTAAGGTTTCAAAGACAAGCACCTCCTTTTGGTAGCGTGGATTTTACCTTGTTATTGTGGACTTCAGGAGCTAGAGTTGAATATGTCAGATGCTGTTGAGTGTGATGAGCTTGTCCTAGGGTTAGACTTCACCTGGTTTGACCCAGTTGTTCTCATAGCCATGTATTGTGGTACAATTAGTGCCTCTGCAAGGGGGGGTGGCAATTGCTACCACATCAGGATTAGAAATGCAGCCACAGTGGCTGCTATCACTTATGTCCTGTATTCATGGGTGGAAACAAAAGTTGTGGAAGGCAGTGGAGAGCCAGAGCTGGTGTAACTGAGGGTTTAGGGCCAACTTGCAGGTGAAACCTTACGACAGCCTTCTTGGTTTCAGTATGATTTTTGTCCACATGCAGAGGGCTATTCCACTGTTCTTGCTGGGACAAAATTTCTATTCAAGTTGGAATGCAGGATTGTATGATTGACTTACAATATTCTGGTGTAAATCAGTGCTTTCCTGCTTCATAGTGAGGCCTTAAACATGCATATGAGATGGCAGTCATGGTGTTTTAAAATGATTGATTCAGACATGAAAAAGTTTCATGATTCACTTTTCTCTTTCTAACTGCCAGAAGTCAGTTGTGACTTTCTTGTATTTTTCCTCTTCTAAGTAAGCTTATCAAAGAAGAAATCACTAATTTACCAGTCAGTGCTTAATAATCAAGGAAGTGAAACTTCTACTTCAGAGAAAAAAAAGAAATCCTTTGCTGAGTTTCTGAATGATTTTTAAATAATAAAAGCTTACCATCTACTGGGCAACTGATTTCTTCTTTTTATTATTATCATTTTTTAAGGCTTTCATTCTGAGAGGGGTCACTAGCCTTTGAGAATTGAACCACTTTGTTGACAAATCTGTCCTCTAAATTGAACAGCATTAATTAGAACTTTATGCTGCAGATTCTTACTTTGTAATGTGGGTGGGGGTATCAGCAAAAATGTCTAATGAGTTTGATTGAAGGTGGTTTTAAAAGGTCTGCCACCTGTAGATAAAAATGTGCATTACTACACATGGTAATTACCAAGACTGAAGGCCATGACATGATCCATTGACCTTTTGAAATCAAAACACTTACTGTAAAGAAAAAAAGGCACCGATTTTTCCATCTGTGTTAGTATAGGACATGTCTGTATATTAATCTATATCAGTACACTGTAACATATCTAGGGGAAAAACAGATAATCCAGAGTATGTTAGACCCAAGTTTCCCATCTTCTCCTCTACAGGCTTGTAAAGCTCTCACTATTTCTGTATGTGTTGAGGCATCTTTTTTTGATCTAATGAAATAGATTGCTAAAAATATTCAGGTGTCTAAGACAGCAGCAAAACATATCTGAGCCACCCTACAAAAATAAACTAGTTTTGTGCATACAGGATGAAAAAGAAAGTGTACAAGGAACAGATTTCAGCTTCAGGCTTTCTGTAGGGGCATGTGCAATAAGGGAGGGGAGCAATAACCCAGCAACTATCATGGTAAGAATTATGAAAAGCACTTTGATGGTACTTTCTAAAGTCAGTTCACTAAACAGGGGCCAAAGCAGAAGCCTGAAAGGCAACTTGTAGTTTGCTGTTAACAACCTCAGCCCCTTGCTGCTATTTGCAGTTGGGAACGAGTGCTTCTGCACACAGCAACAGTGAGAAAAACTCAAGGGGAATAAAGGATGCGAATGAAAGGTTTTCTGTTTTCGTATGAGTGCTCGGAACACGAAGCAAGAGAAGAAGCAGCAATCTGAGCTAAGCTAATGCAATAGAAGACTATTGCACCCAAACTGTCTCAGCAGAACTTCCTGCATAATTAGATTGTAAATCTTCTCAACTGAGGAAGTTTTGCCCAAGGTCAGATTGTCTAAGTAATAATCCATTCTACATAAATTAGAAGATTTGAACTGCTGGGATACATTATTACATTAGTTTTGTTTTTTATTCTTAATATAAACTAAGGAGAACAAATGCAACAATTCTTTTTCTTTTCTTTTTAATTATGTTATGTCTCTTTAGCTTTTGATTACCTCACAAGGCCTTTCCTGTAGGTTTTTGGATTTTTTTTCCTGAGCAATGATGAAGTTGCCATCTAGGCAAATTAATACATTTTTAATATACTTTAGAAAGTGATACCACAGGATCCTTTGGCCACCGGATTCTGTGATATCACTTCCTCACTGAAGCATTTAGTCAGAGATGCTGCTGCTTGTTTTGTGCTGCAGTTTTTTGTGATGCTGAAGTCTTACCTCCCACTATGACCCCTTTGTTCTGCAAAGAACAGAATTGCCATCTTCAGGGTAAGAATTAATGGATGAAAATTTTGTAATAAGTAGTTTAGAGCAAGCAGGCTTCTAAGTTTTTTATTCAGTTATTTTCTTTGAGAGAAAGGAGACTGTGGGTACTTGACATACACATACAGCTGTATGTAAAAGTGATGGGATAAATCATGAGGTCGTTGTTCGGGCAACAATTGCCATTGAAACTTCAATATTTGATCTGCTTGAAGAAAGCAAAGTTCACAGTGTAGCACAAATTAATTTGTATGGACTCATCAGTGGTTTTTTTTGTTTTTGTTTTACCTTTGACTTTCACTATGAAGTGGAGGAGTGGCCAACTCTTCAAGAGAGCCTTTTGGACTTAGAGCTTTTGGACTGGACTCTCAGGGTGTCTGTGTATACTCTGCCAATGCTAAATAAAACCAGAGAGAGGTGATGTGGAGAGGCTTGTGGAAGTGCTCACCATGCTGCTGCCTCCCAGTTCCTGGGGCTGCTTTGCACATTTGCCAACTCCAGTGTCTCTGTTAGATGCACGTGTTAGAGATGTAGACCTGCACAGTGGTAGTTACTGGTGGCAGGATTGCAAAACCAACTTGATTTAGCTCTGTGATGGGTTGTGGTGTTGTTGTTGTATGTGCAGGCATTGGGAAAAATGTAATATGTGGAGAAGGTTGGCTTCTGTTAATGATGTTTTTACATATTTCTGTTCTTACTGAAAATTCATACACAATATTATGATAGCTTCCTCCTCCTTAAAAAAGAATTAGCTGGCATGGGGGAGGTACTGAACTCTTTCTCATCGAATTCCTGTGATCAAGGGTAGAAAAATTAAAAAATGAAATCGATAATTCCATATTTTCAAATACAGGAGCATTTTGATTACTTAATGGCCTGTTTGGTGAGCTCAGCTGCGTGGTGGGTCTCTGGTCAGCCTACTCTGCATGGGCAACTGAAGGCAAAGCCTAAGGTTTGGTGGAAACAGCAAATCCTCTCAAAGGTCCTGGAAGCAAGGGTACTCCCGGACTGAAGGATGGGGGTCACCCTTCTCTTGACTGCTGTGCAAGGAGCAGACTTCAGTGTACTTTTTCCTCTGTTGCTGTGAGGCACCAATGGATGTGAAAAAGGAATAACACTTTAGAAGACATGAAAAAAAAATGAAGATCTGTGAAAGTCTTTTGAAACTGGTATTTTGGGGAAAAACCAAAGCATTCAGATTGCTCTTGGAAACATACAAGAGCATTGGAAGTCAGGAGAGAAAACATTTTTTTTTACTACTTAAAATCTAAACTTGTTCTCATTACTGCCATTGTAATCCTTGTAAAATTACTTTTACCTATTTAAAATTTTCATTATTATTATTATTATTATTTGTTTAACAGCAAGTAGCTGTGTCTTTTCTCTGGAGGATCTGATATAAAGAAAATCAGAAATCAGACCTCAAGACTACTTTTGAGGCAGAAATAATCCAACCATTATTTCTGGTGTAAAAGGTTTGTGAATAGCATCATTTGCCTAGAAGCTGTTTTCCAACCTAATAACTCCCGGAATAATGACCTAAAACTGTTTCCAAGAGGATTAAGGCCCATATAACTATTAGGAAGTACAAGTTTTTGAAAAAGCTTCTTTCTGATTGGCAGAGAGGTGAGTTCTGATTTAGGTTAAAGCTGCTTGCTTAGGAGAATCAGTTTCAATCTCTCTGAAGTCAAAAGTGTTGAAGTAATCCTCTGGAGAAGGATTGTGTGAGGGGTTTTATTTCTTTCTTTATATAATACATATGTGTATATATAGTTATTGCTATAATGACCTCAAAGATGGTCATTTAACTGAGTTTTTAATCCATTTGGGAGGAATTTCTTAATCTTTTGCTTTAGTTTGCCTTGGGCAAAAATCGTTCAAAATGGGCTGAGATTGCAGCTGAACACTTAGCTTGTTGGTTAATCATCACTTGAACACTCTTCATTGGAGAGACTGTGGAACAGAGAGTTTATTATCTATGATGATATTGGTGGGTTTTTATGGTTGTGCACGTGTTGTATGTGTTTACTCCTGTTTATTGCTTTTTTAGCCAGTGTGATCTGCAAAGGGGAGGGAGGAGAAAACGGGCTCAGGATGACTTGGGAATATCTGCTGTATGGGGTCAGGCATTAAGGGTTAGAGGATTGCATGGATTTGCAGCTGAATCTGTTTGACATAGAGCTGCTCACCGAGTTGCTCTTTTAAATTGGTCAAACTTCCCAACCGCGCGTCAAAATACTGGTGGCAGAAGTTGGCTGCAGAAAGCATGTGAATTCACACAGAAATGGCTGTTAACCACCTATTGTTTTTCACCTTCCTGAAATAACTGGAGTTAATGCCGTAGCTTCTGGCGGAATCCCAGAAATGTCTCAGCAGATCACACTGAAGACCTGAAATCATCAGTGAGTTGAGCCAGCTTTATCCTAGGGTGCCTTCATTGACAGCAATGAGGATTGGTTTACTGCTGTCCCAAGAGCATACTCGTGTAAGAAGGTGAAATAAACACCTGGCATTAGCAAAGTAAAATGGAATGATTTGTTTTATTTACCTGAGGAACTAGTATCCTCAGTCAGTCAGGAATTTGTAATGATATGTGTACCTTTAGGTAAGTTTGGCCTCGTGTACAGTTGAAGGTGGTTTAGCAGACCTTTTCACTAATAAGGTAACAGGAAGATCTGACTATCAACTGAGTTGTTACAAAAGGTAGGGCTAGTTTTGTGGGACACTGAAATCTATCTTTAAAATGTGCAAAAGGGATTTAGTCAGTGATGGTACCCATGCAGCTGAATTGAGCCCTGTTTTGAAAAAAACATTCTAATTTTTGCATTGGTTGACTATAGCCACAATAGAGAAAGGCAAAGAAGTGTTTACTGAACAGATCTGTGGCCAAATTCTTATTTCTGATGCAGGATGCACAGTGCCAAAAATCTGATGCATATGCTTATGAAAGATTTTTCTGGTTCTATATGTACTATAAATACATTCCACATGGCTTTATACAAAGCTCTCTGTTATTTCAGTAAATCACAAGCTACTAAGCCAGATCCAAAGAAGGTAAAGCTCTGAATAAAATTCTGCAACATTTTATGACTTTGAAACCCTGTTTTAGAGTATATTTGCTTCATTGATTTGTGGCTTTGATGGTCTCAGTGGGGCAAGCACTGAAAAGATAGGCAAAATTTAATGGGGAAAAAAAGTCTTTTCACAAAGTTCTCTTGTTGCACTTAAGCTAGCAGACGAAAGTAAGTTCCTTTTTATTTTCAGGATTCTAGGTTGCAACTTTAAGACAGAATATATAGTTTTATTTAAAATAAGAAATCCTGTTGCTGAAGATGTAATTTGATGTGACCAGGTTTGGCAAAACTGCTTGCTTAATGTGAATATGTGTCTCTTCTAGGATTTTAGAGGAAAAAATATCTGTGTTCCCTCCACTCCCAGCTGTAGGACTGAGAGTGTGATCGTACAGTGTTGTCTTCTCAAGCCCCAGGCAGGGCTGTCTGGTGGCTCAGGAGCTCCTTGGAGTATCCCCAAGCAGCAGTAAAAAAATCAAGTCTGGCTGTTCCCTATTTAGTTTCCCTTTTTTATATAACAACTTTGAATTTCAGCATTCCAATTAAAAAGATGAGAAGAGAGAGTGGATTAGCTGCAGAGGGAAACCAAAGAGTTTGGTAAACCTAAGGAATAAACTAAGGGTAGAACTGCAGAGGTATTTCCCCTGTTGCAGCAACAGGTTGCTCTAGTTCCTTAATGTTTTAGTTGTTAAAACCACCATTATATAGTGAGACACCAGCATAAAATGAAGTTAAAAAGAGTGAATACTTCCCTGACCCCACAGCAGCGGCGTGATGTTGGCAAGAGCAGTTTTGTTGGTGAGATTGGTGCTATGGGTACAGGATCATCCTACTCAGTTGCTTTGTCCTTTGCTCATAGACTCGGATTTACATCTTCTTACTGTTCCTTTTCCACATCCATAAGCTTTTATGCTTGCCAGCATTGCAAATCTGGGGGAGTAAATTAGAGACCTGCTCCCTGCCATGCGTTGTCTGTGCAGCCACCAAGGAAAGGCTGAGCTTAAGGCAGGCTGTGGGCATCACTTCTACCTGTGTAACTGCAGTGGAGATTGCTGGGTGTGGAACTGGCAATTTCAGGGCAGCTGTAGTGCATAATCTGGTCAGGGGAAGGGTATTTGGGGGGGTTCTGGTGGAGGACTGGCACAGGCACAGTGACAGCCAAGCTGGGCTTTGGAGTCTCATGCTGGGTTCTCAGCAGCCACAGTTGGAGCAAGTGTTCTGCATCCCTTTCCTCGGGGAAAGCGGGGGAAGTGAGCATCAAAAAATACTGACATCCCCCAGCTGCTTTTCGGTGAACCCCTGTAAACTTAGAGGTGAAATCTGAAGATGATAGTTTTATAAACAGCCTGGTGTTCTGTGCCTTCAGAGTTAGGCACAAGATGATGTCTTGATTGACAGCTGGGGAGTGCTGTCCCCACCCTTGGAAAATGAGGGCTCCTTGCACCTCCTCACAAGGGGGGTGCCCCAAGCTGAAGCACCTGAAGCTGCTCCTGAGTCATGGGATGGGAGCATCCTCATAAGGAAAACGGAGGTCCAGCAAGTGGAAGCTGTGAGATGGGAGAGCCAACGGCTTCTGATTTCTGCACCTTGGAAAGGGTTAATGCTGAGGTGCTCCATTGTATTAATGATGGTTGTCTCTTCCCAGAGCCCGTTGGGCTCTTTCAGAGGCCTCTCAAAACAATGAGTGCAGTGAGGCTGTTCTGTCTAATTACTCCAAGACAGGGATGCTAAAGAGGAATTAATGACAGTTGACAAGTGCAATTAATAATTATAGCAAAGCTGGGAGTCATGCAGCAGGCAGATGACAATAACAGGGTAACTGTACATGACAGCTTTCATCCGTTCCTCCCCCCCACCCACTTCTTCTTTCTTTTACCCTTTAATGTGAGCTGCTGCAAGCAGCCTGGCCACGCTGTGTGCAGACAAGGGATGAGAAGTCACTGAGATGGAGTTGCTTAGGTTTGTCCAGTTTCTAACCTGGCCCCCCCTGCCCTGATCTCTTACCCCCTGCCCTAAAAAAAAATAATAATAAAATTAAACAAATTGCCAACAGCACCAACTTAGTGCACGGGCTTCTGTTAGCTTTCACAGTCAGGTGTTGACAAGACTACTTAAAATTCATGTTGGGAGATTGGAAGGAGAAGGGGACAGGGAAAGGCAGCAGCAAGCTGGAGTTGAAGTGGGATTTCCATATCAAAGGCCAGGCCTTTGGCTCTGAATGGTAATTAAAGTACCCAGATTTCATCTCCTTGGTCAGCTCATGAAAAGGAAAAAAAAATTAGAGAGGATTTTTTCACTCCCTTTAGACTACAGTACAGCAAGCAGTAAATTAAATGAAAGTTGAGCTAAAAGGTGCCTAACGCTTCAATCTTTTGCATCTAATAGAATCTATGATGTTTTTAAAGCATTTATTCAGTTCACATCTTCATCTTGCTGTGATTATAAAGGATATCATGTCTTCTTACATTTATTGGGCACACATCTTGGCCTTCCCAGGGTTGTAAAAGGATTTCACTTTGCATTATGTTGCTGTTGTGTTACGGCCTTTTGGGTTTTTTTAAAAAGGGAGGGGAGAGAGTGTGAAAAGGAAGAAAAAAGGCACATTTCTGTGTAATTTTTAGCTGGTCATTGTAGGAACCACTAACAGTGAGAACCAAATAAATGCAAATTTAATGAGGCATGGGGAACTAGTAATGAGATACAACAGCCCCTCACCTTAAGGTTGCTGGTTCAGACCTAGACCATGGCACTATTGAAAGTGGCCACAAACCAGCGGTCACATGGCAGTAAGTGTGCAATGGTTTGTCACCTTGGTCCAGTTCCCAGTGGATATGTAGCAATGAAACAAAAGCTCTGCTTGCATTTCCTGGTAGTCTGTCTTCAGGGGCAAGAACTCTGTGCTCTCTGGGTTTTCCTGCCCTTGATGTGTGGGTCGTGTTCAAATCAGAGTTAAGCTATGATGTGTGGTGGTGTGCCCTGAGCTCCTCCTTGGCTGTCCTGGTTCCAGGTCTCCTGTAGAGGTGCTGAAGTCTCCAGTCAGGACTTTCACTGGCAGTGGGTGAACACCTAAAGCCTGAGGGTATCACCAGTGCCACTGGTGTCCTGATGGGCCCTTCAGTTTCTCTTTACATCTGAGCTGGCCAAGAAGTTTCTCCACACCTTGGGCTTCTGCCTGTGGGTTTGCACCTGAGTAAATCTGTGGTTTCAACCTCTTTGGCTGAATGCCCTGGGGCAATGAGCAGTTTAGCTCTTCAAAATTCTGCTCGAAGACTTGAATCTTAATTCTCAGAGCCACACGTGTATAACTAAAGGTGACCAGGCTGGGTCTCATTTACCTTGGGGCTGAGTTGGAACCTGCTACAGGTCACAAATTATCTCTCCTGACCCCACTGTATGCTGGAACAGTTCCTCGAGATGAAATGGTGAAGTCTAGATGTTTTGGTGCATTTTCCTATAGTTACATCTCCCTTCTGACATAACCATTTCAGTACGAGACGTAGGTGTGGGCAGTGCTGGTGGTGTCTTGTTTGTATGAGTACAGCTGCTGTGATGGAAGGGGTAAGAAGAGCTCCTTGAAATAAAACATGGAATAGTTAGGATCAAAATTTTCAAAGGGAGAGAGGAGGGGAAAAAGGCAAATTTTTGTTGCTGTAACAAAGAACAAGAACTTAGAAATGGCCCAAATTAAATGCTCACTAACCACAAAACCAGCCTGAACTTCAGAGGTTTTCAAATCTAGACTTGTATTCTAAATTCTGAGGTTATTTTTCCTCCCCCCTTCTCTTTCTTTCTTTCACTTCCTTTCTTGCTCTCTTCCTTCTCTCTTCCTCTCCAAGGCCCACTCTCCTTTCTTCCCCCTCGGCTCAAGTGCATTATTTTCTGCTATTGTGTTTAAAAAACTCTGCTGCAGGGGCTCTGAAATGAATAAAAATGTAATCCTCAGTGTGCCCATTGTGCACTCTCATTTGTTTTTGCTGTATCGATTTATCAGCGGAGGGAAATTACTCGCTGGAAGAGAGGATGCCAGTCAGAATGACATTTATTTCATAGTACAAGGAGGCTCTCCAGCGTGTTTCCATGTAACCCAGATATTGGAGCTGTAAAAGGGCTTGTAACAAGGTTTAGTGCTATGATTAGATCATGTGGAGCACCTTGCTTTCATAACAACAGGCACTTGGCTGGAGCCAAGGCCTCAGGTTATGGTCAACTTTTTTTTTTTTTTTTTAATTCCTTTTTCCTGAATGTGGAGTATTTGGCTTGCACTCCAAAATATTTCTCTGTTCAAAACCCAACCGTGCAAACTTGTGAGATCTCATTTGGTTCTTACAGGAGTCTTCAGCTTTCATGTCACCAAGTTAAAAAGAGAAGAAAGATAAAATATTAACTTGTGAATCTTTTTAGCTTTGTGTGCTTCCTTGCATTGCTAGTGAAATAACCTCATAATTTAAATTCACCAAAGCAAATCTTTTCCTCCAGTGATGGTAAGCTACACTTGCTCAAGACTAACAATTACCTGTTCTTTACACAAAACCTGTGATAGGTTGCACATTGCTAATAAAGGAGGGGTTCAGGAGGCTGAATCCTGGCCCTGGGGTTCGTGTTTGGCTGCTGTTGCTGGGTAGTTTGCATAGAGGGCTTTGCTGTGTCCAGTGCCTGTCGAGCTCAGCAGCCCCTTTCCAACAGTGTCCAAAGTTGGGTGATTCAAATGAAGATCCCCAAACACCAGAATCAGTCTTCCTCCACGTGACTCCTCTTTAGCAGATGATGTTGGCTTACTTTCTGCAGCGTTTTATGTACCTCTAGAAATGTCCTGTCAGGAGGTATTCTTAAAACTTTTGATATATCTATGGCTATTTAAGAACCTAAGTCTGGAAAAAACCTTCTAGATTGTCAAGCTCTTCCTCCTAGAGTGCATATTGATAGCCTATAACGTTCATTAATTTCCTGTGATTTTATTTATTATCACAGATATGAAATTGCTCCTAATTTCTCTACATCTATAGTTATCCCTCTTTTAATTTTTGACTTACCTGGTCATGAGCTTGTCATATATATCAGGGAGCTTTGGGGGTGTCTCCTGCCCCATAAGCTGGGAATTGCTCCTGCCCTGTGCAGCAGCACAATTACTGGTGGGGAGCCCACTGCTCCTGACCATTGCAGGAACATGGGGAGATAGCCAGTAGGAGGTATAGGAAGTTATGTCTGTGTTGAAGATTACTTGATGCTTTCCATCCTAAAACTCTCTTTTCAGCTGTTTATATCTTTGCCAAATGATTTCAGCTTTGGCTGGTATTTTCCATTTTGGGTGTTTGCCTCAGACATTTAAAAAAAAAAAAAAAAAAAAAAAATTAAAATTTTTCAGCCAAAATGGCTCAGCTGTCCACAAGCTGAGAGAAAAAATGAGTTGTTTTGGTTTTATTAAAAATATTCTTCCCACTGTCTCGATGGAAAGCTCAGCTCCCAAGTTGCAAGCCTCTGAAATGCTGATTTTTCTCATATCCAGTAGTAACTTTCTTGAGTGATAAAATTAACGAGGTTTAACCTGTGGAGTTCTTTGCTAGACTCTGAATCCCCTAGCTCATGTCTCTTGCTGCCTTTCCCTTTGGGGTGGTGGCTGGGGAGTAACAGTTGAACTTAACTAGTTCTAGTTAGCTGGTCTGTCTATATCACTCTTTTCTTGCTTAGAGGATAATGCTGTTGTTGCAAGTACATCCAGCTGAGCTGTAGCTCAGACTGCATTTGAGCTGCAGTGTTAGCCAAGGGTTTTGCTAGCTAAGCTTGACCTAAACTGAACTGTTCCTTTCTAGTCTAGATGAGATGTGTTATTTTCCTCCTAAAGGTCAGGTAAGAAATACAGAGAGAGCAAAAGGGAACGAGCAGCACTGAACTGTGGAAGAGAAATAAAATTGAATAAGTGCCTGGCAGAAGCAGAGGACAACACTGTTGCTTTTGGTAAAGTTGGGAGCATGCATACACATGGGTGTGATGGAGCTCGTCACAGCAGCGGGAGTGTGGCTCTTCCCTGTGGTGATGGGTGCTGTTCCCTTCTGTGGGCAGGCACTGAACCTTTCAGGAGGGAATAAATTGCAGATCTCCTTGTTCTGCCTTACTGGGGTAGCAAACGGGCAGTGTGAGGAAATAGGAGTGCTCGTTTGGGGGGTCAGACATGGAGTCTGAATCGATGGACCTGAGGAAAGGAGGTCTTGGCACACCTAAGACTATGAAGAAGGTGTGACATGGGTTGAAGTAGCCAGAAAATCATCTAGGCAGCTATACAGACCCGCAGTCTTGAAGTCTGATATTGTTCAGGAATTCTCTGTTTTGTCAGTACATTGGCTGATGGGAAGGTTGGGTTTTTATTTCCTTTTCCCTTTGTTGTCTGCGTACCAACCAGCTATATTTGGAATGAAATATGGATTCCGATAACAAGAAGATAAATGGAAAAAAAAACCCAAGTTTAAATGATGTTGCTATCTTAAAATAAACGCTTCAGTAGCATACAGTCTAAAGCTATTTCAGCATATGGAAATGTATGTAAAATCAATATACTACTATGTCACTTTTTGCGTCAGATGCCGCGTGTCTGTGCTGACAAAATGGCATGCATTACCTTTCCCCATCTGTTCCAAGCACACTGAGTAGTGCACTGAAAAGCTTTTGCAAGTCATGACATAAATACACAACTGGATGGGGTAGCGTAGATAGAGCAGCAATCTTGTGAAACCTCCTTTAAAGGGAAATTATTTTAATCCTTTTCAGGCAAGAAATTAATTTTCAACCAAAAAAAAAAATGGTTTTAGTATCAAAGTGTAGTAGCGTTTAGCAGTCATATCCACGTTAAACGTTTCTCCCCACTGCTATATCAGAAAATAGCTTCCAATGTGGATAAAATCCAAAATCAATTAGTTCAGTTTAAGTTATTTCAGGTTTCATTGTTAGTTTTTAAAGAACATCTTCCAGATTGTCTCTAAACTTTGCATGAAAATTAATTTAGTGAGAAGTTTCTTCCCACTTGTATATTCCAGCCTCGAGGAGCTGAAGATTTGCAGAGATCACCAGTAAAAATAGTGCCATTAATTCCCAGACAGTAGTACCTGAGTATTTCTTCAAATATCACTTTCTTTGCAATTATTGACTTTTTATTGGCTTTTTATCATAGAATACCAGGTTGGAAGGGACCTCAAGGATCATCTGGTCCAGCCTTTCTTGGTAAAAGCACAGTCCAGACAGGATGGCCCAGCAGCCTGTCCAGCTGAGTCTTAAAAGTGTCCAGTGCTGGGGGGTCCACCACTTCCCTGGGGAGATCATTCCAATGGAGGGCAGAGCATCTTGTACAGGATATGTGTCCAAACCACACCACTCACCCTTACCTGATGAGTGTCAGGTGTCCATCCACATGACTTTATTGATGATTTTACATTTATATAAAAATTTTCTTTTGAGAAGTCTTTTGCTCATAGGCATGCAGAAGACTCAGAGGCAGCCCACTGTTTATATGGTATCCTTAAGTTATATTTCAGTAGACTCTACGTGCCCCAGGTGATTGCCATTTTAAGGGCAGAGTAGCCTCAGTCTTTTGGGCAGCCTCCAGGACCACACAATTTTGAGATTCTTATTTCTGGTTTCCTCCTTATTTGAGTAACTGAGTATAATTCCTTCCATCAGCTCACAGTTTTCTTAAATTTCAATGTACAGCAATGTAGTTTGAGAACCTCCAAACTATTAACAGTGTAGGGGCCAAAGGAGTGTGCATCTAATCCAGTTTTTCCTACAGCCCTAGAACAGACCTCACTAATTTGCTGCATCAAAACTAATGAAACGAAAAGTTTTGTACAGGTACAAATTGGTAGCAGCTATTATTGTGACTTTTATCTTCTTATTATTTGCTTACTATAATATTGTTATATTTGGAAAGTATTTGGAACAAGAGCCAAAAGCAGTGGAAAGACCTCCCTTTGGAAGTAAAAATTAGAACCATTAGTTGGAAAATCTCGCACTGTGATGTTTGCTTATCGCTTCACTATCGCTGAATTTTGCTTTCACTTGCAAGTGTGAACCAGCAGATTAGATGCTTCCAAGGGCTCATTCACTGGGAGGTTTTGCAGGTGATTTCAGTTTAATGCAACCAGATAATTGTAGCCCTGGGGCTTGGCTAGGTTATAAAGCTGCTAATCCAGACAATATTATCCGATCACATGTTGTGCTTATATGAGAGACCTCTGCCTTTAATAGTCTCTCCCTGTGCTTCTAAGTGGTTTGTGGGTTTGTTTTTTTTTTTTATAGTTTCAGCAGCCCTACAGAAATGAGACAGGCTAAGAGTAAGCTCCTGAACAAGTCACTAGTTATGCAGTACATGTACTGCACACACGTAACACACAGCGTGTATGAGGTGGTTCATGATGCTGATGTGTATGTTCAGCTCTGCAGAGAGAGGGCAAGGTGGTGGGCACTGATGACTTTGAACACTGCAATCTTTATTTAGCTCTAGGCCCACATGTAGCTGAAGCAGATGTATGGCAATGCTTTATAGGCACAATTGTCACTTAGCGTGGTCAGGAAACAAATGTTGTTGTTAAAAAGCATGTTTGTCAAAACAGAAACTTTTCATGGCAATACACAGGTATGTCAGCCTGAAATCTGGACCTCTCTTACTTGGCAATATTTACTCCTTTGGTGAAATTTCCAGTATTTTGTTTCAGGGGGGACAGTTCTTTTAAGTTTGTTATCCAGCTCTTTGAAACTTAAGAAGTTGATATGGGGCATATAAAAACTTAGATAAAAGCTTAGGCATGTGTCTCTGTGCTATGGGAAAATGCTGTCCTGATGTTGGTACCTTTGCAGCATTGCTGTGGCTTAAGATGCAGAGTGGAAGGAGGGACTGTCTTCCGAACCAGCCAGCAAAATACACTCTTTGTGTTGGGGTGAACTGCTGTGGCCAGAATAAGTAAGGATTTGGAAACAGTGAACAGCTTTGGTAAGACTTGCATTTTAGTGATTTGGCTGGTTACAGATGGAAAGAGATCTCTATACTGTTAATTTTATAAAATGTGATTGCTTCTGATTACACTGTGTGCTGCTCATTTCTCTGTGTGTTGCTGGAGGAAACTCACAGCCTGGCTGTGCAGGTCTGCATGCGGAGGAGTGAGGCAGAGTCCTCGGCTTCTTGGAGCAGAGTGGTGGAGTCCCCATCCCTGGAGGTGTTTGAGTCCTGTTGACACAGTGCTCAGGGTATGGTGTGGTTGAGGACTGTCAGTGTTGGGTTAATGGTTGGACTTGATCTTCAAGGTCTCTTCCAACCCAGGTGACTCTGTGATGTCAGCAGCCTTGCTGCAGTCTCTGTAAGATGCACACCCAACATGACACAGAATTCACACCGAGGAACACTAATGTCAAATGTGTAATTAAGAATCTTCAGGACAGGCAGATTTCTGAGCATGTGCAGTATCCTTTTTGTGAACCTTGGGATCTCAGCTGGTTTTGGTGAAAAACACAGAAAGCAATTAGCTTGCATCTTAGAGGCTAATAATAACTGAACCTTTTGGCAGATTGTGTGATGGGATGATTTCCTCTCGGTGATCTAAGCCAAATGAATTAATAAAACAGATTTTTAAAAATCACTTATTCTCACACAGTCATTTTGCTGTCAGAGGTGTGTGAAAGCAAAGAATTTGAAACCTGGGCTCTGATGCTTTGTACTTGAGATATTTTTGTTGGGATAAGTCTCATGTATTTGCACCATGTTAAAGCAGTTTTCCTTCTAGAGCTACAGTCTTGTGTATTCTGCTTGAGATTTAAACAAATTTTGTAAACCTAGCCCCCTTGGTTCTCTATCTCTCTTTATAAAATTTGAGGAGATTTCTTCCATTTCAAAAGCAAAGGTCCAAACAGATCTGCCTGCCTGGTTAAGCGAGATGAGTGAGACTTGGTTCTAAGTCAGGCAGTGGAGGTTGGTGGTGCTTGCTCTTCATATCAATGATGTCTGTTTTTCCCAAAAAGACAATGGTTGTAAGCAGGTTTACCACTGACTGCTTCTTAATGTGCTCCAGCTCTGACCCAGAGTGACCTCCTTGCTGCTACACCAACTCATTCAGTCCCTCCCTGAGAGTTTTTGTGGTCTCTGAGCATCACCAGAGATTCAGCAGTGCAACGAGAATGGAGAAAATGGTGCCTGCATGCACACAAATGTCAGTCACTTGCATGGACAAGTCCAGTAGCTTTAAAAAGGGAAACACCAGTTGCTAAAATGTAGGCATGGGAACCCTGTCTGTGAAGAGGAATATGGACACCCCGGGAATACTGATCTGGAGCTGAGGCTTGGTTTCAGCTTTGCCACAAGCTTTCCCAGCTGAGCAAAGGCAAGATGGATCATGCGTGTTTTGCACCACCAAACGTAAATAGCAGTGAGGATGGGTGTGCTGCAGCAGTGTGGGCCACAGTGGGCCCAAGACACAAATGATTTGGTCATCCCTAGGGTGCCAGGTGGGAATCTGGACCTCACTGGTAGAGGACAAGTAATTACACATAGAAGTCACAACAGCAGTGCTTTCCAAGTGGTAAGAAGCAGTCCTTGGGGAAAGAAGCAAGAGCTGCTAGAAGAGAGAAGAGTGAAAGAGCAAAGAGATGTACTCGTAGATATTTTAGTTGAGTTTAGTTAGGATTGAGTGCTATGTAGGCAATACTAGAGAATGGTGCCTGTTGCATGAAAACAACTATCAAGCTCTGGAATGAGATGCTTCTGGACAAGGCATCACTTTCCCCTTTGAAAATGTCACTGGCTTTATAACCCATCCAAACAGGATATCAAGTCCCCCAACCCTTTGTTCACCTTCTATTTCCCATCTCTGGAGTGAGCTAATGTAGGGCAGTGCTGAGACACTGGTAGTGGTACCAAAGGACATTCCCTCACGCTCTATGCCAAGTCAGGCTTGGTGCCCTGGACCAAATGTCAGGGAAGTTTATCTTTTCTCCTACATAGCCAAACATGCCTAATGTGCAGTGGGCTTTTTAGCTGTTGTTTTGGTCTTGTTAACTGTAAGCCTGGAAGGCTTTGTCTCTTTTGCTGAAGTGTGAAACACATGCTGATGCTTCTGAACAGGTAGCCTAGAAAAGGAATGTTTGTGCCTTAGTTTTTAAACATACATAATAGTATCGTTTGATCTCACCTTTGAGAAAGACTGGCACCCCCCCCCACCATTCTTCTGAGCAACCAGAAAATACTGTAAATGCTTCATCCTCACCTGGGGCTCATGTCCAGCCTTAGGACTCTTTAGCCCCTGTTCCCATTCCCTATCAAAAGCAGTGATGTGCAAAATAAGGACCAAAACTGTTGCTGCCTAAGGCCACTGTCGAGGCTGAGAATAAATCTGATCAGCTGCAGACTTGTGTTTTTCAGTGGAGCCTCTGTTTCTTCTGTTCCTTTTCCAAGGGAGACAAAAGCCTAAGCAAATGTTCACAGAGCACCTACTGGGAGAATTACTCTGTTCCCTTCAGCTTCTCGTGCTGCACCCATGCCCTCTGAGGTCTGGTGGGTTTGTAGGTGGAGCTGAGGACTCTTAATGCAGGGCTCTCCTTGAGTGGTGTGACTTCACTGTGCCTTTTCCCCTGAGCTTGCAATGGAAATGCAGTGCTGCTTTGCATCCTGGGGTGTAGGCTTCATGAAAATAGCCATCTGACAAAGGGTTTTTTTAGATGAAAGGTAAGAGGAAGCAAATTGTGATTTGGTGTTCAGGTCAGCATCTCAAACATAGGCTTTGAGTGCCAGCTTAGGTATGTTAGAGTATCCTGTCTTGTACCCAGTTGCCAGTAAGGACCCAGTCTGGTGCCATGCCCTTGTGTCTGAGGAGTGGGCACAGTTTATGCATAGCTGGATTTTCAGCCCAGTGAAGTCAGGGGCAGTATTTATCTGTGGAACTGCTGAAGAAACTAACTGCTAGTGCCTTCGTGGCAGTGCAGCGCTCTGCCTGGCCCAATTAGTCTTGCTGCAAGGCCAGCCTAATTAGCTCAGAGCGAGTGCTTTGGAAATACAGTGAAGTGTGGCTGGGTGTCTCTGCAGAGCTGTGTGTTTGGCTGTGGATCTCCACCCTGAGATCTCCTCCCTTGATCTGAGTGCACTGGAGGAAGCCCATTAAACCTTGCCCTTCGTTTTCTGATGAGCTGTTGGTGCAGTCCTTGCTGTCACCTCACCTGGGTATCCCTGTCCTAGTGCCATCCTTTTTCACTTTAGTACCCAGTGCAAGTCTTGTCCACAGTGATCCACCCTACCTGGAGCTCTTTTGGAGAATAATAATAGTCTGCATGGAAGTGGGTTCACAGAAGTTAGAGATCAGGGTAACCTTTTGTTCCTCTCTGCCCGTCTCTTTCAAGCAGCTGTGAAGAGGGAAGATCTCCTCTCCTCCTTCCCCACTGCCCCTCTGCCCCAGCTTCTCCTTCCTGCCTGGGAGTAAGCAGTAGGTGTTACACGTATTAACTGCACTCTTAACACAACGCTCCTGGGTGTGCTCTATGTGCAAGTCCCTGGCAGCCGTAAATTAATTAAAAGTAGACAGAAACCCTAGAAAAAAAAGCAAGTTCCCTTCCCCCTTCTCCCCCGCCCCTCTTTCCCTTTCTCTCTCTGTGGGTAAATAGCTAATTCCTTTGTTCCTTGCTGCACTATTTCATTTCTGCCATCATTGTCCTCATTGTTCTCTGAAACAGGAGGGGTCTGGGCCAGGAGCAGCCAAGGTCTTGGCTAATGACGGGAAGTCTTTAAAGTTTGCGCTGCATTTCATCTTCTCTGTGGGAGTTTTAGGACGCATCCAGTGTTTGATCCCCACCGTGCAACTTTGCTTCTAGTTAATTAACAGATCCCCATTACACTCTCTCATCTGCAAGCACATGGGAGGCCTATCAGGAGGTAATTCAAGGCCAATCTGAGTGATGGCAGAAATTAGAGAAAACGGTTGTTTTAGGGTTCTAACATTCAGGAATAAAGCTCTCCCTTCACAGAGGTGCCCCGTAAATTTGGGCTCGTTTTGTTGTATCATTTTAAGTTTTCAAGCGATCTCCTTTACAATCAGGTCTCTTTTGGGTTTTGGTGGGGTTTTTTTAAGGAGCTGTAGATGGGAAGGCAGTTTATTTGTTTTGCTGCTGCGTTGCCGTGCTGGCAGCCTGCATGGTGTATGGTTTTGAGGGCCAGTTGAAACGAAACCGCAGTGTTATTAGCAAGATGTTTTCACCTTCCTTTCATTCCCAGCTTCCCTTTTCCCACCAAGCCTATTATACAGGTTACAAGTGTCTTATGGCAACTTTTTTAGTGTCGAGTAAAACCACCACAGGCCTCCCAGCTGCAGAGCTTTGTCAGGCTTTCAGCTAAATACTGCATCTCTCAGGAGTGCAACCCTCTGTCGACTTTGAATGTTTAGAGTTGTCTGATATCCCCCCCCGCTCCTTTCCTCTTTCCCTCCCTCTTCCCCACCCTATGAGCAATGACCCCCTTTAAGTAATGAATTAGGAACTGCTCCTGCAGTTGCAATTCTCAGTTCAGCACTTGGCAATGAGAATCAAACCAGGGCTATTTAGTGCAGCGTTAAATGGCCCACCACATTAGCCCCCTGGCATGCTAAGCTATTAGGTTGTTTTACTGTTGTTAAAGTTACATTTGTTAGGTGGAGTTGCTGCTCCAACAGAAACTTGGTAATGTGGGAAGAGGCAGACAGTGTCTTGTGGATGTATTGTGCGACTCCAGGAGACCAAAGTTTCCCCCTCTCTCCATGAGTCTGCTAGAGGAAAGTTCTTAGCTTTGTTGCCATCGAGCAGTCTCAATTGACCATTACACTGTGGCAGAGTAATCAAATCATTATTTGTTCCTTACCTGTTCCTTGGTCAGCTCTCAGCTGGGCCCTGGCAAGGTGATGTAGCTTGGCAGGGAGCCTCCAGCACTTTGGGAGCTCTAGGGAGTACCAAACTTCTCAGGCCATGTCCGCAGCATCCCAGGCTGGTACACTCGCCTGGTTCTCTGGGCAACTCCCTACAGCTCAAGGGGAGAGCAGTGCATGGCCTCCTCCTCCATTTGCAGATGTTGGGCTGACGTGAGGACCTCTGGACAACTGTGGCTGCACAGTGTCCCCCAGAGGCTCCTCTAGCCTGTACCCTGAAGCACAACACAGCCCAAGAAATGGTTCTTTCTCAGAGATGCTCCAAACCTCCCCCGACACAGGCTGTCACAGAAGAGGAGGGATTCACCGTTTTCTGCTCTAAAAGGGGTGGTATCTTGATCTTGCCATCAGGAATGTCTTGAAGATCCTGGGCACAGTTCCTGTAGCTGCAGGATGCTTGTCACACTGGGAGGCAGGAGTCACCCCTAGCCACGAACTTAATGTACAAGTGTAGAAAATGAACTAGAAGGTATACACACCTTGGGTTCAGTACAGTGTGCTTGACTTCCCAATGCTCATTCTCAGTCTTTGTCTAAAAATAGTATTACTTGTCTGCTTATTTAAGGAGCCTGGTGTCTTATACTCTGAATATCTAACTAAAGTCTTAAAATGTATAGAAACAAAGAAATGGAGGTTGTGCCATGGGTTAGAGTGACATGCATAGGAAAGAAAAACCACAACAAAAAACCAGGAAGGGCAGCAAAGGGAATGATTCAGTATTTGACCCTCAAATACCAGTTTGAATCCTGACAGGATCAGCAAAGCCTTCTGTGTTCCTGATTTCCCTCCAGCTCACCGAAGGTTTTATGGACAAGAGGCAAAGGAATGACATCCTTTTGCTCCAGTTAGGCATCTGTGTTCTGTGGAGCCAGCTGTACGTGGAGGAGTTTGTTCAGCTGGCCTGAGTGATGTCTCTTGTTGTTATTGTTTTTTGTTCCTCAAGTTGCAGTGATTTGCATCCTCTCTTTCCGCAGCAGCAATACTTCTACATTGCTGGATACAAAGATATAAAGCACTGACTGATTCTGTGGGGTGGGAGGGGGAATCAATACACCAAGTGTCAAAGTTTTATTTGATGTAAGCATAATGAAATGGGCAGCACATTCACAGTCAAGGCACCCTGTTGCTGACATGACTGGGGTAGACAGGGTCCTCAGCTGCTAAGCAGGGACGCTTGGATGTGCCACAGGGTTTCAGAGAGAATCCCCCTGCAAAAGGAAGCATGTGCCAGTATTGTAGAGTGCTTGTGCCAGCCAGCTTGCAGGGTTGATTTGGCATTTGGCGTATTGGTGGCGGCTGCCAGTGTGTGTGGTGGAAGAGAAGGGAATAGACAAGAAAAACACATAGAGGTTTAAAATAAAAATGTAAAATTATTTGCTTTGTGCCATATGGACTCCAATATTTTGACAAAACTAAGGCCAAAATTAATCATGCCAGGTTAGAGTTTTAGTTCAAAAACATATGTATAACTGTCCTCCTGAGTGTATTTGAGTTACCATTTTCATAGAAAAAACCCTCAACCTTTTCAGCTTCTTGTTCACTGCTCCACTACCAATTGCTCCACCTGGATGAACTTTTCCTACTGTGTGAAAATTTAAAATAGTTTTTGCTTTGTTTGGTAGTTTCTTAGCTAAATGACAAAGATGATGTTGATTTTGAAGATTTTGTTTGGAGGATGTTGTGCTCTTTTCCTTTTCATGGAACTAAATGGATTTTGGAAAAAGTTGTTTTGTGTCCAGGCTGGACTCTTTGGTCAGAAAGAAAGGGGGAAGGGATGAGAGGACGAAGGAGGAGGAGTAACCAGGACCACTAGTAATGGTTGGAGAGCTGTTATATGAAAAGTGGAAGTCCATCATGCCAGTCCTGCTTGTCCTGACTTCAGATGCTGCCCCCACTGCACCTGTAGCACAGGGATCTTCAAATCTGGGATTTAAGTTTAGAAATACAGAATGTGGCCAATCTGTGGATTTTAATTTATAAAGGAACTGTTCTGAATACGACCTTCAGCACAATGTAAACCACCAGATTTTTCTTTCTAATTTTTTCATCGAGCACCCAGCATCATGTTATACCTGAGCATGTTATTCAGGCATACCCTGTATTGGGTCGGTTTTGAGGAAGCTTGGCTACGCATCGAAGCTCAGTACTCTTCTGCACTACTTCCTGTTGTGTGGGCACTTTGCTGCACCACTGAAAATGCCATGTGAAGTCTAGCTTAATCCACTTCAAAAGCAAAGCTAAACCACACAAAGGCACTCCTGAAGAGGAATAAGGATGAGTGTGGAGTGGAGCTGTTCTGCATTGCATTTTCAGGGCTGGTTCGTTATGTACACAAGTCCACAGGATGACATCAAATCTCGAAAGATCCAGTTTTTATAGAGTTCAGGTGTGATTGAATTGGGTATTTTTGTTCATCTCACTATAGAGAGATGAGATGGATATGAAATTCAAATATAGATCGCTATCTTTTTAAAGTTTAGAAATGTTCAGAGGCAGGATTTAGGCAATCTTTAATTCATGTGAATGTAAGCAATACTATGACTATCTGAGGGCAGTAAATATATCTCTATCTGTGATTGATCTCAAGATCAGCCTATCTATTATCATAAAGCCACTCCTTTGAGAGTGGGAGGAGGTGGGTGGAAATTTGAAAGAGCAAATTTAAGCAACTGGTTTCCTTTCACTTTTAAAACCAAATAGTGAGAGGCATAAAAGAGCCCCAGTTTGGATGATAACGAAACATTGCTTTGAAGTTCTAACTAAATTGCATTTCTTGTTCTCTGCTGTCGCCTGTAAGACTCAAAAATTGGACAAGCAATGATTAGTATATAATAATGTGTGCTCAAATAGCTTATGGTATTATGAAAACAAAAATTCAAAAGGTCAGTATGCTGACAGTTAAAATCTGTCTAAGGGGCAATAGGGGGGAACCTTCACAAAACCAATATGCTGATTGCATGCAGCCACCCTGCCGAGTCAAATCTTACAAGGATTGCACATACAGAGTTGTGCTGGAGCCGAGAAATGAAGCAGTAGAAAATGTTCCTGCTTCTGTGCTTCAGGCAAAGCCTATATCCATTCTGTGTCCTTAATTCCTCAGATGTTGGGTGTGTTGGTTTGGGTACCCTGCCGCAGTAACTGGGCAGTACTGGATGCTTCAGAGGCCAGTGGGGAAATACAGCTTTGCCCTAGATGAGATATAGGGAGAGGTGTGGGTGATAAACAATCTCTCTTGATGCTTTGGTAAAGGAATCCCTTTCTCTCAACTGCACCCCACCCCCATAATCCCCTCCACACACTTGTAAGAAATCCTGATGAAGTACCGAAGTGTTGCATGTTTGGGTAGAGGTTTTTTTCCACAGAAATTTATGCATCCAGAAATTCAGTTTCTAAGCAGCTGAAGTGCTTCAGAAATTTGGGTCAAATCTGATAAGTAATTTCAGCCAAAATAAAGATGAAAATAAAATTCCAAACATCAAAATGATTCATTTCAATACATATGAAACAAAGCATTTTGATTTCTTGGGGTTTCCAAGAAGACTCAGTAACTATACAGGCTAGTGATGAGGACTGCTCGCAGGCACATAGGAGATCCATGTTCTTATCTTCTTCCTTCCTAAATTGAAGAAAGGTCTGGAATGTAGTTTTTCCTCTTCCTGCATTCCATTCTTAGTCTGTATATAGGTACACTCCTGTGTACATGTTTGTGGGGGGAGAAACAGAATAATGCTGTAGGTTTGTGAGCAGGCTGATACCTATGAAAACAGGTAACTGGAGCCCACTCCTTATGCCAAGGAATACTTATGCTGAGCCTCAACTGGAAAGACTGATAAGTAGATCCTGATGTACCACTGGTTAGGGCAGATATTGGGACATGGCACACACAGATCCTTGCTCCAAATCATGTTTAATTTAAATTCAGGTCCTCCTGGTCTTGGTGAATACTTTAATCCCTAAGGCACAATGGTAAGGAGAGTTTGGCAGCAGCAGCTTGTTCACAGGATCTACTTTTAAACTGCTGGCAGCACCTTCTTTTGCCCAGGAAAAGCATTTAACAAACATTAACAGACTTTGCTCAGGTTTTTTGAGTTTCTTGGGATCAAATTAAACTTCCTAAACATGAACCATCCAAAAGCTGCATGAAACCAATGAACAAAGAAGATTTTATATACTGCCTAGGAGGTAATGCAGTTTTGGTCTTTGGCTAACACAATCACATCACTAATTGTCAACCTAGCACAAGAGGATGTGAGCAAAGCATGCTGCTGCTCTAAGTGCACTGTCATCAAATTCTTGCTGCTCTGCCAAAGTCCCCTTCCAAAGTTTCAGAGTCAAATTACAGTGAATTAAGAGCAAGATTTGGCCCTCACTCTTGACATAGTGTTGATCAATCGCTATCTTTTTTTTTTCAGTTTTATTTGCTAGAATAGATACCATTTGAACTTATTTTTAAAAGTATATTTCAACATTACTTAGACACAAATAGAAGCTACTCTGTCTAGCTTTCAGATAGCTTATTACCATTTGAATACTCTGTAGATAAATTATATTAAAAGAAAAAAAAAACCCACAACAAACCAACCCTGTTTCAGCTTCTGACTCATTCTAAATGGCGACTTAGCTCTAAGTAGTCAAAATTGCTTTGGTTGTGCATAGCAGCATTAAAAGCCTTGTCCACTAATTGAGTGAAGCGGCTCCAGTGAAGCAGCCGTGCCCCCTCATTATGTGATCTTGCAAGTGCTGTTTGTCATCGTCGCTCGCCGGTCTCAATCTAACTGTACTGCTAGTGCAAATTAGCAGTAATTCGTTATGACACAGTGTGTCCTTCCAGTGAAACAACAATATGGATCTCCTACCACCTCCGCCCTTCCTCCCACACCTCCCAGATCCTTTTCCCACCTCGAGATATCACCTCTGACTTAGCCTTCCAGGTCCTCCTGACTAACTGATGTGTCAGGGTGTATTGTAGCTTGACTGATAGATAGCACCTCAGCCTCTTCTGCTGACACATTAGAGACACATGTCAAACAAAAGGCAGCGCTTTCTGGTGACTCAGGCAGTCTCAGTGCTGATGGAGTACATGGGTATGATCATCCACCACCTTCTGAAGAACCCTACTGAAAGCATGCTCCATCAAGCAGGAAAGATCAGTGGGCAGCACTTTAAAATCCAAGTTAGCTAATATATGTGGGGTTTGGTAGGTGACTACTGTACTTAAACACTATTGGTTATTATTAACTTACTAAATTTCTGCTTTCATCCTGACTGCAAGAAACAGCCTTAAGAAAGGAAGCATTAGTTGGGGGCTCAGAACTCGAGAAATCCCTGCCTTGCTTTTCCCCAGATTTGTTTGGCACTTTGCGACAGACACCCTCCCTTTAATAATAATTGCTACTTCTCATCTTTTGGTTATGCTGTCCTTTTAAATTAGAAAGTGCACCATGAGGGCTGTCTCTTGCTTTGTGTATAGAGAGGTTCCTACAAGGGAGCCCTGATTTCAGCTGGGGTTTCTGTCCCAGGTTCTCAGCTGGTGGAAGTTGGCTGAGTGCCACTTAAGTGTCATTAAGTATATGTGAAAGGTCTACGGCATATTGTTATTTGCCTTGCTGGATGTGGGGAAAGGGCCCACGTTAGGCCTTTACAACCTGTAGGGCAGCCTGTCTGTCTCTGCTGGAGGGATCCTGAGCTGACTGCATTCTTGACCCGTGCAGTTAAATTTAAGTTGGGTTAGTCATCACTTGCCAACAGGTCATTGACTCTGGAATGATTTTTTTATTGATACTAAAAAGTCCACAAGGTGATCTATTATCATTGAAGTATAATGTAGGCCCATCTATAACGTTATTCATCAGGAACGATGTTAATGCCATTACCCCCATTCCACAGATGAGAAACGTGTAGCAAGGGAAATGAGTTGGCAGAGGTCAGCCAGGAAAGACGTGTTCCCACCTGCAACCCACCCCCCAGTCTCATGGTATTTATTAGGAGAGAGCAAAAGCAAGGTTTTATCTAACCTTAAGTCCTGGAGTCATGTTTTCATATGTTTAGACTTTCAGCTAAATTAGTTCTTTCCCCAGTGGATTCAAAGCTTGAAGATGTGATTTCTAACAGTTCAAAGCCAAGTAAATAATCTCCTAGAAGAGTTTGTGTGTAAAATATCACTACTATATTGCTGATTGTGTCATTTGGGGGGTTTGAAGTAGGCCTGAGAACAGCACTTCCAGAATCTACTGCATCCTAAAATCTCTCTCATAGTTGCACAGAGTATTTCATGTGCAAGACTAAGGGTAAATATTTTGGAGGCTGTGTCCCTGTGGGTATGTTATAGAAGAGGAGGAAGTTGGGACTTCTGACCACAGAGAGGAAGGGTCAGTTGCTTTCTTCATGCTCCACACTGTGCCAAATTGGCAGCACCAACTGATTTAGTGTAAGCTCAAGGATCTATAGGCTACGTTGAAATAATTTCTTAGACATACAGCATATATATAATTTGTGATATAGCTGAAATGACTGTTATGGATGCCTCAGGATCAATACTAAAGGTAAGGATGAATACTCTATCAAATTATTTTGGGAAACAAAATAAATCTTAATTTTGCTGCTTTGACAGGGTAGAATTATGGAGATGTTTAACTCTGCCAAATGTCTTATCACCTCTTCACTGAAAGCAACAGCAGAAGTCCTAACTGATTTCAGTACTGCAGGATCGAGCTCCAGGTATTGCAGGACACTTGCATACTCGATGCAAAGAACTTTGGGTTCTTTGAACTGGGGAAATATATATAATCATATTTTATTAGAGCTTTAACTTGGTTAAGTATAATCAGGTAGCTATTGTATAATTTAAATGGCCAGTGATTGTTATTTGATAATAACAACTTACATTTATATAGTGCTGTATATCCCAAAGGGATCCCAGACGACTTTAAAGACTCGACAATAAAATACACAACGAAGTAAACATTAATTACAATTACACCATCACTAGAAAATATGAGGATATTAAAAATCTGGCAGTCTGTAGCTTGCTTCTACTCTCATTTGAATTCATTAGCCAAGCTCACGCAAAGTGCACATGCATTATTAGTGGTTCTGCTATATCTGGTTTGAGAAATGTTCTGTACAAGTATTGCAGTGAGAACAGAGGAGGGTAGAAAAGGGTGTAAATACCCTTCTGATGTTGCCTACAAAATCAGCTCCACTCATGCAGGTCGCTGAAGTGGGATGTCATTTTTGAACTCGGTTGAGCCCCTTGAATTCATCCCTCTCTCACCTGGGCACTTGTTGTAACGTTAGGCTCTGTGAGGCTGGTTCCCTGTTAGATGGGATGAAGCTGAACAGGTTATCTTTCAAATGCCACATGCCTACAACATCTGTGTGGGAATTCATGTAGTGCTTTGTACAACCTGTTCTTTTTTTTTCATATAAATACGAAATATTTATATGAAATAGTTTATATGATATGAAATAACCTTGAAATAGTTTAAACTTCAACCCTGTTGTTGTCATTCTCGGGTTATCAGTGTTAACACCTCACTGAGGTGAACAAAGCAGTTTATTCCTCTCAAGCTGCTCTTCCAGTCTTTTGTAGGTTCAAGTTCAAATTTCTTCCCTGAAAGGGTTGTCAAGCATTGGAACAGGCTGCCCAGGGAAGTGGTTGAGTCACCATCTCTGGATGCATTCATAAGACACGTAGATGTGGTGCTTAGAGACATGGTTAGTGTCTTGAAGTATTAGATTGGGTCCAACTGTTAACTTGAAGGGTCATTTCCAACATAAACGATTCTATGATTCTAAGTGTCCAGCTTTGTTCTTTGTATCCTTAAATGTGTATTGTCAATGCTTAAGAAAGATGAAAGCTTGAGAGATGTTCTGCTGTAGCATCTAGAATCATGGTACCCTGAAATTGCAGGTGGCAACTGGAAAACCTGCTGCAGCAGGCAGTTCATGGACAAGTTTTTTCCTAGAGTGTATGAAAACACTCTACTTCAAATAATCTCTTCTTAATATCATAGTTCTTTCTCGGTCTCAGACCTTTCATTTAGTTTCTGTTTTAACACTCTTAATCATTGTGTGAAAGTTGTTTGCTGAAAGACTCTCTTGTTTTTCGGATTTGTAGTGAAGCATGAGGGATTTTTACATTTCGTGGTGAAAGTTTTGCATGGGCCTTACTGTAAACCTTCCACAATGTCTTTAATTAGTTTATTTTTGGGAGATGGAAGAAAGGGAAATGGTAACTTGCAGACAAGATTTCTGCTCCATTTCCTCTATGCAGCAGATGATAACTCTCAAGTACAAATGCTGTTACACCCAAGACACTGAGCTCTAATTTTTGATCATAGGTATGTGCACTGGTGGCCTATTTACTAAGCTGTAATAAATCTGTTACAGTTAAGAGCTTAACCTCTGAGTAAAGTTGAGGAAACGTGCTCAAATAAATATCCAGGTGGAATCTTCTGAACTTCCCTCCCACGGTGTTTTGGATCATACCTTTCTGATCCCACTGCAGCCAAGTGTTGGGGATCAAAACACATGCAACTCCCAGGAAAATGCTATAAAAATGTTTCTTTCTGAAACTGTAGTTAAGAATAGGTTAACATACAATAATATCAAATAATCACACTTGTGATCATTAGGCCTTGGAATAGGACACATGTCTTTTCACTCATCAGTGATATGCAAACTAATACCAGAATGCTAAGTTAGAGTATGTTTTGTGTGTCATGCTATGTTTGACACAGCACTGTTATAAATGCACGGAGATGAAACACAAAATCACCTTCCATATGGGAAGGTGTGGCTTTCTATTCACTGCTCCAGAGTATTGCAGGCAATGTTCCCTCTTGTTCTGGTTGAAGTTGCCTTACGTTTTGAAAAGTCTGGATAGATCCTATGGGAAAATAGTCTAGCCAAGGACATCATCTTCTCCGAAGGGAAAGCATTATTCTCTCTTAAAAAGCCTTCATAAAATTATTTTATCTTTTATAAACTTGGTTGAAAGAAAAACATTTCGACCTGCAATATTCTTTAAATGGTCTGATTACTAGTTGAAATATAGAGACTGAACTTGAAATTATTAGTCGAAGTCTACCTGGGGGGAGCAGGAACTAAATACAACGTCTTGTTTCACTTATTTCAACATAAATCTCTACAGTTTGAGGTTAAGTAGATTTCCCTAGGTTACTAGTAGTAGCTGCCCCTTCTCTGTGTCTGTAGGCCAGCTACTAAAAAGTGAAAAAAAGTGTGTGTATGTGGGTGACAGATGTCACAAAATGTGGCTAACTTTGTTACAGGTATCATTAGAAATGGGTGGAGTTTGTGGACTAAACATGGAAATAAAAGGGAGACTAGATGGAATAATTTTTTTATTTGTAATAAAACCAGATAACGTTCGAGTCACGTGAAATCCCAGTGGTAAGGACCAAGGTACAATGTGATAATTGCAGTGATTTTAGTAGGAAATTAGAAGTAAATAGAAATTAAGAAAGATTAGCTCAAGTCAGAGCCTTGCTTTTTGTTCAGGTTTGTGTTTTCAGAACATGTGTACATGACATAAGGTGTGGCAGAGCTTTAGTGAAAGTAGGTGTCTGAAAGAAACTAGTTTGTGTTTGTGGGAGCATGCAACTGTTGAAAAGAAGCTGCTACTTTCATACTGTCATACACAAAGCTCACAATGAGCCTAGCAATGCAGTATGGGGAAAGTCTCTCTTGTCCATCCAGGAAAAATAGTGCATGTCTCCTCGTATAAATGGCTCAGGGTTTAGTTCTCCTAGTGTTTGGTATCAGTCTGTGAGACTCAAAGGAGGAGAGATGATCTAAATATGCAAGTCCTGGGTTTTTGTTATGAAAGCTTTTTTCAAAATACTTTTACAAAACACCTTTAAAATGTTTGAGATGTCAGAACTCATCTCAAGAGTGGAAAATAATTGGGAATTATTACTACTGCAAATTCTATAAAGCATCTCCTTTGTATGTTTATAATGTGCAGGAAAATATAAATAATAGCTGATTAGTAGTCTTGACTTAGAGCTCTCCGTTTCCTCCCAGTATTGAATAAATCTCCTGCTGATGGATCAATCATTTAATCAATCTACTAACGTGGCCTTCAGCACTATAGTATCTGAGTGCCTCCCAGTGTTGGAACGCTCAATAATGCTTGGTTTTTCTCCAGTTACTCTGTATTCCTTGATTTGATTTTGTTCGTCGTTACACTGATGTAAATCTCAAGCTACTCCATTGATTTTGATGGAGCACGGCAGCACGTACGAGCCTGAAGAGCCGAATCTAACCCTCCTCTTGCAGTTCCCCACTATTCTTCAGTTGTACTAATAATATTTCATGGAGTTATTAATCTGCGCTCTCATTTATTCTCCCTCTTCCCGCTGCATCTTTTTTTCATCTGCTGCTTTGGGTATGATCCAAAGTCCACTGAAATTGCTGTTAGTCTTTCTATCAATCTCAGCTGACTGTGGCTCAGTTTCCCACTTGCCCCCCTCTCTCCTTTTCCCCCCTCTGCAGATTCCTGTGTGAGTTTGTGTCTGAGTAGAGACTTCTAATTAATTAAAGTTACATGTATTCCTACAGCTCTGTGAATAAGCACCTGGCTGTACTGGGATCTGAATCCCCATCTTTTCCTTAATACCCTTTGCTACCATCAGTTTAGTTTCCCTCTAAAGAGAACACCCTCTCCTCGTGCTGCAGGTCTTGCTCTCAAGTTCAGCATCTCTTATTTAGGGAGAGCTTTGCTAAGGGCTTGACCTAAGTTCTGTGGAAAAAAATGAATGGGGAAACTCCACTTATTTCCTTGAGATTTTTGCTCAGGACAAAATGTTGTAGTGAATATGATTTTGAACGAGGTAGTTGTGGCTCTTTGATATATTTTTTTTTTTCTTTTCTTTCAGTGTTGGAAGCAGTGTTGGAAGCAGAAGAAAATAAAAAGGAGAGGAGTTGAGGATTTAAGCTGGGAGACTTGGCAGGTAAGAGGTGTGTTTTCTTATTGCTGCTGAGGTGTTTCTGGATTTCGTTGTGAATTGGCAGTGGGTTGGCTCAGCTCTGGGAGAGGAGGCTGGCCCAAGACCTGCACTGTCAGGTCGAGTTCTTCATTCCTTTGCAGCTTTTCTGTGTAACTCTGGGCAAATTCTTCCCTTCACCAGTTCCTCACCTGCCAAGAGGCAGAACTGCTTCCCTGCTGCGGAGGGCAGCTTGAGGAGAAACGCAGTAGAGGCTGGGAAATGAATCGTGAGACACTGTAATAGGTGGCAGTGTGTGTGAGCTACTTGGTCAAAGTTCCCTGGTTTAAGGGTGTCAGCTGTGCTGTGTGGACAGCTGGGCTGGTGTTTGCATTATTTCAAGAAATGTTTTACTAAGGTCCTTGTGTGATATCTGTAACTTCAGTGCCTTTTCTTTGAGACTCATTTGATTACTTCAGTCTCGTTTCATGTTCTACGTGGTTTTTAAATGGAGTGGAGGTGAAATACAGTATAATCAAACACTTACTTTCAGATAAAAACGGTACTGAAAACACAGTAGCAACTTTGGAAAGTCGTGCCATTGTCATTAGGAGCTATTTTTGCAAACTGCAGTTCTCTAAGGGCTTATTTGAGGCGGATGTGAGTGCAAAAGGCTTTTCTCAGGGACGAAAGCCATAGCCAGGCTGCCAGATTTCAAACCTTCCTCCAAAGCTTGAAGTGCCAGAGCTTTTTACAGAAGAAGAGCTCGAAGAATTTTAAGTGTAATATTCCTTAACCTTGTTCTTGGGAAAAGTTGTACCGTTTCCAAAATGCTCAGCCTGAGGCAGTCATGCATCACAGATAAATCAGCTGAAATGGCAAAATATTGGCGGGGTATGAACAACTGCAGGTAGTTGTTTAATCGCTTGTGTCAAGTAATCTTAATAACAGGTGTAGCTACTGATCCAGTCAATCATATAAATTGTCCTGCCATCTTTCTGGGGTCCTTACTGAGGCTAAGCTATTGATACATAAGATCTGCCTGAGTGAGACTGCAGTGCTTGGCCCTGCAACTCTGTCTTAAAAGACAGAGCTTAACCAAACAGGGAGTGACTGACTGATGTATTTCTGCTTCTCTGCCTTCTCTCCATAGCATTCTGTAACAAGAATACTTGCTTTTCTCCCCCTTCCTACGAATTTGTGAGAATACATTTCAATTTAATATTCAGAGATGCAGAAGATGTCAATAACACAAACCCATGTATTGTCCCGTTTGGAATTCCCTGCTGGGTCCACCTGTTGTGCTTTGTCTGATAGATGGATAATGAGCTCTGTGGGGCAGCAAGTGCCTCCCTTACTCATCTGCACAGCCCTCACTGGAGCAGCACTTTGCTGCTTTTTGGAGGGGGCTTCTAGCAACACACAACATGAGAAATGCATAACCCCTGTGACTGAGAGTTTGTAGGCACACAGAGCAAGTTTGACTCAAACTCAGAGGTCAAAAGAAGTTTATGGCTGATAAAAGAATAAATGGTTTTCTAATCTGAAATAATTTGGTCCCTAGCACTTATGAGCAAACTCATCAATACACACTAAGTGGCAGCATGGTAAAAATAGATTTTTAGTTGCAAAATTTTTCTGAGCATGAAGTATTTGTGTTTTCACTGTATATGGCACTAATAGACCTCTAACAAGCTGTACACCAAGATGATTAGGGATTTGTTGTTTGGTTTGGACGAGTTTATCTTCTGAGTTAGGATGTTTGGATTTTATTTTTAATTTGCAAGTGCCTTCTTGGTTTCTTGAAATTTTCAAAACCATGTAATGGCATCTGGTTTTTACTGTGAAGTTACATCATCTCTGAGCAAACCGGTGCAATGCATCAGACTGTCTCCCTATGTGTGCTGGGTCATATGTTTAGTATTAAAACTCAGTTTCTGTGCTTTTTCATAACAGTTTAGTTGTCTGCTAGGAATTGGTACTTAAAGTATGGCAGACTTCAGATAATTCTTCAGGCTCAGCCCCCGTTTCCACTGCCTTTGATCAGGATACAGTCAACTCTCAAATATTTATAAATTATTTTTTCACGTGCTCCTTTTGATTTTGATTTTTTTTTTTTTTTTGGTAGATGTGCCCTTCCACACAATAGGAATAGTGAGTGATTTCTTATTTTAGTTCCTTAGCATATAAACATTATGTTACTATAAACTCTGATCAAATTTGGACTGTAAGTGCAAGTAAGAATAGAAAGACATGGATCTCGCTACAGTTTGCAGTTAAAGTGGTAACAAGTGACATGGAAAAGGTGGAGAAGACAACTGTCAAACACAGCATGTTCATGTATATACAAATATATGTATAGACATATATACCCTTGTTTATCCCTGCAGTTTAATTTAACATCATATTTAAAAAAAAAAAAAATGACAGTAGAAAGATTAATCTATAAAAAATTTGAACCATGTGGCAGAACTTGCCTTACTGATGAAATGAAAAGCAGCCAGAGATTCAAAGAGGGTGGATGTTGCTATTTTTTCTGGATAGGTTGTCTTAAAGTTATTAAAAACAAATTATTCAACCTTTTTCTCAATAAAGTATAAATTTTTCTGACCTTTCCCTCTATATGATTTTGATGAGAAAGGGTGGTTATTGGTACAGTTTTGCAGGAACTTCCTTCATGCAGATGTGGTAAAGCACATAAAATCTGTAGTCTGCAGTCTGGACATACAGCATAGCTCTATGAAGCAATGAGAAGGAGTTTGAGGCTGTGCTCACCTCAGATTTTACTTCTAGTTTGGTAAATAATATAAATGTTCTCAAGCAAATTCTCATTGTAGTCTCATTTTCTGTTGCAGATACGGTTTTGGTCAACCTGAGAATTTGAGTCTGTGTGGCAACAATGGGAAGTGGGTTGGGAGGAATTGCTGTTACTGTATTACTTCCCCTCCAAAAAGGTCTCAAAATGAAACCAAGTGCTAAATTGGTCATCTGCAAGCTCACAATATTTGCATTCATTTCTGAGTGTGGCTGTAAGGGGGAGGAAGCCCCTGTTCCTGCACACCATTTGTTTTCTGTGTCATCCTGACCTTTGAGATCTGAATCTTTTATTTGCATGGATGGCTTAAGTTTTGGGTTGTTTTGTGCTAGTTTTTGCAAAAATCCACGACTGTGGCTTGTTTGCAAGAGTGACTTGTGAGTGGGTACCTCAGTGATTGATCAATAGACCCATCAGGTCTAAAGTGTTACAGATTTATGTCAAAGGAGCAAGTCTGAATTGTTTTGGATGGAGTGTTTGTAAGCCAGGGTGCTTACTGTTACATCTTTGTGGATTTCAGCTGCAAGAAGTGTCAGCTAAGACTGTTTCCAGTCCTGGTCTGCAGGATCTAACCAGCCCTGGTGTAGCTGGGCCAGCTGAGGGGCAGGGTTTCTGAAAAGATTTGGCTTTGAGGTGCTTGTGTGTGGGTGTTAACTTCTTGTTCTTTTTTTTTCTGAAAGGGGAAATGTTCCTTATTTAAGAAAAAAAAGAGTCGAGCTTTATCTGGCTTTCCTACTTTGTGTGTTTGTTTAGTAATGTTGCTTTCTGGTGGGAGGAGTTGGTCCAGCTTACCTGGAAGCAGTGTGCATCTGGGCTGTTTTTCAGAGGTGATGACTAACTCTCCTTCTGAAGCTGACGTGGTGTGTGGGCACCTCAGAACCTGTGAAAATCAGCTAGTGAACATTTTTCATGGTTTTCCTTAAGCGTCACTTAAAAGTTAGTTTAAATTCCAGCAAATGTCAGCTCTGTGGAGCTGTTCAGCTTTACTGAAATACTGGGTCAATGCAGTGGATGTATCCTGTTTTCCCTCTTTTGACGATATTGTGATGATTTACAAAACTCCAGGAAGTTTTTGCCTTCTTTTCTGCTTCATCAGATACTTGTTCAACAAAGGAAAGAGACCACCTTGTTTACTAAATTCAGTTCTTAAGTATAAGTAGCATTTATGGTGTTTGCTCATGTTAAAACTCATAGTTTTTTGATTTCTAGAGTTTCAATCACTTTAAAGAAAAAGAGGTTAAACAGATTCATTTAACCACGTGAATAAGTAATCACACATAAACATAGAATGATTTAATCAAGCGAATTAACTAGCTCGATATAAGGATGTGAGAATGTAGATGGGGCACACTTTTCATGTGAAAAGCTTGGTGGTGATGGACAGGAGTGACCAAACCAAGCTGGGGTTGCAGCTCGTGGGCAGGTGAGACTTGTGCCCAGGGCTTGTAGCTGCAGCCACGGGTGCAGGTGCATGTTTGCTCCATGGCTTCTCCAGAAGGAGGACTTCAGGTTTCAGTGACTCCACTTCGTGGATCAAAGTGCACTTTGACCGTGGCTTCCTCCGGGTGGAAACAAGAGCTACCAGAAAGTTATCTGGATGATTTGTGTTGGTTATCTGCCACGTAAACTCACCACAGAGTAGCTCTCAGTCGTTACACCATTTCCTGATATGGCACAGGGAACATCCAAGGTCGAGCATGAGAGAAAGAGAAGGGAGAAATATCGGGCAAGAGCTTACAAAATAACCTCCAGTCAGGAGACTTGATACCAAGTGAAACACTGATAAAAGGCATTTCAGAATTGTTTTTCGTCATTGCTCTAAGCACAATTATAAGCTTTCCAGTTTGCCTGACCCATCATCCTGCAATGCTGTCGCCAGGATCATTAGGAAGCCAAGTGTTGCTAACATACTCAAATGCACAGCAGAGTTCTGGCTCTTCAGTGTCTGGACTGACTCCCAATATTAAGAACAGGAGTCAAACGGCCATCCTTTCCCCTCTGCTACCACACACCCCGCCATTAGCAGTCTGAAGGCAATTTTAATAAAATACATAGCCCTGCTGTGCTGGTCTCAGAAGATAAATAAGCAATGTAGAAAAGAAGCTTTTGTTTAAAAGTAATTATTTAAACTATGCATTACAGGTAATTTTCCTTTACCAGTAAAGCAAATGCTATCAGAATTTCAATAATAGCTTTGTGTTACTTATCTAGATAACATGATATTGTCATTTCCAGGAGCTTAAAATGCTGGTTTATTTTCATTTGTGTCAAATATAAGGGTAAATGAGACCTGAATATATATATATATATAAACCCATGGGTTTTGTATAATTTTCTGAAAGCAGTATTTTCTTTTCCAACCTTTTATAGCAATATAACAATCTAATGATAGTTTCATAAAGTGTGGGCTTAAAACAGTAGGGCAAGGAGCATCTTCTTATTTTGTGTTTGTGTAAACATGCTGCATTTGACACTTGACAGAAAACACTGTTCTTTGTAGAGGTTTGTCAATAATAACTGTAACAGCATGCTAACTTTATAATGTGCATGCAGGCATAGCCAGACACTAAGTGCTTCAACCCATCTGTAGCTCAGAAAAAGCAGAGGTGTCATTTTTTTTACCCAAGAGATTTTTCACTTTCAAAAATTAAATTAAAAACTTAGCCTCTATGCTTCTTCCTCTCAGCATTATTTCTACAGTGTAAACCTCTCTAATGATCACAAAATAGTTTATTATAAGGAAAATGAAGCAACTTGGGGAAGACAGCAACTTTTTTTTTCTTCAAATACGAGCTTCTCTGTGTTGGGTCTTTAACTGAGAGGATGGGCATTTTGTTATAATGAAAATGTTCTTTTTAATTATTCCTATTATGGATAATTGCGTATTTTTGGTTCAGTTATGGGTGAGGGAAGGGTTGCTGCTCTGAGTGTTGGCAGCCTGAAGCTGTGTTGTGCACCTGAGCCCACGTGGGGTTGTCCCCCACGATGCTCGCCTGCAGCCATGGCTTCTAGCCGAGAGCCCCACGGTGGAGTTTGTCAGCAAGGAGGTCTGGCAGGAAAGATACTCATGTGCATTAAGGGCAGTTTTCAACCCAAATTTAGCCCTAAATTCTGCCTAATCTCGAATTTAGTGTTTTCTTCCTGGATGTCTCTCGGCCTTTAAAATGCCCAGGCAGTCACAAGCGGAGGCCCGGGGATTAGGTGGGTTTTTAGATCGTTTACATCTGGCCCTAGTCTGTCTGCGCCAGAGTTTGCAATTACCCAAAATGGAGAAAATAGCATTTCCCTGCTTCAGAGAAGATTTGTGAGGATCAATGTGTTTGAGATTGTGACAGTAGGATATATCTATAACTTACATAGGTAATAGATCAACTTAAATACTTTTAATAAAAGTGGGCGCAATAATTCATTGCTCCTGTCACGGGAATATCGTGACGCTTGGTGTTTGTGATCTATGTGAAAGAGGTTGAGATCTTTTGATTAAAAAGTGATATTGATATAACTGTGTGAATTACGAGCGCGCCTGCTTCCACGCTGAATTCACTTCTTGACCTAGCTAGGCTGGAGTTTTAAGATGTGGCGAGTAAAAACCATTATCCCCCGCTCCAGAAAGTTGTTTGCCCTTTTGTGGACAATGGCTTTGTCCCGTCTGTGCTGCGTGGGGACACGGCGGAGGGCGGAGCAGGCCGCCACGCCAGGCCGGGCCCTCGCTGCCGAAGAGCCAGGCCCGCAGCGAGGTAACGCCGCCACTTGGAGCTGGCAAGCAGGAATCAAAATGCCGCCCCTTGGCTGTGGAAAGAGCTAAAGATTTGTCTCCAGCAAGTGACAGGCGCCAAGGTACTGTCACCCGTGTTCTAATTTTAGCGGGCGGGCTGGCAGGGATCTTACCTAGACAGACAAGCGGTGTTTGTGCCCGGGCCGAGCTGCCGCCGCGGCTCCCGTTCCAAGCGGCTCGGCTCGGTGCCCCGCTGGCTTTCGGGAGGTGCCGTACGGGCGGGAGGGAGAGGGGAACCCCCTGCTCTTCCCTCAGCAGGCTTGTGAAACTTCTGAGCCCGTTGCGAGACAGTGGAACTCAGAACCTTACACGAGCTGTGTGAGAGAGGTGTCTGTAGGAGCGGTGCTGGTCATGCAGCAGTCGGTCTGTGGAGCCTGTTGAAGTGCCCGTGTCTGTGTGTGCTTGCACACGTGTGAGAAGGTCCTGCGTGTGCTCTTGCCTGGTGACTTGGGTACGGTTCCAGTACAGAAGTGGTCAGAGAAGTCCACCAAATGGGAAAGAGAGTGGGGCTTGCTCCCCCACCCCACATCCCGGCAAAGCGACTGGGGCTTGTGTTGTCATCACACAGCGTTTTCCATCAAATTGCTCTGGTTTTACGTTGGATTTTTGGGAACATGTGTCTAGGGAGACACATAAAGGAGCCTGAAGTAGTTTTCTATCTCCTCCTTTCCTTGATTCACGAGTTATCCTTGCTGCTGAGGTTGTGCTTTGCGATGCATCCATCTACTTCTCAGCCTCAGATGATGTTCAAGGTGCTGCTAGAAAAGCCTACAGCAGGGAGCTGGTCAGCCAGTTCCAGGACAGGCTTTATTGGCACTTTAACTAGTTGTTTCATCAGTCTCAAAGCACTTCAAAAAGGTCAGTGTGTTTCAGTATACTTATTATACTTACACCCTTGGAGAAATCAAGGCACGAGGGAGAGGCTGCAGAAGGTTTCGGAAGCAGAGTAAGAGGTCACTCCAAGTCACCTTCTGGGATGTGGTTTGGTGATGCACTTCTCTGCACCTGCTGCTGGAGGAAAGGAGCAGCCCTACTCTGCTGCCCTTCTGCTCCAGCCACGCACTCCCACAGCTCCCCTTCGCCTGGCTCTGAGCACTTGTGTCCCACCATGAGCCTAACCAGAAAGTTAAGCTGGCAGTAAACTGACTTTAGAAACAGTGAAGCATTTTCTGCTGGTTTAGCTCACCGAACTGGTTCCTTGTGAGCTTAGACAAATGCCAGCAAGTCACTGGTTTTGTAGTCTTAAACAACAAGCACAGGGTGGTCTGCCACATTTGGATAATGTCTGTAAGGACACTGCAGCTAATAGTGTAGCTGTACCTTTCTTCAAATAGCCCATCTTCAGATATAATCTGAAATTGAAGAGAGCCTATTGGCATGTATTATTACTGTACTATTAACACTAGCTTTTATTAATGCACTTTTCATTCTTGTAGTAATGACATCTCCAATACTGTTCTGGGCATTACATAAATAATAATCGGGAGCATCCTTTTGTCCAGTGTGGCTGGAGATGGACAATACAGAGGAGGTGGTATTTATCACATATTTCAAAGGTGATTTTCACCATCTCCACAAAAAGCTGTGCTTGCTCCAAGCACGTCTTGCTTGATGGAGGATAAGTTCTGCCATTTTGAGAGGGGTAGTTTTTATTTATAATTGTCAATGTGTTTAGCCACATGAGGCTGTCAATCAGTGAGATGAAAGCCCAGTAGGATTATTGCTGTAAGTGGCCAATTTCCCCCACCCTTTCCCTCCAAATCAAGGACAGATGAAAGGTCATGATTAAAACAGTGATTTTTTCCTAAATTGTAAGTAACAGTTTGCAACTGTTTCTTACCAAGATGTCAAAACTGTATTTTATCTTGGGGAAAGAGGGAAGAAGAAAATTATAAGTTCTTGAAAATGTTGGCAATTTTCCAAATGGTTGTGTTGAATTTTATTTTAATTATTGTACTTGTGTCAGTTCCTAGCAGGAGTAAAAGGGGGGGAAAATAATTCAGTACAGTATTATGCAGCTATGGATTAAACAATTAATGGTGAACCTCTGTATCCTATTAGTATATTGGAATTCATTATTTCAACAAATTGTTTTATGAGCCAGTGACTAGTGGATTTAACCATTTATTTTCTAGTCAGAACAGAAGAATAATTGTCCTGCTGAAGCACATCTTTGTGTATGACTGTATCCAAGGGGTTGGCCTGAGACAGTTACATATTGCAGAATGACATTAGGAAGCTGTTTTGTCCCAAGAGTTTGTTTTTTCTTATGTGTGGTCAAGGAACTCCCTGTCTGGGAGGGTTTGGGCAGCTGTCTTGTGATCATTGCAACAGCTACCATCCCTAAAAGTGTTGAGGACTTTGGCACAGTCAGAATTTCCCTGGAAAATATCTCAGTTGGCATTCTACGTGGTGTTCATCTCTCGAATATGTGCTAACTGCTCACGAGTCAGAAATAACACTTCTTGACTGATCGTGGCATGTAGATAATCGCCAAAGTAAATACTTCCATGAGCAATCTGTGGGCTCGATTTTGTGTTTAAGATTTATTAACAATGACCAAATAAAAAGACTTCCTCAAGAAGTACCGCAGGGCAAATTATCTAAACACGTGAGGACATCACTGGTGTTTCTCTTTGCAGTTCACATTAGGAGTATGCTAAGACCCTCATGGTACCCTCATGGAATTTGGGCCAGATGTATCTTCATAAATATTATTTATGTTAAATATTTTATTCTCAAATTAGACCTGAAACCAAGATGCTTTCTCTGTCATTAGGTAACACATTTATCTTGATAAAGAAGGTAAAATGGGTAATATCCCAATCTCAATAGCTTCTGGTTTTCCTTTTAGTGTTGTTCTCCTGTGGTATGATTTCTTTTTTGCCTTGAAGAAATCTGTGCCTTTTTAATGTGTGATAAAACGTGTGTCATCTTCCACCACCACATGGGATGTGTAATTGGATACTTACTTTGTCACTGATGATGTGAGTGGTACAAGTTACAGTGGGTGACTTCAGCCATCTTTGCACTACTACACAGTTAATCCACAAATTTGATAGTGCACAGGGCCCATGAATCAGGTCGAGTTGACTATTTAAAGGATGAAGAGTGAAGTGAGTAATTTCTGGGTGTACTTTATAACTGCCAAAGTCCTTTCAAAGAAAGGTCTTGTGTTTGATATGTATGTAGTTTTTATGATCTTTTTTTACCATTTACTTTCGTTCTCCTGTGCTGAGCTATTGTGACTGTTAAATTTAAGTGAAGAGCTTCCTTTTTTTTTTTTCCATATGAGCAGTTGAGCAGAAGATGATGGTGCCACCCTCCTTACAAACTTTTAGGTTGGCTAAGAAAATTGACTATTGTTTTTGTTTGTGGGTTTGTGTTTTGTTGGCGTTTTTTTTTTTAAATATGCAAATACTAACTTGGTAGTCAGTTTAAATTATGGGCAAGGTATTGAAGTAACCCTCTCAGTGTCTGTGGTGGTTGGTGGAACTGACAGTGTATTCTGCTGCACACTGTTTTCTTACTTTCTGCTTCTGGGTGAGTCATATAAATATCTAGTGCCAAGCTGTAGGACTAAGGGGTGCAGCGTGAGATAACTATTCTCAGGACTTCTCCAAAACATCAAGGGTGTTGATGTTGCATAGATGTGTTGCTGTGAGCTGTTTATCACTGGGTGCATTGCTGGGGAGGAGGGATAGAAGCAGAGGAGTTGCCCAGGCTGGTGTCCTTTTCTCCTACACAGGTAGCCTGGATTCACCAAAAATAAGACACTTCTTGGCTTGGCTTTTTAAACCTTATTTATTTGTTGGCCTGTTTTCAAATGGTGAAATGAAATTAGGGGGATGTGGAAAGGGAGAAGATTTGGGTGCCAGCTGAAAGTAATATTTCAGAGGTCCTAATTTTTCATTGTACACAGATAGTGCAAGCTAAAAGTCAGCAAGACAATTGACGTGAAGAAAACCATGTGAATATGGTGTTAGGAACACTTGCAAAGTGTGCCTTCTGTATAAAAATGTAAACAGGAGGCCATTTAAAGGGATGAAAAGAAGTGGAAAAAAGTAAATTTTTACATGCACAACCCTTCCCTTTCACTACAGGAGAGGGGGGGGGAAAAAAAAAGAGGATTATTTGTTTCAGAACCTTTTCTGGAACTCTGTGAAATGATTTATAGACAAGGTGTGCTGTGTACAAGAGCTTTTACTGGCTGCCTTGCCAATGAATTAGGGCCCTATTCTACAAAAAAAAAATAATAAAAAATGTTAGCACTTTCTTTGCAGCCATCCTAGGCTTCCGTGGTGCGGAAGTCAAATGTAAATTCTGGCTGAATCGGACCCTTATGGAGACGGTGTTCAAACAGGCTGTGAGGAGAAGAGAAACCATTCAGGTTGTGGGCCTCTGCATGCCTCAGAGTCCTTCCATCATTGCTATAATTCTCTGAAAGCAAACTAATAAAACTTCCTATTGACTTGCACTCGTGTGTGCTTTGAGCAGTTATTTACAGTCTATCATCAGCAGATTAAAAATCAATTAAAATCCATAGAAACAGCTAAAGTTACATACTCCTCTTGGCTGGTAAAGATTTTATTTTTAAAATATTTTACGTTAATACTTGCTGCTTGGTGTTACTGGAGATAATGAATCAGATTCAGGCCAAGTCTCTGGGTTTTTAACTCTACAGATCTGTGTGTCAAACTCTACAAAAGCCCTGCTAAGGACCTCTTACCCTCTGTGCCTCTCACCCTCGGCAGAAATAGAGTTTATGCAATTCATTTAACTGAAATGGAGATGTTGAAAGCTCTCCAATACTGTGATGATGGATGCTATTGCAAATGTGTAGGGAAAACAATAACCTTAATGATAAAGTGATAAGTTTAATATCAGTACATTAGAATGGAAACTGAATTTCAGTACTGCTAATAGATTAAAATAAAGGAGACTTTGATTTCTATTCCTGGTTTTCCACAGAAGCCCCACAGATTAATTTGGTTCCATCCCACGATTCAGGGGGAGGCTGAGTGGTCTCAGGGAGACAGCGCTGGGCTGGGGCTGTGGAGACCTGGCTCTGCCAGTGTCCCCTTCGGGGGGATTTCTGCATGTGTGGGGGTTTTTTCTTGAGTTTCCTCTCCATCTGTTTGCCTCCCATTCTCTGCGAGCATAATCTGTTTATACCATTAAACTCTCAAATGTGGTGCTGCTTTTTCCTTTCTCTATAGGTATGTGCTCCAAAGACTGTTATGCCATTGAATAGTTATGATAGTTGTTCTAATGTTATTCTTGTGTAGACTGGAAGGATGTAATCTACATTTCTAATTACTGTTTTTATTCATCCTTTCTGTTTCATATCTTAATACAACTTTTATGTTAAACGAAATTTACAGTAACTATAGAAGCCATGAGTTCAGTGTGTTGCAGCCATGTTCAGGTATCACCCACAAAAGACAATGCTGGTTACTCTAGTAAGGCAGAAAGTCAAGCACTGAGAAAATGAGAGGGGAGACAGAACTGAGGTAACTTGTGCAACCCTAATTTAGTCCTCTCTTGGGTATGCATGTTGGTAGACTGCTGTGTTTGATACAGCACAACGATTCTGCTGATGGGAGACTACAGAAAAGCCAAAAAGGAGTTGCCTTATCGAGAGGAGTCTGAAGAACAGAGAGTAAATAAGGCCAGGCTTTTACAACAAATGCTGAAAATAAACAAAATATGAACTGAGTGTTTGTTAAGCAAAGAGAATCTATCCTACAGATGACATTTTACGTAAAAAAGGCTGGCATGATATATTTATAGACTACCATGATACATATGCACAAGCCAACTGAATTAAGATTGCACAGTCAACTTATATCCTGCAGTTCTCTTTCAGTACTTTGCTTTGCCACCTGAGTAGTGTTTATGTACCTGTACAGGGGGAAAAAACCCAGAAATGTCACCCTGTCCATCATACTGAGCCCTTGTCCTTGTGAGACTCTCACATGCAGCTGCACTGATTTCTGCCCCTCTCTGCCCACAGGAAAAAAAAGAATTTTGCCCATTCAAAAAAGAAGCAAAACTAGACTGATGAGGCTTTCACTATTTTATGTGAATCCAAAGAGCTGTATTTCCACATAAAGTTAAGGTTCCTACATTTCTGAGTTATTGTAACATAAAGTATTAACTGCCCTCCTAGACCTATAAACTCTTTCAGTTTTTTTCTCAGCATATCATTTCTCTTTTTAGATATCTGACCTTTCTGTAATTCTTCTTATCTATGGAATAGTGCAACTTTTCTTTTACACATCATCTTACTTGGGGTGGAGGGGATGCATGTATTTTCTTGTTACTTTTTTCTGACTCAGTGTTTAGTCATTATTTTCGGTATCATTTAGTCTGTGGAAAGTTTCCCCATATGTCAGGCATATATTAAACATGCAGCTGAGATCTATACTACAGTAAGCCCTTTTTAGATATGATGCTTAACAAAGGGCAGAGTTCAGTCCTACAGCATTTATGGAAGTGAAGCTTTTTTCAAATGCTGTTATTTTTATCAAATACGAAAACTGTGTATTCTTGTTTTGTTAAACATGTAAATCAGGTTTCCCTATATACCTCATTTCCCTTAGAAGTCCATTTCTTTGTGTTGTGTACAGAAACACTTAGAAGTATTAGGTGAGCAAGGTTTTCTCATACTTAAACTGTGGTACCCTTTGTTACAAGGTGTTGTAATTATTAAAGGGTCTTGCAAGAATCCACTGAGTTCTACTAAGCGTGGAGATGCAGCCTGTGGCTGAGGAAGTTCCTATGTCAGATCTCCCTCCATGCTTGTAGATGATATATTGGGTATTACTGTATGTTTGTTCTCTCTGGCTATCCACTACCCAGCACTGTTGGAGGCAGGCTGCTGGACTGGGTAGGTCTGTGAGCTGACCCAGTAGGCTTATTATGAAATCAATACAATTGGGTATGTCTACAATTATCAGATGGTTGTAAATCGATAGTGTGGTTTCGTACCCACATCTTGTTCTGATGCATGTGTAATAATTCTTCCTGTCGGGTCTGTCGTCCAGATTCCATGTTTGTATGAGTATGCATATGTACAAGAATAGGTGAGCATTTCTATGAATGTCAAATACCTTACAAGCCTATGAGGTCCTGATTCAGGGTGCACACCAATTCATAGTAGTCTTTCCCTAGATTTCAGTGCATACTGAATCTCAAACTAATCAATAATTGTTTTAAAGATGTGGCCTCAAAGTTAAAGAGTTTACAGGAGGAGCAGAAAAAATTTACAGCAAGCAACTGTAAGAATACTCTCAAAATAATACTGCAGAAGCTCTGATTATTGTTTCCTGCAGAAGTTTGCTATTAGTTCATTGAGAATGTTGGCCCTAAGAGTATTGAGTTTTCTTCAGCAAGTATATTTGGGTGTTTGAAGGTAGTGGGTTTTGTATGCTAATGGTGGAAAGCATGGGGGAATAGGTATTCCTTAACTTTCCTTTTTTCTGTAATTGCTCAATAATGCTATTTATGGCAAGGTTGTATATGTCTTGGGAGAAGGACAGGGGATTACTTTTTAACAAAAAAAATAGAATTCCTTTTCACAGGGAATGAGATTTGTGACTCTAGACTTGCTAATTTAAATAACTTGCTGGCTAAGCAGACTTTTATAAAGCATTAAATGCTGTTATGTTTTGTGAAAATTGAACACATTTTCTGAAAATATTAATTTCCCATTGGTTTTCTTGACTCCTTGTTGCTTTTATTGAGACTGGGTGATAATCCATCCTCCACACACCAGACAGGTGATTTCTGATACTGCTCTGGTGCCTGGTTTTAGCAGTACTGTTGCCCTCTCTTATGGCTTTTACATCTTTTCTGTTCACCAAGTGGACTGATTCAGGATGAGGGAACCAACTAGCAATGAGTTTGCAGCAACCTGGTATCCTTGGTGATAATGTGAGTCTTGAGTGTGGTACCCTAGGAGCTGTGAACCTGTCTTCCTAGTTTAAAAAAAAAACGAAAACAACTGGTAGCTAGCTCTTTTTAAAGCCTGAAGACCAACGGAGAAACATGATGAGAGAAAAACAGATGATCTTGGATTTTCAGGAAAAATCAGTAAACAAATGTTCAGCTCTGTAAACTGATACACATCAGTGTGACTTGTATTTTGTAGACTAGCTGCCCAAAGAAGTGGTTGACCTTTTTTTTGAGTGTTTTTGTGGGGCAGGAGGAGGAAGAAGTTAGAATAAATTGATATTCCCTTTATAAAGGTAGATCATCCAACGCTTACAAGCTTGAAAAGTTGGATTCTGATCATTACTGTGTTACTGTGGGGTTTTGTGACTGCTGTTTTTCGGACTCACAGAACAGCCCAGGTTGGAAGGGACCTCAAAAGATCATCTGGTCCAGCCTTTTCTTTAGAGAATTTTAAGCTGAGACATTTCTTGGGCAAACCACCATGGCAAGCAGTTGTGTGTATGAAGAAAAATAAGCTTTAAAATTGAACACTACAGGTAGTGCTTATCCTCAAGTCAAACAGTAGTGTAGGCCATGATCCATCCCTACAGGTTTTAGAAAGTTTGTATGAAATATGAGTGTAATCTTGAACATTGGTTATAGAGTTCCTGTTAACTCGTGTTGGCTACTGATTATGCAATTTCTGTGCTGGTCACTTCGATTAGCCTTGGTCGTTTGGAGAAAAAAAAAAAATCAATTCACTCTCCTGGTTTTAATTTTGATAATTCAAATTCACGGTGTTCTTCATCTGCGTTGTTTGATGCTATACATAAATCAAGGTTATAGACGAAACCAATTCATGAATGAAAAGTTTCAATTTTCTTTTCTTTTTGTCTACAACTATGCAGAGAAATCATCATTTGGGCAACTAATATGCCTAAGTATCCTTCAAAAGGAACTGTGATATATTAGAGCTGTTCAAACGTCCTCACAAATCATTTTGCCTTACAGCTTTGATCCTGAAATATGTGAAATGATGTCTGATTTATGCCACTGATCCTTCTTTTAGATAGTTAAGTGTTCTTGCTTAATGTTATTAAATAAGTTCAAAGCAGCAAATAGGCCATCCCGGGCTGAGGACGTTTGAAAAATAGCATTCTCAGCAGGCTCCATATACAATATATGGTCTTTAGCCATTTCCTTTGCTTTTTTGTGTACGACAAGCTGCTGGAACTTTCTGCTCACATCTTTGGTTACAATGGTTTTGTGTTGGTTTGCTTGTTGGTTTTGGTTTATTTGTTTGTTTTTCCTCTTGATAGTTTTCTCCTGGGCTTTGTTTTCATTGGAGTATTTTTTGGGGTGAAGGGGGGTGGGCAGAAACAACCTCAGGACAATAAGGGAAAATGGGAAAGATATTATAGTCTCCTCTAACTGGGAGGCTTGTAGCATGTGCTAGCAATGGTATAGAACAAGTTGTGTGACCCAGATGAAGCAGTATGAGAAAAAAAACCCTCTGAGTGTGTAAATAAGTGGGTCAAATTCACACTCTAAGGAGCAGAGTATGTTTGACTACTTTTAATGAAAAACTATTGATATGTTGTGATTTCTGTTTTAACAGGCGAAAGGAGAGATGAGAAAACTCTTGATTCTAAAATATTTATCAGTAGAAATATTCCAAACTTGCATCAGAATACCGAAGTGCAAATCTCTCTAGGCATAAGGGTTGCATAGGAATCACATCAGCTCTAAATTTAGTAAACCTTTTAATGGAAATGTCACACAGTTCAGACACAAGATTTAGGGATTTCAGTATGTTATATGAGCTTTACAACCAATATTATTCCTGTGAAATTTCAGTAGGAAATATTAAATCAGCATTTCTAGTTTGGTATGATCCCTGTTGAATCAATGAGAGCCATCTCATTTGTCTTCTGCTGGAGAAGAGCTGCTAGCAAGAGAGAACTTCCCAACACTACGCCTTTGGCAATAGCAGCCTCTAAACATCAAGCTTTCAGCTGAGAGTCTGAAAACAGAGATTAAATTTGAACACAAGACATCATCCCAATACCTCTCTAGTTGTGCTGACTTTCATGTCTAGATTTGGGAGTTGACAGTTGAGAACATGTTCTTGTCCTCACTTGTATGCCTCCCAACTTCTGAGCTGTTTTTGTCTCTTCTCACTTACGTACTCCTGGAGTACAAATGGAAGTGCATACAATTGCTTTCCTGGAGTCAGCCCTCTTTGATAGGTAGTGGTGGGTTGTTTTGTTCACAACTCATTGTATGTGGATGGTCTCAAATGACTGCACTGGACACATCGTGGTTATTTCTCCTGTGACCTTAGCAGACTAGCTAACTGTTCCCACCTTAAATTGCTTTCTAGAGGTTCCTGATAGGTTTTTATAAAGTACTTTTCCAGATGCTGGTTACACATAAATTTATTTAAGCTTGTGTTTCTTGTTATCCTTCACAGAGACCACTGGTGGCCAGCTGGTAATACGAAGGAGACAGTTTTGGCCTCATGAAACTTGCCATCAATTTTAGATAACTGCTACTGCTGGCAGCATAGATAAAAATACACATATGCTTCTTGGTAAGGAGGTTAGCCACTGCTGAGCTGCTACTCCAGTTGGTCTGTTTGCGTGTAGTTTGGCCATCTCCACAAAATGCTGCTACACTCTTCAGTAAAGCATAACTTGAACAGTCTTGCATTGTTTGGGGTTAGCTACTTGGTCTTTCTTTTTCTCAAGAAGCTGGGAACCTTCCAAAAGTTGACATCAATATTGGTTTTGAGGTTTTGGTAGCTTTGTTTCATAAGGTTACCCTGCTAGCTTTTTTCCTTATCAAGACAGCTGTGAAAAACACAGTGACAGCAATCTCTAGGAGTGCATTTTTACTGTGCTTTTCTGAGGTCCAGTTCTCAGAAATATGGCCATCAGATTGTCTCAGAGAGAAGGCCAGATGGCTTGCTGCTAGGTGTGGTGTTACAGCCACTGTTTCTTTATGCTGACCTAAACAAAGATTAGTCTGCTACCTAGATGTGATAACATTGCACCAGTGAATGAGAACCAGAAGGTCTGGTGTAAGCAAGAGAAACTGGCTGAAGTCTATCAGTGTAATAATTTAAATTCCCAACTTTTCTTTGTTTAGTTTTTCTGTCATGAGCACTGCTTGTAAAGTTCTCAGACTTCAAATTATTTGTCTAGTAAGCTTCCATTAAAAAAAAAATGTGTGGAACAATGGAAGCAAAAGTAACAATACAAATACTTAAATGTTATGAGTGCAAAAATATTTTTAATGATTATTATGTATATTTCTATTCTCTCTTCACATATTTTTATCTAACATTCTGAAGATATCTGCATGAACAGGATGGCAGGCAGAGGCTCATCAGTTGGTTGTTTTGATGGCTGTATCTGCTGCTCTTCATGCCAGCCATTTAATTTTCCTTTTACCTGCTTCAAAGAAGTTATTAGCCTGGGATTTAGGATGTCTGGATTGGTAGTCATTCTCTGCTGGGAAAAAGCATATTGTTAAATCATTTGATGTCTTCGTTACTTGGGGTCATGGTGTGCGTGTGTGTGAGGGGGGACACATGCTAAAATCACTTCTTACTGGTGTGGTTGCACCCTGTTAAAGAGTAGGAGGGGTTCAGGTACTGCTGTGGCTGTAAAGAGAAGTTGAAGATAGAGGTGCTTCAGAGGGAAGAGCTTCTGACTTTGTTCAATATACTACAGCATTCTGGTTATGTTCCCAAAGGGTGCAATTTGCAATCATGTTTTCACAAGGTTTTATACCATTACATTCACGGAGAGATGGGCTGTATTGTTTTTCATGTTTGCTTTTTATATTTCTTTTAAAGGAAGAGATTCTTAAATAATAAATGAAAACACAAAAGATGGCGAGAAGTGGTTTTTTTTGTGGTGGGGGTTGGGTTTTTTGATGATGTTGAGAAGCTGCATTTCTGACACCCAGATGACTCCGAGCATTGGACTTTTGCTGTATATGGACAGAGAGATCTAATCATTAGTGAACACCAGAAAGCAGGAGAGCCGTGGAGAGAGAGAGAGTGTGTGAGAGGGAGCTTAGTTTATTTCTGCGGTGTCACATCAATCTGCCCGGTTAAGTGATTGAAGGGGAGAAACGCAGGCTGCAAAAGAAACTGGGCCCTGATTTGTTCAGGGTCACCAGCAGTGGTTTGAAACCATCTTGTTTGCAGATACCTCTTTCATGTTATTAGGCTGTCAGTTGAGTGACTTTGTAAGATTTATGGCTCGAAGCTGGAGCGCGTGCGTGTGCGCGGCGATGGCGGTGATGGGCAGCGGGCGGGGGGGGAACAGAGATGTTATTGAGAAGACAGTGATCCATGCCTGCCTTGATTGAGCTTTGCAGCCTTTTGTCTAGTCCTAGTTAACCTCCTTATGCATTTTGTTTCACACGCCGCGTAAGCAGCTCAAGCAGAAGGTGAAGCAACAAGTGGTGGAAGGTTGCTTGTAACGACACAGGACTGATGTGCAATGATGGAATCAAGCTGTTTACTGGGCAGGTCCCAGGTTTAACTTACTAATGTCTTTCAAATAGTGTTATTTACTGGAATGTTGTTAAAGCCGTCGGCTGAGTGTTCCCTTGTCACTGGTAACCTTGTAGAGAAATGTTGTCTTTGAAAGAAAATTTAGAGACAATGCTGGCTTATACTGAAATGTCAAAAGTTTTTTAAAAAAAACCCAAAAAGAATAAGGAGGGGGAGATGACTTGATCCAAAGCAATGTTTAACTTAATTTTGTCTGTGTATTTGTAGTAATAGGATATTATATCTGACATAATTTTAAAAACTTTTAAAATACTGGATTTTGGGAACTTTGAATTTTTAATTATTTTTGGCAGTTGGTTATAATTCATAGGACAAGGCTTTCTTCTCCTCTGTTCATACAGTTCCTATTTGTGCCAAGCTCAAAGCAGGTATTTTAAAACACAAGTGAGAAAATCAGGAACTAGTCTCTGTTTCAGTTGTGGTGGTTTGAAGTCAGTAAAATAGTCTGACAGTATGAGAGCTCTAGAACCTTTTTGTAACAAATTGTCACAGGCTGCTTCTATGTGGAGATTTATAAGAGAAAGTGTTTTTTGGTAATTATTTATCCATAGGTTAAAGGAGTTAAAATAAATTGCCCTTCTGTTGACATTCACTTAAAAAGCAAGCTCATCTGGCACAATTTGTCCATTGGCTTTCTGTTTTCAGCCTGGTGAAGTTAATTAACTTAGAAAAACACACTTGGTTGTGAATGCTTTCTAAGGATCTGCCAGTGGCTTTGGTATCACGGCAGGTTTCATGTGCTTCACCATAAAATGCAAGTGTCGCTTCATGAAGATGTTCTACTACACTGTTGCTTGCCAATTGCTGTAGTTTGAAAGCTTACAGTAGATCTGCAGAATTGACAAGGGAGCTACTATTTGCCTACAATATCGTTCCCTCCCTCCCAAGTTTGAAAATGAGCCCCTTAGTGTGGTGCAGCCTTCCTAGGCAGTTGTTCTTCCCATGTTAAAATGGTCCAGCAGGAAGGATGCAGCATGAGTCTTGCAGGGAAAAGACTATAGCTGCCTGCTTTCCCCCTTCCATTTTACAGCAAGAGTTGCTTACTGCAACGCTTCTGCAGCCTCTCAAACTTTTGTATTGCATAGTATGTAATTTTTAGTTAATATTTTAAAATTTCCCAGGAATTGTTCTGTTCTAATTTTTTCTTAAAAACAAACTCCCAAATCCTTAACTAGTCACCAAGAATACACTTGTACTTTTAATCTGTGATAACTGTGTGCATATTGAACCTATAGTAATTGGATACATTTTAGTATAAATGGCATCTTCGTTACACAGACACAGAGATGCCATTCTTCCTCTATGGAATGGTATTAATGAGAATCTGAGGTTCTTAAGCTGAATAGAATACTGCTTTCAGTAGAAAATTCTATTACAAAGTCCTGCCGTAATACCTGGAGAAAAGATGGTACTGTCTAAGTCACAGAATGGGGACTTGGCAGACTGTCACCTTGCCCTGTGCCTGGCATGGCCACAGCCATGCTGTGTGACCTTGTGCCAGACCCATGCTCCCATCTGCTCTCTACTCCTGCTGCGAAGTGCTTTGCTTGAAAAAATGCCTGAGATCCTTGAATGGAAAACGATCCACTGTAAAACTGCTCTATGACTTAAACCCCAGTGTTAGTGGTTAAGTTGATTGGTAGAATATTTTGCAAATGAAATTTAGATAATTTTTTTCCCTTCATTTTTGGTCAAAAGGTAAATGTGATGTTGGGGAGTTTTTGACAAAACTGTTAACGCTTGTCATGAAGAGAACTTCATTAAATTCTGAATTCTACCAAAAAGGTTACTTTAAGTATTTTTAAAAGCATGAAGTCATACTGATCAACTACAGTTAAACATAATTTTGGGAATTACAGAGGAGGATCTCAAGAGGCATTGCACACAGGGATGGTGTCAGGAATGACAATGCTCAGCCCGAGTCAAGACTTGCCAGGAGCATCAAGGGCTGCAAGGGCAACCTGGTGGACAGCAAGCTGGGCATGAGCCAGCAGTGCCCTGGCAGCAGAGATGGCCAGCAGCAGCTTCCTGGGCTGTAGCAACAGGGGCATGGCCATGGGAAGCAAAGAATCATCTCCTCTTCTTGGCACTTGTTAGATCATTCCTAGAATGCCGTGTCCAATTTTGGCCCCCCAGTACAAGAAGATCATTGACAAAACTGCCATGAGTTCAACAGAGGATCACCATGGTGGTTGGGTGCTGGACCACCTGCCCTGTGAGGAGAGGCTGAGGGAGCTGAGCTGGTTCTGCCTGGAGAGGAGATGGTTTTGCAGGTCCTAACAGCAGCCTGCCTGGTCCTGTGGGGAGGGGATTGAGAAGACAGAGCCATGGTCTTCAGGGTGGTACGTGGTGAGAAGAAAAAAAAGGCAATGGACATAGATGGAAACCAGAGGTGTTCAGACTGTGCTCAAGGAAAAATGTCTTCATACAGGACAGTCAGGCAGTGGGGCAGGTTGTCCAGAGAGTATGTGCAGCCTCCATCCTTGGGGGCTTTCAGAACCCATCAGGATAAAGCTCTGAGCAGCCTTGTCTGAGCTGACTCTGCTTTGTGCAGGAGGCTGGACTGGAGACCACCTGAGGTCCCTTGCAGCCCAAATTATTCAGAGATGGATTCTGTGATCTCTCCAGAGGAATTGGTACAAATTTGTTATTCTGCATCTCACATCTGTAATACTGAGAAATTCTTCAGAGAAACTTACTGATGTAGTTGTTTGTTGTGCTGACTAGCAAATATGATTCCCTGAATAAATAATATTCTGCCTGTTAAGAAACATTAAATGTAGAGCCTGGTAGAGTTTGAGAATATTCAGTATGTTTCTTAAACAGCAAAAAATATTTTAAAGGCAAAGTGTTTAAAAAAGAGAAAAGGAAGAGTATGCCATGTGGTTATTTTGGGCATTCTCATTTTGCTTTTTCACTTGATTCAGTCACCTCTTGAAAGCTGTCCTATCTTTAAATCCATGGTGGCAGCTAGGGTGTTGCTTTGTTCCTTATTTTAAATGCTTTCTGCCTCTACTTTTCAGCCGCTCACACTTAGGTAAAATTAAGAAGTCGAACTGTTGGGTATTACCTTTTAGACCTACTGAAATAGCTCTTCCTGCTTGCATCCTTATGGTCTCATTAAGACGATGCTCACAGCATGCCTGACTCTAGTGAATATTTGCAGACCTCATTTGCCTACATTAGAGACAAAAAGCTTTAAAAAAATCCTTCTTGAGCAATAAACGGTTGAGTTTGTCAGTATCCGTGATCACAGAGCTGGTGTCTCCCAAGGCAAGGGCTGAGTGCTGGCCTTGTTAGTTGAGTAACTGTCGGAATGCTTCATCCACGCCCTTCCTGCTGCTGTGGTAAAGCACTTGGTCCATGGCTTTGAGAAGTGGTTTTAAAGTGTGAGGGCTGCTCAGATCAGTGAGAAGTGAAGGGACGTGCCACTGTTGCAGTAAGCCCCACCTGCATAAATCCTTGGCATACAACATTATCATTCCCATTCCTACTTTTTAATGCCAATTATAGAGTTTAGGATTTTTCTTAACTATTATTTTAATGAGTCCCATTTTTTTGAGACAAGTTATGGTAGCTCGTCATAAAGGAAGATCTAAGGTCTTTGGAGGAAAACGCAGATTCCAACAAGTGTGAGTCATCACTGTGGTTTACCTTTATGATTGTGACTCAACTGTTTTGTTTTCTCTGTACTCAGACTTTCAGGCTGAGACTTTGGTTCTCTGGGGATTTAAAAAATCCTTGACCTGTTCTGCAAGATTGAGGTCATGCTTTAATGCCAGCCAAAATTTCCATTATCTCTCCACTTCATTTATGCATTGTGTTGTGCTTCAGCTGTTCATCTACCCACCACAGGTGGCTCATTAAGTTGTTGAGTTGATAACAATATAGAATGGATATATATATTTTTTAAAGCATGTTAGAATCACTTTGCAATGAAAGACATCATATAAATCTGAAGTAATATGGACGTTACATTTTTATTTGAAAAAAGGGAACTAGAATTAATTGCAAAAGTATTAATCACAGGTGATGTAACAGTCGTGTTAATGAGAAGTGGTTGAAGATTACTGAGCTCTACTATCAATAGATAGTAATCTCATGGATTTCCAACCCTTATTTACTCTTTTTAAATCTCATAGTTCTGAAGAACTGGCCCAGAAAACTTAAGATGGGAGTTTTTCTATTAAAGCTGTTGAATTTTCCTGACAAAACGGGTTTTAGAGAACTCTCTGTTTACATATGTATACCATGAAAATAACCTTTTTCATTATATTTTAATCATTTTGTTACTCTTGCGAATATAGAAATTAGAAGCCATTAAAACTGGCAGTCTTCATTAGAGGGGTAGTTTTCTTGTTGAAATGCCAAAATAGAATAATCAAATTTTTAGAAAAAATCTGGATTAGTTCTGTTGATGCAATCCTTAACTTTTTTTTTTCAGCTGTTCATATTATAAAGCTGTGAATTGTAGGAATGCAAATCATTTCTAAATTTGTCTTAAACTTTTCTTAACTTTTCCTTGTTTCTAGCTTGCTGGGCAAAAGCTCATTCTGGTTATGCATTTCTAGTGGTTTAGTCCCAATTACTAATGAGGGGTTAAACTAGCAGCAAGTTTCCCATCATCTGGCCATCCCTGTTGTTAGAGGGATGTAAACTGTATTGTGAAGTAAACCAGTCTACAATTGGCAAGCAGCAAGAGAACAGCACTGCTCGTAAGACAAAGTGTTGGTACACCACAACATTTGAACAGGAACCCGGAAGAAATAACGAAGTTTTAGATATTTTAACATTTTGACCTTTTTCAGAAAATGAACATATTCTCCAAAGCACAGAATATGTTGAATCAGCAGCAGGCGATGTGAAACCAGATTGTGATGTAATCTTCAAGAAAACCATATTTGTAATAAGGTTAATTAAATTTGCTGCAAGCTTGTGACAAGCGTGCTGTAAGTTTGCCAGTAAATCTGGTCGTGCTTTATCAAACTGAAGGGCAAGAATTTAAAAAAAAAAAAAAAGAAAAAGAAAAAAATAAAGAAAAGGCAGAGGGGGGAGGGAAAAAGCTTCCCTCCTCCAGAACAAGTAGTGTGTTGCCAGAGGACATGCAGACTGGCAACAATAACTAATACGTTATGAGAGGTTGAACAAGTTTAAATGGGATTTGTCTCTGAACTGAAAGGCATATTGTAAGAAATTTCTTTGTCTCCTTGTGATGCTGTTAAATTGAAAGCGCGATGGGAGGCTTCAGTAGAGGCAACAAAGGTTGAAATGATAGCCTGCTGTTTGCAGCAAGCATCATGGTTCCACTGATGGTCCAGACATCTGGTAACAACAGCCACTCCTTGTCAGGTTTTGCCCCACACTGGGTGCCTGAGCACTTTGCACTGTTTAACTCATCAGACTCCTCTAGCTCAGTATGCTCTGCATCAAGAATGTTTATGTAATAAAACAGAGCTAATTAAACATTTCAAAGGGAAACATTATTTTAACTCTAATTAGATATGATTACGGTTTCCTTACGCCTGTGCTGGATTGGTACTGAAGCTCTCTTGTTTTGCCTCCTTACCGAATTCTGCAGCCTTGTTGTTTCAAAATAATTTTTGGCATCTGCTTGAATAGGCTTTGTATTCCCTTTGCCTGGAAACAAATTCAAAATCTTTGATCCAAGATCCATGTATCTAAAGTAACAGCGTATGACCCTGAGGCAGAAGGGGGAAGTTGATACCCCAGGAGGCAGGGAGGGAGCTAGGAAAAGCCCCCACACTCGAAATGGTTGAGGGTATTCCACACAACCACGAGTGCTGGCAGGTGGGTGTATGCCATGTCTGCTTTCCAGCTATTTCTGCTGTGATTCAAACTTCTTGTCATTATTAAATCTAGCATGAGTGGAGACAGCCAGGTACCACTGAGCTGTTATCGCGTGCACAGATGGGCGCAGGTTCTGTGACCTTCCTGGAAGTCCATCGTTAAACAAGGCACTTGTGACAGGCAAACAGAAAGCATATCCTTCTGTATGTATTAAATCTAGAAAGATAGCATCTGACAAAGCTTTGGAGACACATCATGTCAGGATACTAAACATCCAAAACGCTGAGAAACAAATACATAGGGAAATCAAAAAGAACAGGCTAATGGCAGTAATAATCAGTGAATATTTTGTCAGTTAAGCAAATGCTGTATAACTTGTTTAGTGTTTTCTAGCTTGTATGACAGAGCCAGTCTGCAGATCATATGGGAGAAGCAGACTGAATCACAGATATAAGAACCCATCCTTTCTTTGTCATCCCGAAATCCAAGTTTTTATGGGGAATTTCTTCAGCTAAAGGACCTTCAAGTGCAAGTTTATTTCAGCTTTTCACTTGGTTTTTACCCCTACCCAAGAATTTTTTAAACTCTAGCTTGGGTTTCAAAAAGGGGGGGTAAAAATAAAAGGGGGGGGGTAGGAAAAAAAAAAGGCAGGCTTTCATTCAAACTGGTTCTCTGCAGTCCTAATTAAAACAGACTTCAATGAGAAGTTTTCTTTTCCTCTTCCAACTGAAGCTTAAGGGCATAGTTCTAGCTGGAGAGTATATTGTGTTCATTTTCCTGTCTGAGTGGTTTGTAGAGAAGCTGTCTTTCAAACGCAGAGCGACTACTCCGATGCCTCAGGACTCAGCTGTCACATCAAGGCTGTTTGCCACATGTATGTATTATATAACGTGCATATATCATCACCGTCAGGTACTGCAGTCTGTGCATCTTACGTGGAAGCAACTTTTTCTCACCTTCAAGTTCTCTCTACAGTAGGATTAGAGGTAGAGGTATCATATATTTTAAAGGGAATAATGACATGGGTTGTCCCCTTAAAAAAGAAAAGAATGATTCAAATCAAAAGGCATGGGTATAAATTTCTCTACATAAATTGAGCTGCAGTACTGGTGCAGTATTCTTTCCTTTGTGCTAGGAAAACCGAAGGGGGGAATTATTTCCTTTAAATGTTACAGTCAACTTAAGTGACTGCAAGAGTTAGTAGACTGAGAGCAGCATTAGAAAAAGAAAACCTCCCATTTAGCCACAGAGGAAATCTTCCATTTAGCCGTTTAATTAAATAGGAAATGGCAGTGCATAGCCCAGTCATTGTCTCAGCCCTCGTGGAGAGGATCAGAAGAAGGTCAGGAGCTTGTTCATTTTCCGTGCCCACGGCCTCTGTCCTGAGACCACCAGCAAGGATGGCCAATTAATACCAAGTGCTTTAGGGGGTTTTGGGCTGTGGGGTGGGTTTTTTGTGTCCGCCAGGATCTAGACTGAGGTTGCAAATTAATTTTGGAGAAGCTGCTGCACAGTCAGTGGCAAGGATTTCAATCACTGCACCTCTGAGTAAGAATGAGATCAGTCAATGAAAAGTGAGAAATTGGTGCCTTGGTTTTTCTTGTAACCAGTGCTGCCACACCACCGAAAGACACTTTCTCGAAAGCTCCTGCAGAGTTGAGAGTTTGGTCCTGCCCAAGGAACTGAAAATACAGACGATTCAAAATGCAACACAGAAACCCCCCAAATTTTCTCAGCTTCCAAGAGCTATTTTTAAATTTTGTCACACTTATTTTCTGAATCACCTCTGCCTCAGAGGAGGCTGTACAAAGCTATCACTGCTTGCTGATGACCTTTTTAAACCTTACTGAAACGGCGTTACTGCTGCTGGGCTCTCCTTTGCTCTGTCCCATTATCTCTGATTATTAACGACTCAACTTGATGCACTGAAATTCTGGCAAATTTGAGCACTGGGAGCATCTGCAAGCCAGGGAGCGCACTGTCATTGATAGCATGAGCATCACCTGTAGCAGTCTGCTTGAGACAGCATTTACAGTGATATCTCCTGGAAATTAGACTGACAACCTCAATTTGTATTGCGGGCTGTAAATCACCCAGCACATTTCAGAACACATTCTAGTTTTTGTTCACTTACAGTTCACCTCAACTGGATTCGCTCTCTCTGAGAAGTGAAAGTCTGAGTGATATTACTAGAGAAGGATGCCTGTGTTTTCCTGGCTGCTGGCCTCCTCTTGCCTGATCCAGGCGTGAGTGCTGGTGCTCGTGCTGCCTCCCCGCTGTGGCCGTGGCAGCCAGGTCTGGTGCCGTGATCCAGGGCTGGCTCGTCCCCGAGTGAGCTGCACAGATTTGAATGCTCTGGGCTGGAGGTCTGGAAATCAGTGAAGTATCAGGCAGATAATTGAGAATTTGCAAACCTCTCCAACTCCCACAACAGCCACTGAGAGTCTTCTGTTGACTTCAGTGGGAGATGAGTTTTCAGTGCTATTTTTAAAATGTGGTGTGGTTTCAGCTGTATGTTTTGCTGTGCGCAGAGAACTGGGTACTACTTACTTACCTCAGACTTGGAACAAATACATGACTGTAGAGATAATACTGACTTCTAAATGTGTTGTCCATCCTGGTAGGAAAGAAAAGGTTGTGAAGACTTGTAAGATACACAGGTTTTTTGAGGAGCTGGATTGCCTTCCCCCCTACAGTCAGATTCCTTGGCGGTGTGTGGCTGTGCACGTGTGTGGACTGTATGCACACACACACACAATTCCCAGTTTTGGTGATAACTGGGATTTTTTTTAAGAAGTAATTAAGGTTTCAAAGAACCATCTGACTGTATGTGTAAGAAAGGCAGAGACAGTGTGTGGTAGTTTAATCTGAGTGGAGCATAAGGTTAGCTGTTATCTTTATTGCCCATATTTAAAAACTAGTTTCAGGAGCCCATCTTTAGAGCTAACCTTTATATTACATTTAAATTCCCTGTTGAGAAACTCAACTTCACTTATGTATGTATCTAAATGATAAACCATTAGAAATATAAAAAGGAGGGAGCACTGGGAGATACCCTGCTCACTTGTGCTTGTGTGGCTCCAAGGCAGTCCTGGCTGAGGGACCAAGTACGTAGGTCACTTTTGTACAGGTCCAGCCTGCAGTGGGGTCCAGGGTCAGTCACTGGGCTTACACTGGGGTTGTCCTGGTGAGATGGAAGGAGATGTTGAGCCATGGCTTGCTGCTTCGCTCATCCTCAGGGCTGCCAGGCTCTGCCCAGCATCCCCAAGGGTGTGGGACCGACTGCCATCCACCCAACCCACGTGTTTTATTTCAGCATCTGCAGGCGTTGGCTGAGAGCTGTTTGTGGCCCTGCAGTTCAGCTGTGGGAGAGGTGCAGCCATGCCCAGGCCTTTTGCAGCCCCCTGCAGAATGGTTTGGGGCTCTGTGCTGCTGGGCAGTGGGAGCTGGGGAGAGGGCACCACGACAAGCTTTCTCCTGTCTGTGCACTTGCAGAATGGAAATGCAGCCTGACAAGTCTGAAGCTGTATATAGAAAGAGACAGATAAACTCTGTTAACCACAGAAGCAGGTTTTAAATACATTAAAATATTTTATCCCATTATTTGTTTTGACCAATTGACCACAATATTAAAAATCCAATCATGGAGCAGCTGACAAGTGCAGTTGCCTAATTTTATTTAAGGGTTCTTCCCCCCCTCTTCCATTTTTCCATCCTGTTAACGCTGCTGCCTGTGCCCAGACAGTAATGGGCTTCTTGTATGCCCACGACTGTTATGATCATGTAAATTTATTGGTGCTTAGAAGAAGCGAGCTATTAAAACATTACAACAACCATTACAGCCAGGCTCGTGTTGGCTTTCGCTCCCAATGAACATATGCTTCCGAGTGAATGCCTAAACTCTTATTTATGGATTTAATTTAATATGCGGAAAGAATTCAAAATTAAATTTTGTGTCTGCCTCCAGAGAGTGTCAGTGTATAATAACATGGTAATTTTTACACATCTTTATGAGAAATGGGAAAATTAATTCTTTCTGACAAGTTGTAATTATTCGACTTGGAACAGTTGCAGCTGAGCAGTTTGCATGCCTGTTGTCTGTTGTTGCACAGTGTAAGGGGAAAACGTGGGGATGGAGATATATTGTGTGTCTGAGAGTTTCTAATAGCTTCTGACATTTTAGCCCTGCATATTATCAGGGTGCTCTTTAAAGGAGTGGGGAGTGTAATCTGCTGCCTAGCTGGGGACACGCGTGCAGCAGTGGACCCAGTGTCGGGAGATGGGGTGGGAATTATTTTGGTCTGCCTGAGGCTGAGGAAGGGGCTCTTTCCATTACTTTCCAAATGGTTAAAGCTGAAAGTGGGGTAACATTATTTGTATTCTTTGGGCTCATATATTTTTCCCCTGTAATGAAGGTACAAGTGGAGGAAAAGTGTTGATTTTTAGCTGTGCACAAGCAGAGCTATCCAGTTTAAGTATATTCTCTTTCTCACCAAAATAAATGATAGTTGAAGGCACTTAGCACCTCTCAACCACTAGGGACTGACTCCCCAAAAAGTTAGTGGTCTTTTAAAATGAGAATGTTTTTTTTTTTTAAAAACACTCCCTTTGTTGAAACGTGAGCTTTCGTGACAAATATTTCCATGAGGGTGACTTTGTTCCTAGCTAACTTTACTTCTGTTTCGGAGTTTGTGCTGAAAGGTAGGACATGTTCATCAAGCACAAGCCTGAAGCATCACTGGATGTATTAGATAAAAAGGAAATTTATTCAAGTGAGTGAAGTGCGTATTCATGGCTTTGAAGGCAAACCTGGCAGTAGTGGGTGCTGCATTATTTTGTCCTCCTGGAATGGTCCCTTTGGGATAAACACATACTAAAGGCAGCGCTTAGAAAACATTTTATCAGACACACATTAAAGGAAATAGAAGTGCCACAAATAAAGCAGCACTGTGCTTACTTTTATTCCCAGTGACTTGCCAGAGTTACACTAGCTTGAAGGGTGCTAATGGTTTTAAAGGTGCTACTCGTTCCTGTAAGACACTGAAGAGGTTTTGTGGATGTGGGTACTTGGTATGTGAAGATACCATGGTTTAGGAATATTTGTTTCTCCAGAATGTAGTGTGTTACCTCTGATAGATGTTCTGGTTACAGTCTGGGTTGTTGCTGAAGCTAGCTAAGTAGTGTGAAACCCCATGAGTTCACAACTGCTTGGTTTTTGTAGGGGTTAACCTTCAACCAAGGAATAACTCCACTTTAGAGGTCTCTGCAGTCCCTTTGTGTCTGGTGGATGCTGTGGCCTGGTAAGACCCCAGCAGCTCTGGGGGAGGTTGTTAATATCCACTGCAGCTCAGTGGGGCTCGGCTGGGATCTGGAGGCTGCTGGGAGAGGTTGGAAAATGCTGCTGGTTTCATCCCAGCAGATGTCTTTAGGGGGTCTAGGGCTTTGTGGTATTGTGTGGATGAGTGAGTCCAGGGAGTTCCTGTACAAGGTAATATGCTCATAAGAGGACCGATGTAAATTCTGTTTCCTTGGGAATGATTCATGTCCATTGATCCTAGTCTCTTTGATATAACTTATTTCATTTAGACCTTCATAGTGGGCTCATCAACAAACCTCAAAGTTAGGGATGGTAGTGAAGCAAAGGCTTCCCAGATGGTGCAGCAAGAGCACACGGTGCCTTTCTTCCAAGCTCAGCACTGTGAACATCTCCTCTGAGATGGTCCTTGGGAGTCCCTGTTAGTCACTGGGGAGAACAGGCAGTTTGCAAGTTCAGCTTATCAAGGTTAGATACTAAAAGAGCCCAGGTGAATCGTACCCAAAATGGGTTTCTCTGGCTTTTAACTCCCCAGGGAGTTACAGAAATGTAGAAGTCAGATGGATTCTGTCTTGAGGAACAGAGCAAATGGAAAACCTTGAATCTTTCCTGTGAAGATGTCCCATTTCTTTTTTTTTCTTCTTTTTTTTTCCCCCAAACCAGTGAAAGTTTTACAGTTGTAGCCAGTCAAGCACTGCATGAAGAGAGTGTGTCTCTTTCACCAGCATCACAAATAACCTCCAAAAAAACCCCTAACTTATGAGAATTACTCCTTGCCAAGAACACATGCAACTCTTGGGGTGTGCCTTCAGGTCTTCCCTTTTCTTACACTTCCAGGAAAGGCTACAGTTTATTCCTGCTCTAGAGAAACCTCTCTTAACTGCTGTCATCTGGTGCACTGAGCCCTTTTATTCACTCTTTGCTGCTTTTGAGGAGATGCTACTCAGACCTCTGTCTTCCTGCGAACGTGTTCTCGTGCTGTACTGAGCTGCTGTGTTCAGAAAGACGAGTACAGAGAGATTGTCAGTTTTCTTCCAGTTCATTTTGAACAAGAACAGGAGATAAATTTAATGGTAAGGCAAAGTCTGGGCTTATTTAGAAAGACTGAAGAGCAATCTTGTAATTACAAATTGGAAGCAGAATCATGAAAAAAAAAAGCAAATGTTGCAATTCTGTCTTAACAGCTGGATATAGTTATATATTGCCTAGGCAGAATATATAGAGCATATATTTCTGTAGCTGGCTAACTTCTTATCTTACCTAGAATCACCTAGAGAGGTCCCAAGTCAGTGAGAACTTGAGCTTCAGTCATATCCCATGACCTGTGAATGTTTCCTTCAGTTTTCACTGCCCTCATCTTTTATTTTCTCCTCTTTGGAATTAAATGTTTGCTACCATTTGTGAGGCTTGTGTTGTTTAGCAATCCTAAGTATTTAACACATATTTCCCATGGTTCACATGGGCTAGCCAGAGGCATCTGTGAGCTGTATGATTGCAAAAGCACTTAGAGCACATTTAGCTTGAAGCTGACCAGCTGCCTTCCACCTTCTCTTACCTTATTCCCCTTACAGCTCTATAAATGCATTCACATTGAGGATCTACGTAACAGAACACCTGGGGGCCAGGTTTTAGTTTTGATCAAGGAGATGATGAAACTGCTGGTTAGTGAGTCTTCTAGCTGGTCATGTCTGAAAATAGGTGTGGAGTGTCACTGCATTGCTGTGGCAGCTCAGCCCCATCTCTAGTATTCTTTCCACGTTTTTGGGGTCGAGGTCTGTGAGTTCCCTTTGGCTGATGACTGTGCTGGCTGTGCTGCCCAAGGTGCCTAAGGAGGATGGTTGGGCCATGCCCTCGTTTGCTGGGAGGTGCTGGAGCCCAGGGAGCATTGCTGTGCTGTCCTGTTGACTAGCATGATGTCAGTCATACCATAGGCGTGATGGAGTGGGAATGATTTTTGAGAAGAATTGGTGAAAGAGGGGTCTGTCTCATGGACATCCAGTTCAGGGGAATACACTTTGTACCAGTTTTGGTGTTGCAGTGCACACGAGGTAAGATTCCTCCGTATAGCTCTAGATATACCTTAGAGCATCGTGGTTTTTGTCACATGGCTTCACCTAAGAAACACTTGGGCAGCCTATATTTCATTTTTTTGCCACTGCTCTCATGAGGCTTGTGCTGGATGATATTTCTTTTCACCCTCCCTCCCTTCTTCCCCCAAACAACTGAAAAACCCACCAAAGAAACCCCCAGCCCTATCCAAAAACCCCCCAAAACATCTTTCAGCACTGAACTCCTGTTAGGTGGCAGCTTGAATGATGGCCTTGTTTCATTAAGACAAATGCAGCTTCTGGAGAGGTCACTGCTTGCTAAATAACATACATTTTCCTTAAAATAGGGGAGCTTGCCCTTCCCGTCTGAGCATGGTTGAAGAGGAACACTTTGAGAGGTCTTCAGGCTGTTCTGCAAAGCTCATTCTAGAAAATACTCCCACGTTTGTAATCCCCAGCCTGGATAGAAATGATAGAGAAGTAAGCAAAGACAAATCACCAAATGTGCTTAATTTTATTTATTTAATTATTTAATTCCCAACTCTCACCAAGCCCCTGTTGAAATGTATTTTCATGCATGTTGCCCAGTATACCCATTTTCTACTTATAAAAGAGAAAAGAATTGTTTCTTAAGGAAAAGAGAGGAGAAGAAGAGGGATTATGTGTCTTTTAATCCCGTAGTTTCCCAAACTCTCAGCCACACAGGGCACTTCTGCTGCTCCTGATGTTAACATGGTGCTCTTTGGTGCCTTACATCCAGAGAGTTTTCAAATGTCACTTGTTGTCTTACCCAGAACTGCTTCTCACAAGAGCAAGTTTTGCAAAATGGCCCTGGTTGAGGCATTTCTTTTAATTTGTTTAAATGATTTGGGGAACAGACGGTGGTTTAGAACAAGATGTGGGGGCTTCATAACTTTCCATAGTTCACGAAACGTAGAAATTGCTATTTAAACAGAAGTGAGCTTTTATCTGTAATAATGCCTCCCTTCTGTGGGGCATTTTCCACAAACCCAGTTTCTCCGCACCACTTCTCTCTTTTACAGATGGCAAAATGAGACTCAGAGAGCTTAATTACTCCGGGACTCACAGAAAGACAGCAGCAGATTAAGGAATAAATCATGTTTCTTAAATTGCAGTCCAGTGTTTGAAAATAACAGCATCTTTCTTTACTGTGCTTGATCAAGCTTAGTGATGAGTGAATAAAATAATCACCAATACACTAAAGGGGTCTGGTTCAAATATACATTCAGGTATTGACTTTTTTTTTTTTTTTTTTTTTTTATGGAAGTTGCCAGATTTATCTGAGTCTTACATTGCCAAACTCATGCTTGTGCTCTTCTGGAGTGATCCCCTTGAAAGACTTTCCTGTACCAACGACACTGAATAAAATATTATTCACACTGCCAGGTCTGGCCATCTTCTGGTGGGTTTGCTGGCTGAGCAGCAAACTGGCTGCAGAATTTGGGTAGATGACTGATCATTGCTACTGATTGTTCCATGGCTTATGGCTGCTAAATCAATCTCTATTAGTTTTCCTTCTCTAAAACAGAAATAGCACCCTTTTTTTTTGGTGTGTGAGGGTTAGTGAGTTGTATTGTGTTTGATGAGGTAAAGCATGATAAACCTTTTATGATGGTGCATCTGCTTCCAGTTTGGCATGGTTCAGGCATGCTCCAGAGCTTTGCTGTGCCACAGCAGTCACGGGAAGGGACTGAGAAACTTCTGAGCACACTGCTCAGATTCAGGCTGGGTTTGAAGGAGCAGGTCTGCTCATCCTCACCTGTTTATACAAGGAACCAAGCACCACCCTGGCTCCTTCCTAGTCTCACGCTCATAACTTGACTCAAATTTTCATCCAGTCACAAACCTTGAAATTTGGACCCAGTTAGGGTTTTGGTGCCCCAAACCCACCCTGCTCTTCCTTGGCAATAGGTGGCATTCCTGCCAGCCTGGATCCAGTTTCCCTTCTCCATCTCTTTTGGTTCCGCGTATCAGGACGTGATTAAAATCATTATATCCCGATCTATATTTTGCTGTCTGTTTTCCTTTTAATTAGGTTGTAAAACAATTAGTTGCCACCGTGTCTCTCTCTTCCCCCTCTCCGTCTCCTTTTTTTGCGACTCCCCCAGTGTGCCCAGAGCTGTTTGTTCTCCCTGGGCGGGGAGGAGGGGGCCCTACCTTCTTGCTTTATTTACAGCAGGGTGAAGGTCAGATATAAACAGTTTTTGTTCTTGTGCTGTTGCTTTCTTTTGTGACCTATCCTGCATTGTTTGGCTTTTTTTTCCTCCCCCGTGCTTTGAAGTGCCGCACACCAGGTGTTCCTGTTCTGAATTACACATGAAAGGACCACATCCCTGGACTAATTAACTAGTAAACTGCACCCGCCTCCCCTGGGTTTAATTGATGCTGCTCTTAAAAGAGGAAGCCAGTTTCTTATTCCTTCTGATTTCACACCATAGTCATCTCCTCTTTATCTCCCTAAATACAGGAGATACTCTTGAATTTCTCACTCCTGGGCCACGCAGTGCTTAATACGTCCTCTCATTTCACAATTAATAAAACAATTATCCGGTACGAAATTTTTGAAAGAAATCCTCCACGTTGTTTTTGTTTGGGGTTTTTTTTTTTTTGGTTTTGTTTTTTTTTTCTTGGCTCCTAATTTCTTTGTGCCTGACGGTTGCAGCCTCTCTGGGGAGTGCAGCACGCAGAACTGCACCGCTTCCCGAGAGCAGGAAGATTCACTGTCTCGCTGCTAATTATTTTACTTGATTGTCTTGACCCAACAAAAGCGTTGGTGTATACCGACATCTTCCATGGCTCACAGTTTCTTTCCTGGGGCAACATTTCTTGCAGTGTAATGAGCAGGAGCTTTTGTGGTTTCTTTGTTAGGCCCCCAGGCAGCACACGGATCCACATCTAGCTCGTCTCTGGCCGGGTGGGCTTCACTGATGTCAGAAAAGTGCACAAAGTGATCAAAACTCGTTTAAAATCAGCAAGCCTGGATCAAATACAGCTCCTTTCTGTGGGCTGTCCAAAACTGCTCAGTGTAGGTTTATCTTAAGTTGGTCAAGACCTGTCTTTGGCCAGGGCAGGGTTAGATTGGATATTAGGAAACATTTCTTCCCTGAAAGGGTTCCCCAGCCCTGGCCCAGGCTGCCCAGGGCAGTGGGGGAGTCCCCATCCCTGGAGGGATCTCAGAGCCATGGAGATGTGGTGCTGAGGGACATGGGGCAGTGGGGACTGGGCAGTGCTGGGTTAATGGTTGGACTGGGTGAGCTCAGACGTATTTTCCAACCAAGGCTGTGCTGTGATTCTGTGACAATTGCTGTTTATCTGAGTTGGGGTGTGTGTGTATATGTGTATATATATATATATATATATATATAATGTATGTATGTTACATTTCCTGTGTTCCAGCTGTGCCCTGCACCAGCTAAAGGACATTTTTTGGAAGTTGGAGAACCACCACAAGCAAACATTTGTATAGTGGCTTATTAATCTTAGACTTTCTTATCCTTGAATGCAGGGTTTGTGTCTTGCTAATGCTTTGACATCTTGAGGTGTTAGGTATGATCTCATTCCCTGGTTTTCTTTACCCCAAATGGATAATTCCTTCAAAGGGTACTGGTTTAGGTGTAAGGTCAGGTTATGCTTGTCTGTCTTACGTACTAACTCACTCACTGTGAGCATCCTGTATCATCTTTTAATTGAAGTCCTTGTTAAGTACAGTGAAGTTTTTCCACTGACTTCAGTGGGAGCCAGTTGCCATTCATTTCATTCAGGCTGTTTTCAACTTGAAATGGAATTTCAAACTTAACAGACTTCTGAAACAGAGGGGAAGGATTCGGGATACCACCAGAAAGTCAGTAGGATGCAGCAATATTTTTACTTAAAAGACATTTTCCACTCTGAGTGGCTGCCACAATGTAGGTATTAGTGCATCACATATCTGCCTTTTCCTTGGATACCTGTCAGAGGGAAAGCTGACACACTTTGCTCTATGTGAGCAGTTGATTTCAGAGGTGGGACCTGAATATTGGTCAGATGTGTATTTCTTCAAGGCAAAAGATATTTCTTGAATATGACATCTACTGAGTAATAGCTTGGGGCCAGATTCAGGATGGCCAAGAGAAATGGCAGCTTTACTGTTAACGTTACAAAGCTTTGGATTAAGGGTTTAGTGTCATTGATGTGCAATTTAGAAGGGAAAACATACTGCTTTCCTCCAAAATTAAGGCTGTTCAGCATTGATGTGAATTAGGGCTGCACTATGCCTGCCATCAGTTTTTGTTGTTGATGATCTGGCAAAACACTGTCACTAGTCCTGCTTCCCCATTCTTCCTCCCCACCATGCTGAAGTTCCCTACTCTTGAAAAATTTTTATTATTTTTTTTTTTTTGCTGGTAAGAGGCAGCTAAATCCTTATTCTGTTCTCTCCGAGGAGGGTAAATTTTGCACTTTTGTAGGGTGCAAAGTGACTCCTGTGGATCGTGCCATTTTACGGAGCGTGATGGGACCTTAGGCTTTGGAGTAAGTCAGCTGACACTGGAGAACAGACCTTAGTGCAATTAATTGTAAATTGACTGAAGCTTATATGTCAAAGACAGACTGAACTTTAATTAACATGCAGCTTAAGACAGACTTTTTTATACTCTGAAGCAGCTATTTTAAAACAGAAAAAAAAATAAAAGCAGTGAGCTCACTGAATTTTAGCAGAAGGTAAAGGTAGAACTTCAGCCTTTGTAAGCTTTGTAGCTCTATTGAAATCCATGCCATGTTATCTTGATTTAAATAGCTTGAAATCTGGAGCCTCTTTTACATTATATTTGATTGTTTAGATTTAGTATTTCCTGAATTCTTAAATTTGTTTTTAATCAGTTTTTGCTAGCATTTGCAATAAACTCCTTTTTTAGGGAAATTTTGCTTCAAAAATACCTTCAACCTGGTTTTGCTTATTTCCTATCTTATTTTCTAGCAAAGATGTTTTCAGCTTAGGGCAGATACAAATGAAAACTGGAAAAAAAGACATTTTATTGCCAAAAAGCACTGGTATAATTCAAAAGCACCTCTCACTAAATCATTTGTGAGTGTCTCATCAAAAGCATAGGATATGGTTTTGTTAGCGCAGATCAGGTCTTTGAGAACAGTTGTCATGCACTTTCTTAATCTTAGTCATTTTAACCCTTCTACAATTCTTTCTAGCTTTCCCTCCGAGCTCTTATGTCCTGTAATTTTTTTGCTGCCTTCCCCTTCAAAGGCAAGTTCGACAGTGTTTTTGTGATTAACTTTTATATGCCTGAGTTTTTCAAAACACTGTTGGGTTATAACATACTGCTTAAAAGCCCAAACTCATCTTTTTTTATTAATCCTACCTTTCTTTATCAAAACTGAAATTCTTGTCATATCCTGTTTACATTTCAGCTTTTATTTTATTTCAGCCTTTAGAAAAAAAGAAATACTGGGGCAGAATCTGAAATTTAAGAGGAAATTTGCGTTGGCCCCTGTTGTTCTTGTGCTCTGGGAACTAGCTGGGTTCCCTCACTTTGTTTCAAAGAAGTAGCAGTCAGGGCTAAGTTATTTTTCTAACTGTTTTACATTTCCTTATCTCTCAATTATAATATCTAGAGATATGACACGATGGCATTAAAATCTTAAAGGAAAAGGATGCGTGGATTTTTTTGTTGGCGTTGTTTACAGAAGATGCTGGCAATGTTTGTGCTCATAAAACATGTATAACATTTTATTTTAAAAACTTCTCATTTTCCACAGGGTTAGATCTTGGGCTTAAAGATGTCGAGCATTACCATTGTTGATGGCTGCAGAACAGGCATAGAATCATAGAATAGCCTTGGCTGGAAAAGACCTCTAAGATCATCGAGTCCAGCCATTAATGTGTAGAAAAGCAAGGCACAGTTACTGTTGTGCTGCTATGAATAAGAGTTAATATTTTCTCTATAATTATATTTCAGGACTTTACTCCTTCCAGCTGGCCCTTCTCCCTGAACTTGTTCTGCCTCCTCCTTCTCATCTTTGCTCTCTCCCGGTGTCCGCCCTCCGAATCCCTGGGTATCCCGAGGAGAATGCACTGAGCTCTCACTTGCACTTGAATGGAAGAACTGAGTCGTTAATTTGATCGCTTTTTAAAAATAAGACGTAAATTGAAGTATTATCTTAATCAGCAATAAAATACATTCTTTCAATTACTTGTTTCTCTGACTTATTAAGAGAACTCTAAATAGTTTCAGCGAGTATTGTTGTAATTGTTTCCTCCTTTGATTTTCATTTCCTTAGTTGTCATCATCTCCTGGCAGCGGCAGCAGCTGTAAGCAGATCTTTCAACAGCCTTGTTAATTGTGTAGAAATTAATCTGATTTTAAAAACCTTATTGATATACGGATCCGTGTGCCTTAATGTGCATGTGCATATGCCTGGTCACCTCTTTTACCCTGTGTGTTCTTCTGCAGCTCGTGCCAACCGCATGCACAGGCTGGGTCATTATCTTTGCTTGCCCATAAGGGCTCGCACGTTCCTGTGGGGTCAGATTTCATTTTGGTGTTCCTGTCAAGTGCCCTGGATGCCTCCATGGAAATACAGAATCTTACATGAAACACACTCATGGCTTTTATGTCTGTGTGAAATGTTATTTTTCACCCAATCTGTTTTCCTCTTATTTACTTCCCTTACACAGAATGGGAGATAATGTAACTTACATATGTACGACTTCATCAACGTGTGTTGCTGCTGTCTTGTCCAGTTTACCTACTGCCATATATCAGTAGATATACTTGGGAGGAGCTAGGAGCCCCAGACCCACATCCCCTGAAATACTGACCAGCTAGTGGCCAAAGGATGTTACTAAAATAGATGTGAGGTTTCATTCTTGAGAGGCTTTCAGGTGAGCTGAAAGTCCATAATGCACAATATTCATGTCATGCAGGCAGCCAGCTATGTTTTCCTGAGAGGAAAGATAACGTTCCCTTATGGAATAAAGCATTATTAAAATAAATTAACATATTAAACACATTAATACATTAAACATACTCCTTTTGTAATAAGGAAGAAAAAAAAAAATACCGTGATAGATTTCCATAACTCCACAAAGAATACTGGAAAGTTTTTCTGTAGTTTGTACTTAGTGGCATATACAGCTAAGCAAATGAGGTGGTTATTGTTAAATAATGTAAATATTAATATAAGTTGAACAGTAGAATCTCTTTGTGATCCTAAGCATGGTCATTACAGCTTTTGTGATACCAGTTACTAATTTTAGCATTCTATCTTAATTTCCAAACTGTAATCTGGAAAGACTGTGCTGCCTACAATAAAAGGTTACCTCTTTCTTCTGATCTTCTCTATCAGTGCTCTGGTAAAGAGCAGCAGCCTCCCAGCACATTGGTGAAATCATAACTTATACATCGTTATGTAAAGTGCTGCAAAGTGCTCTGCATTTCTTTAGGATAAGCAGTGACATGGAAGGATAAAATTTGATCATGTTAAAGATGGTAAAACAACAGATTCTCTATGCCAATACAAGTGGTGGAGGCAGGCGTAGCTTTTTCAACATCAGTGAGATTTGGGTCAAGTTCTTAAACGAGATTCAAATTGAAGCTGTGTATTTGTCAGTAAAATGAGCAGCAGTTCTGTTGTGGAGAGGAACTTTAGGTGTGGAGCTTCTGCACTCGCTGGCTGATGACTAGAGCTACATCAGTGGTTTTGTTCTTTAAAGCTGCTATTCAGTGGCTGTTTGCCCAATGGGAGATGAAGGGTGAATGTTTTCTTCCTCTCATGCCATCATGTAAAGTCAGGGATCTGGGGAACAAACTTCACATGTGGTTCTTTCCCGTGAATATGTATAAAGAAGTTAAAACACTGATTTTGTGTGTAGAGTTGCTCTTTATCTCATTGCCTGCAATGCCAAACAACACCATGAGAAAAAAAATTAATACAAAAGATGTAGTGAAAATGCTGTTTGGGAGTAGTAAATAAACTCCCCATGAAAATCCCAGCCTGAAATCCCAGAAGAATAAGCTTAAACTTTCATCCTGATGAGACAGATAAATTGAGTATCATGCAGCTTACAACTAACATTTCTTCTGGATGAGAGTTATAAAATCAGCATCCCATCTTTCATGCATTGACACCAGACTGCTTGGTATTTTATTTTAACAATGATGATTTTTATTTGGGAGACTAACAGTTCTTCTTCCTTCTACTAGCTGAGAGTTTTATTTCAGTGGTTGTATATGTGCTGTATATATTTGCAAAAGACTTTGCATTTGTTGAGATGAAAAGATATGCCATAGTATTAAATGATATATATAAAACATGAGCCCGATTGAAAATTCATTCCTATTGTGAAATGCAGTCTTTTGCCAGTGACTACTCATTTAAGCTCTGCACATCTGACTTGAACAGTAGCACTGATACAGAGAACAACCCTGTGCTGAGGCGTATCTTCCGTCCCTGTGCTGGAGCAGTGTGCACACTCCAGCAAGCCTTGAATTCCTTAGTTGAGCGCTGGTGGTGATGTAGGTGTGGCTGCAGTCTGGTGCACATAGAGGCAACTTTCTTGTAGAAGTGATAAAAGAATAAAGGGCAGTGCTGGAGTATTAAACTTGCAGCCATGGGTGAGGCTACGTATGTGCACGTGTATGCACGCGCTGGAGTGAGGTTGCTTTCCAAGAGCAGATGACTTGGGCTGCAGGAATTTTTTCTGTGGTGTTTGAGGTTGATGAGAATGGTACCAAAGCAGTCTTGCTGAGAATGAAATGCCTCTTTTCCTCAGCTTCCAGGGACTTTGAGTTCTGTCCTCTATGGACAGAAAACGTGATTGGTCTTGTGTTTATGGTGCTGTAAGGTGACAGAAGTGAGGAGGTGTTTGTGGTGGTTTACACCCTGCTGGGACCCAAGACCACGCTGCCACTGCATCCCCCCACCCTCGGGCAAACCCAGGGTTGGAGATGAGGAGGATTTAGTACAGCAATGCAACAACCACAGCCCAAACACCACCACCACCTGTGATGATAATGTACTGAACAAGAGATATACATAACATCACATGGGATGGAATAGCCCGGGCTGTGGCTCCCTCCCAGCTGCTGGGGAAAATTAACCCCGTCCTAGCTGAACCAGGACAGCATTCAAGGGTGCTACTTCCCTGTTAGTTATCACTTGTCAAGTGGGATTCATCTTTCATTGAGCCAGCAACTTCTCTTCTAGGTGCTCAAGCTAAGCTAATTGTTTAAAATTGTTTTATCATTAATAGATACAGGTGTGTACACGAAGTGAGCAGTTTTCCCTGCCTATCTTAGATGCCTGTTTTCTTGGAAGCACTCTCTCTCCATTCGTTGAAGGGGTAATTCATTGAAACTGGGCACTAACATTCAGATTGTCAGTTAGATAAGGCCAGAAAAGTCCTTCAGGTTCTTCATCTTGAGTCTTCATATCTGTATTTATAATAGAGTAGAGTCTAAAACAGGTTTTAAGATCATTTTGTTTTTCCTGTTTTTCAGGAAAATCTGTATTTTATTTTGGCCACTTTTTCACTGAATGTATCTCAGAACCAGAGTTGGACAACCACACGCAGCAAGTCCACTCAGGCAACACCCTTGTGGAAAGACAAGGTGCTATTTTGAGACTAACCCACACTCTGTAGAATTTGGGAAAGAGTAGGAGTCCAAATCCTTGGATACTCTGAAGCTCCTTCGACACATGAATAGTTTGAAGCTGTTGTATAAGGCGGGTTTATCCACAGCAGCCCATGTTAATACACTGCCTCTTCCTTGCAAATGCCTGCTTAGTGTCTCTGTGGAACACTTGGAAAATACAAAATATCTTTGAAGGGATCATGAGGGCTGCCAGATGATATCAGATGAGTCAGAGGTCTGTTACTTAAAAGGAATCCTGCAGGACTCTTGTTTCACTGGTTTCCATTCTCCTCTGGTCTCCACTGGAGACTAATGGACTAATTGGGCTAAAATATGACTCAAATGAAGCTGCTGCCCTTTCCTAAACTAAAAGGGGTTACTGAGCCACTGTTGTAATTTAGTTATTCAACACAGAAGAAATGAAGAATAAATTAGTTATAAATATGCGTGGGATGGCTTTTTAATATACAGTCTGCTCAGTGTTATTCTGCAGTAGGTGCTCTGTTGAAAACAGGGGAACTTTGTGAAATAGAGCTGGTGCAAAGCTGGGATCTGCATGACAAAACCTGACAGGTTTTAAGCTTTCCCGACCAGTGCCGGTATCTTGCATGCAGCGTGCTTGGCATGTGCAAAAAGGAGTAATTTTCAGGTTTGAATTTTATGTCTAGGCTTAGATTTTGAGCACCCAGATTTGGTGTTGTCTGTATTGGGGAGGGTCTTGTCTTTTTATCGAAGTGTGTGTGGGATGCACCAGATGCGACGATACAGAATGATCACACAAACACAAATCTGCTTGTACTGCTAAGGGAAAATACTCTGGATGTTGTCTGCCAGAACCCTTCTGTATTGGGAAAATGAGGGCTAGGGGATGTGTCTCGAGATGTGACTTAACTTCCAGTGTCAGGAGAAAAGGATAGATAGACTAAGTCAACAAAACATGGAGTATCAAATTGCCAGGACCAGACTGTATGCATCCACAAGCTCTAAAGGAATTCAAATGGGAAATAGACACCGTAACAGACCATTTGGAGGAAACAGCAGTGAAGAAGAGGGTTAGTAAACACAAAGATAGATGTGTTATATTGCAGAAGAGTTAATGAGGTTTCTGTTAAAAGTGGTGTTTCACAGATTACTGCAGGTTCTGTAGAACAGTCCAGGAGAGATTCTGGTGTTACCTACTTTCATTTGAAAACACATTCAACAGGTCCCTCACCAAAGGCTCCTGGAAAAACTTAGCTGTCATGAGATAAGCAGTAAGAGTCTCTATGGATAAATAATTGGCTAAAGGGTAGGAAACAAAGGGCAGGAATAAATAGACAGTTTTGACAGTGTAAGGAAGGCAGTGGTGTAGTCTCATAGGATGTCTGTGCTGCTAGGATATCTGTTGCTCAATATATTGTAAATGATCTTAGAAAGGAAAATTGAAAAAAAAGGTTGTATCTGCTAGTAGGTTACTGGAGGAGCTGAACCCAAAACAGTTTGTGGAGAAGGATCTCAAGTTAGTGACTACTTGGTAAAATTAATGGCAGGTAAAAATCCAGGTGTATAAATCGTGCAGTAATGCATATGGAGGACAAAATAATTCTAATTTTACATACAAAGTTGTGAATTATAAACTAGCTGACCACTGCAGAGTGTCAGCTCAGTGCTTAGTACCAGTGAGTAAACCAAGTAGTATGATAAGAGTTATTAGGAAAGGAACAGTGTTATGCCACTGTATTTATATTATTATTATGTCATTATTGTTGTATCCATGGTTCAACCACGTGTGGAGACTCTGTTCCTTTCTGGTTGTTCTCTCTCCTCCCCCCATCTCCAAAGTAGAGAATATATAAAAAAGGATGGCAACCCAAATCAACCATACCAAGTGACTTCCACATGAGGAACAGTAGATTGAGGTCCTTCAGCCTGCAGTAGAGAAGTGATAGCAGTCTATAAAATTGTGAGGGGCTCCAGAGAGAGTGAATAGGAAATGCTTGTTCATGCTTTCTTCTAGTACAGAACTAGGTGACAGCAAAAGGATCCAGCACATCACAGAGCTGGAACTCCTTTTACCTGCAGTGTGTAGTTAAACTACCAGTCTCATTGCTGTGAGATGTCCTGGGCACCAAGCACTGGCATTGGACAAAAAAGGGGTTAGACAAATTCATGGAAGAAAAATCCATGAAGGACACCACCATAAGCACGAGCAAGCTGTCAGAGGATGGGAGAACGTACTGAAATGCTGCCCTGTGATGGCCCTGGTTTTGTATTCTTCCCTTACCATCTTCTTGTGGCCCTGCACAAGGCAGAAGACAGAGCTGAACTGAGCAAGCCAGACTGTAACAACACAGGAACACGTGAACACTTACAGTAATTCATGTGTCATGTCTTCCTGAGAACTGAGCTCTTCCATGGTCGTCCTGTAGCTGCCTGCTCAGTCATTTCAAGCAGTATTTGTGGGGAGATCAAACTGCTGAAAGCTATTTTTTACAAAATTTTCATTTTTCTATGAACTTTGCATATCGTACTGCCCCATCAGCTGGATAGCCATAGGGGTAGGGCGTTGTGTTGTGAGGAGTCAGTCCTACTGAGGTGTAATGCTGCAGAGGGAGTCACTGGGCTGCCACTTACCATGCTCTGGGTGATTTCGCAGTGGAAATACTGGACTCTCAGTCCTGCTAAAAACCATGACCTTTTTCCAGTTGATGTCAAGGGAACTAGATTCTCTCTCTTTTGTTCTTTCTTTTAGCTTGAGTATGATCTAATTTGTTCAAATAGAAGTTGTGTTGTATATTTTCCGTACACTTTCTCCTATTTCCATAAGCAATGGCTGGGAGTCTTGAAGGAACCTCAAGCGCAAGAGCAATCTGTTTCGGTGGGACTGTGTGTCTAACTCCATTGAGATTCTTTGCCAAGTCCTGGCCAATGGATTACAATTATCAGACTGCTTAGCTTAGTGGTATTAATGGACCTACATGTGTGCAGTCAGAAGAGCACCAATAGTCTATACTTAGTACAGCCCTTTAGATAAAAATAAATGTTAGACTACATTATGTGTCAACTTCTGATGCGCCTCTACTTGTTTGGAAGGTTAGATGTTTCAGATGTGATGTGACACACACAGGCTAAAAGTGAAATGATTGATTTTGGTGTCTAGATGTGTTGAAAACAGCCAGAGCCAGAAATGTGAACTAATCAAGGGTTAGATCCAAGAGTTTGTTAGAGCACCAGAGATAAATGACCAGGAGATCTAAGAGAGATCCAAGCTGAGGGAGGCCAGGTACAAGTTAAAATAGCTCATTAAAAACAACTATGTTAATAGGACATTTCATTGCCTAACTGAAAATGCCTCTTATATTTTTCATCGTCATTAACTCAATTGTTCGTGATTCTGCTCCTGGTGTAATAGGGGCTTTTAACAGGTTCTTTTTTGAAGGGAATATCATTTGTGCTTTGTTCACATAATAATATAGGATAATATACCTCCCCATAATCTTGTTAATGTATTGTCATATTGAAAAGGCAAGATGTTGAAACTGTGTATGAAAATACAAGAATGGAAGGAGCTGTGCTAGGCTGGCATACAGTGGGTCTTATTTCCTATTCTTTGAGTCCCCAGACTCTAAACTGTGAGGGCTCCAGAGACTTTTTAGATACATACATGCAGTGTCGTTGATTCTGATAGAGACAGGTCTCAAGCTGAGAGAAGAAATAATGTTCAGAAATAGTTTCAAGGAAGAAAATACCTAGGCATTTTTAATTCTAAGGTAAAATATATGATGGGGTCTCACCTGCAGGACTGTATGTTTATTTGCATCAAGTTAGACATTTTTTACTCTAATTGCACTGATATTATATTATTTTGGTCTGGTATCATTTGTGTATTGTTATTTTAGTACTGTAGTTTGAAGATGCAGGCAGTCACACAAATAATTACTGAAAAAAGGGGAAAAAGGAAAAAAAAAAAAAAAAAGAAGAGACCTCCATCTCTGTGGGCAAAACTCTTGTCAGTGCTCATAAGGAGTACTTCAAGAGGAAGCAGAAAAAGCAGGGAGTGCAGCTGTCTGTAGTTAATTGAAGGAATAATATAATAACTATTATTAGAACAAGCCAAACAATAGTTTTGGCAAATATTTTTGTAGTGACTTAAACGAGCGATGACGATGATAAGCGACCGTCACAGGGGCAGCATTAATGTACTGCTGTCAGCAGAGGGGGGCTGGCACACAACCACAGCAGAAACCTGCCCAGATCCCTCCTCATCCTCCCCTCTCCCCGTGTGACATCTCCGGTCGTTCGTCCCGGGAAGGCGCTCCCCTCGCCGCCCGCCAACCAGAGCGATGCAGGGTGCTTAACGCACGCCCGTACAGACACGCTCAACGCTTTGAGCCAGCTCTGAGAAGTCCTCCTGGGCTCAGAGGAGCTGCTGAGGGGTCTCACCTGCCCTTTGGTGGACCCATACCTGCTCTGCTCTGGGCTGATGCCGCGCCGCAGCGAGCGGGATGCCAGTTCCAACTGCGTGGCATTTAAATGTTACCATAGTGATGAGTAGTGGACACTGCCACCTTTCTCTTTTTAATTAAAGAACAGATGCAGGGAAAGCTGATCTCTCGGTGACCCTCTTTAAGCTGACATCAACACGCTAATTGTTTTCAATTCTTTTCTTCCCGCAGCAGTCGCAGCTCTGTCCTTCGTTCCTTCGTCTTGCCTCCGGTTAGGTTAAAGAAGCAGTAACTCTTGTCAGAGGCTTCCTTTGGGGACTGTTGGAAGCAGTGGCTGCTTCAGAGTGACTGAAGTCTGTCCTCTGCAGTAGCAAGGCAGGTACAGAGGAATGACTGCCTCTGCCTGTGACAGGAAACTTCCCTGTGCTGCAAACCATCCTAGGAGTGGCGCTGAGCGGGGATGTGCTGGCAGTGTCCAGGGAGGTGTGTGATCATGGAACGTAGGCATGAACCCTTCCAGCCTTCCCTCACCTGGCACCAGTTCAGTACAACACTAAACAAACAAGGTGGTTGCAGCTGGGATGGGTTTGACTGGGGAAGAAGTCTCCTGCTTTTTAACCCCACTTCAGCCCTCGGCTCACAAACCAGCCTCTGCTTTCTGCCCCAGTCTCCTCTTTTGTAAAATATCAGTAGAATTGCCATTCACCTGTTGTAGAAAATAATTGTGCTTTGTCCTGGTGGTTTAATGCATAAAATACTTTGTAAAGAAGAGCTGCTGCTGGAGCAGTCAGTCTTCATCAGCAATTGCTGTATGCTGATGTCAGAGATTGTTATGCCTTTTCTGTAGGGATTGAAATAGCACATGATACTCATGTTAATGACAGGCAAAAAATACATTATTTAATGGCTTCTGCTGTATTATCTGCCCTTTTTGCTTAGCTTCAGGCTAGAGTCAATAGGCAATTTAGCTCGAGAAAAATAGTCACCAAACAAGAAAAGGGATATTATTCATCCCATGCAGGTGCAGGTAAAACAAAAATAGTCTCAGATATCAAATTCAGGCTTGCAGAAAGCGCTCGCCTCATGTAAGTTAACTGGTGATTGCCACTGGATGTCCTCATTGCTGAAGTGTAGAGTTCGGCTGCAAGATCCTAAAGATCATCAGTGACAAGAACCCTTGAAATGCAGGGGACTATTCAAACTGTTTATACAGGGAGATGGAAGGGCTGATATTCTTTGTTGTTGTTGTCTCCGTTATCTCTGGGCTTGCTTGAATTGGAGCAAGATCTCATTTCCATGATAACCTTACAAGGCAGGAGGTAATTTATACATATGAAATACATCATTCTAACACATTCACAACACTCAGGAAAATAATTACTCTCACTGTAGAGCCAAGCTATCTGATGAAGCAAGATTTACATTTGGGGTCATGGATTGCTTTGTATATGGTGCACATGGCTTCTTCCCTTAGCATTTGGTCTGTTGAAATGTAAAACAGAAACAGAAATTGTCAGTCGGTCCGTGAAGTTCAGATCACTTTGTCCCTCGTGTAAATACTCTTTCTCTGGCAGTTCTTGGTGTTTGTTGGCTAAGAGGAAGACAAACCTATCTAAAATACTGCTCAATATTTTGTTGTTCCTGGAAGGAAGGCAGGAAATTCTCCTTCTGCTGGTGTCAACTTCAACTGAGCTGAGGTTGAAGAATTGACCAACTGACCCTATCATAACCCACCTAGCTGTTGTTCTGTTACCTACAAATCCATACAGTCCTTTGTAAAACACACCAGCAGTGTGGCCTCAATCAGTGTTTCAATCAAATGCTTCTCTGCACACAGATTTCCTTTGTATGAAGTGGGCAGAAGTTACTCAGCAGCGTTGAGCTGCACAGGACAAACCCCAGTGAGCTTCCCTGGAGTTTGCTGAGTTTCAGGAAGTATTTTGCTGCGTCGTGAGGATAAAGTGAAGGTGTGAAGTTCATATCTGAATGTCAACATCCCACAAGTAATCTTTTAATGTATTATGCTCCCACTTTAATTTGTCTGTAGGCATTTGGATTTGCTGTATGGAGTCAGGGAAGACTGACAGGCACAGCCAAAAATGCATGTTGGCCTTCTATTCAAGTGAGACAGTGTGGGGTTTCCTTTCCCAGCAGAATGTGGAGTCTCATTTATTTGACTGTAGCTGAAAAAGGCAGGCTATTCATTTAAAACAAAATGCTAATAATAATACCGATGCAGAAAGACCTTCCATAATTTTAAACAGTGGTAGTTTGTGACTTCATTTGTGCCAAGAACATGACCGCAGAGGGAAGTGCTGTGTGCTGGGATAAAGTGCAGAAGACCTAGCTCGAGCTAGGACTACACTCTCAGTAGATCAGTCTGTTCTGTCCTAATTTGAGCTCATCCACAGTAAGCCTTTTTTGCAGGATACGTAGCTGAAAGGGCAAGGCCTTCTCATGCCTAGGGAGAGCATCTGTGTACTTCTGGGGTTTTGTTGGAAGTTATTTGATGCAAAATGTTTGCTCCATTATGACAGTGTTTTTAACAATATTTTGGAATGAAAATGATTTGAGCAGAGTAGTAAATTGGACCACTCATTTCCTCAACATCAGGAGGCCAATTTCCCTTTGACAGTTGTCAACTGTGAAGCCACAATGCTTGAAAATTTGTCCTAAGTTACCTATTTGGTTGTATTTATTTCCTTTACCCCCAGATACTGGTTTGATACATCCTTTGTTGTTGACAACATGCCAAGGAAATGGGGCTGCAGCTTATGCGGGGGCCCCCGGGTTTTGTTACGTTTTCTTTAAGGTCATGGCTGTTAAGTGTCTGATTTTTGTCACATGCAAAGGTCCTGAAGTCAGATTCTTTAATATAATACATTCAAAGACCACAAAGAATCTGCCTGGCACCTTGGCAATGATGCGAGGGATCTTACTGGTGGATCTCAGAAGGTGGTTTGCCACTCTGTAGTTAATGCAGATGTGGCTGTGTATGTAAGCAGAAAGTTCTTGTGAACACAATGCACATTTTAAACACTTGAAATTGAATTTGGTTTTATGTAACTCTTGCCCCATGTATTATGAATTTCTTACGAAAGCAGATAGAGCTAAAACTCTACATCCAGTTTGTGTCATGCGCTGAGCATCGGCTGTCATCAGCTCACCCACATTTGCAGTTCTGTTTTGGGATGATCTGCTGTACAGTACAGCCAGCAGACCATACAGGATTAACAGACCAGCTGCATCCAGTGTTTTGGCTCCTGGGGCCTGTGGTCCTGCCTCATCTTACCACTGACATAGCTAGCTTTGTCTCCTGGCACACCTGCAACACACATGATGCACGTCCATGGTGGTACCCTGATGCTCTGGAGGCTTTGTGTGCGGGCTCTCATTCAGAGGGAGGAGTGAAACATGGGAGATGTGCTTCTGCTTTTCCCAACTGAGGATTTTTTTTTTAAACTGCTGGACAAGTAGGTCCTCAAATCCATATATAGTTGTTCAAATAGGTGCTCTGACTTCCTGGGAGGCTGTTGGACACTTCAGAGTCTTGAGAATTACGTTGGAGCATGGGACTGGGAACTCAACTTTCCATCATGCCTTGGAAAATGCTGCACCAGTGGTCCAGCTCTGTGGTCTGAAAGGGAGTCCACAAAGCAGAGCAGGAGGAATATACCCTCCTTGTCTATCAAAAAGTATTCTCCTTTACTATAGCAGTACTATACCAGTCCCCTGCCAAACACAGGATAGGTTGGCACGACCGAAGGACAGTGTTCAGAATAACTGCTGGAGATTGTCTGCACGAGGTTGAATTGCTGTGGGATGCATAGAGGGATTGACTGTCATCTGTAGCTACTGGAAATAGGAATCCCAGTTAGGAAGCAGGCATTACACAACTATGTGGTGAAAAGACAGAATCTCATAAAGCTGCAAGGGTCCTTTTGTAAAATGTGTGTGAGTAGCCAAGTGGGACAATAGTAACAATGCTAATTCATTTAATTAATATGTAATTTACTTGGAGTACTGCTCATTCTAGTCTGTCTTTCTTCAGAAAGATGTTTTCTGCTATGGTGAAGCTGTGATTCATTTCCATTTCACTACTTTCATTTTCATGGTCTCTTTGTTAATTGTCAAGGCCTGTTTGATGATTACAGTGGCTAGTAAATGCATTGCTAAATTATGGTCATAAACAACAATGGGAAAAAAAAGACCCATTCATTTAGGATTCTTTCTTTCTTTTTTTTTTTTTTTTGTTCCAAGCAAAAGACTGTGTTTTGGATTTTAGCAAAAACAAACAGTGTAGTATTTCTCCTACCCCGTTCATTTTGCAGTTTCTTTGTTGTTTTCTCATATGCTTTCCCATGGAGTTATGTACATTTGCTGTATGACAACCTGGAATGTACAACATCAAATAGAGCAGGAGTCTGAGTACGTTGAAACTCTGAGGATGCAAGGGCCATACAGGTATCTTAGTGCCCCTTAGAGGAAACTGCAAATCCCTGAAGCATCCCATCACTCCTGATGCATGATCCTCAGAGGAGGTCCCCCTGAGGAGGTTTTCCAGCTAGGCTGGAAAGATGCTAGCTAGCAAATTAGCTAATTTTGAACTTATGTCTGCTCTGCACTGGGCCAGAAGTTATGGCATAAAAATTTTGGGGCAATATGAGCACCTTTCCTGTTGGTTTTGTGCTCTGTGTGTGTGTGATTGTATTAAACTCTGCAGGAGGAGATGCAGCTTGAGACTTTTGCCAAGTTAGTGTCAAACTAGGCATTACCACAGGCACTCCCCATAGAGGGTGATGTTTGTATGCAAGCCTTTAGACTTTTTTCCTTGGTTTTGCTTTTGATGTTTTGCTCCTGCTCCACAACAGCAAGTATGAAAATAACTCCCTTCAGTCTGGCTCTGATTTCAGTACTCCTGCTTTTTCTGCAGAATGGTGGCATTTTGAGCTTAAAACCATCTTCACTTTAGAGTATATGAAAACTTTTTGCCCAGCTGAAGATGATTCTTTTTGGCACGCAGTCAAAATATGGCTCGATTCTGTCTAACCCATGAGACTAGTTTTGTCACTGTAACTGTTACATAGGTGGCTTTCCAAATGCCATAGCTTTTCTTCTCACAGGATCTGAACTGGTTTCCCTCTAATAGAGTATTTATTTTGCTTGTTTTAGAAAAGTTGTAGATGGAGTACGTATGTCTTTGTAGCAGGGCTTATATAATTTATTCTTTGAAGCAGCACAGTATTGGATAAATTTTAGATGTTACAGTTAAGGAGTTGGGTTTGTAAATGAAATCTTGTGTGCTTTCTATTAAATGCAGTTCTGATTGACTCGACCAAACTGATTAGTGCCCAACCTGTGTTATCCAGACGTTTGTCAGATATTTTATTTCATTTCATTTCATACGTCTTGAACTACCAAGGCAACCTTGTCATTGCAATTTTCACACCCTTTCTTTTTCTTTGTTCTTTATGTCAGTGAAATCTTATCTCTGCAGTCTTCTGTCATAGGTTAATAGTCTGGAACAAACTTCATTTAAGACTCTTACGTAGGAAAAATAGAGAGAGATCACAGAGAAGGAAGGTGGTGGCTGTAGCCACTGTTTGATAGATAGTATCTCACAGACTCTGATAGTTTTGAAATGCCAACCAGAAGTGTGGGAGAGGCAGAGAAGAGCTGACCTCAAAGGATTGACTCACTCGGTTTGGGTGCTTGGCTGAACCCCTGGGACTTCCTTCCACGTCATGAAGGTCAAGTTTTGGAAGGGCAAAACTGGAAGTGTTTCAGGTCTTGTGTAGCTTTGCTTTTAAGGATGGGAAAAACCCACAAAGGTCAGGCCTGGATTTATATTTGTACGGTGGTGTTGTACATGTGAACCTACAGAAGTGTGAATAGGCTCCTGGAGAACCTGTGAGATAAAAGTTTTTGTGTTTCACAGTCTTACAAAAAGACCTGCATTTGTTTTTCTTCCCTGCATCCTTCACTGACAGGGCCAGGTACTCCTTTTCAACAAGGAACTGTCTTGTTTACGTGTTCCTCTGCCTCTCTTGTTTCCAACAGCAGTTTTTGAAGTGGCTCAGAACAGTGCATCAAAAGCAAAGCATTAGTTTTGCACAGGAAGGTAAACCACGAGCAGACAAAAACGTTCAAACAAAAAGGGAAGGTGTGGGATAAACCCCAGTCGAGCTGGAATCCCTGTGTGGGATAAACCCCAGTCGAGGTGGAATCCCTGTGTGGGATAAACCCCAGTTAAGCTGGAATCCCTGCTTTTTGCCTGAGAGAGCAGAGAGCCCCTGAGTGGCATTTCCCTTTGTCGCCTTCCAGTATCTGCTCGACTGCCCTCTCTGTTAAGGCTGTGGACTTTTACTATCCCCTTTGATCCTGTGTTCAGTCCTGGAAGGAATAAACTTTGCCAGCCTAGATGCAGGCAGTGAGGAGGCATTCTCCAATTAATAACTCTTCCACTGTTTCCTCCAGGACATTGTTATTGTTTTTAACGAATACTTGCTCTCACTTCATTTCCTGTGTGTTTCCCTGGCTGTTCCCTTTGGTTTAATTGTTTGCAGTTAGCCAGCTTAATAATAGTGACACTGTGATTGATATCAGGTTGATAAAATGCAGCATGGTATTTTTTTTTTCTTTTTTTTCATAAGATACATCACAGACCACGGACTCAAAACTCTTGAGTCCCTGGAGACCTTCATTCAGATCCTGTTAGAAGAGCCTTACATTTTGATTTCTGTAAAAAAAAAATCCACACAAGTTGCTATTGAGACTTTGCTTGGATAAGACCTTATAAAGCTGAGCCTCTCAGCCACTGACATGGGTGGATGTTCACAGGTACAGTTTGATAAGGAAGTCAGTAGTGTGAGGCTGGTACTGGCTTCTTGAAAACATTTCCCAATGCGTAGAGAAAAACTCAGGAACCTCTGGTAGATAGAAAGCTCAGGTTTTTTGGGCTGATCTTCACCTGCTGATACTTGTAATTGTCCTCTAGTCTGGACTCACAGCAGTCCTTGGCTGGGTGGTCAGCTGTGGTGTGGTGGGGGGAGAACTGCAGCCGTGGGTGGGTGTCTGCACCCTGAGTGCCCGAACCCTGTGGAAAGCAAGACCCCAGGACTTTATACCACAGGCCTAATGGATAAGACCTGGAAAAAAAAAAAGCCTAAATCTGCTTTTCCATGGGATGTTTCTCACCTTTTCTTTATAAGGTTTGCCACAGTCTTCATAAAACACCAAGTCACTGGTGAAAGAGATGCTAGGAGGCTCGTTTGTCTTTCCCACGTCTGCTCTTTGCCCTGCTTTGCCTCTCCTCCTCTCTCTCCAAATACTCTAACCTGTCTCTGCTTTGAAGACACAGAAGAGCATGGCACTGCTGGCCAGTGTGGTACCCAACACCAGTGTGCTGCCACCATGACACATCTCACAAAGGTCAGGAGCTTTGTATGAGTGGCTCTGGAGCAGCAGCCAGTGGGGAACGACTCTGCAACGCTGCTAAGACTTCAGGTGCTTTATTTTTCTTCTGAACACTCTGTTTTATTTTCTATATAGTTTTTCTCTTCCACTCCCCCTCCAGCCTCCCTCCTTTTTGCTCCATTTCCCCTCATTTTTTATTTTATCTCTCCTTTTGATTTATTTTAAAGGTGATTCAGTAGTTCATAGTGAATGCTGGAAAATATTTTATTTCACTGAGTGGGCCAGGGTCAGTCAGAAATCATTGTAGGTTAACTAAGAACCTGGGGGCTTTGGGAACCACCCAATAGCAATAGTAGCTCAGGTTTGCAATTATAACACTTAACCAGTGTGTGTGAGTTTGCATCTTCAACATAAGAACACATAACATAAAAGCCCAAGAAGGCCTCTTTCTTTGACAAACACACCCTTTTCTTTAAAACTAGGTCTGCATAAATTGTATGGGAGTAGAAAGATGAGGTGGAAGATTGTGTATCTTGGGGAGGGAGAATTTTAAGTTTTGATAAAAATGCACTTATCACAAGCATCTTCTGTACAAGCAGAAAAAAATGACAGTCTGGAATGGTGGGTGATGTACCAGAAGCATTACTGTTGATATTCCCTGAGGAACCTTCTATTTTCTCCTATTATATATTATTATCTGGTCTCAGCAGTTACAGTTTGTGAATGTAACTGAGATTTATAGGGTGCTACAGAAGACAAATATTTTTGAAGTTGTCAAACACTTCCTGTTATAGGACTATAAAGTGTTGAATATCTGCCTCGGGCAGATTTATTGATATATTTAAATTTGCTGTTCCCTAGGCATCTGCTTTGGTCACTCTCATAGAGAAGATGCTGGGCAAGGTGGACCTTTGGTCTGACCTCACACTCTCGTTCTTGTTTGTTTACTGTTCTTACATTGAATGATAGGAGAGAAAATATTTGGTTCACTCAATAAAAATAAATAAATTAAAAAAGATAAACTGATAGGCTTTTATTCAAATAGTCTTAATACTGCACAGCAGTGAAGCAAAGACAGAGTTTCCCAACTGGCTGTCCCTGAGTGAGGGATGTGCCTTTGCCATGCCCATATAGGTCTACTTTATGTGCTTTTGAGATATACTGAGGTAGAGGCATGGAAGTAAAGGGAAAGATTTGGTCTTGGACAGTGAAGATTGAGTTAATACTGATAGACAAGACTAAGATTGAACTGAAAAAGGAGTGGAGGAAAGATAAGGGTAGATAAACTCTAGAGTTAAGGAGGATTTAGGGAACAGGGCAGAACAAGAACCATTTTTTATGAACCTGGAATGGATCCCCTTCTTCTGCTACCCTCAAATATCTCTGAAGTTTCAGTGGAAGGCTCACTGTGTAAGAGCTACACAGGTATCAGTTTATTTTTATTCTCAGTTGCCACCATTAGCAGAAGAGCGGAGGTGCAGGAGGTGGAGCTGGAGGTTCTGAGCTAACTGCTGAATATGTCATTGGCAGTGTGATAAATATAGTGAAACCACCATTTTCTCTGCCTTTTTGGAAAAACGTAGGAAATTACGCGCACAAAAGCTGTGTTAAAATAACATTGCTTGCAAAGTCGAGCACACTAATTGCATTGCTCGACACTCTGTTGTCTGTAATTTCATTTCAGGATTCTTCTGACTGTACATATCATATAGTCTACAGTTATATGATTCTACAGAGCCTCATTGACCACATAGAATGAAGGTGGTCAATTAATTAGCAGCTGTTCAACGTTGCATTATCCCTTATTGTACAGTGTGTAGCACTATCCCTACCATTCAATCATATATCATTCTTACTCTGAAGACAGAATCATTTATTTTCTTCTAGTCTTTTATATGCCACTGTTCAAGAGAGTATCTGAGTACATCACAAACTTTTAATTTGTCTTCACCATAGGTGTGTTGGGAAGCTGAGGAAGGGGGATAACCCCATTCTACAGATGGGGAAACTAGGGAGCAGAAATCTTGCTCATGTGGTGTATCCAAGACAACTTAAGATACTAAAAAAAATCTGGGTTTATGTATTCCTTTTCAAGAGTAGATCTTATCTAGCACTTCCTGTGTTCAAGAGTAATACATCAAATGATTCAGGTTGCAGCTGTGAGTGTCCAGTAGTTCTGCATATCCATTTCAAGTCCCACACCCAGAAAATGAGGAAGACAGAGTTAGGAATACCTGGGAAAGTTCAGTTAGACAGGTGACCACACGTAGACTGTGGCAAGGAGGGGACCCAGCCCTCCTGAGCAGGACCCAACTGTCCATCTGCTAATGGGAGCATTTGTTTCCTTCCTTCCATCCCTTGCATCATTCACAACACATCTTCATAACCTGCAGCGAGTCAAACCCCCAAACCCCATCCTCACTGACAGCCCATGCTTGATTTGCTCTGCAGGAAGATTTGTTCTGTGCCATGGTATGGGGATTTTGCAGAAAAATAATCTCTGAGCGTGCAATTCCTGTGTCGCAGTTCATCTACGTGATGGGGCCAAAGAAAGGTTGTATAGGCAGTTATAATTGTGCATGTCCTGACTTTTGAGCACCAGATTTTGAAGCCTTTGCGTGTGTGTAATTTTGTCTTTTCAGACTAGGCGTGGTGTGTAAACCAAAACTTTATTTTCCCTTTCATCTTCCTCTTCCTTTCTCTTACCTCCCCCACCAGTATCGGGTGATTTATTTATTTATTTATTTAACTTTGGGTTTTTTGCTCCTTTTTACAGCTCTAGCACAGATATTTCAGTGTCCTGTAATTTATTCTCCCTCTAAATGTCAATTTCCTTGCTGCTGCTGATTTGCTTTCAGATATAATGCCTAAAGCAGACTGTCAGCCATTCTGAAAGTATATGATTCTTCTCTCTGAATATCACACAAGCCAAATCTGGCTGGAAGGACAGGGGAAAACTAAATTGTTCTCATAAAAAAGAAAACATAGCACTAATATATCTTTATACTTATGTTCAGGTATCCCCTTTGTGTTATTAAGGCGACTCATGATCCTTGTGTGTTTCCTCTACAGGGGATCACATTAATTTATATTTATAAGGTCTCCTGTAATAGATGCTTTCAGAAACATAAAAGTGAGTCCAAAAGTTCTTTGGGTACTATGAAACCAGAAATGAACACAGCATTGTATTATCCAGCAGAAAAATAAAAAAAGAGCTCCTCAGGATTCAAACAAACAAACAAACCCCAACTGATTAAAGTTGTAAGTATTAACTAAAGGCTGATCCTGCTGCCCTTCTGGAGCTCTGATGATTTCAGTGGAAGGGAGCATGGAAGTCAGTCACCTTTTTGAAACTTTGGTTGTCCCTGAGAGATAGAGAGGCTCTGAAACATGAGGCGTGTGGATATATTTGTTTATACACAAATATTTAAGTCTTCAGATACAAATGACTTGCTGCAACCCAAGAGGATGCCAGGCTCAGCCAATGCCTAGTGAAGGTAATAATCTTGGTCCCTGTCTGGGTGTGGTAGCCTGGCCCAACTGCAAGGTAACAGAACTTTTTTGGGGGCATATATGTATATAATGATATATATATATGGGGGGGGAAAGAGAACATTCAAAAGAATGAGGTTAAATGGTATAGAAAACCTGACTTACGAATATCTTCCTCGTGTTCCTTGTGGTTTAGGCTATCCCCTTCAGTCTTGCTTTAAGACTAGCAGTGCTGTGACTTCCCTTGGAGCAAACTGCCCCCAGTCCAGTCTGAGACACCAAGTCTCTTTCCATCACCAGAGGGACTCGGCTGAGCATCATCTCCTTGCTTGACTGGGGTGCTGCTTCTGATGGAGACTGCACCCACAGGTGTAGTGGTCCAGGCTCTTCCCTCTCACCCCCTCTGCCTGCCCCTTGCAGCATGCCCCAAAGAGGGGGGTGCTTTTTCCCTCCAGGACATGGCAAGCAGGACAGAGAAACAACCTTCCATGCTGCAGCCAAGCCCCAGCCTTTTCAAAGAAACACAACAGTGCAAGCACCCAGCCTTGCAATCCTCCAGGTACCTGTGGGGTGTGAGCTGTAAAGGGTGGAGGGATTTTTCCCTGCAATGCTTTAATTAGCTGGCACGTGTGCAGCTACAGAAAAGCATGAAGAATTTTGGCCTAAAGATCATCCATGCCCTGCGTGCTCACATCAGATGTTTGTTCCAACAGCTAAGTTAATGATGTGCAGTTCAGGTGGTGAAAAAAAAAATGAGAATAAAGGGAGATCACCTACCAGAAGGCAAAGCTGGACTTCTTGCCCTGCCTCCTCCCACTTGTTAAGTGCTGTCTTATAATGGGAAGAAGAGTTGGGTCTGAAACAAGAGAATTTAAATCTGAGATCTAAAAACAGTTACAGTCTTGATGAGGGGCTGCATACTTTATTTAGTTCACGTGTAATTGGTTTTAATTTGTTGCATCTTTTTTTTTAAAACACGTGATTTGAATATGGCTGTGGTTCACATTAGCTTTTGATTATAAAAATAAATAATATCAGATTCAGTAGATTCAGCAGTTTCTTTGAGCGTGGTACTTCCTCAGCCCACCCAACAGTGGCTTTTTCCAGAGCGAAGCGTTTCAGCTTGTCAAGCCATAACCAGGAGGCTGTCACCTGGAGGTCTGCAGTCATCTTCAGGGCTGTGTATGATCCAGGGTTCAATGTAAAAGGACTGGTTGCATATTTTTAGTAAATATTTTCAGATTCCTTCTGTGATATTTTAGATCAGCGTTTGAAAAAAAAAAAAACAAACCAAACCAAATGAACATTTATAGGGGGCTTAGAGTTGTGCTCTATCTATTTCTGTGTTTTCCTTCCATTGTGCCTGTGTTTTTTGATTGCTAGATGGAATGTTAGCTGCAAGAGTTTCTTCTAAGACCCAGATGAACCTATTGGAGTTCAACAGATCTTTTTCCCTATGTATGTTAGATTTAGTGAAAGTGTAGATCACAAAGAGTAGGGGTAAGGAATTACGGTTTTGTCATGTATTTCATGGGATTCAGGAGAGATTTCAAAGCCAACTGATCCACTAGGTATTGAGGAGTCCTTCATGTGCCTGAATGAGCCCTTAATGTGGCTTAAAAGACCACCTAATATAGAAGCTCCAAAATGAAGCTTCCAAAGAGTGTTTGGTCCATCTCTTGAAGATATTGTCTTATTTTTGGTATGAAAAGTGGCTAATCACAAGTAAAACTCATTAAGATAACACCTAAACATATATTCACCTAGGTGAGCAATTTTAAAGGCAGATTTAGTGCAGCACATGCATGTTAAAAGCTGTGTTATTACATGTTTTCAAAGTAGATTTTTTTATTTTTGTATTCGTTCTTTGGAGAGTCTTTTTAAATGTGCTTCCTTAATTTTTTTTTTAATGGGTTTGATTGGGGTTTTTTATTTGGGTTTTTTTTGTGTTGTTTTTTTTTTCTCTTCATTTTAGAACAGAAAGAAATGTTATTGACCAGCAAACTTTCAGGAAGTCCTTTTTTTCTGGCCTTTTAATTTGTTTCTGCAGTTTGACATAGGCTGCTGTTGAAGGCAGAAACCCTTGGCTGTCAGCCTGTAGATGATGCTCACATGTATGAGCAGATAGTTAAGTTTTACTCTATCAAATAAGACTCCACTAATGGTACTGACTCACTCATTTCTGGGTCTGCATATAATCAGAATGTGGGGAGCAAATTTGGAAGTAACTTAGTGGTATTAAAAAGTTGGCTGTCTTTTCCACATGTCTGGAACCCGTGAGTCAGTACTCCAACACGTAAGTTTTGCTGTTTAAATAGAATATGCTATAGTTTGGGGGCTTTTTTTATATTAAAAATATGGTTTATTGATCTATAGAACTTTTCTTCTGTAGGTCTTATGTAGGTTTACCAGGTCAGTGAGTATCTTATTCCTGATGGCTCCTGAGGTTCTCCTAGGCACTAATAAGCCATTGGGTTCAGCCTGAATTGGATGCTTCAACTCTGATTCAGATGAACATTCATAGTGGGAAAGGTTCTTAAAATTAAGGCCATACTTATGGGATTTCCTAGAGTGGGTTGGGATTAAGGACTTGTTTGTTTTCCTTGCGAGTGAAAGCAGAATTTGGTCCCCATCATCATGCTAGTTCCTTGAGATAACTCTTCCAGGAAGGCTTAGGATCATCATTCAGTTAAAGTATATTTGATCCTGGTGGAAAAAAAGCACCCAGCCATCTAGCTGAAGCCCATGTTCTGCAATTCTTCTCTGTCCTGAGTGATGAGATGTTGTAGGTGTGGCTGGCGGTGCCCTTTGCCCTTGGAGGACAGGTAGATGCAGCTTTTGGGTTTGCTCAACACATCTGTCTCCCAGCAGTACGAGGGGCGAGGAGGGGGAAGCAAAGCACTTTCTGGTGCAGGAGCAACTCCTAACACCACCAGGATTTGTCTCAGGAGGCTGGGGATCAGTTTTTTGGGGAGGGAGGGCAGCACGTGGTGCGAAATGGAGGGGAAAAATTTGCCACAGAGGTCAGAAATAGAAATGAAGAAAATATGTCGTCTCGTTATAGGGTGAACACCTTGAAATTATTCTCTAACGATGAGTTTAATGGCATTTGGCTGTCTGCAGGTTAGGTTGCTGTGCTCCCTGTTGCCAGGCAGGGGGGTGTGGTGGGGGGGATTCACAATTTCTGATTAACTAAAAAAAGATGTGTGTGTTTTGGAAGTGCGTGGGTGAGGCAGTGCAAATGTCAAGTTAAGTACTGGTTATAAACAGTCTTTTTAAACAGCAGCACATTTTCATTCAGCTCTGTTTAGGTTGTGAAGAATACTGTATCTCTAGCGCACATTTAAAATAAAAATTGTTCTGGCAGCAGGCTCGCCGTATCTAGTGCAACGTTCTCACTCTGTCTCTCTCTCATCCTCATCTGTTGAAGGAGAAAAAACTTCTGAGGTACATCTTCAGAAATAGCAGCAGTAGCCAGCGCAAATGTGCAGTAATTGATTTGCTGCTGTTTGCAATTGAAGCCGTTCGAGCTTTCCAAGCAAAAAACCAAATCGTGCGTGCGAGCTCCTGCATTGTTGTTCAAACAGGGAGTTTTGTAAAAAAAAAAAACCTGCAAACAATGCAGGGAAAAATAACAGCTTCTGGTCGAGCCTTCCTTTCCGTTTTGCAGGGAGCCGCGCGCTCAGCCACGCATACGCAGGCTGTAATGTGGCATATTTAATCTTCCACTCCATCCCTGCAGCTTCTCCCTATATACCAAAATAGCAAGGACTGGAGTAGCTGCTCTCTCCAACAGCACTTACTGTTCTTAGACGGGCTTTTTGTTGTTTTTAGAGTTTGCCTTTTTTTAATCTGAGCTAAGTTTGAACAACTGCAACGGTGGGAAAATCTGTCCCAGGGTTCGTTCTTTTTTACCGCGGGATTGGCAAACCAGGAAGAATAGACTTTGTCATGTGCAAATATGGTGACCATAAATGGTGCTGGAGGCTTTCTCCATTGTCCTGTGACTCTGCCACGAGAGAAAGCGCGCGCGAGAAAGAAAGACACGTTTGATAGAGTTGTGAAGAACGCCTGAATGGCTATTGGGTGTTGGGCATTGTCTGGGGGTGACCTCAATTCGGTACAGTAGAGACCCTTGAAAGCACTGTCTGAAGTCACAATACCACTATTCTCCTCTGCTCCCCAAAAGGGATTAGTTAAAAGGGTGACGTTCCGTGCAGAGAGTTCCAAGTATTCCCTGAAACAAAGGGCCCTGAAATGTTTTTGAAGTTATTTTTAATTGAGTTGAACTAATTTAATAAAGGTCCTAAGAAGGAGGGGGGGTGGGGGGGGGAGGAAAAAAAAAATATAAAGGAATGTGATTGTTTTATGATTCCTCGCAGATGGAATGGACATTTATAGCATACTTCTTCTTTAGTCTTCCAGAGAACAGTAGCCCCATTTACAGCTACAGTTAGCAATTTAAAACTGCTCCAAAATGAAGTCTTTCAAGAAGTTGACAGCTTATAAATAAATCTGTCTGATAAAATTGAACATAAACTGCATCTGTGGTTAGTTTGCCAAAATTAATTTTACATTTAATTAGAGATAGCAGTCAAACATATTTAATAAAAAACAGTCTTGGAGAGTAAATCAAATGAAGTCAGATTTTAGCAAACGCTTTGCTTTTTCTCCCCCTTTTTTCTTTCTTTTTTTCTTTTTTTTTTCCCCCCCCTCCTCCTAAGGAGTGATGAAATGACCTCACCTCTATGATCCTCAGATATTTAGAAGAGGAGGCTGAGGGGAGGCCTGGGCAACCCAGTGAGATTAATGTGGGAGAAGCCATGAATGATTCTGCTCAGACGAGAGGGGGAGCAATTATCGTGCTGTAATTTTTTATTTATTCAATATTAGGATTTTCAGGAAACGTTTAAATGAATTAATATGCTAATTATTAACCAAATGGCAAGATTTTGCTTCGATCTGGACTTAAGCTCTCTGCAACCCCAAAGTTCAAGTGTGTTGGCACAGGTAGGCTGGGACTTAGGCTGTGCTGTAATTATTCAAATTATTCAAAACAGTAAAGTTTTGCTGTGACATCTTCAAATCGAGGAGCCGGGCCCCCACGTGCAAAATTTGTGTTAACTACTTTGCATTCTTTTTCACATGCAGCTCATTCAGGTGTCTTCAAAAATATTATTAGGTAGACTCTCAGCTGGTGTAAACAGGTACAGCTCCCCCTGCGTAAAGGGAGTCTGGCTCTTGGCAATAATTTTAAAAATACGAGATAATAAAATAATTTGGTGTCCCTGCTCACCAAATAAAGTCAGACGAGCTGTATCAAAACCATTTGATCCATTACATATTAAATTTAAGAGGAATGTTTTTCTTTTATAATCCTCCCTCTCCGAGCAGCTATATGTCTACCGCCAAAAACAAACCAAGCTTTATTTAAAGCTCAGACCTTGGGTAGGAGATTTAAGCCCACGCTATAAAGACATTCAAAACTTGTTAAGGTTACTAGAGAACTCCTGTCTGCTTGGCTTTTTTTTTTTTTTTTCTGTAGAAAATAACATGATTTTTAGGCATAAGTTTGAGTGCATAAGGTGATAATAGACTCTCCTTCTTTCAGGAGTTTAGATTGCTTTTATATATTTTGCATCCCAGAATAAACATTGTAGGAACTCAGTTTCCCATGTGCAAGGTATTGATTAACCATAACCACAGCATTCTTCCTTCTCCTCCTTCTTTTTTTCTTTTTTCTTCTTCTTTCATTTTCTTTTTCTTTTTTTTCTAATCTAGTCATTATTTTCAGAACAGTTTTAAGTTTGTAGAAATTATAAATATATATATTTATATAAAAGGAGCACATACAGGAAACCCTGCTAGGTAGCGTGCTCTAGACATCCCTGGGGGTCACGATTAAAACCTTATTTAGTTAACCTTGTTAAAGTTCTCCTGTTACCAAGCCCCCAAACGACCCACGTATACGTAGGAGCCCCTAACTGAGAAACATGGAACATTTTTTGGGGCACTTTTCTGTTATGTGCTGTTGCAGCAGCACAGTAGCTTGGAGGTTGAAATAAATATTTGTTTCTGCTTTGAACTGCGACAGGGAGGGATCTCTTTTGTTTTCCTTTTCACCCTTAAACTATGCATGGTAATGTTGTTCCACAGGGAGTGGTTTTTAATGCAGTTTATGAGGATATCATGCATGCACATCTCATTTTAGGGAGGCTGCAACTCGCGAGTCGAACAAATCACAGCGCGCCCAGTGCCTTAAAATAGACTGTCGCAGTGTTGCCTTCAACTTTCTAGGAACTGTGGCTGAAACTTCCAGTCACCTAGGGAATTTGAAATCACCAGCCTTTTTTTAATTATGTGGGAATTTAGATACAAAATTCCACAGGCAGCTCTGAAATACTCAGCTCTTCATATTCAAGCGGTGAAGAACTATTTTCTTATTTTCGGAATACTTCCTGGTAGAGGTCCTCAGTCCTTAGAGTTAGCATGTTAAAACTTATAAGGATTAAAAAAATTGGATTTGACCTCACTGACATTTGTTTTTAGCATGTTTGGTCTAATGGTTAGGAATATGAGGGGATAAAGGTTGGACTTGGTGACCATGGAGGTCCCTTCCAACCATAATGATTCTATGATTCTGTGAGTCTATGTGTAGTTATTTTTGAGAGCACTCCTTGAGTGAGACAGTTGACTCAAGTTGGGACTTCATATGGTTAATTATGCTCAAACAAAAGCTCTTTGCTGAATCAGAGGCTTTAACACTACTGGTTTGTGAGCATTATCCTTATAGGAGTTCCAGGAATGATGTATATGCACATACTCATTACCTGCAACACACATTCATACAGGTCTTTTTAAGAACAACTGATTCTCCAAGATCTAATGTATTTCTCTGGATATGGCCTAGTGATGATACACATCATACTTCTCTTTAGCTTTCATAATTACTTATTCAAATATTTCCTACTTACCCACATTTTAAAGTTTTCAAAGGCTTATCTTTTTAATGTGATGTTCAAAAGTGCTATGTGAAGGTCATTAAGACTTAAAATTGCCATTTTGAAGGCAAGCTAGAGATTTTACTCTTCACTTAACACACAGTTAAGGTTTGAATTTGGAAGAAAAAAAATATCGCTTACATAAAGATGTCTTTAAAAGTAGAGCACCTCCTTACAGAAATTAGCTCTTTCATTTAATTGCATATCAGCGCTTGAATCTGGTGTGGATTTCTGAAGTAATAGGAGGCTTTGATATTTTATTAAATATTTTTTTAAAGGTGGGACTTTGAGAATTAAGCATGCATATTAGATTTTGTGTATCAGGAACACGATGGGGTTTTTTTCCTGTTACCAGTACTCAAGGAATCTAATTGGGGATTGGTTTTGCAATATTTATAGTTTAGTTTTAACACTTGATGTGTAATAGCTGTTTTTCAAAGGGATTAATTTAATGTAAGCTAAAGGTAAAGAGGTCCTTTATGTAAAGGAAAGAAGGATACTGTCTTTTTTTCCTCCTCCAAAGTGAGAAAGTCCATCCTATGGTGAAGAACACTTTCTGCACAGGTTACAGTTTTAGGCAGATTGGAAAATCTGGAAGTTTTGGTCACCCCCCTGTGAAGGACTGCACGGCAGAATCTGTCAACATCTCAATATCTTATGATCCTCTGTTGTCAGAGTATGACTGAAAATTTCAGGATTTTTTTTTATTGGGTTCAGTTGTTGTTTTTTTTTTTTAAAGAATCTGGTACTTGTTGATTGCATCCAGTATGAAAATAATATAGATCCCTTTGGCTTTCCATTGTGAGAAGAGAGCTGAGGATCATGAACAGACACCTTCCTGCCCTTATACTCATCTTGCAGCACCTTTGGCAGACATACCCTGTCACTCCATCTCCTTCAGCTGCTTCAGTCTCTGTTTTTATGCAGTGTAAATAACTGGTGGGTATCTGAAAGCAGAGATATTTGCTGCTCTTTTCCTTTTATTGTTGTGGTTGAAAAAAAAGGAGGATCTTCGTTGCATCATGGTGGGTACGGGTTGGAGTAACAGTAAGAAGAACCTGTCCAAAGACTGGGATGCAAATTTTGGATGAACCTTTGGGTTAAGTGTGCTTGTGTCTCTGAAATCCATGGGTGCAGGAGACTATTACACTGAGAGATAAAACTGAACTGGAAGTGCGTGAGGTTACCCATGAAATCATTCCCCATGTAGAGATGACTGTGATGAAGGCAAAGTGAGATGATGGGTTATTCTGCAAGAAGCAAAGTAAATGTGAATGAAAGCAGAGGGTATTACCACTCTGTCTAGAGCCCAGGTTGGATGTTTTGATAACAGTCTGAGTGGAGTCTGTGAAATCATTTTAGGGACAGATGATGCTGAGCTGGAAAACAAGGGTCTCTAATCGGCCAAGGTTTTCAGTAAGCTGCACTTCAAGAAAATGTGCCTGCAGGTACAACAGAACTTGAACCTGATTGCTGTGTTATTCTCTCCAGAAAACTGGCTTTGAGTATTTTCAGTGTCTTCCTGGCTTTCCTCCCTGACTGACATAATCCGAAAGTTATCAGAAGGGTAAGAGGAGGTTTGGGGGGCATGGGGGGAAGGAAGACATGCTTGTGTGGTGTTTTAGCCACTCCACCAACCTTTGTCACACTGCAAGCACTTCTAACTTAAAAAGGAATTTAAAAAAAAAAACAAAAGTAAGGGTGGAGTGGTTTGGGTGAAGATGCTCAAGGAGCATCTGCAGACAGATTGAGTCGGATGAGTTTACTCCTCCTACCAGAAGATAATAGTTTCCATGAACAGAGAGGAATTACAGGAGGAGGCAGAGTAATATAAGTAAGATTTGTGCATGTGCTGCTTATGTTGGGTTTTTTATCCTTTATTGAGGAACTGGAGGCCATCTCTAAGATTTTTTTAATTATTAATTTTTTTTTTCTCTCTGTGTCATCTCTGAGACGATGAAAAAGATGATTCAAAATCAGAAGGGAAAAAAAAAAAGTCTTGAAAGGTTTACAGCTTTTTCTACAAAATTTTCTGTGGATTTAGAATTGCTGGAACGCTTCAGTTCCTGTACGTGGGACATGAAAACCCAAGCAAAACCATTCCTCTGTAGCTCTGTTTGAGGGAATGCAGTGTTTACCACCTCGGGCGATGCTGCCTCGCTTGGATGAAAGGAGGGGCAGAAAAGCAGTGGCTGCGGAGCTGTGCGTGCTCTATCTTATCATCATTATAGACAGGTCACTAGTGGCAAGTATTTGCAGGATATTGTTGCCTAACGTCTCTAAATCAAACAAGGCTGTGTCACAGAAAGGAGCCAAGAGGACGATTTCAAGTCTGAGTAACGCTGGAGGTTTGGTTTAGATAAGAGGCCGGTCCTGCCACAAATGCAGAACTGGTTTAGAGCTGAAAAAAGCAGAATTTTTGACTTGGACTGACTGAAGGTTTTCAGGACTAACAGTTTTAATTGAATTTCTGCTGTTTCAGGAAAAGCTTTAATGAGAAGAACATTTTTATTTGTTTTTTTTCCTTCATCCCCACCAGTGCTGGAAAATGAGCCCATTCTGGTCTCAGATATAGTTCATGTTCAGCAGGCTGCTAACGAGCTCATGTTGTGGGACCTTAGAATAAACCCTCAGCTTAATTCTTTGTATTGCTGTGGGGTCTGGGCTGTGTGGGGTAACAGTTTCCAGCAGTTTTGTTTCAAAAACCTACCAGGCACCATTTCATATAAAATGTATGTACCACTGGGCTTGATTTGTCCATGGAGCCATCAGAGATACCTCTGGAAACGAAACCAACCAGCAGCCACCTTTCATCAAGCCACTGGAGGCTTTTTTTGTATTGTGGCTTCGCTTACGTTGCGTTCAGCTGAGAAGAGGTGAGCCAATGGCATCCTGGGGTGCATGAAGAGGAGTGTGGCCAGCAGGTCAAGGGAGGTTCTCCTCCCCCTCTACTCTGCCTTGGTGAGGCTCATCTGGAGTGCTGTGTCCAGTTCTGGGCTCCCCAGTTCCAGAGGGACATGGAGCTACTGGGAAGAGTCCAGCGCAGGGCACTGAGGTGATGAAGGGATTGGAGCATCTCCCATGTGAGGAGAAGCTGAGGGGGCTGGGTCTGTTTAGCTTGGAGAAGAGGAGGCTGAGGGGGGGTGTCTCATTAATCCTGGGGATCTCATTAATGCTTATAAATATCTCAAGGGCAGTGTCAGGAAGATGGGGCCAGACTCTTCTCGGTGGTGTCCAGTGACAGGACAAGAGGCAATGGCACAAACTGGAACACAGGAGGTTCAATCTTAACATAAGAAATCACTTCTGTACTGTGAGGGTGACAGAGCACTGGAACTGCTCAGAGAGGTGGTGGAGTCTCCATCTCTGGAGACATTTCAAACCCATCTGGACGTGTTCCTGTGGGATCTGCTCTGGGATCCTGCTCTAGCAGGGGGGTTGGACTGGATGATCTTCGGAGGTCCCTTCCAACCCCTACCATTCTGTGAGCCTTAGCCGTAAGGCAGAGTGAGAACCAGTCCCAATTCAAATGTCCAGAGCCAAAATGAACATCCATTCAGCCACTGACTCCCTTTTTGGGCTAGTACCCCAAGGAAAAAAAGTTTACATTATCCTGCTAAACTTTCCCACGGTATTGCCAATTCGCCCACAATGGAAAATACCGGAGAAGTTTTTTGGGGTTTGTTTGGTTTTTGTTTTAAAAAGGCATCCCATCTCTGAAGAAGCCTGTTTCTGAGCAATCCCCATGTCTGAATCTTTTTGAAGATCCAAAAGATTTATACAGTTTGACTGAAGTTCACCTTGCCCAAAGTGCGGGTTCGCCTTTGACTTTCCTCCTTTGAACTGACGAGAGCCTTCTGAGGATTGCTCATCACACCTGGAAACCAGACAAATTTCCCTCCTCTGCGCTGGAAACTCCTATACTTTTGGCTTCTTTCCCATTCTGCATTTAATTATTTTGAATTCCAGCATGCCCTGCCGAGTTTAACTGCTACTTTCCTGCACGTACGCTTTATTCTCCGGCTCTCGTGCTGCCTCGCCTGTCGTGGTCCGCAAGTGAGCAGCAGCAGCGTGACAGGGAAGGAGGTTTGTTAAATTAAGACCCTCTTAGTCCCAAAGGAAAAGGGTTACTCACTCTTCCATAGATGAAAAATGACCTCTTCCTCTCCCCTTGCCCCTGAGGGATATTTTCCTGATATAACAACATGAAAACTTGGCAGGCTCCATGTGTTAGATGACACTGTATGTTGATGAAGAACGTTTCTGCGGTATCTCAGCAGGGGCAGACAAGATGGTGTTTGGAGAGCAAGAAGAAAAGGAATCGGGTGGGGGGTAGAAGTGGGTTTGCACAGGTCACGCAGGCTGCTGGTTGTAACTCGTAACCTGCCAAGACCCACGTGAGTGACACAGGCCTTTAAAAATGTGTGACAAATTCCTCAAATGAGGGACAGGACACTGAGGCACAGGGGAAGCAAAAAGCTTAAAATGAATATGGAATTTGCACCCTTAGAGTGTATATATTAATTGTAACCTCAGTCTGAAAAATTTGTTATTTCTGATGTCCTTAAACTTAGAGGATTAAAAGTGAGAGTGCCAACACGAAAGGAATGGAGGTAAATTGTTATTCTGAATTATTTATTTGTTGGGAAATGATGCTTGGGTACAATCAAGGATCAAATCCATTCGTGTGGAGCAATAAACATTCACAGGCAGAGGAACAAAAAATGCAGCAGTGGCCGCTGCAGAGACACAGTAATCAAAACACAGCTAACCAGAATTGGATATAAAGTTAGGGGTATACTTCATAGTGAGGGAGTGGAGAGCTGTGAGGCTCTCCTGCTCGTGGAGAATAATGCTGCTGACAGCAAATGCTATTGAGATAATGGAACTTCTTTCTTCTTTTTTTTTTTTTTTTTGTGGAGGGATGAATGAGGGGTTGAAAGAGATATTCAGATTTTAATATATATTTAACCAGCTAGATTCACTCCTGGCACAGGCCTATTTATGTCAAATTTCACCTAGCAGCTTTTTCCTTCCTCCCTGCTCACCAAGGTGTCTCAGGCAGGTCTGATGTCCTGCATCTGATTGCTAACAGAATGCATGGTGATGTGTATGGGGAGGAAACATGAGTCCCCCGAGACGTGGAGTACAGGTGGATAGTTGGTCAGCTAACTGCCACTTTGGGTTACACATCCCTTTTAACTCTCTTCCAAAAGGTGTTATCCCCTCTTTGGTCATTTTTAAAGCAATCCCCACAAAGTGCTGCCAACGCAGCTCTGGGACCCATCTCACTTTTGGCTGTGCAGGGGCATGTCCCTGGCAAGAGCAGCTCAAGGTGGCAGATTGAGGAGTCTCGTCACTGAAGGAAGGGGGGAAAAACCATCAGTGCAGTTCATGTGAATTTCACAAGTTGACGAAACCCCTTCTTGCTGATAGTTGCTTTAACAGATGTTGATAAAGGGTTTTGTCCTTTGAGGCCTGTTCTAACCTGGGTAAGCAATTGGAAGCTGAGTTTTACACATTAGGATTTCCCCCAAATTCCTGACATTTATCAAGTGCTTTTGACATGATAATGGCAAATTGAGTTTTATTTCAAGTGTGGTTGAAAACCAGATGAACTCTTGCTATCCAACTGCATCTGTTGTTTGCTCCTTCCAGAATAAATATTGCAGTTCCTGATGCTGTAACAGCTGGAAATCCTGCGTTCATTGTCCTGGAGATGAAGTGTGTCCTCTGGGCTTACCTGGTGACACAGCTTATGTGCTATTTATTTAAGATGGCCAGCTCTGAAAAAGAGATGCTCAGTGCAAGACTTCTAATGCTAGTATTTGCCAGCCTGGACATCTAGAGTAACATGTCTTGGTCACTTTTATCTAAATGTCTCCAGGTGGCTTCAATTTTTGGAAGTGGTGAATATTTCTAATACCAGTGGCTTTCTGTGGGAGACAAAAGAGAGCTCCCTAAACAAACCAGCTCATCCTGATACGAAGCAGCACAGTGGGAACGTGACCTAGGCGCAGAATAAGTAACTGAAATAGTTTGCAGCTGAGGGAGAGTAAAATCTATAGTGCATTTCAACCCCAAACCTACAAAGTTTTTGTTATGGTAATGTCATTTTAGGTGATTTGGGTTGTTTCTTCTCTGACATGACAAACACTGGTAGAACTTGCTTTCGTGCAGTGTCTAATGCCTTCATTCTGGTTGTGTGGCGGAGGGACAGAGGTGGAGTGCCATAAACATTTAACCAGTACACAGCACTGAAGAAAGGCATCTTTTGTCTGCCTGGTTCCAGCAGAAGTTCTTGCTTGTGCTGCTGAAGATAGCCTGAGAAGATTAGAAGAGGCTCAGCTGGGGCAAGACAAAGGGAGACTGTGTAAAGCAGGATCAAGCCTGTTTGCTTAGCGGAGCTCTCTGTCTTCTTGTTGACAGATGTAGCTGGTGCGGTATCGGACCTCGCAGGCTCCTCCTCTGGATTGTCAAGTGACAATGGCTGGGGTAGTAAATGACAGTGTAAAGTACTCCGTGAATCCTTTATTTGTTTGGCAGTTGTAGCCTGGGATGGGGATTTAATATTGAATGGACTCCAGATTGTCTAAATTGCAATCGCAGTGTTTGTTTAAGCGGTCTGTGGGGACTGCTAAAGCGTGTTAACTTTTGCTTCCATCCTATTCATGTTGCAAAGTATTGAAGTAGGAAAAAAGGGGGCTGGAGAGGAGAAGTTAGCAGTGTGAAAACATGAGGATGCTAGCAGTTCTCCTTAGCTGCTAAGGAATCGTCGAGAGTTTCAGGTCACTGAATTAACATGTAGTATGATGGACAAAAGCCTGCTGCGTTACCTAAAGGAGAGCTTTTCCTTTTGCCAGTGCTCTAATCTGTCACAGATACGTGCCACTATCTCAGCTCAGTTAAGTTGCTTTCAGTGCCAGGTTGCAGCTTGTAATGTCAGCAAATAGCATGTACAGTAATTTGTACTTCGATAGCACTGTGGCACCTAAAAAAAGCCCAGACCGAGCCCGCAAAGCAAGGGACTATGTACTGAAGTCATCAAAAATTGCCAGAAGTAAGCAGTTATCATTGATTCCTATTTTGAAATATAAAGGAAAACTCAGTCCCCTTTAGGAGCCCAAAGCACCCTGAATGTAGCCTTGCAACTGAGTGAGTTAGAAAGGTTGGGAAAAAAACAGCCAGATGTAATGAATCCTAACTATAGAAAAAAGTGTTATTACAAATTCTGGGACAGAGAAGGGTTTTCTTGAGCAGAAAGGGCTCTTTATTTCCTATCGTGGCCCAAGACACATGATCGCGTTGGAAGTGCTAACAAACACATTCAGTAACAGGTCGCTGCTTGTTCAGTCAATAAAGACCCTTTCTTGCTCCGTGCTTCACAGGATCCCACTGAACCTCAGGTATATTTGACAGAGCTGTAAACAATTACATGCAGCTATGTGTTTGCACAACCTGATAAAGAGGACTTTAATAACCTTGATGCCACATCTGGAGCACAATCCATGTTTGCTGCGTCCGGATCCTCTGCACCTCCTCTCTCATCTTGTTATCCAGTTCAGCTGCTTTTCCCCAGCTGCTGCTGATCTGCAGCTTCTGTCTCCAAAAAACCCCCTCCAATTCACTACACTGAGCACAGTTCCTTATGTGACCCATTTGGGGCAGGACAAAGGTGTGAAAACAACTTGCTTTCCTGCATAATATGTAGTTGTTGAGACCTGGCAAAGAGGGCATGCATGCAGCTTGTCCTAAGATAGCTGTCCAAGTGTTCCCCAGAGAGCTGGAGGTTTTGCAGGAGCGTTCTCTTGCTTGCAGAGGTATGGGTGTACAACACTGGTCTGTCTTCACCACTAGCAAGAAGAGAACACTTATTTTCAGGAGGGTTTCTTTCTCTGAGCACTTTGTTTTTCCTTAAAGCAATCATCCTTTTGAAAGCTGATGGAGTTTTTCAGTGGGGGAAGAGGTTGGTGATAATCACTTGGTGTCTCAAGTGGGATAGGGCCTGAATGTTCACCAAGGAAATCCTGGCTGAACAAGTTTACTGATCCTATGCACTTCATCTGAGAAATATGAAAGCACCTGGAGGTGATTTTATGTAGTTCTCTCTTTTATTTAACACCAAGAAATGTTTTCTTAGTTTCAGAATGATTTTTTTTTTCATTTATTGTGCACAAATTTAAACTGTTACTGTACTTCTCTGTGTCTGTGTACGTAAATATATAATCAAATAACTGGCCAAGTGACAATTTTTGTAAAGGTTTGGTATTCATGAATCACCAGTCACATCATCCAGACTGGTACTGGAAGCCCAGTTTTTAATAGGCTGTGGTAGCATCACCTCTGAGAAATGGAGACCCCAGTTCAGATAAATACCCCTTTCTCTGAGTACACATCCAAGCACTTCCCTCGATACAGGTACATGTAAGCATGTCCTGAAGTGCCCTCCCCGTTCAGAGCCTAAGAGGAGGTAATCAGTCTAAGTAGGTGGACGTAAAACCTTGAAATATAACACAGACTCCACTTGAAGTTTGTTGGCTGATGTTATTGCTATAGCATCAGTCCCATTAATTCCCAAGTTGCCATCTTTTACTCTTCACACCTTGAAATAGCTCAATTTAACGACAGATCACAGCTTTTATTTATAATCACATTGTACATGGCTTCAGAGTTATATGTCTCCAGTACTTAACCAAGGATTAAGTCAACTCTAACGTCAGGTTATTTGTTTTTATAATCACTATTGCCATTGCAGATATGGAAAGCTGACAACTGGTATGAAGTATTTTTGAGGTCTGCACCCTCCCTGCTCTGACATCCAAATTAGTCCTTCCTTTTTTTTAATTTTCCTTCTGTGATATCCTCCTGTCCTCTAGCATAGATCTTCTCCCCTTTAACCTCAGATACATGGTGTTCAAGGCTACAAACAGTAAGCCCTCACCATTCATTCAGTCCCATGGCAACACTTGGGAGCAGGAAAAAAATCTCCCTTCTGACCCCAGCAGTAATTGTTAATCCTCACAAATAACTGATGTAAATGTATTTTTAACAGGTTACTGAACGTGCTGGGAAAGGGTTGCTTCTGTGCATGGTTTTCACTGATGCTGTGCAGTGTTTGCACTCAGTGGCTCTCTGCTGCTTCCAAGTCCTCGCTGGCTGCTGCAGGGCCTCGAGCCATCCCTTACCCAGCAGGTGGGCAGCAGAGGCAGCAAAGCCTTCAAAGAAAGCAGCAGTGTGTGAGACAGCAGCTCTGCTTTGCCCTCTTCCCCAGCCCACCCAAGGGCAGCGCAGTTGCTGGGACGTGGGGTGACTGTCATACCTGGCAGTCCAGCTGAAGTCTGAATTTTGGTAATCGTTTGATTGATACCTCAGTTCTGCTCAGGCATCCAGTTGTGTGCAGTTGGGTCATGCTGGCTGGACAGGCTGCCCTTCAGTATGCACTCATCTGTGTTTTGCTAGCAGCTGTTTGTACAAACAAAAGAAAAAAACCACTTTAGAGGTGCATATATAACAAATTACATGGGGTTCTCTCTGAAAAAAATATGGCATTGGAATGTGTGAAAGTGCATCTTACTCAGTATGTGGGGATGGTATTACTCCATTGTTGCCCACAGTGGGATACATGGTATGATATCAATTTTGGATTAAGAATACACCTAGTGTGTTCAGCAGCAGAGCAATTTTGGGTAATGTTCAGTGCTAAGATCCTGACTCAGTGTAAGATGTAAGCCCTCTCTTCTCTTGCCCTGGAGTCAAGCTAAGCGTGTATTTATTGTGCTTTGCTGGTCACAAGTAACTAAATTACTCTGACTTTTGTGTGGCTTTGGTGTGCTCCTTTTATTTTTCCTTTTTAACTGGTATTTTTAGAGCGTTTTGCCAAAGAGATAGCAACGCCAGCTATGGCTTTTTAATGTACAGATGATTGACTCAGTAGACCACAAACACTTCTTTGGAGCTGTTACAATCCAGTGCGTTACAGCCTGCTCAGGGATGGAGGGATGCTGTATTTCCCACATTACTGACACACTGGCTCCATTGTGTTGGAGTGGCTCTTGCGCATGGGTATCGTTTCCATCTGTCTGCTGAGGCTCCTTAGGAAACTTGTGATGAGAACTAGTTACTGGGCTCGTGCAGCAGCCGCATCTGAAATACTTGCTTCAGAAAACTGTGGAAGAGCGTGGATCACAAGACTGTGAAAAAGAGCATCTCTAATACACAAGTCAGCCTTGACCTTCCCTATCCCATCCCTTTGCACACACACACACACACACATTTTTACTGAAATAACAATAAAATATATATCTGATTCATTTTTAAAAGTAGCCCAGCATTCTGAACCTTTTGAATAAATATTGTTTGATCTGTTTTGGATAATGCATTTGTCCTTGATCTAATCAGTGAACATGGGGAGCTGTAGAGATCGTGGCAGAGCCAGAAAGAACCATCTTCTGGGCTGTATATTCTTCCTGCCTGATCTCCTCCTTACGACAGGCCATAACATTTCAGATTATAATTTTATCCTTAAACCTAGAACTCTTCTGCCAGTTCCACTATATATTTGAGGAGTCCATTATGAAGAAAAGAACATGTTTTATAGCACCATGAAAAGCATTGACGTAGTAGATCACGAATAGTATCTTGCATGTTATTTAGAGAGAAAATAGTATATGTTTTAAACCTGTGAATTCTAGTAAGAGCTGACCTTTGGCAAAGCCTATTGCCTGATTGGGAGCTGCAATTTTCAGCCTTTTTTTTTTTTTTTTTTTTCCTCTCCCTTGCAGTGTCAGCTTTGAAAGTGTTCAATCAATATAAACCTATCACAGAGGTTAAAAGGAATAAACAACCTACCAGTCTTTCAGCAGCGAGAGAGTTGGGTCATGACAGTTAAGGAATCAATGACTCAAAACTTCATGTGGTTGACTTCTGTTTAAAAAAATTAATAATTTTAAAAAAAAGTGTTTTGCACCATGATTTTCATCATTCATATACCTAAATAAAAGTGAGAAAGAGGTCCAATAAAGAATGAACTTTAATTGTGCTTGCAGTTGTGTTTTAAATGGAAACCAACCATAGAAATTTGAAAGGCACTATCATTTTAGGGGAGGATCAGAATGACATAGTGAAAAATTAGATGTCTTTGAGGAACAGGGAATTAACAGTCAGATAAAACTTCACAGCATAAACAACAGGGTCATTTGGTTAAGGACTAATGACAAGAATATTTGCTATTCCTTGTCATCTCCTCTCTTCCTCAGAGTGAGGGGGAAAGACCTGGACGTTGAGGTGATCCTAGGATTACTCTGAAACATTAAATGTGACAATGTGAAAAAGGCAATACGAGTGCAGGGTCAATCAGGTGTGATATTTCCAGCAAAAGAGGGAAGAAAGCCATCATACAAAGCATGTAGAATATCGTGTGCAGCTGTGTTAGTGTGTTTAAAGAGATTAATTTAAACTGGAACCAGTTGAAGAATAGCTGCAAAAGTTATCTGTGGCACAGAGACTCTGTTTAATGAAAAAGAATAAAGGGCTTGATTTGTTTAACCTAACAAGACCAAGTAGTTACGTGGTTTATCTGGTACTAATGCTCCAAGAAAGAGATGAACAATTGAAGTTAAGGGTTAAGAAAAAGAGATGGTCATACATACAGTGGTCATTAAATTTAGGGTGGTAATTAGAAACCATCTAGAATAGACCAGACCTCTTTTCAAGAGAAATGCCCTGAAATAGTTCCCTGCAGAGGTCTTACCAGTGATGAACAGAGTGAAAGGTATTCTTCATGTACCTCCATGTATCACCTGGTGATAGGCATCCCAGTGTGACGCTGGCCTTTGTCACAGTGTCATCGTGGTGTTAACTTGCAGTTGACTGTAACACCCAGATCCTTTCCCAAAGAACTGCTCCCTGATCAGTTGCTCTCAGTCTTGCATTTATGCAGTTAGCTGTTCTAATTATAGCTACATCTTCTCGTCCTGATTGCATCCTTTTCAGGCCGATCCTCCAATTTGGAAGATCATTTTTGTCAAAGTTTAAGGCTGGGCTGGCTATTAATTCTGAGTTCCGATTCTGTCCTCCTACTCGCAGTCCCTGTCGGTTTGATGCTGTCTGTGGGTTTCGTAAGATCCCGTCATCAAAGTTGTTAGTGAAAACGTTGAGTAGCACCAGATTTAGGGCAGATCCTTCCAGAATGCTGCTCTATGTGTTCTTCCATTTTAGTAATGAACCATTAATAATACATTCTTTGTGAGGGTGTATTGTTTTCCTATCTGCCCTAAGATAGCTGCAGCAAGATTGTGTCTTGAATCTCTCGTAGTTCACGTATGTGAAGGTAGCATCAGACAGTTTCAAAAACCACCCCACAGTCCAAGTATGGCAAACACTAATCGATGTTTTGGATTGGAGAGCTCAGAGAGGCTGCAGGTTGTCCTGGCTGGCAGTTGCGAGGTGATAGTATTGATTTCTGTTCAAAGTACACGTGGATGCCTACAGATGTGTTCTGTGTCCATTAGGTGAACGCAGAGCTTTGAATTCTTGGTGAGCAGCAGCACAGTGTGTAGGCCTGGTTTGTTTGTTTGTTTGAAGTGTAAGTAGAAATAATTCATTTAAAAAAGGGATTGACCTTTCGTTAGGGCGAGGGCTGTGCATTACTTGTCGTGGAGTGACTCTGTCCATGCAAATAGGTGCAAAACGAGGATTACATCAGGCTGCTGCGAAACTGAGAGGTAAGTTAGATTTAATGGGAGCATCAGTCATTAACCCTTTCACAGGGGCTGCCTGGGGAGGTCCTTGGGGATGAAGGGTGCGGTGTGTTATCTCACCTAGCTCTGCTGAGCCGCGAAAATCCAGTGAGCCTAATGCACGCTCTCAGTCTCGCAGAGTTTACTCAGGAGCTCTACAAGGAGACATAGACCTTTTCTTTTCACAGAATATGAATCAATTAAGGCTGCTAAGTTCCAGGCTTTTACCATTACTCATGGTCCTGCTGCTTTTCCACTGCTGTGCCGAGGCAGCGGGGATCAGGTACAGGGTGGGCAAAGACATAGAATGGGAATCACAGTGCTAAAGCATGTTGCCTTTTCTGAATGCAAAAATAAACAGTTTATTGAACTTGCAATTATAACAGAAAAGGGACTGCATTTTTCACAAACTGTTGGGATTTCCGTGCTTCCATGTGATTTACACAACAGCAATAATACATTTAGGTTGCTCCGAGGACATAAATAAGATGAATTTAAAAAGCAAAAGGATTGTTCATTTCAAAATGAGAATGGCTCTTAAAAGCAGATAGTTGCAAATAAATAGCAGCTAGAGTGAATATTATTTTAAAATATTACCTGCAAACAGTTTCTTAGGGTTAGGTCAGAGCTGAGAGCTGGACCAGAGAACAGTCTAAATCAGGTACCATCCTGAAAAAGGTGCTAAAATTAGAAGCCTGAACTACCTCTTTTTTTTTTTGGGTGGGAAAGCATCTCCTGTTCAGTGCCCAAATTTTGGTGCAGAGTTCGTTTGACACTTCTTTGTTCTGCTGTGCTCGTTGTGTTAAGTGGCGACGTTACAATGCATGGAAACTAAAAGCATCGATTGTAAGTTGTAGGAAAATAGAGGGTTTTTGTAAGCGCTCCCACCCATCTGGAACTTGCTGCTCCCTTATAATCAGCCACAGATTGTTAAATCAAGTAGACTTTACTTCACCCTGAAGTCTTGCTTTATTCTTCTGCGAGTAGTCCAAAATAAGTATTGGATCCCTTAATTAGAACTGAAAAACCAATTGGCTTGCGTTACCTGCTGGCCTTCAGAGGTCTGAAGCCACTTTTCTATTTCCTTCTGATCATGTTGTATTTAATGAAGGGGCTTGCTGGCCAGCTTCCACATAGGGTGCTCGCTTTCTTGGTGACTGCCGTTAGTGTTTTTATTTATAATTTGTGCAGTGCTGCTTTAAATATTTTATTACCCAAAATGCAAATGATCTCCTTTAGCTTCCCTTCGTGGACGAACCTGTTTGCTTGACTTTCTGTATGTGTGTCATCTTTCCAACTGACATGTAGCAGTGTGGGATCTCACATTTGGATACTTCTCACTTGGCGCCGCGCTCGTCCTTCCACTTACATTTTGAAGAGTAATTTCATATTTTCTTCTCTATCATTTTGTTTGCCAGCATGGATGAGAGCCATTCCTGGAAGGGGGTGTGCATCCGAGCTGGCACCGAGCGAACCACTGGCATAGGGAAGAGAAGCTGTTCCTGTGTCAAGAAGGCTTGGGCATGTCTAGGTTGTGCCGCCTATTCCACTCTCAGCTCGTTGCCAAAATTCTGTGTGCTCCCTTATGCCAAGGCCTATTGAGAGAGAGACTGTCTGTGAGTGTGTGAATTTATAGATATTTAATTAATAATTGAGCAGATAATTTCCATAGTAATTGCCTTAAATAGGGTGAGGGAAGAAAGGGAAGGTGTATGTGCTTTACCTTTGACTATCGCCATGGGTTGATTTCCATGATTTCATGACAGGTGAGGGAGTTTGTTTGTTGTGCTCTGGTTTTTGTTTGGGGGGCAAATTTGCGAGGAGTTTTTTTGTTTCGCTTAATTGATGCAATACAGGGTTCTTCCAAACCAGCCTCCTCATCAGAAATCTTTGTTGTGAGAAGCCTACAGTAATAAGGATTTATTGCGCGTGGCTCTGTTCACGTAACGTGTTGGTGAGTGTGCCACAGATACTCCTCTGTGCTTGAGCTGAACATGAATCTTTCAGTCCTAGCTGGTGAGCCATGACTGGTTAGTTTGAGCTAAAGCAGCTTGTGTTTTTAGCTATAGTTCTTTGTTAGTCATTACTACTGTTAGTCATGGCAGTGGCTAACACTGCACTGGTTTTTGGGCCCGCTGCAAGGTGGCCCAGAGACATTGGATCTAGGAGGGGAGCTTATGGGGCATCACATAGCAGAGACCTGAGCACATTCCAAAGTTAACTTCCTGTCTGGATCACTTGAGGAGCAGTAATCTACTGATTGCTTTGTCCACTGTCCTCAGTTGTCCTTTCACCATTCAGAAGTTGTTGGTTTTTCTTGTAGGATTTTTAGGTAAATTTCAAAATAGTTACCTAGTTTTTATATCGTTGTCCTTTGGGTTATTTAGGCATTTATGATCCAGAACACTCAATATCCATCTTGTCACAAAAAAATTTGCCATTTTAGCAGCCCTGAAGTCCAGGGAGGTGAGCAGAGACTCTTCTCATTCTTGGTACAAAGCTGCCATAAGATTTCTGTGCAAGATTTACCTGCTGTACTAACACCATGTCAGCTGCCTGGGATTACTGGAGAGGTGGCACATGCCTGTCCTTCCATCACCACAGAGATACAAGAATGAGGCAGCAGGGCAAGCGTGGCCATTTTATTCTGTGTGCACGTCCAACAGTGTGTTGGCCTGTCACACTGGGGGCACTGGACAAAGCACTGGCAAGAAGGACTACCAAAAACCCCATCCAGACCACCAGGCCAAGTGAACAAAGAGCAAATAAGAGGTGGACTGTGAAACAACCACATTTTGCAGAACTTCAAAGTGATTTTGAACAGTTGTAGTCTAGTCACTGACTCATCCCCTCCTCCCCCTTTTCACTTTTCCTGCCACTCCACAAACAGCATGTGAAAGCACTGAAAGAAAATAAGAATCTTAAACTCATAAACATACCTGCCTCCCATCTGGCACTCGTCCCAGCAGCCTGGTGATCTCCTTAGTTGTCCAGCAGATAGTTGAAAAACAAGAGTCCTGTGAAGATTAGCATGTCACCATATCCCTGCCAGATGGCGGTTAGTAAAACATGGGCAAATTGCATTGGCTCTGCTTCCATCATGACAATCACAACAGAAACACTACAGTGTTGCAACATCGCTATTTTTTAAGCTAGGAAAATGAAGGGGACCGTAAAGTAGGGCAATTGTGGAATGCTAAACACCACTTAAACCTAATTGCAGTGAAATAAGTAGGCTCTGAATGGTACAAAGCACCGCTGAAGACGGCCCACAGGTTTCAGCCTCTTGCTCTAGGAGGATGAGGGTGAGCTTCAAGAAGACAGCACTGGGCATGTTTGCCTCACCACTCTATTGAAAAGCTTTTGCCAACTTTAATTCAATTTTTTAATCCACTTTTTTGCTAAATGGCCATTCTTAATTTTATAAGCTTTTGAGTCTTCAAACCTCAGCAAAAAGGGAGCAGAACTGGACCGTAAGGCTTGATCATGTGTTTTTAAGCCAGAACATTGAGAATCTCCTTATTTCATAAGAAATTTGGGTTAATAATAACATAGAAAAGAGGAAAACTTCAGCATGCACTAGGAAGTCAGGCTGCTGCTAGTGTCATGTGCTGCAGTAAAACAATGTCTCGACGCCTCAGCTTGAAATTTGCACCCCGAGAAGCAAAGGACAGTCTCTGCTGTACCCACCTTGTCATGTAGTGGTACAATTCAGTGCTCAGCTGAGCCGATGTAGGAACCTCCTGCTGCTGAAAGGGGACGTCTTGCTTCTCCCTGCTTGCAGCCACTTGGTCCCATGCCCTTCCTTGTACCAGTCATGACATTTTTCAGTCCCTTCTCTGTGCTGTGACTTAGTAAACGAGATATTGAATTGTTGTGTGCAAATCCTTGTGTTTCTGGGATGAGGAGCAAGAACCACCTTCCCAGACATCACCTTCCAGCATGTGGGAGGCGTGGTGTGATGCTGGGGAAGCAGAGGTCTGGGATGTTGCTCAGGATCTCATCTGTGCAGATCAGGGGGCAGAGCACTGGCTGGCTGTAGCACACAGAGCTGGCTTGGTGCAGGGATGTGGTACTGACCCAGTGATGTGCCTTAGTGTTTGAGGTAGTAAGAGGCTACCAGGAGGGAGCACGGACTGCTTTTTGCTGTTGACTTGCAGTGCTGTTAGTGCCCATTCAGGCTGTGTGAAGAGCCATGCTTCCCTTCTCCTCCCACACCTCTGGCCCCATCCTGAACAATTTGTTTTGGCTGCTATGAGTAGAAAGTCACAAAAGCACCAGAATTTGTGGAATTATCCAAAGATGTTTGAGCCTCTGTAGTCTCCCTGGTTCGTAGCACATTTCTGACTGTGGGTTTCAGCAGGCATTTGGGTTCCTTCTGAACCATCATGGGGAAAAACCCTGGGGGGGGGGACTTTGGCAGAAGTGTCTTACAAAACAAAATTTGAGATCAGCCTAAGATAAAGAATTCAACCTGAAAAGGGTACTGCTTCTCGTGTTTGGGTGTGTTGTAGGCAGAAGTGCCCATTACCCCTGTGCTTATTTGAAGCTGCAAACAACTTCAGTCCAATTTCAAGGATAAAAGCAAGTGAGTGGGCAGGCTGAAGCTGCATTCCCTGCTCAGGGTAAATGCACTGCAGGATGCTGGCTGGAGAATTAGCTTTGTTTGGTGCTTTGGATTAATTTTAGGTCAGGTATGTGTGGAGAGATCTGGGGGTTTTAGCCCTTCGATGAGTCAAAAAGCAGTTTGGCAGTGTCAAGACTGTTCTGTGCTTGGGTAGCTTGAGTGCCATGGGTTTCAGCAGAGCTGCAGTGCCCAGTGCAGACCCTGCCCCAGCTTTTACTGGTTAATTTACTATGTACTTAGTGACACCAGGCAAAGACTGACAAAGCCTTCTCCAAGCACAAGAGGATCTCAAACACAATTCATTTAAAAACTGATGTCTGCATTCAGCTTGCTTTTCCCCATGGATGTATTTCACATTTCTGCACTGTTTGTTCTGCTGGGCGACCAGGGAAAGCTAAAAATCTTCAGCAACATTTTTGAAGTTCTTGGATCAATTGTGGCAACTATTTTTTCCTCCTTTTGTGATCTTAAATTACCTGCCAGTGTCCTGTTTCAATCGATAGCATTAGCCTTACTAGCTTGCCTTGAATCACTATGGTAGGGTTACTCCGCAGCAGCAGTTCAGCTTCTTGCTGGCTGGAGGAAAGCAGGGGATCTCCTCCAAACCAAACTTTTTACAGTGCATCTTAATTTCTTTCCATTTCTTCACCACCCCTCTGCTTTTTATTCTCTTTTCTTGCCCTCAAGCCTTATCCCCTTCTCCCACTGTTTCTCTTAAAGATGCCTGTTCCCCTCAGGCTTTGACCTTGCACAGGCAGTGAGCGCAGAGCCGTGTTATTTGGAGTGAAGTAACACCAGTAGTCAGGAAGGAACAATGTAGTTCAGGCCAGATAAAATAAATCTCGCATTTCCTGTCAAGTAACTGGGCCAAAAGCACTGATGAGAGACAGAGGGGGCAAACCACGCGGCTCAAAACTAGAGACATATGGGTTAGGAACAACCACAGCCCTCGCTTGAAAATGGAAAACAAAAAGCAAAGGCATGGGATGAAAGAGAAATAATCCCAGCTCCTCAGCAATACAAACAGCACACCGTGGGGTCCAGCCAGCTTCCAAACCCATCGGGTGTGTGGCACAAGCGGGGTCTGAATTAACTGCTACTGTCCAAGGTATTAATTGTCCTTTGGTTAATTTCTTCGATTGATGCTTTGTGTTGTAAATTAGAGAGCTGGTTTTATTCTGACTTGTTTCTCCACTGCACTCCCTCCCAGACCCGAGGAGATGTGCTGATTAGAAGTTGTTGCTACTTTTGTTGTGTTTTAGTGATCCGCCAGCTGGTTTGCACAGCAGTGACCATTTCGAAATCACGGAGGTTTTGTACTGGGGCTCCCGTATCACGACGGTCGGCCGTTCATCCAGCACTGCTCGTGCAATATTAATTGAATAGTAATGAGTAGATGGGTGAAGGGCTCAGGACTGGTCCCCAAACCTGTGAGAGGTTTGAAACATGTGGTTTTTTATCGAAAAAAGTCTGTAGTACACAGCACAACTACAGAGCTAGGATTTGGAGAGGGTTTTTTCTAGTCTTTCTGGGAAGGATATTGATGTTTTGTGGAGAGTGATGTCATCTGAAGAGCATCCCAACGAGGCAGAAAGCAAGAGTGGTGGCTGGGGCTCTTTGGGATGGTTCCCATGGGGGCCGGTGTTGGATCCTGATCAGTTTGGGAGACTGAACTGAAAGCAACACACCAGGTGGTGTAAGACTGCTCAAACACACATAGCACTTTTCATCTTGGAAGTACTGTGCAAAGACTAACTAATTAGATTGTTTTTCCTCCTCCTTAGAATGAGTTAGCAAAATAGTGGTCAGGGAACAACTGAGGATATGATTTATTTAAGTGCTGACATGCTTTGTATAAAGCCCCACACAGGAGGCCATTAGGAAAATGCAGTTACTTTAGGATGTGAAGAAAAGTCCTTTGCAGTGAAGAGCAGGAAGCAAAGAGCAGTCAGTTTTATTATGGACAAAGATAATATTTGAGCACCTCTGTTATAAGTGCCCAGAGTTCAAAATGGGTCTTGGCAACGTACTAGAGAGGCAAAATTCTCTATCACGAAATGTGTTTGGATGGATTCAGTACAGAGGGAGGGGATTTGTGAAGTGCTCTGGGAGAATTTGTCTGTTTTCAGGAGTCAGGTCGAGTGGGTGCAGAAGAGACTGACAGGATGGAGCTCCTTCTTCTGTCCTTCTAAGAGGATTGACTTGAGGAGGGCGAATTATGCACCTGTCTTCCAATTTTAAACATTACAAAATAAAAAATTAAAGCCCTCAGAAGGCAGCATGAAAGGAAGGGGCTATTTGGAGCAGGAGTAACTTAGGCTAGAAATGAGGAGCAGCAGTGTGTGAAGGTGTAGTGGACGAGTCTCTGTGCTCCGTTCTCTTCTGCAGAGGGGGTGAGCATGCCCCACAGAGCCCAGTCTGCTCCTTGGGGTGCTGGTGGAGCTGCCCCTTGCCTGGGCAGCCCAGGGAGGGGGTGTGCAGCACAGTCCCACTGCAGCCCCTTGTGCAGGCTTGCCCAGGGTTTGATCATCACTGAAGTGAACATCCATCCTGATGGGAAGCTGAACTGATCTGACACAAAACTCCAGCCACGGAGTTGTCTAGCAGGTTATCAAATAGGAATATATCCAACCAGTGAACCACTGTGTTAGCACAACAGATCTTCAAAACAAACCGAGCACGCCCTGCAGGTATCCGTGTTTCTAGGTATTTCTGAAAGCTCTCCTCGCTCTTGTAACCCTTTCAGGGGCTGTACAGATGGAGGACTTGCACTGAGGCATGCCCTTTGCCTGATTCAAGGTGATAACTGCATTCTGCTGGTAGGATTGTCTTTGCAGCTTTACCAGGACATAGTTGCCTGCTCATTTCCCACTGCTGCCTGTTGTGAGCTGGGAGGGGAGAAGAAAGAGAGGTTACACTTTAATGGGGAGTGATGTGCAAATAGCAGACGTGGTATTTGTCCTACTGTGAAGTTCTCTGCCACTTGCAAAGTATGACCTAAAAACTGTTCAGTAATTATAACTGAAACCTGGACAATGTGGATGTTAATATTACCATATCATTGGAATAAAACAAATAAGGAACCTTTGGACAATGGGTTTAGGGCTTCTTTTAGGAAAAGAATAATCCAAATTTCCAGCTGAAGCTATAGGTAGGGCACAGAAATTTGCATCTAGAATAAGATCTTTGATTCTTGGAGCTTGAGGGCATCTAGATCTGCACTTACTTAAACCCATTTTTAGCTAAAACTGTGTTTAACTCAGACACCCCCCCTCATTTGGAACTGAGATAGCTTGTGGCTGACTGGCACGTACATATGTATGCTACAGGAGGGCTTGAGGATGAAATTATCACACCATGTGACCTCATCTAAATTAGGCACCTAAATTAGGAGCCAAAGCCACCTGTACAGCCCATAGAGACAGACAGGCTCATCCCAAGGGCACTTTGGAGCAGCCGTGCTGGGAACCTCCACTGGCTCTATGAACAGGTAGGTGCCTGATGTTAGGGGATGTAGGTACTCTCTCAGGTGCCTGGTCAGTGAGTTTTGTCTTTTGAGTTCAATTTTCAAAGGACCAAAATGACATAAGAAACTTGAGGCTTTCACTGGAACCAGGAACTGAAGAATCTGAAGCACAAGGTTTCCTCTGATTTAAAGAAGAGGAAAAATCTTGGATAATGATTTTAAATTTCAGTTTTCCTTATAGCAGAGTTCAACTCGCATTCCTGATCAAATTCAGAATGAAATTCTCATTTTGAATGTGCACATCTGTTAAAATATTAACTTGTTATATGTCAGAACGCTCCTGGTTCCCTGGCAAGTCACGCTCAGGATGAAGCCTTTCCAAGTGTGTGCCTTCGAGGATGTGTTTATATGTATGGGTGTACACAAACACCCGCTCTAGACAGTGTGTAGGTGAGAATGTTGTTACAAAGAAAGGCTCTTCCAAATTATTTATTGCAAGAGAAGGTAGCAGTCCCCCGCATTTAGATGGCCTCAGTGAATTTTAAAAGATCCTGCTGGACCAAAAAGTGTTAATGTTTGCTCTGTCTTTGTTCTTCTTTAAATTGCAGTAGTGCAGAAAATTCCAGGTTTTAGAAATACGGTTTTGTCGAACCATGAGGCTCTGTTCAAATCTGGTGGTGATACAAGACTATGACAGTCACCATGTCACCTTCGTTGTCATTGTCCAGAAACCGTGTCACGACATCAGCCAGCAGGGCTGTTAGAAGGAGCTGAGCTCAGCTGGTACCAAACCATCTCCGCTCCTGCAGCACATACGGAACGTGGCACCCTTGGACCTGCCAGGGCAGCGTGGGGAGCACCTGCTCTCCCAGCCTCCTCCCTGGGCATCCCATGTCCCCTTCCTCTCCCTCCCTAGGCTGGTGCTGGCTGGAGTTTCCCCAGCAATGGAGCTGGGAAATGAGGAGAACTGGGGAGGTCTCCTGGCTGCAGACCAGACTGTACCTTATTTTCTGCAGACTCCAGCTCGTACCCTGAAGCTCAAACAGCAGACTTCTGTGCAGAGGGGCAGAGGCTAAACCTTGCTGGGGAAGTGTTTCTTTTTTATTTATTTTTTTTTCCCCTTTAGAAAAGGAGGAAAGTTCATGCAAAAACAACGTTTAAAGCAAATTGCAAAGCCAAACATTGACAATTAAGGCCAAATTCAGGTTGTCCCTCCAATCACACTTCTGCCCTCTTGTGTGAATGCCCTGTGATACGCTTTTGAACTGCAAGAACCTGGGCTAGTTTTCCCTTTTCAGTGCAGATAGACACACAACAGGACAAAATTAATGGGCAAGTTGAATACCAATAATTCCTAGCTTTCAAATGCTTAACTTGAACCTTTTTTTTTTTTCCCCTGATGTGTTTTGAATGTATGCTCTGTAGTTATTGATTTCAAAATAAACACTTCACTAGATCTGAAGAGAGAGATTTCTGTCTCATAGAGCTTCTCTGAAGTTTCTGGTTTCATGAGGGCTGAATTGGGCCCATTACATCTAATGAATTGTGTATTCCAAAATCAATATTAATAATGCTGGGTGCTCTTTTAAAATAGATTGTAGACATTCATAGAGTCTGTGTAAAGTTCAAATGAAATGATACTTGCCTATTCTTTATTCATCCTTTTGGTTAATAAATAATCCTTTAGCTTTGCAGTAGTTGGTTTCTGGGATCCTTGTTGGACATCTGTATTTATCATTCAGGAAGCCATCACCAGTAAATCTTTCTCTCTTCAGATTTTTGACAGAAAGCCCAGGGTTTTCAGGATTATTGGCTACTTCTCATTGTGTTTGGGGTTTGTTGTTTTTTTTTTTAAAAATATAGTTATAGCCTATTCTATTGGTGAGTTGCAGTTGATCATTTGAGAAGTTACTTAGCAAAATGTACAGCATCAGTGAGGTGCTGAGAAGGAAAATTAAGCATCCACTTGCTGAATCTCTGCATTTGCTGCGAGGCACCATTTCATCTGGGGGTATGAGTGATTCACAGAGGTTGGAGGGACTCATAATTTCCATACTACAGCACCATTTGCTAGGATTTTCTGACTTTTGTATTTACCATTAGAGGCAACGTTACACAATGTCAAAAAAAATAATCTAGCCTTCATAATGTGCTCTCCTGATTGTAAATGGGGCTGGATATCCTGCACTGAAATGTCAGGTTAGATCCTTTGTAAACTCTGAAGCCTGTTCTCAGAATAGAACACTTCTGGAGTGTATTAAATTGGTGTTAATTGAGAAACACATATGCCAATGACATTTTAAGCTACGCTAAATAAAACCAAACCTTTAGCAGGTCCCTATCACAGAGAGATCCTGAGATTTCACTGAACCTGCTGCTGCCGTCATCTTTTTTCCATCTATGCATATGTTGCTTGCAATGATATATGGTAACTCCTGATGCAAATACCACTCATGCTGTTACAGCTTAAAAGGCCCAGAAATAGAATGCAAACACAATGTCTGTTTTTTTTCCTGCTCCACGTTATAAAAACCCATGACCAACAGCCTAAAGTTTGATTCCTTTTCCCTGCAGTTTTCACACCAGCTGACTTCAAAACATACGTTTAGTGCTGCAAGTCATAAAAAATTCATTGTCGCTTTCTTTTTTTTTTTGGGGGTGGACTAATTCTGCAAGTGTCTCAGGGTTCTCTAGCTCCTCTTGCAGCTGAGCCACAGGTCAGCACCTCAGGAAGGGCCCCGTCCTCAGGCGACCCAGCGTAGTCACTGCCTCCACTTCCCCACCACGGCTGGCCCCTGCATCAGGTCCGAACCATATTGGTAAAGTACATGCACTTTATCTTAAGATAAATAAAGCTGTTTGAAAAACACAAAGCAAAATTGGGGTTGAAGTCCCAATTGTGTCAATACACTCATGGGATGTGGCAATATTTTTTTGCACGTTTGATTTGTTACAGAAAAGAAAGGGCAGCCTGGGAGGTACGTGGGGCTGGGTCCCTGCAGTGCTGGCAGCTCAGCACAGCAGCGGTGCAATCCTGCTCCAGTGCACCCATCCAAACCCTCCCAAGCTGGCTGTGCAGGGCTGCTCTCCTTAGAGCAGCTGTCTTCTGCTGCGAGTTAGGGCAAGAGGTCAAGAGCTGCTTATGAAGGGTCTGGTACCATTAAGCTGGCACGGTATAGCTACAAGTGAAACTCTGACTGGCAGCTCATTGATTTCCAAGTGACAAAGCCCACTCCTGCTTTGCCACTCAGTAACTTTTTCCCTTTGAACCAAAAAAAAAGCAGAAGTGCTTTTGAAGGTGCTTTGTATTGCCACTGTAGGACCTCTCTCCGTGAGAAGATGACTTGTGACTGTGTCCTGAAGATGCGTTTATATCTGACTCGCTGCCTTTATGAGCATAACTAAACAGACACTAAATCCTTGAAAGGAATTTGGTGTCTATAAAACCCAGGCTTGTAGATGCCTGGCTCCTAAGTGGAGTGGAACAGGGCTCTCTTCCCTGCTTGTTGCCCCCAGGTGTCATCACAGGGAGCACCTCCTGCCTGCCTGGCCCACAGCCTGAAGGAGCAGCGAGCGGGATGCTCCTCTCAGGATGGGTGCACAAACTGCTGAGCTGTTGCAAAGTCTGCCTTATCCTCCTGTGGTCCCCACTCAATCTTGGTTTCTTTACTGTGCAGTCTCAGAAATTCGTCGTGCGTGCTGCTGATCTTCTTCCCAACTTAGGCTTATCTCTGGTGTTTCAGATAGGGCTTTGGGTTGTGGGAAGTCTGGTGGAACTGCATCAATGGGCATCTGTCATCTCATGGGATGTGGTCAACTGGTAGATATGCCCCGGGTCCCAGTAAGCTGGATGTTGGGCTGTGGCGTCTGTCAGGAGCAAAGACTGGGGTTTTTATCTCCAGTTATCTGATAAATGCAAGTGAATGAAACCATTTATGTTTTGAAGAAATATCTGCCTTCTCTTCTGTGAGAAGAATTAGACTGTGTGTTTTGTAGTTTCTAATTCAGGATATGCATTTGTCGGATCAGTCAGGTTTTCCTTTTACCATACGGTGCAGTGCATGGTTTTCAAGTGAATCTGTGCCTGCAGCATCCTACGAAGATGGCAGCATCTTTATTTGCATTCTACAGGTGAGAAAACACAGAGCCATCGAGTGCTTTGCTAAGGCCAGACAGGAAAACCATGGCAGGAGCAGGGAGGACTGGGGACATTGTCCCTCCTTCTCATGGTGTGCTGTGCCCACTGCAGCAGCTCTGGAGCACAGGAGGCTCATGCAGTGTTTGCCACGCAGTCTTTCACAGGGTAGCTGCATGCAGAATTTGATTATAACCCAATTAATTGTCCCCTTCCTTGTGATTTTTCTTGCTGCTGCCGTTCCCGTCAATGGTGCCGTCGTGTCAACAGGAGCAGGTGGGCAATGCCTTATGAGTGAGGTGGGTCTCCCTTCTGAGGAAAGGCTGAGGGAGCTGGGTCTCTTTAGCTTGGAGAAGAGGAGACTGAGGGGTGACCTCATTGATGTCTATAAATATGTAAAGGGTGAGTGCCATGAGGATGGAGCCAGGCTCTTCTCAGTGACATCCAATGACAGGACAAGGGGCAATGGGTGCAAGCTGGAACATGGGAGGTTCCACATAAATGTGAGGAAGAACTTCTTCCCAGTGAGGGTGACAGAGCACTGGCACAGGCTGCCCAGAGAGGTGTGGAGTCTCCTTCTCTGGAGACATTCAAACCCGCCTGGATGGGTACCTGTGTGACCTGATCTGGGTATTCCTGCTCTGGCAGGGGGACTGGACTGGGTGATCTGTTGAGGTCCCTTCCAATCCCTGACATTCTGTGATTCTGTGTAGTGCTGTGCTAGCCCAGAGGATCCCTCTTTTCTCCTTCCACGTGTCTCTCGGACACGATAGCTGCCTTGCAGCCAGTGTGTGACCACGGTGTTACACGCTCAAACACACTCCTCTTAACCCCAGGCTGAGGACTCCCCTGGTGATAACACTCCAGTCACAATCCTTGGCCTGTGCAGATTTTAATATAAAATATTATGATCTGTCTGTCTGCTTGCCCATCTGTCTGTCCATCTATCCAATGGGCCCACGCACACGCTGGAATAGCTTGGGGAAGGTCAGGGGGAGTTCAGGATCACAGAAAAAAAAATAAATCAGTTTTTGTGTGCATGCATGTGTTGCTGCAGCTAACTGATGAGGAGTCTTGGCAGGGCCTTTCGACTTAGAGACAGCCCCGTCCATTCAGAGGATGCAAGCACCCTTCTTGTGAAACAGGGTCGGGAGTTATTTGCCAGAGGTGACTTTTTTATGATAATGTTGCCTCACAAATACCTCTGCTGGAAACCTGCAGGTATCTCCAGTGGTTCTGCTGGACTTGTCAGAGATAAGTGTGGTGTGTGCAGGGGGCCCGAGGTTTGGTTGGTGTTTGATGGGGACATCTCTACGTTGACACATGTTGTAAAAGGGAGAAGCAGAGTGTGTGCCACGGGGCTGTCAGACGTACAGCACACCACAACAGCTTGAAGGCGTTTCACTCAGTCACTTTTTGGTGCTGAATACTCTTTTACCAAGCGAGTTTTTGTAGGTGAGCTGGAGATGACTTCCCCATGGCCAAGAAGTTGAGGATGCGATGAGCAGCGTGGCGGTGGGAAGGCAGCGGCTGGGTTCCCTGCACCAGCCCTGGCTCACAGTGACCATCAGGCAGGGTTACAGACCAGACACTCTGGACCAAGGCAGGTCAAAGGGTGAGCTTACTGTTTACTGACTCGGTAAATGGCTAATTATTCAGCCCAGCACCGGGGTGAAACCCCCCGTGGGATGGATGTAAACCCTCCGCGTTATCTGGCGGATTTGAGATCCGGGGATCCTCCAGTAGCAAAGGGAAACTCTGCACTTGAAAACCTTTTAGGGTCATTGTATGATACCAGAGCCATTAAGGAGCCCTCACGTGCCAGCAGCAGTTTAACAGGCCCAGTGCTGGGCACTTAATTGTGTCAATAATTATTCACGCATTAGCACCAGCTCCTCCTTAAAGTGTGTACTGCAGTGACTCATTAAGTTATTACTGGTATTCATTACCAGTAAAATTAGCCTTTTTTTTTTTTTTTTCAAGTTGAAAATTTATGTTTTATAGAAAAATATTGCTTGCAGTGCAACAGCTTTGCTCTGCTCCCTGCTTGGTGTGGAGGAAAACAGATTATGTGGAGATGAAGCAGTGTTTTTAGTCCAAAAAGAGACCCTCAAATTAGTCTTGTGCCTTTTCTTTTTTTTTTTTTTTTAATTATTTTTATTTTTTTAGTGGGTTTTATGTACTTAAAATTAGGGTAGGAGAGAAGCTACGTTTCTGCCCAGCTTTGGCTGTCAGTCCTGTGTGCAGAAGTGCTGTTCTCTGGGATCACGAGTAAGATACCCAGTGTCTTTTGATTAATAAAGTGTTAATGTATATGCAGCTGTCTTTATGTGCAATGCTTGGTGGTGCACTTTGTTTCTTTAAATGCTGATCATTTACAGTGAGTGTGTACAGTATATATGCCTGGAGGGAGAGCAATTGTTATACAACTCTTTAATCCGAACCGTGATTAAAACCCCTTTTGTTCCTCCCTCCCTGCATCACTCCAGCCTATCATCTTCTCTGAGAAATCATTTGGCAAGTAGATACGTGTGTATTTTAAGAGAATAACTCCTTTTAAAGAATCAGTTTTGCTTTTGTTCTGCTTTTAGAACTTAGTTTTTTGCATTTCAATATCCAGCGCTGTTCAAAAGGCGTAGGAGGGTCATAGCCATTTTTTGGTGTGAATGAGGTATAATTGAAATAGGATGTATGCAGATATCATCACTTCCACAGCAATTATCCGGATTGTTTGTTTAGTGGGAACATACTTTCAAGTAGGGGTTGGTCAGTGGCAATCACGGCGCGTGACACAGCCGAGAGGAACGACAAAGGATATGTGAAGTCTCACACTGTGAGGTTTTCCATTTTGCTGGGGGTGTCTGCTGGGGGGGACTGGTTTGGAATGGTGAGGGCCAAGGCAGTTTCAGAGAGAAATGTAAAGGAGGATGGGGAGGCTGGTGCTTAGATCTCGGGGAGAGGCTGGGGTTTGGCGTTCTGTTTCATGTGGAGATCAGTAGTTAATGTGGTCCTTGTTGCAACTTGAAACAGCTCCATTAGTAGCTTGATTGGGGGAAAGGAGAAGAGACCAAGAGGAAACAAAAAAATGTGCGGTCTGGAGATGGGCTTAATTGTGCACAATGCATCTTGCCTCTGCGTGGCTTATTCTAATCACTCCAAATGGCAACACACACTCACACACACACAGATTTGATCTGCTCAAGCAGATAAAACTGCTGTGTGTATAACATTGCCAGGCTAGAAGGAAAAAAAAAAAAGAAAAAAAAAATGGACATCTGTTTAACAATTCTCTATTGTAGACAGGATCATAGAAACACAGTTGCCTGCCTGTCGTGTTCAATCAAAATGAATAAAATGCTGATTTTTTTAAAAAAAAAGGAAAAATCCAGTGGAAGACAGCCTCAAAGTATTTGCTTACACTTTTTTTTTTGTTTTTTTTTTTTTGTTTTAATTTCAGCAGCGTGACGAGGAGAGGGAATCCCAGGGGCAGGAGGAGGTTTCAGGAACAGTGAAGGGAGGATTTTGTTGTGTTTTGTGTTGGTTTTCAGGCTCGGTACAGCCAGGAGAGGCGAACAGCAGTCGGAACTAATTGTAGCTCGCTCAGGAAAGTCTTCATTAGCACTTGCCACACATGGTTACCAGATGTGCTGAAGAAGGGGTGGGAGGAGGGGGGAAGGGGTATGTGGAGAATGGGCTACATGCTTAAACCTAATAATCTGTCTTTTGTTTTCAGGTCTATTGTGTTGGGGAGGGGAGGAATGGGGAGAGGGAGAAATCCTGGCAGCTTTTTGATGCAGCCAATCCCTGTTAGCTGAATGGCATTCCTTGTCTTGCAGCCTCCTCCAAGGAAGGGAAAAACCCTTCAATCATGGCCAAGTAAAGAGGGGTTTATTTATTTTTTAATATATTTTTTTTTTGGCTATCAGTGAACTATTATTCCACTGAACCCAGCTGTGGAAGTGTTTGGATAATCAGACTGGTACAACACTGTCTTTCTGGCCAGCTCGTGTGTTTGAGCTGGGTTTTTTAGCTGTGAGCTTTTGGGTTCCCAGAGTGTGAGTGGGGCTGTTGAGCTGTCAGTTCTATACCTGCAGCATCTCAGTTCAGCTGTACTTCACCAGTGAGTGCTGGATGCAGTCAGTGAAGCCAGGTCTAGCAGGAGGGTAAGAAGAGCTCTGTGGTCCTGTCAGTCAGCCATCAGGTTGTCATCTTGGTCAGGTGTTTAACCTTCTGCCTGTTGCCATTAAAACCAATTTAAATAAATCTTCCCTACATAGTGGCTGTCGCTGCTGTGGACCAGTTGTGGTCTTGCTGCCCACACAGATGATTTTCACTGGAAGTGGTGTTAATTTTACTGCAGACAGTACCACAAACGTGACTGGTTGCTCCTTACGAGAAAAGAGCCCCTCCTTCCTCTTTTTGAACTGATCATCTCCAGGGGGAACGTGCACAGCCATCCCCATCGTCTGCCCCCACTTCAGCACCACTGCAGCTTCTTCACCCTCTCTGTCCCCAAAACCTTCCCACAAGGTGGGTGTTTTTCATACTGGCATTGTCTGAGCTTGGACTCCTCTTTCTTCCTGGACTCCCCTCTTCGTCCCAGAGAACATCACCGTGTCCGGATGACAAGGCTTAGATGACTCTCCGAGCTCTGAATAATCAGGGATGAAGGTTTAATTATGGCACTACACATGATATCCACAAGATTTGGCACTCTGGTCATGTGAGAGAACAGCACTAGATGAACTTTTGCTAATTAAGTGCTCTGTTTCCCTTCCTTCTGGAAGCTGCAAGGAGGTATAAACGTGGGAAATCAGTTATGTTGAAGTGAAATAGAGACATTTTTTGAATCTTAAATAATTTCAGTTGAACCCAAATCTTGTAGCTCCAGCCTTTTTTTATCCAGCCCAGTTCACCAGTCTGTAATCTCATCCTACTTTGGAGCTTGGAAATGTTCTTGCTCACAATCTCAGAGCGGAGCAGATGTTGTATAAATAGAAAATAGGTTGTGTGCACAGCCTAATCTGAGCACAGAAGGGCACAGAGGAAGGTTTGGATGAATGTAAGCTAATCAGAGCGCAGACCTGCTGCACTTTGGGACTGAGGACCAAATCTTTTTTCAGATATATTCTGCCAGGAATTCTTCTTTCACATTCCCTAAAAGGAAATAGTAAAACCAGATCACTTAGCTGACTTAGTTGTAGCCACCTTCCCTACTGCAGGATTGCGGAGTCTCCCTCCCTTCCACCCTGTTGAAATTGGTTGGGTCAACAGAACTAGCACAGGCAGAGTCACTGAGTGGATGGCTTCCATGAATTATTTTTTTTATTAACTGTCAGAAAGGCCCAAGGAGAAGTCTGATAAAAATTAACCTGCTTACCATCCCAATTTTGCTGTAGCTGCTTCTGCATCCCTTGTTTTCTTTAATAAAATTAAGTGCCATATTTGCAATTTGTATAACTCTGTCCCACATTATTTACACAGGAATGAACTGTGGTTGTGCCAACATGCAGTGTGGAGAGACAATATCCCTGCTTACAATAATTCATGATTAGAAAAAAACAACACTGCAAGCATGATGTTTTTGTCAAGTTTTCTTCTGGAGGCACATGTATGTGGGTTTTTTTCCCATTTTATGCACAGACTGGGTTTCAGTTGTGGTTTTGCCTTCATTATGAAATCACATCTACAGCCATACACAGATATCATCCTAGCTGATTTTTATTGTCACTTATTCCACAGAGATATTAATTCAAATCTGAAATGGCCATTGATGGCTCCAGTGCCTCTGCTCTCCACTCAACACTCGGGGCTTCAGCAGAACTTGGACAGAAGTGCTTTCAGAAATTGTTATTAACAACTTCATCTTTAATTATTAGAAGTTAATCATTTAAACATTTTATTAACTTGGAGATGGAAAGCATAAAGATAAGATTTATTTCCTGCTTTTTTTGTGCATTTCTGCACCAAAGTCAAGGTTTCAGGCAACAAGGCAAATATTTTTATGCAGATGCAAAACTAATCAGCCAAACATGAAAATAGTCCTGCGGGGTTTCCTGGAGGCCTTGCTGGGGATACTGCAATGCAAATAATATGTAATGCACATAATGAATAACATAAGTATTGTAAGGTAGTAGGATTCAGTTAGGGACCAAACTGGGTGGGTGATCCATGTGAGCTGGTACTGCCAGCCTTTTTAGGATGCTCAAAATTGCTGCCTGGATCTCCTATCATGCTTTTTTAAACCCTTACAATGTTCTTCTATAATGCACTCCATCAAAATGCATGTTCCCTCGGAGATGATGTCATTTAAGTGGAAAAGAATTGTAAATCCTTCTTTGGCCTCCTGTAGTTTTTCCTGGGTAGGCGGCTGAGCTCCAACTACTTCTCTTTCCAGTAAGATATATAAGTAATCAATATGATTTATTTTTTTTGATATGCATATCAACAGTACTCTACGTAATTAGAGAGTATCCAGCTCTATTCTAGTGCTGTGCAGTAATTACATATGGCAGTGGTGTTGCTCCCTGTGATTTGCAGTGTTTCCAATACAAAACACGTGCCCGAAACGACAGGCAGCAAAGTTTCATTGTAATGTTAGGAAAATGGAGAAGAGCAAGTTCACTGGGGAGAGTACAAATAGCTTTTCTCTTTCCCAGGATAATGACTTGGAGATAGATATGCAGTGCAGCAACATGAGGTCCATCTTTTTGTCACCTCAAGATGAGGTTCCAGCGGCGTGCCGTCCGGGAGGGACCTGCGGGCTGAGAGGGACAGAGATTGCAGCCTGCTTTGTCTGCAGGGTCGTGCAATGGGAGCAGAGCAGCCTGTTGCTCCCAGACTGCTCTGACATCCAGTAAGTTTCCAGTACTTACTGTGGGTTTGCAGGTGTTGGATCTGAGCTGTCGAGTTCCCAGTTAGAGACTCAGTTACCTTCTCTTGTTGGGAGTGCTGCTACAGCTGAGAGCAGAGCAAGGCTCTGTTGAAACATAGGTGCAAGGGAAGGTGCTGGTAAGGTATAAAGCACCTTGGTGCTTTATATCCTGCCCCAACCCCACCTCCTTTTTTTCCTTTTTAAGTTATTTTTTATTTCTATTTTTATTTTTTATTTATTTCTCCATCTCTACATCTGCTAAGAAAGATACAGGGTCAGATTTATATATTTAAGGCTGATCCTTATCTTTTAATTTTTGATGATCAGGCATTTACAGTTTCACTACACACACTGGAAGAAACGTAACTATGAAATGAGAAGCATTCCTGAATAAGTTTATTTTTATTTTATTTGATTCTGTTTCAGTGGTGAAACAGATTAGTTTTCCAACACCATGCCTGCAATTTTATCATAAAGCTTAAGCTTTGTGTAGTGTGTCTTGTAAAGCCCTGTTCTGAGATTACATGAATGTGTGAGAATCTCTGCCTCCACTTACGTGGAAGTAAATTTTTACTCCAATGAACTGCAGTGAAAAACTCGAAAATATGACATGGGGGCACCCTAAAGAAGTAAGAGAAAGGTAAAAACAAAAGTATTTCAAATGCATTGGAAGGTATTTGTGTATGTTTTAGGGTCTTTTTTGTTTCTAAGCATCACTATTTATGGCAAATCTTATGGTCTGATGACTTTGGGAGGGGTAGTACCTAAAATGTCTTGCAGACTCTAGGTCCTCTCCTCAAGGTGTTGAGTTTTTCCTGTCCCACAGAGGTGTGCCTCATCTTGCATGGTATTTCCCTTTCTCCATGCTCTTAGGTCCTGGCAGTGCTCCCTTACTTTGGCTGTGGAGGTCTTGGCTTGTCTCTGGTCCCAGTGAAGCCAAGGTGGCCAGGAGAGTAGAGCACTTGTAGTCCTGTCTGCCCTCTCCCCTGGGCTCAGCCTCTGTCGGTTCCCTGGGTGTTGAGCATCCTCGTTTAGATTTGGCCCTGGGAACAGTGAGTCATGCTGCAGACCCAACCTTCTTTTGCATTAAATTTTAAGGAGAACAGAAAGCAAATGACATAGAGTATAAAATAAGTACTTAAGTAAACCTTTTAATCTCACTTGGGGCGGTTTGACAAAATAACGAAAACACACCACATGCATATGTGCCTGCACATAATCATTGTCATCATCTGTTGTCAGCAAAATTAAGCAGTGGAGCTTTTCAGGGAAGGTCGTGGTGTGATTCAGTGGCAAGGCTGTGCTCGTGGCAGGGGCAGCCAGCCTTTGCTAAGGCAGCCTGCAGCGTGTTGCTCTGCAGAGCCCATTAGTTTTCAGAACAGCCTCTGCATGTGAGCAAGGTACCTGCTCTTACAGAACACCAGGATCAAGGTCTCAAATGCTAATTCTTTGGGTTGGCTTGCCAAATTTCAGCCCGTTTCTGATCCGTGATAGAGCAATGAAAGCTGTGGTGGTTTCTAGAGGTAAGGTCATACTGTAATCCAAACCAGAAAAAGAAATTGTGTCCCAGCTTGGCTTGTGTTCATTTCAAATTCTGTGCAAAAGTTTGAGTTCATTTTTTCAGTTGCACCAGACAGTGCAACTGTGATCCTTCTTCATCTAAAGGAAAGCAGCAGCAACAACAGTAATTCACATCAGTGCATTATCAATTCTTTATACCATTAGTGTATCTGAAACAAAATTAAAAATGCTAAAATAACTATTTGACTATAGGGGCAGCAATTTCTAGGTCATTTCTTGACTTCTGTGAGCAAATTTTTTCCAGTTTAGGAAATTCAGGATTATTTTCATTTCAAAAAAGAATGGAACATCCATTCAACAGACAATAAAAGCTGTTTAAACCTGTTAAATACTATGAAATAGATGTGTACAGCTAATTAAGGTATGTGTTGAATAGTAATTATGTCATCCTGAGGGATTTACAAATAGAGTCTAGTTAAAATTTGATTCAATCTTCTATCATTCACAGAAGGTGCAAATTATTATTCATTTAGTGTGCTCTGATTTCAGTTCTAAAGGTAATCCAGAAAAAAGGGAGAGGGATTTCTATTTTATCAGCATTGTTTAAGAACTAAGATCCCTTAATTATCCCACTGTACCAATAGTCTGCTACCCAACTTACTGAAGCAGTCATTCAGCTTTGAAACTCACCATTTACCCTCCAAGCAAAGGAAGATATAAGGGAAAAAGTGCTTAGTCAGCAAGCAAATATACCAAATTGTATGTTTGGGCTTTTGTTGGCACTCATGTTTCTGAGCTGTGCAAACGTGATTCACTTACACCGTGCCTTTCAATCAAACGCATCAAAGCAAAGGAGACAGATTTCACAAGAAAAAGAAAAAAAACCCCAAAAACAAACCAAAGGTGAAATAAGGCTCCATGGGATTGGTTTCTGTCGAGCTTCTGGAACATCTTTCCAGGCTCTTTCTTTTTAGGTAACATTGGTAGACTCTTGGACTTACTTATTTGTGTCATTTCTCATGATAGTAACGAAGAATTAGGTAAGATTCCTGACCACCTTGTGGAAGTATTATATATTCTTTTACAAGGGAGTTAGTTTTAATGACCTTAAAAGAAAAACTTTACTGTATTTCTGTAACAGTTATTGGTGATCCCTGTAGTTACCATTAAAGCTGGCCTAAAATGGAAAAAAAAAAAAAAAAAAGTATTATTTAATGAAATATTTTTATATCTTGGAATGAAAACTATATCTTTGAAGGAAATGGTGGAATTCCTAAGAAGCTGGAACACTCCAGGAGCTACAGTGGTAGTGGTGGTGTGGGTAGAAACAGGTTATGTTTCTGTTCTGCCTGATTCAGAGGTCCAGCCTCTCTGCCTCCTGACACTTCTCTTCTGCATATCTGAGCTGTCATGGAAATTTTGTCAAAACTGAGACATTTTCTTGATGATTTGTTTGTTGCATTTTAATTTTTTTAAGTAGGAAAAGCTTTTCCCACAAAGTTTTCTCACTAAACCTGTTTCTTCCATTAAAAATATATATATAGAAAAAAATCAAGCAGTAATCATATTACCAAAAATACAAGACATTACTCCAATTTTTCCATAATTAAGAAGATGTGATCCATGTGGTTATGCTGGCATTGTTTGGGCTTCTTGGGAAGTAATGTCTAGTGTGCTTAGGCTGGGTGTATTTGTTGTGTGGTTTTATTGCAGAAAGGTAAATGTTCTCCTGCACTACTTTTTTTATATGATATGTTTTTCTGTTGGTATCAGCTGGACTGATTATTTATATTAAACAGTTTTATGGGGATAAGGGTTGTGTCTCCTGCCAGCTAGCACTGAGGAGTGGCTGCCCAGTGCTCTCAGCAATGGTGTGCTGTTCTTTCAGCTGAGCCTAAGCAGAGGTGCTGGACTTCTTTGGAAGAATCTATCCAGAAGTAAAACCTAATTTGCTGCGTCCTGATTTTATCTTACTAATGGAAGTGGCATTTTGGTGAGGTGAATAGAAGAATAGAAGAACCCACGTTATCTTTGGTTGGTTGGGTTGGGGTTTTTGGAGAGAGACAAATGCACTTGACATAACTAGTTTTCTCTGCGTGTCCCATCATATTGAATCTTTTGCTTGCTTGCTTGCAGTGTGGTTTGGAGTACTAACCACTGAAAACCATAGTCCTAATTGTCACTTGGAATTTGGCAGAAAGCTACCATATTTATATTTTTTTTTTCTCTTAGACTGCTTTATAAAGGTGGGTAATATTGTGGGTAATATTGTAATAGAAGTGGAAAGTGTTCCTAGTTCTTAGCAAGATAAGAAAATGTTGTTTCTTATCTGTGATTTGAAAAGAGATGAAGGGTCAGTGAGGTAGAGATAGGTGAAAGCTATTGCACACTTGGTGGGAGCTGCAGAGGAGGAATATCTCTCACCAGCAGCTTGTTTGAGTGGAAGGGAAGAGAAAGAGCAGCTTCTAAGTGAAGGGAGAGGGTTGGAACAAAAATAGCGAGTAAAATCAGAGAAATTTGTTGGTTTATTTGCTTAAAGAAACAGGTATATAGCTTTGAGATGGTTACTGAAAAGAAGAGAGCAAGTCGAGGGCAGCTTTAAATGCTTGCCTGCTGTTGATGCTTTGGGGTTTATAAAGATTCATAGGCCCCTTCGGTCTTTGGAGGTAGCTGAGAGAAGCAAGGAGAACAGGACAGGTGTGGCTTAGCTGGTATTCACCTAAAATCTGCCCTAAAATTCATGAGTGTGTACTAACTGTTAGAGAAAATCTTGTATTTGTTCTTGAGTAATTAGAATACATTGGGAATGTGTGGCCAGTCTTTCCTCTGTTAGATTGAGGGCTACAAGTTTAACTGGCTTTAAACATGAAAGTTGAAATTCTTTGATATTCAGCTGAAGCAAGAAGTTGAAGCTAAGTGTGAAAACAGCAGTACAGGATGCTGGTGTGCAGCCTGAGGGGACTGTTTGGATCTCATGGAAGTGAGCCCTTTTTGCCCTAAAGAAATAACATGAATGAATACCAACCCTGGACAGTCATTTTCCATAAAGGGGCTGCAGAGTGTTTCCCAGTGAAGATTTTTGTAATGGAGTCAAGGTCTGTAAAGTCACAGACTACTGTCATTTATCTGTATGCAATGAATTGGTTTGTGTCACAAAATAACAACTACTTCAGGTTCAGAATTTATTATAAAGTAGGAGGATTTTTCCAAGAGGGTGATGTCTCTTTGAGACAAGGAGATGAAGAACTACTCCACAGCACTTGTAGTAGGAATAATGGAAGAGGACAAGCTTGTCCTCCCATTTCTTCTTACTGGGATGTGCACACAGGTTGTCTTCTCTTAAGGACTAGTAAGTGGGCTGAAGTTTTGGAGTTGCACATTTAAAGCTTAGATCTTACTTTTGCATTGAAGAGTTGAAGTAGCTACAATAACTGGCAGTGCACATAAAATGGCTTGTTACTGAGCTTCTAGTAGTAACAGATTTCACAAATTACACTTAACATTTTGGAGCTGGTGGAACATTTGAGGGATTTATGTTGAACGGAATTTGCATTCCTCGCAATTTGGATTTAATGACTTGGTGTAACACAGGCAAAAGGGTTTCTGAGTCTCTGATTCTCCTTTTCCATGGCACAGTAGGTATTTCGTCTTAATTTTTGGTTGCATGCTAAGAAATCAATGTGTAAAGCAAAAGTGAACAGATACTTAAAAGGAAAGCATCAGAGAAGTTGAATAGTTGTTTACTGGATTAGTAGTTAAAGCTGGCATGTATTTGTGAGTGGGAAGGGGCTTCAGAACGGGGCAATTCACCAACCACTTCTTCCCCTTCATCAACAGCTAATTCAGAGACAGCAGGTGTGTAAGCAGCCCCTTGGAAAGAGGAGCAAGTGTAGTTTGTGACAGAACTGAGTGGAGATGATCCCAAGCTGAAGGACAAGGCAGGATCTTCTTTTGAGTTCACCGAGCGCCCCGCGATTTTATTCCCACGCCTGACACAGGTAAGAGGCTTCTACAGAATCTGCATTTCCCAAGGTGTTTTAATGTGTGAATCCTAACCTTTATTCATTGTTGCCTTCGGGTTTTGAAACTACTGATGCAGTGCCAGCACCAGGTTTTTGGTAGTTTTATTGGGCTTTTAGGTGTCTCTCTTGGCAAAATCAAGTCAGAGAGCCATGGTGTGTTTGTCAGCAGTACTGCAGTCATGAATGGATATGCAGAATACATCTAGGACCAGGATTTGAGAGTCAGAGGACTGTTTCTTAAATCTTTGTATCGCATTTCCATGTGAATCAGAAGAAATTTGAGTTAAGCAAGAGGTCTACATCAAGATGTTGGCTCTTGGCCCCTTGCTGGAGCTGATTCCTGGAGAAAGTAAATTTGGTCCTGAACTGTGTTGCTGTTACAGAATATACAAAAAACCCCACACCCAGAACCCAAACTCGAAGGAACTCCAGTGTGCCTTTTGAAATGCTGTGTATAAACCCTAGGGATGTGGCTGAGAGAGACTACCTGCATCATCCAGGCTGGGCCAGTAGTGTGGCAACCTGATGTTACTGGGCTGATGGGCAGAGCCCTTCAGCAGGGCAGTGAGGGCATCTTGCAGATCCCCACCTTGAAGGTTCTTCCTTGCTCCTTTTCAGTAGGCTTTTATACTTGCTCTTGGGCATGAGGTGCCAGGTTCCTAAACAGACCTGGGCTTTCCTTTTTTATTTCTATAGGATGAACTGTGCATCCTGTATAAAACACCCTGCTGTATGAGTTACTTGAGAAGTCATGTTCGGTGGGAGCAGGGGACATGCTCTGTGTCTGCTCACTGGAAGGACAATGTATTTTTAGATCATGAAAACTGAGGGCTGCTTTGCTCCATCATAATTTCATTGGGGGTGAACAGCAAGAAAATATGCAATTCTATTCTCTGTGGTTTAACTTCAGTCAGGGATAGGTCTTCAGGGCAGTCATATCCTTCTTCCTCAGCTAGTGTACCCACAAGACCTCTGTATTAAGATGTAGGCAGTGTATTGAATGTGAGCAATGCATCCTATTCTACCTCCCCCCACCCCAAGTGCTGTTGGCTGTGTGTGACTGCATGATGCTGAAGCACAGCAGTACGTGTCTTCTGTGGTTGGAGAAGAATCCCTCTCAAAATGAGGAGCTGCATGGGCAGCAAGAGGCAGGGTGCTTCCATGGGGCAGCAGCCACAAAAGCCAATTTCTGACAGATAATGTCCTTATTAAGCATCAGCCCTAATGAAAGGTTTTTCCCATATTTAAAAAAATTTTTTAAAAAAGGGAAAAGAAAAAAAAAAACTGAGAAAGAAAAGAAAAAGAGAGGAAAAAAAAAAAAGCCAAGAAGGAGAAAAGATGGGGCATAGTTGGGATTATCTCTGTGCTGTCTCCCAGGTCCAGTGACAACACGACTACAATGGGGAGCTTTCAGGACTGCATATGGTCTTCCTTCCGCGGGAGTTGATTAAGCGACTCCGGATGAAATTGAAATCCTGTGATTTGACCTTTGTCTGGCCTGGGAGGGCTGCAATTCGCATAACAATTTCCTTTTGTTCTTTGTTTGGAGTTATTAATCCAACATGAGCCTCGAATTAATCAGGGGTAGTGCGTCGTTACATTTCTAATTCACAGCTCCACCGCTTGTGTCTTTTTTAATTAAGGCCGAATGATAGCAGGGCCTTAGCCCCTGATTGCAACACTTACTAACCACACATCGAGGGATGAAGAGGCTAAATAGGCAGAATGAGATTACTTCAAGGTTTCACTTAATTGTTTTCTTCCTTTAAGTAAAGAGCACTAAAGGAACATTGTTGATGCCAGGCTGGGAGTGTTTCTTTTCGATGTGTGTTGTGTGCACGTATGTGTGTGTGTGCTGGGCTGGGGGAGCTTGTGAGGGGTGCACTGAGGACTCAGAGCTCTAATGGCTCAAGGGTTTGTAAAATTAAAGCCTTTGGTTATTGATTTAAACCATTCCTCCCACCTCCCCTGGGGTGGGGGAGGCAGGGGCAAGGGTAGAGGAAGGAGGAAAAGAGTTGAAGAACGTGAAATTTCAGTTAGCTGCGTGGATTTTCTTGTATCCTGAGCCAATCCGTTTGTTTGTGTGATTTTTCTTGCTGTTTGCCAGTGGTTCAAAGGTAGAAAAACGCAGGGAGATTGAAGGCTATCAGAGATGCTAAAGAAACGTGTTGAGAGACACAGCTCTCCAAAGCCTGGGAGTGGTAATAACAATAACAAAATAGAAGGCGAGCCACTTGTGTCACGCACCAGATTTTGCTCATGCTGAAGGATGTCTGAGTCATGTTTCAAAAGCTGTTTGTAAATTTGTGTTGTCGGAGGAGTTCAGGGCCACGAAGGCGCAGGTGCTGTTCCAGAGGAGCGGTGGAGGTGCTCCCAGTTAGATTCATGCTGGATAACTCAGCCTGTGCCAGCCACTCGGGGTGCTGGAGGAGAAGATGCACTGAGCACCCAGCCTTGTGACATTTATTTGCAGAAATAGTTCCATTAGCTTAAAAAAAAATAAAAATAATAAGGATGATGGGATTCATCTTGCAGCATCAAGCCCAGTGTTTTGACCTCCCGTGTGTTGGATCTGATGGTTATGGAGAAAGGTGAATATTTAAGGTCCCAAACCTTCAGTTGCTGGATATACAGAAATCCCATGGAATTCAATTTGTGTTGTGTGCCTGCACCATCAGACAGAGCTCTGGGGGAAACTCAGCGTTGTTTTGTCCATCCAAGGAGCTGGGTGGATGGGGGAAGCGCTTGCTTGGCAGAGTGGATGTTTGTGTGTGAAATGACAGGACGGTGTTAATGGTACCAGGCTGCACAGAGACAGAGCTGCTGGTCCCACTCTGGCACGGGATAGACAGGGCAGCAGTGCTGCTCCTGCTTTTCTGAGTTGTCCATGCGTGGTGGCTGCTCCACACGGGATTATCTGTGAATGCAATGATAAAACCTCTAGAGAGATCAAGCAAAAGCAGGGTATAAGCTCCAAAGGAGGAACATGCTCCAGGTAAAAGCTTATTTCTGCATTTAAAAATCTAAATTGTGAACCAAGTCTACTTTTTTAGGTGAGCCTGGAAAGAACAGGCTACATTCAGCCTTGCATAGAAATGTATATAGTGTCTGGAAACAAAACCAAACCAATACACGAATCTACAGGTCTGGCCTTCAGTTGGTGCAAGGAAGCACCAGTTTCTTTCCATTTCTTTCCAGCACAGGATTTACACTGAATTGTCTTCACAGGCTCAACACCTTTTCATGACTTTCCTGCTCTTAGGTGCTGCCTGGTGCTGCGTGTCAGGGTACTTCGGGTAGATACCCAGCTCCTGTGCAGGGCCAAATCAGTGGGAGATGCTCAGCATTTGTTGCAGTAGGGCTGCCTTACTGGCAGTTTAAGTATTTTGTACATAATTTTGTTTTTCAGAACCAGTTTTGATGCTCTCACAGTGAATAACCCCTTATTCTGCAAGTACTTGTATAATCAGACTTTGCATGGAGAGAATAGTATTGAGTAAGCACATCAGAATCTGGCCATCAGTCACTAATTGTTGTTTATTTCAATTTAAAGACTGAAACATTTGTTCACCTCGGTCTCTTTTTCCTAGAAATCTCTGCAGACTGGAGTATGTTTGTTTACAGCAGACACATTTCCAGAGTCAAAACCTACTTTCAGTGCCATCCTGGGTCTTAAATGTGCATGCTGCTTTTTAACTGATCGTTTGAAGGTTCACTGTCACTGATGTGAAGGTGTCACATTACACTTCCCAAGGGTCTCAGGATGAATGGGTACCCCTATGTGTTTCCTTGTGTGAGTGTTCTGAATAACATCTGAAAACCCAGAGTCCAGTCTGTTCTGTGTCCTGTTTAAAAGTCTCATGGCAATGGTCATTAGAATGGGTATATTTGGGGTTTTTCTAAAAATCTGCTTCTTTCCCTTATTCTTGTGGAGCATAATGTTAATCTTTAATGCATTCAGCAAACTTACAATACCTTTTAAGTGCTTTGAGATCCTTAAAGATGAAAGAAGTTCTATTAACAGATGGCAGCAGTATTATAATGCTGCTTTGGATGGTTAACCCTCAATGTAAACTGTCTTGCAGGACCTTGCTGCACAGCTTAGAGCCAGGTACCCTGTCAGGAGTTTTTAGCAGTTGGTTTGCTCTGTCTGTGACATTTCTGATTCCTTTCAGTTCCTCCGTGGAGGAAGTCAGGCTTCCTGCCATACTCAGCAACCAAAAGGCCAGGTCAGGGTGTGTGATAATACTTTCCTGTCTTTGCCCAAAGTGACTGTGTTTGCACTTATTTAAGGGACAATCCATTGATCTGGAATATCTGCAGCTGCAACAATCGACGGTGAGCAGCCCACAAATAAACACAGAATTACTTTTGTTACCGCTGGTTATTCCTGACAGTTTTCAACAATCTGTTGCTATTTATGAAATGTTTCTTGTGAGCTCAAAACTGTCCTAAACTCAAATCTCCTCTCCATCTCCCCCCAGCAGTTCCTCAGGTCCGGATGCCAAGTTGCCCTCGCGCAGCAGAACGCCCCGTTCCAGCGGCCGTGCCGCTGCTGCGCGTGGAGGTGCTCGCCCTCCTCCTCCTCCTCGACATCAGTGGCAGGTTGGCCCCGGCCCCGTTGCGTGTCTCTGCTCTCTCCCCTCTCGGCCATAAGGTAGAGATTACCATTAATGGTCCTTTGAGTCGCCCGGCGCTCCTCCCTCCGCGCTGCTCCCCCTTCCCGCGCCCTCCGTCAATGGGAGCCTTTGATGTCGCACAAGCGAAGACTGTTGGCTAACAGTCTGGAGGCTGCTTCGTTTGAGCTCACCACCACATGAAAACAAATGCCATCCATCATATTTCATTAACTGCCTGCCCCCTGTTCGGGTGTGCCCTTTTTTTTTTTTTTTTTGATGTCGGAGCGCATCCTGACAGGAATCAGAAAGAGATGTGTGATTAAGCCCAGTGACAATAGTTAGTGCATTGTATTGTAAATTACCTTTGCTGGGCCCTGGTGCTTTATCAGCCCCACTGGCCTTGGCTTGGGTACATTTTTGACTACTCTGTATATACAGTGTATTAGCGCAATGGAGATCATTATGTGGCCTGTATTTGAGTCATTTTTATTTAAGATGCCAAACAATAAGCTGTTGATTGGGGGAACAAGAGGCGAACAAAAATGTTCTGTGTCACATAATACACCACCATTTTCCAGCTTTGCTTTAGAAGGGCCCTCTTTATTGTTTTTGTATAAAAATGGTTCTTAGGAGGAGGAATATTTTGCTGAGGTATGTCATTATTTTGCAAATTTCTATTATCTCATCATGTTGTCTTCATTGTAAATTGCAGCTAATTAGGAACCTAGTTAGAGCCCCAGCTTTGAGGCTGGCTTTTTTGTGAAAAGAGCCCACCGATTACCGCACTACAAGAGAGGAAGGGAGAGAAAAAGGAGATTAATCTGGTTACCTAGGCGACACTCGCTTCCATCTGCGAGGAACAATACATTTTTGTTTCCTTGGCTCAGTTCAGATCTGTTTTGTTTAGGGGGAAAAAAAAAAAAAGAGCGAGAGGGAGAGGGAGAGAAGGGGAGAGAGGGAGAGGAAGAGGAGGCAGCCCCACAACAATGCTGGACTCTGTCTGGCCCCAGCTTACCCACTTCCATCCCTCCGCGAGTTCGGGGTCTCAGGGGAGTGGGAAGATGAAAGAGATAAGCTCCAAAGTTGTCGAAGGTCATAACCTTGCCACACAAAGCCAGCAGTTTTACTTCTAAATCCCCTGCTCCCAAAAAGCACTTAATGAAATAATATACTGTGCTTCTCAACACCCCGTAGTCTTTATTAAGCAGCAAGGCCCCCGAGATGGTGAATTTAAGGAGTCGGGGGAAACTTCTAACTAAACAGTTTCTGACTCGGAGCGTCGGCAGTAGATGTGCTGGGGTTTTTTTCTGAGTGAGACAGACAACTTTTCTTGCACTGTCTCTCGTTAGCAGTGTTGTGGCTTCCCTGACACATGTTTTATAGCTGCCTTCACACAAAAGGCAGAGGTCTGTGAAGGCAGGGCAGTCTGATTTCTTTTTTTTTTTTTTTTTTTTAAATTTCTTTTCAGTTACCTTCACAAGGTCGTGGTTGAACAGACAACAGCGACCTGGATCTTTCCTGTTGTTCATCAAACTATTAAACCTTTGCACGGCTTTTGCATGGGGTAGACAATGCAGCTGGGTTATTTGCTTTTTATTTCAGAGCAGCTTGCCAGGAAAAGGACGGAGGTAATAACCAGAGCTGATAGAGCCTGGCTAAAAGCTCAGAAATGCTCACGAGCTCTTGAACTGAACTGGCTAAACCCACAGCCTTTTGATAAGCATAATGTTTTCTCCAGGTGTTATGTCATCATGTATAATGTTTTGCTATCTGGTAGCATTATGGACGATGACATAAAGTCACAAAAATACTGAAGTTACCAATTTCAGCTTATCTGAGCTTTCCAAACCTGGACTGTGCTGATAAAATTAGAACAAGTATCAGGTTAACAACCCTAAACCTCCTGTTCTGCATTGCTCTGAAGTACTGTTCTTATATTTTCTTCCTCTGAAGCAGCTTCTCAGAGCTGCTTCAGTGACAGTGTGTTGCTCCCTCCAACTGGAAATGACAGTCATCATGTTAAAAGATTACAAATATTCGAGAGGAAAGAATGAAGGAAGGTACAACAGCTTTTTCGTGTGGGGAGCGTGAGGAGTCTTGGAATTGAATTTGAATTTCCAGTTCTGCCATGTGCTTTCTGTGGGATCTTGGCCAACTGATTTGGCCTATTTCTGCCTCAGACCTTGACTTATAAAGTAGGCAAAGATGTATTTCTCTACCACAGAGGATAAATTGAGTCTTAATTAATTAAGGACTTAGGAAGAGTTGGAGATGCTTGGATGCAGGGCTCTGTATAAATGCAGAACGTTTAATCCTTACCTATTCTGTTTTCATAAATGCCTTGTTGGGTACACCTGAACCAGTTCTTGTGAGAAGAACTCTCAAGTGAAAATTAAATCAATCATACTTGACTTTGTTAATTGAAGAGACTTGCTGAGATGTTTTGCAGACATTTGGATGGAGCAGTTGTCACCTCGCAGACAATTAGCCCAGTGTTAGCTGTCATTTTCCAAGCTCTGAGGAGAATGTCCCCAGTAATTCTGGGACATGTTAATATGGGGGGGAAGGATGGTTATGTGTTATCCATGTGCAAAAAAGCAAAGAGGCAGCACTGTTCAGTGCACAATTGGTACTGTTTGAGGGAAAGATTTGGGGAGTGAAGTAAGGAGCAGAGATTGTTAGCAGTATAAAGGGAGGAATATTTTACAAGTTTTTTTAAATAGCATTTTTGTATTTTAGTAGCATTGTTCATTCTGAAGGAATAATTAAGAACCCTCCAAAGTTATAAGGGGGGTGGAATCTTCACCCATTATCAGAGAGAACCAGCATGATTCCACATAACATGTTAGAGAAAGATGTTACTTTGAACTACACTATCATCTGGAGAGCCTCTAGGGCTGCTTTTTCTGTTCATAGACACGGGTGGGGAGGGGACATTCAATAACTTCTGTTGGCCTACACTTTGTTACAGCTTGTGGGAAAGGCTGACAGGGATGGAGTATGGACAGAGCCCATTCCTTGTTAAACAGACATCGTAATGTGGAAAAACAAAGTCATATTACTCCTCCTGGGATGTGCTACATATGCAGTTAGTCCCCAAAGAGCATTACATCCAGCTAGGAATTATCAAGGAAAGAGAAAAATAAAGAGAATGCAATGTCACTTTAAGTGACTGCTAGGGAGAAACAAGAGTACATTTCAGTCTGATAAGGTTTCACTTGGGCTCAGGAGATCAGGACTCAAGAATCAAAAAAAAAAAAGCTTTTTAGAAAAAATATCCAGGGTAGGCCAGGCATGAAGAGCTTTGCTGAGTCCTGAAGCTACAGAGATGGAAAGATCCTCCCAAAGAACTGTTAAAGTCTCAGGAAAGATCAATGTCTGCTGCAGCCCCAGTATAAAAGCTGGAGCATTTATTGGCAAGTCTGTGCCACTGTCGTCATAAGGAGGAATTCTGTTTCTATGTATGTGCTTAGGGCTGTCTCATTTTCTTGAAATGGAGGAAATCTGTTGCTCCAAGGAAGGGAATGGCAAAAGACCCCGTGTCCTCTCATGTCCTGTTGCTGAGGTCTGCCATATTGTGTGGATAGACCTGGTTTACAGTTGAGACTTCTCTCTGCCCCTGCCACCTAGTGTTTTGGGGATGGTGAAGTGCCCTGCAAGCTGTGGCACCAGTGGGCTGCTGCCCACCTAACACCAGCCCCGAGCCTGGGATGGGGACAGATTGCCAGAGAGGAGTGCCAGGGCCTTACTCTTGGAGTCTCCCTGGAAGGTCTTTATTGTTAATTGGTGTAAAGTCTGCTTGGGTCTGTCAGATCTGTCAGAACAAAACCCAGAGGGGGATGTTGCTGCAGCCCCACGTTACAATGTCCGTGATGCATTTTGGAGCAACGGAGAGTGTCATCTTGAGCTGTTGGTCTGAAAGTTCCTCGAAGGGTTTCTGTTCAGGCCAGTCCCTTATCAGAGCCAGTTTAAGACATTTAGCTCTTAAATTTCATTTCTTTTGGTTTTTTTTTTTCCTTTCTGTGTTGTGTAATGGTTTCCTTGCATTTCCAGTCCGTTACTGTCAGTCCTTTCTGGGAATGTCAGATTGCATAAAAGTTGATATAAACATTCAGCAGAGCTTGAAGCAGCCCCTGAATGAATTCCATCTTGGCAAACCTACTCTTTTACCAAAACAATTTCTGAATAATCATTGCAAGGACCAAGATCTGTGTTATTCTATAGTAAAGAACTGGTAATTATTTTTCATATAGGACTTTGAGAAGATGTGAAGGACTCGGCGAGACAAGATGCAATAGTTCATGTTTCTTGGTCTAGTACTTCTTTGGACAGTTTTACCCTCTCTTTTAACTTAATTAGAAACTTCCCTGGGAGAATAGGATGTGTTGCAAATCTGTGACCAGACTAGCACATAAGCAACCACATAACTAGCCACCAGCAGTGACAGTTTGGCTGTTTAAGCCAGAATTGGAGTCAGAATTTAGGTTGGAAAGTTTTTCTGAAAGTTGCCTGGTCCAACTGTTTACTCAAAGAGAAATTAGTTGAGGTTGTTCAGGGTCTTATTCAGTTTCTGGGCACCTGATCCACTGCTGTAGCACCCTCCCTGTCAGTATTTATTCCTGTATATGTAATTGTTATTTCCCTTGTTATTATTGTTCTACTTAACAATATAGGCTGGATCTAAAAACATTTTAGTCAAGTTTCAGGCCAATGTTAAGTCTTGTATCTGTTTGGCAGAGGTAATTTACATGGTACAGGGTTGGATGCTAGTGCAGTTGTTGGCAAACATGGAAGATGCACACTGTGGCTAGACCCCTTAGATGACAAAATTATTGGTGTATGTGGGCTGTCAGAGAATGTGGTGCTAATGGATAAACCACCTCTCTGCCACTCTCTGTCTCTCCCCTACCAATACAGCTATGCCTTTAATGACAGAAGAGAAGAAAGGAGGGGAGGAGAAGAGAGCAAGAAAATCCTTCTTCTGTTACTTAGGTAGCAATACAGTACAAGAGACCAGTGTGCTATATATCTATATATACATGAGCTGTAGATAGTCATTTGATTTATCCCTCTCTAGGCCATACCACATCAAGGGATTGACTGGGGGCAGTTGAATTGCTGATTACTTTTACTTCTTCCTTACTTCATTTTTATCTGATTACCCAGTGCTAAAATGAGAGGACTCCTTCTTTTGTGTGTCAGTTTTAGTTTGTCGGTGAATAGGGAGCTATGTTTATGTTCTCGTGACTGAATAAATTTCCTAGAGATAAGAGTTTTCTTTAAGACTGGCCCTATCATGTGGGCACTCTGTGAGGCCTTTCCTCTGTTCTACTTCAACCCCCTTCTGCTCCTTCAAAAGTGGAAAAGACCAGTAGAAACATTTTGAGGAAATATCCTTGGTATAAAGGGTTTCCCAGGTTAATATGGAACCAGCAGAAGAGCTGTGCTTTCCTCATAGGATCATCCCAGAATGGTTTGGGTTGGAAGGGACCTCAAAGCTCATCTCATTCCAACCCCCTGCCATGGGCAGGGACACCTCCCACCAGCCCAGGTTGCTCCAAGCCCCATCCAACCTGGCCTGGAACACTGCCAGGGAGGGGGCAGCCACAGCTTCCCTGGGCAACCTGGGCCAGTGTCTCACCACCCTCACAGGAAAGGATTTCTTCCTAATATCTAGTCTAAATCTCCCCTCTTCCAGTTTAAAGCCATTACCCCTCGTCCTATCACTACACGCTCTTGTAAAAAGTCCCTCTCCAGCTTTCTTGTCGGCCCCCTTTCCTCTGCAAATGAGATTGTTCTCTGTTAGCTCTTGAGAGAAGCTGACAGATAGTCCCTATATGTCTTCACAAAATATATGTTAGAGATCTTTGAAGAGGACTTCAATACAGTGCACAGAGATTTTATTGGCTGCTTCATTACTGTGCTTTGGTTCAACAGCCTGTAGAATAAAATAGAAGTGTTACCAGCAAAGACTATTCAAAAATCATAAATTAAGTCCCAAAATGCAAACTTGGCATAGTAGTCCTGGTGTTATAAACTAATACGTCTTGCATCCCTTTCCTTTGCCTTGGTGTTTCTGAACTTCCTAAGTGCATTCAGGTGATGCATTCTGGGCATTGAAACTACATCCCAAATTTCAAAAAGGAAAACCCATTGTGATCTGATACAATTCAAGGAGTTGCAGCTTTGAGAGAAGCACAGGCACTGGGAGATCTGTGAACAACGAAGGGTGGATCTCGGAAGACTCCGCAAGTCAGTTCAGTTTGGATCAGCTCCTGAAATCCCGAGTGGCTGGCTGTGCAATTCAGGCACTTAAACTGTTAGGGTTTAACCAGGAGCTTGGATTTTGTCTCCTGCTTATGGTTTACACACATGCACATACTTCCTGTGAAAGGTGGTGATGGGAGAAAGGGTTTGTTTTCATGGAAGTACTATGAATTTAAAGAAAAAAACAAACCTATTGGTAACAGAAAAGTAGCAGTCAATTGAGGGGTTTTTTGCAGTAGATATTTCATGGTGCTCTGCTACAGTGGTTGTTCTTGAGCAGGTTTACAGAGCCATCCTCTAGTTGCAAATATTTTTTTTTCCTGTCTGAGAATGTTGCACCTGCTATAATTTACGTGCAATGGATAACTGAGTTAGCAGGGCAAAAACGAGGTTTTTTCTGCTCATGGCTCTCTGTTTGTTGCCTGCACTTTTGGGAGATTTTATTCTCCTGATTCTGCTAATAGTTACGTGCCTGGCTGTATGGGTCAACAGTCTGCAGGTCTGGGGTACCAGTTAATGTCATTCTTGCTAAAAAGGCCCTTCCAGACAACAAAAGGGAAAAGAGCAAAAGTAACAAAAAAGAAAGCAAAACATAAAAAAAGTATACACAACATTTACCATTTACCCTCGAGTTGAAACATTGTAGCTATGTATTTGTTGTTAATTGAAACATTGTAGCTATGTATTTGTTTTTAATTGAGCCATTAAAATGTGTCAAGTTGATTGGCTCCCTTTCAGAAGATTGCTTGGTGGTGGTTTCTTTACTAGTGCCCCCTGTGGACCTGCATGCATTGATTACTCTTTCTTCAAGCTTGCAGACTGGAACTTCTCATCACACTGATGATCGGTAATTAAAAAAAAAACAAACAAATGAAGGGAAATGGAGGGATTGATGGTCTTCCACGCTTTGAAAAGTGACATTGTAAGTTAGATTTAAACAGAAAAAGACAAGGAAATTAAGGTTTCTCAAGACTTTTTCTTTCTCAGTTGTGCCTGTGTGTGATGCTACAAAATTCCCCAAACTATGCTGATGGCATTTATTGGATTGACTGAAGGCTCTGATAATTTAGCATAAAAATCAAGTACACTACGCACTATTCTTCATCCTTTCTCAACTCTTTCTGCCATCTCATGTATATTCTGGCCTTTAAGGCCAGTCTTTCTATAGACAGTGCTTCATAGTATGTAAATGTTTCAGCAGTTAGATGAAGTCTTTGGCCAGCAACTCAATAAAACTTGCTGTGAATCTGCACATTTTTCTATTGCATTCAACTTTTATGCTTCCAGAGTGAAGATGATTAAGTTTTAAAAAGTTTGGAGAACTTGACTTTAAACATTGTTGACAGTTTCAGGAATCATTGGGCAGCCTGACATAATGTTATTCATGATGAGAGAGCTGTCAGCACACATCAGGAGTGGGACAAGAGAGAAATGTAAGGCCATATTTTCGCTATAGTATGTGGGGATTTAGCTGTGTGACTTCTATTAATAATGGGAGTTTTGCAGTTAAGTCCCCAAGCATCACCCTGGAAAAAAAGAAAGTGCTGAAAACATGCCCTGTAGTGTAGCTTGAATTAAATTTTTTGTTGGCTGTTGTTTGGACATTGAAGATCATCGTGTCTGAGCAGTGGCTCTGGTTCCAGTTTCCTTCAGGTGCTGCTGAAGAGGAGGGGACTGCAGCAGTGGATGCACAAATGCCTGGCCAATTTATGGTCTCTGTCTCTTTTTGTGCATTTAAGCATCAGCAAATACATCTGTCTTCCAACAAACGTGCCATCTTTGGGCAGATCTGATCCATCAGTGTTTGTATACATTATGACTGGTCCATCAGGGTTCTGTTCTGTGCATCACAGTTGCACAGCAATGCCTATAGCCACGTTTGTCAGAATTTCTGAGTGAGTTTCTCTTTGGACCTTTCTTTTTCTGGGTTATATTCTTGCTGAGTTTCCAGAATGCTGAATACTACCTTGCTCCAGATGATGCAAATGAAATTAATAACTGGCCTGGAAAAGTCGACATGAGCAAAGGGATGAGATCTCTGTAATAATTTTCCCTCTCAAACTGACCAAGGTTTGGGACTTCAGGCAGTCTGAACAGGAGTACCTCAGCTTGTGGAGGCAGCTTGTTCTGTTATTTACAGTTCTGCCCTTGCACTCAGGGAGGGAGTGGAAGGCTGCTGGGAATGACCAGCAAGCCTCAGGAATGAGGGCAATCCATAGACTAAAATGTCTGAATTTCCTTTTAAATTAGTTTTCTGTTCCTATGTAGGGTCTATAGAAATGCCAGGACTTTGGGAGCTTTCTTCTCTTGCAACAGCGTGGAAGAAACATGGAAAGAAAACCAGTTCAAAAATAATTTGTAACTGGCATTGCATGTCTGAGTTAACATGTTTCCATGACAGAAGCCACCGTGCCATAAAACCGTGGCTGCCCACCATTAGAAAGCTCATCAGTTTGGCTGCACAGCTGACCAGTGAGTAAAGCCAAAGCTGTTGACTAGAAACCCAGCCCAACAAGTTACATCTTGCAAGAAGGCACAGGTCTTCATTTTCATTGTCTTTAGAAAGTTTTTTTTAATTATTTTTTTTTAGGACAGAGACTGCATGTCTGTGTTTGTAGAGCGTGCATTATATTTTGAGTGCTAACGTAATGTAAATAGTAATGATGACAACTTCAGGATTTTTTATGGCCACTAATTCTTTGTTGTCGAAACGATTCCATAGCTATTTTCCCCTTTTCTTTACAGTTTCTTGCTCATTAAATTTTGATGCAACTCTATGGGGGGGAGCAGGGAAGAGGAAAAAAAAAAAAGGAGGAAACATAATGTACTAATCCATCAAAAGCTGTGCTGGAAATGTTTGCATGCTTCTACTGAAAGGTCTCCCACCTCAATTTTAAGCCCCAGCCTCAATCCACTCTTGTTTCTGTTTACCTTTAAAGTATTTTCAGTCATTGTATACTTATAAAATAATTAGCATACTTCAAAACCCACTGTTTTCGTAAAGGCAAGATTTCTATGGTATGAATTCTTCCCAGCTGTGAGAAAATGCTCTTGAAATTAACAGTAGCTTGATGAGATCTGTGTCGGACTTCGTAAACAGGAGCAACCTGTGTGCTGCTGTAGCTGAAGTTACCTTCCAGCTGCAACCTGAGTTTTCATGTGATTGTTTCAGCTGCCCACACAACCTCTGCAATGATGTTCATTGCACAGAATGTCAGGTTTTGAGCACATGATGTCTATCAGATTTAAATATAAAACATTTGACTCTTTCTTCTCTAATTATTCCCCCTTAGAAGCTGATTTTTCTCTTTATATCATTATGAAGATTTCCTTTCTTTTAATTTGTTAGATTCCTTGGTTATTCCTGATGTCAGTTACCTTTGTTTTTATATGTCTGTCTCTTAAATATTTCATCAAGGCTTGATCTTGCAAGGTCCAGTGTACTTACATGATTAAATACGAGTAAGTGCTTTGTAGGATCTTCAGCAAGAGTGCTGGGGCAGAAGCAAGCCCTATAGCAGAGCCAGAGTGAGCTTTTGGCTGAGGACTGGCACTCATTACTCCTGACAGTCTGGGACCCAGGGATTCACTCACTTTACTCCACTACAGAGTGGATATGGGAACATTTCTGAGATTTTCTTTGGTTAATCAACTGATGCTTGTAAAATTCTTTGAGTTCTTACGGAGGAGTGCACAGTGTGCATATTTGTACATTGTGTATGTGTGTTTATAAGCATGCAAAATATGTATTTATTCCAATTTGATGTAGTGATAGTCCCAGCTTGAAAGTAGTCTCCTGCAGATGCACTGCAAAATGAGTAAAAAACCCTTTTCTAATGCGTCAGACGCTGTAATGTGCCATGTCCCATCCTCTAAGCTGTTGCAATGCTTGAAACTTGGAATAGCTGCAGAATTCCAGGTAAAAATCACCTTTCTGTATAAGGCTTTAAGGAAGTTATACATGTTTGTGTTGATTATGAACAGTTCTAGTCTCTGTGGCAAGTGTTTTAATTTAAAACCCTTTTGTGACTGACTTAAAGTAGAAATGCAAGTACAGAGCAACTTGGTGTCCCCCAAATGCCATACTGCTCAACAGAATGAGGCTGGGTCACCACTGATTCTTGAAAAATTGAAGTGTGGCTTCCAAGCCTGAACTGTGTCATGAGATGAGCCGCAAGTGCATGCTGTCACAAGGTCTGAAAGCAATCTAAATCTGGCATTACCAGGTGTCTTCAGGATTAGAACACATGCCCTGTACTGACATGGGGTGGAGCACTGGGATTCCTGGGGGAACTTTAGCATCTCCTGTCTGTAAGTTTCTCCTCTCTTTGGCTCTCAAGCTATGTGATGTGAGCACTGAGGATCCTGGTCACAGAAAGATTTTATTGTATGGTTCTTGGGGGTGAATTTACCAGTAATGTGTGTCACAAGCAGAGTAATTCACTCTGAATTTCCCTTTCATTTTCAAGGAGAGCTAGGATTCTGAATCTTTAAAGACTAGAGCAGCTGATGTATTTCTTTTGAGTACTTTGTTGTGGACTGTTCAGCTGATCTCAGTTTTCCGGGGTGTACGAGAAAACAGCGTGATGATAGAAGATACTCTGATTGCACAGAGGCCCTGGGCTATGATGTTCAGCTTGTTACATTGCTTCTCATGTCATGGTTTTACTCCTGCGTGATGAACACACTGCCAAGAAAGCCTTAAGTGCTGGGAGACATTCTCAAATTTCATGTACCTGGTTTTAATCTTATTAGTCGGCGGTGTACTAAAATTCCTGACTTTATTTTGGGTAGTGTCCAGGGAATCGAGGTGGGTGATTCTTCCCTCTCCACCCTGCTGGGTTACATGACAAGGTTTGTGTTCTGTAGGTTTTCCTTCCCTCCTGCAGAACTCTGCTTTTGTACATTAATTAATTCTGGGGTTTGGATGGGTTATTTGGGTCTGGGTGGTGATGTGATATTCAAAGGCAATTCTGCGTGGTTCGTCCACTTGCAGTTACCTCACTGAGACTGGATGGATCTTCCTTTGTTGAAGGAGATACAATAATTCTTTTCTATTTTCCCCAAAGACCAAATGACCACCTGAAAAAACTGATTATATTAATTCCAGATGAACACAAGGGTCTTTCTAATAATTAGAAGTTACAGTGCATTAAGCAACAAGGGTTTTCTGCTGTTGATTATCCCCTGTTCAGCTTCTGATTCATTTCTGCTGCCGTCCCAATTACCAAATTCATTGACATACTGACTGGAGTTTGTCCAGGTAGACTGAGCACTGAGGTGAGAAGGCTTATATAGTGGAGTGACTTCCTTAGCATCTCAGTCACTGAGGACTTGGTGATACAGATTCTTCGTACCATGTATTACAGAATCACAGAATGTTGGGGATTGGAAGGGACCTCAAGAGATCATCCAGTCCAATCCCCCTGCCAGAGCAGGAATACCCAGGTCAGGTCACACAGGAACGTGTCCAGGCGGGTTTTGAATGTCTCCAGAGAAGGAGACTCCACACCCTCTCTGGGCAGCCTGTGCCAGTGCTCTGTCACCCTCACTGGGAAGAAGTTCTTCCTTGTATTTATGCAGAACCTCCTATGTTCCAGCTTGCACCCATTGCCTCTTGTCCTATCACTGGATATGTATTTGTTTCCTTCATGCCCTGCTTTTTGCCCAACTTGTATCCAGCTAGTAATTTAACAGACATAATTGTTATAATCTGGCTAAGAAAAGCACACACACAAGGCGAGTTGTTAGTATTCAGTTCATATTGGTGTACATGAAAGATAACCCCCACAGGGGCTCTGTCTGCAAGCGCTGGGGACTTCTCAGAGGAAAACGTACTGACAGATCTCAGGTCAATACCATAATCATCCCTCACAGAGATTGATTCTGGACATACCGTAGGTAATGGATATATTTTTGTTCTGTTGGGATTTATGTCACTTTGTGGTCCAATTGTTCTAGACATCTTGTCCATCAAAGTAGGAGCATCTACACAGAGCAATAAAATAACAGCTTGTCTCCTTGGATCTAACAAACAAAACACCAAAAAAACAAAAATGCTTTCTGATCATTCAGGCTTTTCCATATCTGTAGCACTTAAAAAAATTTATTGCAGTAGCTTTTATTGGCAAGAGTTAGCTGCCAGGGGCTTTCTTGCCTAGGAATGAATGCAGTTACCTAGTGCTGTATCTCTACATGTGCATCTGGAAAAAGGCAGCAGTTTTACCTGACTCCTTTCCTCTTTCCTCCATACCACGTGTGTCCTGCAGTGGCTGGCACGTTACTACACAGTGGCTGCAGGAATCTAATGGTGTGACAAAAGAGGCAAACCCTGCCAGGCCTGGCATGAAACTGCTCAAAGAGGGTTAGATCTGCAGCAAAAGGAGATCTTGGGTGGCCTCAGTGCCCTCTGGAAGTAGTGTTAGAGCTCTTTGGGAACAGTCAATCCTGCCAGGCAGCAGAATGGCTGCATGTATTTACAAGTCTGAATAAAAGAGGAGACTGATTGAAAATTTGAGGACTTTGGATATAAACTTAGTCACTCGCAGCTCAAATAATTGTCCTGTCCTCCCCTGCTATCTACACATCCTGTGGTTTTCTTTTAACCTCTTTCTTTCTGCATGTCCATTTTGCCTCCTTCCAGCATCCCCCTCTGCATATCCATTCTTCTTCCTCTTTTACTGGTTCTTTCAGTCTTCCTCTAAGAAATGGCACCTTTTTTGTTGTTATCTAGCCAGCAGGAAGAGCTGCTCCTAGCCCTGAAAGTTATTCTGGCTCTGGGGTCATTGAAACTGGCCCATTGAGGTATCTAGGAGAAACACTTGGTATGTTGACATACTAGGATGAAGTTGTCATGATGGCTGTTTGGAACACTGTCTTATTTGACATTATTTACTTTGTCTGCAGTTTCGGTTGAAAAGAAAACCAGTGCATCTGGGGAGTAAAGCTGCAACTTCTAGCCTGAACCTAGTGCTCTTAAAAGCTTTATTTTATAAATGGAGAGTGAAATGGTGAGCCATCATACAAGATAACACCTTATCAATCTGTGATAATTTTCTGAGGCTATTAAACTTCCAGGAATCAGGAAAACAGCCTTCACTTTTTAAGCCAGAACTTTTTAGGTGAGGGTAATGTATTTTTAATTGTAAATGTTGTCTGTTAATAGCCAGATATTGCCAACTAAAACACATGAATGCAGTGTGTTCTGTTATATTGTACATGTATATGGAGCCAATAAGACTTGTGAAATAGTCTCATTCTTCCTCTTGTTTCAAAGAAATTATGTTAATGCTCGTGCAGGCTGATGAATTGAGCTCTAGGGACTGAAATTCTCTGTTCATTCACAGAGTTGCTATACCACAGTCAGCAGCAAAGTTCAGCCACATTGTATTACAGAAATGCCCTGGTTTTATGATGGATTTCTGTGATAGCCAAATAGGTAGTTCTCCATGTGATTCATTCCTTGGCCTGTTTAGTTCCTTGGATAAAATCAGGATTATCAGTCCCAATCCTGAATATAATTTGCTGAATGTTGCAAACAAGCAACAGTCCTATTGAAATCCTTACTCAGATTTAGTAACCAAAGAGTGATATATTGCTTTGGTACATTTCCCTGGTCCAGGAGTGTTCTTAGCTGGGCTTTCTCCCAAACCTGTCACTTGTGCTAGGTAGTGTCAAGAAAAGAGCAAAAGCTGCAGCTGAAGGCTGGGTCACATCTTCATTTCCAATACAAGCTGTGTTTCTTTTCTCTGTCCTGAAAAAAAAAAAAAAGATTGGAGTCATTTGAATAGGAGGAATATCTGATTGATGTCATGTCAATAGATAATACTAATCCTGAAGTGGTGCTAACTGCAAATTTCTGCCTCTTTTGATGTGTTACTTAGGCATAATTTCATTTCAGATGGGGAAAAAAAAAAAAAAAAGGAAAGGGTCAAATTGTGCCCTTACAGGCAAATCCAAAGAAAACATCTCCATCTGAACATACAGTTAGGTCATTACAAATCACTTGATCCAGGCAGCGAGATGCCTGATCCTTTCTGCCTGGCAGTCACAGGGCAGATTCTGGTACACTTCTGGTAAGCAGCCAAATTGGTTCCATCTACATGAACAGATCCATGAAAACTTTATTTGGAAGTAACTCCTTAAATCCCATTTCATACATGTGTGAAAGCCTGTAGCTCCCTTACAACGTGAGTTCTCAGATGGATGAAACAGGGCTTGGGCAGCCCACGGAGTTCCGTGCGGATATAAAAAGGAGCCAGGACTGTAGCCCTGAGCAGTAACACCTTACAGCATTAAAAAAGATGTAAAAAATTTATCCCCCAAATTCCCACAGTTAGCTTGACCAGCTCGGAGGGATCCCGATTCCAGCTGCACTTCCAGAGGTTTTCCAGAGCTCTGTTGCTTCTCCTGTCAGTCGCTGACTCCTCCAGCTGCTCACAGCCACTTTCTCCTCCAGTACCTGTTCACACCAGAGCCCAGTAATACATCCTAAAAACTTTATAGTTGCTCTTTTGTGCGACTCCGACATCAAAATCCACAGAGGGCGACCAGAAAACCAGGGACTTGTTGTCCTCATAAACCTCCAGGAGTGCCTGCTACTGCTCTGCTCTGTGTTGTTCTGAGCTTCATTGTGTTTTATGCTCTGTTCAGCTGTGCGCTCCCCTGTGATCTGCAAACCTTCAACATTGACATTAAACATCTAATGTATATCACAGGAGTGGGAAAGGCATTTTAAATCTTCTCACAACTAATTGTGTGAAGGGGTTAGGAAACCTCAGAGAGTGTCACAAGCACGGAGAGTTTCCTCCTGCCTTTCCAGTGAGACCAAGAGGATCGGCCAAGTTAGTAGAGCGCTGCGCGTGCCAAGTAGCTACAAGATGTTGGCTGTGGAAGGAGTTACCTGCTGTGTCGATGGGCTCACTCTGTGCTGTTGGGATGTATAGGGATTTGTCTTGAAAGCTGGGTGGCTTGCCTGTGCTCTGTGGGGCCATTGGGACTGCTTTTCATGAGTAACACTGACGTATTTTTTTTAATTGAAAGGGTCAACTTCTGGAGCATAATATTTATTCAAACAAGCAAATATTGCTTCAAAGTGAGTGCTCTAAAGAGTAGCAAAAATACATCCCATCATCAGTTCCCTACCTTTTCTTTCCCAGTGCAATCCATTGTATACTATTGCACACTTCAGCTGGGTGAGCACCCTGGCTAGTATTTCCACCTTGTGATGGTATTAACCAGCTCTCTGGTTGAGGTCAGCTTCATCTAATGCTTTGGGAATGTGATGCTCTTAATTTGCTACGTTTTATATCTAAACTATTGTGCATTGGCCACTGACCTGCCATCAATCAACTCAAATGCCTCAGTGCCCTTTCCATCCGCTTGTGTTTTCTCTGGGTGTGCTGAGAATTAGATTTAAAGCAGCGTGCCAGTGATTAAACAATTACTCTGTCCTCTTTCTTACATATCAATAATTTGAAAGTGGAAAAAAGCCAGCTATTCTTTTGTGTGTTTGACTGTGGCCTCTAGCTTTGAATCTAGTATATGATGACAAAGTGGTGTCTGCTTAAAAAAAAATAATAATTGTAACACATGTGGCCTTTTCAGTTCCATTTGGGGACCTCTAACCATCGTAAAACAAAGAGAGCAATTTAATGCAGGCTTTGATAATGTCATTTTGGGTCACCTTTTAATTAATAAACATGAAAAGCCTGAAATTGGATAGATCTTCTGAACTAACAATGGCAGCAATGTGAACTCATTTTCAAAGACAATTTTAAGGGTATTTGAAGGTGGGTGTTACTATTTAGGAAAAGGGCTGGGATGACAAGCTACCAATTAAGAGCAGCTGAGATGTATTTGCACTGAGGCTGCAGGACACTGATATTATACTGCTCTTCACGTGAGCAACTATTTTATGCTGTGTAAGAACTAAACAGGAGGAGAAGTTTATTCCTGTGAGCTGAAGGAAAGCACAGGGTAGCTGACTTCCCTACCAAGTTGGAAGCAGGATTGGCTGTGAGCCTGAGACATGTCTAATGCATGGCTTCTCTTTGTCTCCACAGACCTTCCTGAGGGGTGATGCTTCTCCATATGCTCATTGTGGAGGCAGAGGCAGCATCCCTGCTACTGCAGCCCCTATCAGTGTGTACACTGGCCTTTTGGATGCTGCTAAAATAATCATTCCAAGTGGAGAAAAGTCCACAGAGACTGCATGTCATTTATGAGAGCCCAGGGCTTCTGGTTTGTTTCCTGGTATTTGTGGACTCTGTAGCAGCACTGCTTCTTGAACTGCCTGTTGAACTGGGAACTGCCTGTTCCCAGGCTTCCTCTTTTCAGGAGCTCATAAAGCAGGAGGGAATGCACAAGGAGAGGCAGAACGGTGGTGATGCTGGGAATGGCTCTGCTGCCCGACTTCCCATTGCTTTTCCGTTTCTCGCGCACACACGTGTGATTACACATGCAACGTGTGACCACCCAGAGGTTAATTAACTCTTGGTATTTTGACAAATATTAGTCCAGATTCCCACTTTGAACTGAAACACACAAATGAGCAGCAGTGCAATCAGGAAAAGTAAAACTACTGTTGCAGGTTACATCCTCCTGAAGAGATGATGTTAATTGGAACATCAGGGCTGATTGTGATTATCAGGGAAAGTTGTCTCTCAACAGTGGCAATTTTGGAACAGGAACACTTCTTTGCTGTGAGGGTGCCAGAGCACTGGAACTGCTCAGAGAGGTGGTGGAGTCTCCATCTCTGGAGACATTTAAAACCCATCTGGACGTGTTCCTGTGGGATCTGCTCTGGGATCCTGCTCTAGCAGGGGGGTTGGACTGGATGATCTCTCAGAGGCCCCTTCCAACCCCAACCACTGATTCTGTGATTCTCTTTTCTTGAAGAATCAATCTCTTACTGGTCATCAGGGTTTTGCCATGTAGCAAAACAATGGCATCTTAAGTTGTGTGTATTTTGCAAAAATGGGCAAAATGGTATTTTTAGGTTATTTTTAAATACTTTATACATTCATAAAATTGAATTCCTCAAATTACACAGCAGAAAATCCATCACAGTCCATCTAATTGGACAGATAGTAACCTAAAGTGTGATCTCTATACCAGTGCTGCTTTTGATCTGAAGTGGGAAGAACTGGTGTCCTATGTGACCTGAAAGGGAACAATTCCATGCACTGATGTAAGCTATTAGGGAAGCAGATGAAGGGGTCCTGTGTGCACATCCAGGAAAATATCTGTTGTCTGTCTCAGACCTTTCCAAGCCAAATATGTGAAATTTGTACCTGCTGACCACAGCGGTGAGGTTCACACCAGGAAGGTGTCTGCCTGCCACGTGGCATGCTGTTCACCCTGAGTGTACAGAGGATGTTGCCACACCATTGGTGATTCACCAGCCCTAGGTAAAATGTAGAATATGTGAGGCCTTGTTTGTACAGTAAGCAGGAATATTGTCTGATGACTGTATTTGCCAGCTAGTTTCAAAGTATAATGCCTTTAGAATTCATTATATTAGACTAAATCCCCAGTCCTTAAAGAGATTTCAATTCCTGAATTCCATTGATTTCCATGGAAGTTAACAGCTAACACAGTGTGAGCAGAGGTTTGTAAGTGACTGAAGTGTTGGTATTTATAGTACATGTTTTATTTGAAAGGAAACCTTGTACTCTGCCTGGGAAGAATGAAAAACAAATACCACTGAGGAAATTCATAGGATGTGCTCCTCTACGAATATCATCAGTTCCCACTAAAACATGGGTATTCTATATTCCACAGCCTTGAGTTGAAAATGCTTCACAAATATTCAGGAGTGGGATTTGGCTCAGCTACTGACGAAATACAGAAGTGAAGCTATCACTGAGCTGAAGGAAAGGCCATATCAGTTTGGAGTAGCAGGCACAATTTAAGACCTCCAGCTCTCTAGATTGTTCCCAGCAGTGTTCCCTCCTGATCTACCTGTGCTCACACTGGTGAATTTGCAAGAACACCTTCCAGAGTAATCCATTTGCAAGCATCTTTTCTGAGCTGAAGAAAGAAGAGCAGTTAATACATATGCAGAAAGGAAAATATTCCCATCTCATTAACAGACTTTCTTTAAGCTTGCTAAGATTAGAATACTTAGTTATTTCAAATTGGTAAAACATGCATTCATTATAAACATGATTATAATGATAACTTTGTAGATAATAATCAATTATTTAAATATGAATTATTTCCCTACATTAGAGTCATGTTTTCAGCTATAATCACCTCGGGTGCTCAATTCCTCCCTCCTTTACAGCACCTCTGGCTGTGTGTGGAGCATTAACCATTTGCTTCCAGACACAGACTGGGAGAGGGCCAAGTCCAGAAACACAGTTTATGGTGTTGCCCTGGCTGAGAACTTAAACATGTGTCTTAGGTGGGGAAAAAAAATAAATTAAAAAAAAATCATGCAAATAGCCATCTTAACCCTCTTTTTTTTTTCCTTTTATTTTTATAAAAAGCTTGCAAAAATGCCCTGGGAGCAATGCTCATGGGCTTAGTAAATCAAAAACTGATGCCCTGGCTGTTTGGAAGTACACACAATCATCCATTTTTAATAAGAATTCTGAGAAGATTAGCACCCTGCAACAAGAGCTTCATTTACACTGTTGCAAGGCTTAGCAGCACAATAAACTCTCCTGGCTCACACATGCTCTGTAACTCTAGATGACAATTTAACCAAGTTCTTTGCTTCTTCTCATGGTGTGCAGAAAATCCACCTTGAAATAGTAGATCTCTTGAGCATGTGCAACATGCTAAACATTTGTAAGGCAGACTGTTCACAACGTTTATGTGCAGTGAGTGCAATTTAATCTCTTTTCTTCCTTGCTCCAAGTCTTGTCAGTTGTTTTCCCCATTCTTTAGTAGTCTCTTTAATATGGTTTGCACATATTTAATATATTCCCTCTGAGGTTCTCAGCACACTTTCAAGAGGTAGTTTTGCATTGCTATGACTCTGCAGCGTATCTAGGATGTTACAGTACTATAATACACCTTTCTTTTATAGATGCATAAACTGAGACATGGAGAAGTCAAATGATTTGCTGGTGGTTATGTTTGGAGTCAATGACAGAAAGGAAGGCATTTATAAAACTGGATTATCAACATCCTGTTTTAACCTACAGACACAGTGGTGCAGTCCCTCTCATGTAACTTAGATGTCTTCAAAGCAGATCCTATGCAGAAGTTAGTTATCTGTTCTTCCTTTCTGGTCAAAGCAGGGATACAGGCACTTCTGAGAGGCAACTCACCAAATCCTTTAGTAGTTATTTAGAATGGGTCAGAAGAATTGTGTCCTGTGAGACCCTCCTTCTCTCCTCTAACTGCAAATGGAGCCTAGCTCAGATATTAATGACTAAGCTGAAGATGTGTAATGTTAGGTGAGACAAATCCCATCCGAGCTTTCTTTCCCATAAATTTTAATTCTGAGTGCTAAGTGGCTCTTTATCAAGGTTTCAAGAAGAATACTTTGGCAATAAGATTAATTAAATACTTAAAGGGAAAACTTGGCTGCTACCAGATTTAACCCAGGAAGAAAGAGTTTATTATTGTCACAGAGCACTGAGCTGTGTGTGGAAAGAAGAGGAAGCTTCGAGCAAATTTTTTAGTATGATGGGTCAGTGCCTAAGATATTTGGGCACGGGGAGGTTCATCGAAGTGTCAGCTGGGATTTTAAAAGGTGCTTAAGCACTACTTCTGTGAGGAGTTTTGAATACTAGAGTGATCTTTTAGTTACATTTTAAGGCATTTTTGAGAATCTGGCCCTAGGTACTTCAGAAAACAATAAATCTGTGGATATCGTAAGGGAGGTTGAGCAAGAGAAAGTCGTATTTCAGAGGGGGAGTAACATATACCAGAGAAACTGTACCACATTTGGGCACAGTGATTTATATGCTTGTAGGGATTAATAACTTCTTTACTCCATAACTGCTTCATAGCACAGCTGTGCCTTTCAGTCTGTTCTCTCTGCTTTCAAAGCTGTACTGACAGCCCTGGGTGGAAGTCCATTACTGCAGAAGGTGAAATGGTACAGTTGAGCCATTCCTAAGCAATAAACCACAAAAGAATGGTAGCCTGCAAAGTCTGACAATGAGGTGTATGAGGTTGTTGAGACTGTGGCTGGACTGATAGGTTGTCTTAATACCTAAAAAAGCTTGATAGGTCTCTGTGAGACCACTGCATAATAATCTTGAGCAAATATATTTCATTGCTTCCATACTGCTCCAGTCTTACTGCTGCCTCTTGTTTCATAACTTGCAAAATGCCTGGGGCAGGAACTATGATTTTCTCAGTGTTTATGTAGCAACTACCATCCACTAGTGGCTGAGGTTCCTAGGCACTACCATTATAACTGTTCTGGTCTGATAATTGCATAGGCAGAGAGGCAGATGCTCAAAATTTCATATATTCCTAGATGGGTCACTGAACTAGAGGAACACAGAGGCAAAGAAAAAGGGGGAAAAAGCAAAGAAGTGAAGCTGTGTTTTTGTATAATGTGCCTTTTTTAACAATGTCAGTCCCTAAAAATACAAACTCATGTTAAGAAGGTTTTGGACTTGTGCAGAGTATGGAAAGATCCTATACTGATGTCTGAAAATGTTTCTAATGGAATTTGGCTCGCTCCAACAGAGTACAATGATAGGTGTGTTTTATGTTGGGCTGGGAAAAGAAGGTAAGAATTTCATTATGAATATCTTTGTAAATAGACCATTAATCATCATGATGTATATAAAGTCAAAAACATGGCATAGCTGGCAAGTGCATTCCTTAAGTGAATCTAACCTGAACTTAATAAAGAAATGCCAAACTAACTGCAAAACGCTCTTCTGCCAAGATCCAGACTCTAGTCAATCATCCTGCCAGGTGACAGTGTGTTTAACGCTAGGACAATATATCACTAACAATCTCAGCTGCTACCAGCTCAGCAGAATTAGACTATTTACTGAACAAAAGCCAGTGACATACTGCCAGGGGCACCGGAGTTCGTCACTGCTATTCTTAAAGGAAGATTGTGAGCTACAGCCTGGAAGTAGGAAGATGGGAAGTAGCCAGCACTGCTCTTAAATGCCCCAAAGAGGACACGGTGGCAGCTCTATCAATTGCATCACTACTCAGTTTGGCTGGGAAGTGTAGAATTAAAGAGAGCATGGTTCCACGCCCCTGTCCCTTCACTGTGGCTGAGAGCATCACAATTGGTATGCCTTCCAAATATGACAGCCACTCACTCAGCAGCTGAAAGAGGAGACTCTTGTCCCCTTTTACAGATTTTGAAATGAAAAAGTAGAGATGGTAGTCGTTGTGTCTCAGCTAAGCTTAGGTAACTGTCTTGCCAAAAAACTCAGATAATTACTGTTTGTTTTCTCGAGTATTTTTCCTTTTAAAACGTGTGGAGTTGCTTGCAGTTATCCATTCTGCCCGAACTGGTGTGTTGCATTTATGTGTATTTACTCTCTGACTGATTAAAACCATTTGTCGAGTCTTGAAAGTGAAAGAGGCGTGGGAATTTGAAGCAAGTGCAAGGGCATGTGTAGTTATTTTAAGTGCATTTTCTCTGAAGTGTGTGTTTGGGCACTAGAATTGCCTGCATGGCTCTGGACAGAAACTCAGAGTTACAAATAAACTCGGAGGACTGAGGAAGTTCAGGGAGTGTTAAATGCTATTTTCTTCTGGTCCTTTGCCTCCGTGCTAGAATCGGTGGCCAAGTTGGGATATGGCTTTGAATTTTGGAGAGATTTTTAGGGTAGAAGCTAGGAGTTGGCCACTCGTGGCATCAATACCATAGGGCAGATTTAGGGTGGCACATAGAAGGCCAGTGCAGGAGGTATCTCTGAGAGGCACTGGCTCCCACCAAGATCCTGATTCCTGGGGAGCCCAGAGCCCCTGCCTCACACAGAGGCAAGATACTGCCAATCAGCTGATTGGCAGCGTGTTGCCTCTTTGAGAGGCAGCGTCTGTTGGCTCCTGCAAAGTTCCTGCCAGCATTCTTAAACTCTAATTTGGGAAAGAAAATTACAATCTGGCACATCACCGTTGGAAGGTTGCCGACCCCTGCTCCACACTGTACGAGCGGCAGAGAACAGTGGTACGAAACTTGCTTTGTTTTGTGCATCAGGAGCAGGCATCCAAAAGTGACTCCTCCACAAGTCTGTCCAGCCCCACCGAAGGCAGTGGAGCCAATGGAGTTGTCCACGTGTTGACAGTGAGCAAATTGTCTGTTCCTATTGTTGCTGGATGAGCCACTAGGTAACCAGATTGATTTTATGATCCCTCACTGAGTGTTCAGGACTGGTGCTTGAAAAAGACATCTTTTATCTGTCAGCCAGTAAATCTCACATTGAGTTGCAAACATACTGGGGAGCTAGAATTCAGCAAGACCGTTTTTATGAATAGAAACATTTTCAGAATAGACACTCTCCTGAACACACAGTTGTTTAACAGGAATTAAAGAAGTCCTTATGGTGGATGGATAAGCCAACTCAGGATAAAATAAGAACCAGACTATACTTTGAACTGCTGTTTGAACAGAACCTTTTTGAAGAACTTAAGAAGTTCTGAGTTTTGTTGGTCTTTTTGCCTTCTTCCCTGCTTTTCTTTTTTCAGGCTTAATGGGAAGCAAATAGTGTACAATATGAGATAAGAGGTGCTTTTTTTTCAGCGTTATTGACATGAAAAATGTCAGATTTGCCACAAGGGTTTTTCTGGTTTATCAGCATTACTCAAGATCTTGGATATTTGATGTGCATATAAAGCAATATCTTCCATTGGCAAAATCCAAATACCACACCAAACAGCACATCAGCTACAATGACCACTGCCATTAGCCTCATCTCTTCAGAACAGCCATAAGTCCAAAAGAACGCAAACTAAGTATGAGCAAACACTGAGTTTTCCTCAAATGAGTGTTCATGACACTTCCAGGTCCTCCAGTAAGTAGTATTCCATCCCTGGCACCATCTCTGCCTTTTTAGTACCAGGTGATGGATGGGAGGACTCCAGAGGTAGCTGCAGAGTATAGCCCCACTGAGATCCACCTCCGTCCTGAACTTTTTTCTTGGTTTCCACAAATCCTTGCCATCTATTAGGGAAGTTAATAACACACTAGCAGTGATTCAAAGAAAATAGAGTCTCTCGGTGAGAAAAACTGTGGCTGTTGAGAGAACCGTTTCACCAAAGGAAAATTCCAGACCCGTTGTCAGTTCTTTTAGCAATTCGCTGTGCTTATGCAGTACTCTGTATTTTGAAAGCACTGTAAAAAAAAAATTAACTGTCTTGGAAGCCCCACAAAATACATTCTAGCTGTCTTTAGAGTTACTTAGATGCTTAGTGCTAAGAGTTGACAAGACCTTAACGATCTGAAAGAAGCTGGACCAGCACTGGCATTATAAATTGGGGAATTCCTACTCTATGGTCACCTGTTCAAACTATTAGGCAGCTCATCTTTACCTCCAATACATCTTCCCTATCTAGAGATTGCATGATACGTGTTTTTTGGTGATGTGCGTTGAAGTCAAAAAGGGGTTAATTTTTTAGTTGGAATTGCTCAGAAATTACTAAGTAAGTGTCTTTAGAGTGTTCATTTGAGAGAGCATCCTGATGATAGAATAGTACTTAGCTCGTACCGTAGTGCTGCTATCTTATGTTGTCTTGGCTGAGTGCGTTGTTTAACCGTACTGAAAGAACCATGTGATGAGTTCTGCATATATCCTAGTGCAGTCTGACAGTAATACTGAACAAAAATTAACTGTTACTACTCCTTGAGCATTTGAATGGCTTTGAGCAGGTGTTAAAGTTGTAGCAAACATGTATTTTTAGGAAACAAAGATACTCATTCCAAGAGATTGCTAAATACCAGGTTCAAGCTCTTGAGTTTACCATGTATTTCCAGCCTGTTTCTTGTCTGGGAGTTTTATTCCAACCACATCCATTTTCTTCACATAGGGAGTATCTTGTTCTCTTTAATGGGAGCTACACTTGGGCTCAGATCTCGGAGTGTTTGAAGTGAACAGTGACAGAGCCAGAGTGCCTAAATGAAATCTTGTGATCCCAAGAACCTCTTCTTACTTTCTGTCTGCCTGATTGTGCCGAAACTTCCCAATTGCGTGAGATCCTTAACTTAAAACACAACTGGGCTCACAAGTGCTGCTGTCTTGGTTGAAATGAACAGTGTAGCACTTATCTTCCTCAGAGATCTCTCCAGATCCACAAATTAAGTGCTGCTCTGTGGGGGTTAGTCTCTCCTCTTACCAAAGGGGAGTCAGATGTGTGTTTCACACTTCTGAGGAGAGCGGCCCAACCAGCAGAACGTAGTAAAGTCTGAGACTGGCTGAGATCTATAATGCTTTTAAGGAAATTGTTCAAACTGGCCAGAAAGAATAAAAGATTAATTTGGCTGCAGAAAGAGATTTCTTTCCTAGATTAATGAATTAGCTAATGAAACAATTTTGATACTTCATCCGTGGCCATTTAATGTACAATGAAGGAAGAGGCCATAGAGGAAAGTCTGGAAGCTGGAGGACCACCTTCTCAGTTGCACGCCTTACCTGCTGTGCTAGTGGGTCATCATCCTTCTATTTAACTTTCCCATGAAAGCGTATTTTCTGCATCTTTTAGCAACTTCTAGAGAGACTTAACTGCAGTTGCCTGGTCATTAGTTGCAGCTTTAATGCTTGGCAGTTGGAGCAAGTCTTTAGGAACAGCATGGCGTGAGTTTGCAGCCTTTGGGCAGAGGACAGCTGGCCCCAGCTTCTCCATTTCCTGGGTGAAGTCAGTCATTATTCATCATGGAAATGTTTAGGGTTAGGGCACAGAGGGCTGTAGACACTGCCCTCCCTCCTTCTTCCTCTGGCAGTGTTCAGGGGAACTAGAGGATCCCTTCTCTCCTGAAAGCAGTGGCCTCGGAAGATCCAAAGGTAGAAGATATGGTTGAATTGTGGGGCCCAAGAACAAGGAGCAGTTTCTTGGTAGCAGTTAATTCAAGCACCAGTGGAGGATATTATTTAAATACTGTCCCCACTATTTCTTTACTGCCTGCCACAGATCTGTCTCTGTCTAGTGTTTAAGGCACCTAATTCTATACAGGTTGTAGACAGCTTATGTGTCTGACTGGGAGCAGTGCATTCATGGATGAAGGGCTCATCTCTGTTGGGAAGATGCTTGTGATGTGGATTTGTATTTGGTTTTGGTACTGGAGTTACCAAGTAGGTTTTGTTACTGGCATTTGGTTATTGGTTGTGCTAAGCGTGAGTGACAACGTAGGGTCTCTGGCCAGGGCCCATCCCACTGCCCTGCAGCAGCTCCAGCCCTGGGCATGGGGCACCTCCATAGGGCCAGGCCAGGATGTGGGCCCATGGGTGGGCAGGGCTGTGGGGAACTGGAGACCAGCCCTGCTGGGGCATCTCTGGGGCAAAGGCTGATGGCCTCAGGGAGCTGAAATGGGGTCCTGAACCCCAGGCCCTGGCAGCTATCCCTAGTCAGTAAGTTAGACCTGCTGTGTAGCAGCTCCACCAGATGAAAATGGTTCATTTCTTCCTGCTTTACATTTTCTGAATAGCCTAACGATAGGTTTGCTTTTCACATCCTTTGAGATTAGTCTTTATTTCAGACAATGCTTTCAACACTAAAAGGGTCATAAAAATAGACAGTTCCTGAGAGCTTCGAAAGAAAAACTGCTAGTCTCCCATCCTTCTCCCTCCCCCAAATTGTTTGATAATGGAATGGGAAGCTTTCCCATAATCTTTTGCTTGATTTTTGCTAATATGAACCTGTCAAAGATCGTGGCATTTCCTTGCTGTGTGATGTGGAGCCAGCTGGAACCAAATAATCCACCCACGTTTTCCATCATCTTTGTATTCTGATAGGAGCTTCTGCTTAGCAGAAATGAGGAAATACCTGTTATTCCTTCCTTGCTGTCATGATGGCCACACTGAGGCAGTTTCCTACTTGGCTAAAGTCTGGCAAGATCTGATTAAATATGACCAGACCAAAAATAATGGGTTTTCTGCCTGGAACCCACACCCTACTCTTATGGCAGTTCAAGATGAAAGTAATTTAAGAAATGACACTTTCCACTCACTGCCCCAAAGAAATACTTTCAAGGATGAATTAGGAACATTCCTCCTTTGGCTTGAAGATGCAGAGATTTGGGTCTGTAAAAATACCTTCCTTCATTCTCAACCTTCCTCCTACAGAAAAGAGAAATACCACTTTTATGTGAGCATGTGAACCTGCTTACCAGAGAACAAGAGTAACTTCTGTTATAATTTGAATTGTACTCTCCCTAACAAAAGCATCTATAAGAGTGGGCAGTCAGTGCAAAACACAGCCCCTCAGCCCTTTGCTTTCAAGGCCTGATGGCTCTGCAGCTGGAGGAAAGAATCTCTCCCACTTTGCTTTTCCATTTCCAGACTCTTTTGGTCTGTGTTGCATCTGGTTTAAGCATTGATGTTTTGTATGTAACATCTGTCAAAGTCTAATCCATTGCTATGGACCCACCTAGTGACGGCTTTATAGATTCTTTATATTTGTAAAGGCACTTCATGCTTATCTTTTCAGGATTTTTGTTAGGTTTGTATTCTTTTGATGTTGGAAATGGATCACAGTACCCGAAGTGAATGCTTTCTGTGAATACTTCCTTCAGCTCTCTGTATTTAAAACGCTGAGAAAACACTTAGGTGGTTACCTGTGAATAAAGGCATAAGTATAAGGTCACACTATTGGGGAGATTACCTCAGATATTATAGATGTATTTTAGATCAGCAGAAGTAAGAGTTGTCCATAGTCTAAACGTGAGGAAACTTTTACTCACTGATACAGGAATGGAAATAGTGTCAGCTTCCAGTTTAGAATGATGCCACGAGACCTGCACGTGTTGCTTGCAGGGATCCTCCTCTGTATTGTAACTGACTCAACCAACTTAAGTCTGAAAGCTTCTCTTGATATGCAGAATAAAGAGTTGGGCAGTGTGCTATGGCTTTCAGTGATAATCTACTGCCTCGCTGCTTTGCGCAGTGATGGATGAGATGTTTTGGATGGCTCGAAATGGCTCAGCATTATCTGACTCTTCAGCAGCCGATGCTGAACATCTGAGAATCCTAGAATCCTAACTATGTGCAGGCAGGTTAATGCAACAAAGATGCATGGGGTTCACTGCCCACGTGATGTGGGATCCAGTTAAACATATGTAATGGATCTGTTGCCTTTGTACTGGTGGGGGTGAGCCTCCTTTCTGTCATTCCTGGTGTTCGTTAACCTGTGAATCCGAATAGTCCAACAGATTGTTTCTATGAGGTTTGCTTACTGTAGAACTCCCCATGTACTATACTTACTGTGTTATACTAATGACTGAATATTCACATAGGAACAAGCGTTGTGGTACACAGATTTTGTTTGCAACAACCTGTAAAAATACAGTACTAAGGATTTTTCATTGAATGTTGTGTATTTTAGGGAAAGGTCGTGTTACAGGTCCTGTATGGATATCAGAGAGAGTGGCAGGGAGACTGTGTGTATTTGCCAACAATGAAAGCAGTGTTGGCAGCTAAAATTCTACTGCAAGTAAATATTTTTAAAGTTTATAAGAAATATGTAGCTTTTAAAAGAAAAAAAAAATAACCTGTTAAGTTTTGGTTAATGTTGAAACGTTTCCATCCTGGTTTCACATGCTTTCTCTCCCACCTATGAAAATAACACAAGCTTTGCAGAATAGTCACACAAAACTCTGCCACCAAATTTGTAAATGCAGGCCATTGGATCATTACTGAAATGTACTGTATTTATGGGCTAGTCCAACCATGTGCAGAGACTGTCAAAACTCTTACATGGTGGCTTTATCTCACAAAATCACTGGCCCAATTGCCTGATGCAGAAAGCTGTAGTTCCCTCAGCTTTAGAGAGCTGGTGCCATTTCATACGTCCTTGACAGAGAGAGGCTGGCTCTGATTTTATAGGCTCTCAAGGTAAATCACTGTGTGGTGAAAATTTATCAGCCCCTGAGGGCTTGCTGAGTCTAGGAGATGGACTGGGTTCCAAGTTGTTCGAAGACTTGGTTAGGAAAGGAAGTATGAAGGAAGTGTGAGGAAGCCAGAAATGCAAGAGAACCTGATCTAAAACAAGCGTAGTGCCTTGAGGATGGGTTGGTCTGCTGAAATTCCGAGGAGTAAATTCAGCTGTTTTCTAAAAATCTGTCCACATCAAGTTTGTAAATAATTTTTTTCTTAGTACTGTAACGCAGAATAATAGTTAAAGATGGTTTTCCTTAGTATTGTAGCACAGAATAATAGGTATGGAGGATAACAGGTTTGCTGAGAAACCAAATTGTTTCCCTGTCATATTCTATCACAGAAGACTTAAGAGGGAAATCTAACCTGCAGCTATTCTTTTGCAATATGAACGATGAGCTACTGTCAAAGAAAAAAAAAAGTGAAGGAAAAGTAGGTGCTAAACTCATCAGATGAAGAGCAACAGAGTACCAGGTAAAGTCAGACGTACCAAAATGTGCTACTGGAAATTGATGATGAGCTCAAATGGGGCTGCTAACTTAATATGTAGTCTTTCCTTTATTATTGGCTTCTAACCTGTGAGGTTGGAGAAGGCAATTTTTCTGCTTCTCTTTAATTGAACAGTAGAATTGATGCTGAGAATTAGTCTAATGAATTTTCTTTCCTTACTTGATAAATTGGTTGAAATAGTAATAAAAAATAAAATCAGACGACGTGTAGATGAGTATTGTGATACTGTAGCTATCCATCAGCATAGCTTTTGTAAAGAAAAATGGTGTCTAATGAGAATTCCTTGAGCTTGTCAACAAATAGGAAAAGACAATAATTAGATATTTTTTTCCCCTTTTAAAGAAAGTTTCTGAAGAAGACCTTCAGAAGGGGCTATTAGAAAAGCAGGTGTGGGACAGGAATACTTTCAAGAATTAGATAGGAGGGACAGAAGATGAAACTGGAAGTGTATTATCAACATTTGGTGGCCACCAGCTCCAGCTGGGGGTGCCGGGGCATTGGTCAGCTGTGGTCCTCGGAGGGATGCTGTGGGGTCATGGTGCTTGCTAGTGTATCATTTCTGTATTGATTTTTATTCTGTCTTATAAATTTGGGTTTATTTTGTATTTGAAGACACTTTACGCTTTGGCCAGTGTTGTATGAAGCAGTGTATGTGCCAGAGTTCTAACAACCAGCAGATGAGGGCCAGGAATAAACTTCCCTCTCTCATGATAGAACACTTGTCTGGTCTGAGCCCACCTTGCTGTGAACCATCCAGGACACACATAGTGGAGAACTGTCTCTTGTTAAGCAAGCTGTAGTTCCTGTGCTTCTCGAGGCAGAGTTCTCATTTAAATTCCATGGTGATTTTTTGATCTACCTTAAGAAAAATTGCTTTTATTAAATGATGTACACCTTTTTCATGCAATTAAACACATACCTGGTAATGTCATGGATGTTTTTTAGTGGCCCTATGTGTCATGGCCTAGAAATCACTCCAAAAATTGATTTTTTTAGAGACTATAGTCACAAAGCTCTGTAGAGTTGTTTTTGTGCCAGAGGCCAGTAGATTTGAACTTTGACTACAGTATTGGACCCCTCTGAGAAATTTATGGCAAGGTTTTTTTTGGGGGGGAGGAAAGGTAGGTGTGTCTGTCCCCTTTTCCACTCCATTTGCACTTCTGGAGACCCCTGCTGCCATTCCATTGGGAGCTCAGAATTCAACACAAAACAAGGTTCACCTGTGACATTCTCACATGTGAAATCTTTTGCCCAGAGCTTGAACCACGTGGCTCTCGAGAAAAGGCAGTGGCTCCACGCAAATACCAGGAGGGATGGTTGACAGGGTTGATCATGTGGGGTCAAATGCTAAAAAGGTATGTACAGACATGGTTGTGTTTCTTGACAAAATGTCCAAAGAGCATCTCTGATATCTGATGTGGTGACATTCCCTGTTTCCACATTTTGACATTTTTCTCTGTATGCCTCACGCTGTTAACATGCAGAAGTTATCTAATTTATTTTATTTTATTTATTGGACAGGAGTCAGGCACTTTGTAAATTATGGGCTGCATTCTCAGTGAATCAAAATATTTAGGTTGCTTGTGAGGTTCAGTCCTTGGCATCGTGTCACTAATTACTTTTACACAACTCTGAAATAATGACAAAAGGAAAAATGCATCAACAAAGAAAGAGAAATTAAACTTTGTAAAACAAAACAAAAGCCACATCAGAAATAGAAAGTGTTATAAAAGGGGGTGACCAAATGGGCAGTCTGGATTCAGTACAGTGTTACATGGCAAGAGAAGAGACACTCAGCTTTGGATCTTCTCCAGGCAGAGGAAAATTTATGACACAAATTTTCTTTGATAAACATTCCTGAGAAACTTCTTTGTGTTTTAATCTTAATGACTGTGTGTCTCAATCCAGTGATGTCTTCTTTTTTTTTTTTGGTTTTTTTTTGGTGTGTGTGTTGGGTTTTGTTTTGTTGGCTGTGTTTTTTTTATTTCTCTCTTCTGATTTTATTTTATTTTTTTCATACTCTGAATATACCTCAGTGGCAACTGTTCAAGATCTGTCTTGCATACAAGCTAATTGGTAGTAGAATGTAGTCAACCCTGTACCTGGATTGCATTAGGGCTTTTGAAGAGTGTCCCCAAGAATTATGATTTTCTCATGCTTCAGATTATTGTATCAGTATTTTCTCAGGTTTTCCCCATATAAGGTGCAGAAGCAGTCCCAGGGGCCTTCAGCATGCTACCCCAGCAATGTTTCTAGCCTCTAGCTGTCCCATGTAATAAGACATACGAAGCAAGAGTTAAGCCTCCATAGAAATAGCAATAACAACAAGCCATTGGTCTGGTTTATACCATACTTATGTATTTATTTCTCTATAATAGTGGCTGAATTGGAGTCTGGGTGTTGGAAGTAGGAGTTCAGCTTTTTGCTTTGACAGAACCAAATGGCATTAGTTTTGCTTTTACTCAAAAGTGGAAAATCACTCATAAAACTGCATCAGAGCACCATTAAAATAAATGAATGGGTATGGTATGCTTTTGTACCTTTATAAATGAAACATAGCTCTATATACTCATTGACTGCTGTTTCAGTGTGCAAGGTGCAGGATAGCAACATGTTTTATAACTCCTTCCCTTACAGAGATGCATTTAACATCATTAGAATCATTGCATAATTTACAGTTTGATCTTCCCAGTGACATGTATAACAAGTTAAATATCAGTAGAGTGCATTTAATAAACACTAATTTGTATTAATCTTATCATAGATTGTGTATGTCCTGTAGGGAACTTGTGTGGTGCAGTAGAAAGGGAATATATTCATACATTTGTTCTGAATTTACAAACTGTGCGTTTTAGGTTCTATATTTTTTGAAACCTTTACTAGATAGCAGCTACAGGAATTCTTAAGATTATATAGACTAAAAATGAAGAAAATAGATAAGCAATTTACAGAATATAGGGATGTTACCTTTTGTGTTCTTTCTCTAATTACAGTTGCAGTCTGTAAATGGGTTTAGATAGAGGATATTTCTTACAAAAGACCTAATTTGTCACTGCTCTTCCAGTAAGAAGTGACTAGAAAATGGTAATATTATTTGGAAGTATTTTATATTCTCACTTTTCCTCTAATCCAATGGACTATTTAAAATGGAGGGCAACAGTGAATTGAGCTATGTATGTTTGTATCATGCCCACTGCAAAAGAGCTTAAGCTGGTTGGCTGAAGGAGGCTGCTAGCCCTGTGCTAAAAGCGTAAGAAAGGATTGTAATGGCACTAAAAGACAAGAGCAGCAGATAGTAGCATGGAGAATTTTGTTTAAAAACGCCAGAGCGAACCTCATGATGACAAGAGGAAGGCTGGAGGGCCTTCAAAAAACATACAGGACTAGGTGGGGTGGGTTATTCCAACACACCCTTGCACTTTTAATTGCGTGATGCTTGTTTTGCATCAATCAATGGAAGCACCTTCGTTTGTTTTAAACCCAGTGCCTTTGGTGCACAGGTTAGTAAGAGCAGAAAGTGGAAAAAGCAGATTAGAAATACAAAGAGAAAATGTGATTACTCTAATCCAGTTCAGTGGGTGAGTTAAAAACGAGACAGATTTGTTATTGGGGAAAGGATGAGAATGTGGTGCAAAAACCTGCAAGAATTATATTGAGGGCCATGCAGAAAGGCCCACTGGGTCAGCAGAAAGATCTCAATTTCAGTGCCCTTGGAATCATGCTCAGCAGATAACAAATAGATCAAAGGTCTGTTATTAGGCTACTTAGGCTCAGAAGCTTGTGTTTGGCTATAAAACTTAGGTTGCCTGTTCAAAAGAGACTCAATTTCTCCTCCGGGGAGTTGGTTATCTGCATGAAATGAGTTAGGCTCGTCGTGGGGTATATTGTGGCAGGCATTCCCGTGTGCAGAAGTCACTGGAAGTGATGCTGAGGAGGCACGTTCCTGCTGGCAGTGTCATCTGAGAGGTGGGGTGGGCACTGGTGGCGCACAGGAGTCACCCCGACCAGGATGGAGGCTGTGGGTGTGGGGGGCTCGGGGGCTCCATCAGGATGCTGTGATCAGTGCTGAAAACAAAATGTAGGGGGGAAAAAAAAAAACTAAAAAATACTTAGAGCAACAGGTTCCTATTTTGGTAACGTTTTATGTTCAGAACCTTAACGAGAATCTGTAAATTTGAAATCCAGTTAGCTTCTTAAATGGTTTCAAGCACAGTTCCTATCCGTGGATATGCTCTCTATTTTTGTAAGTATTTTTTTTTAAGCTGTCCTGTTTCTATTTAATTTTTTTTCAAGCTGCTTCTGTGCAGACCGAGGCTACTAAGACAGACAGTGAAGGGACTCTGTAGCTAACTGAGGGTATAGAGAAATAAGAAAACAAGCTGTACCCAAAAAAAAGGAACTGAGGAAGGGGTGGGGGTGCATGACAACACAATCAGGAACATGTCCTGTCTCTAATTTTTCTAATTTTCACAATTAGAAGTTACTTTATGACAAAATATAAATGTAATTTATATTTTTAAAAAAATTATAGTTTACATCTGTGTTAACTTTGTGGTTCCTTTACCCTGGCTGATGCAGAGTGGACAAAGAGTGCCAAACTCCTTTTAAAAAAAATGATTAAAAACTTTATTGTAATATTTAGTGACCTTGAGGGAAGTTTGAATTCAAATTTTAGACGAAGGTTCAGATTTCTTCTTAAGGGCAGTGTCAGTTCTCTTTTACAGGGAGTGCTGCAGATGGTAGGCCCCTGCTGAAACTGCAAGTAAATAGCTGATAAATGAGGGCTTCCCACTTGCAAATGAGATGGTTTTACTTTTCCTTGAAGAAATTCAGTAAATTGAAAAACTCTAAATAGCACAGAAATTTCAGTCCTCCAGACCGCCTTCTCCCTTCTCAGATTTTGCTATACTATATTCAGCACTCAGTTTTGCCAACACAGAACATGCCTGATGTGGCATTTACATTCTTTAAAAAAAGCCTAGATTAGTTATATTTCGAAGAGTTAACTTCTCCTCTTGACACATGTACTTAATTCCCATTAATGGAAATGGCAGCTAGGCATGCACACTGAAAGGAAAAATCTGTTCCTAAGCATATGATCCAAACTGCATTGTAGCTAAACATTTCCATACTCTGAAGTAAGCACTCATTATTTGTGAGATGTTCTTCACAGCAAACGCATCGACCCCGCTCTGTTCTCCCTCCTGACCTGTTCCAAAACACCCTTTCTTAGAACCGTACCAGACCCGTCCTTAATGCTGCAGTTGTTTTGGATGGGTGCCTAAAAAATGAAAATCCATTTAGGATCTCTTCAGAGTTTTGCATATTTTCTGTGAGAATTTTCCAGTAAATCATTCTGTGGAACATCTTACATTTCCTTGGACTTTGTAGGTCTCTATTATTAAAACCTACAGTGGAAACAACAAAACCCAAAACGCTCTTTCTTTTTTTTTTTTTTTCTTTTTTTTTTTCCCCCAGCACTTCCTTTACTCACTGTATTGCACTGTCTGCCAGAGGTACTAGGCTGAGCTGTCATTTGATGATTTAAAAAAAAATAAATTAATGTTTCATTTAAGGTTTTCCTTCTGCCAGTACACTTGTGTGAAGACCTGTGGGTTCTATCGACGCAATATCCCAGAGTTATGGTATTTCTAACTTGAGCTGGGTGGATAATTGATTATTTTGGTTCACCTCTTGAACTGCAGAACCACAATAGCAGCAAAAATTTGGTTAAGCACAAAAATTCACATAGGCCTGTATGATTTGTTTCCCTCACCTAAATGAAAATCAGAGCTTTTTTTTTTTTGTTTAGTTCAACCCATATTGTCCTGTTTTACTTGGACTTGTTTGTTTTGGGCAAGGAAGCGCAGCAAGAGAAATGCAGATGCACTGAAGTGCTGGGGGAGGAGTGGGGGGAGGTTTCCTTTTTCTCATCAGTTGAAGATATTTGAACTTATATCCTGAATTTTCAGTTTGAGAGAACTGAACGCGGGTCTCCCAGGTTACAAGTGGGTTTGGTAACTACAACCTGCTTGGTAAAAAGGGGCACCAGAGCTTGCTATTGCTAGTCAAAAGTTTCAGACCAGGATAAAACTGCATGTGAAAAATTGGACAGTTGGATATTTACATATGTTTTATTCTTTCTCAGCCGGTGGTTGTTTATCCCAGTGCCTCAGTTTTCCCCTTTCTGATATGATAGCAGCCTTTGTGATATGTCCTGGCAATTTGTAAAAAGCAAGCCTGGAAGTGAATAGGAAATGATTTGTAGAAAGGTTTCGCGGATTCCCTCAAACCATTTGTTCAGCTTGCTTTTTCTGCCTCTTGCAATTGCAGTTGAACTTACAATGAGAACATCCCTTTATCAATGTCTATACAGCAGACCATTAATAATCTACTAATAACAACACAATGATACAGTAATACAATAGTAACAGCAACTTTTTTTCATCCTTTTTGAACCCAGCTCTGTTTCCCCTCACTCAGCTGGGAGAGGGAGCTCAGTAGTGGGTTTTTTCCTTCCCACCCCTTATTTTTTTATTAGTTCTTTGTACATCTCTCCAGTCTAGCCAGTGCTCTCTTCCATAATTCCTGATGTTAATGGTTATTGCTCAGGTTTGTAATCATATTAGCCGAGAGCCAGCAACCCAAGGAGCCCCATTGTGCTAAGTGTAATACCAGCTTGGAGGAGTATGGGATCATGGCCCTGAAGCAGCTCATGCAGGAAATGGTAGAGGAAGGCGTAAATATACATGGACAAGGGAAGGACATGGCAGAAGAAGGGCAGTTGTGGAGTGGAGCTGAGCTGAAAAAAAAACAGATAGGAGGTTAGAGAGCTGAGTGGAGCTGATGTGCAGTCAAAATGTGATAGTCCTGTTCTGCCAAAACTGGTGGATTTGTTTTTCAATAGAAGGTCGTCTTCATTTCCCTGCAGCTGAGGCTTGTGAGCAGCTTCTCTTTGCAAACTCCTGCGAAGGCCACGCGTGAGGAAACAGGGGAGGCAAAGCAAGAAGTGGCAGGGGAGGAACAGCATTTCTGGAGAGGGAAAACGAAAAAGTAAGAAAAGGGGAATACAGCAGTGGAGTATGTTCTACCCAAACAGTCGATGTAAAAGTGGGGAAAAACCCTAAAACACGCGATGTTTCGGGGAGTGTTGTCAGCGGTGAGGCACACGGGGTCTTTGTTGCTCACCCCTTTGCTGGAGCTGGCTAACTGTGTCAACTCGGGCGCGCTGCTAAGCCTGCCTGCATCACTTTCCTTATTTGAGGCCAAATTCTCCTCCTAAGCAGCCTCCTACTCCACACAGAGACTTGCTGATGTGAATGGAGCCCCTGCAGAGCGAGATACTTCTCAATACAAATAAAGTTTTGGAATCGACCCTAATTATATTTATTACCTGCAGAGGAGTAATGTGAGACTTAACGTGGTTTGAGACCCTCGGATGAAAGAGAAAGTATTTGGAATTGTTCTTTTTTAATCATCTGCTGCCTTTTCAATGTCTGCTGCGTAGTTGTCCTAAAAGGGCCAGCCACTAAATAACCAGTGACAAATCCTTGGATGTGTTAACTAGGTTTGCCAGGCTCCTATGAATGGACCTCTGTGGCAAATATTATTTGCTGGGGGTTCTGAAGGGAAGTCACTTCACCCTGCCCCACAGTGAGGAGCCATTAGGTCTTAGCTCACGCCAGAAATCGGTGGTGTGAGGGAAGGCACCTTGGCACACTCAGCTTGGGTGGGATGGGGTGTGTAAGTTACAAGTGGGTTTGCTGCTCGTGATTCAAACCATCATCCCAGGTTTTTAGCTGCTGGTACCTTCACGCCAGCACCGGACTGAGTGGCCCTGTGTGAGCCTGCTGGTGATAACACTCATTGAGAGGGAAAAGGAGCAAGTTAAACAGTGTGGCTGTTGGATATTAATAAAAATAATAGGCTTTTCTATTTGGATTTTTTTTTTTAAGCCAGTGGGCATGGAGATGTTGAACGTTTTACGGCTGCTCTGTGTGAATTTGTGTATGTATCTCGGAATGTAAACTGGTTTTCTCCGTGTCCCTGGGAGGTGGGGATAAGAGGGGAAGGGAGAGGGCAGTGGACCTAATCAAACTGTTGTGGGGTCAAAACCTCGTGGTTTCTGAGGGCCCTTAATGTTGTCCAGCTGCAAATTAAAGGAGGAAAAAAAAAAAGAAAAGAAAAGGAGAGAGAGAGAAAGGACTGAGGGCTGGGGAACTGGAAAGAATGGAGTATAGATATGTGGTTGTGTGGGTGTGTGTGCATGTGTGTGCTAAAGAACAGGGAAAATAGGGTTTTTTTTCCTTTTTTTTCCTTCCCCCCTTTCTCCTCTGTGCGAGTGCCAGGCTGGCCTCGGGCCGGGGCAGACTATCGCGACATTGTGCCTCCTCCCGCTCCCCGAGCACCCCCAACCTAATCCCGGCGCTCGGACGGGCGAATTTCCCCGCGGCGTTCGAGCGGGGAGCGGCTGTCCCGGGGATGCGGGGACCAGGGATGCGGGGCCGCCCCGCGTGTCTGTCCCAGGTCCGTTACCTGCGCGCCTCCCGCGCCGGGATGCGCGGAACGGGGCGTGATGCTCCGCGCTTCGCCCGCCTCTCCCCGGGGATGGGGTGCACGGCGCAGGGACCCCCCTCGCTCGCATGAGGGGGTGTAGAAAGGCAGCGAAGCCCGAGCCGAGTTGTTGGCGGTGCCGGCGCCTTTGCGCTGCCCGCGGGGCGCGGTGGGTTGGGGTGCGGGAAGTTGGGGTGAGCTGGCAGCAGGGCTGGCGGCGGCGGAGTGAGTGACAAGTTGTTTACAGGTTCCCTTGAAGGGGCCTCTGCTATATTTCAATCTGTCAAAGTTGCTTTTCTTCCCCCAGAACAATGCCCGATTGTTGTGCGGGGTGGTGCGGGCTTTTTTTTTTTTTTTTCCTTCTTTCTTTTTTTTTTTTTTCCCCTCCCCAAAGACAGAAAGGAATGAAAATTCCCCGGAGCACAAATGCCTTCGGTAACATTTTTTATTGCGCCTGATCTTTTTCTCCCCGATTTCCAACTCCCAGAGAGTTGATGCGAACTGCTCCGATTTAACCACTCCGCCCGTGTTTTATCTCCTTTTCCCCACCGCTCCCGCTCAGCGCAGGGATTCGCTCCCACTTCGGGTGCATTCTCGGGCTGCTTTTTTTTTTTTTTTTTTTTCTCTTTTTTTCTCCTCCCCCCCTATTTATCCCCCCCCCTCTCCCCGTTTTTTCAGGACAGGAGCTGACTTTCCCCGCGTGCCGGCGGCGGGGCCATCAGCGCAGGGAGGCAGGGCCGGCGGTGGCGGTGTCCCAGCGCCTGGCGGCGGGGGGAGCGCTGCGGGACTGCGGGCTGCGCTGCCCCTTTAAGAGACTGTGGTCAAGGAGTCCTCGCTCAGAGCGAGCCGGGAGGGAGGGAGAGGGAGGGAGGGAGAGAGAGAGAGAGAAAAATCAATCGGTTTAGAAGGTTTGGACTCACTTGACAGGTTCAGTTGGAGGCGACCATAGGTGGCTGCTGTGACAAAGGGAAATTGTGCTTTTCCAGCATGCTAACTGACCCTGATTTACCTCAGGAGTTTGAAAGGTGAGTCGAGTTGGGGGGGGCAGTGGAGGGGGGGGGGGGGGGGCGCTGCTTTTTGCGGTGGGGGGGGGGTGCGTCTTCCTTTCCCCCCCCCCCCCCCTTTATTATTATTTTTTGTTGTTGTTCTGTTCCGCGGTTTGTTCGTTGGTGTGTTTTTATTATTTTATTATTTTTTCTTTAATTCGGATCGGCTGCCCGCCCTGCGGGGCTCGCGCACGGGCACGGGGCGCGCAACTCCTGCGCTCGGCGGCGGAGCCGGGGAGATGCTTCCCCCCCCCCCATAACCGTGGCCGTTCCCCCGGGTGTCACTAACGGGGGTGCAGGGCGGGGCAGTGGGCACCCACGGACCCCCCGCTCCGCTTTGTTCGGTGACCGTGCCCTGCTCCCCACCCTCCCCGGGTGCAGCACCCCGAGCGAGGTGCGGTGCCCGGCAGCACCTCCCCGCCCTGCCCGGGGACTGCCCGGGGGCGGATGGATGGAGGATGCCCGGTGGATGTAGGGGGGGGGGGTTCAACTCCCAACCTCGCCCTCCCGTCAAACTTGGGAAGGCGCTCCGCCGAGCACATGACCTTTTGTTGATCTAGCAGGAGCGATTATTTTTAGTCAAGTTAACAACCCGGCCCTCCGTCAGGAGAACATCCTTCTGCTTGAGGAGAGAAAGGGGGGAAAAAAACCCAAAAAAAAATAAAGAAAAAAAAGTGCAACTCTTTCCTCCGAGTTTTGTCCATCACCTCCCTGGCGGGATGTCAGCAGCGGGGTTTGGGGACGATGCGCAGGGCTCGGGGATGACGTAGACATGCCCGTCTCCCCCTGCCCCAAGCAGGAGCCTTCCCTGCCTGGAATTAAGTTTTTTTGCTGTCACTGCCGAGGGCTTGTGACCCCCGAGAGCTGAGCCTGCGTTTCAGCCCATCCGCTGCTCCTCGGGGGTTTTGGAGCGTTTTCTGGGGCGCTCACACACGCGTCCATTGATGGTCCGGCATCCCTCCCGGCCGGCTGCGTTTCTGGAGGTTATTAATAGCCCCTTGTGTGGCTGCAGCAAACAATCCAAACTTTTCATCCCGAAGCGGTAAATAAAAGCAAGCCACGATGCGCGTTACTTCGCTTTTTTTCTCATCTTCGTGCAAGCTACCTCCTGTATAAACATTTGGTTGTATCTGACTATGCAATACCAGCTAGGTGCTAGACCAGCTGGTTAAAAATATGCTAAGTCAAGCTGTTCATCGCTCAAACCTACTGAATTTGATAGTAAAGGCATAGAAAAGAAGTCAAGATAAAAACATTTTAAGTGGGCTGAGGAACACGCGTGCGGAGAAAGGACAGGGAAGAACACTTGAATTAAAAGATGGGAATAAAATAAAATTGGGGAGTGCAGGAAAAGAACTGTTTTAACGCTTTCAGAACTAGAACGCTTCCTTACTAGAAAGTGGAGTTGGCATGGTCGCGCTGCTTCAGGGTCGCCTTTAATGCAGTTAATTTGCCAGCCTCGCCTGGCATACTTGGCGTTCGCCTTTGGTTTGTTATCGCTGCGATAAGAGAACCCAAATTGGTTTGGTTTGCGTGCGTCGTGTGAAGTTAGTTCAGCTACCTGGGGGAGCCGTTCCTGTTTGTGGTGTCGGATCTGGTCCAGCATCACGGCCGTGTGTTTGTCCTGTTCATACAGTTAACAGATCCGAGTATTTATTTCGTATGCGTCGCCAAGACAATGCATAGATGTTCGTAAGCAAGCGATTTGGGTTATTCTTTGAACTTTGTGGTGAGCAGAACACTTGTAAACTCTGTGAAGCTAAATGAAGTCCTTTCATTTTTCTGTTGGGGGACTCTTATTTTAAATCTGAAGTCTCTCTGCATTATAAATATGTATTTATCTATATTTTATATATAAGCAAATAATTTCGGGCTGAAACATCTTTAGAAATAGAATGAGCTTCTCTACTCCCCCCCCCCCCCAGGCACACGTTTCATTTTCAGAGATCCCAGCCTTGCTGTGGTAAACATTCGAGTTAAATAATCAATACGCTGCTCTCCTTTTGCCATGCAGATAACAGCAAGCAGTAGAAATGGGTAGCAATAAAAACAGACCTCGGGACGTTTGTTTTGTTGGGGTTTGTTGGTTGTTTTTTTATTTTTTAGCGATTTTCCCCCTGCAGTTGAAATTGGCAATACAAACCACCATCCCTGTTAATCATTACCGTTTGTTTACACTGTGTGTGTTTGACTGTAGCTCCCCACACACCACAGAGTGGGTACTGTCCGTGTGAGAGGGGTGTGTGTGTCAGGGGACAGCCACGAGGACACACTTTCTCTTGGGCAGGGGTGCATGGACCCCCACGCTCACAGATGTGCAGATGATTGTTTTTGAGACATTTATGGCAGGTTCTTTTCTCGGATGCTCGGTGAACGCAGTTCTTGGAGCACATTGCTGCAGTCGCCAGCGTGTCGTGTCTGCATGACCGACTCCAGATTTGTTCTTGCCACCCATCTCCCACTATTCATTTTCAAACTCGAATAGCAAATTAGAAGGCGGTGAAGATTTATCAAGCAAAGTCGTTTGCAGCTCACATCTCTGGGCGTCTGTGTGTACCTCAGGAGGTTTTTTCTTCTCTCCCTGCCGTCCTTCCCGCGAGGTTTCAGTGTCTCCCAGGGCACTGCAAACACTTCAGAAACTTTCAGTCACCCCAACCGAAGGGATCTGAATCCAGGGGACATCTCTTGTGTGGCTGTGGCCATTAGCAGGCAGCGTCTGTGACACACACATGGAATGAGAATGATCCCCGGTGTCAGACGAATAAGCATTCATTAATTCATTCAGCATCACTAGTAAATTGCAGTAGGTTTTGTGAATTAGCATGTATAATTAATTACCGTACCAAAACCGTGAGGGTTTTCGTCCTTTCCGGAGAAGTTCCTTGCGTGTCTTTATTTCTGTTGGTGGCACTTCAGCTGCTCGGTTGAGAGGAGCATCGGAAAGCGTGCGCTGAGGGGGATGCTGTGTGCAGAAAGGAGGACTGGGATCTGCTCCGTTTGTTACACAGGGAAAGGATAACTTCTAGGATGTGCTTTGTGATGTACCTGTGGCACTCTGCACTGCCTGTAAAGGTCTTGGAAAGAATAACTCTGTTGTTGTTTGGGTTTTCTTTTTTCTTTTTCTTTTTTTTTTTTCCTTTTTTTTTTCTCTTTTTTTCCAAGACGGGCCATTATACTTAAATATAACAAGCGTGGCCACAATAGAAAGTTTACTTCATTGACTGAAAAGGTAGAGATAATAGAGCCAGACCCATTGTGGACAGCTGTGCAATTTACAGTATGATAAAACCTCCGAAATGCCCAGCATAAAGTTTTAATGTCTTAATAAAACCTGATAAATGAAAAATAGATAAAGTGACTGCTTAACAATGTCCCTAGTGTATGGAATGTTCTTAAACCCAAATTAATTACTGCATATTTACATTTCTCTGTAGACTCTGCGAGAGGCTGCGCTAGGCATCCGGGCAGAGTAACATCCTTTCTCTTTCCTTTTTATTTTTTCATCTTCTTTTCCTTTTTGATTTTATTTTTAACGTGCCAGTTGAAGGTAAAGAGGTGTGCAGTGTTTGTGGAAGAAAGAAGGATGGGTTAGTGCTTCCACAGGAAAAAACGAAGAGCTAGAAAAGACAAAAGGCGTGGATGGGAACGTGGGGATGGGGACAGCAGGACAAGTTTGACATTGGCAGCCACCAGTTGTGTGCGCTCAGAACATTCTCTGGGCTGGTGACTAGCCTGTAGAAAGGCAAGGCTCAGGGATGTAAAGCAAAGCCTCTGCTGGGAGGAAAAAAATATACTTAGCTGCTTCGCTGCTGCGCTGCACGAGTCATTTCAGACTCCCACTGAATTTATTTTGGGGTTGTACCAACACTGTCAAATGGAGAAATCATTTTCCTAAAAGGAAACTTTGCGTATTCCGAAGTGCTTTTCTTAGCTAAAGTTACCCTAAAAGCTTTCTTCTTCTTCTGGGTTTGCTGAGAATTTGGGAGAAAGAATAATACCTTTCTATTAACCGGCTTGCTTAGAATGGTGTCCCAGGGTCCCACAGTCTACCTGTAGAAGTAAGAGTGGTTATTCCTTCATTTAAAAGAAAACAATGAGATTTATTTAATGTCGGGCTGAATAGCTTTTACTTTCCACTGAGATGTTTTGAGAAAAGGACTTTTTGGGGTTATGTTTGGGGGTCTGGGATCTGAGGAATAAATGCAGTGCCAGTTAAAAGTTTCAGAGGGTGGTTTTTCCCAGCGATGCAAACGAACCAGATTTTATTTCTGAGATAAGGCTGGAGGAATTAATGCATTTGCAGACTCCTCACTGATGTCCTGCGTGCGTTAATTTAATTTGTTGTTCTTATGCTTAGTGAGGAAGAATCTGACTGTTACAGATTATGGATTTTAATGAACATCTCAATAATTTACCAGTTGCTGAAATTGCGAAATAGACTTGGAAGGCAAAAGCCCAAATGAGAGAGCTGATGAGTGACACACCAGCCCGCACAATTCCACTGTTGTATTCACTGCAGTTGAATCAATTCGGGAGTTTGGCATTACTAATTCTGGGTGGCTGGCTCATCATATGCATTCAAGGAGTTAATTAAAACACACACAAACACATACACACACTCTCCCACCAAGCATCTTGCGATGTTTATTGTGCGTAGTGTGTTTGATTGGTACCTTTAGATAGGAGAGGAATTGTTTTTCCTTCTCTTGCTGTCCAGAGATCTTAAATATATAACTAGTTTACACAATATTTACTACTTCTCGGGGAGCTTTTAATGAGCATTTATGGCTTTATCACTTAGGTGGCATGTAGTGTCTGATTGAGTTACTTAAATGTGGAGCTCCCTGGTAGGATAGGCATACGTGTCTGTGTAATGGGATACATCTGTAGCTGTATAAAATACACTTTTACAATATTTATACAGCAAAAAAGAGTTTCTCCTCCCAAGGCAGATTTATAGTTTCTTCGCATGCTTTTCATACTATTCTTTAAAAAACCCCCATGATCTCTTCTGTTCAACAGGACGCTGCGTGTCAGATACCTCTGCCTTCACAACTCTTGCAGAAGTCGGTTTGACATCCTCCTGGCTTGCTTTCTTTTTTTAAAAAAAAATTATTTAATAATTTATTGCTCAGGCCTGGTTATAGCATAATTAATTCCTAAGTGGAGGGGGGGGGGGGGAAAACATGTTGTCATGTTGTACCCATAACGCACTGTAAATACTCCATGCCTGTGAAGTCTGCTTCTGTAGGCAAGAGAAAAACGCTCACGGCGATTAATCAATAGCTGTAGTGCGTCTCTGCTGATGGCAAGGAGTTTGTTTAACAAGTGGCATCCTTAGAAGCAAAGCACTTTTTCCCTTGTAGAGTATCTGTGGATTTTTATCTAACTTGGAAGATGTGTGAAGTCTCCTGTGCTTCCTACGAAAGGTAAAACCACGCTGTGTTCGAGGACGTTAAAAACCACGCTTGCAGATTAAGCAAATCCTCGTCACGTTATCGTGTCACCTAAACCAGAACTTACTTCTGGAACTTTTGAAACGGGTTGTGTTTTTCCTCTTGAGCTTTCAGCTTTGGGCAGCAGGCGAGGGTGAGCAATCACCTGACGGGGATTGATGGCGCTCGGACCTCTCGCATCTCCTCCCGGAGCCCCCCTGGCGAAACCCCGCCGCCCGCGGCGGCCATAAAGCTTCCCCCCGCGCCTTTGCCGGGGGTTACGACGCTCGCCAAGGCTCTGCCACGCGTCCCACCTCTCCCACACCCTTCCCAGGGGCTGGCTTGGTCCAAGTGCCTTGCGTCTCGCCCGGGGCCAGGCTCGGCCAGTGGCCACCAAGGGGGTGGCAGGGAGCCTCCGCTGCAGAGACACAGCTTGTCACCTCCGCGCCTGAGGAGCCAGGAGTCTCCCAAAGTTGTTCCTGAGCTCACATGTCCTTGTGACGGTGTGAAGTTCTGCACACGGTAGTTGTTGGGAGAGAGCAAAATCAGACGAGATTTTGGAAGAATTTTGGTGAGCGCTGCTTGGAGGGGCCGTGGTATGGGAAGGAATGTAAGGAGTGAATGGAAAGTGTGGGGTGTGCAGGGGTAATTCAGAGAAGCTGCCTTTTATTTTAGGATGGGTACAATTTTTGGTTTGTTTTTTTCTCTTTTTTTTTAAAACAGAAAGAGAAGGAAAAGAGGCACGGATTGCTAGAACCATCAGACGTTGATACGAAGTTCAGGAGCGTTAGAGGTCCTGCCCATGGCATTGGGGGGTGTGTGTTTGTTTTGAAAGATATTTGCAAATGTTTTCCCACCCCCTGTTTTTGGTCTGGCTCGGCAATTCTCTTCAACTTGTACTTTTGTCACCTTGTTTAAAAAAAAAAGAGAAAAATAAATCAGCGTGATACTGTTTTTGACTTGTAGAACTCTGAGAGTTGAAGTGGGAATGAGAAAAAGCTTGAGGCTCACTTTGAAAGTTTGAAATGGTTTTGACCTTGTTTCCCTTAAAAGTATTGTGGGATTAACCAGGTAGCATTCCTCAGTTCTCAAATTGTAATTATATTTGCTATTTTTAAGATTTGTTGGATATTCTAAATTTCCTTTTTATATATATTTTTTTTTCCCTGAAAGATCAAGTATGGAAATTCATATCGGCGATAGCTCTATGAGATCTATAATAATTTCATTTTATTTCGTTTTACCTCGTACTTCTGCTTTTGTGTTTTCTCAAGTTCATATAGACTGTCTCCATTGTCGAGTTTGGGTTTTTTTTCCCCTAGTATGTGGGTGCCTGCATGCTATTTGATCTAAATATATCATAAAAAGTTACCTTAGTGCTGATTTTTCTGTGTGATTGTATTATAGTCTTATTACTATGTATTATTTTCTGTCTCACTAATCTTAAAACAGTTCTGTTACTTTGGGGGGGGGCAAAAATATAAGGAGTGTGAATAGAAATTTAATTTTTGTGTCTGAATAAGCAGTTCTTTTTAGTGGTGAGGCAGTCTGTGTGTTTGTGGGTATGTTTACTCTTGCATAGTTAAGACCATTGTCTGCATCTAATGTTCTTCATGCACCTTTGTAGCTCTAGAGAAGAAAGGCCTAGGAATGTAGTTTATGTAAAGAGAAACCCTTGCACTTTGTCATCCTTTTGGTTTCTTTGGTGCTGAGCTCCTCATTTACTTGGTATTTATTTGTTTGTTTGTTTATTTATTTAAAGAATGTGGGAGTGAAAAAATGCCCCATGTTTCATAAATTCATCTCACAGGTTGGCCATGGGCAAAGATAATGTATCTGGCAGTGAGCTGGAGTTACTTACCATTGCCAACTCAATAGGTAGTGTAAGACCAAGAGTAAGGAAAATGTTAATGGTTCCGATCAATTTTTTGGTTGTTTTGGATTTTTTTAGCCATAGTTACATGAAAAGCTTTCAGCAAACTTTTTTGGCTAATTTAAGCAGTGAGTTTGAAGAGCTCTCAAGAGTGCATGTCCCCATACGTGCAGACACGTTCATGTTTATTTTCTGTAGTTTGGGATGCCCATTTATAGGGTTGCATTAAGTTGTGTTACCTGCAGTTTGTTGGGAATCCGACCGAGTCTGTGCTTGAACAGAGTGACTCAAACTCACCACGCTCGGTGGGTCCTCTCCCCTTTTGGGGTGTCCTGCCTGAGTTAGGATTGAGGCACTTGGGCAGAGTATGGGCTTGCTGTAGTGCTGCCCGGGCTGTATTCAACTGTAGAGAAGTCTTCTGTTTTCAGAGAAATTCCCTTAGTGGCCTCATTACATTCACTTTGTAAAACAAGACTGAAACGTTTTCTCCAAAGGTTTAGTCAGGTTTCTATTCATAGGGTTTTCTCCCTAAAATTCGATGCTGTGGCCTCACTGGGGCAGAGGCTTTTTTGGATAGAAAGGAGATGTGTGGGAAGGTGATGGTTGGTAAGGGCGAAGGGAAGGATGTTCTTACTCGTTTGGCATGTCTGTTAACAAACTGGGTCATTTTGTTGTGTTGTATTTACATGGCTTGTTCCTGTGCTGGTGTGAAATGTGAATCACCAAAACACGATGATTATTTGGAAAAAAAAATATTAAAAGAGGCTAAATGAAACAAAACTGAAATAGAACTGAAAGGCGAAATGAAATGAAATGAAAACAGAACATGCAACATTATTCTTCTGGTCCAGTTTCCTTTTGCAGTTGCTGAGTAAAGCCAAACAGGGTTCTTTTCCATGTCTGTTAAAAACACCCAGGCTTTTGAGTTTGAAAATCACAGAGAAAACACAGCTCACTTCTCGGGTCCAGCCTTTGGTTTGTCTTTTGCTCGTGGGTTTTGAAGATCTGAGTAGATATTTGTGGGCAGTGTGTTGTAAAGAAGGCTGTTGATTCTCATCTTCGAATCAAGTTGATTCTGGTTTTGCAGCAGCGAGTGGAGTTTGGCAGAATTTATCAGTGGAAGGCTCTCATCCTGTCCTTGTTTTGTAAGTTCTGCTCACTTCTGCTGTTCTTGAAACTCTGAAACTAATTGTGTGACTCGGGGAACCACATTAAGCTGTGGTGTTTGCATGAAATACCATGCAAAGTATGGGGGAAACACTGTGCTGCTCTCCAGTAATGGCACGCATCTCCTTTTGTAGATAATCCGCGTGTGTATTGGTGTCATTGATTTAGTGTGTTTTTGTAGAGTGCACGCATCCTGAATCAGGACCCCATTATGCTCCTCACTGTACAAACACAAAAAAGAAGGTTTCTTTCCATTCCACAGAGCAGCCTTTGTACTTAGAGCTTAGAGTAATATCAATGTGTCTTTGTATGGGGAAAATTCAGAGACGGAGAGTAGGTAAGAGATCCCTAGCATGCTTCATGAATGAGATTTCAGTCCTGAAGCCATGCTTTAGCATTTATAAATTGAGCCATTGCATGTGTGTTCTCTCTCTATATATTTTCTATGCATATATATGTAGAAGTTGCTTTACTGTTATATGTACTGGTAATATTAATAATAGATTCATACTTCCTATAAGTCTTTTGATTAGCAGTTCAGAGCATTTGGAAAGCATTAATATACAAATCATGAAGATTTCTGAGCTCTTAAGATTGAGAAGCAAGATTATCCTCAACCTATAGATGAGAAAACTGAGGGACAGTGTCATACATTTGCATGAGTAGGTATAAAAAGTAGAGATGCTGACTGCTAGTCCTGTTTTTTTTAAACCTCCAGACCCTCCTTCTCCTTCTTGAGATCCTAAGAACTGCAAATTAAAGACTTCTGTCTGTTCAATTATAATTTCTAAAGGTCTCATTCTAGCAAGATGAAATATAATATTCAAATTACTTAAATATGTAAAATAGGGACTTTGGAGTATAATTAATAAAGGACAGAAATATTTACAGCCCCAGCCACATCAGTGAGGGCTGGGAGGGAATACTGTCTGTAGCCTCTCCGATTGTCTGAGCGTGCTTCTAAACTCACTCCCTACCTGGGGGCAGGTTCAGAGAGCTGGAGTTAGGCAGCAGCCCCCACAGTGTTGAAGCAGTAAATTGAGAGATGGTGTGTGCTGCTAACGGCCAGGTAAAAGGTTTCATCCTGGAGAACAATTAACATCTTCAGCCATATGTACAAGAGCTGTCATATGTTTTATACCCTAAGGACCAGGCACTAGGGGAGGCCAGGAAAAAATTCTTCACGTGGAGAGTATTAATGTGAGGAACAGACTCTGCTGAAAGCAGCAATGTAGGCAGCCACAGTGAGCAAACCAACTCACTTAAAAGCAAAAAAACCCCTTTGCAGAACACAAAATGCATTGTGATTCTTACCCGTGTATTTGACATCTGTTTTTTAAATGTGTGACAGAGATCCTAAATGAAGGAAGTGATACAGGCTTATTAAAAGGGAGGAATTATTTTCTTATTCATGTTAAAAGTTCTTCTAATCCAATTTTTTTTTTCTCATTTCCAACTGTATGCTCAGTAAGAGTAGAGCTGAATTGCTGGGGTCTGCAGGTAGACATAGATTTAGTCTGTGTGGAGCATCTCTTTCTACACAGTGCTGAGAAAATGGCTATGAACTAAGGGGTCTTGGGTGGATTTGATCTCTGTAGCCTATGAATATTATGACTGAGTTATTAAGATACTTTCTTAAGAGGGAGACTACTTTCAAGAGAATGGAATATAATCAGGCACGTTCCATAGTATTTCAGCAGTGTGTTCACAAAGACCTGTTTTGTGATAGGGCCAGTCAAGGCATCATTTAAAAAGTGCCCATTCACTCTGTTTGGACTCAGTGGCACTGAAGTTCAGTGTCAGGTCCTAAAACCGTAGGTCTCATGAATGACTGTTCTGCTCAGCTCTGTGGAAAAGGCTGACTTTTTTTCACCCCGCTGAACCAGGGTGGCATGTAGTGCTGGCTCACGGGGGGATCACTGAGCAGAAGCATGGTTTTCCCTGGTCTGCAGCAAACTTCCATCAGTTGCAATAGCACCAGAATTTCTGAAGCATCGGGAGAGGTTTCCACAGGTTTCACAGATTTTGGTTGTGTCGGTGTTCAGACACGTTACTGTCTGTTCCTCCCAGACAACGTTTATCCCTGGCAGATCAGAGTCATCAGAACGACGGTGATGAACAGGTACCTGAATTCTGCCAGGGCTGACATCTGGGCCTTAGTGGACTTGGCACTGCATACAAAATAAATCTTTGTTTTGAAACTGTGTGTTTCCTAAGGTAGTTGTGGCCACCAAGGTCTTAAGCGAGACGGCTCCACAACAAATGCATTCTTCCAAATATACATTTGTTTGATAACCCCAGTTGTCAAGAGTGTGACCTCTGTTAATTTGTCACCAGGCAAATTATTGTCACCAGTTCCCAAATCCCATGAGAACCCCAGGCAGACAGCAGAGCCCCCATGCTGGTAAGCATTTCTGGGTTTGCTGTTTGTGGTAATGAACAACCTACTTACAAATGAGTTGACTGAGGTACCTGTGACCGAGGTGACTTGCCATGGGTTGTCCAGGATAACAGCAGCAGGTTCTTGGAGGGCTCGCTGTCCTCATCTGGAGCCGATTCCTCCGGAGCAGCATAGCTTATCTTATATTTTCATAGTAAACCCAAAATGGTTAGTGGATAAGAAAGAACCTTATTATTAAAATGATTTATAGAATTTTCTCCTTGATGCTTATTAGAAAGATGAAAACAAGATGAGTGAAGTCGCTGCTGTTATAGTTGGGTAGAGTCTGACGTGGAAGCCTGGGTTTTTAAAAGCAGCTATAAAAAATTAGAGCGTAGTAGAAGTTCGAACATTATTTAAAAAAGAAGATAAATAAAATAGCTTTTTACATACATGTGCAGTCTATTGAAAGGCCATCCAAAGCACTGATACCGATTTAAGAAGATGATCTTTTGCCTTAATTATACATCTGGGAGATATTAGCTGAACATTTTGTGGAGAGCTGCGAATACCTTAGTTGCCAGTTGTCTGAAATGCTGCTAATGATTGCTTCAGTGCCAGTGTTTTGATGGCTAGAACCTAGGCCTGAATATGAATACAAAGAACTCAATCTAAAAAACTGCGTGTGCGCACACACTTTTCATACAAAACAGATTTCAACCATCTGCTTGGCACTTAGCTTTGCAGCTATAGGCTCTGATATGAAAGGGAGCACTGTCCAGGTTATGAATGGTATCACTTTTATTGGTACCTTGGAAAAAAAAAAAAATCACAGTGTTTTTAGAAAGCTTGTGTGTCCACTGGTTTTCTTCAGCAGAATAATGAAAACAACTGCCTTCACCAAAATTTTGTGCCCTCCGTTGTCCCTCCAGCGGCAGCGTCTCCTTTCCCTTGCAGAAGGGATTCTGTAAGTGAAGGGAAGTTTCTGTTGTGCACCTCAGCATTTCCAAGTGTATCGGAGGAGCTCAGATGAGTGGCCCTTAGAACTGACACCCCAGATGGTTTATGACACAAGGCACTGTTTGCTCAGGGATACGTCGTGTAGCAGAGTCTGTTGCCCAAGCACTGCAGAGCGTGTCGAATCAGCGTGGAAGTTAATGGACCAAGAGCCCTTCTGAACTTAACACTTTCCCATTTGATCGGAATTTACAGCTTTAAATCAAGACCACAGTTTTCCTTTAGTGGTGCAGTGGTGGAAAGTGAAGTTGGTAGCGTAAGTTGCAGGCATATAATACAATCATTTTGACCCCATTTTAAAGGTTTAGAATGAATGAGTCTGACTAAAATCTTTGGTAAAAGCTTATTCATGAAATGTATTAAAAAAAAAATAATTGAAAGTTAGGAGAAGGTTTGAGTATGTATTAATTTGAAACTCTGAGCAGTCCATGTTTTACTCTTAGTAGGTTAAGGAGAAGAAAAGGCACTATGGAAAACATTGAAAATATGAACTAAATTAGAGTGTATATTTTATTTTTGTCCTGTGAAACAGGGGCAATATGAACCCAAAGATAACATTGCTGCTGGATGCTGTTGTAGACTAAGGTGTAGAAGTGGGACATTGAAAATCTTCGGAGCTTTCACTCTTCGTTAGCAATTTAGGTATTATTTCTTTGCCTTTGCTAGGTTTATCCTTAAAATACGCAGGACAAACTATGTTTCTTCCTTGCTTTTCTTCTTTGAAAGGGTTTGGGAGTATTTTCCCTTAGGTGCACGTTTGGAAAATAGGTGATGAAAATGCATGTGACAAAGGCTCTGTGTCTGGCCAGCCATTTAGTGCCGTGTCACATCAGTGCTGCGCTGTTAACACCTTGGGACAGGGCTGAAGGTTCCTTGCTGCTGTGTCTGGAGAGCTGCTTGTGTCAGATCATGGTGTTGCTGGACGCTTCTCTCAATAAATGTAATTTTCATTTAAAAGTAAGGTTTGGATTGTTTGCTTCTGAGATGCCAGGAGAGTGAATGAAAGGACTAATTGTTATTTATGCTCTCATTTCATAAAGATTCCTTTTTTCGCTGTATTAGTGGTCTTGAGAAAGTGCTGCTTTTAGCTATACTGCATTTTATTTGCCCGAGTCTCTTTTTGTGGAGAACATCTGTGATGATGAAAGAGAGATAAAGTTGGATCTCTGTGAATTAATGAACGTTATACTGGGAACTTGAAAGCTTCTACATAGTTTTAGATGAACCATGATGTACGGACAGCAAAAATCTGACTTCTTAAAAAAATCCATGTGAAATAAGCCTTAACATTATTAAGGTTATAGCCCAAACAAGCTAGCAGACTTGCAGCCTTCTGTATTATTCCCGTCCTGTCTCTTCCTTCCTCAGCTCTTCTCCTTTCACCTTCTCCCCATGAGCAGCCAGGCATGCTTTCTACTTTTTTTATGGGGAGCACTGTTCTCACAGATGGAGATTAAAACAATCAACTTATTCAACTTAAGAAAATTCTGAGGCCCTTTAGGTGTTGATCCTAATGGAAAACAAGAAAGGCAGTTCTGCAGCCACTGTGTCACCATAGCTTCCCATAGCAACTCTACTGGAGTTACTTAACCATCTTATTAGTGAGGCAGTTCTTCATCTTGCATGCCATGAAATGGGTTTCTTCAGGAGTGGGAAATAGCAGCCTACCTGCTGCTCAGTGTTAATGATTGCAGAAGAATAAGCTCCTGTACTCAGGGATGGGTGAGAAGTAGTTCTGTAAGAAACACTATGAGCAGATTCATAATGAAACCTTTGCTATTCAGCCCTCATGTTCTTGGAAATTTTAGAGGGGAAAGTCTCCTTGACCAATGTCAACAATATGGTCATTTTCTTTGCTTCCCCTCATCCTCCCTTTGGGTAACATAGTCATATTTATTGTCAGTTTATTTGCTGTAGGTTCCTCCAATCTGCTGTGGTTGGAAGGGAGCTCCAGAGTGAGGGCACGGCGAGGTAGATGTGAGATGGCAGTTGGTGGTGTGGGAGGGCGAGTGGGGAGGAGGAGGAGGCAGAGGGTCCGAGAATGCAGCTTCAGTTTGAAACAACCTGCCAGTTGTCCCTCGTTTCTGTTAAAATGGTGGCTTTCAAGCCAGGTCTCTGAACTGTTTAATTTGATTTACGCAGTTAAGGCTGAGTTCAATCATGCTGTTAATGAGGACTGAACAAATACCTTGCTCTTTTCTTTTTTCCTTTTTTTTTTTTTTTTCCTTTTTTTTTCTTTTTCCTTTTTTTTTTCTCCTTTTTCCTATTTCTTTCCCTTTTTTTTTCTTTTTTCTTTTTCCCCCTCATTTTTCCTTTCTTTTTTTTGCTTTAATAAATTTTCTTCTTTCTGTTCTTTCCACCACTAGAATTCCAGTTATGTCTCTTCCTGTTTGTTGTAAACAAACTGCTGTGTTGTGTCACCCTTCCCATTACGTTTAGACATCCGATTTACAAAAACCTTGACTTGGATTGAGCGTGGTTTGCAGAGGAAGATGTGCTTGGTAATCTGTTGTGGCTCCTTCTGCTGATTTTCAGCCACTTCAGTGTTGCCATCAGGTTGCAGCTGCATTTGCATTAAAGCTGGGTGTGAATGACTGGGTTCAAAGGTTGGACTTTTCAGCTCTCTTCGTGGCCTGTCGTTGTCATAATCCAAAATGAAATGAGGTTCACAATGTGCAGACGCCGAATTGCTCTGGAATATCAGCCTGCCAGTTGGACTGTCTAGCTCCAGTGTGTGAGGGAAAGGGAGGTCAGGCACATGTCAGCGCAGGACTTTGGAAATCCCTTGGAGCATGATGTGCTGCTTGTGCCTTCCAGGAAGCCCTGGGTACAGATTTGAAAGTCTCCAGAGCGAAGTTGGCCCCTACATTTGAAAGGCTATGTGACATCTATATTTTCAAAGATTCTGACGTTATATTTAACACTGAAAGCAGGAGGAAAGGATGAAGATGTGTGTAGGAAGAGTGCATGATTTTTTGGTGTTTTTTTTTTAAAAAAAAAATTGCATGGAAGAATTGTATGTGAGTCAGCTAGAACGAAAAACTTGTGTGTCCTTGTAGAATTCTGGGGCAATTAAATGGTTTTAAAAGTTTGGTTCATACATCTAATCTGTGTGGAAATATACCACTTCCAGGGGTGTTTAGGGAGAAAATCAGAGCTTGTTTTTCTTTCTCTGTATTTTTATCTGTATGAAACATCAAAGTGAGTGCCTGAAATAAATTGATCTACATTTTTAGACCCATTTATCAGGTGGAGTTCAATAAAGCAATACACATGCATTGTAATTGTGAACTATTGTGCAGGTGACTTGTTTTTCCTTTGAGATGAAAATAACCCTGTTGAATAGGAGGGTATACGTAGCACCAAGGGTGAGTCTTGTATTGTGTTTTTACATTTTTAGAAACATTTCAGGGGAGTATTAGGTAAAAGTTGCTTCTCACCAGGCACCAAGTGCCTTGGTTTTCAGCAAATGAGTTGGATGCTCTTATTGTTAGTCTTAGAAAAGACAACAAGGACTGAATAAGTCCAGAGAGCATGGTTTGCCCTCGCCCTCCGAAGCTTTTCTTACTTACTCCACAGCTCTGGGTGTTAGGGACATCATGGGGAAGCTTCTTCTTCCTCATTCTGTAGTGTTGTGTGAATAAACAGAGGCTGGCATTCGGCCTCCTTGCACAAGCCCCACATTCATATATGATCATAAGGCTCTGTCCAGCTCCTACTGAAAACAATTGTAAGGCTCTGATTGACTTAACTTGGGTGTTGGATTGAGCCCATTAAACAGGAAGAAAAATGAAGTGGAAGCCTTGTTAATGATTCCTATTGATGCTTTTCCTGGCACAAAGTACTGCAGATAATTGTTTTTAGTTGAAATACTGTTGCATCTCAGTATTACATTTATTAGCTTTTTAAAGGAGGAATAACCAAACTGGACATATGGGGTGTTTGAAGTGTGACTGTGTGAGACTAAGATAATTTCAGGAGAATAGCTTAAGTCGCAGGATATGTGTGATGCCCTTTGTATACAAGATGTGGGATTGTGGAAATTTATTTTGCATGCACTGGTTTTCACTGAGAAAGAATCCAGAATGCAAATATATAGTCATACTTAGAATATATAAGGAGTGCAGCCTCGCTGCTGTAGACTTCAGGACCCATTAATCAGGCCTGATAGTGATGTGATCTCTGAAAATACTTCAGTTAAGTAGGTTTAATCCTTATTAACAGTAAGTTGCTTGAAACCATTTTGAGTAAAGTCTGAGAAGGAATATGGTAGACTGAACACACAAATAAAGGTGAGCCCTGTTAGGCTCTGAGTGGCTTTGACTCCTTTGAAGTTCTGTAGGTTCTGGACTTACTACAAGATCAGAATGCTAACAAAAGAATTTTTACCTTATCTTCATGTTTTTCCTCTGTAACTGAGAATGTCATTTCCACATTAAAATGGGGTACTACTTAGGTTTTGGTTTAATTTCAGTGTTGCCCCAGCCCTCCCCATGACTTGGTTAGAACATATAGTATAGGCTGATATTAAAGTCTGTTTTTCTTGAGCCTTATTCTGGGGTGTTCAGGTTAAAGGACCTACTAAATGTCTCCACGTTTTGGACTGCTTCTTTTGACTTTGGTGTGATTTAGCTGTGGGTGACTGTGAGCCAGATCCTCTGAAGAACAAGGAGATAGGGGAGGCCACTGCTTGTTCCACTTCTTTCTTCTCATCCATCAAGAGGGTGGAGGGAAGGAATGAAGTGGCAGAGCTTTTGTTGCTACTGTATTTTGGGAAATGTGTTCAAAGAACTGTTTTGGAAGATGATGGTGAAGTTGTTCCTACCATTGGCACTGCATTGCCAAAACATCGTGCTCTTGTATGAGGCAATAGCTGCGGTTCGTGGCGACATTATGAAAACATTGGTTTGTTATGATGACTGCAGAAAAAATCCCAGATACATGGTAACGTGTTTGTAATATTTTATTGAAGTGAAACATGGAAAATACAGCATAGCTTGGAGTCCCCTTGGACTGATTTCATATTTCGGGAATGAAGAGAAGTTGTGCAAAACTGAAATGGGTGTGCATGGCACCAGTTAAATAATAGGTTTGGGGGCTTTTTAGTATAGTTTAGTTAATTTAGTAGATATAGATATTTAGTATCACTATTATGTGTTACATTTGGTTGGTAGTAGGATGTATTTTACATTGCTAATAATCCAAATTAGGACGTATATTTTATTTTTGTCCTGTGAAATAGGGGCAATATTAACTCAAAGATAACATTGCTGCTGGATGCTGTTGTGGACTAAGGTGTAGAATACAGAGGGGACACAGGTAATCCCTTACAGGTTCTATAGTGTAGTCATTGGAGGCTATGTAATTATTGAGGTAGGCAAGAAGACCACAGACTCCTTCTTCTCAACATCTAATCTTGAGGAAAGGCACTCAGAATCCTAAACAGAAAGAGGCTCATACTGTCCCTTTAGACACTTCAGCTGGACAGGCTGGGCTCCTGAGTTTCCTGGCTATGCTGACAGAGGTTTGAAATTAATTTTTGAAGTTTGGATTGCCTCTTTGTTTACGCAACCTGTTTTTGTTTCTTCTTTAGTTCCTTTAAAGGGAATAGAATTAAAGCAACACATTTTGGCCATGACACTCCAAAGCTCTAGGTGTAAAGCTGACTGTTATCCTACTTTGACAATTTTGTATGTCTCTTAGGTATGTGTGTCCTTTAGTTCAAAAACTTTGCTTCATCTGCATTTGGTGTCATCCATCGTATTCAGATAATCAATCCAGAACCTCTAACTGGTTAGTAGGATTCAGCTGCAAGAGAGCACCAGTGATAAATATTATCAGATTGTATGTGAAACAAGTCCCAAAGGAGTTGTATTAGAACAGTGTGTCACTATGCACTAAGCAAACCAGCACTGTTGCTTGCTTCATCCTCTTTTTTCCTTTGACTGTTTTCATCTCCTTTTTATCACACGTTGCAAAAGACTGCTCTAACATTCTTATCTTTTAGACAGCTGAAACTTCTGCAGTATTTTCTTAATGCCTGTTGTCATGACATGTCTCCTGTAAAGCAGAGCAGGATCTATAGCAGAGATATAATGAATGACCACAGTCAATTACTGTGATGAGCAATTGATTTCTGGTTTTTGAAAGTATACCCTTCGTAATTATTCATTTGGCCGAACTATCCTATTCTTTGTATGAGTTGTGTACAGAAAGATAGAGGCATGATGCATGTTGTTACTCATATAGCTGTGTCAATGATGATATAAGCCACATAGATGTGACAGATAGACTAGAATAAATAATGGCAAAGAACTGAACAAAAATATTTTGCTTTAGGTAAATACTGCCTCGTTTTGGGGTGTTAAAAAAGCCAGTCTGAGAAAAATACAATCTCAGGACAATTACATCAAACACATCTCTAAAGATGTTTTAGTTGAGTCAGTGGGGTACTTTTTCTGGGTGTCTCTTTTTCTGCTTTATGTGATGATTCATCCAAATATGCAGCATTACATTTATTCCAGCAAGAAAGAGATAGAGTCATATTCTGTTTGTACAGAAATGTCCTTTTATAATGTGATAGGTAGTACTAGCCTAACAAAGCAGAACAGTTATGGGTTTGTAGTAAATGACCACAAATTAATTAAAATAGATACCAGTAATTTATTATCCTGATATTGTAAAGCTCAAAATGGAGTGCCTAAAGTTTCTGTTGGAATCGGTGGCAGCTGAAAAAGCTGAGAACTTTGCAGGGTTAGGCATCCTCCTCACACGCTTCAGAAGGTGCTAGAGTCAAAAGGAGCTTTTAACTCTTTGAGGTGATACATCCTCACTGTGAAACACTTGTCTGCAGAACATCCACCGTCGTGTGGTGAGGTGAAAAAGGGGATGAGAAGAAGGAATGGCAAGGGAGGGAAGGGCAGAGCCAACTGCTTACATAAGTAAATTTGTATGAGAGATACACCTAGCTGCTTTCTGACCTAATTTTTGCATTGGAAATGGGATGGTGGCGTCATACCAGGCACTTGGTTCTGGTCTTAGAATTTTTAAAAAAAAATTTTAAGTAGTGGTGGTGGATCATTTGGAATTGTTTCATTTTGGTTTGTAACGGAGGTGAAGAGGAGGGTTTGGTTGGCAGTGTAGAGGTTGGGAAGGGTGCAGCTGGAAATGTACAGGAGAGGGGAAAAAGGAAGGAAAAAAAAAAGGAAACAAAGGTTGTTTTAGTCTTTTCTAAGGTGCATGGCTATACGGGTGTTGGGATTCATCACCCAGTGGAAAAAAAAGTGAGAGACGGACCAAGGGAAGTTATCCTGTTTATTTGACTAGGCCTTCCCTTGACTCAGTATGCTATAATCATCTTTATGCTGGTTGTCTTTCGAAGTATAATTAGCCTGGAAGTGAGTGTAGGTGGTGGGTGGTATGGCAAAGTATTTCTGCAGGAAAAAAATAAATAAGAAAGAAATGGTCTGCTGAAGAAAAGAGTCTTGTGTAGCTTTCCAATTTTTTGGTTTGGACAGCACTTGTATGTAACTCCAGAAGCCAAAGATGTCCTGAGTGGAAGTCCAGAGAGTTCACTAGAAACCACCTAAATGGAACATGCCCCAATTTGTGACAATGCTGATAACACTTTGTACTTCTGTTGCACCCTCTGTGCTGAGATCTCGAGGTGCTTTACAAATATTAAGGGATTAACTTGCACAATGCCTCTGACAAATGGGTGTTATTGCTGTCCCCTTTTGCATGCCTGGCACTGAAGTACTGAGGAGAACAACAGCTCGGTTGTGCAACGCTTTTTGCCTGGAGAGAACTCGGGTTAAGTCACCCCACTGCAACCAGAGGTGTGAATATAGCAGGAGGAAAACTTGGTACCTGCATCCCCCTGTTTGCAGCTCTCCAGTTAGCTACATTCAGGTTTTGGGTTTGGTAGGCAAACCTGCAACCTTAGAGGGACAGGAGGCAAAGTTGTAATTAATTCCTCCTTAATTGGCATAGCAGTGAGTAATTCTGCTTAATCCATTCCTTGCTGTGAGGATGAAGTAAGGCTGAACATTTGAATTGTGGAGAGGACAAGGGGAAGAGGGGGAGTAGGCAGTGAAAGATGGACAGAGAGAGACATTTCTTATGCTGTTGTAGGCACATGTCAAGAAATACCTACACAAATAAGACAGCTTTCTTATTTTCCCTTCAGATTGCCTCTTGACTTAATTAGGTGAAATGCAAAGAAAATAGGTGGTTCAGTTTGGAAAAAAATCACTAAATTTTCCCTACCCCTTCTTGTCTTTCATTCAGTCCATAAGAGTCTCTGGAGTGTGAAATGTGAAGACACCAAATTGGAATTAATTTTGCTTTTTCATTTAACAGATTGTGTTACATTAACACCACACTATTGCCAAGCAGCAAACCTTTCCTTTCCTCAGATGTTAGCTACTAATACAGACTAAAGACTGCTGAAAGAATGGTTATACTGAAATGCTTTATTTAAGTTTATCCTCCCTTGTGGCTCGAGCAGGCCCTGATTATGCTAAGATGTATTCACATGAGCAGTCTCACTGAGTTTGCTTTTATTGCTTCCTGGCAAGTAAGCAGGATTCTATTTCATATAACATCACCCAAGTTAGAATTTCAAAGCTCACTCAATCCTCAGAGAGACCTTTGCAAGACTCTCCTCTCCTGTATCTACACAGGCACTGAACACACTGAGGACACAATTGAATTAATCAGGGCTACTCATGTATTTAAGAGATGACAACTTTGATATCATATTGTTCATTACCAGCCAAGGAATTGTTACTGCTTATGTAACCGGGTTATTAAATTGTTTACTGATGGTAAGTCTTGCTTCCAATATGAAGCACACGTTGAGAGCCTCAGTGTAGTGCTACTGACAAGAACTAGCTATAAATGACATCGTGGGATTTATCTTCTCTCCCTAAACTGTGTTTTGATTGCACTTTTGAGAGCTTTTTTTAATTTTCAGTCCTACAAGCTTAGCCCTGGGTTGGACAGTCACACCAAGTTCTCTCGTGCTGTTGGATGGTGACCAACATATAAACTCTGCAGGTTAAATTCTTCTCCTGAAGATACTGTTCTGCAAAATGTTTGTATTGGGCCTCTCATGGTCAGGATAGATCCTGGAAGTTATGCAGATCCTGGGAGGGGGGGGTCTGTCTGATGCTGCAGTGAGGACATTGTTCTGTGGTGTGTGACTAGGATGAAATGCTGCCCGGTGTCCTGCAGAGTCATTGGTTCTGCAGGACTTGGGAGAGCAGCAGAAGTAGTAAAGAGGCCTCAAATTAGCAAGGGGAACAGAAGTGATGTGCTTGGCTCTCAGTGCACCCGGCGCTCAGGACTGTGTCGTGAGGAGGTGTCGTCTGACATTACCCCTGTCCAGAGCAGAGTTGCACCACAATGGTTTGGATCCCTTTGTTTTCCTTGCTGAAGATGGCGGTATTTAAAGCTCAAACTCCCTCAAGAGCAGTGGCCTGTTCACTGACACCATCTCAGTGAAGAAAAAACAAGCCTGTTCCCTTCATTTTTAGCAGCATTGTGTCTCATCTCCCTACAAGAGGCTGTTCCATTGCAGACTTCGTGCCCTTCGAACTAGAATTTTCATATGCAGTATTTAAAAGATCCTGTGCTACAGTTGTAAGCATAAATTACATGAATTTGAGAGAACCTGAGCAAAGCTGGCTTTGAGGGATGATGCTTCTATCAGCTGTGGTACTCTTGCCTCTTTCTGTCTTTACGACTGTAATCCCATTGCACTTGGAATCATCAGAACCCAGTGTGGAGTCGCTGCCGATGGACTTAGGTCATGAACCCAACGAGCAATCAGTCTTCTTTAAAGTGAACAAAACTCTGTCACTCTGTGTGTGTGTTAAAAGATGACGTTGCACATATGTAGAGTTATCCTGTATTTCCTCTATTACAGAAACAGATAAATATATTACAGTGCTGCTGGCTCTGCCGTGGTCAGAGGTAATAGGCTTCAGCTGCTGCTGTGTTACACTTAAAACCTGTAGTGGTGGGCACTTCACCTCTTTATATTTTATTTTTTTACCCGTAGACCATTTTAAAAGAAAAATACAATGTTGTTCTTTGTAATCTGTAGCCTTTTCCGAGGATACTGCATTGATAAAATTTTTTGCTACCTATGTCTTTCCTCTAATATTAATTCCCTTTCCTTAAACTATGGCTTGTGTGACATCACACAGTTAAATACTCACCAAGCTTGCAGTTTGTTGCTGTCATGGTTGGGTTTCCTGGTTGGTGAAATAGTTGTCGGTGTGTTTGATCCCACTTCACATGCAAGGTGCGTGACACCCAGGGCTGCTCCAGTGAAGTTAACTGGTGGCTATCCATTGAGCTCAATGGAGTTAAATTAGGAATGCTGAGGATGTCAGGTGTCATACACTGGTCATAGGATTGCCCTAAATTCTGTAAATGATGTGTAGTGTCGTGGCCTGCAGTTCTAGAAAGCATTGGTCAAAATTTTTATGTCGTGGCTCAGCTGATTTTTGACACGGAGTTTCTTGTACAAAAAGGGTCCCCTCTGTTTCTGTGTGATGTGGCCCTCAGGGTGGCTAGCACTAATCTGCTTTCCTTGCAGCTATCTCATCCTGAGTTCTTTTTCACAAACGAAGCATGGAAAGACCTTTCTAGGTGTTTACGGTTAGGCTGTAATTATTCGCTTCGCGTGGAAGAAAATCAGAACACTGCAAAAGGGAAAATGAAGTTTCTGTACATCAGCTTGGGTTTGGCAGTATAAAGCAATGTGAGCAACAGTTGAGTGAGTCTGCATTAATTGTAAGTGCTACTGTATGTGGGAAGGTATAGGAGGTAAAATAAATCATCGATAACGAGTGCTTTCCTGTTGGTGGCTATCTCATTTTTAAACTGCCTGGGAAATGGAGTTGCTGGACAGGATTCACTTAGGAAGGCTGCTGCCTGCCACCTAACTTTGCTGGTGTTCATACTGGCTGATTACACAGGTGGCAATAACAGCAATGGTAGATTTTTCTGAGAAATGCATTATTTTCATAGTGCCGTGGATGGAAGAAACGCTTACCAGCAGCTGATAATTAATGATCAATTTGGAGATTATCACAAACAATTTACAAAGGTTGACTTTTCCTTTAGAAGTCCCTTTGGATAAACTGGATGGTAAATTACCTGCCTAAGGCTTTTACTTTACTTGTGCTAATAAGATGAAAATGAATGTGTTTGAAGAGCTCTGAACTGAACTTTTCAGGCTGTCTGATAATCCATACAACTCTTCTTTAAACATCTTAAGTGAGCGAGCAAATAGAGACTATAATAAAATTGAAAGCCATCATATGGATGCACGTTACCCCCCGGACTGAGTAATGGGGCATGACAAATAAGAGGCAGTGCTGTAGAGTTCATATTTTCATTTTATGGCATACATTAAATATTTGATCATCAACCAGCAAATAGAAACAATAGGGCTAAGGGTATCATTTGCAAATAGAAGGGTAAGATTTAGACTGCTGCAGTCTGAGCACGGGATGGAGAACTTCTGTATCTTAATCCATGCTTCAGTATCCTCTCTTTACGCTGTGGTGTGCAGACCACTTAAAGTCCTCTTCTGTATTTCCTCTGTAAAAAGGAGTTAGTAATCCGTATTTACTTCAGAGGGGGAAATAATCCTTATTTACTTCACAGAAGGGATATGTGAAGAGTAATTAGTACTTGTAAGTGCTTTTAAGGATGAATAGAGTAGTGCAAGCATAGAAAGCGCTCTAGGAAATTGTATAGAGGAGTAGGATGAGGTTTGTAGAGGTGTGTAGGTGTTTAGAGACATCGATGGTCTCCTAGTAAGATTTTCAGAAGTGTATAGGTGTCTTAATATTGGAAGCATATTTTAAGATCTCTTACAGCAAGGCAGACTCCCATGTTTTTGACACTTTAATATCTTTATAAATCTGGCTCGTGCTTTATATCCATGATATATGGGGTGGGGGGGAAGGAGAGGGAAAGGGGAATAGGGCTGTAATGGTCTGGTAGAAACTGCACTTCTGATCTTCCTCCTCTAAAGCCAGGATGGAGATGGGAGTGAGAAGAGAGTAGGAGGGAAAGGCAAAAACCTTTGTAGATCTGGTGAGGTCTTTTACAAGGATGGTTTTGCGGACTCTTGAAAATGCCAGCTAGGAATCCCAGCTGTGTGCTTGGTCCATGTTGTGAGTAGATTGGTGGAACCAGAAGTACGCTGTTGTTTCAGAAAGTTTCCTTAGCACTAGTTTTACGTTTTCGAGACTTTTATGTTTGACATTTTTAAAGCTTAAAATCTGACACACCTGTGTGAGCTGTTTAAAAGAGAGAAAAACTCAACAGAAGAGTCTTTGTGAATGGTGTGGTAGGTGGTTAGATACAAGTTGTAGTGGCACAGAAAGTACACTTTTTAGGGAGTTGTGGCTTTGTAGTGTGCCTTTATAATTAGTTATCGAGGGCAGAGGCTGGAAAGGGAGCTGGATTTAGCTTTCCATCATTATCTTGATAGTGTGTCTGATGTCTTATTTTCATTGCACTGAGGAATTACCCTCACAGCTACTGCATAACAGAGGAAATTGGAAATCAGAGCTGTCCGAATTTGGCCCTGACGTGCTGTGAGAGTTTTGACTTTCACTTGGGTTCCACTACTGGGCAGTTCTGTGGGCAAACAAGAACCAAACTGACATCTGTAATGGTTCATCCGTGAAATAACGGGTGTTGCTGTTAGCACTTCGTGATGAAGGTATGTGGGATTCCTTTATAATAGTTTTTCTGAGTAAAAAGCACTCAGTAATTGTAAATTACTGTGGCATTACCTGGCGAGGGGTGAGTTTTGTTCTTGTGTGAAGGACAAAGAAGGGGATCCAGTGGAACTGCGAAGCGTAGTGAAAAGGATTCAGTGACATTCCCCTGCTAAATGTGGGGGGGGGTTTAGGGTTTTTTGGTTGGGTTTGGTGGGTTTTGCTTTTTTTTTTTTTCTCTTTATCACTGCACAGAAAAGAAAGATGAGTAGGTTTTTATATAAATACAATTAATAGGTAAAAAGCCCTCAAAACTAATTCTTGGGATCTCTTGGCAGGACTGTATAAAGAAACTTGGTTTTGCAGTTTCAAAATAGGGTAGCTGAATAGAGTATTTAACTTTTGCACTTGCTTATGTGTCAGAATGCACAAAACCATCAGGTAAATTAACAACACAAGCAATGCAAATGGTGATCACCAGTAGAATGTTTTTTTTTAAAAAAAAAATTAGAGCTTGCAGAGCTTTTTATAAAGGCAGTTAAACATTCTTATGTAGAAATAGAAAAACTGGGCGCTAGAAAGATTCAATAAATGATGTGGGATAACAGGGGAAGTTACTGTCTTGTGAATTCTTAACGTTGTGTCCTGGTTTTGTAGCCCACACTGAGGCAGGGAGGTATCCAGCAGTAAACTGTCTGGTCATAGCTTCAATTTTTGTACTTCTTTGGCAATGATCAATGCTAAAAGATGTTGCTATACTGCAGAATTAAATTTCTGTGATGTATTTCAGTCAGTCAACCAATCCTCTATCCTAGGTGTCGTTCAGACAACTGTAGAGCTTGCCAGATGACTACTTACCCAAATCAAAAGCTATTTATTACCTTTTTGAAAATAAAAATGGGACCGTGGACATTTCTTGATGCATTTTGTATCCAGTCCAGGCTGGTAACCTTAAAAACACAGCTGATCATCAGCCTATGATATGGAGGGATTTGTTAATGTCTGATACAAATGAGTCCATGATTTTTCTTGATGCCCTAGTTTAATGTGATTATTCCTAATCAATTACTTTGGTTGCAGTAGATAGCCTACGGAGTGACTGGGCATCCTCTTCCAATTCTTTCCCGTATCATCTTCAGGTACATCAAAAGGCTTTCTGGGAGATCTGCTTTCTGTTGTGAGCACTATTTTTATTATGGAACTGTAGAATAGCCTTGGTTGGAAAAGACCTCCAAGATCATCCAGTCCAACCATTAACCCAGTACTGCCCAGTCACCACTGCCCCATGTCCCTCAGCTTTTCTCAGTGCCAAATCCATGCAGTTAGAAAAACAACAGCGTGGTGTATGTGTGGGGAGTGTAGAATATAAAAAGAAGTGGGAAATAAGGAAGTTTGGTTGTTCTTTTTTGTTTAACAGATGATTTTCTAAGATGCCTAGACCTCTTAGGCCTGGAGGAATCTGAAGGTATTCCCTCCCTTCAGAGCTCAGGCCAGTGGTGCCCTTTGAATGCCTCGTTCTCCACACAGTGGTCATTTTCCTCATGATATTCATTTTAGGTCTGAACATCTGCATTCACATTCACTTATAATATAATATAATTAGGTGTATCCCCAGAAGAGAGAAAGTTTTTGATGGAAGAAGTCTTCAAAAAAAGCTATTATACCACTTGTTATGGCAATAGCAGCCAGGTTTACTCTAATGTATATTTTTTTCAACAGACTATAGCTCTCATTTGAAGTTGGACCTCCATGGCAGTGCATGCCTTAGACTGCTAAATTGTTTTAATACATATCAGTAAAAACAGTTCTAGGCAAGCGCATTTTAACGGTGATTTTTTTTTTTTTTTAAGTGTGTTTGAAGGCAGTGTGTGTGGATAGTGTGATGTAGGGGAAGAGCCAAATGTTTATTTTAAGATGTGTTTGAATGAATCTGTCTACATAAACTTGCCAGTGTTAAGAAAGAGGGGCTCTGCCCCTTTTAGATCACAAAGACCTCTCAGTGGGGGATGGTTTTGGTAATGGAAAAAACAAAAAAGGTTCCAGTATGTGGTGGAGGAGGTAAAATAAACAAACAGCAATGGATGATTACTTCTCTCCATCAAGGCTTCTTTATCCTTGCAAGCTCAGCCAGTGGTCAGCATGTTAGACACCCCTCCCTGTTTTACCCGTCCCTCAACTGTGTTCTTTGACAGCAGTGGTTTATACAGCTGGGTCTTTGTGGAGCTGGAGGGGAATCTGTTGAACAACAGACACGAAGGTAGACAAAGTACCTATGGAAGGGTGAGTGGGAGACGTCCTCCGAGTCTCCCTGGAGGGAAAGACACTGGGTTCAGAGTTTTTCCTCCTCCTTTCCACCCCACTCCCCAACTCCCAGAGGTTTTTCAAGTGGACATCTTTTTGCGACGGTGTTCAGTGCCTCCCACTGCAGTCTTTCTAGAGTAAAATTTGAGACTTCTTATGGTCCTAAAGGTATGTTGTCTGTTCAGAATGGTCTCTCACTTTCATATTTGTGGGTTTGTTTTTACTTAGTGTATCAATGTGCATTTGTTTGTGTGTGTTGTATGATGAGTAGCTATATTTTTCTTAGCTAGTAGCTCCAGCAGTACCTATGGTTAACGTTTGTTAAGGTGGGTAACTATCAGCTGTTCACAATTGTTCTTTCTCTGGAAATTGGACAGACATTTCTTGAATCAGAGATAGCAAAAAATCATATATATATATATATATATATATATATACAGTGGTGAGCTGAAGACAATCCACTTACCCACGTGCACCATTGCAGCACTGAGGAAGCATGTTAGGATGTGCAAGTGACAGCTGAGTAGTGCTTTAAACTACAGATGGATGTTCAGAAATCTGAAAATTACAGAACTGAAATGGCTTGAACAGTGCTGCTGCAAGTGAACGGGTACGTGCCATGAGGGATGTTTGTACCACCCATTTGTCTGTGTAGATTTTTAAGTCTTACAGTTTTATGAATAAAAACTGGGAAAACAATGTGACTGTCAACCTTTCACAGGATGACTGAAGAAGACTTCATAGTACCATGTGTGTAGTGAGTGAAGCACGAGCCCTCACATCATTCCATAATTTATTTTCTCTTCTGTCCCTCGTGTTGGAACAGGGATGGCACAACTCTGTGGATAACCTGGAGTAGGAGATAGGAGTGCAAAACCACCCCAACACTTGAAAAAAGTTTGTCTTCTCTTTTGGAATATCAGAATGTCTGAGTAAAATTATTTTTATTTAAACAATTTTTGTTTTACTCTATTTGTATTTCAGAGTAATTTTCTGCAATTTTCACTGGTTTCTGAAAGGCAGCATCTGGGCTTTGGAACAATCCCTTTTCAGCTTTGAAAATTCTACCTCAATTTGCTTAGACATTATAGATGTTCAAATTTTTGTGTTTTGGGTTTTTTTAGCATAATAGAAAGGCAATAATGTATTTATTCCCTGTCATTTTATCGTCAAGTTCAGTTTGGTCTTTCTTTCTCGGGCTCTCCAGGATTATTTGTTCCTGGGCCAAGAATGCACCTGTCATGGATAAACCTTCCAAAAAGGGAGGGGGGCACACATGCACGTGAACAAAAAAATAATAAAAATGCTAGGCAGCTGGAATTAACCTGTTGGAAAGAAAATGTTTACATCCATTAGAGACGTTGCCCAAGTGTGTTTTTTCATACACACATGCATGCAGAGACATGAAACCTGTTTTGCTATCCCTGTAATTCTTAAAGGTACTCGTGAGTTCTCTGAGACCTCAGTTCTGCTCCCACTGAAGTTATTTGGAGGCCCAGTATTTCGTGGATGTACGTTCAAGCTACGAGTACATGTGCATGCATACTTCACTAGCATGATCAGTTTTGCCATGTAGTCTACATAGGGATGTATGTGCTTATGTGTTCCCACATTTATTTGCATTTTTTTATAATGCAATAGACATGATGCAAATTTGTGTGCAAGTGATGGTTGGAGCAAGAGTTTATATAATAATGGTAGAACAGTGCTGTGCGTTCAGATGCATAAACATCAGTGAGTATACTGATAAACTTATTTCATAAGTCCAATTATGTGTATGTTTGTTAGAAGCTAACATAAATGCAATATAAACTTTTTATTCTGAACTCACCAGTAGAGAAATTAAGAGTGAAGTGGGAAAAAAAAAAGAGAATTTTTTTTCCTTTCTTTCTTGTTTCTGGATTGTTGGTGGTTAAACACAAACTCTGGTGAGGGAATGCTGTTTTAAAAAAAAAAAAAATTAAATTTGTTGAGTTTGAAATGTAAGGAGGGAAAGAGAGGAGAAAGGAGGGTGGGCTTGAAGCTCCATAGCTGTGTCTTTGACACACCCGTAACTGGGCAATGGCGTGATGGAAGTGTGGGAAAAGCTGTGTCATAATTTACTGAGATCTCCATCAAAAGAATGGCTTCTCATATTGAAATCTGGACGTCTTTTGGGAGAGAATTCTTATTATTAATGTTGATTCTACTGAAAGTAATTCATCATTTAATAATGCTTGAAGAAAATTTTATGTCAGCTTGATTAGACAAAGACTACGAATGACCCAAGAATAAGCTCCCTAAATTGCAAAAGTTTTAATATTAGCTAACTTTTCACAATGAGCCTGTGCTTCCTCCAATTTCTTTGTAATAAGTCAGTCATTCATAATTGTCATAATTTTAAAGCTTTTTCAACTCCTTGCCTTCATTTCACTCAATGTCAATGGAAATTAGGTATGCACGCCTGTGTGTGATGTATGGATTCCTTGTAGCATGCAGCACAGCTCTCCCACTCAGCGTCTGGAGACTCACTGACTTCTTTTCTGTCACTTTCAAGTATTAGTTTGTACAGTGAAATTTCAAGGCCTGAAATCTCTAATTATTTGACGAGATTCCTCTGTAGTTCAGCAGGCAGAAGAGTGATGATTACCTAATGTCACAGTGCTTGCGATAGTACTTTCAGCAGTGAGCAGTTCCTAAAACTTTACATGAAAATAAACCCAAAACTCTGCTATTTCTACTGGACAAATATAATAATAATAATAATAATAATAATTAAAAAAGCAAGATGTATGAGAAGCTGATGAGTGGGGGAGGTACATTTCTAAAAGGTTGGGGGTGGGAGGGAAGGAAGCCAGAGTTAATTTGAGGATGCACTGGAAAATAAATGAGCTTGTGGATTTAATTCAAAATCATCCAAGCAGAGTCTTTTGCATGAAAGAAGCCAGTGATCAGGCTCAGTTTACTTGAAACATCAACAATGACTGCATCCTGCTGTTTCAGAGTTTGTGCCGATAGATGCTCATCGTCTTTGACACCGCACCGTTAGGGTTGTGTGTTGCCTGTACCATGGCCACATTTTCACTACGTGCCTCTTCGGGTTTCAAGAAGTTCTCCAAAAAATCGAGGTTTTGAAGTTTGATCTTTTCAGCAGAAGTAAAATCTGATACTGTAGTTTCTGCTTTATAAACATGTTGTTAGATTTTTGGCTCTTTCACTTGAGATACGGACTAGTGAGAAACAAAAGGCTTGTGAAGTTGACAGGTACCAAACAAAAACAGGACACAGGTTCTCAGGCTAAAGCTGATTTTGAATGTCTGACTGGGTAAATCACTAAACATTCCTGCTTAACACCTACTAGCTACAGTACAAAACAGGGACAACAATGGAGATCTACAAAAGAATTGGACAGTATTCTTTACAGTAATAGAATTTAGTATCTTGAGAGGAGTTCCTTCATCACCTTTACAAATTCAGTTTTGATTGAAGGTTGGTTTGTTTCAGGGTAGAGTATTTCACTGAACAACTTAGTCACGCACAAAGAATCTTTCCCAGTTACCTGCTTGAAAAGGTCAGTGAAAATCTTTGCATAGCACACGTTTGGAACATTCAACATGAGGGGTTTTTGGCAAAGTATTTCTCCTAGATTTGATTTTACAGTTGGTTTTCGTGCATAAATTTCTTGAAAATGGAAAAAAAAAAGGGGATGGATTTTCATTTGAGAGCATAGAGTTTATAGAAAGAATTATTTTTTTCATTTTTCTAATATAAAAAAAACCCCACAAGATTTTGTTAACATTTTATTGAAAAACACTTGTAACAACTTTCCTGTTTGAGGGTTCGAAAGTTGTGAAACCATTTACCACTGGAATTTTGAACAGTGCTTCTTCTGAAAAAACAGTTTCTACAATATGTGGAATATCAGGTTCATCAGCCAAGCTGCTGAGACTGTACCATCCTCTACTTTAAAATGCAAACTTTAAAACAGGTAGGGGAGAGCAGATTCCCTGCCCATTTTACATTCAGAATCTTCTAACCTGGTGGACTAAAATTGTTCAAGTTACCCCATACAGGGAGGAAGTGTGGAAAGCAAAAGGGAGTTGGGTGAAATGGAAATTATTGGTTGGCCTTAACCATAGGATTACTCGTGGCAGCTCTAATAATAGAGAAGTGCACAGAAATATTACACAGGTTATGCCTTCGCTGTCTTGGTTTGTGTTAACAAAATTGACTTGTTTATCAAAACCCTTTTCAAATAATGCAACTTATTTGTGGCATATGTGCATTTTAAAAGATGGCTGATTGATATGATCTTAGAAAGTAGTAATTAACAGATTATTCCATCTCAGTGTGAATGACAGATGAGAGCACGTTTCATGCACAATTTTTATTGATTAGCAGATTAGAGATGTTTGCTTTTTTTTTTTTTTTTTTTAATTGTAAAATTACTTCAGTAAAGAATTCCAAACCAGGCTGTAAATGACTCAAAGACACTGCCAAGTGAAGTCTGTTTTTAGTGGTATGTGTAGAAACAAGTCGGGCTTGCAGTTCCCAGTGGGACAGAGTGTGGGAGTCTGCCACCCTTACTCATGTTGAGTAATACCTTATTACACAAGTAATCCTGTCAAAATGAACAGAGTTGTGTATTTAAAGGTACTAGTTACTCAGTGTACATAAATAATGAATGAATTTGGGGTCAAAACGGAGTGGGGACAGTCATTAGTATTAACTAGGACTTTTTGCTTGGGCTGTCTGTAGGGAGATCAAACCTTTTTATCAGCACTAAAGATGATCAGATGTATTGCTGACATTTTGGATAAGCTTGTGTTTGTGCAGCTATGTGTGTGCTTGTACATTAGATATAGGTACATTTAATATTGGTGCTGTCTGTGGTCGTTAAGCCTGTCCTGTGGAAAAGCAGAGCCTGCAGATTTCCAGTGTGTTTCGGTGAGTAAACTGGTGCTGTTGGTCTTTTTCCCCCTTGGGCCAAGTGATTTGAAGCCTCCCCATGAGAAAGACTTTATAGCTGCCAGAGAAACTCAAGAGGTGAACGTTTTCATGGACTCAGAAACTGGCTGTGCCACTCCAGTCAGGCGCTGTCACGCCTGGTTATGGTGAGAACACAACAATGCCTCTCTTGATAAGGGGGGAAAAAAAAAAGAAAGTCTTGCACAGTCAAAATTTTGACATACAATTTAAATCATCTCTCTGCATCCCGTGGACTTGGAGCTGTCAAAAAAGGCAAAGCCTGTGTTTGAATGGAAAAGCTTTTTATTTCTTTAAAAAGTGTACCAACTGTAATTATCCATAACTATGCAGGCCTGTTTTAATGCTGTTTTATAATTACAGGTCTTAATGCTAGATTATACAAAGTCATTTATAAATAGTCAGAACAGAGGGACTTTGGGAGTTTTTAACCTGTAGATTGCTGTGGGTTGTGGCAGCTGACAGGATTTTGCCTGGGTATGTATGGGGTGAGCTGTGTAATGATTGATGAATCCCTTAATTAACTCCCAACAAGTTAAGATTTATGGCCTCCTATCTTCTTCTCCTGACACATCTGTGTTTGTCACTTCTGAAGACGTGGATAAGCCATTTCTCCAAAAGCTTTTGTTGGGTGTCTGAAATGTTCCTGAGGTATTTTGCTTAATGTAACAAGATTAGATTTTTATGACATAAAATTTATGACATTTTATGGTGCAAGCATTCAAATTGGGATGGATGCTGGTTGTGTGCTAGAAGGCACTGTCTCCTTGAATACTGGATACTATTTCAGGTTTATTTTGGGTATGCGTGTATGAAGGTGAACCAATAAACCAGTAAACAAATGGATATATAGTGGGGACACTTAAATGAAGTTCTGTTAAAAATAATAATAATAATAATAATAATAATAATAATAATAATAAAAAATAGAGCTGTGAAAAGATCACTTCTGTGAGGCACTGAACTCAAGGAAAAGTAATCAAAAGAAATTATTTAGTTGGAACCAATACTTGTAGATGGCATTAGGAAACAATTCATGTGGATGCAGTACAGCTCTTACTCTGCCCAGTGGGAATATGCAGCCATGCTGAAGTCAGGCCAAAGCCACGGAGATCAATAGACACAGGGTATCAGTTTAAGCCAACAAAGAGGCTGTTGTAAATTGAAGGGAAGTAAAGAAATACATGCAGAAGCTATTGTAAGATGAATTGCATCAAATATTTGTGGAATAAGAGTGAGATTTTACCCCTGGAAAAAAAAAATATCTTGGTACCAGAAGAAGCATTTATTTAATGAAAATTTAACAAAAGGGATGGTTTTTTAACTGCTATTTCTGCATATTAGGAAGCCTTTCCAAAAACAGCAAAAGAGTCCCTTTACAAGAAATGGAGTCTTTTTTGAATTCATCACCAGAAATCTTCAGTTCCATCCTAAGCCCTGATGTACGGGGATGTGTTTCAGAGCTCCAGTGGGCCTGAGCACTGCCTGCATCCCGCTGCGTCCGAACTTTGCAGATGGAGGTTGCCTAAAAAATTGCTATTTAGCTGTTTGTGTTCAGCAGCAATGATTAATGACAGTTGGAAATGCAGCTCTTCTTGCAAATCTGAAGTTGCAACAGATTTCATCTGCAGAGGCTCCCTTTTAGATTGAGAATCTCGTCCACTGTATTGCTGCCTCTCTGGGAGTTACAGCTTGGAGTTTTGTTGCATTTTTTTTAATCCTATCCTCAAGTTGATGTTTGAGGAAACTGATGTTTTCTCCCTCATTATAAGTAATTGAAGTGTAATTGAAAACCTTGCTGAGTTTAAACTAGTTTAAGAAAAAGATGTAAACTGCTGTATTATCACTGAGGGTGGACCCAGGATGTCTGCAGTCCTTTGTTAAGATGGGATGGTCCCAGTCCATCATTAGACCTAGATCTGTTAAAAAGAGCTCAGTTTCAGATAATGTTGTTCCCCAGAATTCAGCTACTTCCCTTTGCTTATTGTTTATTATGGGAACTCTGCCTGCATCTCAGATATGGAATCTGTTCAGACCTAGTATTAGCTTGGTGTGAAAATGGAGGTGTGTGAAAAGGAGAGAACTCAAGGATGTGGTGTGCTGGGAGCATTTCTAATTCAGAAAAGGGACCAGTAACACTGTAGAAATAATGAAAGACTGGGAATGAATGTACCTGCTATCATGTTGATTTCTGCTCATGAACCTATCAATGATTTGATCCTTTGCTGCTACAGGCTTTGATAGTTACTGTCCTTTTGAAAGACATTTCTGAAAGTAGATATGGATTTTTTTATATATATATATATATTAATCTTGCATTTTCTTGTGGAAATTTCCCAGAAGTTCACAAGGAACGTGTACTTTCTGTGAAACTGTGATGTTTGATGTTAAAGGGGATGATGAGGTTTGTGAAAGGCCAGATTATGCCTGACTCATATTGGCTACGCACAGATCTGCTTGCAAACACACTGCCGTCGTCGTCTGAACTGTGTGACCCTCACCTAGGGTTGTGCAACCACTGGCATCCTAGTCACTTGGGAGACTGATGCAGAAGAGTTCTGTAACTTAGCCACCTTAGCTGTTTTAGCAATTTCTTCACCTTCTGGCGTTCTGATTAGCACATGGCTTGTAATTTGAACTGGATGTTACAAGAGCTGCATGAGGAAGGGAAGTGTTTCTTCTTCTTCCCTCTCTAGTATCACTGTAGGGTTAGCCTACAGTCCAACCCATTTTAGATCAAACCCATGTTATTGCTAGTGCATGGAGGTAGTCACCTCTATTGCCTTCCTTGCCCGTTTTTATAAATTCCCTGCAGAAAATTATTTCATTCCTGTTGGGAACAGTGACAAGCAGAAGGCGACGATGATCTGCAGCACGCCAGCTGAACGCAGCAGAGGAAACTGTATAGTCACTGATAAGGTTAGCAGAAGAGCTTTGCTTCGACATGGTAGTCAAAGTCTCCTTGTGAAGCAATGTGACAGAATCAGGGTTATTCTGGGTTAACAGCAGTAGGAGTTTTTAACACAACTTGGGTATGTAGTGTGTAATACAAATCATCAATACAGGGGAAGGCGTCACCTTTCTATATTGTAGTGTCAAAGTGAATTGTGGAGAGTTTTGTAGATGGTTTGCAATATTTGCAGTCATCTTATTGAATATAAATGTCCTAAAGTATAGAACATCACTGTGGAATAATTGACTAAGGATTTTGTGTCTCTCCCTTTTTGTTTGCCAAAATTGAGACAACCTCTGAGTGCTGATTTTCAGGAAGAGAGATTCTGTAAAAACTCAAGCTTCTATTAAGGCAGTGTTGAAGTGAGTAACCAAAATGTTACACTCAGAATCAATATCAAATGTGTAACTTGGTGCAGTGCAATGCAGGATATGAATAATTCACATCAACTTCAGGAGAGAGTTGCATGGTTTCTGCAGAAGAAAAGCTTCAGATCTGGCACGTCAAACATAGCTGTAAAATGCTGAATTCAGTGGGCTAGTAGAAAACTGCCAGTAAGAGTCTATCTGGTGATCTCTGTCTTCATACATATGCTTTGCTGCAGACACGTAGGTGGGAAAGCCTAGAAGACAGAATTCAGGTAGGATGTATGAAGTGTTAGTCTGTTGGACTAAGTCAAACATTAATAGAAAATACAGATTGTTTCTCTGTGTACCAGCAATAGGTGGTGTTCAGAAGCTGAATATAGGTTCTGGTAGGGATTTTTTTGTTCAAGTTTTGTTGTTGGGCTTTTTTGTGGGGTTTTTTTGTTGTTTTTTTTGTTGTGTGGTGTGTTTTATTCTTTTCTTCTAATATAATCTAACTTGGCTCAGGAGGCAAAACTCAAAATGAGATCATTAGAAACAAAATAAGTCCTAACAAAGGGCTGTTTAAAGTCACTGTTTGTTTTCAGACCCAGTTGACTGCTGCTAAGAACCATTTCGTGCTCAATATGCCAAATCGTGTGGACATGCTCCACCTCGCAGCAGCCCCACACAGGGTTCAAGAGGCTGCTGGGCTTTTGAAATGCAGTCCTTTAACTGTCAAGTGGAAAATCAAAATGGGGTAATTAGAATCATAAATACAAGATTTTTTGATGAGGAGCAGTATTACTGCAGCCTGTTGTTTCAACTTTACATACAACAGTCTTCAGTCTCCTTGTACTTCCTATTTCCCATGAAATAATTCCCTTTTTTTTTTTTCTTTCATTTCTTCTTTTGACTATGCCTGTAGGATTCCTTGTTTCTTATTCCACTCCTTATTACAGATGCCCCTGCTTAGCACAGTGGCCCATTATGCCATCCATGCACATACCCTGATTTTCATGAACAATGTTGCTGTAATTAATCCCAGAAGTCGTCTGCATTTTAATACTTCACTGGACCCCTCTATTTTGAAGACCAAACTGGAAGTGTTCTGGGTTCAGATGTCCTATAAGATTTTCCAGTAGTGCCAGATTTGGATGAAAACTGCATTTTCCAATGAGATAAGGATTCTGTCAGTCTTTCCAAAAGTTGAGGATATACACATGTTATCAGATGGTCTCAAAAAATTCAGGATGTGGCCCTGAATTTCAAGTTAAGATTCGTGTGAGGTTTTTACAATGTGTGCTCTGTGTATCTTCCTTGTGTATCCTTTTTTATATAGATACAGATGTAAATTACTTTTATGTGTATTTTTTTCCTGATCTGGCTATAGTTAGGAGTATCTTGATAGCAAGTCTTCATTCACTTAGCACAGCCATGAATTTGTATTGGTAAAAAGCTTAGATTATTAACACCCAAACGTTTAATTGCTTAACTATTCCAAATCTGCGAACCTGAAAAGATTTTTTTGCAACATGACTGTAACACTCTGTTGTTCACATGGGTGAAGTTTTATAAACACAGACGTTTTGGCTTGCTAGCAAGTTATTTTATTTTACTTTATTTTTTTATCAGTTATGGTTAAATACATGCGGGTGATTACTCCTTAAAAGAGAAGTTGACAATAGGTTGTATCAGAGACATTCTATCTTCTTACAGTCTCTTGCAAATGCAAAACCAGATGGGTAGTTTTTTAAAGGAATTGCATTTCATTATACAGCCTTCTTAGGTGAATTTTCGTGTTTAAGAAGCCAGAATACAAGAGTGTGCTATATTAGTGTATTATTCTCACAACAAACAAGCCACTGTTCTGTTGCTACCTGCTTGGCCATTGTTCCCAATTGTGTATGCTTTGCAGTGGTATTTGGATGGTTTCCTGCTCTCTGCCAGCACAAAAAAGGCATTTCTGTTACAATGGCCCCTAACCACACAATGACGGCATTAAGGATTTATTTGGAGGTTTCATTATTTTCTCCTCTTTTGTTCCTTCCAGGATGTCTTCCAAGCGACCAGCCTCTCCGTATGGGGAAGCAGATGGAGAGGTAGCCATGGTGACAAGCAGACAGAAAGTGGGAGAAGAGGAGAGTGACGGGCTCCCAGCCTTTCACCTTCCCTTGCATGTGAGTTTTCCCAACAAGCCTCACTCTGAGGAATTTCAGCCAGTTTCTCTGCTGACGCAAGAGAACTGTGGCCATAGGACTCCCACTTCTCAGCACAACACAATGGTAGGTTTGCTAATGGTCTATTGTGCTTACATCCATTCTTTGAATTCTGCCTCTATTTGGCATCCAGATCTGTACTTCACGGGGTGTACAATGCACAGTTACACGTACAGAACACGCTACAATAATGTGAAAGCTTTGACCTAGCTGGCGTTTAGGGTGCTATAAGTTTTTAGCTGCAGTGATGTGAATTTGAAGTGTGTGTGTTCAGCAAACAGTAAATGGGTTTGGAACACGGTAAGTGAGAGTCATGTTTGGCATGGTGTCTGAAATGTCACCCCAATGCCAAGTTTATGCAATAGTAAGGCATGGAAGTCTGTATAAAGGGTAAAAAAAGCAACTTTGGATTTTGCTGGGTTTAAAAACGCACGTTGGATGAGAGTTCACGTGCCACGGATACCTGCAAGAAGATTTGCTGTGCTTGTGGAATTGAACCAGCCTGCCACTTTTTCACGTGGGAATTCCCACCTTTTTGTGCACTTTACAAATGACACCGTGCACTTAACTCATTACGTTCAGCAGCCCAATGGAGGTCCAGAACTGACTTTATCTAAAAGCAGTCAAACAAAAAAGAACAGAAGTTCCTCACTGGTGCCACGTGATGTTCTCGAGCCCTTCATGCCAAACACTGTGATATATTTTTATAAAGACTGAAAGGTGCATGGAAAGGCATTGAAACCCCAGGACTTAGACACCTCGCCAGAGCTGCCTATTGTGAACACACTTACACAGCTCTTGCCTGCTTACGAAGTGGTTGTGACTCTTCTGTTAGTCCCCCACTTTGACAAGGGCACTGACAATTTCACTTGAAGTGAAGATGACTAATGGACCCGCATATTTGAAGGCTTTTAAAAAGGCATTGCAAAATAGGTGATAGTGTATTCGCATAAAAATCTGCAGCAGCTCCGTAGTGGTATTTAAGCCCTTGCAGCTCATTACACATATGTAACAAGCCCTAAGTAAAAAGCCTTGGGGATTACTATTTCTCATAGGACCAAGTCACTGGATATTCACTGAAGCTGCTCTCCTAGGCAAAATAACTCGCTGATCCCGATCCATTTTTCTTCCTTTTTCGTCTAATGCTTAAGTTCAAACAGCAGTTTGGAATATTTAATTTTACTTTGTATTATTGCAACTTTAAATGAAGAAAGAACCCGACTGGAAAAATTTCTCATGGGCAGACACGTTGTTATCTTTTTCTAGCTTGTTTACTTCTCATCTTTTATCATATGTAATTAATTAATATACAAATGGGATGTTAGGGTATGTCATTGGTGTATGAGCTTTGCTGTGTTTTGGCCTGTTTTAAGAGAGTGTATTGAAGATAAGGGGTTGTTCCTGACAACATTTAAGTCAATAGATAAACTTGTGATGACACCAGTAGTGTAGAATCAGACCCTAATGAAACAAAAACTCATTGTCATCTAAGGAGCCCAGCAGGAGTATTTTAACTGCACCTCACTTAACTGCTCTTTAACTGATTTTAACTAACTTCTTTGTTAATTTATAGTTCTTAAGACCAAGAAGTTTAGCTGATGGTCTAGTGTGACTTCCTGCTATGAAGGCTGTATTTAATGTGATGTCAAAACAGCGTGTTTTGTCTCTTTATAATACAAGATACTGAACTGTTGCATGGTTTAGACAGTTTTGTGGTAGTAGTGAGATGCTGTAGGCTTATTTGAAGCGTGTTTGGGGGGTTTTAGGGACTGGTTTTGTCTTCGTATCTATTGAAGGAAATCACCAGTTTGTGTGAATGTGACATTTTGGTAATACCTCTCTTTTAGTGCTGAGTAGCTTGTAAAAATCATCATCCAGGTAGATGAGACAGGATGTAGACTATGTGTTTGCAGAAGGAAGTGATCAGTGTAAATGAGTGAGATATACATAATCAGTCCCTCTGCTCTTGTGGTACGTAGTTATAAGGAGGAAGTAACTGAACCTAGTGCTTGGATAACTTTTAGATTACTTCAGTTTGGGTGATTAGCAGTTTACAAAAGTAATTCCCAAAGGGTATGCACTTTGGTAGCATGGCAGAGGTAATTTTTTATACTCTTTGGTAGTCTGTGCTATTTGATAGTCTCTGGGAAGCAAGTCCAGGTGTATGCACATGTACACACACCACCACCCAGTACAGTCCAATGCAGTTTTATTGATAAAGCTCCAGCAGTGTGCTTCACACTTCTTAATAGCTTGTCAGCTGTACTACTGCACCTCCTGACAGTCTGCAAGTGACTGTGGAGCTCTTGTTTTGCAGCTGCATACTGTCCTTAGCAGGGTACACCCATACAGATCTCTCCAGTGTCCAGTGAGACAGGAGCAGACATAACAGCTGGTCTGAAATCATGTTGTACATCATTCTGCTGCACCCCTCTGAACCATCCAGCTTTGTGCATGATTGTTGGCTCAGACTGTTCTCCCAAGGGATTCCTGGATAGACATAGTACAGATCCAGAGAGATCTTTCTGTGTTAGCTACCTGTACAACACCCATTTGGCTTAGGGAACAATCTCAGCAGAAGAAAGCTGCAGCCAAGGGATCTAGAAAAGGTGTGGAATTATGCAGCTTTGTCTCACCAGTAGCTTCATAGCTGGATTCCTCTTGTCACCGCAGCCGTCTGTAACTTGGGAATAATATTAAGAAATTTCCCTAGTACTACTGGTGAAGCAGCTTACCAACACATTCATTCATGCTTTTCCTCCACTTGTCCAGAATAAAAGGTTGTTTAATGTTGTATTTGAATTCTCTTATCACATACATCCTCTCCTGCACTTCACCTGTTGGTCTGGGGTCATCAGCATGTGAATAGCATTGGATCAGAACAACATGCAGCTAGAGCACTTAGCTACTATTCAGAAGTTGCAAAGAGAATGGAAATCTGAATGCATATAGCTTTTTTTAAAAGTCAAATAGGACTCTAATTATATTGAGCTAAAGAATGCCTATTAAAAAAAAAAAAAAAAGCAACAAAAACCACCACAGTGGTTTTAGAGAAATTTTAATTTCCAGTGTACCTTTGTGCATCAAGCTCAGGATAAGTTATTGTGATGGTACAATGCACAGTGTTGTGAACACCAGTGCCGTTATTGTGCCAGCTCTAATAATGAGAATTTCATTGTTTGGGGAGAGCAGTCTCCTCCACTCTAGACAAAAGTGTAATTACTTTTGAACGATGTGGAATGTGCTCAGTTTAATAGCACAGAGAATAGATTCACAAAGATTCAGATAAAGCTAGCTTGGAAGCCATATGTGCAATGTGGCAGTATGAAATTGTTAGCAGGCACCATAATTACAACACACGCGCGCACACACACAATTTCACAGTTTAAACTATAAACTGTTGGTTTTTTAAGAGATAAACAGGCTTATCTGAACAAGACTAGTTCAATTAAAACAAAGCAGAAACGGTAGGAAGTTTGCACTTGTCTTTTTTTGATATTCTTTCCTTCCTCTCCTAATGGTAAATTGGTATTTATAAGTTGATGAAATTGCATTGTTACAAACATTGCATTATAAATGTCATCACAGAAGTAGCACATGAAAGCAGTTTCCACAGATATAATTTCAGGCTTGTACCAGAGTTTGATCTTTTCAGTCTTTCCACTTGCATCATTTCAGAGGGTGACTCTGTGGGCTGTTAGGAAAGGGAGCAAATAAAGAAGAATCAGCCAGGATCCATCGAACAGCTGTAGACGTTGCCTACTGCATCATTTAGTCCAGACCCTAGAAAACTCTCTGCAGTCCTTGAGAACCAGTTGTGATGGAAACAGAGAAAGCTTTGATGCCTCTTGTGTCTGCCTGACAGAATATCTTCCATTTAAGTTACTAAAACCTGCCTGTCCTCCTTGTCATGACCCGTATTCTCGCAGGTCTCCAACCCTGAAAATTCCTGTATGAAAGTAAAGCTTCCAGTATTTAGCAATTACTTGCAGACTACTTGTGCAGGTCCTGTGTAGGGCAGGTAAACAAACCAAAAAGTTCTCCTTCTTCAGCCAAGGCAGGGATCAAAGCCATAGTGCAATTCAGGAGCAGTATGCTAATTTATGGATGTTCCCTTGGTTTGTTCTAACACTGTCTTAATACAGCAGGTTTTGCTTACTTGTGGCCATGGAGAACCAGGGTGGATATGTCATTCCAGCTGAAGTCAGTGGGCAGAGAGACTGGCTGAGGTTTGAGATGACCTGTTGGTGTTTTGATCAGACTCTGAAAGGTCCAAAGGTTGGTTAGGGGACAATAAATAAGTAATGAAGTAGGAAAACATTATTTTTTTTTTCCCAAGCAGCAGGGTTAGAGCTACGTTTAAAACAATAAATTAACAAATCAAGACCAGACTTATCATCTATAAATTGCCTGAAATACAAGGTGCAGCTGACTGTAGTTTTTAAAGGCCATGAAGAGAAGTGGAAACAGCAGTTGTTTGTTTTTGCTGAAGATCATCTTACTGTGAAGCAGTCACGTTTTTAATGGATTCATTTGAATGCAGTTAAGCAGAAAATAATCAACAGAAAAGTAAACACCTTTGTTTTATAGAAGTGCTGGGAACTGTATGTATCCATTGTTTGCAAGTGATTATATGCCTAGGAATCAATTCATTGACTTCATACTGGAAAATATCTTCATTTAAGCTTCTTGCATAAATACTAGCAAAATCTAATTGAAGTGAATAGCTGCAAAAATTCCACAGGAAAAAAAGATAGGTAAAACCATAAACCCCACAGTCAGTAGGAATATTTGAACCAGATGGTCTCTGTTACGGTGAAGGGCAAAGAACTATTAAGTGCACTGCTGAAAAAATATGTGAGCCTTAAAAGAAAAAAACGTGGTCATCTCTGCAAGCAATCTGCCCTAGGACTTCCACAGTGGGCATGGTGGTTTCGTTCCAAATTAACAGCTCGATGCAGTCTGCCTTTAGTAAGTAGCTCAGTTTGGGATTGCACACTCTTACTGAGATCTACTACGTAATTTCACCAGGGATCGTTCATTTGAACTGGAAATAGTGCAGTGCTGTCAGCTCTGCCAGGGCATCCTCGTGCTGTTTGCAGCTTTGGTGGCTTGGGAGCGGAGCAGCATGCCTGCAGCAGTACATGGCAGCCAGTGCTCAGAAGGCTGGGACAATGATGTCTTCCAGAGGGAGGCAGGACATATCAGAGATGTGAAGCAAAACTTTGAAGCTACCAATTTGAGGAGCACTGATGAAGTATGGAGAAAGCCCCAGCAGGACTGCAGGATTAGATTACAGCAACAGCATAAAGAGACCACTTTTAGGTGTTCTTACTTCTTGATCCAGCTTTTGCTTTCAACAGTCAGTCTCTAGGTGTGATGTAGCATAGGTAGCATCTGTGGTGTCTCCATCCTGCCAGAACTCAGACAGTAGCTGTATGCTTTGTGTAGCTTGGCCAGGCCATGCCCATCACCTCTGTCACTCTGCCCAGTTTTATTCTGAAACACTGCCTTTTCTTTGGTGGTGGGGAATCCTTATGGTATTGTAGGGAGGCTGAAACTCTGCTGCCAACTGAACACCCAGTTCTTCATGGTTCTGGAAAGTCAGCAAGAAGTGTAATTAAGTTTTCCTGCTTTTCCTTTTGAAGGTTATATCCTTTGGCCAAGCTTCTGCCCTGTTCAGAAGTGTGTGGCCCTGGGCTGGCAGTGTAACCACTATCAGAAGAGAGAGCAGCATACCAGACCTTCACACACTTGTCTGACACATGCCTCGGGGCAAGGCATGCAGCAATCTAAGTTGATTATATTTTGCCCTCCACGTAGTGCAAACTTCTGCTTTTCCACACCACCTTGGCTCATTTTTGCTTCAGTAGTTGCCCATTCTTTTTTAGAACTTCTGGAATAGCTTCCCCCTGTGCTTTCAGTCTGCTCTGCATGCTTTTCATATCCACCTTACTTCCTCTGAGCAGCTGGTGTGGCTTCCTCTCTTTGCACTGCAGGTGAGAAAGCCTTTTTCTCTATTTCCAGCTTTGTAGGAATGATACTGTTCTATCACTTCGTGTCTGCTTGCAGTTGTCCTCTGCAAACATTTTCTGCCTTGCCCCTTTTCTTCCTCTGCTTGTAGTCATATTTAACTTAGTCATTTTTATTATTTAATCCATTCTAAAGCCTTTTAGCAAACAGCTCATATGAAGACATTGCAGGGTAAAAGAAAGTGTTGTGCTATTTGCTTGGACAGAATGTCAATAAAGTAGAGGATGGTTGGGTTTTGCTCTACATGCAGCTCTACTTTCAGGAGAGATATACCGAAACTGAAATGCATCGTGAAGTATTGGTCATGGTTTCTTGAATTTCAGGATTGCAAGGAATCTCTGTGATTATGAGCTCTGGCTCCTAGAAGTGCCAGAACCTTCTCCTACACTCAGTACTCACAGTCATGTTTTATAGTCTCTTCTCTCACCATCAGATGGTTGTGTCTGGAGTTAGGATGTTACCCGTTGCAGTGACAATTTGGACCATTTCTTTCTTTTCTGTTCTTTTAATGGCTGAGTGAAATGCTCTGTCATGGGGTTTTTTTTGCCTCGACTCTTTAAGCATGTTTTCTCAGGTTATACAAACTGAAGCTGGATGAGGCTGTGCCAAGGCCAGCTTTCTTTCTCTGTTTTTTCTTGCTGCTGATAATGCTTTTGCAGATTGACCAAAAGTATTGATGGTTGGAGTGGTATTGAAAATGCAGCTTCAGGCAGTTGCTGGCATTTGAAGTGTCATGTCATCCAGTCATGGTGGGTTTTTTTCTTTCATGGAGCTAACTACTTCCTCTTGTCTTGAGTATATCAGTGAAATATCACCACCTTCTCCACTGTAATAAAGGGGTTTATTAATTTTCTCTGGAGATTCATGGATGGAGAAGGACCTGTGGTAAAACAGACTACAGGTTTCAATATGTGTTTGCTTAAATATGGGCATCTAATATCAGTGGGTTAACTCCTGAGGCATGTGCAGAAACCCCCTTATGGGAGAGGACTGACACACTGCAGTGTTTCTGCACCAGCCAATGTTCTAAAGCCTTTCAAGACAATTAAACGGAGGAAACAAACTTTCTTAACTGAAAAGAGTCCTTTATGTCTGGGGTAGCAAGCCTGTCTGAATAGTTTGGCTAGCCTCATTTCCAAATTCTTTTCAACACTGTCAAGTTCTTTGTTTCCTTTTCCGGTTTAGGTGCAGTTGTGGGACCAGATAAGGTGTTTTTGTTCTTTGCAAAGGAGAAGTAGACTCGATGCATCCTGTGAATTTAGCATCACTAGATAAACCAGTGGATGGAACTGAGTGAAATCTGTGCCCGGTTTACCTAAGGATAATTTTTGCCAGAGCAGTGTAAACATGACTGTCATTATACAGGGAAATAGTCTGCTTCATCATCCTTTTTTTATGCTTTTAAAACTGAATCCACCCCAAGGAAAGAAAGAAAGAAAGGGCTATAAAGATTAACTTTCTGTAGTTTGTACAGACAACAGACAAATTATATAGATTGTCCAAAACGTAGACCAATAAAATCGAACATCAGACTGTTATTATCTTTATTTATATTGTGCCCAGAGCATGATTTATTTTTATAGAGACAGAAAAAAGAAACATTCCTGCCCCAGAATGCTTAGCTTATGACCCTGTTCCTGCAAAATAATCTGGTTGATTGGAACCTAATGCTGGTGGTAGCAAGAGGGAGGGAAGAAGAGGTCACTGACTATAACTCCTTCTGCACGTAGCTTTTTGTAGGATTGGAGTTTGATGACACAAAATAAGAAATATTATGGCAAAAGGTAAAATCCTCCTGACATCTCTGATCTGAATTACTGCAGGAGATTGTATGTGCATCTATACACTAAGTTGTGTCAGAAGTGGAAGCTAGCCAGAAATAATACAAAATACCCATGCTTCAGACCCTCCTCTGTGCTGATTTTTGGATTGAATTTAAAGTGTGTGCTTCATCTCTGAAGGTGTAAGTGAAACTTTCCTCTTTCTCATTCTTTTCTTTTCAAACTGCTGCAGTTGTGATCAGGAGAGTTGCTCAGGTTTGGATCTGTCAGTGTTCAAAGGCAGTAGCATTCACTGAGCTGTTAGCATCCAGCTGCCTGGGACCTGGGGGTCTCCAGCAAACAGCCAAAGAGAAATGCAGAGCTGAGTGGATTCAGGACTCTTCAGGAGAGAGTTAGTACTGTACAAATTTCAGGTAAATCTATGGGGTTTTTTTATGGTATATGAGAGCAGTCTCAATAGTAAATTTACAAAGTGTACATCCAGAAGTAAGCTAGGAACTTTAGGTTTAACTTTATGGTTAATGGAAGTAAATAGGGAGTAGCAGACTGTGATTTGTTTTGTCCTAACATAGCTCCTAAGTAGGTCAGAGAAATCACAGCCTAAAAGTGCCTTTTTTTTCCAGAGGTTACAACTGGAGCTGAGAGTGATAAACTCAGCTATTGATCCTTATAGTTTAGAAATCTGTCATTAGATAACTTCAACCTTAAAAGCCTTGAGTGAAGATAATTGCCTGGCCAGAGAATTTGCTTTTTTTGTAAATAAATATTTGCTATATAGTGCTCTGTTGGGAGTATAAAGCTTGCTGCATCTTGGAGCTCAAAACAACTCACTTGAGTCTGTGTCCTGCATCTGGCTGATGTTAGAGTGTGAGTGCATGGTATGTTCTTCACTTGTATACATATAAAATCTGCAAATACTCTTTTTTAATTGTTAAATTTATATTGTCTTGACACAGACTGTAATGCACTGTGAGGGAGAGCAGATTCACCATTCATTCTAGTTACCCATATAAGACTTGCTTAAATTATTTTTAAACCAATTTGATAAATTCTGTTGGAAAACAGTTTTCAGGATTTTATATATCTGCAAGCAGGATTTAAAATCGTGTGATCCAGTTCTGCAAAGAATACCTCCGTGGCAGATGATGTACTTTTCCTGTTTGCTTGTGGCCAGTGTAAACTTAGCTTTTGGGCAGAGACCATAGTTTCAGTTCTGAAGCTGTCAACATGAGAATTGGGTAATATATTGACACAGGGCCACAGTGATTTCCCTAGTTTTCCAGGTGGATAAATTAATTTGACTGAAATTTTACTTTTATATTTAGGGCCCGCATCTTTATTTTCCTCTGTGAAATACCACAAACAGTTGTTGGACTCCATACTTGTCATTTCATAAATATTAACAAAAATGGCAAGTTTTCAGTTTACTGGATGAAATTAGACTGTATTCCCAGATTCCCAGTTGTTGACTTACCATTGGCAACTCACTTCTTTTGTCTATGCCTTAATTTATGTGCTAGTACAATGGAAATTGTACTTGTCCTTCATCCATGATGATCTGATAGTGTTTCCAAACCCATGCAGATTCTTGAATGCCATACAGTGAAATTGGGGTGCAGTTCACCAGAGTTTAGGCACATCAAATTTAGGTGTCTGGGCTCTCTTCACAGCTTATAAAAAAGATAACCACCCTCCTAGAACAGTCTTTCCAATCTTAAAATAAGCTCAAAAGAACCATCTAAGAAGAAAGATGAATTACCCTCGGAAAGTGCTTGTCTGTGGACTACAGAGGGAGCCTTGATGACTCGTTTAGACTAGATGTCTAATTTGGGGCTAAAATTAGGTGAGAGTAATCCTGTTCACAGCACACGGTGGAGTTAAAGAAATAACAGACGTTGCTGTATAAATATTCTTTCATATTTTTGTAGAAGTAACCGTGTTCAAGCTCATTTTTATTTTTTTTCCCCCTTTTTTTTAGTGTGCCTTTGAATATTCTAGCAAACTTCTTTTCTAGCCAGCACTGATGGCATTTAGTGGGGTTTTAAGAATTGGGTGTTCCCTAGAAGCAAACGTTTTGTTGTATGTGCAAAGTTAAGTTCAAATAATAAATTTTGCACTTGCGCGTACGGTTTGAGATGTGTTGGTTAGCAACACGAGTCGGGGAACAGAAGAAATCCAGCACGCCTTTCAAAGGCTATTTTGAGAAGATTGTCTCAATATTGAAAAATGGCATCGATTCCAGTGGTTTTCCCTGTTTTAAATTTAAGGGAATTTCTTCTCAATTATTATTAGAAACTTACGTACTTAATAAAACATTTGTCATTATCAGCTGCAGTGAGTATCAGGTTTTATTGCTGACTTTAAATCATTGAAGAGCACACAGTGTGTGGAACCTCTTGTGTCTGAACGAGCTGATTTAGCCTTGCTTGGTCATTTTTAGAAGGGTATTGCCAAGTCCAAATGGCATGCATAGGCTTAGGAGATAGGCCTGGCAATATATTAGCTAAGAAACAGTAGTTGAGTTCCAGTCTTATTCTGTCGAAACCTGTCTGCTGTGCTTGTTTTACTTCTATTTATGCTCTCATCTATGTTTAATCCAGAAAGTGGGTACATATACATGTGCACAGTTTCCCATTTTGGCACTGTGCTTGGTGTATTGTGTACTGTGACTTGTATCATGCCTGCAGGCCATAGGAAAACGACACAAATTAAATGTGAAATAGAGAGGAGACATAATTTAAAACTTGCATGTTCTAGAGATGCGGTATGGCAAACGAGAGTTGCGACATATTGCAAAAAATTCACCCTATTTCCCCAACAAGAAGACCATGTTTTCTCCATGCTGGAGACACAGGCAGCTTTTGGAGCTGTGTATTTTATTTGAGGCAGTGTCCTGCTGCACACTGCTGTCACCACTGCTGCACGTGCTCCGTCGTCACCTCGTCCCTGTCTGACCACACAGGTCCGTGTTCTCCTCTGCCCTCTTCCCTGATTCTTCCCTGCAATTATATTTATTTTGCACAGACATGTCACTTCCCTTTCCCTTTTTACATATGTTGTTTTGCTTCATGCTGAGAAAACTCCACAGCCTGACAGGGCGCTTTTTTTTTTTTTTTTCCCTTTTTTTTTTTTTTTTAAGCACTCCAAATTCTATCCAGCTTTAAACTCTTATGTTTATAACCCTGAATATCTCTTACCTAAAACACTTTATGGTTTTATTACCAGGTTTATGCCAGTAATAATATTCACATCAGCTTTCTTAGGGATAATCTTTCAGCAGAACCCAGCAAGAAAGGCTTTTGAAAACTATCATTCCCGGGAACGCAAATCTGGGAACATGAAACATCGGTTTAATCGCCCTCCCTGACAACTTAACACGACAGACTGAGAAATACAAGCCGATATGGAAGTGGGATCAATGGATTATCAAAGTCCTAAACATCTTCTCTCGGGGAGGGGCGTTGGGGGGTCCATTGGCGCGCGCGAGACGTGAAGTTTGCGGAGCTTCGCTGCTGCCTGGCTGGCAGGGGAGCTGGGAGGGAGAGGGAGAGATTTACATGAGGGAACTCAGGGGGCTTTGTCACGGCAATTGTATGGAGTGATGTACAGTGCAAATCGACTGGAGCATGTCCCTGGGTAGCAGGCGGTTTACAGCCTCTTGGAGCAGAGATTACTGCTTTATCTTGTCATACTAAATTAACGTGGCAGCACACTGTTAAACAGTGGTGACCTCTTCATCTGTGGAAATTGCTGCCTAGAGAAGAGATGGTATTTAAGACTCTCTCTCTTTTTCTCCCCTCCCCACTTTCTCCCCCTCTCTCTCTATCTTGTCTTTTTTTTTTTTTCCCTGTAGGGCCCTGAGGCATTTTTGGGTTAGGTTGTAGCATTAAAGACAAAAAGAAAGGAGGGGGGGGGGGAAGGGAAAGGCTTTTAACATCAAGGTGACAACAGCTATGTGTTAATTGGGCCTTTGTTGTTTGATTAATAGCCACTTTGGTGTAGAATATTAAGACAGTTGTTTGGACAACTTTCTAAAAATGACATGTCCTTTCAGTAAACTGGGATTAAGCAATGTTCTCTGGTCGGCACATTTTAACTCCTTATTGTTATTGCATTTAGTCCTAAGCCTAGGAGCAAGTCCTGCTCTGCTGGCAGCATCCTCAGCTGGCAGACACTGACACAGCTCTCTCCAGTGGCACTCCTGTGAGCTGCTCGCGTGCTGCTGTCACTGAGGGTCAAGGTGATGAAGATACCTCTGAAATGTAGTTGAGCCCTTGTGTTAGACTGTTACCAGAGGATTTTTAGAATTAAATCATGCCCCTGGAAATACAGCTCAGTGGGAAAAGGGCCATAGATGTTTTATTGGGCTGGCAGTGTGACACACAACAGGAAGAATAAACCTTGAGTTCCCATTTTTTTCAGTGAACAATGAGGCAGTGAAGGAGACAATGACATCTCTTCCTCAGACCAGGTTTTCTGTTCCTGTTCTTTCTGTTTTCTGTGCAGTGATTTGTTGTGGGTCCGATCCAAAGCTCTTTGAAGTCAATATAAAGACTTTTGGCTTTAATAGGCGAAGACCCGCGTGACCTTAGGCAAATTATTGCAAATCAGTGTTATGAAGTGCTGTGAAATTTGCAAGTGTACATGTCCAAAGTACTGATTTTCACTACAACTTTTCTAAGCAGTTGGGAGGCCAAGTGAAGCCAGGTTGGCCAGCCTAGAGCTGGACATAGCCATATACACTGGAAACAGCAGCGTTAGGGCTGCCTGTTTGGGGGAGGGTGTCCTTCCCTACCTCTTCCTTTGCTGAATGGTTTAGTGTTTAGCAGGTTCTGTTCCTGCAGTGTTGAGGTTACCAGATGACAAGAGAAAATGCTTTCACTTCAGAAACTCATCACTGACTCTGGGATGTCGTAGGCCTTTCGCTTCTTCAGTCGTATGAAGGAAGCTGTGGAAATTTGATGACCTGAAATGGAAGAGGACTTTCAGATCATCTAGTTTGGATTTTTCCTTGCTGTAGACAATTGTTCCTTACTGCGAATTTCTTGAGCTGCCACCTACACATCCATGCAAAATTCTGTGTGTTTTGTATTGTACGATTTGTATGTAACGTTTTCAGAGGCAAGCTTACATTCGCTTCTCCGAGATGCCAGCAAAGCTTATTTTTGCAGCAGAATATTTGCCATTTGAAATGCAACGTATGTGTGAACACTGATGTTATCATTGTTTTCTTTGGATGAATTTTGAAGGCCATGGAGCTAAGCATTTATACTAGAGATACGGCAAAGACTGGCTTCCTGATTTATTATTTTTAGAAATCAATGCATTTGATAATTTATGTACAGCTTACAGAGGCCGTGTAAGTGGTTCATGAATCGATCAGCAGCCAGCAAAAACAAAAGCTAATGAGCTCATTTCAATAGCAAGTTCCTCATTAGCAGGTAGGCTCACTGATCTTTCAGGTTTTCCAGTTCAACATCACATGGTCTTTCCATGTTCTTGGGAGAAGTAGTTTTCCTTGAAAAGAACAAAACAAAAAAAAAGCATGGCAAGATTTTGAACGTTTTCTCATTGCTTTGACATATACACTTACAGTAAATGCTTGGCATTGGGCTAGAGAGGCAGCCACCCTGGTCTGCAGGGCTAAGTCCATGCCCATCACTATAGTACCAACAACTTTCAGCAGCCAAAATTGAATTTACTAATGAATTTACAAGATGTATGGGAAGAGGAGTATGGAAGCATCTTCTCTGCTTGTGTATAGAAATCAGTACATTCTCACTACAGCACATTCCCCAGCACAGCATTTTCAGCCCAGGTTTTCTCCAGCTCAGCAGTCAAATGTGGAATGGTACGTGCTTCCCCCCAGTTCACAGGCCACACTGTGGCACATTCTGGTTAGACAACACCAGGCCTATGTCCTCTCCTCTCCTAGTAACAATTACTTGATGCCTTGTTTGAAACACTTTGCTGATTCCAGTAGGATTTTTGTAGGGTGTACATAAAGACCAGCTTGTTTGGCCCCATTGGTGTCCTTCTTGGTAGAGATACCAAGAGCTGAAGAAACATGGGAGCTGACCTCCCCCTAGGAAGTACTCTTAAGGGGCAGTAGCAAGAAATATTGTAGATTTTGTGTGCTAGGACTCATAAACCTACCTGAGAGCAAGGAACTGTTTTTAGCTTTGTGCATTAATGGAGTACATTGGTGTCCAGCACTACCATTGATTTTTTTTTTTTTCCCTTTTAGTGAAGAAACAAATTCATTATTAAATCTTTTTGAAAAGCAAACCCACTGCTTTAATTACCAAACCTTCGATAGAAAATTCTTGAATCCTTATGTTATTTGTATATGTAAGTATGTGTGTAAGAAATATGTAGGTGTTACATATACACAAACACACATACTTTAACTATCTCCTGTAGACATGAGAAATATATTGCTCCTAATCAGACTGCAAAACAACAGATTCTTGACAAGAGTTGCCTGAGGCCCCTGCAAAAGAGACTCTTGAAACATTTCTTAAAAATAATTTTAAATAAGACTGATATTCCAAATCTCAGGAATAGATTTTCGACTGCCTGATTTGGCTGGAAATGACTTGGCTGAATCAGTTTCTTTTTCTTTTAAGTAAGTCTGTAAAGCTTTGATGAATCTGGCTCATTGTTTAGCACTTATCTCATGAGTAAAGCTTGAGAGGTTTGGCTTGAAACTTACCAAATCACATCTTTGGAAAATGGCCCAAGCCTATTGATTTATTTGGAAAAAAAAAAATTCCAAAGCAAAACACAACCAAAAAACCCTGATCCAGCTTAGTGACTAAGTCCCTTATAGATCTATAGAGCCCCTACTGAACGAACCCATCTATTTCTCAATGTATGTGAGCCCTGCACTTGATGCAATTGCAGGGCTGAGAGGGATTGTGAGAGGTCATCCAGTCTGAGCTCCAGTCCAGGGATCAGCTGTACTAGTGTCGTTTCTATCAGATAACAGTCTGACTTCCTGAAGCTACTCACTGCAGGAGACTCTCAGCTACCAGTCAGTCTGTCCCAGGGTATTACTCTCTTTACCATTAAAAAGTTATTCCTAATGTATTACTCCAGTCTTTTCTGCTTCAGTTTTAGCTCATTAATTCTTGCCCTAGCCACTGCAGCAAACGTGGTCCTCTCTTCTGCAAATGCTGTTGTATTTGAAGACTGATACCACATCCACTCTTCTCAAAGTTTTCTTTGGTGTGTGGACTTCCTGTCTCCACCAGATCTTTCTAAGAATTTTTTACCCTTTTGTTGTTTCTCTGAAACTACTAGTAGTGGAACCCCATTTTAACAGCTGTGTCTTCTGCTTAACAAAGGTGATTTTCCATTAACGACAATGATGTCTGCAGCAGGTGCAGCTGAGATGCTACTGAAAAACTCCAGTTCCAAGTAAAACCAGACAAAGGGTGACTCAGTCACAATTTCGTAAATGGTGCTGAGTAGTTTTGTTCAACCAACTTGCAGTTGAATCCTCTCTGGTACTAGTTGGTCTGATCAGCTGTGGTTACATGTTCTAAAGGAAGGAAGGCTTTGTGTGCCTCAGTCTTTTGCTTAGTTCGCTGGCAGAGACAATGAGGGTTGTGCTTTTCTGTATTTTATGGGTTTAATAAATCCTCTGTTAAAAGGAGTTATCAGGTCAATCTTTCCATTTTATTAGAAGACTTTTAGTAGAAGTTGACCTTGATATCAGTCAACAGTTTTCTTTTTTACTGTGTTTTGGGATGTGTAATAAGAGAAAAGCCACATTCCCCTTAAAGTGATTCTTTCTCCCTTGTCCCTCTGTTTGTACATTTTGAGATTTTCTCTTGTGACCACCAGAAAGAAGATGTATGTGTGAGCCATCTGGAAATCATAGCTGGTTTTGCTCATGGAACTTGATGCATTTTTACAAAGCAGTAAAGTAAGCCCTGATCTTAAAGGGAGACTGAAGATTAGGAAGACAGTTAATTTGCTGCACACTGCTGCCTATTTTTTGTAGAGATCTGCTGTGGTAACTACAACTCCAGTGGTGAATACTTAGTGATTTCTTCCCATCTGTGCATCTGAGACAGACTGGAGATCAGTCTAGGGTACAGTAGAATGAAGAGGTGTGCTTCACTGCCAAAAAACCAGTACACAAGGCAAGATGGCCATGATGGATGAGATTTCCAGTTGATCATGAGTTCACCAGTCTTCATGTGGTGAAGCCCTTTTCTTTCCACTCTCCCTCCTAACACTTCTTGGTGGAAGACTTTGAGCAAACTCTCTCTTCTTTGGAAGTGCAGAGTGCTACTGCAGTCAGAAAGGCAAAGTAATTGGTGACAGATGACAGCTGCTGATTAAGAGCTCAACCTCATGCTTCAGTGGGGGATTCAGGTAGAATTTCATGATATAAAGGTATTATAGAAATCGTACAGAATTGACGCAGTTTGAAGACCACATAAAACCAATGAAGTTTCTATGGTGGTAGGAAGATGATGGTTAGCTCTCCAAATAGGAATATTGTGAACAGGAGTGGTCCTTGTGCTGAAAGTAAAAACACAAAATAGTGGATACGACCAAACATGTCTGAATTTTCTGCGTGTGTTTCTGAGGAAAGGGTTTGAAGATGCCTATAAATACAGGATATTAGCATAGGTTATTTCCAGGAAAGAAAGTGGAAACAAAAAAGGAACAAAAAAGCTCGGCAGTTTTGTCAAAACCAATGTGAATTAAGGGACAATCCTGGGAAGTGAATGGCTGTGTTAGAAAACTTGACTGGGGGACTTGCCTCAGGAACTGTGGTACGAAATAGCTCTTCACCACTGGCAAAGGATCAGTTTGTTCTGTTACAGCTCTGTTTTTTGCTTCCAGATTTACCAGTTCTCTGTCGGGTACTCTTGTGAGCTGTTTTGATAAATAATTGTGCTTGTGAAGGTTAATGGAGTGTCAGTCCTTTATTTACTCTCCAGTCAAATGTGGTGCATGCTAGTCAGAAGTGTAGCTCATGCTTCATGACCAGCTGACCTTAGTGCTTTAAAGTGTGGTTATAGTCAGATAAATGACTGTAAAAGTGACATTAAAGGGTCCCACGTTTTCTGTCTTGCTGTGGCTTTAGAGGTCAAATTTAGTTGCATAAAAATATGGTATTTTTATTAATTGCCTATAATGCTAACTTAACCTGGGGTTTGAAAATAAAGCTGTGTCCTTTTTGCCTCACGTCATCCCTAGTAATAAATATTTTGCAAGTGATTCTTAGCTGACTATTTTGTTGATGTGTCTGCAAAGCAGAGTCCTGTTCCTGCTTTTGTAGCTGTGTTGACTCTTTAGTGCTAATGGCAGTTAAAAAAAATTTAGTCAATGAAGCAAGACTCAGGAAATACATGGGGAGCAGCTTGTCACATACATTGTTGGGGGTTCACCTGTTACAGAAGCAGATGATGAACGCTTCCATATAAACTTATCTGTGCCAATCTTAAATTAATGCAGCTCTTGCAGTCACAAGAACCACTAGAAATTTCCAAAGATCTTTGTTGCTGTCTGTTTTCCAGTTTATTTTCATTAGTACCTTCACAGATATTGTAAAGAGAGCGTTTCTTTTCATCAGTGCTCAAGCAAAAGAGTAACACTTAAGACAAACTACTACTTCTTTTGAGAAATTTTCACAGCTAATTCTGGCTGTATTTTATTAAGTGTACACTGTGCAGAAGCTGACCTCTCTGGTACTAAAACTCATTCTGTTACTTCCAAGGAAGAAAGTTCTGCTTTTTATTGAAGTGAATAATAGCTGCGATGCAAATTAATAAACCTGCCCACAAAGGCTTAAAATAAAACATGTTGTGGAAGTGAGATTTCCAGATCAGTGCAGTCTTCTGCACAAGTGGAAAAAAAGTTTGCAAGAGGTTGTTTTTCAGACAGTCCTCAGAAGTCCTCCATTTAATTACTGAAAATGTAACTGTGCCTCCCTGTTCTGTGGGTGTGCTAATCCCAGGGTTTCTCCTGTGAGGGTGATGTTTGGGCTGATTTGGGTACCTGTCATTTATATCATCTGATCTTTTCACGTTACCAACTGGTTGTGTGGTAACAGTGTCTTGATTTGTATAGGCTTGAGGTGAGTTTGAACCTACAGTGTAAAAACTTCTTTATTTTATGAAGCTGATTGCTAAATAATCAGGGAAAACCAATGCCATGGCAAAGTTGTGTAAAACTGGATTGAGAGACGGGGCAGCTGGCAGATGATGTATGTGCTCCTTCCAAATTTTTAAATTTTTCTTTAACATAAAGCCTGGATGGAAGGAAGGAAGTACCTTAGATTTCAAACATGCTTCCCAATTAATACATGGTACTAATGAAAGAAACAAAATGGTCATATTTTAACTATTGCTAATATTAATAGCCATGAACATGACTATGATGTACTACATTAACTACTCAAGAAAGCAGTCATGGGTCAGGTGTATCAGAAGTTGCAGCATGGTGTCATTGTAACATCTTCTTTTGGCCCTCTGTTTTTAAAAGTTTCTTTGAACCTTAAGTTATGAGACACTATGTAATGCTTGACTAACAGTACAAAAATGTTTTGAGGAGATCTTTATGTAAATATGTAAGTGCAACTTCCAGTACTGTCAAAGATACTGTAAGGAAGATTGGATGCCTTTCAGATGGACTGGTCTTACATCTCAGAAACTAGCTTTTGCCTGCTTGTACCTTGTACAGTACAAATAAGCTGTCAGCACAGTTCCTGTTTATAATGTCACTTGCATGTGATTTTTCACTCTTACTTCACATAATTGAATTTATGCAGGCAATTTATTTTTCAGATAATGCAGTCTCCATACATGTGTATATCTGAAGATTAAAAAACTTAGATCGAGACATTTTATGAAACTCTTGAGTATATTTAAATAGATATACTCTTAAGTGTAGGCACTCATAGACCAGAATAGAAAAGAGGAAGAAAATAAGAAAACCCTCCAAAATGAACTGTAATTAATGTGTATGAATATATATATATATATATATATAAAAAATGAAGTGTTACTCTTGCAACCAAATACCCTGTCTTTGTGTTCACCCCCTGTCTGTGCTCAAGGTCTCTAGGTGCTCAATAGGAGCTTTTTAATTATTTTTCCCTGTTTGATGTTGCTAAGTATAATGAATGGGTTGCAGAGAACTTTTTGTTAGAAACCTTCTGTACATCAGCTCAGTGCTGTTAGGCACAGTGATACCTGGCTGGATCACATCCTGAGACTCACTCTTCATAAATTTAAGGTCAGAAAAAGACAGATTTTGTAAAACTATGCTTTATTAGTCAACCAAGACTTCCTCGTCACGAAGCAGGCTTACATTCTTTCCAGCCAAAGTGGAGAAAATTGTGTCTTTCTTATTTGGGTTGGGCAATTCTGTGGGTTTTTCAGCATCACTCCATGATGACTGAAAACTACGGGGAATACTCAGAAATCAGTGATTCAAAGAGGAGTTTAGAGAAGAAAGACTATTTCCAGCAAAAGTTATTCATCCTCTGCTGATGGTGGGTAGTTGGCTATGAGTGTAGAAGAGTAGATGTTCTTTGGGGCTTTTTGTTTGATTGTGAACACGGCATACAATGGTGCACAAAATTATTTTTTAAGGAAAATACGTAGTGGACTTCATGAGCTTTGGGAATATGATTTCTTAAAAAAAAAAAAGGCTTCTGAGAATGAACTGCCTTAAACCTAATAAAGAGCATTTGCGGTACACAGAATAATTTAGGTAAGTGATGAGAAAGGGGGGTGAGGTTAACATTTCTATACAGTTTGCTTACTGTGTCATTCTTAATCAGGAGTGTCACAACATCCCTTGATATCATCTTATCACAAAGGTCGCTTCATAGTAGGCAGTGTATGCTACTGACTGCAGTTTAAAGGAGCAGAGGAAAGAATAACTGATCTGAAGAGTGAGAGAAACTGTGAATCTGTCATAAATGACAATTTGTTGGGTTTTTTTCATCACTCAACCAGTCTAAACTGGGTCCTGTGTGGGGTCTACGTGCATTTTTAAATCTTGTTTAGGCTCTGCTTGAATAAGCTTTAAAATGGGACTTAAATGATAAAATGACATCATCCTGCTCCCCTAAGCAGAACATAATGTTACCATTTCAGGTGTACTTAGACCAGGAAAAGTGAACTGATAATTGGTTCTTGGGAAGCCTTGGATGCTGTACGTGCTCTGCCATTACCCTGATTTGAACCTGGCAAGTCAGTCCATGTAATTTCCTAATTTGCCCTATATGCAATATCAGAAAGGGATTTTGTGGGGATTAATAAACTGCTACTTTAGCTTATACCAGAATTCCAAATTCTATTTCACTAAAATTGTGGAACAGTTGTTGAAAGAAGGAAGATCAAGTTATAAAAGACATAATGAGAAGAGTGGGAATTTTGGAGGGCAAATAGGTCTTCTAATAATTATTAAAGAGGACAAAACCAGTTACTGCTTGGAAAAATCCTAGAAATTATTATTTGTGTAGCCATTGCTTGAGATGTGTAAGAGAGTAAGTGGTAGATTGCAGTAGTATTGGTGAAGTCTATGAAAAGCAGGTAATAGAATAGAGACCTTAGATAAATGCAGATCTACGAGTCCTATGTGCTAGGTGATTTGCATTTCAAAAATAAATGAATGAGACAAATATATTTCTGAATCAGTAGAATTCATTTTGAAAAGTTCATATTCTAAATGTGGTATCTTATGCTACAGTTGACTCCAGTGGGGACAACGGGGCTGTTTCTGAAGTAGAGATTCTATTTTAATAAAGTAACGTTTTCTGGCCCTTCTGGAAAATGAGAACTACCAGAAGATTGCTTTGAGAAAAAGAAATAAAGTGATACTAATTTCTGGGGAGGCAAAGATGATTTTGGCAGTTATCGTCCTGTAAATCTAGTTGTAATCTTTTGAAAAGCAAGAGAACAAATACATGGTGAAAGTAAATAAATAGATGTGAAATGAGAAGGCTCATGGACAATATACAATATACAATATACATAAAGCAGAACATTATTATTTTAGAAGTGTAGTAGATTTAGCCACACACCTACCCTTCTTGTAGGGTATGTGGAAGATGCCTGATATTAAATGTGTGGGCTAAGATCTTCAAAACTATGAAGAACAAATAACTCCAAAAGGGTTGATTATTGGAAGTTGCATGGAATTCAGTCTCTAAGTAAGTGTGCATTGCAAGGTGCTTCCTTCATGGAGCGTTTCCACATCTCATTTGAATGTTCCAGGTAAAGTAACTATAAATAAAGAAAAATAGTAGTGCATTAAGTTGTTGAAAAGGAGGATAGAATGATGTCGTACAATTTGATTTTATTTAACTGGTAGAAAGAGGCAGGTATACTGAATGTCAGAAAAAGATGGGTTCCTTCTTTGAAAAGCTGGAAAGAAACGTGGACTGAAAGGAACATGGTGCTGGTAGTCCTTAGCCTGCTGTAAGCTGTCTGGTTCCTGGTGTGGGGCTCATGGGACAGCGAGCGCCCGTGGCAACATTTGAGAAATAGAGAGAAATAAGTACGTTGTTGTAGGAGTTTGAACGAGTGAATTGCAACCCACTCATTAACGTTGCCAGTGGTGCACCAGGGAGAACAGAACTGTGATATCAAAGGAATCGAGGGGAGACTGCATGGCAGGAAATAATCAGATGTAAAATTACGAGCTGATACAGCTGGATAAAGCAATCCAAACCACGGATAATCAATGGGAGTAAGGCACTTGGAAAACAGTAATGCTGAAAAAGATTTAGGTGTGTTGAAAGAGATTAGATACGAGCTTGTCGTGCAGCAAGGCAGCAGAAAAGGCGGTAACAAGGAGGTAATTGTCCCTGTCCTCATAACTCTGCTGAGATTACATGTGAAATAATGTGTTGGTTTCTGGCCACGTTGAAGGAGACAACACATTGGAGGGATTTCAGATGCAAGAAACAAATGATTAAAGAGTTGTAGGAGCTGGTTTGTGAGGGAAGACTGAAAGAGGAAAGGCTAAATGTGGGCCAGTAATAACAAAGTCAATATCTGCTGTCCAAAAGGATGTGGATGATACAAGCTCTAACGTGGAAGAGGAATCCTCCAGAGCGCTGGGACCAGCTGGACAAGAAGAGTTTTAGGCTGCAAGGAAGTAAATACGAGGCAGTGTTTGAGCAATGAGAGTTTTTTAACTGTGTAGAATATTCCTCGGGGGAATGGGGGACCTCACTGTGTGTTTGAGATGTTGTACTGTCCCGAGGGAAACAAGTGGGAGCACACCAGCGGGCTGGCTGTGCCTTTTCCTTACATACCTGCTTTAGGTGCTGGGCAGAACCACACTGCCTTGGGAGGAGTATGAACGTGAGCACAGGCCCTTATGGGTGCAGGGCATTTTCTGTTCTTCCCCAGTTTGGAGGGTTGTTTCCTCCCGTGAAGATGTCCTCCAAATTGTCCTTGACACGAAGGATGCAGTTTTGACCAAATGGTATGTGACCAGCACCTGAAGGGGGCCTACAAGAGAGCTGCAGAGGGACTTTTTACAAGGGTATGTAGTGATAGGACAGGGAGTAATGGTTTTAAACTGGACAAAAGTAGATTTTAAACCAGATATTAGGAAGAAATTCTTGTCTGTGAGGGTGGTGAGACACTGGCCCAGGATGCCCAGGGAAGCTGTGGCTGCCCCCTCCCTGGCAGTGTTCCAGGCCAGGTTGGATGGGGCTTGGAGCAACCTGGGCTGGTGGAAGGTGTCCCTGCCATGGCAGGGGGTTGGAACGAGATGGGCTTTGAGGTCCCTTCACACCCAAACCATTCCGTGATTCTATGGCATGTGGGCAGAGTTCTTTACTCCACTCTCCCTCAGCCACCCAAAGCAATGAGATGAAGTATGTCTGTCTGGTACAATTTTCTGTAGGCTACCAGAGAACAGATGAGGAGATCTTAAATCCCTTCCCCATCTGAAAACTGTGGTGAACCGTCATATGAAAGCTGGGTAGCTGGGAACAGCCCTGGAGCCATTGCTAGCCTTTGGCATTCTTTTTTATTATATCACTGAATTCTGTTCAGAGGGTCCTCTCCTGTTCTTTCAGGGAGTTAGCACAGACAATGGGTTTGTTTCATAGTAAGAAAGCTGGTGATGAAACTGGTTTTGACACTTAACATAAGCTTTATAGCACAATACCAGAGTTGTTTTATGTGGTTAGTAAGCCTGTATTTTTACAAATAGAATCGTTTTATACGGCATGGTTTCCAAACTATTAGAAGGATTCAATGTATGCTGAAGACTCTACCAAGCTGTTTTGATTAGTAGTCTTATTTTTTGTTTAGCAAGGTCTTAAGGGTGATCTTTAGTCCCCCAGGGAAGAGATCATAAAAGTCTTAAAAGCGCTTTTGCAGAGTTTTATTTATTATTTTTAAGCATGAGATTACTAGCATGAAGATAACAAGGCTGTTATAGTACAACATGTTCTTTGTTTTTGCAGGTTATAGCTAACATATTAGGAGTTCTCAGAATGCCAGTTTTGTTTGTTAAGTATTTTGAGAGCAAATAGATGTAATCCTATATTGCATTCTTAAAATGAGTTTTGCTGGAGAAAAAAAGCAGTAGGAGAGATCTGGTCTGAGGATGGGTGTCAAGAATTATGTCACTAACCACATTTCCCCAGTACAAACCAGTTGTTACTATTTTTGCTATATTTATATTTAATATCTATATTCTGTAGAAAGATTTGCAGTTTACTTTTATATGTGGGGAACGCTTCATTGCAAGAAATGGGGCAAAGTGATGGGCTAAAAATAAAACCAAAATCTTTAGCACAAAATAATCTTTAAAAAAAACCCTTGTTAGACATTCAATATAAAAAGATTCTAGAATTTCACTCATGGCATTTTATCCTATATTTTTTACTGCAAACAGACCCACAGTTTGCATATAATTCTTTAATTTGTAATAAATCAAGTAGAAATGGTGCGATAAGCAGCGAGAAATACTCAACCTGCGCTATATGTTTGGGGATGGGCTGGAATGCGGAACAGCCAGAGGAGAAGAAATGTTTGTCTTAAAGCATTGGTTATCAGATTGTGCTCTGCACTGTAGATAGTCTGGTCATGGTCTGTCTAAGAAGTGCAGAGAGTCAGCCAGTCGCACTGTGCTGGTTCCAGCTCTTTATTTCCAGGGACCTATAATGAAATCAGTGGGAATTAGATGACTATATATCATTGTTCATCTTCAAAAATCCCACTAGGCACCTCCTTATATCTTTATATACTTGAAATCCTTGAAAAATCTGCTCCTGTGTTCTGTAAATCACAGAGGCTAAAGTTAGAAATCGATGCAAAACAGATTATAAGTTATTCCCTTCGTGTGAACGCAACTGGGCGGTTTCTTACAACTCATCTCCAAACCTTGGAAAGAGTTGACATTTTCTCTTGCTTGTGCAGTTATGGCAGCAGTCTGAGGAGCACGGTGTTTGGAAAAAATCAAAGTACGTTTCAGCGTTACTGTCAGATATTGTGGGGTGGCACTTGATGGATGAGAGCGTTCCCAATTTCCGGTTTCAGATGGTTGGGCTGTAGTGCACCACAGAGTGATGCAAGAGCTGAGTATTTATGGCATCAATAAAAATGAAAATACAACCGCTATGAGGCTTTTGTCCAATAATCTCTAGGCTTTTTACATCAATTATAGGAAATGCCCTAAGCTGCAGGCAGTATTTATTATTATCTCAGTTTTACATATGAAGGAAAAAGGTAGGAGGAAGGGAAGTGTCTGATGTAGCAAAGTTCATAAAGCAAATGGTCCCTTTTTTAGAGTTTCAAATAATTTTCTACCAGGTTCATAGATGTCAAACACTGGAAATACCTGTTATAGTCTTCCCATTGAATTCTCTGCCAGTGTATCTTGTGCTTCATCAAAAAGAGGTCATTAATTACATACAGCACTCGACATCAAATAAATACGACCTCAAGGACAAGAGATAGTAATGACTGCCAAAAAAACCCTACAAATTCCAGTGCCAAGCAGATTAGTAACATTTTAGAGGGAGAGGTAGATGTCATCAGGATTCTGTAAGTCTGATAATTGCTAACACTTCCAAAATATGCATCATGGAGTCCCAAATACATCATCTCAGCAAAGCCAAAGCAATATTTGACTTGAGTGTATTCTGCTTGACTGTAGCATGATCATAAGTAAAAAGAAAAAAATATGCATTTCTCTTTACTGTGTTCAGTTCACCTAATTCAGGTAAAATTCCTACTTCTCTGCCATGATGGCCTCTTCAGCTCACTCTTCAGATCCGTTCATCAACTTCTTCACTCTCCATTACGTTTCAGTTCTTTACCATCATTAGAGCAACAGTCCTAGAAGAACAAAACCTGTGTAAGCATAGCTGTTGGTTGGCAGGGATCTCGTGGCAGAACCATAGCCTGTGGATTTAAGTCTTCCTAGGTTTGCTTATGTGACACCCTTTGGTGCCACTTTTCTCCCACCTTGGATTATGTGTTCTTACTTCCTAACAGTGTATTTATCCTCTTCCACGTTTTTTTTTTCCCCTCTATGCCCTTTTACATAGTCTCCCTTTATCTCATTGTATCCTCCACTGTTTCTTTTAAATCTCCTTGGGATCATTCCACCACTGAAGAACAACTTTGCTCCATGATGGAAACCTATAGCCAAAAGACCTATTTAAATATAAGATAGAAGCAAAGAAATTCTAACATGTAAAAAGAACAGTGCCCATTGGGAAGCCTCATGGAATAAGTATTTCATCTTCCTTAGGGTGCCAGATTGTCAGCCACCATAAACCATACACGTTTGTGGTAGTATCTGCCCTACAGTCCCTATGACATAGATTGTAGAAGGAATTTTCAAAATCACTTAAATGATTTGAAGATATGATTCTCATTGAAAGCTTCTGCTCCTAAAGTAAGTTAATTACATTAATTTAGGCAAAGGTTGTAAATGGAAGGTTAAGAAAAAATAGAAGATCATTCTTGCTTTGTGAATATTATGTGTGTGTGTTTTGTTTCTTTTAAACCTCAAAAAATACTGGAAATGTCAAGTTTGCTTTTTCTCCTAATTGCTGGTGGACCTCCTGTGGGCATTGGGAGTGTTCTTACAGCTTTCAGATTTTCACTGCAAGTAGCTATGGTGTTGAATCTTAAACGTAGATATTCATTTCCTAAAAGCTTATAGGTAAAATAAAAATAAATGACAAACAGTACTAAGTGGCTTAAGAGTCATTTGTCTTCAGAAGTGGGAAGTATCCTGTTTTCTGATTATCTCTTATGTCATACTGTTACCAGCTTCCTGGTCACTATGGAGACTATAAAATAGATAGGCCTACGTGGCTAATGTAGAAAGCAGAGCAAAAAATTTGCTTTTGTGTCTTCTTTACACATTCTGAAAGAGCAAAGTATGGGCAAAATTCCAGCTTTGAAAAAGGAACCTGTTAGGTTGCTTTTAGGATCACAGGCTTCTTCAAATCAGACAATATCAGTGCTTGTTGAAAAGACACAAGTGTTTTATTCCAGGTGTTTTTGGCTGAAAAGCCAGAAGCTTGATTCTCATACTAATTTATTATATTTTTTTTTGCTGCAGATGCAGCCTCCTTGCGTACCATATGGTGGTAATTAACAGTTTCAGACTTAGTTCTGAGTTTTCTTCTGCTTCGATTATTGGTTGGTTTGGGACAAAATTTTAATGTCACGGAAACAGAGTTTTCTGTCTCGAGTTTAATTGCAGGCAGGAATAACATGCATCTCTAGATAAGGAAGGAGAAGATGAGATCTATTTAGAGCACTAAGAGATATTTTGGAAATCTCACCAAGTACAACCTGTTTCTTTTAATTCAGGGTTTCACTGTGCCTCTGTAGCACTGAAAAAGGCCCTGGAAATGCAGGGAGACAATTTGAAAGATACAGTTGGGATGAATAGTTTCTTCTAACAGCAAAACGTTTGCACTTTTTATGAGAGCAAGGGTAACATTGTGTAATCTTTAAAAAAAGATATTGCTCCGTGGGGATAAGTCCATTGTCCAGTAACATGACTTTTCCTGTCAATCACAGAGGTGACAAGGGGGCTAGATTAAGTAAAGCTTGCCCAAGATTAACAAAGGAAGATTATTGACCTCATCCTGAAAGGGCAGAAGCCTGTTTTATCATTAAACCTTGGAAGAGGTATTTCCTCCGTGGGTGGAAAGCTGTTTGGCAACGTAGAGGCAACTTTCTAGCAAATGAACAAGTCTGCCTGTGGATTCTAGCTTGGAACAGAAGCAGAAGAGGCGAAATGTGGGGCAGTCCTCTTGTTTTTGGTCATTGCTGTTGTTGAGGGGGAAAGAAGTGCCTAGAGTGTTGGGTTCAGTGGGATCTGTTCAGGTCCTCGTCCTCCCCGAAGAGGGGAACGCAAGAAGCAGCAGCATCAGGTGTTGGTGAGTACAGCCCCAGCTCTTGAGTTCCATGAAAGGTGCCAGCAGGCATTAGCAGAGCAATTCGCAATGCAAATGAACAATAGAGCTCCATCCATGAAGCAGCTGCTAACTGCATAAAACTGTTACCAGGATGAACAGTGCCAGAGGCTGGAATGCAATCAAACTCAAACAGGTGAAATAGTTGTGCAGCTGAGAGACTGCTCTCTGGTAAAAGAGTGTCTGTTTTCCCACTGTTCTGGTGGCTGAGAGAGGTCTTGTGTGTGGCTTGATGGTCTCCATTGTAAAATGTCAGGAGTAGATATTTAGCTTCTTCAATAATGCTCTGTACAGTGGTGTTGCTTTTCTCTCAGTTAACTGAAAAAAGCCATGTGAATTTGTCCTTTCAAAAAGGGAACCTGTTAAATCTCACTTGTCGGGAGGGAACTTTCTGCTCAGGGGATTAATTTTAAACTGTTGCTGATATATCTTTCTTGCCATCAAGGATTTCTCGTGAGTGTTTTCAGGGGGACAGTTAAACTCTCATATGTCATATCAGAGGATTTTCCTTGTTAGAAGTTTTTTAGCTTTATACAGCCATTGACACGAGTAGGTTTTATGTGGAAGCATCCTTTCTTATGTGGCAAACATGAAAATCCAGAACCATTAAAAGTTCTTTTTCACTTTGCCCAGTTATGGTGTAAGAAAGAGGAAAATAAAACAAGAGACATAACTCAAAAGCCAAGGTAAGAGTTGAGCACCAGAAACACCAGTTTCAGGTGGTTGTTCTGAACAACAGAGCAAACAGATCATGGGAAGACATCGCCGAGCTGGTGTGCTGGAGGATGCATGTTGAACACTCAGCAGCAGCAGTGGCTGATGTGTGTGGTCATCCACTGGTATGGGAAGGAGAGGGTTCCTCTCAGACTGCAAATCACACAGTGAATGTCTTTTTGAATGGATAATTCACTGGTCTGCTGTAATTTAGCCCCCTGAGATGTGATTGCAGCTGTGCCTCTCCTGTATGTGTGTTTTGATTAAGTGGAGTGTATCTTAAACCCCACAAGTGTATCAAGAGCCCATGTATGTGATATGCAAGCACTGCATACCTAACAAGAGCAGTCTAAGGAAACTTTTTGTTTGGGGGATGATTACTTAAATGTATATTTTCATATATAATTTACCTTTTAAAAACATCTGGGTGGAACACTTTCTTGTCCAGCTATGAAGTCTTCTTAGCAGTGGTACTATATATATGCTTTTAGCCAATATTGCAGTAGCAGGGTGTCCCTGTGTTATTCATGAGTTTCTTATTCTAAGACCTTTACAGTGTAAGAAACTGCTTCTTTTGTACCTGTTTCACAGGTAAGAAACTGAAATGCAGAAACAATGCAGAAAAAGTGTCTTTTTCCATAGCTACACAGAACCCTGAAAACTAGGAACTGAGTATCTCGAGTCCTTTCGTGTGCTTTACCCACAAGCTACTGTATTGTCCTCTCCTTCTCACTATTCCTTTTCCCCAGAAAGGGAAATTTTAGTAGTTTTGAAAATACTTGTGGGTTCCATTTGAATGTCAAACAATTAGTGATTTTTGAAAATCACCTTATATTTACATATTATTCAGTCCTTGTGTTCTTATGCTGCTTCTAACAAACTTGTTTTATACTCAGAATATATTTGTACACATAAAACCACTTGCATGCACCCAAAATGTACATGTAAACAGCAGTGATGATTCCTGAGGCTTAGGCAGCTGTTGCAAGTATTTTGTGTCTGTGACCAATGTGTGGCATACACAGAAATGCAAGTGAGTGTCTTTGGGGCCCTCTTTGGAACAAACCCAAGAAACTAGTTCTTGGTAAAATTAGGAACGATACTGTTCTATGCGTAATTGGTGGTATAGGTGGATTTTAGAGCTGTGGCTACGGATGGTATTTGGCTTATGTGTCTTCAAAGTGTGAATAAGAAAGCAGCTTTCAGGTTATTTGCTCTTTTGGACTTGTCTGTAGGAAAAAAAAAATTGCCACTTGGTGATAATGGGTTTGAACGTTAGATAAAATCCAAACTGATGCTGAAGTTAACTGTTTTGCTCACCTAGATCAGTGTTAAAACCCAGTTTATTCAGGTCTGTATATGTCAAAAAAATTACATTCTGCTCCAATTCATTTTTTAAGTCCACTGTTAGCAACTAGTAATTTTCCAAGTGCAGAACAAAAATCGAGGGAGTTGCAAGGGAAAAATTAAAAAAAAAAAGCATTTCTTTTAACTGGAGTCAGAAAATTTTTGAGGGCTTGGTCAAAAGCTCATTGACGTCAGTATAAAGTCTGTCATTACCATCACTGGGCTTGGCTTTTGGGGCATATGATGGCCCAGATTGTAATCTCAGTTAAATCCGATTCTGTTAGGGAATTTAGTCACTGGTGTAACACATTCAAGCTGCTCAAAACTGTTTGCACTAAAAGTTTTCTCAACCAGAGGTAATCTTCTTGCCAAGACAAAGTAGTCTGTGAAAACAAATATATTATTTATTTCATGATTTCTGTGCTGCTTTATTCAAATTTTATTGAGGTAATTTTTAGCAATTTATGTTCTGTTTCTGAAAATACACATTTTTTGCTGAAATATCGGGGTTTATTAAACCAGAGACACCAAGAATTAGGAAAAAAACCCATAAAATTGTTACAAAACCTACTAAAAAACAGTGTATGTGTCACTTTCATGCCCTATAAAATGAAAACAGGTTAAAAGTTAAGACTTTTTCAGCCAAGTCTGTAACTCAGATCACAAGATGATCCAGTGACTTTCTTAGAAATAATATTTATTGAAAGCCTGGAATACAAAAGTGTAAGGACATAGGATAATGAAAAAGAAAAAAACCACCCTGTAGAATCTGATCAAAATAAGAACTGTTTATAATTGCAGCATTATGTTAAGCAGTCTATGTACTCTGCTGCAAGCTTTGTTTGAAGACATTGAGCTAAGTTTTGCAAGGTATAGATGACATGTTAGCAGATTAAAAAAAAAAAAGAAGGGTTTCAGAGATGTATGCAGAAGGGTAGGGTATAAAGAGACATAAAAGGGGAAAGGAATATATGCAGAGAACGTTGCTTTATGTTGGAGGAGAAGGCTTTCACGTTAATGAAGGCAAGTTTGAAGATGCTGGAACTAGGTTTGGTTTCCATTAAAATTAATGAGTAGACCTCTGTGGACTCTCACGTGAGGAGGATTGCGTGAACGTTCCGGGAAGTCACGGAGTTTGGCCATTGTGGCACCAGTGCACGTCATTAGGACCACCTTTGTGAACAATGAAGGTATGAGATGGAAGAGGAGAATAGAAAAAGAATTAGAAAACAAAACCCAATTACTTAATCCTCTATAGGCAGGAGAACTACTTGTACTGTGAGTTACAATCAGTCATATGGCGAAGGGCATTTAATACTTGGCTACTGTTTCATTTCTTACAACAACTAGCCATCAAGGCATTAAGTACTTTATAAAGTCAGGAAATTAATGGTCCTTGTAAAAATTGAAGATTTTTTTTTTTTAAAGAAAGCTGTAAAGGAACAAACAATTAAAGGTAATCAATACCATTGTTATTAGGAAACCTGTAACTGCAACGCTTCTTCTCAATTAGGGAAAAACTGTGTTTTACGTTTCTCTCTGGCAAGCTGATCTTTGTTCACTTCAGCCTGTAATCTTGGTTTATGCTTTATAGGTAGTCTTTGTTCTGGGTGTTTTTGAAGCGTTGCATGCCTTTTTAAAGGTTTCAACACAAGAACAAACAGCAATGAACTCAAAGAACAAAGGATCGTTCTTTTTTTTTTTCCATCTTTACTTTTTTTTTTTTCCTTCTTTTCAGAAAAGAAAGAAATGTTTCATCTCATTTTTCTCCCCTTTCAGGAAGTTGATGGCAATAAAGTGATGTCTTCATTTGCCCCGCACAACTCATCTACCTCACCCTTGAAGGCAGAAGAAGGTGGGCGTCAGAGTGGAGAATCATTGTCCAGCACAGCCCTGGGAACCCCTGAAAGGCGCAAAGGGAGCCTAGCGGATGTTGTAGACACCCTTAAGCAAAGAAAAATGGAAGAGCTCATCAAAAATGAGCCAGAAGGTAAGGCCTGGGAAACTGGCCAAAATGTCCTGTTTTCTTTTCTCCAGATTCTTTGGATACGTATACTTTTTAATCTTCCCATTTTCTGCTCCATTTGCTTTTTCTTGCTAGCAAAATTGAAGTAAGGAGCTCATAGTTCCTGTCTACATTAGAGATAAATTCCAGCAATATCCCATGGTAGCTATCATTTTTAGCTTTTCCCAAATGAGAGCCTTTGTCTGACATAGCAGTCTTTTTGTCACAGCTGCAGTAGACACAGCAACCTCCTCAACATGGGTACAACGACATGGGTACAACAAACACCATGATTGTAACAGCCTGGTGGTCATACATGCCACTACTCCCCTCTCCCCCATTTCTAGAGCAAAAAAGCAGTCTTATCTGTGGTGTCAGTGTTTTTGTGGGATTATCTAGTAGGCACGTCATTATTTGAAAGTTAAAAAGTTAAATTTGGGATTCATGAAAGCTCTTGTCTGGGGCATGTCCCATCACATCATCCTCTATTTCTCTGTAGTGCAGGTGGTATACAAACACAGTACAGGCTTTCTCTGCATTGTGTCTGGCCAGCAGGTTTCAACCTTGGCATGTAGGTACCATCCCTGGAGAATCAGTTTCTTGAGAATGTATGTCAGGTCGATGACAATGCCACTTGTGCTCTGTGGGTGGAGACTAAGACCAAACATCTTGCCTTATGAAAAGCCACAGAACAGCTTTCCTTGAAGTGATTTTCAGTCCCTGCCTATTTGAGGCAGTCAAACCCATGGCTGGAAGATGAAGTTCTCACTGTATTCTCCTTAGGTGTCCAGCATGCATATTTACAGCCATATTTCCAGGGGACTGTGAGCCAGTTGATGTTGCATGAACTTACTGTAATGCACAGTAATCAGACTTAGTTTTCATTCACACCTGCCTATCCTGTTGTAGAAATCTATTTCAAACGTTTAAACGCATGACCCTCAGTTTTGAAGCATGAATTGACAACACCTACAAGGAAGTTTTAGGGCAACCTGCGTACTGGAGTGGAAATACAGACGTAAATAGAGCCACACTGTCACATATATGAACATGGCAGGTTTGTCAGTCTTCTCTTCTTGACTGGAGCACGCAGTAAGGGGAACAAATTCCTTGTCAAAGCATTGTTTGGAATACTATGTATAATCATAGCATTTCCTTTTGGATTTACGTTGATTTAATGGTCAGTGCCATGACCTACCTTGTGCCTTTGAATGGAAAACATCTTTCCTGTGTATGGGATGGGATGGAGAGGAAAGAAACCAAACTTTTATATATAAGAGAAAGAACAGAGGGTTCTGGGCAATTTGTAAGTACTCTGTTGAGTATGAGGTTGTAAAAGCTGCACAGACTCCATTAAGGAAAGCCCACAGATAGACATGAGAATGGTTGCAGAGCCCGTGCATTATCTCAGCGCTACTAAAATGAAAATATACAGTACAAACAAAAGATCAGCTTTGTGAAGAGGTTGAGAGAGAAAGGAGGGGGAGCAACTGAATGTTGGGCTTTGCAAATGCATGCAACAGAAAATCTTTTCTTCCTTCTAGCCATTGTTCTATTGTCTTTGAAAGGCCATTAAAATGAACAGCAGGTTGTGATGAAAATTTCATTAAGCGCTGGTTAAATCATTATGAGGGTGCCATATTCATGTCTGTGCTTACTCCCCATCCAGGAAAAAATGAATAGGAAAGGATTGGGGGGTTTTTTTTCACTTTCTCCTTAAAAGCGAGCTAACAAAAGTTCAGAAGTTAGAAGAGAATGGGAAATGGGACATGAAACAAAAGGAGGCCAGAGAGGTGAGCTGGCTAGGAAGAAAATTAGACTTGCATAAGAGCATTGAAAGGTGGTGAGGGACAAATACATCATTTTGACAAGTCTCCCTCCCCTTCCCCTTCAGCCAACACGATTGTTTTTAGAATGGCTAATTAAAAAATATATATTTCTGGGTGCAGATGGCAGTACTGTTCTTAGAGATCCTCCACAAATGCGAGCCTCTTTCCCTAAAAGAAATACAAACTACTGCAAGCACAATGTCTGCTCTGTTTGAACTCCAGCAGCAAAGCTACTTATTGTCATGTCTTCTTCACGTAGTGCCAAAGTAAAGTTGTCAGTCATCAGGGGTTGCTAGTTGGGTAATTAGCATATTAATGAATTTCCCCATGAATGAGATAAGTTACAAGTGGGACTCTTTGGTAGTACATAGGTAGCAGTTCAACGATGCATGCTCACTGTGTATTTCAGTAATAATTTTCAGACTTGCTGGTTTGTGGAGTTTTGTAGGAAAAAGCCAGGAACCTTGGTTAAGCTTTGCTGCATTATGTCAACAACAACAATATAATACTTTATTTCTCTTTGGGAAGAAAGGGAAACATTTGCACCAGAAGATGAGGTTTAATTAAATCAATTTCCTGTGAGTCTTTCAAAGACCAGATATGAGCCAGATTCCCATCTCTCTACGTACTCAAAAGTTTATATATTATTTAACTTGTACAACGGGCTATGTTTGCTCTGGTTTTATTGTTTGAAATTGTCTTTGGAATTAGTGTGGGAAATGTGCTTTTGAAGCATTCTTTCAAATGGCCTGTTTCTTCAAAAAAAAAAAAGAGAGAGAAGGGCTGGGTACACAGCTTTAGGTCTCTTTTCAAACCTTGTATCAATCAGGGAAAGGACTTCTCTTTTCTTAAATGGGTTTTGAGGACAAGTGAGATATTCCAAAATATTGATAACAGGTCTGTTTTTAAGGAACTTGATTGCTATAAGGTAAACTATTATGTTTGTTAGAAAGTAAGACTTAATACTTAGTAAATGTTGTTAGGAAAGGAGAAGGATTTTGAGAGTGTTGTGAAAAATACTGCTCAGTGCACAAGTGCACACATACACGTATGCACGTCTGTAAGCACATGCATGTACCCACACATGAGCTGACAAGGGGAGCATCACTGTTGATAGTAATGGTTTCCATGTTGATTTGTTGTATGCATGCCCTTGGTTAATGTCCCCTGTAGGAAGCCGTGCTACCTACTCATTCCTTGTCACTTCCTCTTCCTCCTTGCATGTGTGTATGCATGGGTTTGGTTTTTGTAGGTGTTTATACTTAGCTCTAAAGCCCCACACTTTTTCTTTTATTTTTTTTAACCTAAACTTGCCATTTGACTCTGTCTGTGCGCAAGTCTGTGGCTGACAGTGAGTCATGCTGACACAGAGATGTAGAGTGTTTCAGTGAATCTAAAACTTGTGGAATTTTACTCATTGCTAATACAGTGCTCATTTTTCTTCTTTCAAATTCTGCAGAAAATCCTTACATGCAGCTTTAGTATGAGGCCCCCAAAGGCATAAACCTATTACTGAAGTCACACAATGTTATTTTACATGAAACATTCTGTCCTTTCTAACTTGAACTTCAGAAGAGGAGTCAGTCCCCTTTTATTCCTGGTGTACAATAATGAAGATAATGGAGTGGGTTTGGAGAAGCCTTATACACTGTGACAGACCTCAAGCCCTTGCCCTGAGGGTCGTCTGCCGACCATAGGATTCCTTTTGCAGCTAAAATCATTAGGGGAATGAGATACAGGCATGTTTTTCTTCTGTTTTCTTCAGGCATCAGAGGATGGCAGAGCCTCTCTGTCTGTCTGTTCTCTTCATTTGTAGAAATGAAATGGAAATCTCTTTGAAGTCACTGAGCTTGACACAAGTTCATGAAAGCAAAGACCAAAGCACCCACTTAGCTTTTTCTTGCACTATTAATGAGATTGGATTGCTGTATTTTAATTTATGGCCTGTGCTTGTGGAAAATTAAGTCTCTGAAATCTCTGTAGCCTTTCCTCTAAATGTATGGCTTGGCTTCTGGAAAAAAAAAAATAGGCAAACAAGTAAATTCTCTCCTATTTTTAGAATAAGACAGGGTACTCACTGGCTCTCTCCATCTCCTAACTTTTAATTAAGAATCAATCTTTTCCCATTTTGGCAGTATATGTTTGTAACAGGTTATGTGTCTGTCTGCTTATCTTCAGAATTTGCATATGATATCTTCTGAGGCCAGATCTGTGTTATTGAACAGAATTTGTAGGAATTCTGGATAAAAGGGATGATGTGGACATCTGCCTGAGCACAGAGATTGTGCATATGATGGGGTGCACGTGTGGGTGCACTCATTCAGGGACCTCTGAAACTCAATTAGATTCGGCTGTTTAAATGAGTACTTTGAATTTTATATAAATACATGTACACAGATACACATATATATATGTAAAATACCTGTATTAGATATTTATAAGTACATATAAACACACACACACAAGAATTGTATATATATAGTGTTTAATATTGTTCCTGCTTCAGATTTTTGATCTACTAGTCCTTAGGTCTTCTGAGCAGGAAAAATTAATCTCAAGTGTTTAGTAAGCAGGCAATATATATGTTTGCAGAGCTTTAAGAGGCAGTGTGAGTACTAGAGCCTCATGTATTATAGCATGCTGCAATGCTATAAGTAATTACTTTGTCAGAAAGTAAGGGATGAGAAAGGCCTCTCGGGCATGATTTTTGTCTTCTGAACATCCCCCAAAGGCTATTTGTGTTTGATGTCTAAGTTTACATTATAAATCACAACACCTGTTCTCGTAGTAATTTAAATGGCTGTTGTTTAAGCAGTTCTGTAGTCTATAAAAGTGAACCACATTGAATTCAGGCTCTCTAGTTGAAATAAGATCCCAGAATATCTCCTAATATTATCAAACTTTTAATCAACTTATCTCGTAAAGAAGAGGTCTCCCTCTTCTTAAGCTGTAAATTCCAAAGCAGACCAAGAACGGAGGCCTTTGAAATGCAGACTTTTGTTTTTAAATCACATCTGATGAGATGGGAAGAAATAAAGTGAACAGATTCGGGAAAAGCCTAAGGATACTCTAATTGGTTGAGGTTTGAATTTCTTTTATTTGGTTCTTCCCTGTCCCTTTGACAAAGTACACGTTGAAGAGGCTTTGTAATGCTGCTCTACTGAAGGACAAACAAGGGTACTTTGCAGTGGAGTACTTTCAAGTTTCGTTCATACACTCCTGCTGCTGTGGAAGGATGCTTGGAGTGCGTTGTGGTTCCACGTTCCTCTGTGCAGTCCATCACCAGAAAACGGGGCTTTTCTTGTGGAGCAAGCCAGCATCAAACTTCCATGCACTTCTTTCAGAGACCCTGCCATATGGAAATGTGGATTTGTATACTGCTGATAAAAATAAAAAATCATTAAAAAAAAAAAAGTAAAAGATGAAGTTTATGAAATAGGCCTGTGTGAAGAGAAGGCACTGTTAAATGCTGCGTTGGCTTAAGCCTTTATTAACAAGTGCTTTAACTCTGGAACAGAGGTAGCCTAGTTTGAAGCCCTGCCAGCTCTTACTTGCTCAAAGTGAAGTTTATTCATTTCTCACCTTCAGTTTTTAAGTGTTTTCCTTCCTAATAGTTTAGCCTGATAGTCACGGTTTAGTTCAATGGATGTTTTCAAAATTTGCTCAGATTGCCTTCCAAGTCTCTTGCTTACATCCTCAAAGGTTTTTAGCTTTTGGATTTTTATTTTTTTTTTTCTCTTTTGATAAAGGCATCTGAGGTGCTGAGACAGCATCTTAAATATAGAAGAAAGCATTATGGTCAAGTGAGATTCAGGAAACTTGTGCTTTTGGAGAGAAAACGCAGTCCCTCTCCCCCTCCCTGTTTTAGAATGAAAGTCTTCTCTGATGGCTCTCCATAATTAAAATTTCCTTCCAGGGTATGTTCACTCCATACTATTGGGCAAGCAGCAGCCAAAGCAAAACGCTTGAGCTCTCACTTCCCATCTTTTATAGTGCAGCATGTAAGTGGTTCACCACGACCAAAATAATATTTGGGCTCCTGTCTTCCCCTAATTGCCCAGGTAATCAGACTCTTCAATAGCCATCATTACTTCCAATAGGAGTTTTCAAAACTTGTTGCCACTCTTATCCCTGGATTGTTTTGATGATGTACCTGGTGCCCAGCTAGATGAGTTTGCAGCCTGCCTTCATTTTTGCTCTCTCTCTTTTTTTTTTTTAAAAAAAAAGACATTTCCCCCTCCCCAAGAAAAGCCATGAGCTTTCCAAGCTTCATTTCAGTCCTTGGATCACTGCTGGAGAAACCTCTTACCCTAGTAATATACAAATACACATGAGGGAGTGTGCCAGCTCGTTCTGTGTGCCCCAGCTTTCGGGGACGTCATTTATTCAAGAGTGAAGAGCGAGCCACCTGTTCCTCAGGCCTCTTGTCCCTTATATTAAAGGTTCAGGCCCTTGCTGAATAGTAACATCTTAATCTGGGCAACACACACAACATTTAACTGAAGCCTATTTGTCAAGCTAGCGGGGTTTGTGGGATTTTTTTCCCCCCTCTCTCTTACCCCCAAGGCGCTTGTCACGACCGTGCATATTAAAATTAATCAGACCTCCCAGGCTTGTGTGACTGTGTGGTTTAACGTGAAGAAGTGGATATCAAGCATTTGCCCTAATTAAATAGGCCTGCTTGGTTTTGTTCTAGTGGCTACTTGGTCTTTTTTTTAATAAGAGCCGCTTACGGAGGAGGCACGGCCAGCTCTAGAGTCAGTGGAGAGCTCACTTCAAAGTTTTCCCCGCCACCTGCGCCCAGGATGCTGAGACCTGAAGGGCTCCCCACGTTCTTTCTTAACAGCACAATTTGCTGGAAGTAAGTGGAAGGGGGAAGGGGAAAATATGGCCAAATGAGCGAGGAGAGCAGTCGGGGAAGGAGAGGCGAGGAGCTAGGACGAGCATGTGGATTGGCTTTTTGAAGTTGATTAAGATGACCTATTATCCTGTCTGATTAGCTTCAGAGCTCAGCCTGTGCCATGAGCTATTCACAAGGCTGTCTTGTGTCTTCTGTTTACCAGAAGCGAGGGAAAGCCTCTAGTATGGCAAGGAGCAACATTTGCAGCAACTCCCACTTGCTTGTTTAGTTAATGAAGTAGCCTTGTAAAAACACTCTTAAGTTTGAAGCCGTTGCTTACTTTTATTAATTACGTGTCTGTTGAACATTGATAGTTTTAAGGTGGTTTGAACGTTGCCAGTTTCAGACAGCTGTATACATCTCCTGCATTGTAAATAAGCTGTAGTGGGTAGATAGATCCTTTCATCATCTTTTCTTCTCATGCAGTTTAATTGTGTGTCTGCATTGCCACGGGGGAAAACATGCTATACGTGTGTGATTTCTCTACTCCAATGTATAAATTCAAAACCCCCTCGAAACAGAGTACAGGAGAGCTGGGAGGAGACACCCTAAACCCTATTAAATAGTAACGAAGGGCTGGTACCATTAAGCGATTCAACAAGTTAATTTTAGCCAAAAATAGTAGAAAATTTGGAACGGTCAACGTTTTTAGACAAAATGTTTCATTGGAAATGATATTTTTTTGTTTTTCGATGTTTAAGATGATTAATCTGAAAGAGAAATGAAAACATTTCAATTAGGATTAAATACAACATTTTGGGTCAGGTGGGAACAGCTTTTCCCCTGACTTGGTTTGGCAGCTGAAGTAAAAAAATTGAAGCTAGTCAAATGAAAATGAGTTTCAAAACGTGGGGAGGTTTTGGGGGTGTTTTTGTATCCAGTGACCTGAGGAGGACAAGTGAGCAGTTGTTCAAAAGACACTTATATGTGTCTGAATGTTTTGTGCTGTAGTTTTGAGAGTAAACTGTAATATTTTAGTCAGAAAAGCTTTCAAAATTTGATTTCCTCCATATGTTTAATTTTCTCTGTCTTCCGAAGCCGCAGTCAGAAAAGTTTTGCAGCACCTAGGGCATATTATTTTGAAACAGATTTTGGAAGTTTATCATACTTCATATGTTAGACATTCTTGGCATGTCTTTGCAGCAGAAACCTATGAGTCTTATTCTAGAGGGCCTAGAAATCTGCAGTCATTACACCCCCAGAATTTGATTTTGCTTTCTATTAAAATTCTTGCAATCCAGCATGCAGGCAAAAGGCAAAGCTTTATTTATCTGTTTCCATAACAGTTCAAATCTCTGAAGTAAAACCCAGCAGGTAGGACGATGCTTCACTGATTTAAAAGTTTATTGCACGTCCGTGCACTAACTCGTTGCCATCTCTCTCAGTATTATTAGGATTATTATTCCTATTCGATTTTTCATTTCAAACCTTGGCACAACCCAAACGTAACCGTATTGACACTGCCAAGCATCTGTCTGGTGCTTGACAGCATCATAGAAACCCTTCCACTGTTTCATCTGGGTTGCTATTGGTTATTTCACAACACAATGCAAACGGTGCAGTGTGGGTGTGGATGAAATGGCAAGGAAGGTTGAGGTGGGGGAAGGAGCCCTGGACAAGTAAATACCTCTTTCATCATATCTTTTCTTTGCTCTGTTTGCTGTGTGCTATTCAGTAGTCAATAGAAGTTGTTTGAGGGTTCTGCAAAAGGATAAGAAACCTTTTCTTAAACTTTATTTGTCTCAGCCCAGAAAGTTTTCTGCTTTTGTTTTTCTTGCCTCGCTTTGTTGCCACCTGTCTGTTGTCGAAGGGCTTTTGTCGTTGCTGTTCAGCTGATGTGACGTGAGCTGATACTTAAGAAACACTCCTTGCTGAGCAGTGATCTTGTGCAGGTGAAGTGGACGTTCAGAGAGCTTTATGAAACGTTGACCACGGAGGTCTTTGGGGCAATGAGAGTTCTTTCAAGCCGGTGGTTTAATTTATTTATTCAGCCAGGGGATGAAAGTGAAAAGTGAACTAAGAGAAGCACCAGTCTGCTCTTTCTGTGTTAGCACTCGTGCAGCTCGGTGAGGCTTTCGGAGATGGTTAGCCTTGATTTAATTCGTATTTAAGCTCTCTCCTCCCAGCACATTAATATAATGTCAATGTAGACTGCATCGCACGGTGTAATTACTGAAGAGAGCAGTAGTTGGGAAAACAGACGGTAATTGAACACATGGCTGTTTATTACAACAGGACAGTGCTCCTACGCTGGTATTTAGGGCATTAATAGGGAAGAATTTATTTGTTGTTTTAAGATGAATTCAATCACTGTTGCTTAGGCCTTTGTTTGTTCAGCCCGAGTTATGCTTTGTTTGTGTTATGTGCCCAAGAGGTTTACACACCACAGCGTGGCATTAGTCATGCAGAGGGCTTGGGAGCAGAGAGCCATTTAAATGAACAAAGGACATTTTTCTTTTTGGCTCTGTTTATCTTCCTCTCTAGTTTTGTTACCCTCTAATCTATCTCCATCTCTCTCTCCCTCTTTCTCCCCCCTTGCCTTTCCACCCCAAACATTTTTGATCAGTGGAGAGGTCCTCCTGCTTTCATCCATCCCCCTCCTCTTTATTCGCCCTCCCCAAGACAAATGGAGCTCTGATTGTCAGGTGGCAACACGGGGTTGGGGCATGGTGTGAATAGGAGTGGTTGCTCCCAAGTTTGTGCAAGGAAGAATTGGAAGGGGTGGAGGGGGGGGTGGCATTCAACTTGGAGAAAAATGATTATTTTCAAAGCAAGCAGAGAGGGAATGAGGTCTACAGGTGCATGTCTCAGCTGTGGTGTTTGTGGAAGAGGGAAGGAGCACACCTTTTGTGGCTCCTGCTGGCTTGTGCTGTGCAGCCACATACTGGGATTGAAGGAGCCTTCTGCCCCCTTCTCCTTCTTACTGGTGTGAGTTGGAGAGAGGAAGAGCGACCCATATGACTGAAGTTGAATTCCTGGTCTCCCCATTGTGAGCAGTGTGGTTGGTGTTTGAGGTTCATTGTGCTTGAGAGGAATCTGGTCTTTATTTATATTTTAGTGTGGAAGAGTTAATAGACACTTCAGAACCACGTGGGCCAAACTCTGCTCTCAGGTGTAAGTTCACAACTCCTGCTGAATACTCAAGAGCTTTACGAAGGCAACATTTGACCCAATACAGGATTTCTCAAGAACCCAATGTGAATTGGGTTTTTTTAATCCCTATACAGACAGGGATTAGTTCTGTTCCTAGAAAGAGCATTATTAAGAGATCTGAAAGGTTACAACAATAACAACAAAAGTCTGTGCAGTCATTAATTGCTAAAAATTTATATTTCCTCCATGGTGAGATACTTGTATCTAAGTAAGATAGTGCATGATGGATTAGGACCCAGGCTTGCCTTTTGGAGGTACAGGAAGTCCTAGTTTATACTGGCCAGAGAAGGACAACCACAGATGTGAGGCATGGAGAGACAGGTTCTTCCTCTCAGAGAAAAGGAGCAATATAGGACATGTGTTCATACACTGCAACATGCAGAGAAGGATGTGAACCTCAGTTGTTCAGCTGAGCCTTTTAGCCATAATTAATTAAATTATTGAATCTCAATAAATAATACAAGCACAGGAGATGACAGCTAGAAGAGGATCTGAAGTCCAGCAGTGTCTTTATCCACGCCTGCAGTCACAGGCAATTGCTTGTGTATGGGGCATGCTACTTGGCCATCACTCATAAATCTTTTCTAAATACCTAGAAAGTGTGGTTTCAAAGCTCCAGCCTATGTGCCCATGGGGAAATTTCCTTCCCACCTCCAAAAACCCCCCTCAAAGTCAGTTATTGTGTTGCTCTGCCAATAAGCAAGAATGATCATGGCTAAAGATTTACTTCCAGCCCTGAAGTTCCAAGTGCTGTCCCAGTGCTTTATCAGAAAGGAAGGTGTCTCTCCTGACTTGGAAGTGGTTATCCAAGTGTCCTGTTTTGCCAGTACACTTTGGAATGTTGCATTAGTTTTGTACTGTAGATTAGCCCACACAATCTCAAGGTAAATAGTCTAGAGACAAAGATCACATGGAAGAAGAAAGCCTCTCAGTTTTGTATGCATCCTTGATCTTCTTTTTTTGCTAAACCTTTTTTTTTTTCTCCCCTTCTCTCTGTTTTGCCCACAACACATATCCCATTTCAGTAACTGAGTGTCTTATCTCCCACAGAGTCAGGCACCAGGGGGAAAAAAAGAAAGGCAAAAAAGTCAACAACTAAGCAGAAAAATGGTTTTGACTGCAGTCATTACTGTGTATTCACTTAAACCCTGTAAGATCACGGTCTTGTTGCAAAGTGTAAAGCACATTAATGTATTTTTGCTGGGTTGTCTATACACTAGACTTAAATAAAGCAACATATTTCCAAATAGTTCCTTTTCCTTCTATGTGAAATTAATATGTGAAGATGAAACTAGAGGACAGCAGGCTTTTGCTAATGATTTTCAGCTGCAACAATTCTGGATTCCACACTGAGCTCATGTACAGCCTTAATCAGCAATGCTGTTTAACTAAATATGGAGACATCTCACTGAAGATTATTTTATTTTAAGTCTTTTTTATGCATTTCCTCTTGCTGTGTCATCTAATTGATTCACAGCTTCTGTGAAGCTTTGGGGTATGGGACACGAATCCAGGCAAAATGCATTTTTCCTTTACAAGTTTGGCCAAGTCAATCCTATCTGGGTTCAGAGGAATTAAGAAGCTGTCATTGAGACTCATTCTGTAACTAAACATAAAATGATTAGATGAATAATGCACATGATGTGGAAGTTTAGGCTATAACCTGTTCTTTCTGCTGCAAACAAAAATGCAGTCCTTTTGAGATGGTCATGTTATTACATTACCATTTTTACCAGTATTTTATTGCTTGACCAGTTACTGAATGGGGGAACACAGTACCCAGTGGATGTTACGTGGCATGAATGACCCAATATTTTAAAGTTATTGGCCCCACAGAAGACAAAAAAATAGTGCAATGAGAGATGCTTTCTTAAATTGCCAAACTGCAAAATTTTCCCAGTTTTTCTGATTTTTGTCCTGGCCTTAGGCCTTAAAAATAGCAAGGAGAAAACTGCCCTTAAAGTGCCAGAGGGAGAGAGTTCAGCTGCTATAGTTGCATTTCATCCTTGGTTTCTCACATGTTGTTGCTAACGATTGATCTGCTTATATTAGACATTATAAATATTCACCAAAAATCAGACTAAATCTACCAACCACCACACTCCAAAGTATTTTCAGGAGCAGCTGAGATGCAGTATATGATCATTTTTTAACTCATCTGCTGCAGGTCTTTTAGTAGACAGGTCCCTGTAGATGTAAAGGCAGGTGAGAAAGCATCAAGAGAAGAATGAAGCCTTCTTCATTTGCATAAACAGTCACCACTGGGGGAAAATGGAGACACTTTTTGTAAGCTTTTCATTGTAACTCTTTAAGGGAGGTTAAAAAATGAGCTGTAGTATTCTTCAGACCTTCTATTCCTTACGATGCACTCTTGCAATCTGATTAATTTTAGGATAGTGAAAATGCTAGTAGGGATTTGTGTGTTTGATTTTTTTTTTTTGCAAAATCTTGTTCCTACTAGAAGAGGGCATTGGGATTGTTTAGGCAATCCCAGGTAGCTTTCCTCCCAGGCTGAGTGCATTCCATAAAGCTGTCAGTTCTTTAGCTTAATACTGGGTCTTAGTGTATTAATTCAAGGCTTTCAGTGATCTAGGACACAACATGTGCCAGGAGCAGGAACTAAAATTAGAGGCAGACTTTTGGCTGTGAGAGCTGCTTGAGGCTACTTGGGGTGAAAGAGGAGGGAAGATGCCTGACGTCAGTCACAGCCCAAGGACTGCACGGTGTCCAAAGCATCCTCTCAGATACAGCTTTTTCTGCAGCACACACTGCAGTGAATGACCCTTCCTTTCTTGTCTCACCCCACTCACTGACACAGCACTCAGTAGTTCATTTCACACACCAACTCTTTGTTGAGAGCTCTCATAGTTCACTTGTTACAGCAAAGTCCAGTTCTTGCTATACTGGGACTGTGATTTTTTATTTTTTTTCCCCTCCCCACTCTAAAAGAGGAATGAAAACTTAAAAGAGTAGCTAATCTTTGATAACATGCACCTAAAAAATGTGAAAACACTGTGAAACAAAGTGAGATGTTTAAGAAGGATTCGAAGTTTCCATTCATAGAAAACAGCTCTTGATGATGTAACCTAACAGTAAAAAAAAGATTAGGCAAACTAGAGCTGAGCGACAGGAAAATTGCTTCTTCCTCCTTTACTTCAGTGCATATATTTTATTATGTAAAATTTTATGCTCTTGGCTGCATACAAGAATAATTTCCTTGTAATTTTATATATATATATATATCTCATAATTCTGCTAAGGACTATGAAAGAGGAATAACGAGGCATTACTGTTTGGTTATGTAGATTCTCTTGTGGTCCCTTCTCGTTTACTTCATTTAAACTGTCAATACTGTTCTTGTAGAAACGATGACTGTGTGACTTCATGAATATGAGATTACAGGGACCACGTTTTAAATTGCTATAACACTTGTTCCCCCACTGTGATCATTTCAGGCCATCTGAAACATACTCTTTCTTCATGAAAAGATAAATACTCAGAAACACAAGTTCACAGGCATTAGTCTTTGCTCAAAGATCTTCAGTCTTTACCATATCCTGGCTTGTCTCTGTCTAATAAAGTCATGGGGCTGCACTTTGGCACTGGTGGGAGATTCATATAAACATAAGAGGGGGTCCTGCTCGAAGTAAGATACGTAGAGACCATTCTGCAATATGAGAATTTTGCCTTATGTTCAAACATAGAAAGGTTTGTAAGTTTTTATTGTTACAGAAAAAAACCCTTCTCCTCTGAAATCTGTACTGTGAATCTAAACTCTGATATTTTGCTCCTATTCATGTACAGCACTTTCTTTGATGACTGTTGGAGTTCTGATCTCACAGGGAGAGGAGAATATTGGAGTTGAGATTTCTTGAACAGAGCTTAGGGGATAATATTGTGTTCGGTTTGTTTCACTAGATGCAGGCTAATCAGAGAATAATTAACAGTCAAAATGCCAAGGTCTTTATTCATGTAAAGGATCTGGTATTGAAGTCCTCAATAAAGTAACACTCACGTTGAATTCAGTGAGACTTTAAACTGAACAAATGTTTCAGGATTTGTCCCCAGCTATTTTCTCCCTGTCAGTTTTTAATGAGCATCTCATAAGTGTTTAACAATTGTACTCACTTTGATTTTTCAAGGTTTTGGAGAAAATTGCTTTCTCAGGTTGTGGGAAAAAAAAGAAGTTGAAACAAAAAAAAAAAGCACATTTTTCCATCGTGATGCCTGACATACTGTAAGCAGACTCAAAGACTGTCTCACCTCGTGCTGGCTGATAGGCAGTATGTTAAGGACATTATGGAGAGTATTGTATAAAAATTGCCAGGAGGAAGGATTAGAGCTGACAGCTAAAGGTATTTTAGACCTCATCTTCAATTCTTGGGATTGAGATGAAATTTAGATAGAGAGGTAGCTATAGGTGTCAGCACTTTGTTTTATAAATGAAAGGAAAAAAAACTGACACTGCTAAGATCACCATGCAGAGCCTGGTGGTTAAATGCCGTGGGTTTGTGTCAGAAGAAGCAGCAGCTCGTGTCTCAGGATCCATCCTTTGCCTTGCTTCCCTCGGTTGTCACTGAGAGCTCCCAGGCTGAGACAGATGGCTGCTGGTTTCGTTGTGTGCGTGGGAGACAGGAACTTCCACATGTGATTTTTTACCATTTGGTAGTAATTAGTTTGTTGTATAAATTAACATTAACTGAACCATTCTTCAGGCATTGTTTGTAATTATCTTCTTTGAGCCTTTGAGTTGTGTAAAGAAATAAAAAGCCGGGAAGAAACTGCTTCTTGTTTTGTGCAGGGAAAGGACTCTATCATTAAGCAGAACACAGCAGCAATTATCATTGTGTGCCCAGTAGACTGAAAACTTAAAAAAAAAAACCCTTCAAAAAGCAGGATTTTTTTTTCTGTAAATATTAATGGAAATTAATGATTTAGAAGTGCAAATAGATTTTATAAAATTTGTGAGAATGACGTGTGAATACAAGCAGTGCCTCCCTGACATCATCATCACCATCATTACTGCTACTACAGCTACCACTGCTACTTTTTGTTGTGTGTTTATAAGGAGCAGAGGGTTTCTTTATTTTTTTAACATACACATTCTCTCAATTTTAGTCCATTTTATTTTCCCCCCATCTTTGCAATACTTCCTGATTATTATTATACACAGTAAGGATCCTGTGTGTGCGTTATCGGGCGGTGAGCTGTCGTCAGTGCTGGTTTTCTCTGGGGGTTTCTGTCACTTCCAGCGACCAGCCAAATTGGAATTGTCAGGAGAACAGCCTCTCGCATGTTCCTTGGCACTTCTGTTCCCAGGCTTGGCCAGAATCCAGACACGCAGAGGTTCGTGGACGTGAAAAATAACAGGGAAAGTGCCCTCTGGTATTAGCCCAGTGTTTTAGTATTGGGAATCTCTCGGTTCGTTTGCTGGGAAAGTTCAACGCCTGAACAAGTAGGAAAAGGTTTATATTTCTTTAGACTGAAGTTCTTCCCTTCCCTACCCAGGAGCAGGTGAGAACTGGTGTCGGTGTCTGTCTTTTAGCATAGCTCTGGGTACAAGGCTGGCAAGATGGGCAACGCGGTGCTGGGCAGTGAATCCTCTCGTGGATGAGCTAGGTGCAGTCCATCACAAGGCACTCCACAGCTCCATTAAAATCAATTTAGTACCCAAAGTGTACCCTCTAGAGAAAAGCTTGCATGGCTTGAGTTTTGAAGTGTCTTGGTGTTTTCCTGTGAAACAAAATGAAGACAGTTTTAGACCCAGACTTGGACCTGTCTAGGTAAATTGGTGCTGATTGTGGGTTTTACCTAAATTCTTTGCATCCAGGACCCACACCCTGAGGGGTGCATTTGGGACTTCTTTAAACTGTCAGAGTTGCCATTGATATTTACATTTGTCCAGATAAATAGTTTTACCTGGACAATAAATGCTAAAAGAGGACTTGAAATTCTGAAATGAGTAAATATAGATGCAGCTTAGCTAAGAATTGTTCTGTTTTTCTTGGCACGGGGAATTAGCCTATATGAAGCTCCATGCTGTTTGGGGAAGAGGAAGGTGGGAGGGAGCGTGTGGGAGCTTTAGTGGCTGGAAACACAAAGAGAATACAAGCTGAGTACCCTGAAACCCGCGGCGAACAGAAAGCTACTGAGGTTGGGTTTCTTTCTCTTTTTCTTTCCAGCAGAGGTTGATGCTGTAACCGCCAATATCGGTGGTTCTCTGCCTTGTGATATCAATGAATCAAACATTTTCTGAACCATTCTATTGAAAACTGCTTTTTCTTTCTTCAGCTATGAAAACTGAAGGTGCCAGCCATGCTTTGATACTGATGTGGATAGGCTTGCAGTTAGCTGAAGTGAGCACGTGAGCTTTTCAGTTCTTCGTCCTGCTGAAGGGTTGTGGGACAAGAAGGAAGAGCTTAGTACAACCTTGTGCTGTGAAGTGTACAGCTACCACATCATTGTACCAACTGTAGGGCTGGCTTTTTCATCCCTGGAGGAATACAAGGAGGAAAGATCGGTCCTGTGGCTAAGAGCACAGAGCAGAGTCAGGGAAAATACGATTTCTTCTGGTTTTATTTCGTGGTTTGGTTTTATTTTTCACAGATTTTCAAGGTGAACTTTATTCTGTGTTTCCAAGTTCTGCGTTTTTGGGTTGATAATACTGTGTATGTCTTCACAGTGGTGAAATTAAATTACTGCTTGGGAGATGCAGCCTGACAATGGTCAGGTCCTTACAAGAAAGGACTTAGACGTAGGTCTCAGGAAACGAGCTGGCTGGGAACATGTCTGTTACAGGTCAGCTCCATTTGTCTGCCTAACCAGAACTGAGACTGCAGGTTGAGCTGGGAAGCCTTTGGCCTGAATTCAGTCGCTTCCTCAGAGGCAGAGCTCGCTTTCTTCTCCATGGGGTTTCTGCAAGTGGAGCAGCTGCAGGGTTGGGTCTGTAGGGTGGCTGTGCAGTGTGAAGTTGGCTCTGTAGGTCTGCATGGCTGGTACACCACTAGGAGAAGATTTGGTTTCCATACCTCCTCCTAGATTCTCCTTTCCTGGTGTCCTTAGGTGGAGCGAGGGCTGTGCTGGGACATCAGGCTGTGGTCCTTGTGGCACAGGACATGGTGCACAGCAGAGGATCATAACAGCAGAGGCAAATATGAAATCAAACCCTCTTCTCCTGCCACTTAAAAAAAACCATTTCTTGCTGCTCCACGCGCTTTTCCCCACATGCCTTGCAGCATTTTATTTATTTATTTTTACAGCTATGCGAGTTACAAGCTTTGGCATGGCAAGAAGGTGAGGAATTCTTTGTTTTGTGTTTAGTTTGGGGAAGAGGCGGGTGGGAGAGAGCGTGTGGGAGCCTCGGTGACTGGGAGCTCCACGAGAACGCGTTAATTAACCCAGGAGGATTGCTGGGATGCAGGAGTGAGAAGCTGCAGCTTTAAAACCCGGCGATCTTTATCCATTGTTGGGTTTGGGTCAGAGACCTCGGATAAGAGAAGGGGGAAGAAGGGTGAGCAGGAGGGTGGGCACAATGGGAACCAGATGTTTCGAGCCGGCGGGGGTTGGCCTCTCAGTTATTGTGACAAGGCACTGATCTCCCCCACACACCCCCAGCCTTCAGAAGTGTGTCGTTCCTTTCTGGAGCCCTTCTGTCCTCCACAGGGGGATGAGAAGGGGAGGAGGAGGCACAGGAGTGCACACACACACACACACACGTGCTCACACGCAGCCCTGGCGCTGCCTTTTTCCTATTGCCTACCTTGTCGAATGGCCCTGGAAGACTAAACAGGTGTTATCTACTTTTGATTTCAGTGCATTTAAATTAATCCTGTCAGCTCAGCTGTTAAAACAACTGTCATCTCCAGCTGTTAGTAATTTTCGACTGGGCACTTTCACAGGTTGCCAAGTTCTGAGCCTGCATTGTGCATCCCTCGCTCCCTTTCTCTCCAAGCGCTATAGTAACAATTTGTGGGTTTATTGTTTTTTTTTTTAAGGGGACTTTGCACTGTTTTTATATCGAACCCTGTTTATTATATATTGAAATAATGATATCACAAAAACCCAATGCCACCACGCCAGGCTTTGGAATAAAGAGCGAACCCATGTGTGGAGCGCGGTGCATATCAATCTTCTGTGGGTTTGTTGCAGCCTCTCTGTGCATTTTAAATTTGAATGAGAGATGAATCAACCTGAGGGATTGGGAGGGAGGAAGAGGAGGGCTCTAAATTTTTATTGCCAAAAATAAAGCCTTCTTTTTAGAAGCACTGATCTCTTTTTTTTTTTTCTCCCTTTTGCCTCAATATATATTTAATTTTCATAACTAGTATTAACAGGAGGTGCTTTGTAATGAAAATATTTAAAATACCCTTCAATTGTTAGATTAATGACATACACGTGGTAGCCTTAAGAATTGGGGGGGGAAATCATAAATTGGATGCATGTTATCGACTTCAGAAGACACTCTCTAATGTGACTTATTCCTGTGTGGTCAGGATCTATAGTCCATTACCAGTGCTTCAGAGTCAGATAGCACTTGTGGATTACACAGATCTGAATCCTGACAAGGAAGGCTTTCTGTGCCTTTAAGGTTCCCACTCATTACAGATTTTCAAACTGGTGCAGAACTGGGGCTGCTCCCTTCACTTACGTTGCAGGCTGTCCTTAAAACACTGCAAAGGATTATTCAGGCGTTCTTTTGCACGTTCCTAGGAGAAGGATGTCCTTTAAAAGTGGCCATAGGTAATCTTTTTCTCAGCAGACCACAGGTGATTTCAAGTTTCAGGTAGTCAGAGAAAAGGGACCCTTTCAAAAAAATCATGCTTTGTGTTGTCTGTCTCCTACATAAATAAGGGCACTGTTTCTATATCTTGTAGTGAAATAAAAGCTGCAAATTTGAAACCTCATTTCTTAAGATTTTCATTAGCTTTTAGTTTTGAATTTCTTTGAGAAAATGCTGTTAAAATAGCAAATACTCCCCAAATAATACCAGTATAATTCTTCTTCTTTCGCTCTTCATTCTTATGCTTGGGTATAGAATTTTATTATTTAAGTAAAGAAGCCAAAAATTTTAGTAATTGTATGAAAAATAAAAGGGAAGTGTCAGATGCTGAAGTACTGTGTAATCCAGCAGGGCAGTTGCTGAGCTCATTTCCACCTTTAAAATGTGTCTCTGCTTTTTTGGCATTTTCAGCCTGTTAGACAGAATTGCAGCTATCTGAGCAGCATCCTAAATTCCAGTACAGTTGTGGCTGTTTTGGAAGGAACCCCACATTAACATCTTCCTAGAGAAGTTTTGAATTCTTTATGAAATAACTGCATTCATATGCATCAGTCTTTGGGTGAGCCATCATTATTATCTTTCTTCTCAAACACTGCTACAATTTAAGTAGGAGATGAAGCAACTTCCTTGAATTTCCCATCCCTTTACTAAACAATTGTAATATTTTTCAGTTAAATGTGAAATGATTTCTCAAGGTCCCATCTAGTATTAAAATCTAGAATACTAGGTGCAAAGTATGCATCTGTGCACAGGAGGCTGTGGCTATGTAGGACAAAATTACATCCACACTTACAGACATACACATAGCATTAGCAGGAGCTGTGGTTGCTTATCGTGAATTCTGCTCTGTCTGTCATACTGCATGGATAAGTACTGGAGCTCCAGTGGTGTACCAGACACATTTTAGTAGAGAGTTTAACATAATTTCCTTAATGAATTTAATCAATAATATATTAATCTAAAATTCGCATTTCACAGAAGCTGCTACCAGGCAGGAATGTCATTAGATCAAAGCAAGTACTTCCTCTAAAATACTGCTTTTTTTGAAGAACAAACTGGAGTGATTGAAAATTCAAATAAAGAAAAGATACACTATGCTGGAAACCTTTTTCTACTCCAAATCCAAGCATTTTATTTTAGGGAGATTAAAGAGTTCAGACTCTGCTGCAGTTTCATTTGGTCATACTTCATTGTTTAAACCTGCATCGAGCTCTGTTGGAAGACACATACTCAGATGTGCTGGCTTGCAAGGATTTATTAATATAGGTTTAGTTTCTGCTTTGCAAGATGCCCCTAGTTGTTTGAAAGACAGCTGAGCTTGGAAGCCAGACATGCTTATGTTTCCTGAGGTGGACTCCTGCTTCCTTACTCCCATCTCCTCATCTCATCCCCACATCTCATCCCCACCACCTTTTGCAGCAGAACTGGTGTTTGACTCATGGCTTCTGCAACAAGCTGTCACCATCTCCTTGGTGCCAAATACTGTTAGGGGGATGGCATTTCTTAGTTAGGTGGTGGTTAACTTAATGCTGCAAAGGCTAATTCACACATACTGTTGCCTTTTCTCTTTTGGTAGTTCCTTGCCTTGCAGACACATCACTTGCATCTCCTTTGGCGTGACACCACTGTAAAGGACAGGTAGTTCCAGTGACATCCGTGGAATTATCTATGTGTAAAATAGAAGTGAGGCTAAATCAGAGCCTGGTGTCTTCAGCATACAAAATGTGTGTCTACTTTGCTTACTCAAATTAAAAGGTACTTCCAAAACCTTTGAGGGTTTTGTGCAACTTGAGAGGTTCCATTAATCTTATCTATATGTAGTAAAACCTTGTCAATTCACACTAATGATTCTGGGAGTTAACAGGTAAGCACATTTTTCAGCTGTATTCCCCTTGGATGAGGGACTGAACCTAAACTCTTGACCCTACACATCTAATTTGAAGGGTGTTCAAAATCTGAATTTTGCAACTTGAGTCAATATTTAAATTTCTTTGACTTTGCATTTAGTAGTTTTGGCCAACTGATTTATGTTTGACAATCCAAAGGTGTAAGAGATACCTACATACACTATTATCTCTCAGGAGATAGACAGAGCACACAAACAAAGGGTGGGGCTGTGGAATGCTTTAGCCTGGCTGAGGAGGAGTCTGCAGGCACACAAATATTCATGCTGCTGATTTCATGAAGCTTGTCACCATCCTCGGGGACCAAAGAGGCCCTTTAGTGGCCCAGAACTCAAGGGACTTGTGATACTTCTAAAAGTGTTTGTCCATCAGTTTGTTTCTTTCTTGGGTGACTGGAGTAAGTAGAGGAAGATTTACCTGAAGTCTGGTTTTTGAGAGGAGAGGAAAGATTGCTTCATCACATTTTTTGTCATTGATGGAAAAAACATACAACATGAGGAAAACCAGGCTCTGGTTATTTATTTTCTTTTCTTTCAGTTTTCATCTTTCAGTTCTGCAGCATATTTTCCCTTGTTTTCCAATCTTTCCACTTGTAGTCTTGAAAGAGCTCATTAACATCCACTAAGTAGATTTGAAGAGCATGAACAAGCATCTCCATGGCAAGGAAGAAAAGCAAAAATAATAGTGAAAATTTGCTATCAACGGGACATGACTATGTAAAGTGCACTGCAGTGTCAATATAGTGTAGAATATTGCTAGGCTCTTAATTAAGCAGTGATTTCTGTTAGATATTGCATGCAGTTCTGTTCTTATGGATCTCTAACCCCAGTATATAGCAAGCTATGCTTCTGAAGTTCCTGTAGGCATGATACAAAAAGTGCAGATTTAAAATTATCAGGATATTGCTGTGACCTGCTGTGTGGTTGTTCTTATTTTGGTGAAAGAGTGATGCTTTCAGTTTACTTTGTTGTCCAAGCTGAAAAAAATACTCATTCAAAGTTGTAATGGTAAATGTATTGCTTAAATAGGTAAAGCTTCCCCAAGCAAACAAGCAGAAAATGTTGTGCCCTGCTAACTGTCTTTGATAGACAGCCCTCAAAGTAAGTGCATTCAAACAGCTGCACCTCTTTTCAGTGGCACCAATGGGATTTGCTTCCAACGTGAGAAAAGAGCTGGGATTTTTTTTGCTTTCCATAATAAAGTGGTTGTTTTGATGCCTTTGAACAAAACTTTCTCTACTTTCTTTTTTGATGGGTGCCCTGGATGATATAGTTAAGTATTTCTGTCCTCTCCAGGTGGGCTGCTTGCTAGTGGTCATGTGTCCAGATTTTTCTGATTCCATCTAGGTCATGGAAGATGACATTTTTCAGCACTTTCAGAAAAACACAGGAGATAAGCACATTTCTGTGGCGTTGGTGGGCTGTCATGAACAAAGTCAACAGAGCCGAGATTACAACTGTATATTTCTGTGTGTGTACACATGTGCACGTTTGTGTTCCTGTGAGAAGCCAGTGTAAACTGATGCCTATTTCTGCTTTTCTGTGGAGGACAGGAAAGACAAAGCCTGACATTTACACTATTTTTTAAAACTTGCTATGTTACAAACTCATTGAGGCACAGACCACGCTTACTTTGTGTTTTCTTTACCCATAACTAATATCAGCATGATAAAAAAACAGTTCACCTCACATAATGCACACTGGTAAAGGTAATATTTCTTTGTGATTTCCTTCAAAATTTTGCTTTAGAATTTCCAAAGTCTTGACGTTTTCTGACCAGTTGATGTGAGAAAGAAGAAACGGATTTTTGCTTGGATATTGTCTTTTTTCAGTGGATTTTATTTTCAAGTTGTGAAGAAGCCACAAAATATATAATTGTAAGTGACTTTTCTCCCACCCCATTTATGTCCACCTTTTTCCCCAGTCAAAAACTCTGGACCTATCTGTAGGATATTTTTCAGTAAGAGAAATGCCTGTAAGGACTTCACCTCAAGTTAAAACAGAGCAGACACCTTTATGCTATGCTAGAAGAGTAAGTGCAGTAAGAGTAAGTTAGAAGAGTTAGTGCATCTTTTTCACCGTTGAGCAAAACCCCTTGAAAACAAGTTTAATGTATAATTGTTGCATTTTTCTGCAGTTTCAGAGTGTGGTCATGAGCAAGTTATCATGAAGTAAACTAGAGATAAGACTTTGCAACTCGTCAGCTACTTCTCGTTATTCCCTGCATGTAGTGTTGTCTTTCATTGATCTTGAGTTAGCATGTATGCTGTGGAATAGTTACCAGTGAGCGTTCTGCAAGGTCATATCACAGCCTGTCTTACAAGAAGATGTTCAGATGTTTTTAATTTGGACCAGGTCCATGCCTGCTTTAGGGGTATTTCCTTTTGAGGTTGCTGTGTCGTCCTAATACAAGCTGTTGTCCTAGCAAGTCAACCATATGAACCTTTTAGAATTAATGTTACTCTTTAATGCACACTATTCACTTCATTTTTGTCCTGCTAGAGAACCAGTTGATCCTAACCCTACTCTTCCTTGGAGGCTGTGACATCAAGTCAGTATTTGGGGGACATGTTGAGACTGCTTGATAGAAAATCATAGTTGAGAACCAATAATTTTTGTTGTTTTCAGTACGTGTGTGAACATGAATAATATTGTCTCTTCTGTGACAGGTAACTTCGGCTAATTTCTTGACTATTTTCATAGGGTTAAAAGAACCATAAAAGATTAAATAGACCTGTCCTTGAGTTAGCAGAGGGCATAGGAAGTTGGTTGCATTGACTTTCTGTGGATCCTTTTTTTTTTTAGGAGACCAGTGGGTATTTTAGGAGTTTTGGTTTGGTTTGGGCTTTTTTTTCTGTTTTTTATAGTCATTGATGGCAAAGAAATGGATGAGCCATAGACTATATCACATTGAATGATGACATCATACTGGCTCATGGCACTAAAAGAAGTAAAAAAGTAAATAAAACCTTAACAATCCGGCTTATTTGGCACGCTTGTTGGCAAACTCAGCAGAAAATGAGCTAGGGATAGTGTGTTGTCCTCCCCTTAGCTGCACTTCTTCAAAGGTGCTTGCTGCCTGACACTACACGGGTGTTGGGCTGGTTCTTCTTAGTGAATGAAATGGAGAATTGAATTCTTTAACGCTTTCAAGAATTCAGTGAAACCAGATTTATTAACTGTGATCTTATTTAGTGATCATCTCGGACTACTGGAGTCAATGAAAGTCAACAGACTTTGGATCAGAAGCCCAGAACATCTCCTGCTGAAACTCTCATGTGTTGCATGAAGAGCTCCATTATCACTTAGACTTTTTCCCCCATGGAGAAATGTTTTCTCTATGTCAGGGGTAGAGCCTTCAGCTCAGGGAATAATTGTGTTATACCTGTGTGAAGCCTGCTGTGGGGAAGCTCCTGTCTGGTGAGGTGGACAGACATGAGGGTACTCAGTAGTAAAAATAATACTGTGCATAAATTTTCAAACCTGACCAGTTCCAGCCAGTAGAGTTCTGAGGCAGTTTCTGGACAACTGCACTTTGGAAAAATACATAAATACAAATGATGTGCTAGACAAGAGCTTGAGCAAGAAAGCTTTGAATGGAATGGTGATGTGTAATTTCAGTTGTAGACAACATGGACTGATTTTGCCTTGACAGGATTCAGCCAAAAGGAGCTGTAGTTAAAGGATTTGGTGTGCTGTTTGGTACAGATAGCTGAGAGTTTGGTGGTTTGCAGGGTTTCCTTTAATGTGGTCGTGCTCAGACTGTATATCGGACAGCTTCAGACTATTAAATTACACTCTTCTTGCTAGCACTCACTTCTCAGCTCCTGGAATATTTTCCTTTCTGTTTGTGTATTAGTTAAACACTATCTCAGCAATTCAGATGCCAAAGAGAAACTCTTTCTAGAATGATTTCAAAAGAAGGAAACTTTAATCCAGTGGTAGATCACAAGTAGTTCAGTGTTTCACTTCGGTTTTTCTGAAGAAGTTTTGTTCTGTTTGGTCTCTGCCTGTTTGTGCAGTACAGAAAGTCCCTGTGATGTATATGTTGAGGTTTATATATTCTTTGCTCAGTATCTGCCAGTAGCAAAACATTATTAAATGTGTATTTTTATAAAAAATGTTTTAAAATCAGCTCTGTTCTAGAAAAGTGGTTCTGTCACTTTACTAATTAGCCAGTAAGAGCATATATTCTGGACTACTGCAGTGTTTCAGGTTTATAATATTCCTTCTCATGGAAGAAACAACTGTCACCTAAGCCCAGTGTTGTCAATATTTTTATTTAAACTCAGACCAGGAACCTGCGTGCTAGGTTTTGTATCAGCAAACTGTAAAAGCATTTCTTACCTCAGAGACCACAGACTAAGAGTGGTCTGACAGTAAATGTGAGCTGGCCTGGGGACAGGACAGAGTGGGGGACCTGAATTTGGACGACCTCAATCTCCCTCCCATATTCTAGCCAACACAGTCCGTTTCCAGATATGGTTTTGAACCTCACAGCTTGGGCCCACACCTAATTAAGTTTGAATGTGGCAGAGTGAATTAGTGTGGGGGTGTATATTGTCACATGTGTACCAGGGGCATCACTCCACGCTACGCTAATTAACAAAGTTTTTGTGAGAGGTAACAAAACCCAACTCTGGTACTTCTGTCTTTGGTGTGGTTGGAATCTAAGTGGGAACAGTAAGGCAGTAATGCACATTGAATAATTTAATACCAGACTTACTTTTAGTTGTGGATCACATTTATCTCTTTTTAAATCTTTTTTAAATCTTTTTGATGAAACAAGAGTTGAACTGTGGCATTATGGGTATAAATAGCACATATCAATTCTGCTCTTGTTTACTCCAGTAGTCCCATTTGGGGTCAACAGAAGGGAGTATTTAACAAGAAAAGCAGAATTTTCCCCACTTCCTAATATGATAGACTGGAAAACCTGTTCTTTTTAATTTTATTTTTTATTTCTGTAAATGAAGGTTTAGCTTTTTGAAGAGTTTATTTAAATTCCCCAAATCCTTCTTCACAAACATGCAACACTTTTAGAAGAGGCGCTTCTTAACATCCTAGAATGGTGCTTTTCACACCACTTTTGTAATAACCAGATTTGATTAATGTTCTTGTTTTTTAAAAAAACACTTTTTATGGCAGTATTAGCATAAAATTCAGTTAAACTGGAGGCACTTAGGCCACGCTTTACAAATTTTTTTGTGTTAGGGGGAGGAAATCCAATCTGTTCTTCGAAAGGAATCACTTTATGTCTGAAGTTGACTTGATCACTTTCAGCTTAGCACACACATCACCAAGTATTATTCTTGGCCATCAAAGTTCCTAGATCCTTTTGGTAACCTCACAGCTGCAGTGTTTTATTTTGTCATATCTAGTGCCCAAAAACCTGGAGAAGGAAGTGAAAAGCTGAAGTTGAAATCCATGCACAAAAGGAAAAGCATGCACTCTGTACAAATTCTGCCATTTGTTTATACAACAGATTAAGGCCTATGTGTCAAGTTTAAATTTGCAAACTTCTGGTGGTTTGTATGTAAACACCAAAGTAACATTAGCATTGCTTTAAGCACGGCTTTGTTTGCTTTAATATCCTATAAATTTTGCTCTGACATTAAATGTGTCATTGAGTGTGATGAAGCTGGAGGGTAATATCTCACTCAAGTGCAGTTTTTGTCATCGTTCAAAACTGTGGTAATGCATTTGATGATCCCCATCTCCAGTGTATGTGGTTATCTTTCTTATTTTCATTCTCATCCAGATCTAGGCAGTGCTATATGGAAGATTTGATTTGCTGTGTATGTTGAAAGAGCAGAGAAACTGATCCTCTGTTTTTATTATGTTTTTCTGCAATCTTGTAGACCTTGAAATTGAAGCTGGCACATTTGTAAATACAATTTTCTTTCTTGAATCTTTTGGAAGTTGATTTTCTCCATAGGTAAATTAATCTGTGATTCCAACAGTGACTTTGGCAAAACCAACACAGTTGGGGTATGGATACAAGGATCTGTCAGAGTTCTGTGTTAATACTGCCACTCTCCTCCTGTGCACAACTCTGTCAGCTAATTGTATTTAATGGAACTGACAAAGAGCAAACTTTGCTTGCTAGGAGAAATTCTGACAGAGTTTGGGTGGGATCTGAATGAACACTCAGCCCATCCCTGATACGTGAGTTGAGCTCATCACCTGCCTTTCTATCTCCAGGAGTTTTCTACTCTGTTACACAGTCAGAATAATTGCACAAAACCACAAAAGAGTATTTTCAGTCATAATTTCAGTTTCCTTTCTAAGATGCTGCCTTGTTCAAAGCAACGTGCTCTGGTTGCCCTGCTTGACTTTTGAAGTCGTTGTAAGAGTAGAAAGTTTTTTCCACATACATGCACCTGAACACAGTTAGTGACACCCCTTAAAGTCTCAGTGCATGAAAAAAACTATAAGATAAAATGTTTCTTTTACAAAAAAATGAGAAGGTTTCTCATCATTGGAACAGTGGGGTTCTGCAGCAGCAAAAAAGCCCCAAACTATTTTTACAGAAGAGCTCTGTAAGCTAATGAAAGGTATCCTGTGGGATGCTGGCTGTGGTATTGGGGGGACAAACAGCCCCTGCAGCCCTGGGTAATATCTGTGTGCAGTTCTGGAGAGAATAAAATCAACAAGCTGTAAGATTTACGGTGTGTTCTTCCAAAGGGCTGGTACAAATTCCAGGGATTGATAAGAATGTGGGACATGAAGATGTGTATTAGAAATATTGAAGTGTGTCACAGCTGTCTGCATGCTTCCAGCTCTCTCTGAAGGTCTGTGCTTGCTGTTCACGTGACGGAATTTTGCATTCTTGTGCCGTATAGCTGTCGCTTACAGAACAGTTGAGGGAAGTTAGGCACTAAAATCCAATGCAAATTTTGCTTAGAAATGGCAGCTTAAACTGTCAGATAGCAGGAAAGTAAGAGTGCCCTTGTTACCCCTCTGTTTTCGTTTCTTCCCTCGCTCGGAGGCTAAGCATTTTAGTGTGGACAGTCGAAGTTTGCGAAGTTAAAAGCAACCAAAAACGGGACAGAAGGGGAATTTTAGGCAGTCCAATTAGTATGAATTATTCTCAGCATCTTGGGTAGCATAAATTATGTTTTTCTTTTGTTGGCACTTGTGAAAAAAAATAACAGCTATCGATTAGGCCTGTCAAGCCCTGGTGGCCTGACAAGATATCTTTGCTGAAGATAAAGATCATGTGGGCACAAGCTAGAAATGATGCTGAGAGAGTGAGATCCTCTACAACCATCTCCCCTCATTGTTATTTTTAGTGGGTTTTTTTTTTTTAGATGTACTGTGTACAGTGGAACCTTATTAAAGCCTCACTTAAGATCTTCAGATAATCACCCTCACCAGGCTGCTGCTGAGAGGTTTTCAGCAAACCATTTTTAAGCGCAGCAATGTATTGATTTGTGAGGGGGGCAGGTGGGAGGTTGCTAATCTGGGCACTTGGGTCAAAGCTGGTGTTTGTGTCCCCGATTCCTTATTTTAGTGGGAGTGGGCAGCAAGCGTAGGCGCATCTCTGTCACTGATTAGAACTTGGTTGTTGGGTTTTGGTGCTGGCAGTCTGAAAAACTGTGAATGTCGTCTCTTAGATGTAGAACAGATGTAGATTTTTTACTCTGGTGAGGTGAAATGGGGGGCCAACGCTGACAGTGGTATGAAGGAGAATTTCAAAGGTGGCAGTGAGAGGATGTAGTGGTTTGTTTTCATTTTCAGATCTGAGCTGAGGAATAAATACTGCAGTGCTTGCAAGGATCCTGTATTTTGGGGCTGAGTATAAACATAAGAGGGTGAGATGGGCACGTCTTCAGACTTCACGCTGTCAGGTGAAACAGGTGGGAGGGACAGGGTTTTGAGCAATTTGGTTTCCTGAGGTTTTCCAGTCCCTCTTAGTTTGGTATGAAGATGTGGAGGAGATGCTCCTTGCCTTGCCTTCTGAGGATCTTTTTACCAGCGTAGTCGTTCAGCTCTAGCAGCAGCTTTTGATACTTGAGCAGCAAACATTATTAAATCATCTGTGATCCTGTCCTGAGGTGGATGGTATCACTCTTGGGTGCTCCTCTATTTTCTTTTCTAAATAATCCCAGACAGTTGTGGTCACTTGTTCACTTGGCGAGAGAGGCCATGAATTTCCTCGCTGTTCTCTGTTCAAAATTCCTGGGGAACCATTTGGAGGTAGGTTGTGTGTGATAAAAACCGCAATATGCAGACAGACGTCATCAACATATTGTTGGATGGGAGAATTCATTATATTTTTTCCTCCTTTGCTTTATTGGGAGTTTAAAATATCATCAGGAATGGTGACTTGAGTCAGTGAGAGCTTGATTTCCAGTGAAGGGACAGCTAGCTCTGGCTGCTGGGACATCTTTGTCTTTGGTCAAGTAGCATATGGAGTTAAGAGCAAACCTCCCCAAAACAGTCCAGGTGATAGACTAGTGATTTAGGTGTGATAAAGGTGATTCCAGTCCCCCACCCTCATTCATGATGATCTTTTCTCTCCTTTGCCAAGAAGTTGGTGCATGGGACTGTCTCTAATCTGTCATCTATTCCTCAAGTTTCAGGTGGCTTTAGTAGCTAAAAATTCCCTTTGCTTGTTTGTGTTTGGCTGGAAGATTGCAGCCTTGCCTTTCGTATCCGGACCCTACCACTGTGATCCTCATCGCTGTGGTTTGTAACTGAGATCATTACAACACGTCGTGCAGAGAGCTGATATTTAGATGCTATGAAGAAGGCAATCACTCCTGCAGAATGCCTTTCTGATTTCTTACGATGACGTTAGCCACAGGGGACACACTGGACCTGCTTTTTGACACCTTCAATAGCTTCTCATTCGTTTCCAGGTGCAGCTCAACCAGGTGCTAGAGAGTGACAGGGAGCCCTGATTATTTTGGCACCTGGCTCAGCTTTAGAATAGACCTTGGCTCTGCCACTGGGCTCTCTTGGGTGACCTTGGGCAAGCCTTTTCTTTTTCAGCCATATTTTCCCCACTTGAGAATAATGTCTTCCCTGGAAAATTACACAAGCATTAGGATGTACAAAGTCATCATCAGATTTGACATGGGCAAGCAAACATTGTCGATATCAGCTGATCTAATGAAATTCTCTGCTTTTCCCCATAAATCTGACTTCAGCTGTATAGACTAGTCAGGTACAACACTACTGCTGTAATGATAATGACCCCTTTTGTAAAGCACTGAGATCTAATGATGAAAAAGCACTATACTAAACTGCCTGATCGGTTCTAATTGGGACCTTTAGAGTAACAGCCCTCAAAGTAATTGTCTGGGACCTGCCAGGAGGAAATTTTGACATGTGCTGGTTTCCATCTCCCAGCTTCCCTGAGTTTGCTGATTAGTCAAGGTATGGTGCAAGGCCTAATTCTTAGGTTTTTGTATCAGGAGAGTGATTGGAGTGTATCGGTTTGCTTTACACATTTTTAGAGGTATAGTAAGATACTGAGCTGAAATCCTAGGAGTTACACAGTGCAACAGTTAAATACACTTATTAACACTCTTGGTTTAATTGCTGTTGCTATTCCATGTAAGACTTTTATCCTTTCTGTCCTTACAACCACGTCCTCAAAATACTGTATCCATAACTCTGCTGCTGAGATTTTTTGGTATACCTCCTTTATTCCTCTCCCCTGTGGATTGTCAAACTCTTTCAAGGACTAGATTTAAATCAAAGGGCCCGTCTTTGACTTTAATAAGCTTTTAATAAAATCTGAAAAAAAAAAAAAAAATTGCCACCAACTCCCCTACAAGAGCAGTTTTTATGAGGGTTTGCCTCCTGCTCTAACCCCACAAGACCCCATATTTTTTGAGTAGTGCGTCCCTATGCACCTGGCCATAATTAAGTAGTCTTTGTTTTTCTTTCAGTCTTAGCCTTGTTTTACCAAACATGGTGTAATATGTAGTATTGGGGGGAGCTTATAAAATAATTAATTTCAAGTAAAGCCAAGCCTGGCTGCGTGGTAAACGTGCCACCCAGTAAGAGACTTATTTATTTCAAGGCAAGTTTAAAATGTTGACTGTCTTGAAGCCTTGGATATCTCCCTTTACAGTAGGATCATTAATTTTCTTTTTTAAAAAATTTTCTGTCGTGTTCCCCATCCTGGTTTTTTTGTTTGTTTAATGGAAAGTCACAAGTAGGTGAGGATTTTCTCAGAGTCCTAGAAACCTGACCGTGTCAAGTTGAACAGCAGATAAACTGGTTAATAAGAACAGATCCCCCAAATTAAAGCACTTGAATGGGGTTTGGATTGAAAAGGAAAACATGAAAGAGAAAATTAAGGGAATGCAATCTGGACATCACGTGTGATCTTGCTCTCCTTTCAGGTAGGAGCTAGCACAGCAGTTTTTAACAATCAGCCCTTGTGTGTTTGTGTGTTTTCCTTCCCTCCATGTTGTTTCACAGTTATCTGTTAGTAACAGCAGTATTATTACACACAGATTAAAAGACAGGCAGTTTTTAGGCTCCCTGACAGTTGGCCAGAGCAGAGATTAGAGATAAAAGTTAATCCCGTGAGGTAATAGCAAAAAAAGAGTACAAAGACATGAGATGAGCCGATAATGGTTTGTTTAGGTAAGAAGGCTTCCCTTGCCTTGGTGATTGGCTCTTGCTCACTGGTGCTCTGAGTGATAGCTTCCCAAATCCTTCCTAAGGTTTGTAACAGTTAGCAGTGGGCTGGGGAGAGAGCTAGGGGAAAATACTGCAGCCAGCAGTGGTAAAACATAGTGAAATCATTCTAACCATAAATGGAAGGTGCTGGACCATGGGGGAGATGAGAGATGTTTTCTTCCACAGCTGCAGAGCTATTAGTCAGTTAACACTTGGACCGAGGGAGGTTAAAACAGTCACTAAGTCGGGGTTTAAAATATCAAAGAAACTTATGTTTGTGTTTCTCGTAAAGGGAAAATAACTTGAAAATGTAACAACATGAATATGACTGAGAGTAGTTAAAACGCGAATAGTCTGATAGATTTTAAGTTACATTTCTATTTCTCTGTCCGTGGCTGTTTCATCATACCTATTGCATGTTCAGAGAGAAGAGATTTTCTTGTTTTTCATATATTTAGGAATGCTCTGAAATCTGCATGACATCACAAATGAAATTCAAATCAATCCATCCCTTTCTAGTCAAGTTATGAAGGGATATTCAGGAGAAGATTAGGAACATGAAACAAGTGAATCTTTACTTCTGTACAGCCCTATAATTTTGCAGCTAACACAGATAAATATGTGTTTGAAATAGAAGCTATCTAGCAGCTACTGGCAGTTCAGCACTTCGCTGCACTCTTAAAACTGAAGAGGTAGAAATTCATATCTTTGTTTTTTTTTAAACAAAGATTGATGAAAGCAGTAGCATTCCGATACTTGAGTATAATAATAATATCATTGTGAAATAACCAATTAGCAAGCTAGAATTACTGGACCTGCCCTAAAACTGGCTCTTGCTAACACTAGCCTAAGTGAACTGTAAGAGAAATAAAAGCATGCTGTATTAGGGCATCTGGCCATCAGAACTGATGGGAGAAAAAATTTGCCCTCACATTTGCTTCTTTGTACTTTCCTTTTGATGAGGGCAGGGAAGTAGCATGAATACCAAAAGACACAATTATAAATAGAACAACTTCAGAGTGACCATGAGTTCCTTAAGATACAATTTGTTCTAATCTCTGAAGTTCTTCAGTTCCCCTAAAAGTCTTTCAAGGAGTCAGTAAATCAAACTCTGACTTATTCTTTTTTTTTTTTTTTTTCTGTCAAAGATTGAATAGCTAGATATTAATTAATACCTCACTTGGAATATTAATGAAAATTATTTGTGTGATCACAATAAGGAGTCCTTGGAAGGAAAAGTGATGAGAAGGTTGGAAACCAACCAGTCAAATTTTCTCCCTAAACTTAAGAGGATGCAAAACTATTATTTTAAAGATATATTTTAAATATCATAGCAAAGTACTTCGATCTCTCACCACTCTTTTTCTTGACTGTGGGACAAACTGGGCTAGTAACATTTGTAGATGAGCGTTCAAGTTCTTGCAAACTGTAGTGTTTGCAAGAAGCCATCTAACAGTGGAACGAAAAGAGCGCTCCACAAACCAGTAGGATGATGGTTTTACTGGAGAGGCCCACCCTCTTTCAGGAAATACCAGTTTTCTCCTGATACAGAAGCACAGATGGCTGTAGGTACATTGCAGAGCTGTAGGCTATTATCTTCTGCTGTGTGAGATCCTAACATGGCTAAAGTAGCACTGAGATGTCACCGAGGCAGTCTGTCCTACAGAACAGTACGTCTGGGAGTGTCTTGTGTGGTGACCAGAGCTGCAGGCCCTTGCAGGATGCTAATTTGTGAATCAAAAGGGGCCACAGGTGGGAATTTTCACTTTCAGAATTCCCTGGCAGGAAAAAAGAATTTTTTTTATAACAATATTTTCAAGTTTGGCCTTTTCTTTGTTGCAAGCGTTTGTCCAAATATGATGCAGTTTTGCATCCTTCTCTGTCTGAAAGCCTGTGAACTTGCCAAGGTGTGTCATGTCCTGTTTTGTTGTTTTGGTTTTGGCCACAGAAGTCCAGCCCCATTTTCTCCTTTTTTGTGCTTGAACGAGCAGGAAAAAGAAGTCAGGGTTTGGAGAATGTCCTTTTCCAAAGGGGCTCAGCTGAGTTGCTCTTCCTTAAGTAATTCTGAAGCTCCTTGCTTCAGGCTTAGATAGATTAGTACCAAGTCAGGTTACGAAGTTGTAAGAAGTTGTGCTAACAAAATTTAGGCTCATTTTTTTTTTTTTCATTAGAAGAATTAGACAGGAGAAAGAAACAGAAAGAAAAATACCAGCCTCTCCACTTGCCAAAAGAATTGTCCCATTCCTCTCTTCAGTTTAGAGGTAATTCACTTTTTTGGATAACAACTTGTCACAGCTTTCATAAACAGTGCTAATATAATTTGCTCCTAATAGAATTTCATGGTGCACATAGCTTGTGGATAATTGGTTTAGGAGTAAATTGAGGGGAGGGTTTTTCTCCAGTCTCTCTTTTTATCATTTGCTGCTACTATGTGTCATTCAGAGTCCAACTCAATCAAGAGTCTATTACTGATAGCTGAACAATGTGGTGCCTACAGATCTTTTGTCATGCAAAAGTGGGCAGTTGCATTGTGCACGTTTCTAAAGGCATGACATCCAAAAAGAAGGAAAGAAAGAACTTTACATACAGGCTTTTAGATAGGAAAGTGATTCATTGGAAATAGATTTTTGGCTATAATTTTCTTGTTTAGAATCCTAAATTGAACAACAGAGCTTCTTGAAGGTTTTCATTTCTTAGGGAGAGTCAAAGAAATGATGTGAAATTGGGATGTCTTTCCATTTAGTATGTCAGACTTCACATAATGATGATGAGTTGATACAGTCCTTAGCTTAGATGATATTCAAGTATTTGTGCACTTTTCTTGACTGTGATAATCTACAAATAAACAAATAGATTCCACAAAAATAGTCTTTTTTAAAATGATTTGTATCCATTGACTGGCATGGTCAGACATGCCAGAGAAATCGCTGTGGCTTTGCTGTGCTTTAGTACATTGGAACAAAAAGATGAAGTCTCGAGCCCCAGGAAGGTGAGGGAGAGTAAAAAATACCCTCCAGTTTTTTTACTTCTCAGGATCAAAGCCTTTTAGCTGTGCTGCCCTATTCCTAACTATAAAAAGCCACAGTGTTAAAGGAAAATCAGCTTTTGTGATCAGGAATCAAATTGTAATTTGTAAAAGAAATGCAGCTTCACAGTGGTACCACTGGAGATCCCCTGCCATACTGCTCAGCTCAAGAGCTGTACCCTTCTCCCAGTGATGCTGTATAGGCAAACAGCAGTGATTCATGTTCCTGTTGCACAGCCCTTCAAAAGAGTGTGTGCCTGGAGGAGCAGTTTGAACACTGATAAAACACCTTCACTCGGAACCAAACGCCTTCCCTGTGCTGTATAGTCTGAAATCAAAAGGTAAAATTTTGTCTTTGGCTTCTCATAGCACTTTGTGCTAATAGGGCAGTAGGAAACAGAATGAAAAAAGTAACAGGAATCCCTTTATCTCAAAAAGTGAACCTGTAGAAGATTTTGAGTAATTTTCTTGCTATTTTCAGAAACAAACTTCTATACAGAGATGAACAATTTGATCAGAGAAAATAGTCTTTTACAGAAAAAAAAAAAATAAAAAACAACCCCAAACAACAAACCCAAACCCCCAACTTGAAGCAAGGTCTCCATCAGTCATTCACAGGAAGATGTAGGGGATTTGGGTTCTGTTTTTTTTCCCAGTCTTTTCCAGCCTCCTACGCGTCTGGGTTATAGGTGGGGTCAAGTTGGGAAGTGTTAAAAATCAGAGAAGAACAATTTTTTGCTGTTTAACTCTTATCCATAAGGAAGAGAAGTCGTTCAAAAGACTTTTTTTTTTTTTTTTAAGTGAGTGGACTTTCCTGATGGTTTAAGAGACCCAGGTGAGTCAGGGAGTCTCAGCAATGTCTACAATTTAAAGTAATTACCTGAACTTTCAGAGTCTCAAAGGTTATCCCCGTCAGCAGCAGCACAACGCGCTCACCGTGACTGGCAACTTCAGGGAGCATGCAGTTTTTCACTCTGTTGACTCTGGGCTACCGTTTTGTTCATGCACTGCTCTGTATTCTTGACAGCAAATTGATTTAACTTGCAGCAGGAAAGAGTGTGAGTGTGTGTGTGTGCAGGAGAGCACGGGAGAGGGGGAGAGAAAGAAATGCTCCTATATGAAATGTACCGGGGGGAGCAAGGCGAGGATACTGAATGGCAACATTTAGGCATTGACTGTGACATTGTATTAACCTTTTTAATGGATGTATGTAATAAAGTGACATGTAAATGGAGCACAAGGGGAGATATGACACTATATCTGGAAAAGGATAAAACAGTCAGTGAATACTGGGCTATTATAGCAGTTTGCAAACCTTGGATAAACTCAGTCAGCGGTTGTATAATTGGTTATTCAATCCCGACCCTTGTTCACAGCTCAAAGCCAGGAACACTGAGACCTGTTGCCAATTTGAGTGAATGCAGTGACTGTACTCGGCCGGGGCGAACGCTGGAGCCAGGCCTTTTCCTGTGGGCTGCTTTCCACCATGTCTGGGACTGGCGCGGTGACAGTAGCCCTTTTGTTGGGAAAGGCTGGCTGGTACTCCCCTCCTTTGCAGAATGTCTAACAGCTACACAAATATAAGAAAAATAGGAAAAGGGACTTACTGTAGCTTTTCTCTTACCCAGTGAAACGTAGGGGGCTTTGGGAAGGAGGCAAAGTCCAAGGAGTAAGGAAAACTGCAGCAACGTCGTGAAAAGTTGTGGCCAGATAAGGAAAGTGCTGCTGTCTCCCAGTGTACAATAAAACCATGGGGAAACTGGATTCCCTTAGATCACGTGGGATGCCTGTGCATCCAGTGATGTTCTGCTGCCTTCCACAGTGCTCACCCTGCGTGTGCTGCAGGGGTGGGAGCAGCCTGGGAAGCGTGCTCCGTTGCGGTGAACCCTCTCCATGAAAGGTTCAGAAGTGTTGATGTTGTCATCGTGGGTTTGTTTGAGAACCGCTGGTATGGAGGGTGTCTCTCCCATTATGGAGGCAGCATTGTATAAGCCAGCTGGAGATGAACAGAGAGTGTTACAAGTACCCCGGTTCCCTCCACCCTCATCCCTATACACACGACTTTCCAGTAAAAGCAGGGAGATATTTATGGAATGCCCTGACTCAGAGGCCAGCTGTTTCTCTTCTAGTGAAATGGTAGTTAGAAATAAATCAGAAGAAGGTTTGATTTTGGTTGATGAAATAATGAATATTCAGTAATATATATAGAAGATGAGCCTAGATGAGCTAATGGTCCCTTCTGGTTTCCAACTTTTTGTGAATGAATCTGCAGTACTATGAATCTACAGTTTTCTCTTTTATCTTTTCCCTCTCCCTTTTCTCCCCTCTTTTCTCTACCTTTCAGCAGTGGCATCCCACTCCTTTACAAGCATTGCAATCTCTGCATGTACCTGGGTTACACAGTATTATTTTTGTCGTGTCATCAAACCACGCCACTTCAGAGAGAAGGGAATCACTGACACAGTAGATTATGCACAGTCTCTTTTAGTTACAAAATAAAATCGAGGTAATGGTTAAAAATTATATGCCTCTAGGTCACAAAGAGATGGGCCTGGGGGCTAATCTCTTTGCTGTTCTGATTTACTCTAGTTCAGAGAAAATAATACAGAGTGCCCAATTTAATGAAAGGCTGCAATTCAATCAAGAGGTTCTGCTGAGGTCATATAATATAAATGGTTACAGCACCTCTCGACTGAGTTACAGCCTTGATAATTCAGTACTTTGTTGTTATTTATGAGGGTAACTTTTCAAAGCAATCTGCATATCTCCCGCTAAAACCTGCTTTGAAAATTTTATACCATGATGTCATTGGAAAAGAATTTTTTTTTTTTTTCTTTTGGTAAGAAAAGGAAAAAAAAAAAAACCAAACCCACCACGCCAGCAAAATGAGAGGGAAAAGGAATGCATTGTTTTAGAATAGAAAATTAATCACTTGGAAATGGACTGGTTATTGTGAAGCAAATGCAGAAAGAGTATTGAGCTTTGCGATACATGAGAAAAACTACAGAAACTCCTGTGGAGGCTTTTAATGGAAAATACACCACACCATCTCATTACAAACACAGCTTCGGGAGCGAAGAGTTATGGCCCTGGAGACTAAGTGGCATTATGGAAATATCTTTTTTTTTTTTTTATAAGCATAGTTAATGCAGCTCAGCCTTAATTGCAGTGTTGTGTGGAGTCGCAGGAACACGTTGCAGTAGGGACTCTTGGAATTTGGGTGGTTTGGGTGTTGATGTGAAGAAGGGTGTAGTGTTGCACGGTGGTGAAACTAGAACGGTTTCGTGGTCAGGAGAACTGCGCTGACTCCATGAAGCCTGTCCTTCCTGACGTTGAAAAATCCAGTCAACATACACCTCATCTTCTTAATTCCCCAAATATTATCTGTGTTTTACATCACAATGCAGTACTGTCGGCAGGGACGGCGCACTGATGTCTCCCTTAGGTCCGTGTTTCCAGTTTAGTGGATTGCAGGTGTCCTGCTGGAGAGCCTACACTCTTCTGTAGAAGAGCAAATGCTTGAGGTGCCTCATTAATTTGATGTAGCGAAGAGACTAGTGGGCTTAGAGGATTTTGTAGTAGCCCCACAGAGAACTACCCACATGTAACTTAAACAGGATGGAGGAAACTTTTTATTCCTTTATTTTCTCCAAGTTAGAAATGTTCAAAGTGGTAATAGCTGCTTTTATATGTTTTAAACTTGCAAGAAGTATCTGAAATATATATGGGAGCACGTGTTTCAATTAAACTCGGATCAAAGCTTTGCAGAAGCCTAGGTTTTGCACAGAGTGCTCTCGTGATGCACACCTATGGTGCTCCTTTTTTTCCTCTGGCAAAAGGTAAATGGGAGAAGGAAGAAGGATTAAAAGTACAGCACACTGCCTACCACATAAACCTAATAGGTGCCATCTAGGTATAATAGGAATTTGCAAATTTAGAGGCCAAGTTTTATAAAGATTTGGAAAAAAATTTGATTTTGGGGTGGCTGCATTACATTTCTCCATTTCATTTCTCTGCCTGGGTCAGAATGAGATTAAGATATTTTGTTTTTCAAATAAGAAACTATTATTTCAGTGAAGAAATATTGTAGTTGATTGAGAAATGCACATTTCTGCCTTTTCTATGAAAAACAGTCGCTTTATATTTTCCTTACTCCTCTGGCTATATAGTAAATAATATCCCGGGTCTTCTGTTACAGCCAAAGCAAAACCTGATGGTGCCATTGTTAGCATTGTTCCATGTTCCACTACCTACTTTGCCATCCTTGCAAGGACAGGCATAACATATTCTATATTATGCCCTAGAGTGTGACCTTCACTTTTTAAATTAGGCTCCCTCTTCTGTATTCCTGATTCAGCTTGTGTTGAAATAAGTGGAAAGATGCTCTCTTTGATGCACCATGAATTAGATGGGACCCTCCAGCTCCATCATCTGCTGTAATAGGGCTCAGGAAATACATGAGCAAATGGGAAAGTCTCCCAAAGACATATGATGATCTGTGAGGGACTTGGAAGGTTAGCCTCTATTTTACACCAAGTGTCTATTAAGGCAATTCCATTTCTTTAGCAAGGGAGTGGGAAGCTGTAAATTGGTGGTGTAGTGCTTAATGGCTGTGTTCATATAACCAGGAGGCTCTGTGTTTAGTTTGGTGGCTAGGACATAGGAGAGAAGGGAAGCCAGCACAGAATAATTCTTTCCTTCTGTTCCCTTCTTCCCTCTAACTGTTGTATTTTACTCAGTATTTGACCATGTCTGTTTGTCATTCATGTGGCTTTATTCCCCCCTCCGCTCCCCAAGAACTTTGGAAAATGCCATTGAAGAGGGAAAGGGGGACATGAGAGGGCATGATTGTGTGGTTTTTGCCAATTGCAACTCTTAAGACTTTGCTGAAAGCTGCAGTCGTCAGTGTGGTTATGTGATACAGAAATTTATTCCATCGGCTTTCAAGGTATAGACTGCTTTCATTTATGCCATAGCATCCCCCACAGGATTAAGTCATTTGTTGCTCTGGCATTCTCTTAAAGCCTGGTCACAAAAGAGAAGTTTCTGAACAATGGCCCTGTTATCCTATTCAGCCTTTTCTGATCTATTAAATTCCCTGTTACACCATTCTGCAATTACTCCACACCCCACCTTCCCAGACCCCCTGTTCTCAAGCAATCTGGGAATGTGCCCTTGTCATTTGCCTCACTCCACAGGAGCCCCCTGTCCCTCTCTTTCCCCACCCCACTTCTGATATGGACTCCAGGGCCTTTTCTGTGCTTGGTGTACTCCCACTTATTTGCTATGACTCTCCTTCCTACCTGCATACCAGAGAAACACTTCATATATGTTTATTCAAAGTCTTCTCTGTCTTCTTCAAGAGGGAGGGAGGTTTAAAAGAGAATATTTCAATCCCAGTTTTATCTCAAGGTTGAAGAAGAAAAGCTGTGGTTCTTTTTCCACACATCTCTTACTAGATAGGAAATAAATCTGTGTAAACTCCATCCCATTGAGTCTGCAAAGAGAAGCAGGTACCATACATGAGAGGTCAGTGTCAGTCAACAAACTAAATCACAGAAGATACAATTCTGTAGAATAGTTTGAAAATGTTATTGTTCAGCCAGAGTTCATTAACATACTTTGTATGTGTCAGTGTTTAAATCGAGGTACAGTTGATAATGGGCTTGGATTGATTTCTTTTTTCACAGCAGCACCAACACTTCCCTGGAGTCAAGTGATTTCAGTACAAATATTAAAATTTTGCTGAGTTTCTTAGGGATTTGGAGATAGTTTGAATCAAAGTTCAGAGTTACCCCACAAAGATAAAGACACAATAAGGCAGAGTCAGGAATCCCAGCAGTAAAGCTGCACAGATCTTTGCACAGATTTGTTCTTTGGTCCAATATGCTCTTTGTTTTACAAATTTGGTCTCTATTTGAAGGAGCTAAAAAAGCACCCACTTTTGGTGTCAGGAGGATCACTTTTAGGTCTTGGAAGACTGCATTCCTGAGTATAGGTCCAGCTCCTCATGAGGATTTGTCTTGCTAATTCTCAGCTCATGCATTATGATGTCTGTGTCCCACTTCTTTACTCACAACCCAATCAGTGTTTGAGATCACAGTCATAGAGGGAACTTGAGGTTTTTTTCTTTCAGTAGGTAGATGTGGTCCCATGGAGGGGTGTGAATATGAGGCCAGAGTCTTAGGAGAGACAAGGCAGATTAGAACTTCAGATGCATAAAGACAGCAGAAACCACATGGTCTCTTGCCACCACACCATGAACAGGACCCTGAGCTGCAGATGTTGCAGAGAGGATGGTCCCTTCCAGGTGGTCCTTTCTTCTTTTGAACTTCCTCGTCCTGCTTCAGTTCACTGGTCTTGTGGTACTACGCAGGCATTTGGAATTGCAGAAGAGAGTTGCTTTTGTTTATGAGAAAGATCTCATTTTGGTCAGCCCCAAGCACTAGAGGCAGGCCTTCTCCAGCAGGCAGGTTGGTAAGGTTGGTAAGTCTGGCAGGATGAGGACACCTACTCCTCCCTTGCTTTTCAGTCAAACAAATCAGCTCCCAGAGCAACAAGGACGAGTTTGTTGGACAGAGTGGGAGCAGGCTAACTCTAGGTGGCAGCTGATGAGATGGTAGCACAGAGGGGAGGGGACTGTTTCTTGTTTTAAAGTAACTTCCCTTCATCAGAGGAATATCCTCCCTATTTCTGGGGTCTGTGTTCTTTTTACCAGGGAGAATGTGGTGCCTCTTGATTGTCACCACTGTGTATAGAGCTGCTCAGTGAATTACCTTAATTCTTGGGAAGGTATTCCGTTTCTGCCCTGCATTTACCTTACTGGTCCTTGGCAATTCATGAAGCCACCCAGAATGCAGATGATCTTCGTTGTGGAATTGGACAACTATTTGCAGAGTTGGTTGTATCATCCTGAGGTGAACAGAGGAAGTCTGAGTTTTCTGAAATAATCTGAAAAAGTTCTGCTGCAGGGCATGAGCATGGTTGTTCTCTTACAAAAAAGAAGTAAGATTTTGTCCCTTTAGAGTGCTGGCAGTGATTTGAAGGCATAGTTCATGCTTGAATCTAAATCCTATTGTCTTTTCTGATGGCAGAAGTTCATGTTACAGCCCTTTACCTCCTCCTCCCTCTCGTGTTTGCCCAGGCTGCTGCAGTTACCTGTTGGGTGGCTGGGGGTTTGTGGCCGGTCTCAGCAGTCAGGGAGTGGCTGCAGAGTTGCCCTGACTCTCCTGCTCCTCCAGTGCACTCTGTAATAGAAGTACATTTTGGATTTTGACAAATGAGTTCCCTTTCTTAGTGTTGTTCTTTCCTTCTTTGCAGTATTGTTTTCTTTGTCTCTCTTTTCTTTTCCCCTCTTTGATTTTTCAGCTTTTACTTTTTGACTTTCCCCTTGTCTAGAACTATTATCTTAAGGAGCTATGCATAACACTTTCTCTGATCTCTCTTTGCTGATTTGAGAATTGTGTGTCACAACTGTTACATGGCTGCACCCCATGTGTATCTCCGTTATTCCCGAACTCAGGAGGAAAAACGCTCGATTAAAAGGAAATCCAATGTATTTCCTCTCCCTATTTACGCCGAAAATAACAGAGTCCAAAAAATCCATGAATGGAGACAAGTGAGAACAAACAGAACAAGTTGTCAAGGCAGATGGAACGCTGTACTTTGGTGGAGAAGCCTGTGTGCAAATCTTGGAAGATTATTTTAAGCCAGTCCAGCGATGACATTAATAATTTCTACCTAATTTGACATAATGATTCCATGCAAATATCATTTACATCACAAGTAGCAGCCTGATTTACTGTGAAACTACCTGTGCTGCAGAAGCTTTGATTTCTAGTGTGCTGGTTCTGTTCCATTATTATTATTGTTGGTATCTTTCTGGCATCTGGCAATCGCTTGAGATTTTGTTTTCACATATGTTGTGCAAGAGGAGTTTGGGATGTGTAGTTGTTTAACATCAGGCGTATGTGCTTTAATTCTCACTTCCAGTGGTAAAACAGTCTGTTGTATTTTTAAAGAGAATAGAAATCTGAGCCTGCTGTGTGTTTCCTTGGTTGCTTCAGGGTGATATCCTTTTCAGTTTTCTATTTTCTAAATACTTTTAATGTTTTTTATGCACATCCCAAGTGAATATTGTAGGGTTCTTTCAGTGTTATCATTAGGTTCAAATTATAATAGTACACATTCACTCTAGGAAGTACACAGACAATCTGATGACTGTACCCTTTTCAGGACACAATTATATCAACTTATAATTTCAATAAATAGGTCCAGATGACCCAAAGATGTACATGCTCTTACTGATTGATAACATATGAGTCTAAACCAGTCAGTTCCATGATATGTCAATATTTTGGTGAGTTTTAGCATTATATTTTGAACTTTCAAGTGTACTTGCCCTTCCAGGTGACTTACTTGCTGGTTTACTGATTCTGGATGTGGAATTGTCTGATTTGCCTTCATATTTAGCTGGTTTGCCAGGACAGTGGCAATACAGGGTTTGCATTTGATGGAGCTTATCTGTTATATACAGTTTATTAATTGAGTAACCCCAACTAGTCAGTATGTGTGTATGAATGGGTGTATTCATTATTAGGATCAGAAAGTATTGTGGCACATTTTTTTCTCCTGGCAGTAGCATGTCTGAGTGCATTGTTTAAATGGGTGCAGTCATTTTCATTTAGGAGAAA